>CM076681.1:43775130-45037630 GCA_038501925.1 Xenopus petersii | reverse complement strand
TATATTGCAAAAAGGCTGAGGAAGCAGCTGAGACATCACTCTTCACTTGAAGTGTGATGTTCTACATTTCTTTAGGACCTTTCTCGATCCTAATGAGGACAGAAATGTTGGACTCTGGTACAATGTATTGATAATAAAGGGTTAAACATTTTTTTAAACGGGTGTGCAGACAATTTTTCTATATATATCAGATGTGACAGTGCACCCCGATTTGTCTGATGTTTTTGCATTGGAGTGCGGATACTTCTACAATCATTATATATACTGTATATATAAATTTCAAGCAGATAGGCACCTGTGTTATATTCACAGCAGAGCACTTTCAAATTCAGACAATATTCAGACAATATATGGTAAACAAAATAAAGTTTATTCTTTGGAGTAGGGAGGAATAGGGAACGAAGAGTGCCTTCCAGGCAGCTCTATCTACCAGGCACTGCCTGGGAGATAGGGCTGCCTTGAAGGCACTCTTCGTTCCCTATTTTACTCCTCTGCCATTTTTACCTATTTCTTCAAAAAAGAATGTTAGCTACTTGAATCAAAAATCAATATTACAACGCGCTGGTAAATGGGAACATTGACTAAAGAAGTTCTAGATGAGTTCAACATACACACACAATAGCTGCCATATGGTGAATGAAATGGCCATAAAAGTATATAAATTAGCAGAATACTCACTTGTATCTATTAAACAAATGTTTTTGAACTAGGTAAATTGCAAACAAGTGCATGAATGTGCTTTACTAACGGAAACTCGGTACAATATATTCACTGAAAAAATTCTCATTTTATTGTAATAATATCTAAATGAACTGAAGTGAATGGCAGAAGGCAGAATTAGAAGGTCTTGTAATTATGAATAAACACCAAAAATACCTTTTTGAGGACACTGGACCTTTTACTAAGGGTGGTGGCACACAGGGAGTTTTGTTGCCCAGCGACAAATTCTTTCTACTGCGGGCGACTAATCTCCGGCGGGATGGCATACGTATGGCTTCGGTTTTCCGAAGTTGCCTCACGAGTAGTGATGGGTGAATATGTTCCGTTCTGGTTCGCCGAAAAATTTGCGAATTCCCCGCAAAATAAACAAAAAAATTGTCAAAACGCATTGAAGTCAATAGGCGTCAAAATTATTTTAACGCACATGAAAGTTTACATGTGCACCTACTTGGTCCAAATGCATTAAAGTCAATGGGCGTCAGAATTATTCGGACGCACGTCCAATTTTTTCGCCTACTAATTTTTGGCGCAGTTTATCGAATGTATTCACTGCCGGTGAATTGCAGAAATTCACAGCGAATTTGCACCTGCCAAATGAGTTAGGTTTAAACACATTTTATATATATATATATATATATATATATATATATATATATATATATATATATATATATATATATATATATATATATATATATATATATATATATATATATATATATATATATACTGGCCATTTACATGTTTTATACTATGGGAAGAAATGCACGCATTAGTAAATAGTCTGCAGATTTTGAGTCCTGCCAGAATCAAGCCAAGGTCCCCAACACTGAAAGGTAACTGGCTGAAATATTCCTTTAGGAACAATAATCAGCCAAACTGTCCACATTTGAGTATGTATGGCCACCTTAAGCAAGTATTTAAGCAAATATGTGTGCACCATGAAATTCCCTACATCTCTCTGGAACCATATGTTTCTTCAGGACTGTGGAGTCTGCTCTATAGCACATGGTTTATTAAATGTCAACATTCAATTTTTTTTATTGCAAGATATTTAAAGAAATTATATGTGTAATACAAAGGCGCACATTTAAAATCTTGTGGTTATGACATAAATATGGAATACACAACTTTTGCAAGGGAACACATTCTTCTGGGGTCTAAAATAATTAGGGATGCACGAATCCAGGATTCGGTTCGGGATTCGGGCAGGATTCGGCCTTTTTCAGCAGGATTCGGATTCGGCCGAACCGAATCCGAATCCTAATTTGCATATGCAAATTAGGGGCAGGGAGGGAAATTGCGTGACTTTTTGTCAGAAAACAAGTAAAAAATGTTTTCCCCTTCCCACCCCTAATTTGCATATGCAAATTAGGGTTCGGATTCGGTTCGGTATTCGGCCGAATCCTTCGTGAAGGATTCGGGGGTTCGGCCGAATCCAAAAAAAGTGGGTTCGGTGCATCCCTAAAAATAATTGATGAAGAATTCCATTACTTGGAACCAGTTCCATGGTCATAGACTGACATTGTGAAGCAGCTGCTTAATGAAAGCGGTAAGTGAAAGATGAGATTGTACAACTGGAAACTTTAACAAGTTAATTTTCAGTGTAAAAAACACATTAATATATATTATTTTTTAAACATATATGGCAATACTTTTAAGGAAATAGATTTTACTTTATTTCTATAGGGGTTAATTCCACTAGGTAGGGGAGGGTGCACATGAATTTTTTCGTTTTAGGCTCTACCTGTTACCGTGGGTGGATACTGCTGGAGATAAGCTGCAATAGTGAAGTATTATCAAGAGTTCCCACCGATGGCCCGCATACAGCTTATACTTACAAGATGCCATGGAAAGCGTAAGGCAAATGTCACAGAAAGTACCTGATCCTTTTCAGATGGTCTCTCCCAGGCGTTGTCGACTATGTTGCTTTCTGGGGTGTGGATATGTCTTTCTCCTTCACAGTCTGTTCTCCTATGTAGATCCTGACCGTGTGGTGTATCCGGTCTGTGTGCTGGAAATCCTTGTGTCTTCCAAACTCAGCGAGTTCTTTGTCTAATGATTATACATTTTTTATTCCGATTCAATAAAAAAAGCCTAACGCGTTTCATATATGTAAATACTTCATCAGGGGAAATAGCCATACTACTTTCCAGTCTCCTTTAACCGGTAGTGGGGCAATTAAGATAAATTAGCATCAATTACAGGGTAATTGGTAAAATAAGTTGCATAATTAGTTGTACATAGTATCAAATATTGTAAATAATCAGTTATAAAAAATAGAAGAATCAATTTATCAATTAAAAATTAATTAAAAATTTATTTGGGAAGTCAATAATTACATCATTCAATTTAAGTCAGTTAAAAACATTATGGGAATTAAGCTTTCATGGACTAGGGACCCAACTAGAGGGGTCTAGTTAGTGACATTATAGCTCCTGTCATAGTACACCCCAGGGGTTAGTTAAGATAGATACTGATCTGGAAAGGGTTTGTATTATGGTAGGACTTCATTGTGCGAAAGGAGCTGACACGTCACAATGCGACTAAACGCACGCGACGTGTCAGATGTTTTAAAGAAAACAGAAGTAAAGGAGAAATCCCAGGTAAGAATCCGTCCAAATGAAACCCAGTGTCCATACACACACACACTGACCCCTCCATTAGACTCACATAAACTATATATACTCAAACACTAACTATAGATTTTAGTATCACACTATCCTTGGATATTATGCTTGTCCAAAAAATCATCCAAGCCATTCTTAAAGACATCAACAGAATCGGCCATCACAACATCAACCCAGCAGTGCATTCCACAACCTCACTGTCCTGACTGTGAAGAACCCCCTACATTGCTTCAAATGAAAGTTCTTTTCTTCTAATCTGAAGGAGTGGCTTCTGGTACGGTGATCCTCTTTATGGGTAAAAAGGTCCCCTGTCTATAATGTCCTCTAATGTACTTGTAAAGTGTAATCATGTCCGCTCGCAAGTGATTTTTTTTCCAGAGAAAACAACGCCAACCTTGACAGTCTCCCCTCATAATTTAAGTCTTCCGTCCCTCTAACCAGTTTAGTTGCACGTCTCTGCACTCTCTCCAGCTCATTTATATCCCTCTTAAGGACTAGAGTCCAAAACTGCACTGCATACTCCAGATGAGGCCTCGCCAGGGACCTAAAGAGGAAAACTATGTTTTCATCCCTTGAGATAATGGCATTTTTTATGCAAGACAGAACTTGCTTTATTGGCCACAGACTGACACTGCCTGCATTTAGGAAAGAGGCTCTTGCAAGGTTAAGTGCAAAATAGTATATATTTAATGCTATTCACAAAGGTACTTGATCTGTGTAGGTATACTGGCTCAGGCTGTTTTGATGAATTGAGTGCAAGGTGCAAAGTACAGGACACATTGATTCAAAAGGAAAAACACTTGCCTTGATGAGGTCCTGCCATTGAATTTTGTGCGTACATGGTGCAGACACATGCACACCATTAATTATGGCAGAAAATTATTGATAGAGACTGATAATACATGATACATAGTGTATTTGTCCCGAAAAAACAAAATATAAAATTTCATACATTGAGAATGCAAATATGTGTATAATAATCTATCCAATTTCACCAAACGCTGTAGGCTATATGTAGCCTATGTCATTATTTAGATTTATCTGAATTGGAGTTTCATTGTTTCCTGCTACCCAATGGCCACTACAACACTATCCTCCATATGTTATAAAAGACACTAAACTTGTCCAAGTGCATTAACCCATAGCAACCAATAAGATGTCTGTTTTTAAACATGGTTCCTGTAAATACTGCCTGCTGAGTGATTGCTATGGGTTTCTGCTCCTGGACAAACTAAGTGCATTTTATTGCATAACCCACCATAAAAGTGATAGCATGTGAGTTCTGGGTAAGGAAACATGTGACCAAAGAACCTACACTCATTGTTGTGAGAAACCCGCATGTATCCAACCCACTGCAAGACTATAACTGCAATTAAAGTTACAATGAAGGGTAGCAGGATTAATCAGAACTTGACAGCTCACAAAGTTTCTAAATTTGTTCGGTAGATTTTAACACTGAAATTTGCCTTTTATACTAAAAGTCTGTGATCCAGAAACGCCGTCCCATGATAAAATAGTAAAATTATAATAACCTATAACAAATTGAAACCAAATTTGCCTTTTATTCCCTCTTTGATGTCTATACTTGATCTTGATTATGTAATACATTAATCCTCAGCAACGCAGCAGGTTACATAGCTTTTCTTTATAATTAATTAGAAATGTAGTTAGTGAGCTAATGGGGTGGACCAAGGGCTTTGTGAAATAAAAAATGTTGATTGCTTTCATTTTTTTTTTGCTCACCATGAAATTTCCAGTTTCAAGTATATTAGCCATTAACATCCATCTTATTTGCATTAGTATCTCTCTAGTATGTTGGCAGACTATTATTTGCACCATTTTATTTCTAGAATGTTTATTTTTTAAGACAAGATTTGTCACTTATGCAGCACAGGAAGTTTATACTGTATACATCTAAATACTTATTCAAGCCCTCTACTGTACTATTGCCATGGACACACTCCTCTCCTAAATGATACATGCCCCTGGCTCTGATGGAGATCTTGGCTTAAATAGTAGTGCACCTTCATATAAACTTTATGTATGTTATAGAATGAGCAATTCTTATCAACTTTTAAATTTTTTAAATATTTGCCTTCTTCTTCTTCTGACTCTTTCCAGCTTTCAAACAGGGGACACTGACCCTGAAAGCCAAAACACCATTGCTCTGAGGCTAGTTTGCTATTCATATTGTTATATGTTATCATTTATCTTTCTATTCAGGCCTCTCCTATTCATATTCCAATGTCTTGGTTGCTGGGGTAATTTGGAACCTAACCACAAGATAACTGCTAAAATTCCAGTCTTGAGATTTTCTGAACAAAAAGCTATATGATTCAAAAACCACACATAATAAAAATGACCAATTGCACTCTCTACATCATACTAAAAATGTATTTAAATATTAATTTAAACAACCATTTAACAGTGTGGCGTTATTCTTTATTTCTGCTCACATAGCAAATTCATAGAAGACTGCTCACAATAGCACCCAATAAATGTATATCGGTTTCAGAAATCGAATGTGACTGTGCCTTAATGTGCTTCATTTTGCCCAGTTTGTACACATGGACTGTTATGAGAAAACAAATCTCTCACCAGTGTGTAGTTTTCCGATGGTTCCCAACAATCACGTGTCCAGCGTTCTGCTCCCCGGCAATGGAACCATTCCAAAACTATAAATAATACGAACTTCTCTGACACGCCGAATCATAATGAATAAAAAGTTCTTTATTTGTTGATAAATATAAATTGCATGTCAGCTTTCAATCAGTGCACATAAGTCACTACTACTGACGCGTTTCGTGCCAAATGTCACTTTCTCAAATAATAACGTTTTTTAACACAATACACAACTTTATAGCTATCCACAATTACAAACAATTTTAATCAGTTATTCTTAACATGGACTGTTATGTATGCTCCACATGGTGTAGAAGAGTAGACAAATCTGATGGTTCATGTCAGTAGTTAAGTTAGGATCTGCCTGATTCATTTAGGCAAAGTGGGTAGAGTGCTCCATTGGATATATATCCACTTTGCTTATCCTGGTTATGTATTAATGCTGCAGTGGTGCACCCCATTGAAGGCCCTTAAACTGCAGGGTTTATGTGAGCATCTATAAGTTATGTGCTCACACTTCTGTACCCTATACAAAGCATCAGGTATATACAGAATTATCATACTCTCTGACTGGTGAAAAGAACTAAACAAATAAATCAACATAAGTATTTATTGACCGGTATTTTAAAGTAAGGGTATTAAATTAAAGTACTATAAAAATAGGAACATGTCTGTATCAGTGAAACGAAGCTTTCCGCAAACTATAAGCAGCTAAAAGCCCCCCAAAGCCGCACACCCGGCCCAGCGAACCTTAGTAACTCTGACCCTTCAACACCATTAAATCATCTTGCTGGGATGTTTCAGTCACGCTGGGCTGGGGGCAGCGCAATCCCTCCATAGGCTGGAGTCCTGTTTTCATTTGTAATCAGACTATCAAGGGATCACATTGCCCTCAGCCCAGCGTGACTGAAACCACTCAGCAAGATGATTTAATGGTGTTGGAGGGTCAGAGTTACTAAGGTTCGCCAGGCTGGGGGCGGCTTTGGGGAGCTTTTAGCTGATTATATTTCACGTGCAGCTTCTATTTACTGATACCAACACACTCCTATTTTTATAGGAATGTGTCAGTATCACTTTAAGTTGCTCTTTAAGTGGGGGATCTGTAAGTGGAGTTGCAAACACAGCAGTTAGTGTGGCCTCTGTAAGGTGAGTTGTAAACAGGAATTTTAAACTAAAGGAGGTTCGAAAGTTTGTTCTAAACCCTAATTTTTTATTTCCCGTTTTTTGACCTGTAACTGGGAAAATGAGTGCTAGCAAGATTGAAGGTCTGACCCAGTGCACAGTCTGCCATATGTATAGAACAAGAGATCTGCTTACCTTTGCTGTGTTTGTGAACAAATTGTCACTGTAGAGGCTTGTGTTAGAGCACTAGAGCAACAAATTACAACACTGTGGTCGATTGACAATATTGAGAGGAGTCTCTTGCTCACTGAGCAGGACCTAGCAGGGTCAGATAGTTTGCTGAACAGAACAGCAGCAGGATCATGAGGCAGTTAGGTGAGTGACAGTCAGAAAATCCAGTGTGGGTAAAAGGAAAAGAGAGGCTGATCTGGGGTTTATACATCCCAACAGATCCACCAGATGTGTGAGGAAGATGGGAGTGTGAAGAGTTCTAGATGGGGCAGATCTCTCTAACAGCTGGGAGACCAGTTTCTCTAGTAGTGGTGGAGAGGAGAGCAAAGCCAGGCCTAAACAGATTGTAGTTGTAGGGGATTAAATTATTAGGAAAGTGGAGAGGGTAATCTATCATCCGTATTGGTACAATCGAACAGTTTGTGGCCTTCCAGGTGCCAGGGTTCGGCATGTGGTTGATTGGGTAGACATATTATTGGGTGGGGCTGGGCATGACTCAACTGTCTTAATACATACTGGTACTAATCTGAACTCTTATTTTCCGTTTGTCTACACTAATGAGGAGCCAGTTAATGAAGGTTTCCTTCTTAATAGACCTAATTCTAGTAATATAACTAATGTTGCATGGTTCACGCATGAGGAAATTCAAAAGAGACAAAGATAAGATAAACAAAGGTCCTGGACCTGATGGTATTCATCCCAGGGTACTTAAAGAAATTAGCTTTGTGATTGCTAAACCGCTTTACTTAATTTTTCAGGATTAAATGAGGTCTGGCATGGTGCCGCTATTCAAAAAGGGATCCCATTCTCAGCCTCAAAACTATATCGGTCAGTTAGTCTGACATCTGTGGTAGGAAAGTTTTTCAAAGGGGTAGGCTCGCGCCTTTGTGGCCTCGGAACAAAGTATTTGTACCTGGAGAGATAACTGGTTAACATATAGATTACAAAGAGTGGTGGTAAATGGAACATTTTCTAATTGGACCAGTGTTGTTAGTGGGGTACCACAGGGCTCTGTACTAGGTCCTTTGCTTTTCAATTTGTTTATTAATGACCTGGAGGAGGGCATTGAAAGTACTGTTTCTATTTTTGCAGATGATACTAAATAGTGCAGAACTATAGGTTCCCTGCAGGATGCTGCCACTTTGCAGAGTGATTTGACTAAATTGAGAAACTGGGAAGCAAACTGGAAAATGAGGTTCAGTGTTGATAAAAGCAAGGTTATGCACTTTGGCAAAAATTATATGCAAGTTATACATTAAATGGCAGTGTGTTGGGAGTTTCCTTAAATGAGAAGGATCTTGGGGTTTTTGTAGATAAGTTGTCTAATTCTGGGCAGTGTCATTCTTTGGCTACTAAAGCAAATAAACTACTGTCTTGCATAAAAAAGGGCATTAACTCAAGGGATCATGTTGCCTCTTTATAGGTCCCTAGTTAGGCCTCATCTCGAGTATGCAGTGCAGTTTTGAGCTCCAATCCTTAGGAGGGATATAAATAAGCTGGAGAGAGTGCAGAGACGTGCAACTATACTGGTTGAGGGAATGGAAGACAAATTATGAGTGGAGACTGTCATGGTTGGGGTTGTTTTCCCTGGAAAAAAAGACTCTTGAGAGGGGACATGATTACACTTTACAAGTACATTAGAGGACATTATAGACAAATAGCAGGGGACCTTTTTACCCATAAAGACGCCGCACCAGAGGCCACCTCTTTAGACTACAGTAAAAGGACTTTCATTTGAAGCAACCTAGGTGGTTCTTTACAGTGAGGACAGTGAGGTTGTGGAATGCACTACCGTGTGATGTTGTGATGGCTGATTCTGTTAATGCCTTTAAGAGGGTCTTGGATGATTTCTTAAACAAGCATAATATCCAAGGCTAGTGTGCTACTAAAATCTATAGTTAGTATTGATATGGGTATATACTGTATAATTTCTATGAGTGGATGGAGAGTTCAGTCTGTGTATAGAGATGTTGGGTTTCATTTGGAGGGGTTGAACTTGATGGACTTTTGTCTTTTTTCAACTCAATCTAACTATGTCACTATATACAAAATTGATTACACTGTCATGTAACACTTTGCTAATCACCCCAATACAATATCCTCTACTTCTTACTAATATCCTCTGCCCCTTGAGCACAAGTGACAGCTCAATCCAATAAATATTCACCTAGTTTACTCTGTGTCTGCAAATGTTGGAGCCACCCACTTACACTTCTAATCACTTTTCCAAACCAAGGTTCCATGCTAGGCAGCCTCCACCTGCAGATGATACCTTTCTTGCAAGCACATGGCAGAGTGCTGAAGTGGAAAAAAACATGGCACGTTGGAAATCGAGCATATTCTTCTCCATCTGCCTCATGCTGAGCTTGTGGGTTTTTATACATGGCATGCTGCCCACTTTAATATAGTTATTCTCTGTTCCCTAAGGGTAGGACTACATGGACATTTTCATCAGGATCCAACGCGCTCCAACAAAATGAAAGCGTCAAATCGCATGCAACGGAAATAAGGTAAGTAATGGAAATGTCGGATGGTGTTGCAGCGTTGATCCGGTGTGACACGACTGATCCTTTTCACACTCACTCTGTTTTTATTTTTCCTGTTAAAATATACAAATTGTCAACTGTAATGAATTTTAATTGTGATTGAAATATCAACAGATGAAAGCAGTGATGATCTTGCACCGCGTACATTCCCAGCTATAGCACTTCAGCCTCAGAAACCAAGTATGGGTCGCCTCAGTGAATAAAAACCAGGTCTAACCCAAGCTTGATTTCTAAGGTCAGAGTGATCAGTCCCTTGTGATTAGGCCTCATGTCTCCTGTGAACAAACATTAGCAATTATTATTATGATTTCCTTATATAGCACCAACATATTTTGCAGTTTTTTTTTTACAGAGATTAGACATTTTTCACATCAGGTAGAGTTTACCTAAGTCCCTATCATGTCCAAACCAGGGTCAATTTTATAAGATACTGAATAACCTTCTTATATGTTTTTGGATTGTGGGAGGAAATTTGTGTATCTGGGGAAACCCATTCAAGTATGGGGTAAAATACAAATTCTTGCCAAAAGTGCTATAGTTAAGACCCCAGATCTTCAATGCAGCAATGTCAACCTGGATGCCACTATGCTGGCCACACTATCACCATGGTTAGACTTGGAGTCCTAGGTTCTTTTCAGCAGTTTGAATAATAGGATCTTGAAATGAAAGGGGACCTGTCACCCTAAGAAAAAATATTTTCTATCATGCTAGTTGAGGAAAATAAACTTTACTTACACTATATGTATTATTTAAATGCTGTTTCCTTCAGTCTTGGAATTACACAGTCACAGCAAGCCGGCAGGAGCCATTTTGTGGACATTGTTTATCAAGGCAAATTGTTTATCAAGGCTATAGGTTATCCATTAAGGACTGAATAAGATCAAATAATTTCTTTTTTATGTGTCTGTGTGGAGGATTGGTCCTTGAGTGCCTACTCAATCTCTATTCAAATTGTTTATTATCTCAAAATCTTGTGTATGAACCATGATGGGGGCCTAATGCCCATGCACAGTGCCCTACACAATTCTATTGCATGAGCAGGAGGAGGAAATGTGAGGAGGGCAGTGACATCCAGTAAATGCTGAATGGAAAGTGAAAGTAATTCACTGCCCCACCTCTATGTCTCAGGCAAAGAGGCTGGGCAGGCAATATATGATTGACAGCTCAGATATTTAAACACTTTTATAACAGGCATGGATATTTTAATAAAAAAAAAATATGGGTTCCATGTTTAATTTGCAAAGGACTTTCCTTATACAACTTTATGTGTTGGTAACAGGTCTGCTTAAACTTTCTATTTCTCTAACTTCACCAAAGTTCACCTCAATTCATCAGGGATATCTTCACAGCTCATTTCATATTTTCTAAAAATCATAAGGATATTATTTGAGAGAAATATGGTGTTTTTTCTTCCTGATGTAAATTCTGTTTAAATTTGCCGGTATATTTTCCTCATACAACTGTAATGGAGAAAGTTCTCTAGAGAATTTTCCCCATGAAGAATTGGTAATTTGGTCAAATTAGCATGGATGGGTTAAATTAGCTGACAGGTGGGGGTTGGTCTAATTACATTAGGGGCAGTCCCAGGGATGTTGGGGGCTGGCAGATGACATCAGAGGGCAGGACAGGTGCCAACCCAGGGGTTAGCCTGTGACATTGGGGGCAGTATTATGACGTGGCAATCACTAATTGGCAGGGCCGGATTTACATAGCAGGCACCCCGCTGCCGTTTGTCACCCTTGCCCCCCCCACCACTTAATTTGTGCACATGCAGGTCAGGGGCACTGGGAATTGGCACATGGGAAATTTAATAAACTATTGTATCTCATGAGCAGCCCAGAGCTTCCGAGCAAATGTGGATGTGTTTTTTTGGAATGCCGCCTCCTAAAATCTTGCCGCCCTAGTCCCGGGCCTTGGTGGCCTTTCCACAAATCTGGGCCTGCTAATTGGTTAATTCGGAAATCTGGACAGTGCATTTTCACCAGTGTGACGTTAATGTTCCAAAAAGTGTCAAATTCTCCTTTTATAGTATATAATATGCCCTTCCATATGATGTAGCCAATACTACTCTAAGACATTTTGTGGCTGATTATGTTTTATTCCTTCTGTGTTTCTAAAACTTCTAGTTCTGCAGCTCTCCAGTGCAAAATAATTGCACTGGAGTGCAATTATCTTGTTTTTAGGATTCCTCTTACCCAAGCAACAAGGCAGCGGACAAAATGAAAGATGACTAGGAAAGTGTCTGTCTAACTTCCTAGCTGAAAACATATACAATTTAAAGCTTTAGTGTAAAAAGATTCCAATGGAATATCACCAAGCTTCTTGCAATAAACAAACAAATAGTTTATCATACAGTTCATGTATTCACCTTCTCAGAAAAAAGTTTTGAACCTGATTGTGTTTTAGATACCAAAGCAGTCAATTTCCACCCAGTAAGATATTTAATTTAAAGTACTTTTGTTATCGTCCTCCATAGCGGGATATAAATCACTGACATCTTTATTTTGTGGATTTTAAGTGCGGTAGCCCTCCAACAGATATACACGACATCAGTAATTACTTTTTGAGGAGAGAGTGGGAGTACTGCCTGCAATTCAATGAGAAGAGATACTACCTGCTCCGATTTTGCCTGGATTGCCACATTAATCTCTTCTTTCATGTCAGAGGCCTGATTGCTCTTTCATTCTTTACAGTAGGCTGTGCTATCAAGTAGATCCAGAGGAGCCAAGCATCATGTCAAAATGTTCAATTTAGAACTTCTGAAAATAGACAAGCGAGATGCTTTAGTTCGGCACTGTGGTGGAAGCCTGAATGCATATATTTTATTCTGAGAGGGAAAATAGTTTTAATAAATATTTGTCTTTCTTCAACAGAACACTGGTTGTAAGGCTGGATAAATGAATACACTCCTGACAACGTTTGCCTTTAAACATATATGGTATTAATATGAAAAATTGCTCTGAATTAAGGCTCATACATTCTTGCAGTACAGCTATATTCTTAACAGTAAGAGCATGAATTCTATAACTTTCATCTCAATTCATACAACATGGAATGTACAAATCTATCTAGCCAGGTCATCTTAACCCAGCAGAGATGTTATCTAATATATGACCTGGCTCCTTGCCTCCTACTGACAAAATCGAGCACCAGACAGTAACTTCACACATTACTTGCTCCTTCACCTCTCAATGACAAAGCTAGGGCCAAAAAGTAATATCAGATCTCATCTGCTCCCTTGCCTCTCATTGGCAACCCCAAGGGTCATATAGTAATTTCAGGTATTACTTGCTTTGTTTTTCAATAATTAACCAATTACATATAATTATTTTAGATACCATCTGCTCTTTTGCCTCCTTCCCATAGGCAAGCCCCATCGGTCAGTTAGTAGTTTGGATATCATCTGCCTCCCAATTGCAAACTGCAAGGAACATAAAGTAATTTAGATATCATCTGCAGCCTTGCCTACTGATGCCTTACCCCAAGGGTCAGACAGTAACTTCACACATTACATGCTCCTTTGCCTCTTACTGACAAACCAAAGGCCAGAGAGTAATATCATATGTCATCTGCTCTCTTGCCTCCTTCCCATTTGCAAACTCCAAGGGTCAGATAGTAATTCAGATATGATCTGCTCCCTTGCCTCCCAATCGCAAACCTCAAGGGTCAGATAGTAATTTCACATATTTCCTGCCCCGTGTGCCTCAGACTGACGGCATCAGATGGCAATTTTGATATCATCTGTTCCCCTGCCCTATACTGCCAAACTACAAGGGTCATAAAGTAATTCCACATATCATCTGCTTCCTTACCTCCCAATGGCAAACCCCAATGGTCACATAGTAATTTCAGATATCATCTGCTTTCTTGCTGTCATAAGCAAACTCCACCAGTAATTTCACACATTACCTGCTCTTTTGTCTCCCTCTGAGACCCCCAAGAAACAGTTCCTATCTATTCATCCTCATGGCATAGCATAGTACTGTAGCTCGGCTGATTTCTTTTAAAAAATCAATTTTTAAAATATATTTTTATATTCTTAAAATATAAATGACTAAATTGCTATGCACCGGCTATCAAAACAGGCAGCTCGATGTATTTGTATATATATGTGTTCTATCGTAATAGGTGGAGATGTCCTACAGTAGCCAGTTATAAAAAAATACTAAGCAATTACTTTCAAGTCTCCACATCTGTCAGCAATGCTGCATCTTCTTCTTGCATGCAAGCAGAGAATTCCTAAAATAGTTTTTCCCACAGACAGCAGATTAAAGGGGACCTTTCACTCTAAGAAATAATTCCACATTCTTATCTATAGTACTTGTTAAGCAAAATAAACTTTACTTACACTATATAAATTATTTAAATCTTGGTTGCAGCCAGCCTTGAAATTCACCACCACAGCAAGCAGGCAGCAGCCATTTTGTGGACACTGTTATTAAGACAAGCATTGAAACACCTCAAAGTCTTGTTTATGCACCAGAATGGGGGACCTGATGCCCATGCATTTGCATTGGTTACACAATTATAGACTGTGAACAGGGAGGGGGAATGTAGGGAGAGCAGCAACATGTCGGAAATGCAGAATGAAAAGTGGGGCAGGAAATATATGATTGACAGCTGAAATCTTAAATGCATTTATAACAAGTATGGATGTTTTAATGAAAAAAATAATTTGGGTTTCATGTCTAATTTGGAAAGGACTTTTACTATACAGCTTTTTATGTCTGGGTGACAAGTTCGCTTTTTTACAATAGTTGGAGCAACATTCATGATAGATGCAACTCTGTGTGATCATCAAAGACATGCATTATCAAGAAAATAAATATACAGGGTTGAATATTCCAATAATGACCAGTCTGAGCAAGATCAAGTGAAGGATCAGGCAGAACAGCATGCAATGTCTCACGGCTGAATAATAAGCAACTGAATGGGAAAACTTCATTTTGTACAGAAATCATCAGTTGAAGAGATGATGCAAAGTACAGTGAAGCAAATTAGGTATACAAGAACATTTTGCATCTGCAGTATAGAAATGACAGATGATATTTCCAGACATGGAGTCATACAGCAGTAAATTCAAATACGAAGAGGCGTCTCCCCCAAAAACCTAATAGCTGCAAAGATAGGAGAAGAATTGCATTATTAATGAGAGCACAAATATTTGAAGAAAATAGTTATACCTTCAGGGAGAAAAGGCCTTTGCCTTTGTAGCCATTATGAATAGCATCATTCCTCTGTAAGAGCAAAGGTGGTTGACATTAACAGAAATGTACCATAACTCTTTCTATTAATTTCAAGAATGCATTATTACAGAGCTTCATTGTTGGAATATAACCCCACAGCCAAAACACGAAACAAAGGCACACGTTGTATAATATAATTTGTTACAAAGAAAAAAGTGAACAATAGACAGTAAATGTCGTTTCCCGATCACAATGTATCAGAAACCAAAGTGTTGTTATAAAAGCTTCTGTATTTTACAAGAATTTAAAGTGGGGATCATGTAGGGGCAATTTATATACAGATCATCATACTTCTATGCATGATAAAAAAAATCATTTATTTGAATTAAACAGACATCCTGAACACTCCTTCTCATAGAACAAAAGGGTTTAGAGATATTTCCATTACAATGCAGTGGTTGTACAAGTTACAAAATGTTAGGCTCACATTGAGAGATATGTCAGTGTTTAGTTGATGATCCCTAGGTCTTTTCCCCTTACGGTTCTCTATTATAGTTTCCTGCTAATGCTTAAAAGACCCAGAAGTTCTCAGAGGCGTCACCTTTTTTTTTTTCTTCAGAAAATAAAATAACATTCAGGGAGCCGGTATTTCTGCACTGTGGTAAAAAGGAGACAGAAGCGTCTTAACAAAACAAGATGCAAAATATAACATGATTTTCTTAGCAAGCCAGGGCATAGGAATGTGGTTCATATAGCTATAAGCAATCTAATAGAGAAAGGATAACAGGTACAAATAAGGGGAAAATGAATTTTGGCAAGTAAAATAATTGTTGTCTGAGGTTTCTGATTTTCATAAAGAAATAGGGTGTTACGCAAGAGTTCATTTTAAAAAGGTTAAAAGAGTAAAATGATTTCAACTGCTCATTAGAGCACTATGGCACCACCAGCTTCTCAAAAAATAGGAATGGAAATATAAGGAAATATACAAGGGTCTAAGTGTAAGTCCTTGGGCAGTAAACTTGCACCCTTTGATCAACACAAAGCACTTATGTTTTATGCAACCTGTACAGCACAGGGCATAGAGCGGCAGTTATGCAATGGAGGCGGAGCCCTGCACTTGCTTTGTGCAGTGCTCTGAATGCACCCTGTATTTATTATGCATGTGAGTGCACACCAGTTGGATGCACCAATAGTGGCAGGTACAACTCCCAGAGGCAAGATGTTGTGTGGGTGATAAGCAGTTTTTTTTCTGCACTCTGTCTCATTGTCAAATGAGGAGATTAAGGTTTTGGAAAGGCCAGAGGTGTAACTTCATATCATAAATTCCCGTAGTTGGACGTGGAGAAGAGGATGACCCGATATGGACCCACATCCCCCCAACACCGCCCTCTCCTGCCTTCACCTGTGCCATGTAATCCAATTCCAGTGTGGGGAGATGCAAGGCACTAGGATGCCCTGTTCTAATATTAGTTGAGCTTGCCTTTCCATTAGTTAATGAGCCTGATGTTGTCACTTTAGTGTCAGGGAGCCGGGAGCTCCCTCCAGGGAGGTAGTCAGGATCGAGGAGGAAGCCCTCTTGAGGGAGCAAGGTCGCGGTGTCCAAAGGGTTAATTCAAAGAGTAGTCAGGATCCAGGCAAGAGTTCACAGGCAGGCAGAATTTCAGCAAAGTCCAAAGTCCAGGCAAAGGGTCAGGGAATCAATCAGGAACAAGATTTTAGCAAATAAAGCTTTACAGGAAACCCAGGATACTATAAGGAAAGTAGTCCTATACTTGGGCGCCATTCTGGCGTCTAAACTGGCTTTTTATTCAAATTTGGCACCTTTGTGACGTCATTGACGTCCTTGCGCCGTCGTCGGCGCACTGACGTCATCGCGCCGGCGCCGCTTACCCACGTGGCGGCCATGGGCGCCGCCATTTTGGGAGCGACGCCGGCAAGAGAGGACGCGATCGTTACATTTAGGTCTTTTGGTTCCATTTTCCAAGCAGGATTTTCCCAGGAACAGAGAAAGGGGTGTTAAAATCTGAGCCCATACGATTAACCCTTGCATTCTGACTGCAGTCGAACATTAAGTAGGGCAGATTTATCAAAGGTCGAAGTAAAAATTCGAATTTAAAAAATTTGAATTTTGAGTTAATTTTTGTCTCTTTAAAAATTCGACTTCGTCCATTCGCCATTGAAAACCTGCCAAAAATGCTGTTTTAGTCTATGGGGGACCTCCTAAAACCTATGTGGAGTCAATTGGCGGATCTAAGGTTTTTTGTTGGAAAAACTTTGAATTGAATTAAATCGAAAGTACTTAGATTCATAAATTTCGAATTCAATCAAAAATGGACCTCGGGTTCAATATCAGTTGGTTTTTTTTAATTCGAATCTCGAAGTTTTTTAAATTCGAAATTAAACCCTTGATAAATCTGCCCTTAAGGAAGAGGATGAATTTTCAGCCACATACAAATACATACAGTTTAACAGTTAACTATCTCAACCTGCAAAAAGCATCTCACCTAATTAAAGGAGGTTTGCAGCTACAGCTGCTACTGGTAAATAGGGACCTGTTATCCAGAATGCTCTGGACCTGAAGTTTTTCGCATAATGGATCTTTCCTTAATTCAGATCTTCATACCTTAAGTCCACTGTAAAATCATGCAAACATTAAATAAACCCAATAGACTGGTGTTGCTTCCAATAAAGATGAAATATATATTAGTTTGGATCACTTCTTATTACTGAGAAAAGGTAAATCATTTTTTAAATTTTGGATTAATTGGATAAAATTGAGTTTATAGGAGATGGCCTTTCCATAATTCGGGGCTTTCCAGATCCCATGCCTGTACATTTTTTCCAATGTAGCAACTTTCAGGGATCCCCCACAGTATTCCTGAATATGCAACAAGGAAAAAGCAGTGCAGTAGATACAAATACCATGTGACAAAGCAAAATAAAATATCTGAGTTAGGTTTGCTTTTCACAGAGTTATTTAGGTGTTTTAATGAATGTTTGTGTTTCCATAACATACCGTTCGTTAAAATGCTTATTAACAGATATAACAAAACATCAAAGCAGCTTTTAAAAAGTCCATGGTCTTTCGTCCACATGATTCAACATTACAATTAATACTGCAAAAATTAATGTAAATAATATGAAATAATGATTGCTTTCTTGAAAAAAAAAAGAAAGTATTTGATATATAGCTTTAGTTAATAAGCTTCCCTAAAAGAGCCTAGTCTGCGCCATTGGCACTGAGCCATGAAGTCTTCATCCTCCATCAAGTTGTATCCGTTATTTTCATTTCATCCCTGCATGACATGCCTTTGAAGTATGATCAAAATGTATTTAAATTAGCATTAACATTTTATCTTATGAAGAGCAGCATGCCTATCTAAATTAGCAACAGCAAAGCCATGGAGCAGATCCTTTCACAAGAAAGCAGACACAAAAACAGATAACGTTTCAATAGTTTAACTACATTCCAATTCAGTCTGTAATGACAACTAGTATTTTATTTACTTATTTGCCTATTAAAACAGATTTAAGGGGCAGATTTATAAATGGTCGAGGTGAATTTTGGAATTTAAAAAATTTAAAAAATTCTAATTTCGAGCTATTTTTTGTGTACTTCGACTAGAAAATAGTGCAAATTTGATTAGTGTACTAGGGAATAGTCCAAATTCGATTTGTGTACTTCGACTAGGGAATAGTCCAAATTTGATTTGAATTTGAAAAAAATTTAGAATATCGAAATTTATCATGTACTGTCTCTTTAAAAATCCCATTTGGAGTCAATTAGTGAACTTTGAAAAATGGGGGGGAAATTTGAATTTTTGAGTATTTTTATGGCCAAAACTATTTTATCATGTACTGGCATTTTTAGAATTCAAATTCCACTATTTTCCACCTTAAACCTGCCGAATTGCTGTTGTAGCCTATGGGGGACATCCAGGGATCAATTTCGAGTTGTTTACAGCCTTCCTAAAAATCGCAGTTTGTCAAATTTTCGTCATGGCGTTTATGGAAGTTTTAAAAACTTCCCATGAACTCTAAATTCAAGCCTTGATAAATCTGCCCCTTAAAGTATGGAGATCCAAGTTATGGAAAGACCCCTTACCTAGAAAACTGTAGGTCCTGAGAATTCTGGAAAACAGGTCCCATACCTATACAAAGAAAATTGAAATACTTTTTTTTTTAATTGAATTATTTGACACATATATATGCTTTTCAGTTCCAAAATGTGTAGGTGCAGGCATGGGACCTGCTAACCAGAATGTTTTGGACCTGGGGTTTTTCAGATAAGGAGTCTTTCAGTAATTTGGATTTCCATACTCTAAAATGTTTAAAAAGAAACTCAGTGGGATTGTTTTGTCACCAACAAGGTTAATTTTTTCTTAGATGGGATCAAGTCCAAGATACTGTTTTATTATTATGGAGAAAAAGGAAATCATTTTTAAAATTTTCCATTTTTTGATTAATATCTATTGGAGCTAGTCTTCCTGTAAATCAGAACCTTCAGATAATGGATTTTTAATAACAGATCCTATATCTGTACTCCCTTTTCTACACTATTATAATTGGGGGAATATAAAGTTGGTAACAGAAAAAATATTTGCAATGAGAAAAGTTATGCCTCTGTGCAACCAAATTTAACTTTGTGCAAATTTAATATAGCTTTTGCAAACCCGGAAACTGTTTAGCGACCACTTCTGACAGTGGAAGAAGGTTTGCGAATTTTATATGTAATAAAATTAAATGTAATAAAACTTCTTAGTGAAAAAGTTGTTATATTTGCTCCAAAAGATTACGACACCTTCAAGCATTCTTAAAAGTGGGTAATGCGCAATTAAAATTCGCAATGTAAAAACAGTATAAGGAAGAGTATTACATTGTGAAATTAGACTTTTTATTCTTTTTTGTGCTAATTGTTTTGCTCCTTGCGACATTTATTACATTCCCCCCAAATAGCTCATAGAAACAGTGGCATAATTAGGCTCATGAAGACCTCTCTTTTTGCCCTAGAGGCCCCTGTCCCTCAATCATCCCCAATCATCATATATGTGTGTATGCGGATACAGTTTCCCAACCCTTCCATGTGTTATTGATATTATTTATTGTGATATTATGAGGCCAATTTGCCTATGCCTGATATGTTTTTTTTTACTCAGCAGTAAAAACTGAGCCGTGCTGAGCAGCATCTCCCCACTGAACAGAATGACATTTGAAGCAATCACACACGTTATGAGGAATTGCACCTTTGTCAACTTTGATAAATGTGTCATTTTGTTCACAACTTTCCCGACTGTCAAGAAAGTTTTGAGAAATGGGGTAAATAGGGTACTGCTGATAATCCTTCAGGATTCCTCAAGTCAATATTTGATAAATCAAGTCTAATGTAATAAATATGTCTAATTTGAATTATATACACCTAATTTTTGTACTGTAAGATACTCACAAGTGCACATTTGTGGCTCCTTTTTATCCTTGGACATAATCAGCACAATTATCAACAGGGGTTTCAGATAAATTCAACGTGAAGTTTCAACTAGGTAATTATCACTGAGGCTGTCATTGAAAAACCCATCAATGTTGCCTAATGGTTCCATTTCAGTGCTTCCTCGCTGAATCTTAATCTCTCCAGAGACCTGTGTTTGGAATCAGAGCAGTTCCTTTCTAGCATTCTTATAAACTGACAGATGTTGATCCTTATTTTGCTGTACACATACAGGTTCTAATGTATTACACCGTCTAAAACTTTTCTGAATATGGCAAGTGACCTTCAGATTTGGATTTTTCTAAAATACTTATATGAAATTGCTGTAATGATTTGTCTTGACACAGTGACAATGGCATATTAGACCACAGCTATAACAGTAGAATAATATATCATTGACATAATAGATTATATAATTACAATATTTCTATAGTTTCCTAGCATCTTGGCACCTTTTAATATCAGCCTACCCTGTGTTATGGTGTGGTATCACTAACAATATGTGTTAGCTTTACTTTTAATAGGGGATGACAAACTGTTGCTAAAGTCAAACCTTCCTCTGTTATGCTAAGGAATTGGAAATGCATAGAAAACAAATGTCTGCATAAAGCATCACTATACATTCTCAGTTAATATATATGCTGATTTAAATTAAGAGGCAGTTTACCCCCTTATCTAACATGAGTTTAATGAATACGGCTGGGCTGAACACATTTTTTGCCTGTTGTTTAAATTACAAAAAAATATGGGTTTTTTTTTCTTATTTTTTTAGCTAAGGCTATGGGCACAGTGACTGTTGTCAGCCGGTGTATTTTTTCAGGCTGAGAGAAGCAGATCTGCTCAGATCCCCTGCTCCATTGATTTGAATTTGATCAGCTTGTATGCAGTCAAACCAGTCGGAGCTGAAGCTGAAGTCAGTGTGTGAGCGTACACAGGCTGATCTAATTCTAATTAATGTAGTAGGGGCACTGAGCAGATATGCTTCTCTCAGCCTGCAAAAATATGCAGACTGACAACAGCCTGTGTGCCCATAGCCTAAACAGGAAAATTGAAGCTACTCCATGTTTGGTCTTTGCAAGTAGATTAAAATACCACTATACAGCCCCCCTGCTCCCTTTGTTGTGACTGTATTGATAGCAGAAGTCCTTTATGCATTATCTGTGCATTAATGTTGCAAAGAACAAACATAAACATAAATTAACTTTAGGGTTTCACCTGGCAGCCAGGTATTTGGAAGGGTTGTCCCGTGAAACCTTAATTTCCTAGTTTGGAAATCCGGACAGGACACTGAAAATAATGACATGGCGATCAGCTAATTCACCAGTCCTGCCCCCGACTTCACTGACCCCTACCCGTTTTCCTAATTGCTTCAATCTCCTCTTTGCCCTGTTCAGTTTAGTAAATAACAAAAACAGATATTTCCTGGGGACATTTAACCCCTATTGACTAAAATTGTATATGGTTACAAAATTTTGTCCTAATGAATGGCATTATGAGCAACAATCAGCATGGCTTTATGAAGGATAGGTCATGTCAGATGAATTTGATTGCATTTTATGATGTGGTAAGTAGGATTCTGGACAGTGGGGGGGCAGTAGATGTGATCTATTTGGATTTTGCCAAAGCATTTGATACTGTGCCCCACAAACGACTGCTTTCTAAACTAAGGTCTGTTTGGCTTAATGAAGTTGTTTGCACATGGATAGGAAACTGGCTACAGGATCGGGTACAGAGGGTGGTTGTTAATGGGACATTCTCTAGTTGGAGTAAGGTTCTTAGTGGGGTCCCCCAGGGCTCAGTATTGGGTCCACATTGGCCCCATCTAGAATATGCCGTACAGTTTTGGTCTCCATCACTCAAACAGGACATTATTGTATTAGAGAGGGTACAGAGAAGGGCAACTAAGTTGGTAAAAGGTATGGAAAATCTTAGCTATAAGGAAAGACTGGCCAAATTGGAGATGTTCACGCTGGAGAAGAGGCGCTTAAGGGGTGATATGATAACTATGTATAAATATATAAGGGGATCATATAATAATCTCTCTAATGCTTTAATTACCAGTAGGTCTTTCCAGCTGACACAAGGTCGCCCATTCCGATTAGAAGAAAAGAGGTTCAGCCTAAATATTCGGAAGGGGTTTTTTACAGTGAAAGCTGTGAAGATGTGGAATTCTCTCCCTGAATCAGTTGTACAGGCTGATACATTAGATAGCTTTAAGAAGGGGTTGGATGGCTTTTTAGCAAGTGAGGGAATACAGGGTTATGGGAGATAGCTCATAGTACAAGTTGATCCAGGGACTAGTCCCATTGCCATTTTGGAGTCAGGAAGGAATTTTTCCCCCTCTGAGGCAAATTGGAGAGGCTTCAGATGGGTTTTTGTCTTCCTCTGGATCAACTGGCAGATAGGTAGTTAATAAAAAGAAAAAAAAAGGGTTGAACTCGATGGACGTGTGTCTTTTTTCAACTTTACTTACTATGTTACTATGTTACTATGTTACAAGTTGCACTGTTAAAACGACCTCCTAATGTTTTTCCACATGGAGCAACGAATGGAAAGTGAAGCCCTAAATGACCACTATATGGTGACCACATTACTGTGTAAATTTCCATGAATGCAGTCCTAGCGATACCTTTGTGAGATACAGTGGAAAACGTTTTTTTATACCATATCCCACAAAGCAAAAGAACAGCACAGTTAGTTAAGGACAAGAATTTTGTTTAAAAAAGGTATATTACTCTGCACCTAGGAATTGTTGTAGACATTATTATTACAAGATATCTTATTTATGACTGATGATCATGATTGTCAGAAACTTAATAATCAGGATAAAATGTGACAAATGAATTCCCGAAGTTGTCCACCTACTTTGTACATTGATTTATTATAATGCTACCATTTTTAGGCAGGTAGAGGGCTTGGTGGGCAATATTAACTAGAGGTGCCTGAAAAATTGTATGTCATATCTTTTAAATTAATATTGCTGCATTGCAAGTAATGACACTGGAATTTTGAGGGGGAATTGCTGCATTGTGGGTAAAAAACATGGTGATTTGCATCCAAAAATCACATCTTGCAACTTTTATGCACTTGTTAAATGAAACTTTTTTACAGAGATTTGCTTAAAAATGTTCTATAAAAGAGGCTGCAGTGGTAAAATATTTTTAAATAATCGTTTCGTAACCCATTAATTAATGAACCCCCTGTGTATTGATATTTATTCTTGCACAACAAAGTGGCATCTTCCGATTTAATAATCCAAAAAGGGTATTTTTCACTTATTCCAAGGTGGAAATAAAATAAAAGGAAGAAAGAAAGAGAGAGAGAACAGAACCCTGTGTGGTACCAGTTTAAAGAGGCTGCACTTAAATGGGAGCAACTTTCACACTTAATTAAGCAGCTTCATTATGTCAAGTTTATTATTTCTTGGGGTGCTACTTAAATTGAAGTGTTAAAATAGTGCTCTAGTAATTTTCATCAGCACCATCAGACAATCTTACTTTAAAATACACAGTGCAGGAAATGTAAACTGGAAATGTGTGTGTATGCAATAAATAAATATAATAATACTGTATTTGCCACAGCCCATTAATGCACAGCAACTAGACGGCAGCTGTCTACTATTGGCCTACTACCAGCCTAATCTAATTAGAACCCGGCTTATCGAATAACAATATCAAACTGGAGAATCCTGAACAATCCTAAAACCCATTTACCTGGAAAGTCAATTAATTGCCATTAAATTAATTTATTCAGTTTGATGTAACTGTTTGTGTTTGACAGCTTTGAGCAGTTGGATGCGATTGTGATTTTTGAAGAGACAGTGGATATCACTCAGCAGCAGCCATTGAATCATAATTCCCTAATGTGTATCCCATGCAGGCAGAACTATATATATATATATATATATATATATATATATATATATATATATATAAAATATTTTCCTCGCTGCTGCAACAAATCCATCCAAAAGGTGTAACCCTTTATAATAGGCTAATAAATAACAAATTTGTGTTAATGACTTATGAAAGTCCAAGCAAAATCTGGGTATAAGGATAAGAAATATTGAAATTATACCTTCACCCTGGTGATATATCTATGGACAAACAAACATTTTTTTCCTGGTACAGTTATGCAACAAAATTTGTGTTTTTGACACATGATGAAAAGTGCTAGAATTTTGTCGTGCATTTTGTTTCACTGAAAAAAAACATAGGTTTTTGCACTCGGAGCATATCAACCAGTCAGATCAGAGCCCTCCCCCTGACTGTCTAAGGAACTGTCCGGACAAGTGTTTGCAGTATTAAATCCTCTCTCCATAAACTGATTCCTCCTGTTTGTTCAGTTTCAACTAAAGGTGGCCATAGACACACAGATCCGATCGTACGAATCGAGGATTCGTACGATTTTCGGATCGTGTGTGGCGTGTGCCGACATCTTTTGTCCGACGGAGATCGGTCGTTTGGTCTATCGGTCAGGTTTGATTTTGACCCGACTGATCCCGCTGGAGCCCATGGCACATCGTAATCTGATCGTTCGGCCATACGGCCGAAAAATCTGATTACCCCCGATATAGCCATGCCTGTTAATGGCCAAACGAGCGGATCTTTGCATCTATGGCCACCATTAGTGCAAAGGTCTTCTATCACTTACTTTGATTAAGGAGCTGCCTATATACTGGTCCCTAGGTGAAATATCCTGGAGCCCATTTTGCTTTAAGAGCTCTCCGTCCATCCATTGGCTACCAATAGTTTATACCAGGCATGTCCAAAGTGCGGCCTGGGGGCCAATTACGGCCTGTTTTCAAATTCAGCCTTCATCGTGAAATTAATAATAATGAGGCCCCCCAGCACAGTGTGATCAGGATCCCATAGCAGTAATGTTTGGGCACATGATTAGTGAAATGATCTGCCACTTGGTCTATACTGCTGTCTGTGTGCTGAAGGTGTTAGCAATAGACATTTACTGGCACATAGAGACGCGCTGTTTTCGCATACTTCTTTAGGGCTGAAGGTGTCAATAGACGTACTGACGTGCCAGTACAGTGAACTAAAGAAGTATGGCGTCTCTACGTTCCAGTACGTGTCTATTGCTAGCACCCTCAGCACACAGGCAGCAGTATAGACCAAGTGGCAGATCATTTCACTAATGTGCCCAAATATTACTGCTACGATTACTTGATTCCTGTAATTTAATGTTACTGGTTCAAAGAATGTCAGGCTGAATGGTCAGCCCCCACACATTTTCACCTCATCCTTATATGTAGGCAGAGCAGTATTTAGGTCTGCTGCCACCCTAGGCACTGGACCTAACAGCACCCTTAACTTGGAATGGCCCCTGTACTCCTCACTCCACCAGCTCCACTGCCAGTTTAAAGCAGTAAGTCTCTGGTGAGGCTAGAGGCATTTTTAAATTTTATATTTTCAATATATGTTCAATTATATAGGCACCCAAGGGCCGCCCCTTGAAAAACTGCCGTCCAAGGCACAGGCCCTTGGAAGCCTATACAGTTATGGGACCTGTTATCCAGAATGCTCTGGACCTGGGGTTTTCTGGATAAAGAGTCTTTAAACTGGGATCTCCAAACCTTAAGTCTATTAAAGAATAACTTAAATATATAATAAACTCAATAGGCCCGTTTTGCTTCCAATGAGAATTAATTATATCTTAGTTGGCATCAAGTACAAGGTGCTGAAAAAGGAAATATTTTGTAAAAAAAAATGGAGTCTATGGGAGGTGGCCTTCCGGATTTTTCTGGATAATGGGTTTTACGGATAATGAATCCTATACCTGTATATAAATACAGCCATGTATTGTACATGCAGCAGTTACAGTATAAATCCCAGTAAACAGTATAAAATACAGTACATGCAATAAATACAGTATAAAAATCCCTGTAAATATATGAATTGAATGGTTCTTTATCCAAAATGTTCAATGATGTCTCTGTATAAAACATGTGATCCAATGCATTATTTAACAGGTACAAAGATGATAAATTAGGCATTGTTCATATCATATTTGTCATGATTAGTTAAATAAAAGTAGGCTCTTTATCCTTATCCATACTACATTTGTGAGATGATTGAAAAGAACAGCCACAGGAACTTGCATCTTTTAAACATAGACATTCCAGAGCAGGACTCGCTACAAACCTCTTAGAGATGTTAAGATTAAAACCCTTAATCCTCCCTGTGAGCATACCCAAGGGAATGGATTTAGTTCACAAGATTGCAAATTTTGAGTAGAACACAAAACATAAGCTTGTATGACATGTATTCTATTTCTACAGGCTGGACAGAGAAAGCAAGCCTTAGAACAGCTCACAGTTAGGGGCAAATTTACTTAGCGCCAAAAATTCGCCAGCGACGGCTTCGCAGGCAGCGCAACACTTCGCCAGGTGAAAATTCGCTCAGACAACACTAATTCACTAACATGCAAAGTTGTGTCTCGGGCGCCGAATGCTGGCGAAGTTGCGCTAGCATTGATTCAGCAAGCAGAGGGAAGTTGCGCTAGCGTTGGCTAATTTGCATACGGTGGGAAGTTAAAGTTAAATCGACATATATTTTGCAGCAAATACATTACACTACACAAGCCCAGGGAAGCTTAATAAAAGAAAAGAGTTGTTATATTGCCCTACACATGAGCCCATTGTATAGTTTATGTGCCATATGTTAGGAAATAAAGGGGGGAAGCCGGTTACCCCCCAATAAGATGAACACTCTTTTGCAGTCTATCACCCTGAAAAAAGGAAAAGACGCCAGCATTTATTGGGAAACATTTTCAACTAAATTTTGAGGAAGTCCTATCTACTCTATTGCACTTCGCCTGGTCTGAGGTGGCGAAGGCAAGGCAAGAGGTAACGTTCAGTAAAATTTGCATCTTAGTGAATTTGCGCAGTTACTTCCCTTTGCCAGAGAGCAACTTCGCCTGGCGATTGAGTGTCAATGAGCGCCAGAGTCCGTTTCTTTCACTAGCAAATTTATGTCTGCTCCCGTTAGTTAGTCAATGCACCATATTTTCAACAAATCACTAAATGGCTTTGGATTGGGTTTTGGAGGCATATACAATGTTCAAAACAAGCTCTCCTCCTTTGCTTAATTGTAGGTTTTCTGCATTAGGCATAATATTCACCTATATCTGCTATGGCTATGGTAAGAGATAAACATTGAATTGTGATTCAAAGCAGCATTTAACCATAAATGTCATGCTGGATCTTTTAAGAAAGGAATATTTGAAAGCATAGGACTAGGTCCAACATTGGGCACAGAATTACCATACACAAATCGCCTGCATCTAATTCTACTCAAATACACTTGCCTTGTGCACCTAATGAAATTGTTGTGCACAAAATTTAAAGGGATAATGTAATGATTTTTATAGTATAGCTTTTATTACTAAATTATACTGTGTACATTGCAAGTAATTCATTTAAAATGTTTTGTATTTTTTAGCTGTAACATTGGTGTGTAGAAAACCATCTCAGGACATTTTGTCTGGTCATGTGCTTTCAGAAAGAGCCACCACTTCACAATGGAACTGCTTTCAGGCAGGCTATTGCTTCTCATACTCAATGTAACTGAAGCAGCTGTGACTTGGGCAGACCTGGATTTGTGGAAAGTCCACTAAGACCAAGGCCTAGGGCGGCAGGATTTTAGGGGGCAGCATGTTGTCCAACCACACCACCATTGGTTCAGAAACTCTGGGGATGCAAAGGAAATAAAAAAGTTTTTTTAATTTCCCATGTGCCAATCCCCATTGCTCCGGTCCCAATTATGAAAATTTTAAATTTTAACTTCAATAGCCCTTCAATGAGCTATCGCAAGCAGCTGGACAGGGGGCATGGATCCTGGAAGACTGATGGAGGCAGCATCAGAGATGATATGTCAAGGTTAGGCTAACACCACACTGCCTCCTGTGGCTCAAATAGGAGGAGGAGCAACTGTCCTGGTTCAAATCCAAGGAGTTCCTTACACTGAAAGGCTGATAATTTATCCAAAGTTTTGTGTGAATTTTTAGACCAATTAGTAAGGTATACTGTATGTGAGGGATGGTGAGTTAGTGGTCTTTATCAAGGCTGAATTCTATGTGATCATACTATACCCAAGATTCTTTAGAGCTTTTGAATAGACTTGGAACAATCGAGCTCACACGGCAAGCAGGGTACCTGTACATTTTTCTTATCATTTCCACTAATTCTTGTTCATTTCAGATGGCAAAAGTGAATCAATATTGTAACGCAATCTACTGATATTATTTTTGTTTGCTATTACATCATGTCATATTAAAACCAAAACAACATGTGAGGAAACCTTTCCACTGATATTTGGAATCTGGGATCTATCTGCAAGAGATCTGTATGGTCACTATGAGCTGGTTTCTGCCATTTTCTCTGGTTTACTCCCACATGCACATTAGTGACTTTGGATGAAGCTTTATAAATGACCCCCCTTATGTTCACAACTGGCAGTATCCATCTAAATTAATGGTAAGGTGAGAAACATATTTGTTGAGGGCTGAATTAGTTAATTTGATTGCAGTAAAGTGAGATCTGCTTAGGAATGCCAAGCAACATGTTAACTGTGATATTGTCTTTACACTGCATAATACATTTACTAGACACCTTAACAGTGTAAAAGAAGTCAGTGACTTAGCAAATGCCTGGCTCGTTAAAGGGGGAGGTAGAATTTCATTACCACATTTAATGTAAATATATTCCCTGTGTGTTTCTGATTGTTTCAATAAAGTATGCCAACAGTGTGTGCTTATACGATTAACTTTGCATATATTTAACAAGGAAATCACAACAATCCAAAAATAAACCATGTAATGGATCCTGCAAAGTAGATGCGCAATCAGCCTTTAGCCATAAAACCAAGACCATCGTTCTAAATATCCCAATTAAGCATCCAGAAGGGAAGCAGAGCAGCTCTTCATGCAAATGGTGAATGACAGTGACAATGAAAAAAATCCCAGACTTGGAAAAGAAACTGCACTCGCTCAAGGTATTAAAAAAAAGTAAAAGAATTACTTGAAAAGGAAAATCAAATCCTATTCTGTCTGTGTCAAATCCCTTCTCTCTAATAAGGTCATTTATTGTACTAGCATCCAAAAATCTTTCAATATAAAGAATATATTCTTCCAGGTCAGAGTGTCATAGGTGAGGGAAACATAATATAACCAAACTACATTTTAAAAAATAACAAATTAATTATTATTGCATAATGAATTAAACCGTTTATTCTTTACTCCTTCTTCAGCGATAACTTTTGAATGTACAGAAGATTTTTACTAGAACTGCTAACCTGATCTAAATATGACAGCATTGCCTAATCATTGGTCAAGTATTAGTTGCCCTTTGATGTATTTTAGCTTTTTCATTTAGTCTGTGCTCCATTTAAGCATCAGAAGAGGTTAGACTGTGTGGCAGGGGCATGGCACAGGGCAGGCCGGAATATGTACCACTTTGGCTTTAGCTACCATTTTTATCCTGGTAACTGGGCAGTGGCTATGTTTATTTCTTCAACAGAAACTATTGTTTTCTTTTTATTCTGCACAGATTTTTATGTTCTCCACTCAGGCTTATTCACTTTTTCCAATCATATATCATTGAAAGTTCAGCAATCACTACATTTTCTCAAATAAACGTTGACTAGGGAGAGTCTTTGCTTTGTATTGACCCATCCCTCTAATTTGCAATGAGTTGAGCTGCTGATAACATTTTAAAGGAATAGTTCAGTGTGAAAATAAAAACTGGGTAAATAGATAGGCTGTGCAAAATAAAAAATGTTTCTAATATAGTTAGTTAGCCAAAAATGTAATGTATAAAGACTGGCGTGAACAGATGTCTAATAAAACAGCCAGAATCCAACTTCCTGCTTTTCAGCTCTATAACTCTGAGTTAGTCAGCGACTTGAAGGTGGGCCACATGGTACATTTCTGTTCAGTGAGTTTGTAATTGACCCTCAGCATTCAGCTCAGATTCAAAAGCAACAGTTATGACCCATGTGGCCCCCCCTCAAGTCTCTGATTGGTTACTGTCTGGTAGCCAGGGCAACCAGTCAGTGTAAACAAAGAGAGTTGAAAAGCAGGAAGTAGTGATCTGACTGACTTGTTATACATGAAATCACTCCAGCCTTTATACATTACATTTTTGGCTAACTAACTATATTAGAAACATTTTTTATATTGCACAGCCTATCTATTTACCCAGTTTTTATTTTTACACTGAACAATTCCTTTAAGATCACATCCACTCCACCCATTTCCTTTCCTTTAAAGGAGAACTAAATCCTTAAAATGAATATTGCTAAAAGTGACATCATTTATATAATGAACTTAATGCATCAGCCTAAAGTTTCAGCTTCTCAATAGCAGCAATAATCCACACTTATTACATTCACTGACGCAAACGATACAATTCTCAAACCTTCTACTGTTGGAAGAGGTCGCCAAACAGTTTCCTGGTTCACAAAAGCGATATTAAATTCGCACAAAGGAAAATTGTTCGCGCAAAGGCATAACTTTTCGCATTGCAAATATTTTTTCCGTTACCGACTTTTATTACATTTCCCCGCAACTGTTCTATTGGATGAGTGTGCCAGGAGGAATTCTAATGATCCTGTAGGATGCCAATCCTGTCCAGGGGGGAAACTAATACTTTGGAATGAACAGAGTAAAATAGAAGTACAGGTATCAGACCTGTTTGGATCTTCAGACCTTAATTTTAATAGAAAATCATGTAAGTATTAAATAAACCCAATAGGCTTCTGCTTCCAATAAGAATTAATTATATCTTAGTTTGGATCAAGTACAAGATAATGTTTTATTTTTACAAAGAAAAAGGAAATCATTTTTAAAAATGTAGATTCTTTGGATAAAATGGAGTCTATAGGAGATGGCCTTTCCGTAATTCAGAGCCTTCTGGATAACATGTTTCCGGATAACAGGTCCAATACCTGTACTATTATTCATCAGATAACCAATTTTAACGTGCAGGATTGGTTTTGCAATCAAGTTAACGGTCAATGTCAAGCAGAGGTTTTCTGAGAGAGCCTTATTTGTTGGTATTTTATACTTAATATGGAGAAGATTGCTTTTAAAAGTTCATTTTCTTGAAGCGTATGACTGTGCTGTTAGCTTTGGATACTCTGTGTAATGACTGTACCTAAGGAAAGGTATGATTACATATCACATTCCAAGCATAAGGGCAGTACACCTGTTCTGGAACTGATCTTCACAATTGGGATATTCTTTAATTTTTGTTCTGCTGATGCTAGCTGCTTACTGAAAGTCTATTTCATTTGTCAGAAGGACATTTAGGAGTAGTTTCATTCCCCTTTTCAGTGTTTGCGGATTACAGACATAACAACAATACACCAGCTGAGCCTTCATATGCTGTGCCATAAAACAGTATGCAAAAATAAAAAGCTCACTATGTCAAACTACCAATCTGTTCTGTAGATGAGATTGAATCCTCCAAAATGCGATAATTTTGTGTTCTGTGCCGGCAAGTGGTTGCAGAGGTTGTTAAAACATTTCTTTTCACAGCCCATTATTCCCATTGAACAGCTGCTGCCTTATTACAACGCTAAACATTATGTGGTTCAAAGTAAAGAAACCCACGGTAAAGTTGCAAGGCATGAGTAGGTTGTTGCAATTACTGGAAACTTGCTGACTATCTAAATGTCTGAAATGTTTTCTGCATCAGATGGATCCACATGACCAAGCGTTTGTGTTACAAGGAGAGAAATGGCTCTATATACAGTAACATCATTTTTTAATTGTAATGAAGAATAAGACGCTGGTTATCCACAGCAAATTGGGAGTGAAACGCATGCAGCTCATGTGTTTAAATTCAGTTTTTCTCTATTTGAAAATGAACTGTTCTGGCACATTATTTTCTACATGTCCTATACATACAATCCTAAAACTGTTTTGAATTAATAGGGAGATGTAGAAGATTAATCCCGCTTGTTTAACATTTGTTAATGTAAGCTGTTTATAGACAGGTAAGCAAATCTAGTTCTACAAGTAATTATTTTCTATCTCAGTTAAATGACATAGCATACCACTGATTTTACTGAAGACAATGGGGCCGATTCAATAAGGAGGGAAGTGGCTAACGCTAGAGACATTTTGCCAGAAATTACATCTGCAGGGAAATCGCCAATTTACTAACAGGCATAGGCAACAATTTGCTAGCGAACGGGATCGTTGCTAGCATTCGTTCTCACTCCACAAATTCACTAAGATGCAAATTTTACTGAACGTTACCTCTTATGTCAGAGTTTCCTTCGTCACCTCAGGTGAACTGCTGAAATGAAGCTTGATCTTCCTCGATCTTATGTCAGTTACATCATATCCTGTCTGCCAGAAATGTATTAAAGTTGTAAAAACGCTGGCGACTTTTTTTTAAATGGGATTGCCTGCAAAAGTCCTAGCTATTTAAACTTTTTTGTGTTACAATTCCCAGACAATTGAGGGGCATGCGACATTCGTTTTAGGGTGGGCTCATGTGTAGGGCATTAGAGGATCTCCTCTGTCTTTATTATGGCTCATTGGACATTTGTAATAAAAAGTGGCCACTCTAATAAAGACGTCCCTATTCAAATTAACCTAAGCGTAAGAGGACTAACAAAGTTTCGCTAGGCAGAAGCGATCACTAGCGTCATTTCACTTTGAAACAGTCGCACTGACGAAGTCATGCCAGCGAAAAGTCGCCAGCGTTCGGCGACCAGGATTCAACTTCGCATTTTGGTGACTAAGCGTAGCGGTAACTAATCTTCATCTGGCGAAGTGGCGCGAAGTGTGGTGAAGCGTTCACTGGCTGCAATTTGACCTTTAGTGAATTTGCCCCAATGTGTCAATAGAGAGAGAATTATACTTCTGTATGTTGTAATATTGAAAATTTGTATGATCTGTCTGTTGCATTGTTATATTTTTCGAAATATATTGAAGAAATGCATTATTCACATATCACTGTTAGATTTTTTCAGTGCAGTTGTAGACACCTTTGCCCTGTCCCCTTTTTCTTTGTGGTGCATCCAGCTAGTGCCTGTGTTATCACTGCATGCCTCTATGAGCTGATTAGGACATGTCTCGCTTGTACTATTCAGCAGTCTTCTCTCTGCTGACCACTACTACTGCCATAGTAACAACTAGGGTGGTGAGAGGGGGCATGTCAATTTGACCCTTCACCATGAGCCATCCCACTGAACCCCATTATTATATACCTTAATGAAAACCAGGAGATGGGTGTAAAATGGCCACAGCGATTATTCACATTTTAGCAAATAAATAGGACCTCGCCAGCCTAAACTGGGCCAATATTCTAAAGCCAGAATTTAACAAGAGATCCCTACTATGCTCTGCTGCCAACATGAGAGAAGTTCATCAGCCCTGCTGCCGGTCCTGCATCTGCAGTTAGGAATTCCAAGCAGGCTGTCACATAGCACAAGCAGTAGTAGTGTCTGTATCAATCAATCCACTATGCAGTCACAGGAGAGAACCTCCTTTCTCCCCCTTTTCTTTCACAACGGAAAACCTTCAATTCGGCTTGTTCCCACCATACTTTTATACTATATTCTTAATAAATTATAACATAGAAAATTAATTTAAAACACAAATAGTCATAAAACATACAAAAAAATTTCTATGTATCAAACATACCGTACCACAGAATGTAATAAAATTGGCCTTATGATATACAGTTCATATTTTTAACATTCTATGTGTACAAAACATAAATAGATTCCTTTTTTAAATACTTTAAAATAATTATTTACTGTGTGTAACTGCCTACCATCCTCCTCTGGATCTATTTTGCTTGGGCAAGTTAAACTTATTAGTAGATTGCCTACCATGCCAGGCCACACAGTTCATTGTTAGAGAAGTGGAAAAGTACAATAAGCCAAATCCACTAAAACGTTACATTGGCCAGGAGACTTGACCTAGGAAATCATAGCGTTATCTTGCTAACCATTGCCATTTACTCTGCCCATGTGCTAGACTAGGATGCTGCACAGACATTCAAAAGCAATTTGCTTTCATTCTCGATACCAAACTTACTTTCTTTAAAGGGGAACTATTGCGAAAATGAAAATGTAATATATGACTATGAAGATTTTCATTCATCCAGGTCATAGTATATCTAGTATAGGTCAATCTAAAAACAACTGGACTTGCTGAGTAATCAATGAAGACGTTTCACTACTCATCCGAGCAGCTTCTTCAGTTCAACTGACTGGTGTGGGAAGTTCTCGGCATATAAACTCTTCCACTAATCCATTTACAATTGCACATTATAACTGTTCAAAGAGGTGACAACTGAAGAAACTCACAGAGGTGTTGATTCTGTGTAGTTGTGATAGGATTATCCAATGTGTCATGCAACTCCTAGATACAGGTGTTACTTGTGAGAGTTGCATGAATGGATGTGTGAAGTGTTCTGAATCCGCCGGGGTACAGATGTTAGAACAGCATTGTATGTAGCAGACAGGTGGTGTCGAAGGCCCCCACCTCTGTTCAGAGATGGTCTCTCCACCTTGACATGAATCGCCGCTTTCACGCCTCGTTCAAACCAGCGGTCTTCTTTATCCAAGATTTGGACCTTGCTGTCTTCAAAGGAGTGTCCCTTGTCTTTTAAGTGTAGAAAGACAGCTGAGTTTTGCCCTGTAGAGTTCTCCCTCCTGTGCTGAGCCATTCGTTTGGAGAGCAGTTGTTTTGTCTCCCCGATATATAGATCTGTGCAATCCTCGCTACACTGGACTCCGTATACCACATTGCTTTGTTTTTCTTTTGGTGTTTGATCCTTTGGGTGTACCAGTTTTTGTCTCAGTGTGTTGCTAGGTTTGAAAAACACAGGGAGCATTTGAATACCATTAAATCCGGAAATTATACGACACCGGTTTTGAGACACTTTAAAGAGTGCAATGGGAGTGACATAAAATTTGTATCAGTGCAGGGTATAGAGAGGGTCATATTAGGCCCTAGAGGTGGAGATCTGCAGAGGAAATTACTAAGGGCAGAGGTAAAATGGATTTACAAATTGGGTACTAGACACCCAAATGGCTTGAACTCGATTTTTGATATAAGCTGTTTTTTCTATTAAGTAGGTGGAACACTATTCTAAATGAAACAAAATCGCTGTGAAGTAACAAATAGTGAAAACATTGTCGAATGGATTTGTGATTATAACTTGGTAACCGGAGCAAACATTGTATTAGAAATATAATTAAACAATTGCAAATTAATTAATGGACTGCTAGAACAGACTTTGTGTAATTTGGAACTATAATTTTTTGATGTATAAATAACATTGATTTTAATTAATGGAATTGGGAATTAAAATTTAAACTGCATAATTTTTCAAACCTGTTACTTGGGATTGTTTGCTTTTAGAGATATGTGCATATGCATCTTGTTGTTTTTATAAGGAAAAGAAACACTGTTGTTTAAATAAAGAAAAAGGGGTTAAAATGCTAAAGGGGTTAAAATGCTAAACAAAGGGGAGTGTTTAACATTTAAAAAAAGGGGTATATAAAGCATGTGTGCAATATGGTCAGGAGGTCTCTGATGAAGTGCAGTGACACGAAACGCGTCAGACCTCATGGCGCTATGTGAAAGGTGTACCAAGATGTTTACTGAATAAAGAAAATTTGTTTTAAACTTTAAAGTGGAAACAAGCGATTTGTTTTGAAAAGGATCCCAGAGTGCGTGGTCTGAACGACTTACCTGCAAACTGTGGACACGTTTTTCCTTAGTGACGGACTCAGGGCTGCAGCACCTGGGTCACAGCACATCCTGGGTAAGACATACCTTTAACGTTGTATTTTGAAGTGAGGCGAGCCATTACCGCTCCAGTATTTACCAGTGGGGGGTCCGGGGCATGAGGCACCCGGGCCACATCTCTTGAACGGTGAGCGAGAGCTAAAATTGAGAAACTGTAACGCCAGGATGTGTGGATTGTAGTTTGTTTTACAAAATTGAAAGCTTCCCTATAGTAGCGCCAGCATTGTGTATGTGTTGAAAAACACAGGGACTCTGAAGTTAGAGGTCACCACAGTCCTCTAGAGTGACATTCCGCCACTCTCCATTCATTTCTATGGAATTATCTATCAATGGGTGAAAGTGGAAGTTCATCCTTTGATAAATACGCCTTTCAAAAACCCATAGAAATGAATGGAGTTTTGCCTTTGAACTCTACAGGGCAAAACTCAGCTGTCTTTCTACACTTAAAAGACAAGGGACACTCCTTTGAAGACAGCAAGGTCCAAATCTTGGATAAAGAAGACCGCTGGTTTGAACGAGGCGTGAAAGAGGCGATTCATGTCAAGGTGGAGAGACCATCTCTGAACAGAGGCGGGGGCCTTCGACACCACCTGTCTGCTACATACAATGCTGTTCTAACATCTGTACCCCGGCGGATTCAGAACACTTCACACATCCATTCATGCAACTCTCACAAGTAACACCTGTATCTAGGAGTTGCATGACACATTGGATAATCCTATCACAACTACACAGAATCAACACCTCTGTGAGTTTCTTCAGTTGTCACCTCTTTGAACAGTTACAATGTGCAATTGTAAATGGATTAGTGGAAGAGTTTATATGCCGAGAACTTCCCACACCAGTCAGTTGAACTGAAGAAGCTGCTCGGATGAGTAGTGAAACGTCTTCATTGATTACTCAGCAAGTCCAGTTGTTTTTAGATTGACCTATACTAGATAAAATGTAATATAAGCTTCATCATACTGAAGTAATACAATCAATCAAGAAATAACTGTTTTTGCACAAATCCTGCATGTAGAGAGACAGGATGTCTGGTGATTTCAATAGAGTGGGCTTTAATACATCTTCTAGGCAAAAGGAGCCCCCCTATAAGATATATTGGATCATTCATCTAACACCCAACTCCTGAATGAAGACAGAATGAGGAGAAACAGGTGCTAAAAGAGAGAAAGTAAAGATAAACTTGATTATTTCAGAAACAATGCAGAATTTTTAATTGATTGTATTTAGAATGTTTCTTATTTCAGTATGATGAAGCTTTTATAAAATTTTTGTTTCTTTAATTAATAATGGAGTGATGGTCGCCATGCCCCATGTGCTCCGGAGGCCCTAAACTGCACATGCTCAGCTCAGAGGGTCAACAAACCATCTTGCCATGTTGCTTCCCTAGCAGCCCCTCCACTATGTAGTGGCCTCCCCCCAGCTCAGAGGGCCTAGAATAGAGGGTAAGGTCAACCAACCCCTTTCTCATGTTGCTTCATTAGCAGCCCATCCCAACTATAGATACCTTTCTCCAGCTACAAGAGCTCAGTTTAGAGGGCCTAGCATAGAAGGTGAGGTCACCCAACCACTTTACCTGATATTATGGTCACTAAAGTGACAACTCATCATAAAGAATAACTGATAACCCTGTCATGACTGGGATGGGGGCCATTAATTTCTTGCTCTCGTGTACCCTTACTCCTCATTCGCCCCCCCCATATAAACCAAGCTTTCCCAGTACCCTATGAACTAAGGATTCCATATCAAAGTGATAGTAGCCCTGACTGCTAGTTAGATGCTTGTTGTAACAAATTACCGCATATGAATTAACTTTACCTTAGATGTGTGTTTACCTAAATGTGTTGGCTAGCCTGCCATACTATGTTACCTTATTCCAAACAGGGTAGCATAACATATGCAAGACCCATAGTACCAGGTGACCAGCCGCTTGTGCCCTCCAGCATGTTGGGCATGGTAGATTGTATGCTTCGACCCAGGTATCTCAACGTATCGAAACACGAGTGATGGGCAATTTTATTTGCCAGGCGTGAATTTGCAGCGAATTTCCCCATTTCAGCACCTGCAAATTTTTTTCGTGAAACTGCTGCAAAAATTTGTCGCCGAAAAAAAGTGCTGCAACAATAAAGTTGCACGTGTAAAAATTGTTGAACTTCAAAATAATTTCCCATTGACTTCAATGTGTTTTGCTAATTTATCGCTGTTTCACGAAGTTTTGCAAATATTTCTGCAAAACGAAACAGGACAGATTTGCCCATCACTATGAAATATCCCAGAGACCAGCGCTCTTAAAGAGGAAACATCCAACCACTGTAACATATGCAGGATCCATGTAACAATTGCAGGATCCATAGTACCAGCCACCAGCCCCCTGTGTCCTCCAGAATAGTGGGTATATTAAATGCAACTAACAGACAACACCAAAGCTATATCAATTTTAAAGACTAGGGGGCATACTTATCAAAGAGTGAAGTTAGTTAGAATGACATTCCGCCACGCTCCATTCATTTCTATGGGTTTTTGAAAGGCGTATTTATCAAAGGATGAACTTCCACTTTCACCCATTGATAGATAATTCCATAGAAATGAATGGAGAGTGGCGGAATGTCACTCTAGAGGACTGTGGCGACCTCTAACTTCACTCTTTGATAAATATACCCCTGTTTTAAAAGGTCAGCTTGAATGTTGTCGCTACATTTCTACAGAGTTTCAGAACTTTCTAAGAGAAAGGAATTTTACAAACTGTACATACAGATAATATTTTAATAATGCAAGGAATGACTTGGAAACCAAGCACTGTCTCTTTTCATTTGAGCCCTTCCTCTCGTTGTGTGCTTGTCACCTATAGCTCCCCTCCAGTAGACATTCCAGGAAGAAGTGCTTCTCTGTAAGTGCTACAACATGTAAAAAAAGATACTGTAGGACTCACTTACAATGATGTGGCACGTGAGCTTACATATTTTGGTGTGTGGTACTATCACCTCATTTTTCTCTCTTTCTTTTTGTGTACAAATATTGACTTTTTAGCGTTTATAGCAGCTGGTCAACTCCAGAATGTGGGTTAGACCCAGCGCTGGCAATTTCTTTCTGTGTTTCATATTTAACATGATATTGCTTCCAGTAAGACTTTTAAACAATCTTATTTGTATTTGGGAAATAAATGTGGATATTGATTATACTGCACTGATTGGCTCTTGTAACAAAGGGGGTGGGCTCTAGTTTGGTACACTCCATTTCTAGAGGAATAAGTATTCTATTTGCTGTATCACCAGAAAGGGTTGATAAAGGGCAAGACTAGGCCCAAAACATTGCCTGTAAATGTGACCTAAAGAAATCACTACTTCACTTTTGCAACAAGGAATACAGCAACATTTCTTTCTACTGAATTTCAACCCTGCAAGCACACTGACGGCTTTGCACCCGATTGAAAGTTTTTCCACGGGGTGGTTGTTGCACACATAACTCCTAAAAGACTACTCTTAGCAACAAGCATAATTTCAGTGTCCCCAAGTACAGTGAAAGGATAAAGAGGAATAAATAATTTATTAAAAAAAGAAATAGGCCAGAATATCAGGACAGGCAATGGCCTAGTTGCTAACCTATAGAACACCTTCATAACTCAACTGGGTAAAAAGGCATCCATGCAAGGCATATGTGTGAAAGAACATTGGCAAATGACCAAATATTTGCACATTATAGACATTTACCTATTTCATTAGATACTGTACCTTCCTAGCATAAGTTAAAAAATGAACAAAATACAGATGCTTTTGGTACTTGAAGATTCATATGCATTCTCCTGCAGCAGGGATTCCAGATGGGGTAATTCAGTGTAGAATAAGTGCTGAATGTATTAAAAGTTTTGTCATATATCAGTCCTGGGAGTAATTAATAAGTTGCACATTGAGTCTAAGCGCTGACATCTTTCATTGCAGCCAGCATCTCTGACATGTCAGTAGCTTCACTGAAATGAGGTGCTCTAGAATGATTTCAAGCAGTTAAGTGACCAGTCTCCCAACTAGAATGTGCAAATATAAACTAGACATATCACTAAGAAAATCCAATCAACAGTCATTAACTGTGTTGCACTTACAAACACGAACACGCCTTGCTCCATTGAGGGTAAAGTGTTTACATCTTGAGCTTCTACCCTTGGTATTGATTTGCCATAGACAATTTCCACTGTAACACTGCCTTCATTTATCTCTGTTTGTTGCAGTGTAGGCCATGTTTCTGACATGATTGATGTTACAGGAAGCTAGAAGGGGCACTAGAAGAGTTATTATATTCAAGGCTGGATAGAAAGGCTGATCATTCATTGCTAATTCACTGGAGAAGCTCACAGCAGTTGAATACAGAGAGAGATACATATATATTATATATACTATACATATTATTATATATTATATATATATTTGGAACAGTCATTTATTTTTGTTCTTGGGGGGTTTCGAAATAACTTTATTCTGCAAAACTCAAGTGAGTTTTGAATTTCAGTAGCTGTTTGGTTGCTATTAGTGATGGGCGAATTTCTCCCATTTCGCTTTCGCCCAAAAATTCGTGAATTTCCCACAAAATTTTCGTAACAGCAAAAAAATCCTGAAAAACCGTGAAATCGGAAAGTTCATGAAAAAATAGTGAAATTGTGCATTTCGGGTGTTTTCAGGAAAAAATCGAGCAATTAGAACGTTTTCACAAAAAAATCTAGCAATTTGAACGTTTTCACAAAAAAATCAAGCAATTCCAACGTTTTCATAAAAACATCGGAAATTGACGGCGGTGAATTTTCACCGGCAAATTTTTGTGGAAAATTCACATGTTTATTCGCCAGCGGCGAAACTTGGAAATTAACCACAAATTTGTGACAGGTGGATTTATTCACCCATCACTAGTTGCTATCTGTCACGGCCGGCACCCGATACCAGAAAAAAGTCTTGGGTCGGCTTCACCAGTAGTGTGACCACCGTTGGGCTTCGGGAGGAGCCCTCAGCTTACTTGGGTGCCACCTGGACTTAACGAGGGGTGCAAGGCGAGATGTTCAAGCTGGCAAAGGGGCACGGCTGTTAGCAGAGTCTTTTTGGGCCGGTACAAAGGATTAGGCAGAATCGTAGTCAGGCAGGCAGAGTCGAGGCAGGCAGATAGCAAGGATAGTCAAACAGGCAAAAGGGTCAAAACCGAGTGATCAATCGAGGGATTAAACTGAAGAGTAGTCGTAAGCAGGCAAGGTCATGATCCAGAAATCAGAATAGTCAAAATAGCCAGGCAGGGGTCAAAACAGGAATCAGACAGATTTAGAAGGAAGAAAACAAATGGCACAAGGCTCAGGAGCACCAGGAATACAATCCTATCACGGGCAATATACAATTACAAACTGTCCCTTTAAATATATTCAAGACTCGTGCCTTTAAGACGCGGACGGAAGCGGCGCGCGCGCCCTAGGCGCAGAAGATCCCTGCGGGCGTCCCCGCTTGGAGTGCGGCAGGCATCCCCGCCGAACTCCACAACCGATATCGGGGTAAGTTATTACACTATCATTACACATACCCTAGTAACCAGGAAATAGTTTGGAAGTGGAAGTCATAATGGGAGATGAAGAGAACATGGCCTCTATAGCAATAAAAAGTAGCAATAAAAATGTGCTATAGCAAAAAAATATGTTTTTTTAGTTACAGATGAAATTTGCAAACACACCAAAAATGTATATAATATTGGTCAGGTGCTCTTCTGTGTAGAGTTTTCACAATACCTATATCATATCTTAACCCAGCAGAAAAAAATGCTCTAAACCCTACATCTAACTGCCACTGTGCTCTTAGTAAATGCTTTGAGACTTATTTATCATGCTGTGTAAAAAAAAACTGTGAAAAAATACAGCACAGATCACCAGGCATCACTATTTATCAAGCTGTGTATTGATTTTCAGTAATCACGCACCACTGTGTAAATATCCAATGTACAGATGCAGGCTTACAAAATTCTATGGGAAAATATGGTGTTCATCCATCCCATTTTTTTCCTACGTTTTTTTTCCCCCCACTGGAACTTGCCGCTTAAATTTTGCCCATTGAATTTAATGAATTATGCAAAGTCTGAAGTGGTTTGAAATAATGGCATCTAATCCAGCATTTGGGCAGCATGAAATAAAACACACACCTTGATAAATTCGCTTATTCATTTATTTTACACAGCTTTTTACACCAGTTCTCTGCTGTTTTGCACAGTATGATAAATAGGCCCCTTTGTGTATGGCATGTGCAGGTGTTGCGAAGCAATCTCCAATCAGAAGTGAGCTAGCCTTTGTATCAGAAGTGAGCCTTTGCCATTTGTACAGGGTCTCTGACAGAGCTTAACAGGGGTTGTATGCTGAAACAGTTTGTGTGAGAATGTCCAGTGTGGAGGAGCTTCTGCAACTCTTGAAGTACAGAGAGCCCAACCTGTTCCCTGCCAAGCTGCTAGAGACTCAGAATGTGAAAGGTGCCACTGGTGAGATTGATCCTGCTGCAGAGCTGCCTGTAATCTCCAGTGTGACTGCCTCTGAGATCACCCCAGTGAGTGAGCTGGGATACTGGCAAGGATACAAGCATGAGGCCCCAAATTGAGGACAGGTCTTCTGCATTTACCTGCTACGTGGGAGTGGCTGCTAAGTTCCAAAGGGAGAGGTACTTTTGGGAAAGGTAACGCTACCTGGGGTACAAGAGCTCTGGGGAAGGGACATTTCAATTGAACTGAACTGTGTTGTTATTAACCCCTTCCAGAGGATTGGGACTTTGATAATAAAAATGACTGTATTGGAGAAACAGTCAGATACCTAATAGTGAGTTAGGTAGGTCCCACGTGTTCCCAGTGCAGGAGTGTATTGTGTATTAGATTTTTCCAAGTTCTTTCACTACTGTTTCACATAAAGTTTATATCTGTTTCATTTGCACACTGTGTTTTATTTTTCCTAGTGGAAATTCCCTGATGTGTGCACCTCAGTGTTCCCTATGTGGAGGCACTGAAAATCCCAGTTCCCAGTACTTTTCATACGCAAAAGGGACTCAGGGCCCATGGATTACAAAGGTTAATTGAGACTTAAAGAGACAGCAACCGAATTAGGGTTACATATGCAAGGCTTAAATCTCACATATTGTGAGCTAAAACACGGGAGCAAAAAGCCAATGATGATGTCTGTGAAACCTGTGATGCTGCTGAAGCATGGATAAAATGTCAGGGTTACATTGTGAGATGGATAGGAATGGACTGCCACTGCCCTATTCTGTACAGCATTACAGTTATTTAAAGGCAAAATGCTCAACAGACTTTGTCGTCTGAAGTTTATTTAGATTCATACAATTCTCTTATTTTCAGTGATATGTATATTTTCTCATTTAAATCAAGTATCAAGTCAAAGAGGTAGTTGGTTTAAGTTCTTCCATCACTCACCAAAAATCTTATGATTTGCATTGTTATTTACTTCAGAAGCAAAAACCCTGTCAAGATGCCAAGACAATAAAAAGCAGAATCCATAGCAGCTACTATAGGGAAATGGAAACATTCCTTGTGCACCTTTGGAAACATGTAGATGCAGCAGCCATGGATGTAAGGTATGAAAATGTACTATAAGAAATAATAGGGCTCATTAATGAATGGGAAGGTACAAAAAACAGGAGCACTTTGCTCACTGCCTAATTCCCCCACTACATGTCCCCTAACATAGGCATCATGCTAGTGAGCAGTGGTGGATGCAGGAAACAACTAGGCCCTGTATTTATCACGGATCTATGCCAGGGTTGACTTGTGTGAATTGATGCTTCACTCTACAACTTGCGGCAAATTTTTAATCCATCTGCCCAGGCAGAAGTGCTCCATACATGCTATGGAGTTAAAGATTTCCATTTGGACTTTTCTGCATTGCATGCTTTACTGATTGCCAACTGACTGTAGGGCCAAAACTAGGCATAGGCAGTAGAGGCACTACCTAGACCGTAATGATGGGGGAAGGTGAGTGCTGGGCAGGTACCTCTTCTAACCCCACTGCTGCTGCTCATCACAAGCTTCACCCCATGATGTTATAGACCGGATTACCTAGGGCACCCAGCCAGCTTGGCATACCTCTGATTGACTGTACCAACGTTTAGCTCCCACCACAAAAACATTGACAGAAGCAGTACAGGAACCATGCAAATCATGAATATTCTCAAAAAGTTGTTGCAATGCATTTATCTTGTAACAGCGAAATGGGTTCATTGCAGACACTGACAACAATCTGGAACCTGAGATTTAGGGTGATGTCACCTTGACTAAAGATACCGTATGTAAAAGCTAAATTGCCTCACAAGTCCATTTTAAGTTGAGAAAAAAAAATACAAGAACAAAAGAAAGTTCAATTTATTTGTCATTCTCTTAAAACATAGAATGCTGAATGGCCTGACAAAGTATTCTATAGCAAAAATTAAAATTACATTATTACATTAATGACACATTAGGAAATGCTGTGCTTGTTTTTCCTGAAAATCAAATTTTCCATGAATAGTCATGCCAGGTTCATGTAATTTTATTGACACTGAACAAAGCAGTAATTCCAGGGTTCCCACAGCAGACTGTTCCAAAACAATCACATGCTAATGGTATTTTAAAGGAAAACTATACCCCCAAAATGAATACTTAAGCAACAGATAGTTTATATCAAATTGAATGACATATTAAAGAATCTTACCAAACTGGAATATATATTTACATAAATATTGTCCTTTTACATCTCTTGCCTTGAACCACCATTTCGTGACTCTATCTGTGCTGCCTCAGAGATCACCTGACCAGAAATACTACAACACTAACTGTAACAGGAAGAAGTGAGGAAGCAAAAGACACAACTCTGTCTGTTAATTGGCTCATGTGACCTTACATGTGGTTTGTATGTGTGCACAGTGAATCTTACGATCTCAGGGGGCGGCCCTTATATTTTAAAATGGCAATTTTCTATTTATGATTACCCAATGGCACATACTACTAAAAAAGTATATTATTATGATAATGGTTCATTTACATGAAGCAGGGTTTTACACATGAGCTGTTTTATGCAATATCTTTTAATAGAGACCTACATTGTTTGGGGGGTATAGTTTTCCTTTAAGTGACACAATCCCAACTCTGAAAATGACGCAACATCCGATTTTTTTTTTATCATGCACATGTACAGTTGCATTTTTGCTCATGCATTGGGTACAGTTGCATTGCATGTCCCCACAGGGAGAGAAAGAAAATGCCAGTTTGCACTGAAAATTTGTACTTTGTAATTGATCCTCAATATCTTCAAATCAGTTTCAGTACTTTGCCACATGTTGCATACAACAACAGTAAGTAGTCAGCCCTATTTTATTACTAGCTATTTTGACCTATTTAATTGATTTGTTAATTCACTGAAAGCTCTTTAGCTGTGGCCAAAGTTAAAGTCCCAGCACACCCGGACAACAATACATCTAGGGCCCAAAACAGCAACTTTGGTTGTTGCTGTTTGGCAGAAGTAACAGTAAGGTTACCAAATCATTCGAAGTAACAGGGGCACCTCTAATAAATGCAAATTTCTGGGCTGCACTGATTCCATTTAAATCACTACAGTCCTTCAAGCTGAAATATTCTAGTGTTCCCACTAATTCAAATGATCTTCTAGCCTTTATTCATAGCTTCAGACATGGGGCCCAAGCTGTATATTCTTAGTGTATGTGTATTGTATTCATGCATAGCTTCATGTTAGTGCTATATTCACAAAGCCACATTCCTGATCCTTGGCTGTCTCATGTAGCTCTGATTAAATAACGTAGGTAATTCTCGCTCTGTTTTTCTGTTTGCAGGCCTTTAGCTGCCACGTGGAATAACAGCATACAAAGAACTTTTCTGCACTCCTAAATGTTGTGAATAGAACATTAAATATCTTTACTAGCCCTTACATACTGTCTGCTGTGTGTACTATGCAAAGTATCTTTCCTGCATTTTATGAATAGTACAATGACCCTTATATACAGTCTAGTATACATTACCCCAAGCTTGGTTCTAAAGCTTGACAAGCAATATGCTAATTACATACTTCAAGGTCAAGGATGATAAGTACGGGGGAAAGAAGAGCACCAAGCGTACAGTAAATAAAAATCAAAGTAACTATTATTTTTTAAAGTGCTGGTTACAGTTTAGTAAAAGAAAACACAGACATGGAACAACAGGTCTCACCTGAGGCAATAGGCAGTGCATGCTGAAAGGAGATGAAAAAAGACTTACTGATTAAAGTAGGAGCTCCTGAAGGAGAACATGTGATTCTTCCAAAGGGATACCATGGACACATAATAACAGGACAGTGCAGCTCAAAGAAGTGAAAGGGGGAAGAAGTCTTTGAAAGACAGAAGAAATCACTGAAGAGTTTGCTGCTGCTGCAGCGCTGCAATAAGTGGAAAAGATGCTGCACGTCCCTGTCGTTTCTCTAGTGTTTGAATTAATGAATGAGGTGGGGAAGCAGAGGGCGCTTCCTACTCGTACTGAATGAGATGTCAGCAGGGTCTCAAGAGAGTGTAATGTAGCTCAGCTTGAGCCTGATCCTCCACCCCCAGATCTCTTCTTCGTACTTTCTCATCCTCTCCTTCACCCTCCCCATTTGCTTTATATCTGTCATTCATTTTCTGTCCAAGTCACTCATGTCACTGTCTCTCTTTCTTTGTATATATGTTTTAGATCCCCCAGACATCTTAACTCTAAGCTTTAGTTTAGGGAACTGCAGTGTATATATTAGTGAATACCTATCCCCTTCTTTTCCAGCAGTGAAACAGACAGTATCTAAGAAAGATGCAGGCAGCACAAGTGACTTTAGCAGGGCAGTTAGCCAGAGATTGCTGACAGGGACACCCAGGCATAATAAAACATTTGGAGCTCCAGCTGTTCCAGAAATACCGCCAACATCCATTCTAGGAATGGTAATTCTCCAACAGCTGGAGCATCAAAGGTTGCTTATGTCTGCAAAGCTGACAAATATTCATCTGTATGTAAAAACCTTTTTTTTTTGCCAGATCTGCTCAGTGCCACTTCTGAAAACCTTAAAAGCAGAGGACTCAATTACTAACTGTAACGTTCCAAAATGTACAACTAGACATTTTGTCTGTTATTGTAAAAGACATATGTAGATTAAAGCTAATTGTGGATTTATATCCAGCACTGGTGCAAATCTATGCAACAAAATATAAGGGTGTCACTGGGCAAATTTATACATACAGAGCAATAATGTACTATATATATAATGTATGTATAAGGGTTTGTCCTCATTTGCAAATATACACCTACAAAGCAGCAGGGTAAGCACCCATTTAATATACTTGGCTGACAAGTAGTGTTGTGTGTTCTACAGCAAGCCAACACACTTATTGATCAATATTATTGTGCCCTATAGATCTAAGTGGAGATTAAGGAGAATGCTCCAATTCTAGGGGCTCCAGACTGAGAAAGGACTACAACAGCCCACATCCTATAGACGGCTGAATGCTGTTATATGTGATAGCAGTTCAACTCCACCTGAAGGGCAACAGGTTGCACATCCCCATTTCAGATAGTATGTAATTTGTCATTGTATTAATTACATTTTCTAACCAACAGGCTCACTCTGGGACTGAGGAAACAGATCAATTAACAATTCTGGACTTTTGCCTTCTTCCATACTTTTTCATTATATTTACTATCCCATCATTGAGCTCCTCCCATGTTATTTTTAGCCCACTATCCTTGATCTCCTCTATTTAAAGGAATAGTTCAGTGTGAAAATAAAAACTGGGTAAATAGGCTGTGCAAAATAAAAAAAATGTTTCTAATATAGTTAGTTAGCCAAAAATGTAATATATAAAGGCTGGAGTGAACAGATGTCTAATAAAACAGCCAGAATCCAACTTCCTGCTTTTCAGCTCTATAACTCTGAGTTAGTCAGTGACTTGAAGGGGGGCCACATGGTACATTTCTGTTCAGTGAGTTTGTAATTGACCCTCAGCATTCAGCTCAGATTCAAAAGCAACAAATATGACCCATGTGGCCCCCCCTCGAGTCTCTGATTGGTTACTGCCTGGTAACAACGGTAACCAGTCAGTGTAAACCAAGAGAGCTGAAAAGCAGGAAGTAGTGTCCTGACTGACTTGTTATACATCAAGTCACTCCAGCCTTTATACATTACATTTTTGGCTGACTATATTAGAAACATTTTTTATTTTGCACAGCCTATCTATTTACCCAGTTTTTATTTTTACACTGAACTGTTCCTTTAATGTCCCTTTACCAACCTTATATGTTTTTTCGAGCTATTAAAAAGTGACATACACCGACAAAATACCTCAATAATAGCTGAAATTGGTCTCCTTATAATGTGTGTGATAGTATACCATCAATGTAATCCAAGGTAATATTAGATTAGTCCCTGCCCCAGGGAAGCTTATGCCTTAATACCCTTATCATAGCCACACAAATGCACGCTAGGGTTAATTTAATCAGAATCCAATTAAGCTATCAGTAGAAGAGGGAACCAGAAAACACAGATGAAACCCACACATGGAGCAGAACATACAGTGGTTAGTTTACTCATTTTGTCTTACATTGTGTTACATACAAGCATGGCTGCCAGTAACAAGCACTTAGGTTTTTGCTTTCATTGTATAAGTTGTAGCATTCTATTCAAAACTAATTTCTAATTAGTAGCTATTGACAATTACAGTTGTTCCGGAATCAGCCCCACAAGCTCCATATACAATAGACAATCTTCTTGTCCATAGAAGTGCAAGATCATACGATGCAGAGCATTATTTAAGCAGGTGCAAAGTCACTTGTCCATAGTGGTGTAAGGACAACAGCCACTCTCTGGAGATGTTGTGCCAGCAGCAAGAAATAGGAGAAAAAAATATATAAAATGTCTGAGAACAGTGAACAAAATAATAAAAGACTAAATATCTCATTTTAATTGGATGAGTTTATGCTCCTAGTCAGTTTTAAAAACTGACCTTTACCTTATTTGTGTGGAGTGAGATAGAAAATTAATGTCATGGTTTACCAATACAATACTTCATTTGCATTTCTCTCACACAATAGAATATCAGTTTAGTTTTAGCTATTTAGTCAAAAATGTTTGTTGTAAAAAGTGACATAAGGGAATCAAACATGGCAGTCAAGGTCATAACACAACGACTGGTAGATGTGGGAAGTGGCCGTACTGATTCCCCAAAAGGGGGTATAGTAGGAATGCATCGAATCCACTTTTTTGGATTCGGCCGAACCCCCGAATCCTTCATGAAAGATTCGGCCGAATACCGAACCGAATCCGAACCCTAATTTGCATATGCAAATTAGGGGTGGGAAGGGGAAAACATTTTTTACTTCCTTGTTTTCTGACAAAAAGTCCTGCAATTTCCCTCCCGCCCCTAATTTGCATATGCAAATTCGGATTTGGTTTGGCTGGGCAGAAGGATTCGGCCGAATCCTGCTGAAAAAGGCCGAATCCTGGCCGAATCCCGAACCGAATCCTGGATTCGGTGCATCCCTAGAGTAGAGTATAACAGTGCTTTATTAGCAGAGTCAGACAGCCATTACACAACAGTAACTTTCACTTTAAAGCTGTATGAAGTATGCACAGTGTAAGTCTGGGCACAGTGACATCTACAGGCCATTTGTATAAACACCACAATAAGGTAAAGGTCCGGAGATATCTGTTATACGTGGTGTTAAAATGCTATTGTTGCTTTTACCCTTTCCAAACGTGTTAAAACGTTCACAGCTATGGGTTGCAGTTAGAGCTGCCATTGATCACAAGTGCAAGATGTATATTTAGATCTCCTTGTACTGAGTAATGCCATTTATCAGATTTTCCATAATAACAAAGGCACTGCGGCTTGGAACCTTATCTCACATTTTTAATTGAGACTTTGGCAGCTGATGCAAAAAACAATAATCTTGCATTTTGTCAATTTTATAAACATTGTTCTTAATACATTCTCTTCTGTGACAACAAAATATGCTTCCACGTCATAAGTGGAGCCAGCATTGCAGTTGGAGCTAGGTAGAACTGGAACCATTCCGCCTCCGTCCTGTTTGCCCTCCACCCTGCAGACAGCACAGACCTACACAGAAATGTTTCTTTTGTGCATGCACAAGGGAAATGGTCTAAGACAAATTAATAAGAAGTCCTGACCTATTTTCCAGCATTTAGTGCTTGGACTCCCATGTGTAAACACACACATGCAAATCATTTTTTTTTTCCAAACATATGTGCTGTAATCAGGCCAGTCTGTAGAGGGGGTGTAGGCTGAATAATAACACGTAGGGGCTGATTTCTGTGTGAAATTAGATCTATTAGATCTATACATCTTAAATCAGGTCACCCCTGTAAAGGAGAACTAAAGTTCAACTAAAGATTTAGGCTACAAATGTGGTACATTATATTTTAGGCTTTTGTACCAGCCCAAGGGTAACGGCAGCCCTTTAGCAGGGAAGATCTGTCTCCAAAGATGCCCCAGTAGCTCCCCATCTTCTTTTCTGCTGATTCACTGCACATGCTCTGTGCTGCTGTTATTTTTTTTATATACACGCACTGTTATTGCAGTATTATTAAAAATATAATTTTTATAACTTTTGTCCTTGTGCTCTAATGAACTCATAGCATAAATGAATGCTTGTGGCTAAGTGTATTCAATTTGTATGTGTGAAAAGGGAAAGTTACCTATATGTATGTTGAATAACTAGTACGGGCTGCAGGAAAGCATGTTTTGAATGTAAATGAACCCTTTGGCTGCTGGAGTGCTTGTTGAACTAGTAGGAGTGTTTGATGCATTGTTGTAGTATAAGTTATTACCTAGTCACATTAGGTTTCTATCGCCTGTAAATGATAGATGGTGGCAGCAAATTAATTTTCTGGGTGTTGGTATGTTTTGGGGTGTCTGATGTTAGTCTAACCTGTGTGTAAGGTGATTGAAAGACTGAGTGTAACACCTTATAGCCAAACCTGAGAGTTATGTTTGGATTATTAGTGCTATAGAGATGCTGAACATTTAAATTCAATATATATGGCATTTCTAACATTTCTAAGGACACCAGTTATTATTAGTATTAATTACTATTAATATTTACATACTAAACATATATTTAAAGGTGATCCTCCCCTTAAAAAACTACCAGGTGCATACACCACTGTGCATTATCATAGTCCATATGTGGTGTAGATTTAGGGACAATTGAGTTGCCAACTCTTTGCCTCATTAATTATCCCAGTGTAATCGCGCCAGTCTTTAGAGGGGATGTAGGCTGAATAATGCACATGTATCTGCTATTATACACTGAAATTAGATTTATTAGATCTATACATCTTAAATCAGGTCACCCCTGTAAAAAAGAGCTAAACATTTAAGCTCCAAATGTTGTACATTATATTTTGGGCTTTTGTACCAGCCCAAGGGTAACCACAGCCCTTAAAGGAACAGTTCAGTGTAAAAAATGTTTCTAATATACTTAGTTAGCCAAAAATGTAATGTATAAAGGCTGGAGTAAGCAGATGTCTAACATAATAGCCAGAACCCAACTTCCTGTTTAAGATCTCAACATCTCGCCAGCTATTTGATACTTAAATGTGACTGAGGCACACAGTACTCCTACGTACATCACTACGAGGATCCGTGAGCGTGTATTTGTATCCACTCTCGTTGTAGTTATCTACTACACAAATGTGGCCAGCTTCTCATTGTATGGGAGGCATCTCAAAGTGGGTGAAGGGGTTGGCATTGTGAGGAGTATCCTTTGGGCGACTGTATTGACACATTTTTGGTGGCATCTATTTAACTATTTGACCATGCACACCATCTCCTGTGTCTGATGGTTGGTGCTTCCCAATACCCAAACATTTTCCCAAGTCGAACGATTACCCAATTCTTTTGTAACTCTGAGTTAGTCAGCATTTAAGGGGAGCCATATGGCACATAACTGTTCAATGAGTTTGCAATTGATCCTTAGCATGCAGGTCAGATTCAAAAGCAACAGTTATGACCCATGTGCCCCCCCTTCAAGTCACTGATTGGTTATTGCCTGCTAACCAATCAGTGGAAACCAAGAGAGATGCAAAGCAGGAGGTAGTGTTCTAGCTATTATGATAGACATCAAGTCACTCCAATCTTTATACATTAAATATTTGGCTAACTAACTATATTGAAAACATTTTTCATTTTGCACAGCCTATCGCTTTACCCAGTTTTTATTTTTACACTGAACAATCCCTTTAAGCAGGGAATATCTGGGAGGCCCATTTAACAAAGGTCAAATTTCAAATTCATGTGAATTTTTTTAATTTAAATATACTCACAATATATGATTGCTATATAATCTGTACAAAAATCAGAAATGAAGTACAGTAAATTCAAGTTTAACAAACATTTAATAAAGGAAGCAGTTCTAGGAGCAATTTGCCTTTAAAGTAAAATCCATGTAAACTGCTGTTGAATGCTGAAAATTTTCAGAGCTTGCTGCTGCTGCTAGACAGCAATAACTCCTTTGGAATTTACTTTCAGTGGACCTCCTGCTGTGTTATCTCCTGCAATGCAGCACAGACATAAACGGTCTTCTTATTACAGAAAGAAAAATGCTACAGTCAGTTGGGGAATGATTAACAGAACATAGTTTAATATCATTCATGTTAATAGGTACAGATCAAACTGTCATCTTAATTCTTGGGGCACAAGTATTGTAAAGTTAAATACAAAGCCTCTTTCCCATTTTCACATGTATTTCAAACTTGGTCCAATTAACCATTTGAAACACTAATTTGAATTAAAAAAAAGGACACCTGGAAATAAATCATATTTACTGTAAAGGACAGGTCTCCACTTGTGAGCAAACACTCACAATTTTCCACAGGACATCCGGGTAGTTACAGATTGCCTGAAATGTGATTAACTGACCATATTTATATCTTGAATATTTTAAGTCACTTGCCACGCAACTCAACAGAATGTCCCTGGCACTTTATAAAAATATGACAATAGCATTTATTCCAAACAGCTTCAACTATGTTTACTTCTGTATTGTCTGACCAGCTTTGATGCAATGGGATTAGTGAACATCAAGGGGCACATTTACTATGGGTTGAATATCGAGGGTTAATTAACCCTCGATATTCGACCATCGAAGTAAAATCCTTCGACTTCGAAGTCGAAGGATTTACCGCATTTACTTCGATCGAACGATCAAAGGAAAATTTGTTCGATTTGAACGATTAAGTCCTTCGAATCGAACAATTTGAAGGATTTTAATCCATTGATCTAACGATTTTCCTTCGATCAGAAATTACTTAGAAAGCTTATGGGGAAGGTCCCCATAGGCTAACATTGATGCTCAGTAGGTTTTAGGTGGCGAATTAGGTCGGTTTTTTTAAAGAGACAGTACTTCGACTATGGAATGGTCGAATGGTCGAATAGTCGAACGATTTTTAGTTCGAATCGTTTGATTCAAAGTCGTAGTCAAAGGTCGAAGAAGCCAATTCGATGGTCGAAGTAGCCAAAAAAATTTTTTGAAATTCAACGTTTTTTCATTCTAATCCTTCACTCGAGCTTAGTAAATGTGCCCCCAAGACTTTGGAGTTGATACTGCAGATAGCTGGGGACAACCACAGAAATGTTATAACTTCTTCATGAGATACAGTATCTTGAGTACATTAATCTCAAATGTATGGGTCAATGAATTATTTTTTTCCTTTTTTAGGGTCAGGGCACACAGACAGATTCAGGCCCGGCGACAAATCTCCTCTTCTTCGGGTAGACTAATCTCCCCAAACTGCCTCCCCTGCCTTCCCAATGGCCAAAATGTAAATCGCCAGTGGGATGGCCCTCGAAGCAAATCATTTTCCGAAGTCATCCAAAGTTGCCTGATGAGGAAATTTCGGGCGACTCCAGAAAACGAATCGCCAGCGGGAAGGCAGGGGAGGCAGTTTGGGGAGATTAGTCACCCTGAAGAAGAGGAGATTTGTTGCCGGGCAACTAATCTCCCCAAATCTGCCTGTGTGCCCTGACCCTTATAAAGCTAGGCCAGCTAAGACACTAGCTCACTCATGATGGAGTTTGTTTCTCAAGAGATGCACTTACTTGTTGGTAGGGAAAAAGTGGGCTTCCATTTTCCATTGCTGGAAATTGTTTCAATGACACCAAAGAGACACACAGAAATGCCATGCATACTCATTGCAAAACCCTGGCCATAGTCAAGTCTGGTAAGCATAGGTGGTTCAAACTCAGAACAAAGGCTCTGCTGATTTATTTTTTTTATTATTATTTGTCTTTTTTCCACATCTATTACAGGCATGTTCATTCTCCAGCCCTAGTAGTTCAATTCCCGATGGTGGTTATATTCTGGACACCCCTGCTCTACAAAAAAACCCACAATTTAATACAATTTGTTCCTTCTTTGAAGTGCAGTTTATAATGGGTCAATGATATACAGATATACGAATGCCCATTAACAAAAGAAATAAATAATACAGTATATGCCTGAACTACTATCAGTTATCTACAATTTTTTTTTATCACAAAGACTTGACTCGTGTTTCAGAATTGATTTGCCTAGAAAATAAAGCTTTGTGATTGCACAGGACAGAATAATTATCTTACTGTTAAAAGGTCTGTTTGTTCATTCATTTTTAGTGCTGCCTGGATGTTGTCTGCTTCACAAAAGGGACATTACATCTATTCAAACAAATGTTGCTACAGCCGGATGCACTCTTTTCATGCTGTCATGTTCCTCTGCTTTTTGATCAATTTGTCCAAAGGACTATCAATTCTTTTTGTTTTCACATTGTCTAAAAAAGATAGACCAATCCATATATCACAAGAGCAAGGACAAAAGCCATTGCAAATTTGCTTCAGGATTATTGCTTGTAGCAATATTTATCACAATGAACACTGTAAAATTGCTCCAACGTACAGATCAGTGGAGATACAGTTTAAAGGACTTGGAAAACTAACATATGCAACTTAGTTACAGATAATAATGGGGGGGGGCAGAAATGTACTTTTTTATTATTTATTATAGTATTATTATTATTACATGACAGGTTGTAGAGATTTATAAACCAGGCGTGTCTATAATTTCAATATCCAATGAAAGGAAATTAATTAAAAGATAAAGAAAAGTTTTTTTTTTAAACAACCGTGTACTGAGTGTGACAAACCCTTTGAAAAAGGAAGGGTCACCCACACAAGGTTAACTTAGTTTGTCAGACTAAAGCACCCTCTTAGAGCTCATATAATATTCATCGGTAGGGTGGGAAGTACAATAAACTGGCAGAGACTGCCAACTTGCACCATGCCCTCTGCTTAGCACCTATAGCTACACATTTGCTTTGTGCCCGTACGGTTAATATAGTGTATTTACAATGTTGCATTGTGACACTAAAAGTGGCCATAGACAAAAGGATCCGCTCGTTTTGGTGACTTCGCCATACGAGCTGATCTTTCCCCGATATGCCACTAACGGGCATGGCTATATGGGGGTAATCTGAACATTCGGCCCTATGGCTGAACAATCAGATTATGATGAGAGCGCAATGGGCTCCGGCGGGATCGGTCGGGACAAAATCAAACCTGTCTGATCGACCAAACGACCGATCTCGGCCGGACGAATAATGTTGGGACTCTCTATACACGGTCCGAAAATCGTACGATAGGATCTTTGCGTCTATGGCTATGGCGTCTATGGCCACCTTAGGGGTCCACCAGAGAACCTGGTCATGGAGCCCTAAACAGGTTATTCATGCTGAGAAAAATACAAATATCCCCTTGTTTGAGATATTTATTTTTCTAATTATCTTGCTAAATATAGATAAAAATAAGTTTTTCAAAATGATTTGCCCTTTTTTTCCTACCCACTTATTCCTACCCCCAGCATTCAGCATGGTTGTACAGAGCCCTGTACTTACTGCTTGCCAATGGATGGTGTTAAATACAGTACTGCATTATGCTGTCATTCAGCACAAGGTGCAAGGCACAGACTGCACTCAAATACCCCTCTGTAACTGTGCAGCTTCTATTCTTTTCATTTTGTTTAATGGTGATTCTCAGCCAGGCAACCAGGGCATACAGTCCCTCAGTTAAAATTGACTAAATTTATATGCTGGGACTTATTATAAATTAACTTATTGGGCTTCAATTTATTCCTTTATTTTAGTGATTTATTACAGATCATTCAAGACAAGTCTGGACAAATAGCTACCTTTATTTTAGTTATTACTCTTATTATTCTTATAATTAACCCCCTGAGAGAGAAAGAGAGAAAGAAAGAAAGAAAGAAAGAATACTTATAAAAATATTTTAATATTGTTGTTCACCCTCAAACACTTTTTTCAGTTCTGCTGATTTCAGATTGTTTTTTTATTAGAAATAGGACTTTTTCGAATTACTTTATATTTTCAATTTTTTTTTCTAATATTGAAGTGTATAGATTAATTTTTCAGGTTCTAAAGCAGATCTGGATGGGGGGGGGGGTCGCAGCTGATACATGTGTTATATTTCTCCCTGCTGAGCGGAATCCCTGAGCAGCTTCATTAAAGGCAGCTATTAGAATTGATACAATAATTGCTAATATTTCAATGATACTGCTGAGAAATGTATCAACTAATTGTATCAACTAAATGTAGCAAATTGTAACAGTTGTTCCTGGATCACTGAGTTGCCAGATGGAAACACCAGAGACACAAACATTAAGGAGCCCATTTACTAGTGAAGAAATAGAGAAAAAATAGTTCGAATTTCAAATGTTTTTTTTTGGCTACTTTGACCATCGAATGGGCTACTTCGACCTTCGACTACGACCTTCAAATTGAACGATTCGAACTAAAAAACGTTCGACTATTCGACTATTCGATAGTCAAAGTACTGTCTATCGACCCCCTAGTTCGCCATCTAAAACCTACCGAGGCCAATGTTAGCCTATTGGGAAGGTCCCCATAGGCTTCCTAACAATTTTCTGATCGAAGGAATATCCTTCGATCGATGGATTAAAATCCTTCGAATCGTTCGATTCGAAGGATTTAATCATTCAATCGAACGATTATTCCTTCGATTGTTCGATCGTAGGAATAGCGGTAAATCCTTCGACTTCGATATTCGAAGTCGAAGGATTTTACTTTGACGGTGGAATATCGAGGGTTAATTAACCCTCGATATTCGACCCTAGGTAAATGTGCCCCTAAACCTTAAACTTATGTTTTGGGAAAAATGGAAAAGATAAAAGATGGAAAAAAGTCTTTGTTTATGGTGAACAATCTGAAAAGAACTAAACTGAAAAAAAAGTGTTTGGAAGGTGAACAACCCCTTTAATATACTGTAACATTATAATATATCCCAGTGTTGCTGGTCTTTTTGTGAAGTCTATACCTTTACATCTGGGTGAAATTTTGAATCAATAACTGCTTTTTGAGTGGCTTAAACAAGTTTAATAATAATAATAATAATAATAATAACAACAATACGGTAATATATATAAAGGTAATAATGCGGTCATGCATAATTACTTTTATTCCATTCCCTTAACTTATTTTCTGATGATGGGAATTAATAAGCAAGCCACGTGTTTCTGCCAGTGGGACACCTTGAATACAAATACAGCAGTCATTTGGTTATTTGTGATGATTATTAACCACCCAGAGTACAAAAACTACAACTGCAGCAAAGTAAAATGTGGCACAAAAAGGGTGACAAACTTTATATATGTTTTCTATTTTCCAAAAACCCTTTGTGCATATTGCAGTGTGGCTGCACTGCTTTATGATTTATGTCCCTCTGAATCAGTTATGGTATTGTTCTTCATAAAATACATTCTGTACAGTACAGTCATCCCTGATAAGGAGAACATTTTTAATTTAAAAAGGAAAAAGGTGTCTTCTGTTTGAATTGTATTATTTTTTATTTGTAATATTACTATTTATATTCTGCAGTGCTACACAGAATTTTTTTTTATTAATTAATCATAAAAATTTGGATTTTAGTACGTAACCCTCTTTTTAGAGCTTTTATGGACTAAAAATGAGGTAAGTATAAGCAAACACTAGCCATACTGTCGTTCATTTTGTAAGAAAAAATGCATATTTAGAAATTTGTGTCGAAATACACTTCCAACTGAGCAACCTTGTTTCAGAATCCTTTGAAATCCAAATAGACAAAGAGACTTGCGTGCGGCCTGGTGAAGCTCTTTCTTCCTAACATGTGGAAGTTGCTGCTACTTTTCTCTATCACAACAAACCACAGTAAACAATTAGTAAATAGCTAAGAATGTTCTACTTGCAAGCAGATCTAGACTGAGATTGAAAATAGCTTGGCATGTCAAGTACACAGAGGCTGAAACATCCCACCTGCAGGTCAACTAAATAGTAGGAATGCATCGAATCAACTTTTTTTGGATTCGGCCGAACCCCCGAATCCTTCGTGAAAGATTCAGCCGAATACCGAACTGAATCCAAACCCTAATTTCAATATGCAAATCAGCGAGGGGGAGAAAAACTTGAGCCGTACATGAAGGCTAAACATTTTTTACTTCCTTGTTTTGTGACAAAAAGTCACATGATTTTAAGGATTTGGATTCGGTTTGGCCAGGCACAAGGATTCAGCCGAATCCTGGATTCGGTGCATCCCTAATAAATAGTGACTGTCTATAGCAGGGGTCCCCAACCTTTTTTAACGTGAGCCACAGTCAAATGTGAGGAGCAACATAAGCATGAAAATAGTTCAAGGGGGTGTCAATTAAGGGCTGTGGTTGGCTATTTGGTAGCCTATGAGAAAGTGCCCATTTGGCACAAACTCATTAGGCTTTACATGTCATAATAAAGATTTTTTTACTTGTATAATTATTTTTGCTACTGCATTATTGGGTCTCTTTTAACCTATATTGTAAGTTTTGAATTTTCGTTTACCCTTGGACTGAGGGTCTTTTTAATGAGACCATATTACTATTATTACTCTCTAAGTTTATATTTTTTCACTTAGGGGTATATCAAGGGTCGCATTTTGATGGTTAAAAATACTTCAAAATTCGACCATCGAATTAAAATACTTTGAATTCGAAAATATCGAATTCAACTTTTTTTTCATCAAATTTGGCTATTCTGCAGTCAAAGTAAAATCGAACGATCGAACAATTAAATCCTTCTAATTGAATCGATTTTATCGTACGATCGTACGATTTTTACTTCGACTTCAAAAACTTAGAAAAATGCTGTAGAAGGTCCCCATAGGCTAACAAAGCACTTTTGTTTTATTTGGCGAAGTATTGAAGTCAAAGTTTTTTTAAAGAGACAGTACTTTGATTATCGAATAGTCAAACGATTTTTACTTTGAATCAAAGTCAAAGTAAATTCGAAGAATTAGCATCCTATTCGATGGTCGAAGTATCCAAAAAAATTACTTCGAATTTTGAATTTTTTTACTTCTAAAATTCCCTCGAATTCACTTTGACCCTTGATAAATCTGCCCCTTCATTTTAGGAACAGAGCTACACACTACCATTTTCTTTATTTGGTAGCCCCTATATAGACTGGCAGCCTACAGAAGGCTTTGATTGGCAGTACACCAGGATCTTATGCCTCCAAGCCAAGAATTGAAAAATAAACACCTGCTTTGAGGCCACTGGGAGCAACATCCAAGGGGTTTGTGAGCAACATGTTGCCAGAACTTGTGATTTTCTGTACTGAAAATCAAAAAAGATTTTCTTCTATAGCATAATTTGCACACTGGGAAGTTATAACATATGGCATGGGTCAGGTATAGTTTTGCCACCTGCCCAGTATTTTACCGGTCTGGCCAATAAAAATTATGGTTGATCCAAATGTTTTTAATAGGGAAAAAAGATAAATATATAGGAAGGCCAGTATTTTTTCCAGAAAATGTGGCAACCTTAGTCAGGTAAAGGGACAAACATGGGAATGCCTTTGCCAGTGGAGCATCATCTGCCATTCTGCTGCTCTGCATTAAATATCAACCTTGTTTGCCTATAATTTGACTCACAGTTTTCTGATATGGATTCCTTTAAAGTTGGAAAAGATGTTACCATGGCTACATTCAAACCATCAAGTTACAGTTCTTAATTAACAATTAAAGGGTTATCTAAAGACTTTATTATAGCACAGCAGAAAGAGGGTTAACGCAAGCCTGCACAAGTACAATGTAAAATGCAGCCACTTTACACCCTGGGAAAATGGAGGGATAGCAAGGCCAAAGAAGGATGCTATGGGCTGAATTATTCCAGGTAAGGTCATACATATTATATAGAAATATACCTCTCAGGAGCAGGGGGAACGCACTAACAAAGGGAACTGAATATAATTTGGCATAGCTCAAAACACTTTATGGAAATGTAATAATATTTGCACATCTGATAAGGTTGTACTTATAATAACAATACAATAACAATAACAATGTAATAACAATACAATGTGGGCCAAAAGTCACACAAGTGTTCTGAACCAGAAATAAGGTTATTCTGATTTTAACATTTTTCAATTTTTACTCATTCATCAGCTGCAGGGACTACATGGGAACTGTGGTATGGTGTCACCCAATCTTATGTAGCTAGCTCTTGTGGACTACTTAGGACCCAGTTACCCTATACAGAACCAAGGGATGCTGTTTGGCCATCCCCAGAAATAATCACTGCAGATGGCATGGGAAGGTTTGCTGTATCACTGTGTAGACTGTATCAGATGTCCAGTGCCTGACAAGAATAGGACTATATGAACACAGTCCAGTGTGTGCAAAGTGCAATTTTCCAAATGCATAGCTCTATGTTTTTTATTACCCACAATGCAACATTTACCTACCAGTATTGCTGTATAATTGTGGGTATGCAGCAAATTGCATCAGCTGCAATCATCATCATCATCATTTATTTATATAGCAATTGAGCCTGATGCATCAAAACAAAAAGCAATTGCAAGTACGCAAATATGGAGCGCAAGTTGCAGATAACATTTTCACAGTGTTGATTATGTAAATTCCAGCCCATAGTTTTAAAAGGCACATGTATGTTATTTAGCGCACCTATTGAGCCTATTAATGCAAACTAATGTGGGAACCCTGGAATTACCACTACGTTTAGGGTGGGGGTACCTCCAGGGTTCCCCAGCATCAACTGCATCAGGATGCAATGACAACTGGGAGGAAATGAAGAATAGCACTAAATGAAAAGCAAGGAGCATGATTGGACACATGTACTTATATAATATGCAATATATTCAATATATGCAAGGGGTCAACTCAGTAGGGGCCTAAATACTTTCAGAACATCATTCTTCTAGAACAATAAAGACAAATACGACAAATAAAGACAAATACGTATGTTGCGTCAGTGGTTAAAAAAATGAATTGCCTTTGGTTAAAATAATATCTAAATAAAAGTTGCAGTAACTTTTTACACACCAAACTATTGCCAGTTTCTCCAACACTTTCAGATAGTAAATTAAAGTTTCTCGGGTAGATAGGTAGATTATCCATGTACAGGAGCTTCCAAAGGGTTTTGAAGCATATTTATTGATGGGTTAAAAGGCAGTTCTCTGCAAAATTCTCTGCACAAAGACCAATTATATTTCCTTTATAGCTCAAACCGAACAGAATATGAACTTTTGTGCAAAACATGTCATATGTTAAATAAGTGAAATGTTAGATTTATTTGTCATTCCTTGTATACAGCCATAACAGCAACATAATCGTTTCTGTCTCTGACCCATTTTTTCTCCCATTTAGTCAAATGCAGAGAAAAAGTGATATTTCTATAGTGCCTGTAAGATACACTGTTGCTTCCTTTGTACTAGGGTGAAAGCATAGCACCACTAGCTGGTAAATATCTGGCATTGCAATACCTCATCCCCAAGAATACAGACTAGCTATTCGTTATTCTAATGGCAGAACAGGGACCTAAAATATTTTAAAATGTATATCATATTTACAAAAAGCATTTTTTAAAAATGAACTCATCGACAAGCGTACATTTCATTTCCCAGAGGATTCATGTTGCTGTACATTTAAATAACTGCACTAGAAGTAAAGGTAAAATGGCTGTAACTTTTGTAGCCAGCACTGAATTCTTATTTTAACACTCTGGGCTTTTGCCTAGAAGAACCCTACTTGAGGTTATATGGACCCTGTACAATTTTTCTTGTTTCTTGTGTGTATTAAAGAAGAACTAAAGTTATATGAGGATAGAGTAAAAAAAGGTTGAACTTAGGAACTAAAAGCCAGCTTTTTAAAACTTATGTGAAGAAAAGAAGAAACATGAAGAAGAAGATTGTGGTAAATTATATTTTACAGAAATACCATGGCTGGTGCACTTTTAAAGGAGAATTCAACCACGCCCACTAGACCACCAGAGTGAGTTATCAAATTACCCCCCCTCCTCCCTCCAGAGGGGACCACCGGACCCCTAGGTTTATCAGGAAATCTAGCATAAAATTGTCCTACAAAACGATCAGAGGCCGGGACCCATGACCTCTCCTCAGGACCATAACCCTTCCAATGCACCAGATACTGTAATTTACCTCTGGAGAGATGAGAATCAACTATTTTCTGCACCAAGTAGACAGAGGGGGAAATTCACTAAAGGGCGAAGTGACTAACGTTAGATAAAATTTGCAGATTTACTAATGGGCGCAGCCGTAAATTCGCTAGCGAAGGAGATAGACTGTAGAGCTACTTCACACTAGCGAATGGATGTAACTACGCAAATTCACTAAGATGCGGATTTTAATGAACGTTACCTCTTGCGCCAGACTTGCCTTTGCCACCTCAGACCAGGCGAAGTGCAATAGAGTAGATAGGACTTCCTCAAAAAATAGTTGGAAATTCCAAAAAACGCTGGTGACTTTTCAGCTTTTCAGGGTGATAGGCTGCAAAAGCTTGCAAATGTTTTTTAGGGTACCCAGCTTCCCCCCTACATTTCCTAACATATGGCACATAAACTATACACTGGGCACACGTGTAGGGCAATATAACAACTTTATTTTCTTTTATTAAGGTTCCCTGGGCTTGTGTAGTGTAATGTATTTGCTGCTACATATACGTCCATTGAAATGTAACTTCCCACCGTATGTAAATTAGCCAACGCTAGTGCAATTTCGCTTTGCTTGCCGAATTAACGCTAGCGAAACTTCGCCATCGTTCGGCTCCTTGGATGCAAATTCGCATTTTAGTGAATTAGCGTTGTCCTGGCGAATTTTTCCCTGTCAAAGTGTGGCGATGTGAGCGAAGCTGGTGAATTTACGGAGGTTATTTGCCCCAGAGACTAGAGGCGGAGGAGAAGATTGACAAATAATTCTGGCAGGTTTTAATAAAGATACATGAAATGAATTAAAAGTCTTAAAGTGATACTGACACTAAAAACATTTTCTAAATATTAATCTACATTAAAAGTTACATATAGGTCGCGTTGATCATTTTTTGCTGATAGTTCTGCTTTTGTAAGTAATTATTACTTGAACCTGAAAAGTAATAATCCACCAAAGAATTGGCCGACACATCAGAGGATAGACCTAAAAATGAAAAGGTTTGAGGATTATAGCCAAAAACAGTAAAAAAAATGGAGACACACCTGTGGACGAGTGAGTGCTATTGCTAAATGCAAATTCAGCCCACAAAAGAAAATCTGCCCAGAGCAATTGATTACTCGAGACAGCAGATATTGTTCCAAAGACCATTGGTTTGTGGATGGTATGCAGAGGACAAATCAAGGAGCAAAAATCCTGCCAAAATTGAACACAAATTGAACCCCCCTATCAGAGACAATATTTAAAGGAGCTCCATGGAACTTAAATATATTAGAGAGGAAAAGTTCAGCAAGGGACTTGCTAAAACGATCCACCACCACCCAAATTACCGTATTCCCTTTTGAGGGAGGTAACTCCACAATGAAGTCCATGGAGATATGGGTCCATGGCCTTTCAGGGATGGGAAGCGAGTCGACTGTAGCAGCTCCTGAGGTAATGACCTGGAAGATTTGGAATGCTGACTGTCATGATCGCCGCCCGGAGCAGGACCAGGAGCTCCAGGCGGCGCAGTTACCTCTTCCGACGCCGCTCCCAAGATGGCGGCGCCCATGGATACCACGACCCTGATCCCTCCTGAGGGGCTTCCTCCTTGATCCGGACTACTCCCCAGAGGGGGCTCCCGGCTCCCTGACATTATTTTCGGGCCATGGATCCCACTGAGGAAGCTCAGCCAGATTTCGGCAGGGCCTTTCGGGGCCTGCATTCCCGCATGGAGGCGTATGAAGCCCGGCAGAATTACGTGGGACACACGCTGGAGGCGATCCTGGAAAAGCTCTCCTTGTTGACACCAGCGACCCCCCTGCCGGCACCCCCTCCGCAAGCGGCTGCTGCCATGGCTACCCAGTCCTCCACTTCTGGTCCACATATTCCTGCTCCGCCTCTCTACGATGGCGATCCTCAAGCCTGTCGAGGATTTGTGAATCAGTGCCAGATTCGCTTTGCCCTACACCCCACTGAATTTGACTCTGAACGTGCCAAGGTGGGGTTCGTGATTACTCGTCTGGCAGGGAAAGCTCTCGAGTGGGCATCTCCACATTGGGAGAAGCAGTCCCCACTGATGAATGACGCAGAGGCATTTCTCAAAGAATTCCGGATCGTCTTCGATGCTCCCGGCCGGGTGACATCCGCAGCTTCCCGTCTGTTCCAAATCCGCCAAGGGAGTCGCAGTGTAGCGGAGTATGCTATCGAATTCCGTACACTTGCTGCTGAGACTCGTTGGAACAACGACGCATACCATACTGCATTTTATAATGGTCTCTCACTCCGCATCAAAGATGACCTGGTTTCCCGTGAATTACCCACGCAAGTTGAGGACCTCATCGCCTTGGCTGTCAAGGTGGACACTCTTCTGAGAGAGCATCAAACCCTGAGAGATCGTGTCAGGAGGTTTCAACCCATGTTGGCACCCCGCTTCCAGAGGCCTCTCCTGCAGGCTCCTGTTACCCCGCCTGCCCAAGCATCCATTCCTCTCCAGGAAGAACCCATGCAAGTGGGAAGAATTCGCCTCACTGAACAAGAAAGACTCCGCAGACGGATGTCAGGCCTGTGTCTGTATTGTGGCGGACATTCCCACTTCGCCAATGCCTGTCCTGCAAAGGCTAAGAGTTTTGTACCCCGAGGTATGTCTATGGTAACTCATGTAGGGGGCACTACTCAAAAATCTCGAGATAAGTCTCAGGAGAAGACCCAAGAAAACTCACACAGGTTTCTCCTTCCCTTCCAGATTCGTCTGACTGATAAGACCATCTTCGGGAATGCTTTCATCGATTCCGGAGCCGGGGGTAACTTCATGGACGCTCTCTTTGCTAAGTACATGGGAATCCCCTTATTTCCTTTGCCTTCTCCCATGCGGATCGTCACCATAGATGATAAACCCCTGGAGTCTGTACTCACGATGACCACTGGCGAACTACCTGTGCAGGTTGGGACCCTGCATAAAGAGAGACTTTCGTTTCTTATCTCTTGTCCCGCTGTTCCAGTTGTTTTGGGTCTCCCCTGGCTGCGCCTGCACAATCCCACCATAGACTGGTCCACAGGGCAGGTTTCTCGTTGGAGCCCATTCTGCCAACAGCATTGCCTTCCTGCTAAACCCCTCAAGAAGGTAATTATCTCCTCAACCGAGTTAAAGTCTCTTCCCTCCTGTTATAAAGAATTCTCCGATGTGTTCTGTAAGAAGTCTGCGGAATTCCTTCCTCCACATCGCTCCTACGACTGTCCTGTCGAACTCCTGCCAGGAGCCATGCCCCCCAGAGGCCGCATTACCCTCTCTCTCCTGCAGAGACTACCGCAATGAAGGAATACATCCAAGAAAATCTCCAGCGGGGGTTTATCCGCCCTTCTACCTCTCCTGCAGGGGCTGGGTTCTTCTTCGTGGAGAAGAAGGACAGAGGCCTTCGGCCATGTATAGACTACCGGGGCCTGAATAAAATCACTGTAAAAAACAGGTACCCACTGCCCTTGATCGCTGAACTCTTCGACCAGCTGAAGGGGCGAAGATATTCTCCAAGTTGGATCTCCGGGGGGCGTACAACCTCATTCGCATCCGTGAGGGTGACGAATGGAAGACGGCTTTTTACACTCGTGACGGGCACTATGAATATCTCGTTATGCCCTTCGGCCTTTGCAATGCCCCTGCCGTCTTCCAGGAGTTTGTTAACGATGTGTTCCGGGATCTCCTAGGAAGGTTCGTATTCGTGTACCTGGACGACATCCTGATCCTGCTACCAAGTTGAACCTAGAGAAGAGCGCTCTCGTTCATAAGACTTTCGCGGATCGTCGTCGAAGATCCTCTCCTCCCTACAAGGTGGGTGATAATGTCTGGCTCTCTTCCAGGAATATCCGGTTGAAGATACCATCTCCCAAGTTGGGTCCAAAATTCGTGGGTCCATTCCCCATCTTGGAGATAATCAACCCTGTGGCTGTCAGACTCCAGCTTCCACCAGAGATGAGAATCCCCAACGTGTTCCACGTGTCTCTGGTGAAACCCGCCATCACCAACTGGTTCTCTGGCGGTCAGTCTCCTCCTCCTGCCATCTCTGTGGAGGGTCAACTCGAGTACGAGGTGGAGAAAATCCTAGACTCAAGAATCTCCAGAGGGTCCCTTCAGTACCTCATTCAGTGGAGGGGCTTTGGCCCTGAAGAATGCCACCTTGTCCCGGTGGTCCTGAGGCCCCCCGTGAGGGGGGGTACTGTCACGATCGCCGCCCGGAGCAGGACCAGGAGCTCCGGGTGGCGCAGTTACCTCTTCCGACGCCGCTCCCAAGATGGCGGCGCCCATGGCCGCCACGTGGGTAGCGGCGCCGGCGCAAAGACGCCTGTACGCAAGTGCGCAGGCGCGAAGACGTCACAACGGCGCGACGGACGCAGGCGCAGCGCGTCGGTCGCAGACGTGCTGACGTCGACGCAAGGGCGCCAAAAAACCCCTTTAAAAGGACACCTGAGGCGCCAAGATGGCGCCCGAAAATAGGATCTTGTTCCCTAAGAGATTCCTGGGTTCCCTTGCTGTTTCCCCTGCTCATAATCTGCCTGATTCCTTGTTGAGACCCCTTTGCCTGGACCTGGACTTCGCTGATACTCTGCCTGCCATAGACCCCCTGCCTGGACTTGGATTTTGTTGTATTCCGCCTGCCTTTTGACCTGTGCCTGGACTTTGATTATTCTCTTGCCTTACCCCTGGATACCACGACCCTGATCCCTCCTGAGGGGCTTCCTCCTTGATCCGGACTACTCCCCAGAGGGGGCTCCTGGCTCCCTGACACTGACAGACCAGGCACGAATCAATATAGTTACCAACATCCTTCCTCAAAGTTAGCCACCATAGTGTACGGAAGTGTACGTTATAAAAGGAAACAGTTCTTTGTGCGACCCAGATGTCCGGCTACTTTATCGTCATGAGTCTCAATCAGAACAGACTCACAAAGTTCTAAAACAAAAAGTTTGCCCAGAGGCACATTGGAAGGAGCCTTAGCTTGGACTTTAGACAAAGAGGAAGATAGCTCTTGACTCAGGGCTGCCACAATCACTTCCTACTACCCAAAACAGAATCAGGTTCAGATTCTTCTTTAGGACTGGAGACACAACTTCTAGAAAAGGCATCAGCTTTAATGTTCTTGTCCCCGGCCTGAAAGTTACAACAAAATTAAATCAGGTAAATGCCCACCTGGCCTGTCTGGGATTTAGGTGCTTAGCGGATTCAATGTAGAGCTTAAAACCGTAAAAACCGTAACTATATGTTTAACGCCTATTGTAATAGGCAAACCCCAAGAACCTTTGAATAGCGCATAATGACAGGGGTTGTGCCCAATGAAGGATGGGCTGGACTTTGGCTGGCTCCATCTTCAAACCCTTTTGAGACAGAATATACCCTAAGAATTGTACAACCTCAAAGACACAATTTTCAAGTTTAGCGTAAAGACTATTTTGTCTTAGCCTATGCCATACCTCCTGGACATGGGCATGGTGATCAAAGAGACTAGAAGTGAATATTAGTATACCATCAAGATAAACCACCTCATACTGACCCAGGAGGTCACGAAATACATTGTTAACAAACTCCTGGAAGAAGGCAGAGGCATTACACAAAACAAAAGGCATTACTTAATACTCATAGTGGTCACTACGAGTATTAAATACAGTCTTACACTCGTCCCCTTCCCTTATTCAAATTAAATTATAGGCGCCCCTAAGAATGATCTTGGCAAAGATGGTGGCGCCTCTAACTCTGTCAAAAAGTTCAGAAATTAGGGGAAGGCAATAACGATTTTGATCATAATTTTATTCAGACCTCTATAGTCAATACAGGGCCCCCCCATCTTTCTTCTCAACAAAAAAGAAGCCGGTCCCTGCAGGAGAAGAGGATGGTCACCACCTGCTGCTGAATAGTGTCTTATTTTGCAGATAGTCTTTGCAGACACTGGACTATTTGGTCCTGTTTAGTCTCTTGTTGCCCAAGATGATGGAGTACGCTGGCCAGGATTGCTTCAGAATTAGTAGGGGAAGCGGTAACGCCTTCAGTGTCCATGTTCGGGCCCAACGTACTGCAACACATTGTATCCCAAACCCAGAACAAACCCCAAGGTTCCGGTCTCGGCCCACTCTTCCACGTAGCAGCCGCCCATGGCTTTGGGTGGAGCTCTCCGCTACTCAGATGCCGCCAGGTCTTATTGTGGGAGAACCAAGGAGAGATTTCTGAGTGAGCAAGGGAACCAAGCGTAGTGTTGTAGAATGGGAAATAAGGAACGTAGTCAAAAGTTGGTAGCAAACAATCAGTACAGTACAGATGCAGGAGACGTAGGGATGGTCAGGGTCACATGCCAGGTCAAACGCACTAGAATCGCAGTACAAAAATCAGAATCTGAAAGAGTTGTCAAAAAATGGGCAATAATCAGGACAGGACAGGCAGGATCAGTAACAATAGCAAACACAGTAGAAACACAGTAGAAACACACCCAAGAACTTTAAGAAAAGATCTTTTACGTTGGGCAAACTATACAAAGAGTCCTTTAAATATTTGAATTTCACGCCATTGATGAAGTCACTCGGACTCGGACTCGAGGCGTGGCAGGCATTCCCGTTAAGGCCACCTGGGTGAGTTATCACACTATGATCTCCATTAACACTCTGACCATTGGATGTTGCTCCCATTGGCCTCAAAATAGGAGCTTATTTTTGAATTCCGGCCTTGAGGACAAGTTGAGATGCATAAGAATTATGAGTTCTGCCAAACAAAGCCTCTGTAGGCTGCCAGTCCACATAGAGGCTATCAATAATGATCCACAGCCTGTATTTGGCATCTCCAGGAACTTTGTGCATGCTTGTGTTGCTCTCCAATCTTTAAAAAAGGTTGTGAACCCCTGATAAAGACACATAGCTGGTGACAAAAGGACTTGAGTGGGCTGTTCTGGGGTTTCCCCAACTTTTTATTAAGGTGGAATGTACTTGGCTGGAGCCCTGTAGAACAGCAGGGAAACACACTGCCACTGTTTGTATATTGCAAGGACACCAGCCCACCTCTCCCATAAAGCTTAATGCACTCGGGTTTTAAAATAACTAAAACAGTGATCATATAGTGGTAACATGGTTTACAAAGAGTATACAAAAATGGATATACACATCTAAGACAAGCAGGGAAACAAGACACACTGCCACAGTCACGTGTACAGCAAGGCTACCAGCCCACCTATATTACAACAGGCAGTTGATACTAGATATCCCTGGGAACATACTACAGGATTCTTATACAGAATACTACACATGAAACATTAGTAGATAACAAGCAATCAGTGTGATGAGAAACTCATAATCAGGTAACAGGGTGTTGCTCAGACTGGGCAGAGTTTTCATACAGCGGCCATCTTGGGATGCACCATGTGCTCTGCAGGGCTTCACTATAAACGTCAGATAATCTGCAGTGCAAACCAAGTTGCTGCACTACACTCAGTAACTACTACAGAGCATGTGTAACATATCGCAGAGGAGTAATTAACTTCTAGAATATTTAACTTTTTCATTAACAGAACACTGAACTCTTACCTCTCCCTTCTTAATGCACTGGAGAGGGACCAGATCATTTGGCTGTATTCACTAGAGGTTTGGGGAGGGCCCATTGAAGAGATATAGTCTGGTATATATTCTCCGGTCATTTAATTTATGATATCAAACAATCAGGTTAAGTGTCTGTCAGAAATTCTTTATAACTTATGTTGGTCCTAATAAACAGTTGAATTAACACATTTCCATTGCAAATCCTGGTACGTGTGTTGGTGCAGCAAAACGTTTTTCCTCTCATACTATTCTTTTAACCTTTAGTAAACTATTTGGTGAAGATTCATATGTATATATTCACTGTGTTAAAGCTGCAAGTAATTTTGTATGCGGTTGCAACGTCTTCCCATCCTACTATCAAGGAGGGTTCCTAAACACAATTCTACATAATTCTATACAATTTTACAAAAACATGGTTGGACATGGCACTGCTTCCAAATATTCAGATTTGCGGAGGAAAGTAACTTTGCTCTTGGATTTCTTCCAGTCTTGCAATGCCACTCATGACCACTTGAGTAGAAGTTACTCGGTCCCCACAGGCGTTATCTAAGGGTCAGGCAAAATCTCAGATTTGGGGAGATTAGTCGCCCGGCGACAAATCTCCTCTTCTTCGGGGTGAATAATCTCCCCAAACTGCCTCCCCTGCCTTCCCACAGCTAAAATGTAAATCGCTGGCGGGATGGCACTCGAACGCTTCACATTCCGAAGTCGCCCGAAGTGAAACTTTACATTCTAGCCGGTGGGAGGCAGTTCGGGGAGATGAGTCGCCCCAAAGAAGAGGAGATTTTATGCCGGGCTACTAATCTCCCCGAATCTAAGAGTGTGCCCCGACACTTAAGAGATGACCTGATGTGAAGGTTTATGTAAGCAAACATTTTATTGAGAAAAAAGAATGACCCAAAATATTGCAAAATATTACATTCACTTGTCCGATAGAATTACAGCATGGGCATAACTTCCCATTGCCTCTGTACACCCGAAACTACTTGCAAGGTAATCCTCATTAATCATGAGGCGTGCAGTTCACAGCCCTGCTAGTGTAAGTTAGGTAGTCGGCGTGTCTTTCTATCGATGGTAGATGCTAATTGCTATGGTGCCATTCCCTCCAGGCGCTGTTTTTTTTTTAGCTCAATTAGGCAGAAAGACAACATGCTCTAATCTTAGTCACTTTTCCAGGCAATAGACGCTACCTTCTTTAATACAGCATATCTGTGGGTGCGTTAATGGCTGGTGGGGGAATGGCACCATAGCAATTAGCACCTACCATCGATAGAAAGAAACGACGACTACCTAACTGTGTGTAATTCTATCGGACAAGTGACTGTAACTTGTTTATTTATTTTTACACTCAACAGTGAACAAACCGTTTGGGTAACTGTGGGTGATTTCTATGGGCCTTTTTGCTCCAATTATATGACTTAATGAAGTTAATCCCTACTATGGTTCAATTTTATCTTTTTGTTCTTGGGATTTATGGAACATTGAATGGGGTGGTGCAATATTTTGGATCATTCTTTTTTCTCAATAAAACGTTTACTATATTTCACTTGACCCTGCACACCATTCTTTTTGGTTTCTCGATTGGTGGAAGGTGCTGCAGACTCCACTACACCTGTATTATTATGTAAGCAAACTAGCAAGATGAAATGTTCTCACCAAATTCTATCATTTGGTCTTTGTTATTCAAGTTAAGTCTTTATTTTTCTGTGTTTTATGAAAGCTGCATGGCATAATATACATTTTAAATATCACAACTCTTATACTGATTGTTATATATTGTCATATGTTGAGTGTTATTTATATTGGTAGTGCATACAGTAAGTTTGCGTTCAAAGATTATTGGGGTTTCTCCAAGTAGATACTATGTGAAACTCTTCCCTTTTGGCTTATCCCAGACAAAGGTGTATTTATTACATGAAGCCTTACAGTAAGTATATCTAGGAGAAAGGAGAAAAGTGAATTTGCATAATAGTGAACAAAAAAAGAATAAGTCAACAAAAAATCTGAAAAAAGTAAATAGAAGTGAACAAGAATAAAGCACTCTCCCAAGGTTGTGTAATGACTTACTGGCCACCAGATGTCTCCACAGCATATATGGCTAAAATATCAACGCAAAACAATAAGGCAAGCACATACCTTGTTTTCAATATATGTTTATAAATGTAACTAAAACTCACAGTCCTGAATGAACTGTTGACTAAGATCAATGCCAGTCTCTCTATGTCTCTGATGTTCTTCCCAGTTAAAAACATAGGCTTCAACCATAATTTTACCAGCCTGGTACAATACTGGCCAGATGGCATCCCTAGCAATTTGTCTGCAGTTAAATATACTTACTAATGGCTATGTAGATGGAATTTGTTTTTTTCTAGTTAATTACAGTGTCAAATCCTGATGAGAACAGTCTTCCTTTACATGCCTTTAGTTAGAAAAACTTTTACCAGTTCTTTGAATGCAGTCACAGACATAGAGCCACGTTTCTTCTACCTGGTAAAGCGGCACTTTCTTTTTTCCCTTTCCAACTCCTTCTTTCCTCTCTCAGATTCTCTGCATGTGGTAAAAGGAGAAAAGAAAAAGAACACACACGTGTTCTATCATGAGCATATTTAGCCTGAGCACTTCAGATTATGCTGACAATGGAATTTAGAATTTAGAAGTTATAGTTCAACACAAACGCAGCAGCAGTTCTCAATCACAGTCCTCAATCTCTTTGCTGTACTGTACCTTACTATTTGCAGTAAACAGGGTTTATCATAGAGATCGAAATTAAAGAAAGACTCTCTTGTAGAGAGGTCGCAAGCATTGTGGATAATAGGTCTTGCATAGCCCTACAAGGCTAACGGTATCTAAAACAGAGATTGTTAGGTTAGGAGGTTTAAGTTATGTTAAGATGAACTGAACTTTTAATTTAGCCTACTTATAAATTATGGGCTCCAAAGAAACATATTTGGTAGCAGCACAACACATGAGAAAATGTTCATAGGCCATGTGTTTAATTAGGGGCATATTCAAAAATAGGGAGTCAAGTATGAAGAGGTGTTCAGAAGAAACATCACAGCTTTTAATACCAATTCTTTGGTGGATTACACCAAGGGGCAAATTTACTAAAGGGGAAGTGACTAACACTGGTGAAAATTTGCCAGCGTGACGTAATTTTGGTACTTCGCCGATTTACGGTTGCTGGCATAACTTCGCTAGCGAAGGAGATAGACTCTAGCGCTACTTTGCACTCTTGCGCCAGGCGAAGTTTCATTCTGGCGAAAGAGAGTTACTTCGCAAATTCACTAAAATTTTACTGAACGTTACATCTTGCGCCAGACTTGCCCTCGCCACCTCAGACCAGACGAAGTAGAGTAAAAATAGTCCCAAAAAACGCTGGAGACATTTCAGTTTTTCAGGGTGACACACTGCAAAAGATTGTAAATTTTTTTAGGGTACCCGGCTTCCCCCCTACATTTCCTAACATATGGCACATAAACTATACACTGGGCTCATGTGTAGGGCATTATAACAACTTTATTTTATGTTATTAAGGTTCCCTGGGCTTGTGTAGTGTAATGTATTGCTGCAACATATACGTCCATTCAACTTTAACTTCCCGCCATATACAAATTAGCCAACACTAGCACAACTTCACTTTGTGAAATGTCACGTTGGCTGTATATGCAGTTTTTAATACACTGGTTTTAATCATAAGAAATGCTGATGTTGCTGGTCTTCTTTGATGTATATGGACTTTTTACCGTGCACCCGGGTGATAAAATTGAAGCGGAGTGCTGCCCTGATCAAAGAATGCATATATATATATATATATATATATATATATATATATATATATATATATATATATATATATATATATATATATATATATATATATAGTGTATATATATGTGAGTGTATAGTTAGGTTGGTATGAGTGTGTTTATATATGTGCAATTGGGTTTATTTGGAGGGGTTGGACTTTACAAATGCACCCACAAGTGTGAATGTTCTACACTCTATGCTCTGGAGATCATATCTTAATGCAATTTTTTACGGTATGTCTATCCAAATACACTCTTACAGTTGCCTGTGCATCCATCCTGCCCCTTCAAATGGATGGTGTATAAATGTGCATAATAATGCTTGATGGTACCACCAGGGTTTACATAGAGGGCTGAGTCCAGGTCTGGACTGGGAGTCAAAATTAGGGATGTCGCAGACTGTTCGCCCGCGAACTAGTTCGCGCGAACATCGACTGTTCGCATTCGCCGAATGTTCGCGAACGTCGCACGACGTTCGCCAATTTGGGTTCGCCTTAGCTGGCGCTTGTTTTTGCCATTTCTCCCCCAGACCAGCAGATACATGGCAGCCAATCAGGAAGCTTTCCCTCCTGGACCACCCCCACACCCCCTGGACCACTCCCCTTCCATATATAAACTGAAGCCCTGCAGCGTTTTTTCATTCTGCCTGTGTGTGCTTGGAAGAGCTAGTGTAGGGAGAGAGCTGTTTAGTGATTTGAGGGACAGTTGATAGTAACTTTGCTGGCTAGTCATCTACTTTATACTGCTCTGTATTGTAGGGACAGAACTCTGCAGGGAATTGAGGGACAGTGAGTTTAGGTTAGTTAGCTTTGCTGACTAGTAATCTACCTTCTACTGCAGTGCTCTGTATGTAGCTGCTGTGGGCACTGCTTCTGATCTCATCTGCTGACTGCTGTAATAACCCAATAGTCCTTGTAAGGACTGCTTTTATTTTCTTTTTTGTTTTTTTACTTTGCTACTATAAGAGCCCAGTGCTATTAGTCTAGCTGTGTCGGGGAGTGGGACTGGTGTGCTGCTCCTCCTAGTAGTTCACCACTACCAGCACCAACCAGAGTCAAAATTGTTACAAAGTATCTTATTTGCACCTGTTAGCTGTTCTGAGCTCTCTGCCAAAAGCTAATTAAGTTAGAAACTTTCTGGCTGTTCAGTGCAGAGACAAGAGGGACTTTCCAGTACAAAAGAGGGACAGGGGGTTGAGTGGTCAAAAGAGGGACAGTTGGGAGGTGTGCAAGTGCCACCTAGCTGTGTGAGCTTTTTCACATTCTGTCTAAATAACAATAATAATTCTGTGTCCGTAAACATCACCTGAGTGATGTTTTTACAGCAGCAATAATATATTCCGTATCCACTACTGTATACGTTGCCCTTGCAGGCATTGTTTGCCCAGTCTTTAACCAAGTGCCACCTAGCTGTGTGAGCTTTTTCACATTCCGTGTCCAGAAACATCACCTGACTGTGACGTAGTGTGATTTCTGCCCTTTACAGCACAAAACGCAGCGCTATGTCAACAATGTATTTTTCAGATACATTTTTGCCCTTGATCCCCCTCTGGCATGCCACTGTCCAGGTTGTTGCACCCTTTAAACAACTTTAAAATCATTTTTCTGGCCAGAAATGTCTTTTCTAGCTTTTAAAATTCGCCTTCCCATTGAAGTCTATGGGGTTCGCGACGTTCGCGAACCGTTCGCATTTTTGGACGCAAGTTCGCGAATATGTTCGCGAACATTTTTTCCGACGTTCGCTACATCCCTAGTCAAAATAGGCCCTAGCATTCCAATTACAGAGAGGCCCAAACAACCCCCACCAGCCCACTAAATAGTGACTTTCTGTGGCATCTAACAGCAACCCCTCTGTCACTTGCCAGAACTGACAGATTGCCAGTCCGGGCCTGGTTGAGTCACTGGGCACACCAGGCTTGGAGCAGTAAATTAGATGCAAACACCATTTTGAATGCATGCTCTGAATATGATAGACACAACAGTTTGCAGTAAAATGCATGCGCATTTGTGGCAATGGGTGCAATTGTGGTGGATGCAACTTGAAGTACAACAGAAAGGACAGATTCTTGGTGGGTAATGAGGCAGTTTTAAAAAAAAAACAAAAATACTGCAGGTAAGGCTTCTATATCATACTGACAAAATAATTTGTATAAAGTATAGTCAAGTGTAAGTACACATTCAAGTATATGTGTATCATGATAATAACAATGTAATTGAAATAATGGAAATATCATGTGTGACATATGACATTTAATAAAAGATCTGGTACATTTGTATGTAACCTTGCAAATGCCACAAATCATTCTCATTTATTTCCCAAAGTTCTCTGAAGTGACTTGTAGAGAGCTGACTTGCCCACTGTACTGTACTTCACAATGACTCCCATTGGGAAAAACAGGTGAGGTCATGTCTGCCAAAAACAAAATACACAGAAAATGCTTTCAGGCTGCTCTTCAGTACTGAATTACTGAACAAAATGTTTGTAGTGGTACTTCCTGGCGGCATGGGGTTTGGGGTATCCATCAAATAGAAATGTCACAGACTTTTAAAATATCTTTGACTGTATTTCACAATATACAGGGACAGCAACATAAAATGCATATGTGGAAATGAACAGTTTTAGGAATATGTGTGTGTGTGTAAGCGGATGGCTAATGTAATGTTTTATAGCTGTGAATTGTGGTGTTTGTTTCTTCTTTGTGTCATAAGTCTTATGATTGTATAACTACAGAGGAAGCAGACCCTGCACTGCAAAGTAGCCCAAGAGCATACCTCCCAACTGTCCCTTTTTCGGAAGGACAGTGCCTCTTTTGACAGCTCAACCCGCAGTCCTTCATTTGTACTGGAAAGTCCCTCTTTTCTCTACACTGAACAGCCAGAAAAAGAAATAAAGTTTCTCTCTTAATTGGCTTTTAGCAGAGAGCCCAGAACAGCTAACAGGTGCAAATAAGATACTTTGTAACAATTTTGAGACACAAAAACACAGTTTAGATAAGGAGAAATATTTTCAAACTTTCATAAACTGCCAAATTTTGTAAAACAAACATGGTAATTTGGGGGTGTAGCCACAGAAAGGGGTGTGGTCAAAAAAATTGCTGCGCTATGTGCAGAAAAAAATTTTTTGTCCCTCTTTTTACTTACAAAATGTTGGGAGGTATGCCAAGAGGTATAAGGAGCCCGGTGGGACACGGTTTGAAAATTTAGGGGGAGCCTAAAATGATTGTTCTGAGGGGCCAAGCAGTTTCCAGTTATGGCACTGCCATGAGCCCAGAAATACCCACGAGAAATTCATTAGGCATAACAGTATACCATTTCAGACAAGGATTGTGTATTGTAGCCGGAAGTTGTGTGAGCTTCGTATGTGGTTTTTTAATAGCACCCCATACCCACCCCTTTAAACTAATGGTGGTCCTATGTTTTTAACATGTAACACTTTTGAATCTATTCACACTCACTACACCTATTACTACACCTAATTTAATTTGTCCTTTACTTACATTAGCTCACACCTATATTCTTACCTACCAACACATATATATATATATATATATATATATATATATATATATATATATTCGCAAACCTGGAGCACTCATATACGCCAAAACAGCTGCCTGGGTGCGGTGTTCAAAAAATTATGTAGACCAAATATCGTACAAAAAACCGCACACTCAGGTCTTCTCAAAGGTGAAAAAAAACAACTTTATTACGACGTTTCGGCTTCTATACTGAAGCCTTTTTCAAGTGGAGTGCACAGTGCAATTGACAATCCGTATTTAAACACAAAATGGCGCTAAGGCCCACCGAGTGACGTCATAGCGTCATGTGAGCGTCATCAAGTGAATCGTGTATAAGTTTAGCATATTATAACAGCGTTCCCCCTATGGAGCAGAACTTAAAATGTCCTGCTCCTAAGGAGAAAAGTTTGTGCCATTAAAAACAATAGTTTCCAAGTGCATTAAGAAACATAGTGTTACCGAGTGCAAAGAACGTTCACTCTAAGTGGCCCAAGTGAGCTACGTGCTGATCATCACTTACCCCAGAGGGAACACGAATGACAAAAGGTATGCGCTCCATATCGCCTGTACGGACAGAGGCGTAATCCACATCACAGCCGGACACCCCCTGCCGCTACTCAACTCCCTGCCAGACTTGCTCGTCCTACCGGTGCGTGCCGAGCTCCCTTTGGGTCTCTGCGTATGGATCCGCCTCCATTTCGGTGCCGGGTAGCGCCCGCACGTAACATCTGTAAGCCCTGTGTAGTCCAGGCCGCTCCAGACCCTAAGTTTATTCGCCACTGTATACCATCTCACACCTGGGGGACTAAGGCTAGGGTGAGAATACATCCCACTCAGCCTGTCCCCTAGCGCGTGATCATCTGGGAGAGCGAAGTTAGCTCGGTCCACGTATATATATATTCTTATCTGGCACAGGATAGTCCAATACAAAGAGACCAGGGAGATAAACGGCCAACTGACCCATCAATGCTGGCTCTGTGGGGATGTAATAGTTTAGACCTACGAAGGTTCTGTGGGGTGTCCAGCTGTGGGATACGTCTTACCTGTCTGAGGCCTGTCAATCATCATTACCAATCATTCAGTGTCTCCATGGGGTCAGAACATAGCAACCATGTCCTGTGGTTCATATGATCAGATTCTGTGAAAAAAAGAAGAAAACAAAAGGATAAAATCAAAGCAACCTTATGTTATCAGCTCACATATTTAAAGTTATACATTGTTTCATATGGTTTAGCTGCAACATCTCCTTCTTATGACATAATGTTGCAACCACAAAAGTCCACATGTTTGTCATTAGAAACATCCTGTCCAGAAGAGACAGAGTATCCATATAATTAGATAGTGTATTTAGACAGTCTGTGTGTTTGACTAGGAAAATAACCCTTTCTCAATAAAAAGGGGACATAGGAAGAGTCTCATTCAATCCTCTCAGGGCCAGTGTGTCCAAAGTAAAAATCCACATGCTCTCCTTTTGCAATAAGAGGAGTTCCCTATTGCCTCCTCTCTTGGGAATGGGCACATGGTCTATTATCATGTGCCTGAATTGGGGGACTGTGTGTTTCATTTTGAGCCAATGTCTGGGAACCGGTTGGTCCGCCTTTCCTGTGGTTAGAGCACTTCTAATAGCGCTGCGATGGTTGTTCATACGTTCCCGATAGGTTGTAGAAGCTTTGCCCACGTAGTGAAGTCCACATGGGCACCAGGCCATATAGATACCATGGTCAGAAGTGCAAGTGACCCTATGTTTAATTTTGTATTTTGTCCCTGTTCTTGGGTGTGTGAAGAAGGTGCCCTGTGACATACCTCCACAGGTCAAACAGTTTACACATTTGAAGCAACCAGGTTTCAGAGGGTGATTCAGGCAGGTACTTCCTTTGTTGTCACCTCTACTGAAATTTGTTACCACCAGCATGTCGCTTAGATTGCGTCCTCTCCTGAAAGCCACCATAGGTGCCTTTTTTCCATAGAAGGGTAAGTCTGTTTCAGTGTTGATAACCTCCCAACGGTCCTTCAAAGCCCTCCTAACTCGTGGACTGACGTCTGTCCAATCTGTCAGAAAAATAGGATCAAAAACCTCCTTGGGTGTCTTAACCTGTTCCTGCAATAGGTTATCTTGGCTAAGAAGACGAGCTCTCTCTAACTGTTGGTTGATGAGGACATCCGAATAGCCTCTGGAAGCAAACTGTTCTGCTAAAGTGGTGAGTTGCAGTTCAGCCATTGTCCGGTCAGAATTGTTTCTGATGACCCTCAGGAATTGAGAATAGAGGACCCCCCGGGACATGTGTAGTGGATGATGGGACTGTGCTTGGATCAGACTATTTCTATCCGTAGGTTTTTTAAATAGAGTGGTACACAACTTGTTGTCCTGTCTGTAAATACTCACATCTAGATAGTCAATCCTCAGTCTGTCATACGTCATGGTCAGCTTAATGGGGGAGTCTAAGCTGTTGAGAGCCTTATGGAAATCAATGAGTTCAGTTTCAGTCCCCTGCCAAAGTAACAGCAGATCGTCAATATAGTGTTTGTATAACACAATCCTGTCCCCACCCAAAGGTAGTAGGTATTGGTTCTCATATGCTTGCATAAACAAATTGGCAAAAGAAGGAGCTACATTTGAGCCCATCGCTGTCCCGGACACTTGTAAGAAAAACAAATCATTGAAGGTAAAGTAATTGTGTGTCAATGCCAAATCGAGCAAAGCAATTAGAAATTCTATGGGTGGGGATCCCTGATGTGAGTGCTGTAAGGCTGATCTGCACACCTCAAGGCGCTACTGTGTGGAATGACCGTATATAAACTTGAAACATCCATTGTCACTAATAGGCAATCTTTTGGGACCCTTACCTCCCTCAGTAAGTTCAATAAATGTGTTGTGTCTTTAACATAGGAACCCATGTTCTGTACTAAGGGCTGGAGGAAAAAGTCTAAGTATTGGGCCACAGGTTGGAAGAGGGAGCCTATTGCTGAGATGATAGGGCGACCTGGGGGTGTGGACAGGGACTTGTGGATCTTAGGGAGGGTGTAGATGAATGGAATTTTTGGATGTTCAGTTATCAGAAAATTGTTTGTGTTAGTATCAATCCATCCTGCAGACAAGGCCATCATAACAAGAGAGTCCAGGATTTTCTTATATTTCATCGTGGGATCCCTTTCTAAAGGGATATAGGTGTTAGTATCCGATAACTGCCCTCTTAGTTCGTTCATATAGTAATCCTTATCCAACAACACTATCGCACCTCCCTTATCCGCTTGTCTTATGACTAAGTGTTTGTCTTCCTTCAAAGAAATCAGTGCCCCCCTCTCCTCGTGAGATAAATTTGGAAAAAATGTTTTCTTTTTTTGATGTATTTCTTTAGAGTCATTACTCAATAATTGGGAAAGGACGAGGTAGGACGAGTAAGTCTGGCGGGGAGTTGAGTAGCGGCAGGGGGTGCCCGGCTGTGATGTGGATTACGCCTCTGTCCATACAGGCGATATGGAGCGCATACCTTTTGTCAAGTGATGATCAGCACGTAGCTCACTTGGGCCACTTAGAGTGAACGTTCTTTGCACTCTGTAACACTATGTTTCTTAATGCACTTGGAAACTATTGTTTTTAATGGCACAAACTTTTCTCCTTAGGAGCAGGACATTTTAAGTTCTGCTCCATAGGGGGAACGCTGTTATAATATGCTAAACTTATACACGATTCACTTGATGACGCTCACATGACGCTATGACGTCACTCGGTGGGCCTTGGCGCCATTTTGTGTTTAAATACGGATTGTCAATTGCACTGTGCACTCCACTTGAAAAAGGCTTCAGTATAGAAGCCGAAACGTCGTAATAAAGTTGTTTTTTTTCACCTTTGAGAAGACCTGAGTGTGCGTTTTTTTGTACAATATTTGGTATATATATATATATATATATATATATATATATATATATATATAAACGGAAGAATGAAACCGCACTCCTAGGATTTTGATGAAAAAACGTGGTAAGTTTTATTTCAACGTTTCGGCTGCTACACTCGAGCCGTCTTCAGGAAGTGAAAACCCTAACCCTCACTTCCTGAAGACGGCTCGAGTGTAGCAGCCGAAACGTTGAAATAAAACTTACCACGTTTTTTCATCAAAATCCTAGGAGTGCGGTTTCATTCTTCCGTTTGTATGCTGTTTATAACCAGCACCCAGGTAATTGTTTGGTTGTCCAGTGCACCAGCTCTGAACTATATATATATATATATATATATATATATATATATATATATATATATATATATATATATATATATATATATATATATAATGTGTGTTTTCCAATGAGTATCCGCACTCCAAAGCAGTTATCAATGGCGGGGTGCACGGTAATTGTTTATGTATCAAAGAATCTACTGACCAGCACTCCCTTTAACCCTTTCCCTGCCAGCCGTTTTGTCCTAGATGCGAACATCTACTGCCAAGCAGTTTTTAGATATTTTGCACTCTTTCACTTTAAGGGCCTTTCCTGGGGTGGTCTTTTAGTTAACCCAGGAAAACAATATATTGTTTTTTTCAGGACAACCTGAACTTTCACAATATGCAAGAATTTTGGTGTAATTCTACTTCTCTAAAAAAAGTATTGGATTCTAAGTGTCAAAAAAAATGAAAAAAATCATGTTGCATGAAGAACAATCACATATATCAGAAACATCATTCATTTTATGTACGAGAACACAGCCGATTTAGAAAGGTCTATGTCTCCTGAACACGACAATACCAAATATATATAGTTTTATGGAGATTTCTCACTTGTATAGCTCAAAATCTACAAGCAGTACACAACCAAATTTCCAAAGCAACACTCCGCAAACGGCATACTTTTGATTTCAAGGCCAAACATTCCACTAACAGTAGGTTTACCCTAGAAAACTACCCATTACTAGAAAGAACAGATTCTGGTGAATCAAAAATGGGTAGAAATATCTTTGTACTCCAAACCACCAAGTTGCAATTGTTTCCTAAAGTTATAATGTTTTATAGAAATTGGTGAATTTTTTGAAAAATGACCTCAAAGCTTCCACTCTACAGCAACATATCTCCCACACATCATTAGATATCAATGTAAAACACCCCAAATATAAAATCCTGGGTCCACTGAACAGTTTGATGCCCAATATGAATAGATGTACCCAAGCACGTGGCATAGGAGGCCCCAAAAGGAAGACCACCCGTTTGTTCTGTCATTTCAGATACTGCAAAATCAACACATTTACACCTTTTTGGGGGGCGGCAAAGGTAGAAAAAAGTACTTTCACCCCAGAAAAACATATATTTTCGGAAAGTACACATTCCCCTGAATCCAAATTGGGTATGCATGTCTTTCTACACCAAAGTACCAAGCGGCAAACCTTTCCTAAATTTGGTGATTTTGGCGACATTTCCAGAAATCACCTAAAAATTTCTACCCTGCAGCATCGTATTACCCACATACTTTTAGGTATCAAGAGAAATCACCCCAAATATGAAAGCCTAGGGTCCTCTGAACAGTTTGATGCCCAATATGTATAGGTGTACCCAAGCAAGTGGCATATAGGGGCCTGAAAAGGAAGATCCCCATATGGTCTGTCATTTCAGATACTTCAAAATCAACACATTTACATCGTTTTGAGGGGGGCAAGTGTAGAAAAAAGTAAGTTCATCCCAGAAAACCATATATTTTCGGAAAGTACACATTGCCACGAATCTAAATTGGGTATGCATGTCTTTCTACGCCAAATTACCAAGCCGCAAATCATTCCTAAATTTGGTGATTTAGGTGACATTTCCAAAAATCACCTCAAAATATCTACCCTGCAGCATCGTATTACCCACATACTTTTAGGTATCAAGACAAATCACCCCAAATATGAAAGCCTAGGGTCCTCTGAACAGTTTGATGCCCGATATGTATAGGTGTACCCAAGCATGTGGCATATAGGGGCCCTAAAAGTAAGACCCCCATATAGTCTGTCATTTCAGGTACTGCAAAATCAACACATTTACATCGTTTTGGGGGGGGCAAAAGTAGAAAACAGTAAGTTCACCCCAGAAAACCATATATTTTCGGAAAGTACACATTCCAATGAATCCAAATTGGGTATGCATGTCTTTCTACGCCATATTACCAAGCCGCAAATCATTCCTAAATTTGGTGATTTAGGTGACATTTCCAAAAATCACCTCAAAATATCTACCCTGCAGCATCGTATTACCCACATACTTTTAGGTATCAAGACAAATCACCCCAAATATGAAAGCCTAGGGTCCTCTGAACAGTTTGATGCCCAATATGTATAGGTGTACCCAAGCATGTGGCATATAGGGGCCCTAAAAGTAAGACCCCCATATAGTCTGACATTTCAGGTACTGCAAAATCAACACATTTACATTGTTTTGGGGGGCAAAAGTAGAAAACAGTAAGTTCACCCCAGGAAACCATATATTTTCGGAAAGTACACATTCCAACGAATCCAAATTGGGTATGCATGTCTTTCTACGCCAAAGTACCAAGCCGCAAATCATTCCTAAATTTGGTGATTTAGGTGACATTTCCAAAAATCACCTCAAAATATCTAACCTGCAGCATCGTATTACCCACATACTTTTAGGTATCAAGACAAATCACCCCAAATATGAAAGCCTAGGGTCCTCTGAACAGTTTGATGCCCAATATGTATAGGTGTACCCAAGCATGTGGCATATAGGGGCCCTAAAAGGAAGACCCCCATATATTCTGACATTTCAGGTACTGCAAAATCAACACATTTACATTGTTTTGGGGGGGCAAAAGTAGAAAACAGTAAGTTCACCCCAGAAAACCATATATTTTCGGAAAGTACACATTCCCACGAATTCAAATTGGGTATGCATGTCTTTCTACGCCAAAGTACCAAGCCGCAAATCATTCCTAAATTTGGTGATTTTGGTGACATTTCCAAAAATCACCTCAAAATATCTACCCTGCAGCACCGTATTACCCACATACTTTTAGGTATCAAGAGAAATCACCCCAAATATGAAAGCCTACGGTCCTCTGAACAGTTTGATGCCCGATATGTATAGGTGTACCCAAGCACGTGGCATACAGGGGCCCCAAAAGGAAGACCCCCATATAGTCTGTCATTTCAGGTACTGCAAAATCAACACATTTACATCGTTTTGGGGGGGGCAAAAGTAGAAAACAGTAAGTTCACCCCAGAAAACCATATATTTTCGGAAAGTACACATTCCAACGAATCCAAATTGGGTATGCATGTCTTTCTACGCCAAAGTACCAAGCCGCAAATCATTCCTAAATTTGGTGATTTAGGTGACATTTCCAAAAATCACCTCAAAATATCTACCCTGCAGCATCGTATTACCCACATACTTTTAGGTATCAAGACAAATCACCCCAAATATGAAAGCCTAGGGTCCTCTGAACAGTTTGATGCCCAATATGTATAGTTGTACCCAAGCATGTGGCATATAGGGGCCCTAAAAGGAAGACCCCCATATAGTCTGACATTTCAGGTACTGCAAAATCAACACATTTACATTGTTTTGGGGGGGCAAAAGTAGAAAACAGTAAGTTCACCCCAGAAAACCATATATTTTCGGAAAGTATACATTCCCACGAATTCAAATTGGGTATGCATGTCTTTCTATGCCAAAGTACCAAGCCGCAAATCATTCCTAAATTTGGTGATTTAGGTGACATTTCCAAAAATCACCTTAAAATATCTACCCTGCAGCATCGTATTACCCACATACTTTTAGGTATCAAGACAAATCACCCCAAATATGAAAGCCTAGGGTCCTCTGAACAGTTTGATGCCCGATATGTATAGGTGTACCCAAGCACGTGGCATACAGGGGCCCCAAAAAGAAGACCCCCATATAGTCTGTCAATTCAGGTACTGCAAAATCAACACATTTACATCGTTTTGTGGGGGGCAAAAGTAGAAAACAGTAAGTTCACCCCAGAAAACCATATATTTTCGGAAAGTACACATTCCAACGAATCCAAATTGGGTATGCATGTCTTTCTACGCCAAAGTACAAAGCGGCAAATAATTCCTAAATTTGGTGATTTAGGTGACATTTCCAAAAAATCACCTCAAAATATCTACCCTGCAGCATCGCATTACCCACATACTTTTAGGTATCAAGACAAATCACCCCAAATATGAAAGCCTAGGGTCCTCTGAACAGTTTGATGCCCAATATGTATAGGTGTACCCAAGCATGTGGCATATAGGGGCCCTAAAAGGAAGACCCCCATATAGTCTGTCATTTCAGGTACTGCAAAATCAACACATTTACATAATTTTGGGGGGGGCAAAAGTAGGAAACAGTAAGTTCACCCCAGAAAACTATATATTTTCGGAAAGTACACATTCCAACGAATCCAAATTGGGTATGCATGTCTTTCTACGCCAAAGTACCAAGCCGCAAATCATTCCTAAATTTGGTGATTTTGGTGGCATTTCCAAAAATCACCTCAAAATATCTACCCTGCAGCATCGTATTACCCACATACTTTTAGGTATCCAGAGAAATCACCCCAAATATGAAAGCCTAGGGTCCTCTGAACAGTTTGATGCCCGATATGTATAGGTGTACCCAAGCACGTGGCATATAGGGGCCCTAAAATGAAGACCCCCCCCTTGTATGTTCTGTCATTTCAGGTACTGCAAAATCAACACATTTACATCGTTTTGGGGGGGGGCAAATGTAGAAAAAAGTAAGTTCACCCCAGAAAACCATATATTTTCGGAAAGTACACATTCCCCCGAATCTAAATTGGGTATGCATGTCTTTCTACTTCAAAGTACCAAGCCGCAAACCATTCCTAAATTTGGTGATTTTGGGGACATATCCAAAAATGACTTCAAAATTTCGACCCTGCAGCATCGTATTACCCACATACTTTTAGGTATCAAGACAAATCACCCCAAATATGAAAGCCTGGGGTCCTCTGAACAGTTTTATGCCCAATATGTATAGGTGTACCCAAGCACGTGGCGTATAGGGGCCCCAAAACGAAGACCCCCATATGGTCTGTCATTTCAGGTACTGCAAAATCAACACATTTACATTGTTTTGAGGGGGGCAAACGTAGAAAAAAGTAAGTTCACCCCAGAAAACCATATATTTTCGGAAAGTACACATTCCCACGGATCCAAATTGGGTATGCATGTCTTTCTACGCCAAAGTACCAAGCCGCAAACCATTCCTAAATTTGGTGATTTTGGGGACATTTCCAAAAATGACTTCAAAATTTCGACCCTGCAGCATCGTATTACCCACATACTTTTAGGTATCAAGACAAATCACCCCAAATATGAAAGCCTGGGGTCCTCTGAACAGTTTTATGCCCAATATGTATAGGTGTACCCAAGCACGTGGCGTATAGGGGCCCCAAAACGAAGACCCCCATATGGTCTGTCATTTCAGGTACTGCAAAATCAACACATTTACATTGTTTTGAGGGGGGCAAACGTAGAAAAAAGTAAGTTCACCCCAGAAAACCATATATTTTCGGAAAGTACACATTCCCACGGATCCAAATTGGGTATGCATGTCTTTCTACGCCAAAGTACCAAGCCGCAAACCATTCCTAAATTTGGTGATTTTGGGGACATTTCCAAAAATGACTTCAAAATTTCGACCCTGCAGCATCGTATTACCCACATACTTTTAGGTATCAAGACAAATCACCCCAAATATGAAAGCCTGGGGTCCTCTGAACAGTTTGATGCCCAATATTTATAGGTGTACCCAAGCACGTGGCGTATAGGGGCCCAAAAACGAAGACCCCCATATGGTCTGTCATTTCAGGTACTGCAAAATCAACACATTTACATTGTTTTGAGGGGGGCAAATGTAGAAAAAAGTAAGTTCACCCCAGAAAACCATATATTTTCGGAAAGTACACATTCCCACGGATCTAAATTGGGTATGCATGTCTTTGTACTCCAAAGTACTAAGCCGCAAACCATTCCTAAATTTGGTGATTTTGGGGACATTTCCAAAAAGGACTTCAAAATTTCGACCCTGCAGCATTGTATTACCCACATACTTTTAGGTATCAAGACAAATCACCCCAAATATGAAAGCCTGGGGTCCTCTGAACAGTTTGATGCCCAATATGTATAGGTGTACCCAAGCGGGTGGCGTATAGGGGCCCCAAAACGAAGACCCCCATATGGTCTGTCATTTCAGGTACTGCAAAATCAACACATTTACATTGTTTTGAGGGGGGCAAATGTAGAAAAAAGTAAGTTCACCCCAGAAAACCATATATTTTCGGAAAGTACACATTCCCACGAATCTAAATTGAGTATGCATGTCTTTGTACTCCAAAGTACCAAGCCGGAAACCATTCCCAAATTTGGTGATTTTGGTGACATTTCCAAAAGTCACCTCAAAATTTCTAACCTGCAGCATTGTATTACCCACATACTATTAGGTATCAAGAGAAATCACCCCAAATATGAAAGCCTAGGGTCCTCTGAACAGTTTGATGCCCAATATGTATAGTGTACCCAAGCACGTGGCATATAGGACCCCCAAAAGGAAGACCCCCATATGGTCTGTCATTTTAGGTACTGCAAAATCAACACATAAACATAGTTTTGGGGGGGAGCAAAGGTAGAAAAATGCACATTCACCCCAGAAAACCATATATTTTCGGAAAGTACACATTCCCGCGAATCCAAATTGGGTATGCATGTCTTTGTACTCCAAAGTACCAAGTCGCAAGCCTTTCCTAAATTTGGCGATAAAAGCAACAGTTTTTACATTTTTGAAATTGCCTAAAAATATTGCAATTGGCCGCATTTATTTCACCCAATTTTTTGCATACAATTGTAAAACACCATAAATATTGATGCCAAGGGTCTACTGAACAGTTTGATGCCCAATATGCATTGATATACCAAGGCAGCTGGCATATGCGGACCCCAAATGAAAATAGTGCATATGATTTACTCCGCTGCCGATTCGCCTTCTGTGAACATAGACCATTGACTTCATATTATGTGCCTCAAGACCCTCCTAACAACAAAAACCCCCAATATGTTTTTGGAAAGTACACATTCTGACGAATCCACCAAAGATAAAGACGTCTTTCTACACCAAACTACCAAACTGCAAAGCTTTTCTAAACGTAGAGGTTTTTACAACATTTCTGAAAATCGCCTAAAATTGTTGCAGTTTGCCGCATTTATCACACACAATGTTTTACGTATAAAGAGAAATCACCCTAAATATGGACGTCAGAGGTCTACTGAATAGTTTGATGCCCAATATGCAAAGATTTACCAAAGTATGTGGCGTGTACGGACCCCAAATGAAAAACATGCATATGAATTTTCACGCTGGCCAACTAAGCTGCAGAAAAGAGAGCCCCAACTGTGCGTTATGTGCCGTATGACCCACAAAATGTAAAAAGACCCCCAGAAAACTATACATTTTTGGAAAGCATATATTCTGGCGAATCAAACTAAGTAAAATAAATCTTTCTATACCAAAGCACCAAACAGCAAAACAATACTAAAGATTCAAAAGGAACAATAATGCATGGATAAAATTGCAATAAAACCACAAAAATAGCGTAAATCAATGAAATAACAAAATAATTGATCCGACAGCGTAATTAGTGGCCGAAATCGATTATCCAATAGTCACGCTGTCAAAATAACATGTTTTTAGGCAAAACAAACAGTACAATGAATAAGTAAAAAAAAAAAAACAACCTGTTTGTGAGTTTTTGTGTATACATATTTGTGCACTAATAAAAGTTGTCTAAGTGTGCAAATACATGTAATTAACTGTAACTAAGTGTACAAAATTGACCAAGTGTGCTAAAATAAAAAAATAAAAAATACAAATTTTTACTAAAATGTTTGTGTAAGTGTATAAATGTACTGTAGGTATGTGTAAATGCAGGTAAGTGGGTAAAAAAACGTGCACTTACCGTTTTTGTAGCAGGAGGATCGCTGGAACAGATGGAGGCAGCCAGAACAGCGTGTCTGAAGAGTTACTGCGCAGCAGGAAGTATGTGGGCGGCTGTTCAGGAAGGAAGAGGTGAGTAATGCGCAGCAGCGCTATTTGCAGCGCATTTGCGTCTTTGAAGTCGGATCTGCGACAATCGTGTCGCAGATCCGACTCGACAGCCCCCCAGCCTTGTTGCCCAGGGGGCTGTCAACCCTTCTGACACTCTGCGGAGGCGGCAAAAGCCGCCGATGCAGAGTGTAGGGCTCAGCTGCAGGAGAACGTACATAGTACGTTCTTGGCAGCCTGAGCCCTGAACCGCCAGCACGTACGCCGTACGTGCTTGGCGGTTAAAGGGTTAAAAGCTTAATTCTTTTATTGTCATTCTGTAATATCCGACGTTTCAATCCACATTTGGACCTTTTTCCTAATGTGGACCGAAACGTCGGATATATATATATAATTATATGTATAGGTGCACACTTAGAAAGTGTATGCATATATATATATATATATATATATATATATATATATATATATATATATATATATATATATATATATATATATATATATATATATTGTGATATGGTGACAAAAAGGTCCCCAGTTTCCTGGGGAAAAGTGATTGATGGTATGTATGTTGGGCCACGGATTCTCAGATATTGTTACTGAGGTGAGACCAGTAGTGCTCTTAGCAGAGAAACACTGAGGGGCAAATTCACTAAGATTCGTAGTTGCGCCAGGCGTAACTTCGCCGCACTTTGCTGCACTTCGCTACACTTTGCCAGGCGTAGTTTCACCAGCGCTTCGTAAATTCACTAAAATCCGAAGTTGCGCTCAGGGGTAGCGTAATTTGCGAAGTTGTGCTAGTGTTGATTTGCTAAGTAAAGCGAAGTTACGCTAGCGAAGTCTAATTTGCATACGGTGCCAAATTCAAATTTCAATGAAGGAATACGTATCAGCACTACAAATGGCTAGAAAAGCTTCAAAACATCAAATAAAAATTGTATTTTGCCCTACACATGTGCCCACTGTCTAGGTAAGTTGCCATGAGTCAGGAAATGTAGGGGGGAAGGAGGGGAGCCCCAAAAAAATTTTCGATGTTTTTCAGCCTATCACCCATAATGTAGAAAACATGCCAGCGTTTTTTGGGAAGCAATCCCTATCTACTCTGTAGCGTTAGTGAATTTGCGTAGTTACGTCGCTAGCGAAACTTCGCCAGGCGTAAGGGTGCGAACTAACACTAATGAAACTACACCAGCGTTCGTTAGTGAATTTGCGCAGTAACGAAAATGCCAAACGCTAGCAAAGTAACGCTAGCGTTCGGCACTTCGGCACGGCGCTTAGTGAATTTGCCCCTATGTCTCTCTGCAAGGTTTTTGTAATTGTTGATCCGGGACTGGTCTTACTGGGAACCCACAAGAGTAGGGTGGGGCGGATTCCCAAATCCGTAGGTCAGGTTTTCAAGAGGCCCTAGGTCTATTTAGTACACCTGATGCTGAGCAGCAGTGCTGAATGTGTGAGACAAACTGCTGGTATTTCTCAGCTTCAGGAGAGAAAGCAAAGCATTTATTTTGTGTTAGCTAGGAGGCTGGATATTTCTGTCAAACTGCTGTTTTCGGTTACCTTCCCCCTGCGAGGGGAAACTTCTGAAGCCACTGGAAAATAAACGCGGGCAGAAAGCCCTTAAACCGATCCTGGTGTGTGAAGTCGCCTCTTTTGCAGCCTACCAGCGAGTGAACCCCCACAAATATATATATATATATATATATATATATATATATATATATATATATATATATATATATAAAATAAATAAATAAAATAGATAGATATATAAACCTCCACTGTTTTGACTATTCAAGTATCGTGTGCATATTATCCTTGGAGTGCTGTCAACTATTGCATTTTCTAAATATATATATATATATATATATATATATCTTCCAAATGAGTATCCGCACTCCAAAATCAATCTTGAAATAAGCCGGGGTGCACGGTAAGTCTTGTATACACTAATGTTTCATAGACCAGCACTCCCTTTGATGTGAAACAGAAAATCATTTATTGCATCTTTTCTCCAACGTTTCAGTCCCTTTTGGGACCTTTTTCAAGGATGATACAAAAAATTGTGAAAATACCAAACATTAAATAACCATGTGTTTTACATCCAACCAATCCGTGTGCTAGTGCTCACTCCACCCTTAATTGGTTAATTGACTTCATGTCCAATTTTTTTTGCACATATATCAACTGAAAATTGGACATGAAGTCAATTAACCAATTAAGGGTGGAGTGAGCACTAGCACACGGATTGGTTGGATGTAAAACACATGGTTATTTAATGTTTGGTATTTTCACAATTTTTTGTATCATCCTTGAAAAAGGTCCCAAAAGGGACCGAAACGTTGGAGAAAAGATGCAATAAATGATTTTCTGTTTCACATCAAAGGGAGTGCTGGTCTATGAAACATTAGTATATATATATATATATATATATATATATATGTGTGTGTGTATATATATATATATATATATATATATATATTAAAGATATATACACTTTTGAAGTGTGCACCTATACATATAATTTTACTTTGTCTTCACAATTTTTTTAGATCTAGCCCTCAGACTGAAACCAAGGTTCAGCAGACATTTACTTCAATTAATGCTATCAGGGCCGGGCCAAGGGGTAGGCAGAGTAGGAACATGCCTAGGGCGCAAAGCTGGGGCCAGGCACATACCTCCTCTATCGCCTACCCCCAGACCGGTGCCCAACTCTCTGTTTTTTTTTTCCATGTTCTTGCGCTCCTGCGCATTCACGCGAATGCACGCACGCATACACTATATACAGTATAAACATGTCTCCTTCTCCTCAGTCAGCTCACATGCATGTTCACTAACCATCATCAAGTCTCCAAGGCCAGGGTCAGACTGGTGGACCCCGTTGGCACAGACCCACTGCCTGAGATAATAAAAAGGTGCTAGCTGTCGGGGGAGGGGAGTTCTGTGGTAGGGACCGGCTGCTGTGGGGGTAGCGGAGGGGGGACAGGGAGTGTGGGGGCTGGGGATCTTCCCAGTCCAGGGCCAGCTGTAGTCTGTAGAGAATTAGTTGAGTATCATTAGCTTTTGAAGGGGGGCCCTCAGCCAATAAATATTGCCCCTACTCTAAAGTTGTGTACAGCACTACAGTGCACTACCTCCTGCAGTATCTGTAGGTTTCCACAAGGTATCCTTGTCAGGGCTACTGGCTGCCCTTGCTAATCTCCCTAGAAGCCTCTCACCTCTGAAGCAAGCTATTATGCTCAGAATATACTGTATTTTTTTTTGAGTTACATCATCATTTTGATATTATATGGCCCTCATATGTGGTACAACATATAATCAGATTATGTTATAATACATGAATAAAGGGTTGGTGGTTTTATGGATTATTTCTGCATTTATTAAAGCCATGCACCAATTTGGACAACAAATTGTATTATAGGACTGAATTGACACTTCCAATGCACAGTAAGCTAAGATTAAGACAATGCAGCTACTGAAAGTAGTTAGTTTTGACGGTATCTTTTCAATCATCCCTAGAGAGGTAGCCAGTTAAGACATTCACTGCAGGGATGTCTCAAATTCCAAATCCCAAATTCTGTTTGGGATTTAGCAGAATCTAAACCTTATTTTTGTGGTGCCTGGCTAAACCAAATGTGAACCTGTAATATTTTGTGACTTTACAAAACGTAACAATTTTTTTCATATGATGCATTTTTCTGAATATGCAAATTTAGATTTGGTTTGTGATTCAGCCAAATATTTTGAGGAGGATTGGCTATGCATCCAAATGCAAAATCTATTCGGATTTTAGGGGAGATGCAGAAACGTTGAAAACAGGAATAATTGTAAAAAAATCTTTATGACAACTGCAGTTCATTGCACCTATCTTGCTACTTTTTGCTTTGTTTCTTTTCATTTAGATAAGCATAGCTCCCAGCATTCCCTCCTAGCTTTTCAGAAGTGACACTGAATGGCCAAAAAAAAGCTACGGCAATAACACCTTCTCAGTGTATTTAATATCAAAGAAAGGTTATTGACATACAGAGCAGCTTTTATTGAAGCATCTGACACAACATGGCTTTCCCTTTTCATAGATTAAATGAACTGTGTCCCAGGTGTGCTGTTCTGTGCCAGATGGTTCAATAAAACTTGATCCATCATTTTATTGGGTTGACAAACAACTATTCTGGTGAGTGTAACTAAAATGTCCTTTATGTCTTTATTGCCTGTGTCAAATAAATATAGTAGTTTAACATAGTACATAATTCAGTCACAACTTGCCACCAGCAATGCAAGCTACAGGCACTTCCAAGAAACACATGCTAATTTACTATTGAAAACAATGTGCTACTTAGTAGCAGCTACTTGTCACAGCTACAAAACACCGCAAAATACCCTGCCATAGACCATCCTGAGAATTGCCTCTGCTAAAACACATGTAGAGACAATAATTATCAGCATTGTCTATTTTATTAGCTGTGACAAGTAGCTGCTACAAGTAGCACTGTGACAGCCACATAGTTACTCGATCTACACACTTTCATGCAAATATTCAAATGTTTAATTATAAATACAGCATGACTTTTAAGTATGATCTTTCTCAGGTAGCAGAATTGCCCTGATAGTGAGATATAGATATATATATATATATATATATATATATATATATATATATATGAAGATAGAAGGACTCACACACCATTTTTTCAGTGAATTAAACAGTTTTATTGCATCAAAGAATAAAATAACACTGTTTTATTCACTGAAAAAATGGTGTGTGAGTCCTTCTATCTTCTTGTATAACCAACAATTGACCAACGCACCTGAAGTAACTACAAATTTGGTAAGAGTGCATACACACAAAGACTTTATATACAGTGGTGTAACTACCGAGGAAGCAGACCCCGCAGTCGCTGGGGGGCCCGGGGGTACAGGGGGCCCGGGGCCTGCTTCCTCAGTAGTGCCGGATTACCCACAAGGCGCCCTGATGGTACAGTCCGGTTCCCAGATGGTTCAGCTCGTGTCCCAGACAGTGCCGGGCAGCGCAGCTGACTACGTAGCCCTCCTCTCAAGTGTGCTCGCATGTGCAGAGGCGCACCTGACAGGAATTCCAGACTCTAGCGCGTGTGCGCACTTGCGCGTGCGCGCTCTACATTGATATCAGAGCTGCTGCCGGCTGTGTGGGACACGAGCGGCAGGCGCACGCTAAAAACACAAGAGGAGCTGCTCAGGCGCGCAATCAACATTGATATCAGAGGCTCAGAGCTGCTGCAGGCGGTGGGGGACACGAGCGGCAGGCACACACTAAAAACACAAGAGGAGCTGCCTGAGATGTGAGACACAAGGGTCTGAACCAGGGGAAGACGGCAGAAGAGGTACGTGCCTGGCGCCCCTCCACCTTTGCACCCTAGGCACTTGCCTCTTCTGCCTACCCCTAGTTCTGGCCCTGGTCCCAGATGGTACAGTCCGGCTCCCAGAAGGCTCACTAAGTGTTCCAGATCTTCACTCCCTCGGCGTGTTGGGTAAAGAGCGTAAGTTGTACTTGTACGCCTCGTCTCCGCGTTCACTGTGCTTCTCGCTTCTAGGCCCGGCAACACAATCTATGCGTAAGGCCTAGCGTCACAAGCACTTCTTCACACTCAAAGCCCTATCGCCTCTTGAGATGAACCAACAGCCCGCGTTGAAAAAAATAAAATAAAAATCCGGTCTTGCCTCCCGCTCTGTTCTCTTCCGCCTCTTAATTACTACTGATTCAAGTTGATCCCAGGGATATAACAGGTAACAACCAAACCATGGAAACTGTTTGCTTAGGAGATATACAGTATATATAACACAATTGCCATGGCTATCATTTAAATGATATCCTTATAAATGGAGCTTATTGAGGTCATCAATTAATGATGTCATTTCTGTTGCATGACTCACGCTTGTGTATTATAATACAGTATATACAGTTGTACAATAGGATATTAGAAGTCATCTTGGACTTCCATAACCACTTGTTCACCTTTGATTAACTGTTAATATGAGGTAGAGAGTGATATTCTGAGACAATTTGCAGTTGGTTTTCATTTTTTGTTATTTAAGGTTTTTGAGTTATTTAGCTTTTTATTCAGCAGCTCTCCAGTTTGCAATTTCAGCCATCTGGTTGCTAGGATCCAAATCACATAGCAACCATGAACTGATTTAAATAAGAGACTGGAATATGAATAGGACTAGGAGAGTACCTTACTAGTAAGCTAAGAACTAAAATTTGGCAATAACAATAAATGTGTAGCCTTACAGAGCATTTGCTTTTTAGATGGGGTCAGTGACACCCATTTGAAAGCTGCAAAGAGTCAAAAGAAAAAGGCAAATAATTATAAAACTATAAAAAATAAATAATATAAACCAACTGAAGTTCTAAGTTGCTTAGAATCTTACGATCTTACTTCTGCAGTAACAGCCCTTAAGTTTGCTCATAGCCTTTACAGAGAGATATGTGAAATTGACACTGTACCATCCTTCTATAGTTCTGGGGTATTTATATATGAAATTGTGACTGTGACATTGTTCTATGACTTCTGGGGATATTATACATGAAATTCTCCCACTATTTTGTGCAGACGAGGCCCCGAAAATTTTTTTGCAGGGGGGCCCTGGCATCCGAAGTTACGTTAAGCAATCATTTCTCAATGGGCCTAAAGGGGTAATACAAATCTTTTCTTGCTCCAAATTGGCAACGGGATTAATCTCTGCCTCAAGCAGCATTCAAATCTATTTCCTTACTCAATTCCCTTTTTTATAAGGCACAGTATAAGATCTTTTTTCTCACAGAACTGAATGTAGGCCAGTATTGTATAAGTATTATGTTCTAATTAGGAGAAACAGTGACTGATGTTTTGCTTCTTTTTGGTTTTGTTCTATAACTTTACTACCCCTTGTAGTGTAAAAAATTACACAGTTCCAAAAAATGTGCAGCAGACCCTAGGTGGAAACAGAGCTGTGGTTTGGGTGCAACCTGTTGGCTACTAAGGGTGACATTTGGGGGCAGATTTACTAAGCTCGAGTGAATTTTCGAAGTCCAAAAAGTTTGAATTTCAAAGTAATTTTTTGGATACTACGACTTCGAATTTACTTTGACTTCGATTGAAAGTAAAAATCGTTCGAATATTCGACCATTTGATAGTCGAAGTACTGTCTCTTTAAAAATCCTTCGATTTCAATACTTCGCCAAATTAAAGCTACCGAATTGCTATATGGCCTGGCCTATGGGGACCTTCAAGTGCATTTTTGGCATCGAATAAAAATCCTTTGATCGATCACTAAAAATCGCTCGAATCGTTCAAACGATTTTTATTCGATCGATCGAATGCTATTTTAGAGCTAAATCCTTCAAATTCATTATTCTAATTCGAAGGATTTCAATTCAATGGTCGAATTTCGAGGGTTTTAACCCCTCGAAATTCGACCCTTGATAAATCTGCTCCTTGGTGATATTATTGTCTCTTACATCCTTCTGAAAATCTCTGTTTGGCAGTCAATTAGTGTGAAATTTGGGGTCAACAATTTTTCAGTGTCCTGTGTATTATGAAACTAAGGCTGAATTACTATCAGGTTGGAGGTTTTTCGGTGTCTGTAACCTGGGCATCAAGCCACGTCAAGTTTACTGCCTTAATCTTGGTATCTAAGACCTAACATGTGATATAATATAGTAACAATAGGGCAGTGATACAGTAATGTTTACCAATTAGTGGGATTTTGTCAGAGGTTATTTTGCTTATAGGTGAAATTATGGAAATTAATGTATGTATGTTACTATGAAATTTAATGCGTTTGTACAGTGAGATGCATGATCTCTTATTGGGTTAATTGTTGAATTAGGTGATATTGGGGCAAAAGTCTCACAGCTTTGGAGACATTGTCTCTGGATCTGTGGCTTTTCTGAAGCTACCAGGTCTGCTATTCTATGGGCTCTCCATATGAAAAGGGTGTATCTTATGCCGTGTATCTAGTTAAACCTGCTTCTGCATCGGGTCAGCTGAAGTGTCCAGAGCAAGGTGGATTTTGTAACTGATCTTCTCTGCAATCCTCATAATTATTTTCAGCGAGCTCTTATCCCTTTGAGTCGTATTCCCAAGCCACACACAGGCATGTCCAATTAAAATGTTTTCAACTTGAAGATCATAGTAAATGCCGCCTTACTGCCAGCACATCTTTTTATTGCTTTGAGATATAGCATAGCATCTGAGGATCCTTCTTCATTATCATTCTACTATTGCTATTCGAACTAAGGTCATTGGTAATGTTTAGATATTTGGTGGTGAAGACTTGTTCTTCTGCACATAAACACAGTCCTCCACTCATTTTAGTATATGTAAAATTAAACGTAGTACCCATAGTCAGCAAAATTCTAAAAAAAAACTATAAATGACAGCCTCTGTGCATTTTATTATTTTACTTATTTTTCACTGGATTCTCGCTGGCACATTAATGTATTCTATGCATACTTGAGTATGCCTCCTGTTTACACGTGCAACTGTAAAAAGGCAGCATTTCCCACCCATAAGAGCTTTTTTTTCAAGTATCATGTTATCAAAATAAATAGAGACACACGGGGAGATTTAGTCGCCCAGTGACAAATCGCCTCTTCTTGGGGCACCTAATTTCCCAGAACAACCTTCCCACCGGCTACAACCAAAATCGCCGGCAAGATGGCACTCAGATCGATACGTTTTTTCCGAAGTTTCCTCAAAGTTTCCTCCCCGAACTGTAATAACTAAAAAGAAAAACTCAGAAATATGTTCAAACTTTCATAACCTGCCAAATATTGAAAAATGAACATGGTAATTAGGGGGTGTGGCCACCAAAATGGGCATGATCAAAAAATTTTGCTTTTTTTGTCTCTCTTTTTATTTCCAAAATGTTGGGAGGAATGCCTATACATCCTGGGGCCCCCAGGGTCTGCTTCCTCTGTAGTTATGCCCTTGTGTAGAACTCTGTATGATCATATTTATTATACTATACTATAGTGGTAAAAATACACGTCTTTATAAAGAAGAGGGTTATTTATGGATTACTATATATTAGTGATCACAATGCACTGTATTGATTGTTGTACAAAAACAAGAAAGATTTATAAATACACCATTTATTTTACGCCAGCTTTCACGCATACCATTTTTGGGGCATAAAGATTCTTTGAGTAAACATCTTAGTAAGCACCTAAAGAAAACGAACACTGAAAGCTTTGCAAATCCCACAGGCTCTCTTTCAAGTGAGAGCTCACATACTGACAGATTCCTGCAGGGTTGTCAGGTCTAGTTTTCAAAACCAGCCCAAAACTGGCCAAGAGGCACTTCAAAAGTAGCCCAAAAATAGCACAATATGTGCAGTGGGAAAAAAAATGAATATACGTGAGAATATGCCTTTTCAAGTTTTCACTGTTTCGCAAATTTTTTTATGAAGCAAAATTGGGACAGATTTACCCATCACAAGTAGAGTTGCCACCTGGCCCGTATTTTACCAGCCTGGCCAGTAAAAATGATGGTTGATCCCAATGTTATTAATAGGGTAAAAAGATAAGTATATAGGAAGGCCGGTATTTTTTTCCAGAAAAGGTGGCAACCCTAATCACATTCACAAGGGGGTAACTACAGAGGGGGGCCAGGAGGTATAGGGGCTCCATAAAGCCCTGATTCATATAAAATTTCAATACATATTGGTAAAACAGGTCAACTTCTAGACATTTTGGTCAGATTATTGCCCCAAAATTGTCTGAAGTTGAAAAAAAGCCCAAAATCTGGTAACTCCCGACTTCTACACAAGTTAGTCTCGCTGCATGCTGGGGATTGTAGACTTACATTAAATTTAGCCGTCTGCAAATTGTTAAACAAAAACTACATTACCCAACATGCATCGGGAGACGTAGGCTTAGCACATTAGGGCAAGAATAAACTTTGACTGGTTTCCAAAGTACAAACCAGCCAAAGGCCCAAAAAAAGTAACCCAAATCCGTACCTTGGCTAGTTTTTACTTTCAAAACCCGCCTGGGCTTTAAATTAGCAGCCCAATTTGGCTGCAAAACCTCCAACCTGGCAACACTGGTTTCGTGCTAGAGGAAAGTGCACGCTGTGGTGTTTGTTCATGTTGTTACACTGCTAATAAAGTATTCTAAAAAAAAAAAAAGGCGCAGGAGAGGGGAGAGCTGGAGGGCTGTGCAGAGCGAGTAGTTCGCATTTCTGGGATGTTTAAGCTGGAGCAGCCTTTCTATTGTGTGTAATTTGTCTGTCTGGCAAGCAAATAGCACAGGAAAGAGTTAAAGCAGCATGCTCATTCCTCTCAACCCGCGGGCCGGCCCTTGTTAGTTGATTGCACCGTTACCTTGAGGAAACAAAGTTGCAACTTCCAAGCGACCACTGAGTGCGATTTCCAAGTTCTGTGCGATGCCTGCAGTGTCCCTAGTGCCTGCATCTGTGCTCATGTAAGCCCGAGCTGCTGCAGCCTTATGACAAGGGACTATGGGGAACGGTATGTGCTCTAGGAGACACAAGAGGATTTTCCAGGCTCTCGCCTGCCTGGCCGTGGCCATAGGATTTGTCTATGGAGCGATGTTGAACTATCACCTGCAGAATGGACTGAAAAGGGCAGAGACTGTGGCACTCAAGTACCAGCAGCATCACGAGTCCCTCTCGGCGCAGCTGCAAGGTATGGGGGGGGGGAAGGAAGGGGGCAGGAGGGGTGCTGGGAGAACGCAAGAGGGGTGCTGAGATGTTCATGGGATCTGTCTGGGTCTGTGTTGTTCTTGGTGGAACTCTTGACCATATGGGTCACTATCACAATAGAAAATAAGGTGATGCAGTAAAAGAGACGTTGCAGAGCCAGTACAAAAAAAAGAGCAGCTCTCTTATGTTCCACGTCCCCCAGTCATGGGATAATCAGGTATTCTATGGTGAGCTTATATAGGGTTGCATTTGCAAGCTTGGGCATATTGCTCTATCTACTTGGGAGATCTTTACATAACTGTGTGTTACCAGGGGCCAGTTCAGACTAGCACTTTTTCTGGGTCATTTTCATTCTCTTTGCCTCAACCTTTTGATTTCCACACTGTCAAACACTGAAGCATTCATTGTATGTGTACAAGGATACCAAATACTGCATAAATATTCGATCTTTTGGAGAGCGATCATTATTTCCGCGTGTGGGGACAATTGCTATTCCAAGCTAATCAATTTGATAGCCCAAACCCCATTGTGTGTCATAGAGGGAAGTAGACAAAATATCCACTGCATATTAAAAAAAAATCCAGCCCCCCCCCATGAGTGTGCTGCTACCCTCCAATTTCTATATAGGCCTGGGAGTGTTTGCAGATGAGCACATCCGCTGTCCATAGGAATGTCAGAGCTATGATCCTACCTCCAAAGTAAACTTTTCTCCTGCTTTCCTTACCCTCCTCCCCCCTCAGGCTACTAGATGTGTACAATTTCTGGATAGGCACAGCACTTGCCATAACTCCCCCTTCCCTGCCTTCCCTACTCACACAAACACAAATTGGGATCCATGCAAACTTTCCTCTAAGCTTCTAAATTGTGGTGCGCACAAAGAATTGTATGTGAAACTGCAACATTTTGCATTTATTCTTACCTCTGCACACAATTTAAAATTTGCGCACAAAATAATTTTTTTTTGCACATATAGTTGAGAAGGAATTAGAGGGACCATTGGATCCAAGTTATTTACACTGAACAGAATTTAGAAACACGTTTAGCAATGTTCAAGGATATCAGCTGTCAGTCTGGCATGCTTGGAATTGGGTAGCACCAGTTTACTGATGTAGGGAAATTCACTGGAAAGTTTGCAGCATTTTGTCACCTAATACATGCATATCATATAATATTACAAAATAAAAAGAAGAGTGTGTGTGCTTTAACCCTTTAACGCCCAAGCACATAGGCTTTTGCAGCTGAGTCTGCTGCACCCACAACCGCCTAGGCAACGAGCCAAGGGGGCTAATATGTCAGTCCTGCGATGCAATCATTGACATGATCATCCGCCCACTCACTTCCTGCTGCACAGGCTCTGCGATCCTGGACCCCCCAACGCTGCCAATGATCCCCCCGCCCACAGAAACGAATCATTTTACTGAAGGTAGCTTTTTATTTTCAATTTTTTTATTTTTTTTGCTTTTCTGGCTTTTTTCTGTTGTACACTCTTGCACATATTTACACACTCACATATACACACATTTATACACATTTTAGAATTGTACACACATGCATAGACAAGCATACACATATACTTTTTTTTTTTTTTTTTTTTAGTTCTTCATTTTATCATTTTGCCTTTTTTCCTAAAAACTGTTGATTTTACAGTGTGACTGTTGGATCAAGCATTCTGACCACTGACCATGCTGTCGGATCAGTTATCTTATTTCATTGATTTGCCTAATTATATTTGATTTTTTGTGATTTTATTGCAGTTTTCTGCTTACATTAACACATTTTTTGCAATCTTGTAATCATCAGAATGTGTACTTTGCAAAAATATATGGGTTTTTGGTGGGTCTTTGTACTGTTAGGGGGTCTTGTGCCACATAATATACAGTCAGGGGGCTTTGTTCACAGAAGCTGAATTGGCAGCCAAGAAAATTCATTCATATGCACTTTTTTCATTTGGGGTCCGTACATGCATGCCATTTTCTTTGGTATATCTATGCATATTGGGCATTAAGCTGTTCAGTAGACCATTGACGGTTATATTTAGGGTGTTTTTATTGTATGTAAGCAGGTCCAGACTGAGAATTAAAATAGACCCTGGAATTTCAGGTACACAGAGGCCCAAACAGCCCCCACCAGCCCACTAAATACTGACTTTCTATGGGACCTTATAGCAGACCCTCTGGCATTTGCCAGAACCCACAGATTGCCAGTCCGGGCCTGTATGTAAGAAATTGGGTGAGATAAACAAATTGAAATATTTTTAGGTGATTTTCAGAAATGTCATAAACGCTGCCTTTGGCAGTTTGGAGTAGAAACAAATAATTACCCATTTTGGATTCAACAGAATGTGTACACCAAATATATGGTTTTCAGGGGTCACCATCATTTTTGTAGCTGGCAGTGTTTATAAATTAGGGTAAATGTAAGCCATCAAATAAGTATGCACAAGGTTGATTTTGGGGTCTTTACATGCAATATACTGCGATAAACCCATGTTCATTGTATATGAAACTGTTTAGCGGACCTCAGGCGTTCATAATTAGGGTGTTTTATTGTGGTACCTAATAGTATGTGGGAGAAAAGATGCTGCAAAATCACCAAATTTAGCATACCCAATTTGGTTTTCTGGGAATGTGTACTTTACAAAAATATATGGATCTCTGGGGTTAACATACATTCTTCAGGGAAGATCTGTGTCTCCAAAGATGCCCCAGTAGCTCCCCATCTTCTTTTCTGCTGATTCACTGCACATGCTCTGTGCTGCTGTCACTTACTTTGCTTAGGGACCAACTCACAATATACAGTATACATAGAATAGAAATGTCACAATATAAGGCTGATTAGTAATGAATACAGATAATTACTACATGGCAGCACAGAAACCAGTGCAACTAGCATCAGAATTTAATAATCAGCCCTGTAGCATCAGCTTATATTACAGCCCAACCCAATTTTCTTGTTGATAATTTGCGACAACCCCTAAGCTTAGCTTCTCAACACCTGCTCAGAGCCCAAGATGGTGACCCCCTGTGACAAGTTTGAAGTCCTGGATCATTGCTGCTATTGAGAAGGGGAAACTTTAGGCAATAAGTTTTAGTATATAAAACATGGTATTTTTATACATATTAATGTTTATGGTTTAGTTCTCCTTTAGAGGGAAAGAATGTTCAAAAATGGTCTGGCAATAAAATTACCAACTGGCCAATCAGCTAGCAGTAAAAGGGGTTAAGGGCACTATCCAAAGTAGCTATCCCAGAAGTAATAGCACATGCAAAAGAATGGGAATCCTCCCTGCTAGTGCTACAACTGAAATCTATTGATCTAACATACTGAGGTTTAGTGTTCAAATGTTGCATACTATTAATATAACACTGTATTCAAATTGCTGTAATATTTTTATTATTATTTCCACAGTGCTATACAATAGAGGAAGATCCACTTGAATCAATTGAGCTGCTAGCCTAGTTGACCTGGAAAAGTTATATTGTGCATAGTGTCTTTACAAACCAATCCCTGCTGTTACTTCACTTCAGCCCCCATGATTCATTAAACCTTGACAATATGTTGGGAAATGCTGGGAGCTAAAGTCTGTCAACGTTTGGGTGGAGCTACTGTAATACAGAAGTTGTGTCCACTTTAATTTGATCTTTAGGGGTCAAGTTTATGCATTCCTACCATGCTGCAGTGAGGCAGTTTCTTTTTTTTTTGGTAAAGGCAATATTGACTGTTCTTACTTGACTCTTGCTTGCTTCTTTTACCCCAGTGACAGATTTCTTTCTTTTTTTTTTTAAAGAGGACAATGTATGTATCATTCCCATCAAAGCCATATGCTTACCCCGGATCATTACTTTCCTAGATCATAATGTTATAGGTGCAAATAAGGCAATACTTACTCAACCCAAAAAAAAAAAAGAAAAAAAGGCCAATGTTTCAGGCACTAACTAACCTTTCTGACACTTTTCTGTTTGTTTCCCTTGAGAAAGGTTACATTTAGTGACCAAAATGCTGGGCTTAAAAGGGTTGTTCATCTTCAAACAACTAGTTGTTTTTAGATAGATCACCAGAAATTATTACTTTTTCCAATTACTTTCTATTTTCCGTGTCACAGTTTTTCTAATATTGAAGTGTAAAGTGTCTTTTTTTCACCTTCTAAAGCAGCTCTGGCGGGGGGGGGTCGCTGACCCTGTAAATTGATACATGTAATTGATACATTTCTTATATTTGTCCCTGCTGAGAAGAATCTCTGGGTTTCATTACAGGCTATTAGAATTGATACAATAGTTGCTAATACAGAGATGCTGGTAAGAAATGTATCAACTAAATGTTGCAAAATTGTAACAGTTTAGAGTCTGCGCCTGAATTACTGAGCTGCCGGACTCAAACACCAGACACGAACATTCAACTTTAAACTTAAACTAAAAACAGTAAAAAATAAATAATGGAAAGTAATTGAAAAAAAGTCTTTATTTCTAGGTAACAATCTGAAAACAACTGAACTGAAAAAAAGTGTTTGGAAGGTGCACAACCCCTTTAAAATAAACATTTTTGTTAATGTTTGGTATACTGGCAATCTAATTATTACCAAAGGCCCAAACACAGAGTAGCTATAATTTCCATGTTTAGTCCAAGAAATAGCGTTTTTCCTGATTAGCCAAAAAGAATGCTCGGCACAACCCCCATTCATTCATTTTGCTATGTTTTCATTAATCAATTTAAGCTGAAAACTCAAAGTTGCTACAATTGTTGGATACATCCCCTTTGACTTTCTTCCTTGTTTGTTGCATGTTACAGTCTTCTCTTTATAGGTTTAAAGTGCTAAAACATTTTTGACCCTTTTGAATTAACATATAGATTCCTTAGTAATTAGAGCATGTAGCCTTTGATTTTTTTTAGGTCACTTCCAACCACTTTATAGTAAATACATGACAGAAATACACCGCTAGAGACATAAAGACCAGAGGCATATATTACTAAACTCTCTTCAAAGAGAACTCCACTCAAACTCAGGTCCTTTGTGCACCATGGCTTCCTATTTGTGTCTGTATGTTATCCATCAATTTAGATTGTAATCTCTATGGGAGTCTTCTTCCTACTGTCTTTTACCACAGTGCACTTAACACTATATATTTATTTATTTATTATAATGTTTGTCTTCCCTATGTAATGCAGTGTGCCACATAACATCTACCAAGGAGAGCCCTGGGCTATGGAATGCTACACTAGTGTTTCCTACTACAATCAATTACATTCATGCACCTAAACATGAGGAGTGTGCAGACTGTGTAAAATGTACCACAACAAACACTTCACTGTTAGAGTCTCCACTGAGGAATGCAATAAAGCATAATGGAACCTCACAAGCCAGCTTAGGAAGACTATATTTTGTTGCCAGAATAGGAAAATCTACAGAATGCTAATAATATATTAGAGGGGCAGCATACTACTTGTTCATTAGAAGCCCAATAAATAAGGATTGTGCTGAAACTGGGTTCTGTTATAGAAACCAGTCACATATCAGTATCAGCAATACAATATACCAGTAAGCTATGGCTGTTGATTGCAGTAGGTTAATGGACTTGGAGAAGATGTTTTGGCTTTTATCCCATTATCCACATTCACTGTGAACTTTAAAACAGAAGGTGTTCAATTAGCTCTTGCTGCACACAAAGCATTACATAAAAAGCTTTAAAACCAAAAATGAGATGCTTTAAACTTCACTTAAGGAAATATAGGGTGGGGACAAGCAAATGACTCTTGATTCTTCTACTCCAATGAAAGAATTTATTTGAAAAAAAAAAAAAAACTTTTTTTATTGTCAGACACCTTTGCTTGTATGCACCATTTATCAGGTTAGCGTTCCTTTATATCAAAACACCATATATTAATAAAAAAAAGTCAATTCCCAGGTTTATTTAAATATTCACAAGATATTTTCAGAATGATCGGGTATTATCAAATATTATTATGAAATCCACGATGCAAACAGATTATGTGACAGTATTTCTCTTAAAATTTGAAGAAAAAAATAAATAAAAACAATTGCACAATCACAGCTTTTATAATGTGTTTTTCTTGCACATAGAATTTAGTAGCATAAACATTTTTTATACCTATTGGGCCACTTTTATAAGCCATTTATAAGCGTTCCCTTATAAATCCCTTACTTTGCAGTTTACAATAGCACTAAGAAACACCCCTATGGATAAAACAATTTCTTATATAAATATCTTGCTCCCACCGGGGAATATACAGTAAGTTAAAATATAAAACGAGGAACCTCGGCTTCTCTATTCCCTGCTGTAACATAATCTGTTTGTATAGTGGATTTCATAGTAATGTCTGATTAGTGCTGTTATCTGATCACCCTGCAAATATCTTGTGAATATTTAAACAAACCTCGGCATTGACTTTTTAATTAATGTGTGGTCCGAACTGAAGGCATCTGCTCAGTTTTATGTCTGCCCTGGTTCATACTCACACATTTCTGCACTGATGTCCACTTCATGTGTCTACACCTGGGCCAATTCAGTGGCTTCTAGTTGCAGATGCAGACAGTTGCATATATGAGTAGAAGGGCTGTTTCTTGGTCTGCATAAACATCCCCATGTGGCCTTATCATTAACATATGCATTCCTGAATAATTAGAGCACATAACTTTGTTTTTTAGATCACTTCAACCACTTTTGTGTGTACACAACATATATATACACATTAGATGGAATAATAAAGTAGAACTCTGGCATAAACATACTGTATATATAATGAGAGGGTTTCCATTTTTGGTCTCTATGGCAGAAGCCATAGATCGCAGTGTCTTATAATTTTGGCTTTTTTGACTGAAAAACCTAAAGACTGGGGGACATGTATTACTGAACTCTATTCAAAAAATAAACTTTCGAACTTACTTACCTTGTTTTGGAGTTTAAAGGAGAAGGAAAGGTGAAATCCCTGCCGGGTGCCAAATGTCAATTACCTGATGCTGGTGCTCCTTTTAGCAGAAAACTTCTCCAACCCCTGGTACTTCTGAGGTATCAGCACAGAGCAATCTTCTTCTGCATTCATCTTTCTTCATGTTGGCTACCCATGCACAGAAGAGTGAAAAGTTGAGCTTTATTTCAAAAAGCCTGATTTTTCACTCTTATCGCACATACGTATGTTGGCCCAGGGCCATTTAAAAACCGATGACTCAGTGGTGCTTGCTCAAAAGTACCCCAGGCCAGTGCAGTTTTCAGCACGCTGGCCTAAGGTAAGTGATTATAATCACTGGGTGTGCGTTACATTTTGTATCCCCTGTAATTTCACCTTAGCTCATCCTTTAATAGTTAATTCCCAAACCTTTGAACATTACATTGTTTAATTAAAAGGTGTGTGCTAACCTTGACTATATTGTTTTAGAGCATTATATTCAACTGCTTTCTCTTTTTTTTTTTTCCTGTTTTAATGAAATTAATTTTAGCCCCCCTCTAAATGTTCCCAGTATTATGTCAGTAGGGCAAAATGCCACCATTTATGCCCTGACTTGAAGCATTGGCAGCACGTAATACATCAGCGCCATTAATGTATCAAACTGTAAAGGTGGCCATAGATGTTAAGATTTATGAAAAGGTCTTTTCATTATCGTAGCACCAAGCTTATCTTGAGACAATCGTTTAAATGTATGATTTCAACGAAAACAACCATTTCAAGTGTCTAGTTGAAGCTAGGAAAACTGTGGGTAGCTGCCTGCTTGGCCTATTTGAAAACAGTATTACACTAATGATACATGGTACCGGTTGTAATTATATTGGAATGCTATATTAATACAACTGTTTGTTTAAGTTTAAAGTTGGATGTGCTAAGGTCACAAAAGGCTAAAGCTTTACCCACACTTCCCACTGGACAACTGTGCTCAAGTTTTGCTCTTAAGGCCATCAGTCAGTTTTGCATTGCAAATTTAAAAAGGGATGCTCACCCCTCCATGCTGCGCTAGCTTTCCTTACCCCCAGGTAAGTCTGTCATTCTAGTACAGACATATCTTCCCTCTAGAGTTTGTTCTGTTACTGCGCCATAGTTTTTACTATAACTTAAAGGAGAACTAAAGCTTAAATAAAGTCCAAGGCAACCACAGCCCTTTAGCAGTAAAGATCTGTGTCTCCAAATATGCCCCAGTAGCTCCCCATCTTTTCTGCTGATTCACTGCACATGCTCTGTGCTGCTGTCACTAACTGAGCTTAGGGACCCACTCACAATATATAGTACTCATAGAATTGAAATGCCACAATATTAGGCTGATTAGTAATTAATACAGATAATTACTACATGGCAGCACAGAAACCAGTGCAATTAGCATCAGAATTAAATAATCAGCCTTATAGCATCAGCTTATATTACAGGCCAACCTCATTTTCTTCTTGATTATCAACGATGACCCCTAAGCTTAGCTTCTCAACAGCTTCTCAACCGCTCAGATGCTCAGAGCCCATTGAGCATGTGAATATCACAGACACTTTCCATGACCCCCCTGTGACAAGTTTGAAGTCCTGGATCATTGCTGCTATTGGGAAGCTGAAACGTTAGCCTGGTGCAATAAGTTCAATATATAAACTATGGCAATTTTAGCTGTATTCATTTTTATGGATTAGTTCTCCGTTAAATGGAGAATAAAGGCAATGCTAGGAAAAAGTACTTCCCAAGTTGCCTATATGTTAAAGAGATGCTTAATTTGTAAAAACAAATCTGGTGTTATCATGCACCAGGGTTGCTTTGCACTTGCAATCAAAAAATATGCTATTAAATAAAACCTATTAGATTGATATAATGTATAATTTCGTGAAGTTAAAAGTAGAGAAATTTGAAACCCTGTGTTTGTGTGTTCGTAAAAGATTCACCTCAGAATGTAGAACAGTAATAAAATAAATTCCTACTCTATTTAAGCAGGTGACAGGCCTCTGTTGCACTGGGATAACGTTTTATTTCAGAGTTGACCAGACAATAAACATAAAGCCCCTTGGCTATGTATTTGTGTGCGCAGTGAACTTTGTCTACAAAAAAAACCCCATGAAACTGGTAATATTCTAAGGGTTGTTTACATTTTTTTTCTGACTGTCTCAATGTTCTTACTTTGTTGTTGGTTCATTTTTGTTATAGAAATTATTTCAAACCTGTATCTATAATATGTTTGCTTCTGTCAATAGGTCATTCGCAAGCAGCGCTTAGAGGGGGCATAAAATATAGGGATGTTCTAATGGAATATTGCCACGACCGGCACCCAATACCAGAACAAGAGCCAAGTACCCTGGTCTTGGCTCGGCTTCATCAGTAGTGTGACCACCGTTGGGCTTCGGGAGGAGCCCTCAAGCTTACTTGGGTGCCACCTGGACTTAACGAGGGGTACAAGGCGAGATGTTCTGGCTAGCAGAGGGGCACGGCTGTTAGCAGAGTCTTTTGGGCGGAAGGTCACAGTACAAAAGGATAAGGCAGGCGGATGGTCAGACAGGCTGGGTCGAGGCAGGCGGATATCAGAATTGTAGTCAGGCAGGCAAGGGTCAAAACCAGGTTAATCAAACAGAAGGGTTCAAGCAGGAGAGTGGTCGAGATTCAAGCACAGGTCAGGATACAGAATGGAGAGTCATCAGGAAACAGGCAGGGGTCAAACCGGATAATCAGAATACAGGCAAACAGCTAGCACAAGGCTTCAGGAACCACAAGGAGCAAGATCCTATCACGGGCACTGGCTGGGGGTCAGAATGGGCCTTAAATACTGTCCAAGTTCGCGCCAAAACGTGCGCATTTTAGCGCCAATGACGACAGCGCGCCTGTACCTTTAAGAGGCGTGCGCGTGCCCTAAGAGTCAATATGGCGCCTAGGAAACACACGGTGGGCGTCCCCACCGCGCAGGTAATTTTATTAAAAATATAAAATGTATCTTTTATAAACTAGTGAGGCAGACACCATTTGTCTTGCTGGTTAAGCCAGGATACATGTGTAATTTTCTTATTTTAGTACAGTAGAGTAGGCCCTAGATCCTAATTCCAATTGCTGTGATAATGGCTGATTTCCCTGTGAGACCTCCCTCCTGGGCCTGTATGGAGCTGTAACAACAACTGAGGGCAATCTTTGCCAGATAGCTCACCAGACACTTGACAAAGTTGCTTTATTTGAACTGGATGGACAAATTTAGCAGTGGATGTATAAGTGCTGCAGGTTTAAAAAGAATATTTCTTTCCTAACCTCTGAGCTGTAGCTCCTCACTCGTGGAAGGCAGGAACACAAAGGATGATGGGAGAAACTGACACGTTGGTACAGCAATTAAAATTTCAAATTATAGATAGCGTCCCCAAAACACGTCGGGGTGGAGATATAACAAACTTTTAACTACTGGGACAGCAGACAAACAAACCTATGTTAATGTTGAAGCTTTTCTTAAGAAAAAAACTATCCACACTGCAGTAAAAGCTGTACCTGTGAGTTCCTTCCATGGGGCAAATTTACTAAAGGGTGAAGTGACTAACGCTAGCGGAAATTTGCCCGCGTGACGTCATTTCGGGACGTTACCTCTTGCGCCAGACTTGCCTTCGCCACCTTAGACCAGGCAAAGTAAAATAGAGTACAAATTTAGAACATTTTTCTAAGTCTCAAAAAACGCTGGCGACTTTTCAGTTTTTCAGGGTGATAGGCTGCATAAGACCGTAATTTTTTTAGGGTACCCAGCTTCCCCCCTATATTTCCTAACATATTGCACATAAACTATACACTGGACACATGTGTAGGGCATTATAACAACTTTATTTTACTTTATTAAGGTTCCCTGGGCTTGTGTATTGTAATGTATTTGCTGCAACATATACGTCCATTCAACTTTAACTCCCCACTGTATGCAAATTAGCTAACGCTAGCGCAACTTTGCTTTGCTTGCCGAATTAACGCTAGAGGAATTTCGCCATTGTTTGGCGCCATGGACGCAACTTAGCATTTTAGTGAATTAGCATTGTCCTGGCGAATTTTCGCCTGGCGAAGTGTGGCGATGTGGGCGAAGTGTGGCGATGTGAGCAAAGGCGTCGCTGGTGAATTTCCGGAGGTTAGTGAATTTTCCCCCATGACTGAAGCATTAAGGTGACAGTACGACCAGTATGGTACCTTATCAATCGTCCTGTGAAACAAATGGAGTAATTATGGTGTAAGTAGACCTACATGTTTATGGCCACTTTTATGTTGTTACATTAGTTCAGATCTGCTGGCTTACAAATATAGTCAAAACAGATAATTGTTGATCCACACGATCAAATGATTATCTGACATAAAGGCTTTCCCGACTTAACATACATACCTGATGGACACGCGTAGGGTTGCCACCTTTTCTGGAAAAAAATACAGGGTTTCTTATATATTTATCTTTTTTCCCTATTAATAACATTGGGATCCACCATAATTTTAATGACCAGGCTGGTAAAATACTGGCCAGGTGGCAACCCTAGACACATGGGAGCGGGAGGTCGGATCGCGGGACCGCATCAATGAACAGATGCGGCCGCGATCTGCCGGGATTTTTTGTCCCATCCGATCGAGATCTGGCCGACTTTCGTCTTTCGCCTGTCGGGGGGGCCCCATGCACGGCCAATAAGCTGCCCGCTCGGACTGTCAGCAGCTTTTATCGGCCCGTGTATGGCTACCTTAAATCTGTAAGTTTTACAGATGCATTAGCTACACTTGATCATTTATGTTCATGCATCTCAGCAAGAGTGCTAAACCCTTACTGTGTAGATATTGACTGACAATGCTTCTGTGTGGGAGTTGCAAGAATCCACATTTTTTATCAACAGGCAGATCTGACAGCAGTCCAGCAAGTACTTACTTATTGTATAGTTTGATATTCTCCGACCTGTGGAGAAGTTCCAGAGGCAATCCTGTCATCCTTTGTGTTCACACAGTGCTGAGAATATTCAAGCATTCTTTAGGTGAAAGCATTCTTTAGGTGTTGTCAGACGGGGAAACAGTTTCTGGATATAAGAGAATGATGTGGCGATACAAATGATGTTGGGCCCGGCACTAGACTTATTAAACTTCAATTTGGATTTCTACTCTTTGCACCTTATTGTTCAGATTTATGACTGGTGTTAGACAACATATGGCGTTGCCGTGGTAGGCAAAAAAAAAGCATAAGCTAATCGATTCCAGCAGGTAGTTTGAAAGGTTATTTGTGAGAGTATGACACATCTTTCCAGCAATTACAAGTGGTCAGGGAATTCAGCAAGGAAAACAAGTTACTGGAATTGCATCCCACAAGAACAAAACATGGTTCATGGAATAGATAGCCGCAGTAGTAGTATTGACTGTAGTATTGGCTATGACTTGCAGCTCACTGGGACCATGTCTCTCTTTGCACTTTGGGGTATATTTATCAAAGAGTGAAGTTAATAGTGAAGTTCCGCCACTAGAGTGAAATTCCGCCATTCTCCATTCATTTCTATGGGATTTTTATAGGCGTATTTATCAAAGGGTGAACTTTCACTTTCACCCATTGATAAATACACCCTTCAAAATCCCATAGAAATGAATTGAGAGCTGCGGAATTTCACTCTAGTTGCGGAACTTCACTCTTTGATAAATTTACCCCTTTTGACTTTTATCATGAGTGACCTTCAGGTAAACAGGGCAACAACTATTGTTTATATATAACCAGAAACCTCAGAAGGTTCACTCCCTTCTTGTCAGCAAGATATTTATAAGGTCTATTTGAGGATTTCAGTTATAAATAAAGTAGAGATGCCCATTCAGTGGAAGACATTGGCTGCAGGTTTGACTACTCTTGCTTTGATTTCTCCACAAATCAGTTCTTTAAAGGAGAATACTTTCCGATTAAATGAATCCAGAAAATATTGTATAACTGTCATATAAGCTGATACTGCTGGGCTGAGTATTCAATTCTGATGCTAGTTACACTAGTTTCAGTGCTAGTGTACTAATCCTCATCAGCCTTATATTGTGACATTTATATTCAGTATATGGTGCATTGCTAAGCTCCATAACTGAAGTAGCAGAAAATAAGATGGGGAGCTACAGGGGCATCCTTGGAGGCACAGATCTTCCCTGCTAAAGGGCTGTCTTTACTTTGGGCTGGTACAGAAGCCCATAACATAATGTACAACATTTCTGCTACACTTTAGTTAAGCTTTACTTCTCCTTTAAAGCTTTAAAGGTGATGTTCACCATTTTAAGGTCCAGACAGAATTGTAGGACTTTGGAGAAGGATAACTTTATACATGACATTCTATTTAAGAAAAATACCTCCTTCTATATTATTTTAGTGGTTAAGATTTCCACTTACTGGATCCTCAACGGTGCCCTATCCTGTGGAGGAGGGGGGTCACCAACCTCATTTGCTTCCTGCACACAGAGATTGGCAGCAGGGCATTAGGACAGTTTTGATTTAAGTGCTTCTGCACATGCACAATTTCTTCTGTCTTCTTCAGCCAACCAGATTGACCAACAGAGAAAGGAAGATAGATTGCACATGAACAGTAGTTCTTAATTCAGCTCTTTCTTCCTGCTGCCAGTCCCTGCACTAATCACTATTTGGGTAAGTAACTTCCTTTAATTAATAAAGGAGGCCTTTTTTAAACTGATAACAATAGTAGATCCTACAGACTCTGGCAGGACTTTGCCAGGTAATGCATAGAATTGCTGAGCCAAAAAAAGAATGTGCGTTGGCCAGGCAAGGTGTGGGAAAAATCTAGAGGAAATAGGGAGGAGAATGGTGAAAAATAAGAGAAAACAGTGGACTGTACAGTAAGGCCTTGCGTACACAACTGGTTTTAGGGTCTAATTTAGTTGGACCTCGATTGCCCAAACTCACAGTTAAAATGAGCTAAACATAGACCTTAAAGGCAGTGGCTGTCTGGGAGATTTGTCGCAATCAATTATTTATGTACGACTGCGGGCAGCTAATATCCCGAATATGCCTCTCCATTGGAAATAACTGAAATCGTCGGAATTAAAGCCTACATACCGCAAAGTTGCCTGAAGTTGCCTCGGGAGGAATCTTCAAAAGAGCAAAGCAATGCATTGGTTTTTCCGCCAGTGATGATTATTCAGTTATTTCCAATAGAGAGGCATTTTCGGGAGAGTTGCCCCCTGCAGTCGTGCATTTTTATTAGGGATGCACCGAATCCACTTTTTTGGATTCGGCCGAACCCCCGAATCCTTTGTGAAAGATTCGGCCGAATACCGAACCGAATCCGAACCCTGATTTGCATATGCAAATTAGGGGTGGGAAGGGAAAACATTTTTTACTTCCTTGTTTTCTGACAAAAAGTCACGTGATTTCCCTCCCCGTCCCTAATTTGCATATGCAAATTAGGATTTGGATTCGGTTCGGCCAGGCAGAAGGATTCGGCCGAATCCGAATCCTGCTGAAAAAGGCCGAATCCTGGCCGAATCCCGAACCGAATCCTGGATTCGGTGCATCCCTAATTTTTATTGAGGATGACAAACCTCTCCGTCAGCCACTGCCCTAACAATTTATTGGATGATTCGTGCTTATTTCCTGTCTGTGAATTTTCCAAGATAATAGGACACCCAACAAAATCTGATCTGGCGACTGTGTGGACAAATCTCTGATAACCTGTTTTCATAATATTACACTGTCAGTCACTTTTTAAAATATTTATTCTTTTGATCTAGCTGTATCAGAGCCAATGCACATTGTACTGGCTGCATTTCTCTTGTACGGTATGGGAAATTTTAAGTATGCACAGGTGCACATTTGCTTTCAAGTCAAATTGATCACATGCCCTTCCATTCAGAAAAATCCAGATGGTTATGCTGAAAAAATTCTACAAACAAAATGTGTATGCAGAGATGTTAACACAGGGCTATCCTACTGATGATCCAAAGGGACCTAATTCTTTTCTTCATAGATGACCCTTCTCAACTTCTTCATAGACCTTTAGGTTTATGGACAATGGCCCCACTGTATAAGACAGCTTTGATGTAAACAGCAGGATTAATGCAGAACATTTATTACTTTTTGTAAACTAGCAACACACCTGCACTGGGCTGAAGGATTGAATTGTGTGTGATGTAGCCATGTGTATGTGAAATTACACAGATGTATCAGTTGGGACCCAGGCTAAGAAATTGGATTGGGAAGGGGAAGAATAGCCCCATGGTGTAAAAACTTTGCTTGTGAGTTAAGTCATATTCACATTTTGACCTCACTGAGTATATAGGATCAGTATATAGGATTTCTATTCATCTTATTACATTCTGCATTTATCTTTATTCATTTTTACCGTGTAATTTCTTAGAACTATTTTTATTTTTGGATCTCTACATGTAACAAACCTCTCTATTCTTACGAATTTGTGTATCAAATGTTTTATAAAACCCCTGCCATACAACTTTAAATTGTTTTGATCATTCCAAATGACATGTTGAGGATCAGATACTGTAAGGGTAATGGCATACAGGGCAATTTGGAGCCTTTGCCACCAGATATTTTGTAGCTCTGCGAACAGGGAGAACTATTGCCCTTGGTAACAGGTAATTGGCTGGAATCACTGGGAGGGTGCCTAACATCACCCAGTGATTTTACCTTTCCTTCCCCTTTAATATGACATAGTCATAATCAAGGTTTGATTCAAACAGAATAAAATATGAAGGCAGAGCTTATTGTATACCAGAGCATTCCGCCCATGCATTGTAAAATGAGTACATGAGTGTGAGCTACCATGTAGTTTGCATTGATAAAACTGCTCTGCTTTGAGGCAAGCCATTTCTTTATAACAATATGAATCTTATAGATCCTTCCCCCCCCCCCCCAATGTCAGAGCCAAAATGTGCACATTTTATTACTGATGGAGCTTATTCATTGCACTCCAATGAAAACAATGTGCCTTTTCATCATGAGGTATAGTGGAAACAGATGTTTTCATCAGTGATTTTACCCTTAACTGTGTTCAGTTCTGAATTGTATTGGAGAAAATGTCTGCAAATTCTTCAGGTCATGCACCAAATGGCTATTTGCTGGCTTCTCTGGGTGCTGGTAATAAAATAAAGAAGCAGACATGTTTTATTCTCATTGGGACACTATCCTCAAACTAGTTTGCATGCATGGATCTTAAAACTAAAATAACTCAGGGGAAATTCTAATGATATCATTTAAATCTGTATAGGTATTTGAAAACTGCTCAGCACAAATTAGTTATAAATGAAAGAGTAATACCTGGCAGTTTTAAGACGTAGCCCCTGAACCAGCCATAACTTGCACCCATATTCTGGTAAGACCTCATAAATTTTTAGTTAACGTCCTAATAGGGACAGTTGGGAGACATATTGGATTTTAACCTTTTAATGTTAAAGTACTGTTAAGTCAACTCATGAACTGTTCATAGGAATACCTACCTTTACAGTGTGCAGTGCCAGCTGGAGTAGTGTAAAGGCCATTACCACTGGACTTTGAATCAGTGGTTCTCTGGAGTTAAAAATGGCATTGGAACATACAGTATGACAGTTTGAGTTTCACAAATTGTAGGGGAACACTACAGGACTGCATAATGCCTATGGTAAAGTTTTGTGGTGGGCTAGGGCATATTGTTTCATTGAAAGCAAACCACTTCACAATTGTTTTTTTTTTTTTTGTTTTTTTTTTTAACCTCGTGGGGAATGTTTGTTTCTCCAGTGTATCCTGCATGAACACAACTGCGTCAGTTATCCGTAGCCCACACTGGCATGTAAATCCTACAGAATACAGGTGCAAGTGGCACAAAAGGCTGAAATTCCAACCTCTCTTTCTGTTAAGCCATATATCTACTCTGTTGTAGTGGGGAAAAGAAAATGTTCAACTCTTGTTAAATAAGGAATAATAATGATGTGGGGACAAATTTGTCATTATCTGGTGAAATCAGCAGAACATTTGATCCTAAAAACTAGACTTTTAAGATGCAAGGAATTGTTCTATTACAAGGGAAAATATTCACCTTAAAAGATATTTAGTGTTAAAAACAGTAACACCAAAAAATTCAAGTGTTTTAAAGTAATGTACTGTAAATATAATTTACACTGGTAAAACGGGAGTGTTTTCTTCAGAAACACTACTATAGTTCATATAAACAAGCTGCTGTGTAGCAATTGCGGAAATTGAAAAAAGGCTATATGGCACAGGTTAAATAGTTGATAACAGATAATACCATTATGTTCTACAGAGCTTATCTGCTGTGTAACCTGAGCCTTTTCTCCTTTGAATGGCTGCCCCCATTGCTACACATCAGCTTATTTATATAAACAATTAGTAATGTTTTTGAAGCAAACACCGCAGTTTTACCAGTGCAGGGCAACAGTACAAGCCATAAACTGTCCAACCTTACATGTAGTTGCTTGTGCCAGCGCTGGAGCCAAATTATTAGATATGGTGTAATTAGTTCATACTGTCCTATGTTTGTCAATCAGTGCAATTAATTCAAACTGAACATCTATCTATCTATCTATCTATCTATCTATCTATCTATCTATCTATCTATCTATCTATCTATCTATCTATCTATCTATCTATCTATCTATCTATCTATCTATCTATCTATCTATCATATAGATTAGAATGGCTGTTGGTTTAACAAAATCTGCTAGGAGATGTTTAATGTTTTGCTGGATGGCTGATTTAGATGTAGTCTAGATGCCAGCTATTTTCCTTAAATGTGTTTAGGTTTTTATGATACATTTGGTTGGCACACCCCTGACTAATGTTGTTTTGGAATTCATTCATTGGAAATTCTTGTCATTGAGGAAATACTTTTTACATGACAACAGAGGGTGTTTGAAAAGAACCCTATTTACCGGACTTGTTTGGATGAACAATAAAGCTTTGCACAGATCTCATTTAAATTCACAGTATTATTGCCTGCAAAGGCTCCTCTGAAATGCTGGCTTCTAAATCTACAGAATGAAAATTCCCTATAAATTAAGGAAGCAAGGACTACTGAAAAAAAATCATGTTGAACCCTGCCTACTGTGGAACAGTGCAGAGGCAGACAAGTAAATATACACTTTTAGTGAATGAGGCTTACTTTGTCCTTTAAAGGAAAAAAACAACAACTGTGGTACCATTTTAGCCAATAGCAAAAATAACAAAAAAACAAACAAATACCAAAAGTATTGTAGAAGTGATACTGTACCTGTATTCGAAGGGGCCTTGGTGCTCAGAAAGCTTGCAATGTATTTTATTGTTAGCCAATACAGGTATTACTTTTTGTATTTGTTTGTTTTTTTATTTGTTGTCCTTTAAAGGAGAAATATATGCAAATCTCATGCTTTTGGCAATGCAATCTCCACTCCATGCTTACCAATTAGGTTTTTTTATGTGTTTTAATGTGTGTTAAAATGCAGGTTTGAGCGCAAAAAAACACATTCGCTAATTGATTCCATTATATTCTGCCTAGTTGTACCCATGAACATTCTTAATTGCGTTTTACTCCATTTGCGTTTTATTGGGTTTGTTTGGACTCGGCATGCTGCATTTTCTTGCACTGGATGCGCGTTCAGCTACCAATAGTATAGATTGTTGGTTTTGGAATGGGAAAAAAACATGCTAATCTGGGTTAAAAAGACTTGTTTAAACTAAATATATGCGTTTTGATATCGTATAAAAATGATCTTTCGTCTTAATGGACAATCGATCCGGAAACCTTGATGTATTGTGTGGTGATGTTGCGCAATCCCCCAGAAATAACGTCACAGCAGTCGTTCTTAGCTGGGGTCCAGTATTCTGCCTCCCTCTACAATGGCCAGTGGTTTATTATACACCAAGGCAAAAGGTGGTCTTACAATATATCCAATCAATGAGCATGTTAAGCTATGAATCAATTGGTGGAACCAGCACACAGACACATGTCCATAGACGAGGGGGGGAAAGGTAGACTTCCCTAGGCAAACAAAAGACACCAGGACAAAAGGCACTTCCCCCGGTAATATACATATACACCGTGATCTTAGCATGGCTTGTACTGATCTTGTAAAAGTACACCTTTGTTCAGTGGCCCATATTCCTCAATCCCAACCGGCGCCATACCCGGCATGCTGCAGTCATGCCTGATAAACACAAATCAGATGGGAATCGGAATGATCGGGCGACTGTGCAAAGGTCGGTCGTAAAGACGCTTATCCCGCATCGGTGGCGGCCATATGGCGAAATATGAAGAATTTCCACGTCAGATTTCACACTCTGCATGCGTTTGAAAAATGCAGGAAAAAATTTCTGTGTGTGAGAGCCCTTAGCCGCTGGACTACCCAAACATATTATGCCCCAATCAGTACAGGTACTATACTACATTTTGAATTTAGAAGTCCACTTTAGTTATCCACTATAGCACAAGGATTAACACAAGAATTGGCATAAAATCATGACATAATACGGTACAAACAGTGGCTACAGGCTGTAGGAAACCTCTCCTCTTCATTACTCCATGGTTAACTATGTCTCCTGCTTCATTTTACATCCAAAATGAAATGGAGAATTTCACTGCCTTACAGAGAACAGTATATAAAGATTGCCCCAAACATGACTTCAGCTCCTTGTAAACCCGTTCACAATAAAATTGTCTGTCAGGGTTGCCCTTAACTTACCCATGTGCTGATTTTTTATATGCAGGATTAGGTGCATTAGATTCATTCATGAGCAGTAGATGTATCTACAGAGGGCCAAGATGTATTGTTAGCAAAACCATGTTTTTGTGGGTTTTTTTTTTTTTTTTTTGCACCTTTCCCCTCCTCCTGTTGCAAATTGGTTTGTTTTTTTGTAATGTGTGTTTTGTTTATATGACTGCAGGGTGTGCTTTTTCTTGCCATGGGGTCTCAACTGTATAAGGGTATACTGCAACAGCGAGTTAAGTTTGCTGCTCTTTGTACTGTGCTTGAATGACAGAAAAAAAACTTGGACCAACTGTTCTCCATTTGGGCCTTTGTGATCCAAGAATGTCTTATTAACAGAGAGCTGTAGTCTCTCTTGATTCAGACTAGCCTTTGTTGCATTAACTCTAGAATTATTTTGGGCAATGATCAAAGGCCAAGTATTACTTGCGATAGCCGACAGTTAATGGAAAGCAATGATGACAACCCTAAAACTATATTTGTTTGAATTTTATCTTCCTACAGTGACTTAGAACTGTCAAGGAGTCAGCAAGTGTAAAAATGAAAGTGAAATGTTATATCCAGTACCACAGTGATACAATTATTTACTAAATTGTCTATTGCCATTAATTTTGCCATTCCCTAAATCTGTCTACCTAGTTTTCACTCTTCTAGAATCCTTAAATATATATAGGGACAGTCCCATTTCTAATAATTGTGTATACAAATGTCATTTCAAATTTATTGAAGTAAAACTTTGTTCCACAGGAAAAAGAGAAATCTATTCCGGCTGGCGTATAGTTGGCACGTCCAGCCTTTTCTGTATTACTTTGAAAAGAAAGGCTGCTGTTTGTGTAATCTGAATGCTGGATGTTTAATGTTTCCTTTCTTAGCATCACTACGGAAAATTTCTGGAGGATGGGGTTGACATGGAGCAGAGAGTTTATAAAGCTGAATGATAGTCTAGTGCCACTGGCTCATTTAAACTTCAAGGCAACAAGCATTCCTTATAATAATACTAAGCACATAATGAGTGCATAACATAACATTACGTAACGTAACATTAGAATTTAGAAGTGCCTCATAGGTGGGTTATAGAATGCTTTTGATATTAGTTGACATTTTTGATGAAGACAAATATATCAATGCCATTTATCTATTGCAAATTTTTACATACATTTTTAAAATAATGCTTTTTAATTTGGAGAGCTTCTAACCCATGGGTCATGATTAATGTTCTGTGAGAAGTTATCAGTACCATTTACCTATATTTAAGAGAAAGGGAATGAGATATATATATCCCAAACCCCTCTTAATTCTTTGGAGTTTTGTTTATCATTGCCTGAGCTTCCTTTTAATATGTAACATGCCTTATGGAAACAGTAGTATTTCAGCAGTGGCATAAAGTTTATTGGATTAACAGAAAATATGCAATATGCATCATAACAAAATTAGACAGGTGCATAAATTTGGGCACCCCAACAGAGATATTTCATCAATACTTAGTTGAGCCTCATTTTGCAATTGTAACAGCCTTTAGATGCCTCCTCTAGCCTTTGATGAGTGTCTGGATTCTGGATGGTGATATTTTTGACCATTCATTCATACAAAATCACTCCAGTTCAGTTTAATGTGATGGCTGCTGAGCATGGACTGCTTCAAATCATCCCATAGATTTTCTATGATATTCAAGTCGGGGGACTGTGACGGCCATTCCAGAATATTGTACTTCTCCCTCTGCATAAATGCCTTTGCAGATTTCGAAGTGTGTTTAGGGTCATTGTCTTGTTGTAATATCCAACACCTGCGTAACTTCAACTTTCTGACTGATGCTTGAACATTATACTGAAGAATTTGTTGATATTGGGTTGAACTCATCCGACCCTCAACTTTAACAAGGGCCCCAGTCCCTGAACTAGTCACACAGCCCCACAGCAGGATGGAGCCTCCACCAAATTTGACAGTAGGTAGCAGGTGTTTTTCTTGGAATGTGGTGTTCATCTTCTGCCAAGCAAAGCGCTTTCTGTAATCACCAAATAACTCAATTTTTGTCTCATCAGTCCAAAGCACTTTGTTCCAAAATGACTGCGGCTTGTCTAAATGAGATTTTGCATACAACAAGCAACTCTGTTTGTGGTGTGAGTGCAGAAAGGGCTTCTTTCTCATCACCCTGCCATACAGATGTGCTGAATTGTAGAACAATGTATAGATACACCATCTGCAGCAAGATGTTCTTGCAGGTCTTTGGAGGTGATCTTTGGGTTGTCTGTAACCTTTCTCACTGTCCTCTGCATATGCTGCTCCTGTATTTTCACTCTCACCAACCAGTCCCGTTGCAACCTGTCAAAATAAACTTAAATTAAAAAACAAATAAGCTTAACTGGGCTGCCTGTGATGGATTGAGATATGTAAATATCCAGTTGGGTCATATCTAACCTGCTACTGTTTATCAAACAGGCCAATCAGTGAAGGGGAGGAGGGGTCTTAGGCAACCTCTTATCTCCATCATGTACCCTTATTTTCCTAGCCAAGTCATCAGGCTGCTTTTTTTACATTGTATGGAGAGAACCATGGCTCAGCAGTTATATCTGATGCCTTGCAGCACCATGCTTCTGAGTTTTAATTCCATCCTGAGCACTGTATGCAGGAATTTGGCATTTTCTCCTGCATGGGTTTTCCTCTGGATACTTTATATGTTTTGGTCTGCAGGAGAAAAGCAGACAGGTTAACTGGCTCCTTATGGAACTGACCCATGTGTGTTGCATGAATGTTACAAGGATTGTAGAGTATTAGTTGCCCTGGCCACATTAACAAGCTCTGTAACGCTTTGTGTAAATGTGTTTGCTCTATACTGATAAAGTATACCATGATAATATGACTATGAAGATTTTCATTCATCCAGGTCATAGTATATCTAGTATATGACCTGGATGAATGAAAATCTTCATAGTCATATTGCCATTCATTTTGGAGAGAATACTCTAAAACTGGTTCGGGAATATGAAAGAACAGCAAGAAAAGTGGCAGACTATCGAAACCATCTACGCTTTAATCTCATATGCCGACATCAGGGTCTCACCCTTTGTAGCCTGCGCCTGGGTTCCACAGAAAAAAGTCACAGAGCCAACAAGATTTTACAAAAAGCCCAAAAACATCTACTAAATGAACGAGTCAGACAGATCAACTTTACCATTGATGCCCTTAAGCAGAAAGTAGAACATCTAAAATGGAGTCTGGCAAAAGAACTGCCTGATGGAACTTTGGAAAGGGTGGTTGTGTTCGTTGAACATGCACAGATTGCCCAACACATTAAGAGTAAGGAGCGACAAATAAGCAAATTCACCACATTACTGTCACGAAGCAGCAGTTGGAAAAGGACTGAAGAACTAACCTGGAGGCAGAAAGATGAGACACCAAAGAACACCAAAGACACTTGGGTTAGGAACCTATCAGATAGGGTACTAACCCAGCCTGAAAAGGATGTGTTAGCCAAGGGGTTAAACTATGCAGTGACACCACAACACATACCAGTAGTTGAACTCATCACAGCCACAGAGTCTGCTATCAAAAAAATAATAACTTGAAAAATGAAGAAGCAGAACAACTCCGGCTAAAAGTGTCAGCTGCTTTGTCAAGTGCCAGAACACCTCCCTCTAACCTTACTACAGAAGAGAGGAGAGCACTCAGCTCTCTGAGTAAGGACCCGAACATCACTATCCTGCCAGCAGATAAAGGGAGATGCACAGTTGTGCTCAACACAACTGACTATGACTGCAAGATAACCACTCTGCTCAGTGATAGCAATACATATGAACCCTTAGGGAAAGACCCAACCAGTGGTTACAAGAAAAAGGTGATCGGTTGCCTACAACAACTTGAAAAGGAGAAAGCCATTGATCGAATTTTATACCACCGTCTGTATCCCAGGGAAGCCACACCATGCTTATACAGACTCCCCAAGATACACAAGGAAGGAGCCCCACTAAGACCCATTGTCAGCAGCATAAATTCAGTGACATACAGCATTGCAAAATTCTTGGCTAACATCTTAGCTCCGTTGGTAGGCAATACAGTGCATCATATCCAGAATACCAAAGAGTTTGTAACCAAGATTCACGGCGTTACACTAGAGGCAGAAGAAACAATGGTATCATATGATGTCACTTCTTTGTTCACATGTATACCTACTACAGAGGCGATTGAGACTGTAAGAAATCGACTGCAACATGATAACACCCTCAGCAGCAGAACGAAGCTCAGTCCCAACCAAGTTTGTTTGTTGCTAGATTTGTGCCTTAACACCACATACTTCAAGTACAAGAACCTTTTTTATAGACAGAAACATGGCTGTGCAATGGGTTCTCCAGTCTCTCCCATTGTAGCAAACTTGTACATGGAGGAAGTGGAAAGGAAGGCCTTACTTACTTTCCAGGGAACTACACCGACTCACTGGTTCAGGTATGTGGATGATACTTGGGTTAAAATCAGATCCAATGAAGTGGCGGCCTTCACAGAACACATTAACTCAGTGGCAATAACATCAAGTTTACAAGGGAAGATGTCCATGAGAACAAACTTGCTTTTTTGGACTGTTTGATATGTATCCAAGAGGGGGGTAACTTGAAGACGGAAGTATACAGGAAACCCACTCATACGGATCAATATCTGTTGTTTGATTCCCACCATCCACTGGAACACAAACTGGGTGTCATTCGAACCCTGCACCACCGGGCGGAATGTGTGGCAACTGATACAGAGTCCAAAGACAAAGAACAAAAACATCTCAGAGGAGCTTTGAAAGCGTGTGGCTACCCAGACTGGGCCTTTGTCAAAACAGCAGCAACCAAGCCCAACAGGAACACCAATAGAAATAACCGCCCGGAGACACATAGTAGGCGAAACATAGTCATCCCATATGTAGCTGGAGTGTCAGAGAAACTCAGGAGGATTTTCAACAAACACCATGTCCCTGTGTTTTTCAAACCTAGCAACACACTGAGACAAAAACTGGTACACCCAAAGGATCAAACACCAAAAGAAAAACAAAGCAATGTGGTATACGGAGTCCAGTGTAGCGAGGAGTGCACAGATCTATACATCGGGGAGACAAAACAACTGCTCTCCAAGCGAATGGCTCAGCACAGGAGGGAGAACTCTACAGGGCAAAACTCAGCTGTCTTTCTACACTTAAAAGACAAGGGACACTCCTTTGAAGACAGCAAGGTCCAAATCTTGGATAAAGAAGACCGCTGGTTTGAACGAGGCATGAAAGAGGCGATTCATGTCAAGGTGGAGAGACCATCTCTGAACAGAGGTGGGGGCCTTCGACACCACCTGTCTGCTACATACAATGCTGTTATAACATCTGTACCCTGGCGGATTCAGAACACTTCACACATCCATTCATGCAACTCTCACAAGTAACACCTGTATCTAGGAGTTGCATGACACATTGGATAATCCTATCACAACTACACAAAATCACCTCTGTGAGTTTCTTCAGATGTCACCTCTTTGAAGAGTTACAATGTGCCATTGAAAATGGATTAGTTGAAGAGTTTATATGCCGAGAACTTCCCACACCAATCAGTTGAACTGAAGAAGCTGCTTGGATGAGTAGTGAAACGTCTTCATTGATTACTCAGCAAGTCCAGTTGTTTTTAGATTGACCTATACTAGATATACCATGATAAATAGTGCTAAACCTGCTTTATACAGCGCTCAGCAGCATGTGGCATCACAACATCCTCTTATAATTTAACTTCTTGTTTACAAAATACAGTTTTGTAACTTCATAATTTGTATTGGGAGATTAATAAACCAGGAACAAAGGCAGATGCTACTAACAATGACCTAACAGAAATCCTTAAGCAGATGTAAAACTCGTTTATTGAATTTCTAGCATGTAAAAAATGGCTGGGGAACCAAAGGAATATTTAGCAGAAGTTATAAGTGCTAATTTTAGTTGGCAAGTGCTGTAGGAAACGGAACAATTCTCAGCTATTGCTCCATGTTTAAAATGTGTCAAATTCTATCTGTGAATGCTGATAGAGAACCTTTACTACTGTCTTCTACAAGGTTTCAGAAGGAGGTGTTACATTCGTATTTGACTGTTACCCTTTTTTTAAATAGATGCAGTCTCGTGTTGTGTGATGTTAATGGGGAATCATTTATAGATGGAATTATAATCTGGGTCAGGAATTGGTGGTATGATAAGAGAAGCAAGTGCATCCAGTGGGCATGTACTGTAAAATTGACTGTACACAGACCAGCCCTGTACTGTATGCGACCAATTGTAATGCAGGTCATATCATACTGTATATTAGGGATTGTTCACTATAGTGGACATAATATTTATTGTTCCACTAATTTGGGCCACCAGTGATAAGTATAGAAGGTAGTGAAGTGACGCTACAGCCCCTCTTCACTTTCTCATCTGCACCAGTCAGTATGGCTCATCAGTAGATTACATTTTCAAGTCTGCCCAGTTGATGAACCATCCGATCTCCGTGGTACCTACATGTTCTTTGTGATTGTCCCGTCAGCATGCACACACTGAGAATGGTTTGTACAATATTATCCGTACATGTATAGACACCTACTACAGCACGCCAGGCCTGACCTTAGGAAGCTTTAGGACAAACAAGGAATTTTGTAACCAAATGTTTTGTTTGTACCAAGATCATGAACTTTGAATACTGAATATTAAACTGTCAGTCTGAAAAAAGAAACTCACTGCAGTTTCAGCTTTCCATTTGAAGTCCTGACATAGAGCTTGTTCTTGGGAACATTGGTTAATTAAAAATTATTCTTTCCAGCCTTCTCTTTAAAAGCAGTGATTGTCAATGCCACTTTACCTGAAGAAGCTCAAACTTTTCTATCTATTTACACCTTCAACTAAGAGGTGTTTTAATCAGTGGCTTAGGGAGTCAGGAGTGCATGCTTCTCCATAGTTCTCCTTTGTGAACTGAATGACATAGTTAGACAGGTAGTAAGTTTGCTCTATGGGTGATCATACTGCTATATGCTCAAGGCAATTCTAGCAATTATGGAACTATGCAATGGGACCAGAATAAACACTGAAAAATTCAAGTGATTTTTTGGATACATTTCTAAGATTGTTGTACTTGCCTTTCTGAAGCATAAATGGGTTTTCAAATGAGATACCAATGTGTTACTGAGTAATGTATAAATGAACTCGAAGTTTCTAAATCAATCTTTCCAAAGGGGAACTATGTCAAAATATAAAGTGATATTGTTACTTTAGGCAGGTGGTGGATGCTCCATTTACAAGAATGGCATATTGAGGCTAGAAATGTTTCTCTACTTTGAATGCCAGGTGCTCACCCAGGGGTGGTTCACCTTCAAACAACTAGTTGTTTTCAGATAGATTCCCAGAAATAATGACTTATTCCAATGACTTTCTATTTTCTGTGTGTGACCGTTTTTCTAATATTGAAGTGTCAAGTGTCATTTTTCACCTTCTAAAGCAGCTCTGGGAAGGTGGGTCGCCAACCCTGTAAACCGTTCTAAATAGATACATTTAGTTGATACATGTAGTTGTTACATTTTCTTATCTTTGTCCCTGCTGAGCAAAATCTCTGGGTTTCATTAAAGGCAGCTGTTAGAATTGATACAATAGTTGCTAATACTCCAGAGCTGCTGCTGAGAAATGTATCCGCTAAATCAGGGATCCCCAACCTTTAGAACCCAGGAGCAACATTCAGAAGTAAAAGGAGTTGCTGAGCAAAACTAGGATGAAAAATGTTCAAGGGTGCCAAACAAGTGCTGTGATTGGCCATTTAGCAGCTCCTATGTGGATTGTCAACCTACATTGAGGCTCTGTTTGGCAGTACATCTGGTTTTTATACAACCAAAACTTGCCTCAGAGCCTGAAATTCAAATATAAGCTCCTGCTTTGAGGCCACTGGGAGCAACATCCAAGGGGTTGGAGAGCAACATGTTGCTCACGATCTAAAAACAACCGAATTGGAAAAAGTGTTTTGAAAGTGAACAAGCCATTTAATGTCTCACACCATTATGTAAAATTAAGGAATCAGGGTTTGACATTGCTCTCTGCAAAGTATTGACGGTGCTGTGGCTAAAGCTGGCCATAGACGCAAAGATCTGATCGTACGAATCGAGGATTCGTACGATTTTCAGACCGTGTGTGGAGAGTGCCGACATTTTTCGTCCGGCGGAGATCGGTTGTTTGGTCGATCGGACAGGTTAGAAAATTTCTGTCGGCTGCCGATAATATCTCTGCGTGTATTGCCGATCGTACGATTTTCAGTGGGAGACTGTCACTAGCTTTGGTTGGACATAGATATCGTACGATTGCTGTCAGGGGCAGAACATTGCTGATCTGTTCTTTAACTAATCTGACTGGTAAGACTTTGATCTGAATGGTTAGTGGCGGGTCGGGAGATGGGAAAGTCCTATCGTACGATGATTCGTACGATCGGATCTTTGCATCTATGGCCAGCTTAAGTGAGTAATTAGAGACATTCCAGATAAGGTTGTGTGTGTGTAATTGTAGAATATGCATGTAGGTAGGACTAATTAACAAGCAAGCTGGTTCATACTCTTAGTTTTAGCAGCACTCCTGCTTTAGGGCTAGTCCACACGAGGAGATTCAGGGAGATTTTGTCGACTGGCGACTAATCGCCTCGTCTTTTGAGCAACTACCTCCTCGAACTGCCTCAGCGTTTTTCCCCATAGGTTGCAATGAAAAGTTGCCTGCGCTAATGCACAAGCGGCGATGCATTTTCAATAGTTGCCCAAAGTTGCCTCAGGTAAGGGTAAGGCCTCGAATCTCCTCATGTGGCCTTACCCTAAGTGTTTAAAATAAAAGAGAAAACTGCAAGCAAACACATCCTTCATCTTTGCAGTGTTTTATTTCTGGTGCACAGCTTGCACAACATGAGAGCTTGACAGAATCCTGCTCCGAGGCATAACAGTGGCGTAAAGGGGCTTGTCACTAAAACATGATAGGGTTTGAAATGAATAGATGCACACAGTCTCTTTTTAACTGTTTGAATGCTGTATGAATATTGCACCACATGAGATCAACATATTTTATATTGCATTCTTTAAGTTGACCCCAAAAGATCATTGACATCAGCAAGCAAAATGCAAAACTATGTATGATGTGTAGGGATGGGCAATTTTTTTCACCGCGGAAATGACGCCCATAGACTTGTATGGCGTTGTGCAAATTTTTGACGAAATGGGTCAAATTCACCCATCCCTAATGATCTGCTGTACTTTTTTTTTTTTTACTTACCCTTCCTAAACCAATTGCTGCAGGTTTCTGTGCTCAGGTTCCAATAAATAAGTAAATGGGCTTCATGATTGCTGATGGATTCCCTTGAAAAACCCTATTATTGTTGTTTGAGTTTTCTAGGATTGGCAAATTGAAACACTTGATACAGAGCACAATTCGTTTTTTGGATCTTCCCCCTTTTTATTCAACAGTATTAGTGTCATTTGATACTACTAGGCATGGGCTGTAATGAGAGTTCTGCTTTGGCTCATTATATAAGCATTAATGGCAACTAATCTGAAAGAAGGTTTTTTTGAGAGAGAGATTTTTATTCACTTTTCAGTAAAGATGGAAAGTTATCACAAGTTTCCATTGCCATTCCTGCTTGTCTTGAAAGGGCAGGTTTTTAAAGGGGAACTATTGCGAAAATGAAAATCTCGTATAAGCTTCATCATACTGAAAAGCAGATATATAATCAATTAAATATTCTGCACCATTTCCACAATAATCAAGTTTCTGTTCACTATCCCTCTCTCAGCATCTGTTTCTCTTCATTCCTTCATGCAGCAGTTGGGTGTCAGATGAATGATCCAATATATCCTATAGGGGGGCTTCCATTCCTAGCAGATGTATTAGAGCTCACTCAAGTAACTGATTCCAGTACAAACAAAATCTAACAAAATGACTGTCTTTTGCACAAATCCTGCATGTAAAGAGACATGATGTCTGGTGATTTTAATAGAGTGAGCTTTAAAGGAGAACTAAACCCCTTTGGCTCTAAAATCCCTCCCCCCTCCCCTGTGTTGCCCCTCCTCCCCCCTGGCCTACCTCCCCCCCTGGCAAATGCCCTTTAGTTGCTACTTACCCCTCAGCACAGGTCCTGTCCATGGAGTTCACAGGCACCATCTTCTCCCATGCAGTCTTCTTCCTGGATTGCCCTTCAGGAAGAAGACCGCACGGGAGAAGATGGCGCTTGTGAACTCCATGGACAGGACCTGCGCCGAAGGGTAAGTAGCAACAAAAGGGCATTTGCCCAGGGGGGGGGGAGTTAGGCCAGGGGGGAGGAGGGAGCGTAGTAACACAGGGGAGGGGGGAGGGATTTTAGCGCCGAAGGGGTTGACTTCTCCTTTAATACATCTTCTAAGCAAAAGGAGCCCCCCCCATACGACACATTGGATTTAACTGTCAATGATTATCTGACGCCCAACTTAAGAATGAAGAGAAACCGATGCTGAGAGAGGAACAGTGAAGATAAACTTGATAATTTCAGAAACAGTACAGAATTTTTAATTATACTGATTATATTTCGAAAATGTCTTATTTCAGTGTGCTGAAGCTTATGTTAAATTTTCATTCCTCTTTAAGTTTTTAACAAGCTCTGTATTGCTGTAGTAGTAAATTCTGGTTAAAAAGCTTTAGCAGCTAGCAAGATAGCCAACTTTACCTGGGGCAGTTTACTTTTCATTTAACCTGTTTTTTTGTATACATTGAATCACTCAATTCCTGGTACTCCACGGACTTCTAAGTAAAAAAAGTTAAATAATGCTTTCTGACAGAGTCACCAGACTTGTTTTAAAGGGCAGCCAGAACAAGATTAAGGTGGGGGGGTCACCTTTAAGTTAACTTTTAGTATGTTATAGAATGGCTAATTCTAAGCAACCTTTGAAATGGCCTTTGTTTTTTCTTTTGTATAGTTTTTGCATTATTTGCTCTTTCCAGCTTTCAAATGGGGTAACTGGCGCCATATAACACACAAATGCTCTGTTAGGCTACACATGTATTTTATTGCTACTTTGTATTACTCATCTTTCTATTCAGGCCTCACTCTTTTATTAAAATCAGTAAATGGTTGCTAGGGTAATTTGGACCCTAGAACCCAGATTGCCAAAACTGCAATCTGGAAAGCTATTGAATAAAAAGCTAAATAACTCAAAAGCCTCAATAAAAAATGAAAACCAATTGCAAATTGTCTCAGAATATCACCCTCTACCTCTTAATGTAAGTTAATTTATAGACAAAATACCCCTTTAATGGATTATATCTAATTTGAGAGCTATACCCTTATGTTCCTTAGTAACTATATTTTTTTCTATCCCCATTTGGGTTACTAGCAGCCCTCTAAGTACTTGTGCTATACATAATGACCAAAATCGGAAATTGGTGTTGCACAAATTTTTAGAATTTTCCCAATGGAGGATAAGAACAGAAATCCTCAAATCATGGATAAAATTATTTTTGTTAATTGGGCTGGTTTAAAAATGTCAGCTAGTCTCCAATGAAGAATAATATTTGCTTGTGTGTAGTCTCTTTAACCATAATGATAAGAACAGTAGAGGAAGAGGATGATGCTTCTGACTTGTTTCCTTTCTAATTTCTTTACATACATAGGAGGTTAGGTAGCCAACCTTTCTTTCAAACAATTGTACCATCTTTCCTCCTGTACAATCAGTCTGACCTTTCCTCCTATATAAGGCAATGCATTATTAAACAAGATCCTTTTGATCTATTGGTAGACGTTAAACCGAGGCAGACATTTATTATTTTTACTTTAATGATATTTTGAATAGCATGTATTTATTAGAAAGATCTTCTGAATATTATTTGGTTGGACAGTTGTACAACAGTCATCAATCTTTTCTTGTTTTTTTTTAGTGGTGTATGAGCACAGGTCACGACTAGAAAAATCATTACAGAAGGAAAGACTGGAACACAAAAAAGCTAAAGAAGGTAAATATTTCTTATTTTTAAACACACACAGGTTAGCAGCTTTATCAGGTATGAATTCTAGCACCTCATCTCTTTTACAGGTTTATAAATATTTGATGAACCAAAATATTGTAGCTCAAGTGCTAAGCAGATGTCCCACAGAAATAGTTTATGAGCAGATACATACACTGAGGTTATTATATACACTGATACAATTTCAATTTCTATCGAAATTCAGTACTTCTGCAAAGGGCTTGGCTTGGAAGATCACTGGTGACTTCTCCTAGGCTATGACCTATTTTAGTTTTTCTCCATATCTATAAAATTTAACACTGTAGTAAGTGTAGATTATTGTATTGGGATCACACCTGTAAGAATAGATCATTGAGGCCTCCGTTTATCTTGTATGTAATTAATATGTATTCTGATATCTATGAAGTAGGCTTTGGTTAATCGCACAACAATTGCCTTAGTTATTTTAGTGTTTTTGGTACTGGGGGTCAAACTAGCTATCCACAACCTTTTTGGTGCATTAGAGTTTTCAACAATCTCATAAGGATAAGGACTACAAGGGAAATTCAAAAATTGGCAGCAATACACGCTTTCACCAACTACCTTGATCAAGGTCAGTAGCTGCTCACTGGATGCTAAATTTTCACACAAGACTTTCTCCGCTGGTGGAGAAAAAATCCACTTGACCCTCTTTCTACTTGTATGGGTGCACATTGACAGGAGAGGAATCTGCTTGTAACTGCAAATTTGTGTCAATAAAATACAATTTTTTTGAGTGCTGCCCTTCTGTGCACAATGACAAGCAGAGCTCACTCCTTTCAGTGATCCCACACAGGGTGGTGAGGGGCCAAATCATGTTTCTCTGCTGGTGGAGAAAGCGCCATGTGTATAAGTCAACTACAATGGTTTAAATAATAAATCGTCTTGGTCTTTTTGACCTATGGCAAGTCAACTGATATTTGAAATAAGATAAACAAAACCACAGTAGTAATACTTTAAAGGTGGCCATAGACATTAGTTTTTATTATCGTTATTGTAAGACCAAGTTTATACTGAAATTATCTTTTAAATGCACGATTTGTCCATTGACTAAAGTTAGCATTTCTAGCGATATTGTCTAGTTAAATTTTACTGTGAATGATGACAATTTTTCAAATTTTCTGTCGGCCAAAGTAATGTTTGATGGACAATAATTCAGTGCCCACTAAAATCACAATGATTTGACTAGGAGGAAGGCTTAGGGAGAGGTCCACCTTTAGCTAATACCCAGTCTGTGGGGAAAAAAATAGATGTTGCCCAGCAAAATACCCCTTTTATAACATATTGTGAAATTTTGAAAATGCCCTGCTACTATTATATACTATTACTATTTATAACAAAATATAGTGTTCCTCTTCATGTGTAAATAGGATGATGTGTCTTGTGATTAGTTTGTAGTGATAAATTCCATACCAACATGTATTTTCTCTGCAACAAGTTATTATTTTAGCCATTCACAAAGCAATAGACTATATTCTGCAAGCAGTTGGTGTGTAGTTTACATTTTTAGTAACCTAGATTACCTTAGTATAAGATAAGAGTAAACGTTTGTTCTTCAATTCTCTTGACCTTTTCCAATCTCCCTTTCAGATTTCCTTGTTTATAAACTAGAAGCACAAGAAACATTAAATAAAGGAAGGGTGAGTGCTATGCATTACAATCATTAACCTTGTTAAACTGTATTAAAATAGCTGTAGCATGTGAAGTAGGTTAAGTTTTGCTTCTCTTGCAGCACAAGGGTTATACACGTTGTCAGACTGGATTCCCTGTGCAATTATATTAATATTAATTATATTAATAGTTTTTTACTTCCCAAGGCAGTTACGTAAACGGGGTGTGTTGGTAATGCAGTGTTCTATGTAGGGTTGTCACCTGATACAAAGTAAAACAGTTAGACGTTCTCCAGCTCATCTTCTATTATTTGTAAAGAGTTTCTACAATCAAGCTTGGGTTAACAATGCATGTGCCTTCCTTTAATTTTAAAGCACTCATCCAGTAAATAAATTGGTTTGGGTGCCCATGCCCCGAAGCATTCCCTTTAGACAATTCCTTTGAATGTTTCAAAACAACAGGTCACTCTCACCGCTCCTATTCGGTAGTCCGGGTGCAACGCCCTGAACCCACAGCAAGGGGGTAGTGCAAATAGAACAACACAATTACTGCACTCATTTCACAGACTCCCAGGCAGCAAAGTAATTGAAACAGCTTTATTTCATGAACACATTTCCTGACACATTTCGTGTGTTGTTACACGTAGTCATAAGCATAAATTCACAATACACAACACATGGTTTTAAAGCCATTAAGGGCTTTCATTTACCCTTTCTCCAATAAAATCCACAAGACATAAAAGCTGTGTTCATATCCCAAATATCTACTTTCATATACAATATAATACTTGATACAAATATATCAGTATTCAAAGGCAAGATTTGTGTCTATTTCTATTTATTAGGGATGCACCGAATCCAGGAATCGTCCAAGATTCGGCCTTTTTGAGCAAGATTCGAATTCGGCTGATCCTTCTGCCAGGCTGAACCAAATCCAAATCCTAATTTGCATATGCAAATTAGGGGCGGGAGGGAAATTGCGTGACTTTTAGTCACAAAACAAGGAGGGAAAAACAGTTCCCCCCTTACCACCCCTAATTTGCATATGCAAATTAGGATTCGGTTTGGTATTCGGCCAAATCTTTCATGAAGGATTCGGGGGTTCTTATAGGTATCCATAAGACAAATATGAAATGATACTTTAGCCTTCCATCTCTGTGTTCTCCGTTGACTACACAAACAGAATTCATTCTTAGCTTTTAGTAGAATCAAATCGTTTTATATAAATTCATAAATTACAATTTTATAAAATCCATCATTTAAAATGTATTTACTAACTCTTTCAATTTAAATGGAATAGAATTAAATTATTATCTATACGTAGCAATTGACATCCCACTTAATATTAAGTCCAATATGTTCCCGAGTATCTAAGTTAAAAATCCACTTCACTTCCAACTTGAATAACTTATTCAGTTTACTCCCTCCCCTACTTCACCCTATCTATACCTGGAATATGTAAAAATTACACATTTTCCCTGGCTAATTTGGGAAAGCTGTTGTCACTTGGGCAGCTAAAAAATATTCTTCATGTCCATTTAATTAAAATGGAAGAAAGTTGAAAGTCTCCAGAAAAGAGGGTATCCCTTGCTCCAAAGTTTCCATCATGCAGTTTGGCCAGTTATCTTAAATCCTCAGACAAAATGTAAGAATCAAGTGAAATGTCCTTACTTATTTGTGGTTGGCTGTTTTAGGTGCTTCTCAAGTAAAGGGTGTCTGGGACAAAATCATTGTAGGCGACCCTTTTGATTCTGTACGTGTACTAAAAAGTAATTTGCTGCTTCAAAAAGTAGCAATAGTTGGTAATCCCTGAAATGAGTATTGAGGCAGATTTACCCTGGCCAACACCAGAATACACTTTAGAGATGAGTAAACTGTAAGTTCACACACTTCTTGCATTTCAGCACTTTTCAAAGCTACATTTTCATAAGCATTGACACTACCATACAGCCGCTACTCTTATAAATGAAACAGTGTCAAGTTATCATGGCACACAGTGCCACCATCCTCCTCATTTATTTGGTACTGTCCTTTAACTGGGGCCCTCCTGGCTTAGGGATGTCCATCCAAAGTTGGGTCCTACCAACAACAATTTACAAGGACCTTGCTAGCCCTGATCCTGCCACTGTCACCTTGTACAGAAGGAGTGCCTGTCCATGTGCTGACCCCATTCAACTCTTTGATCGCAAGCTGCTTATCTAACTGGCTTGTTCCTGGATCTGAAGGCTCAACTGTGTTACTAGATAGCCTAGCTTGAGATGTATAGATGTTTCTGGCTTTAACCTGGTCACTTTCTCTGCGATAGGTTTCCTTGCCTTCATTAATTATCCCTAAACATCAACCATGACAACTACAGATACATCCTGCCTAGATTTAATATCCATCCCAGGACAATTATTTACTCCCGATACTGGGGGGAAGATATCCTACTAGAAACAGTGATCACCAACTACTGGCTCATGAGTAACATGTTGCTCACCAACCCCTTGGATATTGCTCCCAGTGGCCTCAAAGCAGGTGCTTATTTTTCAATTCCTAGCATGGAGGCAAGTTTTGGTTGAGTAAAAACCTGGTGTACTGCTAAACAGATCCTCCACATTGGGACTACTAAATGGCCAATTACAGCACTTATTTTACACCACCAGAATTTTTTATGCTTGTGTTGCTCACACCTACATCTAGTGACTAAAAGAAAAAACTGCTGTACACTACATTTAACCATAAAAAATTATGTTAACCCCTCTTGCAAGCAAGTATGATACAAAATAAGAACGTTATAGAGACAGTGCTGCTTTAGTGCCTAAACATCACTGTAATGTGCCATTGAAAAATCTCTTCCTACGTTGCAAATGATAAATATATTCAAGGAAGTGATATATAGTCCAACATGTACAGTACCAGAATGCTTGGGAACTGGTGTTTTCCCACATAAGAGGTCTTTCTGTAATGTGGATCACCACACTTCAAGTCTGTAAAAAAAATAATTTAAACATTAAATAAACCCAGCTGGAATATTTTGCCACCAATAAGGATTAATTATATCTTAATTGGGACAAGTACAAGGTACTTTTTTGTATTACAGAGAAAAGAATTGTTTAAAACATTTATTTGCTTAAGATGTATTCTAGGGGACATGGCCTTCCTGTAATTTAGAGGTTTCCCGATAACAGGTTTCCATATTCATGTATGGGCAGATTTTCTTTCATTTTGCTTGGCATAACGGGACTGCTTCTTATTGTATCACGTCATACCTAAAATGTATTCGTGTTCTGCCTGCAAAATCATGTTCTGTTTAGTTTCTTGGGACTTAGTACTAACAAATTCTCTATTTTACTTTTTTTTGCCTTACAGCAAGATTCCAATAACAGATATAATGCTATGAGTGTACAGCATGAAATGTTAAAGGTAGGTAAAGAAAGGTCATCGAAGAGGCTTCTTCAGTTCAAGGAGTGGTAAGGAATTCCCTGCCAGTAAAGGGTCATACATTCACAATAATTACATTATACTTATTCAATTAGGTGTTGCTTTAGACTTAATTTTACTAAATATGGTATATCATGACCTGAATGAATGAATGAATGACATTTTTATAGCCGTAAAGAAAGGTCATTTCATACTTAACATCTGATATTTTATTTTTTTCTATCATGGACCTCTTGCTGAGTCAGCACATACACAAATGGGGTAAAGCAATAAATGGTGTTAAGTTTTCTACTTCTTTTGTAACACAAAGCACAATTAGCAGGTTTCATTTACTGGTCATACATATGATTGGTTGCTATGGTTACTAGATGTGGACAAACTTAAGACTTTTATTATATATATATATATATATATATATATATATATATATATATATATATATAGTGGTGCACTCGCAATACAGGCAACTGCCTGGGTGCTGGTTATAACATAGCTATCTAATCAAAAAATAAAACCGCACTCTGGAAATAGTGAAAAAAGTGGAAAATTTTATTTCAACGTTTCGGCACACCAACTCGGGCCACTTCCTGAAGACGGCCCGAGTTGGTGTGCCGAAACTTTGAAATAAAATTTTCCACTTTTTTCACTATTTCCAGACATTGGAGTGCGGTTTTATTTTTTGATTTTATATATATATATATATATATATATATATATATATATATATATATATATATATATATATATATATATATATCTTAATAATAAAACATTTTTTGTTTTTTCACTAAAACCTGTGAGTGCCGCAATCCTTTTTCACTGCTTATTTCCCATGCTGGCACCCAGGTATTAGTTTTGTCTACGGAGTGCACCATTCCTTTGGTTATATATATATATATATATATATATATATAGCTTAAATATATTGCAATATATGGACAAACAATCCCTGTTTTGTTTAAAGGGTAAGGCATTTTTCAGTAGCAGTATGCACAAAATGTCTCTGTCTTAAATATATTGATAATGGGTTGAGTGCAGAGGACTCTTGTATTTGTCTATATATATATCAAGATAACAAAACACTGGTCAAAGTAACAAATTTATAGACTCATAGGTATACATTCCCCCCAGACAGGTGATAAACAACAGGTGTCCAACATCAGATCAATTATCCCCGAAAATTCTTGTGCTGTTGCAGGTAAATACTGCCACCTAGTGGTAAAACACAAAACAGTAGCCAGAAATAAATGAATTATACAAAAACATTCTTTTTTTAAAAACAATTAATGTATTAATGTTCATCTAAAAAAAGGCAAGAACGAACAATATTCGTTTAGACCCTTTGGGGATAGTGTGTTTAATTTTTGTATCCAAAAGGTTTCCCTTTGTAATAGCATGGGGCAACGGTCGCCACCACGGCGAGGGTTAGGGATTGTGTCTATCCCCATGAAGCGAAAGGTTTGGCCTTTCTCTAAGTAGTGTTTATAAAGGGGGATATCGGTTTGTTTGTTTTCAAATGCAGCACATAATGCTGACCTGTGGTTACCCATGCGTTCATGTAACGGGTTCTGGGTTTTGCCCACATATGTCAACCCACAAGGACAAATTATTATATGTGTTGTAGTAAGTGTCTTTTTTTCTATAGTTTTGCCTGTGTGTGGGTGATGGAAATTTCTGCCTGTCAGCATGTTTCTGCATGTAGTGAACCCGCACATTTTTAACAACCATTTTTCAGAGGGGCAAATAAAAACAGTGAAACATTGTAACAATCGACTGGATCTGTTGGCATCAAAATATCTTTTTTTTTTTTTTATCATTTTGCTTGGGTCTTATCCTTGAATACTTAGATTTAGCTTTTTGACCTGTTTTGGGTCCGCAAATGGACTGCTTTTTTAATCTACACTCCTTATTTGGTAGTTCACTCTAACTTTTGTCTATTTCTCTCTGCCCCCTGTTATCTCTCTTTTTGGCTCTCTTTCCTCTTTCTCTCAAGGGTTTCCTTTTTTCCCTTTGGGTACTTTAACTGTATTTTCTGTTTTTACAACCAACTACAGTAGTCTTTCTGGAAATCCCCAAGTCCTTACGTGTCACTCTAGCATGGCCCTATCTATTAGTCTGGGTTGGGGCAGTCCCTGTGTGCCCAACTCTTTGGCTCCTTCTACAGCCATATTTATGTGATAACTACGTGCCATAACTGTGTATGTTCCCATAATTGTGCGATCTGTCTTTTGACTGCTTTAATGTGCAATTGAAAACTTCCGTAAATACAGCATTATCTCTGTTTGAGGTTCACTATACAGTATTGACTAGCAGTCTGACGATCAGCCAGAGTTCACCTATAACTACACCAAGTATTCCCGTAATGGTGCAATCTGTCCTTTGACTGCATTTGTGGGCAATGTAAGCTTTTATACATAGAGTTCTGCTTATGCCTGTATTCTGACGATCTGCCGGGGTTAAGTTTAATCACATTTTTTTTGCTCCATATCATGTCTGTGGTGCATATGCTGCACTTTTGGGATTATGCCCCCTCCATAAATAGACTACATCACTTTTTTAATTTTTTTTAATATTGTTATGCCAATGGTTCTGAGAGTTATAGTTCATCCAATCTCTTTTCTTTCATTGAATTTAGGAAGCCTGACCCCTAGTGGCCACAATGTTTGTTACTTCATTCCCTGATGTGTGTTTCTTGCGCTGTCCTTAGCTATATGTGATAAGGGGCCTCTCATCTCAGAGCCTCACACAGTTCTGTCACTTTTATTCGGGTGGTGCAGTCCACTCTGGGTATTCTTGATAGTTTAGCATTTTTGAAACTGTGTTCAGTTTTGGTTCTGTATAAGACCCTTCTGCCTTATCTTGTTTATCAATTATTGTCATTTTTGGACCCAGTGCCTGGGCAACAATCCTCAACCTGCTATGCAATATCAAAAGAGCCATTTTGCCCCCTCTTCCACTAAAGAAATATAGTCTGGAGCTGCAAAACATAACACCATTTAAAAAAAAAAAAAAAAAGGTTAAAAGTTTTTAAGTTACAACAACAAAAGTGCAATGTGTAGGCCTACTTTGAAATAAATTAAACACTGAATAGCCCTATTAAATGCTAGTGTTCTCATCTGTTTAAAGGCGACGGCTATAGACGTCATTAAAATATGGGTCACATCCATGTTGGACTCTGGAGGCTTCTCTCTTGTCTTGAGTGTGCGACCGTGGTAAGGACCATGATGAATCATCTTGCTGCGGCTCAGTCTTGCCTGGGATGTCTATGCGAGGGCTGTATAGACTTCGTGATAGGTAAAGCCGCAAGACTGAGCCGCAGCAAGCAGGATGAAGAGCCGCATGAGGCTCTGGAACGCGGGTTGCCTACCCCTGATCTAGTTAATCCTATATGCCTCACTTGGATCTTGGTTATCCCCAAGGACCTGCATTAACTACATTGTTTCTTTGTGGTATGCTATGAATAATCCAACAACAGCAGCTTGACTTTAATGATTTTCCATAACTTGCTGCATCTACAGTTATCGCTTGCTTTTATTTTATTTACTTTTACTATTTTGTGTTAGGCTGGAGGGGGGATTCTTATCGGTTTGCACTGCATACACTCTTGTTAGTTTTTTTTCCCTGAGGAAGATCACTATGATGTGATCGAAACATATGACTTTCTTTTGTTTTTCTAGTAAAATCCGTTACTCTAACTGAGCCTGTTGAGTGCAGTATTTTGTACACAGTTTGCCTGCACCCAACCGGTGGAGCAAGGTCACGAGTGAAGAGAGAGAAAGAAAAGGTCAACCCGAACCTGCCCACGACCCACAAAATGTGTCTATGTTTTGGAAATGTATTGATTAATGTAGCAAATTGTAACAGTTCAGAATACAACTGAACTAAAAAAAAAAAAAATTCGGGAAGTTGAACAATCCCTTTAAGGAGTTGCAGAGACCCTTATACCATTAAGAATTCAGAAAGTGCAGTTCTGTAGCAGAATACTCTTATCTCAAATATGTGCAGAATATTCTATGTTCATCTGTCAGCGCCAACTGTTATTGAAATATTCTTTAATAATTGTTGATTTTGCTTAGAGTCAACATGAAGAGTTACGGAAACAGCACAGTGAGCTGCAAGAAGAACATCAGAAACTGGGGGAAGACCTCACAAAGACATACAGCAATCACAAAGAGAAGTATTTACTTCTGCAGCAAGAAAAGGAGCAGGAGCACTCCAAGCTAAAAGGTAATAATGCCTATATTTTCAAAAAAAGTGATGCAAAAAAAAATAAAATAAAAATGGATAGGAATTACTATGCACCATTTCAATCTTTAATGTTTCAGGCACTGTGCAGTGTTTACTGGCCATGCTTTTCCTTTGAAATAAAAGCAGCAGTTGCCATGAATGTAGATATGATGAAATGCAGCAACTTGCATAAGCCGTCTGCCTCCAAAGCACCCAACCTTAACATGTTTGGAGTTGGGGTGTGGGGTCCTATGAGAGAATGCCCTACTGTGCTCTCTGATACAAGAGCTAAATCTCTTATTAGATTTGGCTCTTAGGGCAAGGGCACACAAAGTGTATCCAGTGCTTCTCTCTGTATGTGGATTTAAATCAAGCGAAGAGAAGTTGATCCGTTCTAATCAGCGGCTTTATGTATCTGCACTGAAGCACAGCTTCTGCCTGTGTGCGGCTGCAGATATGGTTCATGTGCCCTTGCCCTAAAGACTCTTAACCTACACTAGTTACTAGATTAACTTTAAGCTATGCCATCATTATATACTCGCTGCATATGGAGAAAAAAAATGCAAGATAAGCACCACCTATGAATTAGGATTGGTAATAGCATGCCTTTTCACACAGCAAGCACTTCCTTCATACAGTCCAAGAAATTGCATAAGGTTGCAAAAATGTGATCTCCAGTAGTAGTTCATGCCATTCATCCTTAGACAGCCTCAAAGGTAACATCTTGTTACCGCTTTTTCTTTTCATCGCTTAAGTTCTGACTCATTATTTCAGGGTAATGCAGTATTTCACTGGTAGTTGTGTTAGGGTTAATTATCCCTTCTCGTAAAATATTTCTAGCCATGTGGTGTTCATTTACTTGCTTGGATAGAAACGGTACATACTGTATGTATGAACTTCCTTTGTCTGCCCTCTCTGTTTATTTAATATGACAGAAAGTATCTACAATCTTCGTGAGGAGAATAAACAGCTTAGGAAGGCCCATCAGGATGTCCACATCCAGCTTCAAGATGTCAAGGTAAAATTATATATATAATATATAATTATATATAAAAGCTGTTCCTTTACCCAAGAGAATTTTCTGTGTTAGAACAAGAGAAAGTCCTGTGTCACAGCCTAACTGCCTTGCCTTTTCATTTTAGTTTTAACTTCCTTTAACATTGCATTGTTGTCTGGAATACAGTTTCATCCGATATATTTATAATAGTATAATAGCAAACTTTCTTATTAGCTTTCTTTTAAAAAAATTAACATAAATGTAGCTTTTTTAGCTTCATCTACCTAACAACTGTCCATGGCAGCTGCCATTGCTTTGCTGCTTCCCCTTCTGTCTGTGTGGGCACATGATAAAATGCCGGTCACAGAAGTGGGCCCAACACTGTCCAAACAGATCATACAGAAACTGAATTTATTAAAAACAATTCTATTCTTGCTCTACTGTCTATTGCGCCATTGTGCCATAAAAGAAAATATTTGTGACATCTGTGCCTCTGTCTTGTAATGAGCACCGAGAGGGAAATATGATCAAAATATAATTTCCATAGTAAAGCAGCTCAGGTCTTGATTCAAAATAGAGCCATGGACTACATTATTGGGAAGAGGGAATAAATTAATGTAAAAGGGTGCATTTGCAGGCTCACTCCCTGCACAAGTAATCTGTAGTGGTAGCCATTTTAATGGCGTTACCATCCTTAGGTGCTGTGCTTGGAAAAACTGCATATGCGCCTGATGGCCTAGCAAGTAACCTGTGTGTAAAACTGGTTATTCAGATTAACACGTGACCCACCACAGCATTGGATGGAACATGCAACCTTGTTTTCAAAAAAAAAAAAAAATGTCAATAAAAAGAGAAAGGTATTTGCAAATCATTTAACTTTATATTTAATTGCAATTAATACAAAATAACATATCAAAGGTTGCAACTGAGATATTTTATTAGATTCCGAAATATATTGCTTATTGGGAATTTGATGCCAGCAACACTTTCAAAAAATTTGGGAAGGGGTCATCAAAAGACTGCAAAAGGTAAATGGCAAGGTATTAAAAAGGTGATTATACAAGTAAATATACATGTAAATATGTATATGAATGACTTTGTATACTGAACTGCCATTATGTACCTGCTACATTATGACTTTTATATGATTATTATTATACATTTGATTGTAATCTGCATATAAAAACCAACAAATATTTTAAATTAAAAAAAAAGACTGCAAAAGGTGCGTAATTCTAAAAAGAGTAGATCCCACAGAGGCTGGGTCTCTTGGAAGAAGCTGAGGAGGGGTACACTGCAGGTGCAAATATTGCAATGATTTAAGAATAACTTCCTCAACTTAAAACTGCAAGAAGTTAACTCATATATAAACCAAATATAAACCATTCCATTTAAGATGCACTGAGGCACAGTGGAACACGGTTCTGTGGCCTGAAACATGTCAGCTTCCTGATTGGTTGGATGCCTTTTGCATTGTACTGTTGCTTAAAATCCATAAAGTTTGTTTGTTAATACATAGTAACGTTGGCATTTTGCACTTGAGCACAGTTACTGTTTTTATAATGGATCTGTAGCTGCCAAAATATACACGTCTGTGCACAAAATGATATTGCCCAGTGAGTGGGACATCTTAGAATAAGCCTTTTCCTTTAATATCGAGCTGAAATAAAATATGTTGAAAGTTTTTTTGGACACTGAGGTCACTCCTTTAAAGATATTCCTGAAAGACAGATCTAGCTCAAGCGGAACAAGCTCATGCTAACAGCCCCACACCAGATACACAAGCTCGCTTAGACTCGACTCAACGTGACCTTAAACTTCTACTTGTAGATGCCACTAAAAGATATCTAAATAACAGAGCACATCAACTATATGAACATGGAGATACCAACACACGACACATAGCTTTCCTAACTAAAGAGCTACGTCCATCTACCTCCATCCCACACTTAACAGCGGCGGATGGCTCAGATCTTACTGATCCGTCTGCAATAACTGCTCTCCTTGCAGAGTACTATACTCAACTGTACTCCTCCAAACTCAATAAATCGGAGGTTGAGATCAGACAATACTTACACCTAGTTACTCTCCCCAATTTAGACAATGACCAACGTATGGATCTTAATGCTGACTTTACTCTAGAGGAAACAGAGGACGTCATCACCTCATTTCCAAATATGAAAGCCCCTGGCCCTGACGGACTGCCCGCAGAATGGTAGAAAACCCATGTTAAACTGTTAGCCCCAAAACTACTGGACCTGTTCCAATCAGCCTCACGATCAAAAGTTCTTCCACCTTCATTCTACCAGGCAACAATAACGCTGATTCTTAAACAGGATAAGGACCCATCACAGTGTAGCTCCTATAGGCCCATATCACTTCTTAACATGGATGCGAAAATACTCGCTAAATTGCTAGCTAACCGCCTTAAGCGGGTAATCAATCACCTAATACACCCAGACCAGGCGGGATTCATCCCCAATAGATCCACCTATGCTAATGTTAGACGCCTCTACCACAATCTATCCATTACACATGACAATTCAAACATAAGGGCGATAGCCTCTCTGGACACAGAAAAGGCTTTAGATACTGTGGAGTGGGCATATCTTTTAGAGGTGTTATCAAAATTTGGCTTGGGTGCTAACTTTATCTCCTGGATTAAAATTATTTATGATTCTCCCCAGGCCTCGGTGCTGGCTAATGGGCTACTATCCAAACCCTTTCGTCTGACTCAAGGTACTAGACAGGGGTGCCCCTTTCCCCCCTTATTGTTCGCAATGGCAGTTGAACCTCTTGCTGCCATGATTAGGGACGACCCCCGGGTACAAGGGATCCGAGTGGGCAATAGAGAAGAGAAAATATCCCTTTATGCGGGCAACACTTTGATCTATCTAGCGGATACCAATCACTCCCTTGATAATGTCTTACAATTGGTGAAGCAATTTCGGGAGTACTCCGGTTTACGTGTTAACTGGAATAAGTCCAGCATCTTTCCTATAGACCCTAACCCGTGCCCCAGAATAGATCTGCCCCTGAATTTGGTTACTGAAATGAAGTATCTTGGCATAACTGTCTCCCTTGACAAATCTAGCTATACTAGATTAAACTTGCAACCTATCTTAGCGACTCTTAAAGCCAAAATCTCTACGTGGGCATTATTGCCCCTGTCCTTGGTGGGCCGTGTGAATCTCATTAAAATGTTATGTCTGCCTAAATTGCTTTATGTGTTAGCTAATGCTCCAACTTATGTACCTCTCCGCTGGTTCAATGACATTGATAAGCTGCTTCAGAAACTACTGTGGCCCAACTCTAAACCGAGACTGGCAAGGGCACCGTGGAACCAAGGTGGTTTGGCACTACCTAATTTTAGGAACTATTATCTAGCGGCTCAATTATCCAATTAGCAACAATGGTGGCACCCCAGTCTGGACAATCGCGCGTTGACTCTTGAAATGCATATCATGGGCTCCGAAGATGGACTACAAACTCTTCCATTTGCCGGCCCCAGGCCAGGTCATGACTTACCTGATACGACCCTATCCACATTCAAATGCTGGCAGATTGTGTCAAAGAAGGCATATCTAAACACCAATCAATGGTCCCCAGCAATGCCATTGTGGCACAACAAACTACTAGGTCAGTTTCTCCAGATCCCTGATCTGAGCATTTGGGCAAATAAAGGAGTTACAGAACTTCGCCATATTCTTATTGGGAATGCACTTAAAACATTTGACCAGCTCAAAAGTGAATTTGACTTGCCGAATCACTATTTGTTCCGATATCTGCAACTTAAGCACGCCTTCTCGGCACAATTTCCTGGCAACACGGTGCACCTTAGAGAGCCTCGAATAGAGAAACTTCTTAAATTGGAAGGGCTCAGACATCTGACCTCTGACCTCTAACCTCTATGGAGGGCTGATGGACTAAATGCCTGATCCATTGGCTAGAGCTAAATCTCAATGGACTCAGGACTTGGGAGAAATACCACAAATGCATGGTCAGATATTCTCAGTCAAGTGAGAGACATTTCAATATCAGCCAGAGACCTGCTTATTCAAATAAAGTTTCTTAACCGCATTTACTACACGCCTGTTAGATTAGCGAGAATCTTTCCAAATTCATTGGACACCTGCTTCAGAGGCTGTTCGGAGGAGGGTACTTACTATCACATGTTTTGTCAATTCTCTCATATACAGAAGTACTGGAAAGATGTTTGGGGCTTTTTGCATAGCTACTTGGGCCTTCCACATGTTGCCACGCCGACACTAAGTCTTTTGGGTCTTACAGAGGACCTACCCTTAAACACCAGGAACAGACTTTTACTCCTCCAACTTTTATTCTTTGCCAAGAAACTCATTCTCCTCCACTGGAAGGACACTCAGGCCCCCTGGATCAGGGAGTGGAAGCAGCTTGTCAATTCTAATTTGCCACATATCGAGGCAGTATATATCTCTAGAAATTGCCCGACTAAATTTGATCTGATATGGGGCACATGGATGGCGCTAGATAATATGGTACATGCATGAGCTAGATGGTTGTGAATTGTAGGCTCGAGGCAGGGCTGATAGTCTAAATGTGATGTATGATTTTATGTTGTGAGTTCTAGAGGGCTGATGGCAATGTCACAATGCAACTTTTTACCCTACCCCCTCTCTATTATTGACGGACACCGACTGTGCGTAATCCAACCTAGGTAATAATTGGAAGCGTAAACATGGCAATTTTATTTATGTATTTGCTTTTTTGAATGTAATTAAATTTTATTTTCTTGTTTGTTGGAAATAAATAAACAGAACTTGGGGAAAAAAAGATATTCCTGAAATCATATATTAAATATATTTATAAAGTAGCTCTATTGACTTTTTTTTTAATACAGCAACAGCATAAGAACTTGCTCTCTGAACATGAACAAGTTGCATTGAATTTGGAAAACCACAAGAGTGCGCTAGCTGCCGCACAGGTCAGAAGACAATTACTGCATCCAAACTGCTGTCATTTCTCACAGTTAAAATGTTGATCTGCTCTGCGTGCATGCAGGGAAAGTCCTGATGCTCTAACCCTCAGTAACCTTTGATCTGATTTCATGTTGTAAAAGCATCAATTAAAAATCTAATTTATATGATAATGGTTGTTCCTTTCCTCACTGACAGCAACGGTATAAGCCAAGGATGTCTAACTTGAGGCACTGTAGCACGCCCTTTGCCTATATTGGACATACCTTGTTAAAATGCATGCTCTAAGCATAATAGGGGCTTCTGTGATGTGCATGTTTATTTTGTGTACTAATATCTTGTACAGGTAGAGGATCAGTTATTCAGAAAGCTCTGAATTACAGAAAAGCTTTCTCCCATAGACTCCATTTTATCCAAATAATCCAAAATTATTTCCTTTTTCTCTGATCCAGGCTAAGATTTATTTAATCCTCATTGTAAGCAGAACCAGCCTATTGAGGTTATTTCATCTTTAAAAGATTTTCTAGCAAACTTAAGGCATGAAGATCCAAATTATGGAAAGATTTGTTTTCCAAAAAAAACCAGGTCCTGAGCATTCTGGATAATAGGTCCCATACCTGTACTTGGTCTCCACTGCTTTTCTGAATGTTGTCTATGCGCACAACACAGCTGTGAAATAACACTATTTAATAGACATAGGTGAGACCAGGTCTGCTGCAATGTGGCTGAAAGATCACCAGAAGACTTCCCTATCATCATTAAAGGGGACCTGTCACCCTAAGAAATAATTTCAAATTCTTTTCTATCATGTTAGTTGAGCAAAATAAACTTTACTTACACTGCATTTATTATTTAAATTTTGTTTCCTTCTGTTTTGGAATCATACAATTACAGCAAGCAGGCAGCTGCCATTTTGTGGACACGGTTATTAAGGGAAATTGTGTATCACCCCAAAATCTTGTGTATGAACAAGAATAAGGGACCTAATGTCCATGTGCAGTGCCCTACACAATTATAGAGCCTGAGGAGGGAAGGGGGAATGTGAGGAGAGCAGTGACATGTAGGAAGTGCTGAATGGAAAGTGAAAGTAATTGACTGCCCCTCCTCTATGCCACGGGCATAGAGGCGGGGCAGGTAATATTTGATTGACAGTTTAGATATTTAAACACCTTTATAACAGGTATGGATGTTTTAATGAAAAAAAATTTTGGGGGTTCCATATTTAATTTGGAAAGGACTTTCATTATGCAGTTTTTTATGTGTAGGTGACAGGTCCACTTTAAGTGAGCATATATAACTTTGTTAGGAAAGCAGTATTCATGGTTTAAAGTCCTCCCATGATATTTACATTCATGTGCTGCTCCCTATGGGATCAGAGACAATGGTAGAAAGTGAAGAGTATTTTGATTGGTTCGGATCTGAACTAGAGAAGACCATGATGATCAAACCTAATGCCTTCAAAGAGCACCTTAACCTTGAATTAAAGGTAGTCCAACATGAAATTACAATACTGAGTCCAACCCCAAAATGCTGAATCTAAAGCAGACTTTTGGATTTGCCTTTTTTAAACATAGCCCTTTATAAACATAGCTCTTAAGTAGTTTCCTCACTGAACATTTCCTTGTGGAAAACTTGGTGACGGAACAGAGATAATTGTTGTCAGTGGAAAGCACTGAGCCTAGTGCTCTTGATACTCTCTCTGTTGACCCATAACCTGAGGACATCCATTGACAATAATCAAATTGATTTTCCAGATTCCCCCTTTAAGTTACCATAGAATTAATGCCAAACTAGGCTTTTTGATGCACCAACCTTCCAGAAATCAATCAAATCTTACCCATGGCCTGTGTATCAACAGTCTCAACATACTCACCTATAGAATTTCAATATGCTTCAGCAAAACTTTATCAGAATTATTTATTTATGATGCATTTGTGAAACCTTCATGATTGCAACAATAAATGTTTCTACTGACTCCTTTTAATACATTACATACACTAAGAAAATAGAGATCATCGCATCGCATTGCAGTGCCATATGATAACAGGCACCCCCCAAAAAACAAATCTAGTACAACAGCACTTGAATATATTAATATATTTTTTTATTTGTGTCCAAAGTGGCAATTTGACAGCTTCAACTCATGCTGTGTATGTGTGTGCACAAAGAAAATAGTGCCTTTAACACTAATTTGCTTACATTAAATTACAAGGTTTCTTCAGTCATTTGTGGCAATCAACAAGCTTTTGGCTTTATTTTTGCTCTTACTGAGGCCTGTCAAGAATGCTAAAGGAAATATCCAACTCTGTCACCTTTTGACTTTGTCAATTTGCAATCTGCCATGATTTGAAGAAGATTTTACTTCCCTGCACCTGTCTCTAGGATTACATGACTTTAATTTATTTCCCATAAATCCTAAATTAAGAAATCCTTTTGACAGTTGTTCCTTTGTCACTTTGTCTGAAACTAAAAAAAAAAAAAAATCAACCTACAGTACTTATTGTTCCCTAAACATTTATTTTTCTTGGGGCTTTTATTTCCAGTAATATCTGTTTTTCTAGCTGTACACTGTTGCTTTGCTCGTCTGGATATGCAATTGGTTGTTTTAAGTAAATTATAATATTGAATTCTGTTACAAATAAAATTTACTATGTATAAAGGGCACAATGTTTTTTTTTTGTTCCAGAGCCAGGTAGAAGAGTTTATGCAGTTAAAAAAAACACTCAATAAAATGTCAAGCCTACGCCAACCAGAAAAGACCACTGACCCAACAGAACAAAATCATTCACCAAACATTGTACCCATTCAGGAACATGCGACAGAACAAGCGCTTATGGTAAGCCTTGAGCCCAATCAACTGAAGAGTATTTTGAGGCTAAATTATTTGAGAGTGAGAGACAGAGAGACCTTTACCTCCTGTTTCGGTCAGTATTTGTATGTTTGTATATATAGCTTTTTCTTGCACATCTGAAGGGTTGCTTATTGAAAACCTTCGTTTAAAGAGTGTGTTGAAACTTATTTCTGCAGACAAATGTTCAGACTCGGCAAGTAGTGGATCATATCATCAGGTCAAGTGCTGCTACCAATGATGAGGCGGTACAGCTGAACAAAGTGAAAACTAATCTCGACATGCCAAAAGAAGACACTAGGCCATGGCAAGAGACAGCGACACCCACTGAGCATCCTGTTGAAGTAGAAGAAGAACACAAAAAGGAACTGGAGGAAGAAGAAATGGAACAGGTCGGAAAGCCAGAACGTTTAGTTGAAGAACAAGATCAAGTACAAGAGGAACAGGAGCAAAGCAAGCCAGAAGAAGAGGACCATGCATTGGAAGGAAATCAGGAGGAGCAAAAGGAAGAGGAGACCAACAATATACAAGGAAATAAACATACTGAGGTGAGACAATTACTTTTGATATCATGTAAAAATCCACAGACAGTGAGCTATGATGCTATGAAAGCATGTCAGACACATCTTCATTCCTCCAGTCCATTTAGGGCTAAACCATGGCTACATCATAGATTGTGACCTATGGCACTGTAGCAAAAATTGTAGGAATATAGATTCACAGGAGGATGCCTGGTAAGGCTCCATCTAGAGCAGTGATCTCCAACCAGTAGCTGGTGAGCAACATGTTGCTCTTCGACTCCTTGGATGTTGCTCCCAGTGGCCTCCAAGCAGGTGCTTCTTTTTGAATTCCTGGCTTAAAGGCCAGCTTTATTTGCATAAAAACCATGTATACTGCCAAACAGAGCCTCCTGGTGGCTGCAAGTCAAAATAGGGGCTATCAATACCCAATCACAGCACTTATTTGGAAGCCCCGGGAACTTTTTGCATGCTTGTGTTGCTCTCCAACATTATTTTATACTTGAGTGTGGCTCATGGGTAAAAAAGTTTGGGGACCCCTGCTGCAATGCAGTTCCAGGGTAGTGTAGTTTAGTAAGTACTAAAGTGTTCTGTAAGAGTGTTTTGTATTTGTCATTATTACTGTATGTGTTTAGTAAACCATACTGTTTAGTATTAATGTCAAGATTCCTCCGAGAATAAAATTGAATGCACATTTTATTTTTTAAGTAGCTTTACTACTGTTATTTCTAGTAAGCAGCAGACATGAGCGGTATGAGTTTTAATACAGATGGATTTGCTGAACTGAATCTGAACCAACAATATCTGCAAAACTGCATTTTCTATTTTTGGTTTTGCCTTGACTGAATACAAACCAAACGAAATCTTGTAAAACATGCTGGATTTTCTCCAAAAACTGGATTGTTCCATCTCTACAGTTTGAAATGTTCTGTCATTGTTAATGTTCCTGTACCAGTGCAGGTATGTTAGTAGTTCATAACCATGCTGTTCTTGCTCCTTTTTGTTGTGATAGAGGGATTCAACACGAATGCCTCAGAGCAAGAACAGATCTGCCTATGAGGAGCAGCTGGAGCAGCAGCAACTAGCAGCACGGCAAATGGAGGAAGCGCGACGCCTCAAAGACCAACAGGATCTGATTCACCAACAGAGGCTCAAAGAGCATCTTCTCCGCCAGCAGCAACTACATGATAAAGACCGTCAACTGCAGAGGCAAAATAAATATAAAGAGGAACAACTTGCTGAGAAGCTAAGGTTCCCTTAAACAATCTCATTTATAAGGGGTCTAAAGGTTGGGCTGAAAAGGGCCGGTATAGCTTAATCTTATATTTTAACCTATAGGTTTGTCTAATTGACATATTAATAGCTGTTTTAATTTTTATGTTCCATTTATTCTTCCTCTCCATAAATTAAGTGAATATACTGTACTGCTTGCTCTTCATTCAGTTTTAGCCTCGCCTAAACAGCCATTGTCTGATTGCAGGCTGGCCAAAAATGCCTTATCGCTTCCCACAGGGTTCCATTTTTGTTTATTATGCCATTACAGAAAACCAGGGCCAATCTGCCAAGCTGAGATACTGTGTACACAGAATTTGGCTTCAGCTATAAACCCTTTGGAACTGTCCCATGAAATGAAAAGCCAGAGAATCTTTGAAAATTCTTTAGTACTTGGCTGTATCTAATCTCACTAAATATCCTGCCTTTCTTGTCTGGCATTTTGCAGTTCTCTGGCTTATTTGTTTAAGCTATTTCTGCTGCAGGTATATTTTGGCATTTCTTTAAAACAAAATTAATCTTGTTACCCCTAATTCTTCCTCCCATTGGCGTTGAGCATGGCATTCTGTTTATTTCTTTTATTCCAATGTCATCTTCTCAGTAATCCTACACCATATTGTCTCTACAGGAGGCAATTTTTCTGTCAGTCACATTTTTTTGTGCTGTCATAGGAAGCAGGCAGAGTATGAAAATGCTGACCATGATTTCGTACAAGGAGAAGAAGAACAACCTATACAGCAGGAGGAAGCAGGTATTTTCTTGCATTATTGCCTTCCTGTAGTTTATAAACACCCCTGAGTATCACAACATTTGTTTAAAAAAAAAAGTGATCACCATATGTTTATAAGGGCAAAAGTTGGTTGGTGATTGCTCATTTTCCTACTCTGCGTCTAGCTTCTCTCATACACTCTCATCTCTGCATTGGAAAATAACCTTGCACAAAGTATGTTCAGCATAAGCCCTGTTAATTGAACTCTTGTTGAACAAGGGGGTGTGCTGCCCTTTGTAATGTGCATGTGAAATGTTTATCAGTCATAGTGATCATTTAACTATTGAACAGTTTGTGCTGAAACAATTCAGGCTATTAAAAAAAACATTGCAAAATCCTGAAGTTGTGCTATTGGCCTTCATAATTTCTGGAACCCACTTTGTTCCCTTAATAGGAGCACTGATCATGGCCTGGTCTGCTGAGAAGGTGCTTGGTAATGGCTCTCCGTAGTCATTGTATAGCAGGATCAATCCCTACATTTTTCTCTTTTCCCACAAAATTCTATAGCTGTTTTTGTTGACTGAGATGCTACAAACTTTGATAGATATAAAGTTATACCCATGGGATAAAGTTTACTGGAGCATGCCCTGTCCTCACATCATTTACCCCACTCAATAGCAGGAGTCAGTAGCATTGCAACACTTCAGCAAACTGTGCTCCATTTGCACAGAACAACATGGTGTTTTAGAAGTCCATTTTCTTTGCACCTCGATTACTGCTACTTCAACCAATGCAAATTTTAGCCTTCTCATCCGGAGGGATACAGCTCCCATATAACTGCTGAAAAGGCTCATGCAGAATGTATTTTATCTAGTTCCAGCACTGTGAAAAATGTTGCTCCTTTAGAAATAACTTGATTTTTACTAAATTTCTACTTTTTCTTACTCCAAGAAGTAAATCGGGAGATTACAGAAGGGAAACACATTTAAAAAAAATGCCTTTGCAGTAGAATTTATTGAAAAATAATTCATTCATTAACCTTTACAAGGTTATTGAACTCTATTACAATTGCTTGCTTACCTGTACATTGATATTCATTACCCCCCTCCCATGGTGCTGCTTTTAAACTTTCATGTTGGATAAATACAAAGCAGTTCATTAAGCAGTGGGGAATGAAGTTAGAGACAATGGAATTATCCTCTTTCTCCATCCGCAGTGATTCAAAAGTAATAAGATCCTAAAGCATTCATTCAGGTTATGATGGATATATAGACTAATTTGTGTATAGGTCAACCTAGGGGATTGTGTCACCAGCGTGCATGTATGTACGGTATCCATGGCCAGGTGCTGCTCCAAAAGAATACATACGAATTTAAAGAAATGGGGAAGCACTCCTTGGACTTAATAATACAATTACTTTAGTATGTCATGTAATATGTATATATTATATATGTAACTATTCTAAGATCTAATGTAACTATTTCAAGATCCAATGGCTCTGTATATTTGCTTCATTTTAGCTTATGAAAGGGATGATCACCAAGATGAGGCAGAAGACATAGACACTGCTAATAATGCGAATGAGGAGCAAGCCTTGGATCAAGAAGCTGAAAGTAGAGAGGGGCAAGAGGTAAACATGATGCATTGAGATAAATTGATATCTACTGTTTCTTCTGACACCGACCAATTGAATTTAATGAAAATCTTTAAAGCATAGGTGTTTCTTAGTAGGAAACATACAGATTATTTTCATTGCTTCTTTAATGAAGTACAGGATCGTGTTATCGTGATTGAAGCTCTGGCATGCAATGTAGAGACATCTAATGAAGCATTTTAATTTTATTTATTGATCAACGTCAGAAAGTCTGCTCCTCTGTACGGTTGCGTTTGTCTGGCACAATTGTATCCATCGACTTGTAGCTCCCATCGATTCATAATATCTCACTGACAGTTACATGGGAAAATAGCGCTCTGTAAGAGATTGACTCAGTCTGCTCAGTGAAGCAGAATGTTTGTGGCGAGAATAAGGATGACTTACGAGCGCTTTGACAGGCTAAGATTCTAATGATAACTGTATCCCATGAATGCTAAAGAAAAAGTACAGTTTATTCTTAAAATGCATATGATGTTATATAGGTTTTCTACATGTGCATAGCTATTCACTAGGTATAGGCCATTGTGCCTTTGCTGTGGGTATGGCTGCAGGGTGCATTTGGTAAGAGTGGATTCTGCTATCTGTTTTAGAGATGTTGTTCATAAAAAAGGATGTATATACAGTATGCTACATGAAAAAAATGATTTTTATTTCTGTATGAAGCCAAGAAGATTTATTAATACCTTAGAAAATAGGCAAACCGCAGTGACATGTTTACAGACTAAAACTGGTCATATTTATCCCTGATCATGAAGTCTTTAGATTTGGAAGGACAGACCAAAAAAATGTAGAATGGGGAAAAATAACTAGCGATAGTCTTGGTAACAGGTATAAGAATTGCTGAAATAAAGTGCCAAAAATGGTTTTAATCACTTAAGGAGGTTTGTAGCAGCTGCTTGTAGCTGGATAAAAGTGGGAGTTTAAAAAGTGCAGTTTATTATCTGTCAGTTACAAATAACTGCTATTAATTTGCCTTTAGTAATGTAGGCTCAGAAGAGAATAATTATGAGATATAATAATAGTCCAAAGTGCCTATTATTAGTACAGAGGGTGAAAGGTCTAACTTTTACTCTTCAGTAATATTTCTTCATTTGAAAGTTGCCCATGTGAACTACAACTCCCACCACCAGAAACCAGTGTGGAATAGTGCAGTACCAGGCAGATGCACAGCCATGAGTGTGGCTCTCTTGCTTTAAAATTTCATTAAAAAAACTATACAAATATACAAAATTTTGTGTAGTCTATAATAATCGTAAGCTGTGCAATGAATGTATATAATAAATAAACCTCACAAAAGAACCCTACTTTATGTTGAACCTTAAACTTCCATATGTAATAAAAGAAATGCCGTTTGCCCAGGTACAGTAACTGGTAACCAGTTAAACCTGCTGACTGGTTGCTATTTGCGATTAGACCTGTAGCAAACTTGGCAGTTTTATTACATAACCCCTATAATCTCTTATGACATGTTATAAAGAACTCTACTTTTTCATAGGCTTTTGAGGCTACATAAGCTTCTCTATCAGATGTTTGATGATCAATGATGAATCAGAAGCCTTAGCCTGGATATTGCTTGCAGAGCCGAACGTTGTAAACATTCTTTATTCTCTCTTTTCATTCTCAAGTACATAAGCGTAGGGATGCCGCAGTTCTCACCTTAGGGAAATTATGCACTCATATAATGTTGGAAGCTGACCTGGAAAAGAGCCCAGACTCTAACAATATATCACCTCATATCAACCCCCTGTGGTGAGAACTGAGATTGGCTGCTGCTTCATTAACCCCTGAGTTATTTAAAAATGAACTAAGCTACAAGCTGGTATGGCTAATAGAAAAATTACTTGTTTTCTCTCTGATATTGTGGTGCTTAACAGGACTGAATATTTTAAAGGAGAAGGAAAGCTACAGAGGCATTTTATTGCCAATAGATTAGCTGCAATAGTGCAAGCCAGAATGTTATATTTATTCTGTAGAATGTTTTACCATACCTGAGTAAAAAGCTCTAGAAACTCTGTTTGTTTAGGATAGCAGCTGCAGTATTAACATGTTGTGACATCACTTCCTGCCTGAGTCTCTCCCTGCTCTGGGCTCAGATTACAGCAGAGAAGGGGGGGAGAGGAGCAAACTGAGCATGCTCTTGCCCAGGGCAATGAGGTTTAAGCTGAAGGCAGGAAGTCTGATACAGAAGCCCATGAGTACACAATAGAAGGAAAGAAATTAAGTTTTCTTTTGACAGGGGACTCAGAGCAGCATTACTTTGAGGGTTTACTGGTATATTTAGATGGACCTTTCTGATAAGGCTTACTTAGTTTTAACCTTTCCTTCTCCTTTAAAAGGTACTAGGGATACAGTTTTACATTTTAAAGCCATGTTATATAGCATTATCTCCGTTACATCTTCTTATTCAGCAATGTAAAGAATTTGTACGTCAGATTACATTTGTAGTTTTGACAATACCCTAAATTGTCAAATTCCTTGAGTTTCATCTATCTTTGCAGTCAGAGCCAGATTTACATTTTGAAGCATACACATACATAGTTACATCCTATTTAGGCATAGTTAAGTTATATCCTCTAGCTCTGCCCAAACGTATCCAAAGGAAAGCAGAACTAGCCAACAGAATAGCTGAACCACAGGGTAAACCCCTAGTGCTTTATTGTGTCTGACAATGGGCATGCCCCAGAAACCTGCTGTTCAGTTTGTCTGACACAATAAAGCACTAGAGGTTTATCTTGTGGTTCAGCTTGTGTGCTGTTTCTGCTTTCCATTATGATTCTAGAGGATGGGTGCTTATCCCCCTAGTACTGTACACCGGAGTTTGGGAGTGCCTGTGATTAACACACTCCCTGGTCATGCACATTGGTGGCTACATTAAAAAACAAATCTGTTAAAATGGAAAGACTTGGGAAAATAGTTCAGGGCAGTGGTAGATGGAACTGCGAATAGGATTCTATGAATACAAACACATTGTGATGCAGCAAATATCATTCAGAATAACAGAATAGCTTTCATAGGACAACCCTTGTTTCATTTTCCACCACTCACACGTATGTTGCCAATGGATGCGACTTTGTGAGCTGCATTCTCTGTCTTGTGCCAGATTTTTATTTGGGGAAAGGCACTAAGACTGCTTACACAAGTGCACTGGATATGGGTCCCCACCATGTATCTTACTGTATAAAAAAGGGAAATATTCTTACATTATCTCATGCAAGCTGCCTAACAACAGAAACAATGTCTGTATAGAAGGCTGCTGCAGAAGATGTGAATCCAGCTGACGATCCAAATAACCAAGGGGAAGATGAATTTGAAGAGGCAGAACAAGAACGAGAGGAGACCCTGCCCGACGAGATTGAGGCACAGAGACAACAGCAAGACCATGCTGAGGTCCAGGAGCATTTAGCGGTAAGCAGCTCTCCCTATTCTACATGATAGTGCCACAAGGAGTCACTTGGAGGCAGAAGTACTCCACAAGACTGAAATCCACACTGCAGTTAATGAAAACACCTAAGCTTCATCATGCTTTCTAAACCAGTACAGGAAACACATGTATAAAGCACAAATTGTTCTGCTTCAGCTGTAATGCAAATGGCTAACAACCTTTTTACTGTCTGACACTATAATAGTTTTTACAAAATTCTGCTGTTTGTTCTGCCTTAAAATAGTACAGTGAAAAATAATTTATGTTTATAGCTGTTAGGAGCCAGGCATTTGGTGAACACTAGTCATGCTGTGTTCTGCTGCTGTAAATGTGGAAGACAGACATCACAAAAAAAGCTGCTTCAGTCTCTGAGTTTGTGAGTGTCTCCATTTAATGTCCCCAAGAGTGAGAGCACAGACGGATTATTCTTTGAAACAAGTTGTTTTTTTCGTCCAAGCTGCTTTCATGATACTGGGCCTCTTTGTGTTACAGATGGCTGGAAACCCTGATCAGCAAGAAGACAATATTGACCAGCAATACCAAGAAGAAGAGGAAGAGGTATTCATTCTTTTTCTATTGTTGACAATTGAGAGTTAAAAAAAAAAAACAGGGAGACATAGATTGTGTTCTCATTGGATGACTAAGCAAAGCACTGGCCATTCATGGCAGCCGAATGAGGATGAAGACAAAACTATTTGTACAAGTGTTAACTGCAACTAATTTCACGACTGGCAGAGCCACAAATGCTTTTACTTAAGGTTACTGGGGACAAGTGAATTGATTGCTTATGAGATTGAATTTCCAGTTGCATATTCCTCTTAGTAAAACACCACATTCCATTTGTCCAAGTGAACCAGTGACATTGTGGCAATAACATTTTATTATTTTCCTAATATATAGTAAACCACACGGGGCTGTTTCCTTAGCTTTGTCTGTGTTTATAAGCTGCTTTGCTTGGCTTTTACATATTTGTATCACTTTTAAATGGTACAGCTCAGTTTATAAAAATAGTGACTTTTCATTCTGCATAATAACTGTTTTTTGAGGTGCTGTTAAACTACAAATTCTGTTTGACATGTTTACAGCTAAATGCCCTCAGCCCACTTTCATGCAGAGTTGTCCATCCCGCATTTCTCCAGCTCAAAACCTACAGAACTTCTGGCTGTCAGGGGTTGGTGGGAGTTGCAGTTTAGCTGGGCTAAGACAGTTTGGTATCCCTATTCTATAATATTAAAGTGACTGTACTGAGTTAAATGGCCAGCCATTTTTAGATACAGAGGGTGTCGGGAGTTACAACAACTATTATAATTCTCACAAAACTGCCTGCATATTGTTAAGGTCCAAGAAGATTTAACTGAAGAAAGAAAAAGGGAACAAAATGCTGAAGAGATGTATGGGGAAAATGAGGAAAATGTAAGGCTAATCAAGAAAACAATGTACTAGTTTTAGCCTTCTCGCGGTGCATCTTAACCTTTGTGTTTGAATAATACAAATACGATTTGTGTGCTACTAATACCGCATGCAGGGAAACACTGCGTTATGTGTGTCTACATTACAGTGATGTGTAGAAGTTCAGGCTGCCCTCACTCCTAGCAACAGCCTTTGTGCATTTATATGAACAATCGGCTGACTGACACATCCACCATCTACCCAGTCTATTCTCTACTGTAAATAATAAAAGCTATCCGTTTAACACAGACACTAGCAGCATATTGTAATGTAATACAGAAATCCATTTCATTGCTTATCTAAACCTCTGGGCTCCAGGGAGAGCACTGGCAGGATTTAAACCAGAGCAGACGGCAAACTGTAGCGGCTTTATATGTTCCAGTTATCACACACAGCTATTATTTCAATAAGTAGGGCAAATCACATAAATCATTTTATAAGCATGCGTGGGCCAGTCTGGGGCCTCTTTAGAAGCATAATATTCCCTTCTAATCTTGGCTTCTTTGTAGCTGGAGACAAAACAACTAAAGTACAGGGTCCTTTGGTTCAAATGCTGTAGAGAGTTACAATGTGTTGATGGTATAACTGTGCACTGTTCTGTTCAGTGTCCATTTCACTGTTCAAAGAACTCAAACTGACACCAATAAATGGATTAGGGGCTTTATTGCAGATTTTTGAAGCCAAACATTTCGCAGATTTTGCAATGAAAGAAGTGCCTAAATGTGAGTTTCTCTTATAGCTATGAATACTGTTGAAGCATTCAGTGTTTTCTTAAGCTTTTCAGATCTAATTTTACTCTGTCTCCATCTGCTGTGTCTTCCTTTACTAACACTACTCAAAAAGCAAACACAAGATCAGAACAGATGATTTATAAGATAAGATGATTTGTTAATGATTTGCTGAAATACAGCACGTGCATTTTCCAATACCCTATCTCCTGTTTTCAAGAAATATATGTTTATGAATTATTCTTATTTTTTTTGGTATGGTGTCTACTCTGATTGTGATTTATAGGGATCCTATGGGGTATGACTGTAAGGTCTTTGCATCTGCAGTTTCTTCGAGGAGAACTCCAAACCAAAATTTGATAAAGAGGCCCACTTAACACAAAAACCCCTAATATACCCATCACAGTTACCTGTTTCTTCAAAAAGTATGAATAAATGCAATTTTCTGTGCTGAAATCCAGCTGTTTAACAGTTCTTCTCTTTCTGCATCATTTGAAATCCTGGCAGGGAAGGAGGGACTAAACACTGATGTTACTAATTGGTCTCCACAGTTTACAGAAGCATGCAGGAACTACATAAACCACAACGCATTGCACAGCGATGTTCCTTTCTTTATTTATACACTTGCAGGGAATTGTATTGATGCAGGCTGAGGACAGATGGCTGTTGATACAAAGTAACAGTAGTCAGCCAGCTCAGCAAAGTAGTCAGAGAGATCACCAGAATAACAGAGGGCTAGGCTTAGAGAACTATCAGAAAACATTAAAAATCATGAAAAGTCTGCATATTTTTTTAATTGATGTATATTGCAAAGTTGCTTGAAATTATGTTTACTATGTTTTTGTGGAGTTCCCCTTTCAGAAAAGGTATGGTTCCTGAGTTAAAGGGGTGGCTTTAACTTTTAGTATGTTATAGAATGGCCAATACTGATCAACTTTCCAATTGGTCTTTATTATTTAGGTTTTATAGTTTTTAAAATTATTTGCCTTCTTCTGACTCTTTCAAGCTAACGGGGGTCACTGACCCCATCTAAAAACAAATGCTCTGTAAGGCTACACATTGATTGTTATTGCTAATTTTTATTATTCAACTTTCTATTCAGGCCCTCTCCAATTCATATTTCAGTCTCTTGTTTAAATCAATGCATGCTTGCTAGGGTAATTGGAACCCTAGCAACCAGATTGCTGAAATTGCAAACTGAAGAGCTGCTGATTAACATATATATATATATATATATATATAGCATAGAAATTTATATTCTGAGACAATTTGCCATTGTTTTTATTTTTTTAGTGGTTTTTCAGCTCTTGATCAATAGTTCTTCATAAGAATATGTATGCAGCTATCTGGTTGCTAGGGTCTTGTTTTTTCTTAGGTACTAGGCAGGGGTTTGGATGGGAGACTGGAATATGGATAGTAAAGGAACTGATAGAAAGATAAGTAATAAAAAATAACTATAATAATTAAATTGGAGCTTATCAGGTTTTTTTGCTGCCGGTGTCAATGACCCCATATTAAAATTAAAATGATGTGGAAGAGAGAGGCTAATGGTTAAAATAAACTATAGAAAATAAATAGCGAAGACCAATTGAAAAGTTGCTATGAATAACATACTAAAAGTTAACTTGAAAGTGAACCATCCCTTTAAGTAGTTTTGGGCCATGTAAAAAACTATCCTAGTTGCACTGACAGTCGAATCAAGTCTCCTAAATTATATATTAAATATATAATCTTTACATCCCCAAATCTTCACTCATTGGTTATGTAATCTTGAAAAAACCTTTGGGCTCACACGCAAGCAGACATGCATTCAATTGACATTTCTTAACATCATATAAGAAATACATTCAGAACATAAGATGCCATGACTGTTCTGTTTTGCCTTTGCTTTGTTGACAGGAAAGACAGATTGGTGCAGAGAGAGAACCTGATGTACAGCATGAAGACAACAAAGAAAGAAATGAAGAGAACTATGAGGAAGAAGAGGAGGAGGAAGAAGACGGGGTAGCTGGGGTGAAAAATAAGCGAAGAGCTGAAATGTAATGACAGCCAATACTATAGAAACAGATGAGATGCAAATACCAAGTTGGCCTTTATCTTTTTCCTTTTGTAATTTTATATTAGAATATATTGGACCGTTATATATAAAGACTGTATTTTTATTAAATCACACTTATTTTAATAATATAGGCTTTTTTTGTAAAAAAAGAAATAGTTATCAAAGCAGACATTTCAAAACCTAAAGATTGGATTAGATGCATCTAACGGCTAGTTTTATGAATCGGCACTCGGGCAATTAGATGCATATATATATATATATAAACATGGAATTTTCCATTTATCAAATGGAAAGTGTGTAAGATAATGTTTAGCTATGCCTCAGTAGGTTAAGTTGAAATTGGTCATGTTCGTTTCCATCTGCTGCCGGAGAATGCTTGTCTATGCAGTTCAGCAGCAGCTTCAGGGTCTGTTATTGAAAATCCCTCCCTGAGTTATGAAATATAAAGCTGACTTTCAGAAAGTTCTCTTGAATTATAAGACACTACAAAATTGTCTCAAACAATAAAGTGAAATGTTGAACGTGCCAGTGACTTAGGAACTGTCCTTTAGATAAGATCTTATCTAATAATCAAATAAAGTGGCTTATAATGCCTTACATTCTAAGCCAAAATATGTAGCTATACGTTTCCAACTGCAGATAGAGGAAGCAATAAAGGAGCAGGGGGTACATTATTTATTATAATACACATGCTTCAGGTAGTCATAATTTTGAGGGGCTTTTCTAGCTGTTGGCGTTCTATGAGTTTTGAATAAAAACAACCAGCCTTGTGGCCTTTTGTACTTCAGGTATGCTTAGCAGTTATAGTCTGAAGTACCTCATCCCCTGTAATCCTTTCAAACACTGTTGTTTTGCATTTTTTTCTCCTCTGAAATCTAATGATTATGATTTCTGTCATCCTTGTGATAATGTCTCATTGATAATCTTTTCTTTGGTAACACGTCACTAGGCTGACAACACTTAGCGGGTTATTTATTAAAGTCCGAGAGCCCAAAACTTGAAAAATTATTTTTTTACTATAAAATCTGAATTTTTAGTAAAAAAAAAATATTATACCCCGAGGATGGAAAATGTATCTAAGGCATCGAAGACCTGCCGAGGTTGTATATAAGTCAATGGGAGAAGTCCCAAAGTTATCTTGATCTGTGCTGGGTTTCGTGCAAATATACGAAAAGGTTTTTTTCCTGCACTCAAATTTTTCGGGGAAAAAATTTATTGATAAATAAATAGAAATAACATGTGTGGATTTGGTCGGACTATTTAAAAAAAAAAAAGGAGATACATTCAGATTTTGATAAATAACCTCCTTATAATGCCAACCTGACATGTTTTTGTAGGAAGGAATCTCCACTTCCGCAGCGAATTGACTGAATGATTAAGAAAAACTCGGAATAATTTAATAAGAGGGAACTGATTACACTTCAGCAGAGCTTCAACCAAAAATGAAGCCCCAGACAGCTCACTCTCACTAAGCAATTGGGATTATTGCTTTTCTTCCTACTCTTATCATGTGGATGCCCTTGCAAGCTTTCACTACACCCGATTCACAAGGAATCATAGGAAACAAATTGGCCCGCAGTACAAGTATCACATAATCTGTGCAGATGTTTACACTGATTTCCCTTAATAACAATTCCACATTAATTTTTATTAAATGTTAAGGGGCAGTATACCCCCTTCTTTAATATAAGAACACAGTTTTTGCCTACTGTTTAAATCATTTTTATTTGTTCAGCTAAACAGGAAAATAAGGAATATATCATGTTTAGTACTTGCGAGGTAGATAATGGAATTACCAGTAAGCAATCTTTCTCCTTTCACCCCTAATGGTTTTCAAAAAAGAGTCTGTTATACAGTGAGTTATCTTAACCCATTAGATTTCTTCTTCTGCTCACTCTGGAGAAAAGAAGCTAACAGAATGCAAAGTGACAGGGGTACCCAAATATGACAGATGCCAGGCTCAGTAATACATACAAAATTGCTTGACTGCTTTATCCCATATTAATACATAATAGCTCACTTGTACAGATACTGTCATGGTACTGTCCTTCAAGATATGCTATTGTCTCCATAAATAACCATTATTATGCATACTGGGGGTCATTTATAAACAGTGGGCAAATTTGCTCCTGGGCAGTAACCCTTGGCAACCAATAAGATGATTGCTTTCAGTGTTCAACCTGCAGCTGTCTGAAAAAAGCTAATCACTGATTGGTTGCTATGGGTTACTGCCCAGGTGCAAATTTGCCCAGTGTTTATAAATGAGCCAAACTGTGCCACCACAAAAAGGAAATACAATAGTCACAGTGTGGCTGCCACACATCTTAACAGCTCAGAAACATTATGTGCAAGTACCTATCTGCTTTAGAAGGGCCTGAGAATTTGATAGTGCTCTGTACTAGTCAAATAATGTGGCTTGATAAAGAAACACCCATGTTAGCTGCTATAAAACATAGAGAAACAAAGAGATTCAAACTTAAATTGAAATCTTAATTTTAGTCTCTTACTATAGGGCAAACCAGCACTGAGCATACCTTAGTTTAGAATTGCGTAGGTGCCATAGCAATGTGTTCATAACTAGAAATGGCAGACCCTTCTAGATAAGCTTAGAGATCTTAGCACTACATGTATATGAATTCTCAAAAGAAAAATTTGATAAAAAGTCAAGCCCTTTGAGGACAAGCCAAAAGCCTGCACAAATTGCTTTGCCTGATCCCCTTGGATGAAACCATAATACAATCAAGTTATTTATTTATGATTGAATTATTTGCGGTTTATGTGCTTGCTTTAGCAAGGTGGGGTTGTGGATTTGTTTATTGAAGTCATTTTGAGCAAACTGCTCAAATAATAGAACAAACCTCACCTCCATAAATATTTTAACTGCTTTTCATCCTACCACACATGCCCATGTCTGTCATTGCTTTAGGTTTTACTGCTGCCTTATGTTCTTTAGGGAATGCATATATCCTAGTTGCCAAAAGAAAAAGTGCTATTTGTTCTGTAATGACACACTCTGCAATCTATTTTCACACACTTCCTTAACAGAGTTTATATGAAGTATAATGAAGATTGGATGTGTGAATAATCTATCGTATTAATGTCACTAGCTTTTCACTACATACTGAATTAGCGAACAGGGGCATATTTATCAAGACTCGAATTTGTGTGAGGGGTTTTCTACCTCTCATAAACTCAAATTTTGAATGTTTTGTGTGTTTATGGAAAAATCAGAATAACAAAAACTCGAGGGGGAAAAATTCACGTTCATGTCCCGAAAACTCGAATGAATCGAATTTTTACATTCAGATTTTTGAATTTTTTTTTTTATTATTAACTCACAGACATCCAAGTTTTTGAAAAATATAACTGTAATGTGTGAGTTTGGGCGCAAAAAAACTTTGCATCATGGAAAAAAAATCACATTCAATTTGATAAATCTGCTCCTACAAAAAGGCTGCATTAGAAGCAGCGCAGCAATAATGAACTGGGATTCTGGGCAGTACCGTATATTGTATGCTCCTGCTACAGCTTCTGCTGTATCTAATAAACTGTCTAATAAACTATTCATAGCCAGGGTATTACAAAACTAGTCATGAGAAAACTGTACTGTAAACATAAGGAAATACTTTTGATGTTCTGAAACAGGGACACCCAAGTGTGAAGATAATCAGCATTTGTAGTGCTACCTTTATACATATCTGACTCTGAATTGTCCTCCCCCATGAAACTTGATGTATATGTTTTGGCTTTGTGATGTGACTGAGCATCAGTACTATCACAATGCCTTATTCGTAGTGCCTTAAAGTTCCTTGATGCCTTTACGTTTTGGCCATTATACCAAATGCACCATGGACAAGCAAATTGACCAGAATTAAAAGTAGCCAGGAATGTGCAATGCCCAAATGCTGTAGTACCCTACTCAATGGGAAATGGCAGCAGGAGGTGCAATGTTTGAACTGACTTAAAGTGGACCTGTCACCCAGACACAAAAATCTAATTAAACATGAAATCCAATTCCTATTTTTTATTAAAATAGTCATAGCTCTTGTAAACTCATTTAAAAATCTCAGCTGTCAATCAAATATTGTCTGCCCCTCCTGTATGCCTAAAAAAGATCCGATCTTTGGACCATGTGTGGAGAGTCCCGGCATTTTTCGTCCCACGGAGATCAGCCGTTTGGTCGATCGGACAGGTTAAAAGCTTTCTGTCGGCTGCCGATAATATCTCTGCATGTATTGCCGATCGGACGATTTTCAGCTTTATCGGACATAACTTTCCTACGATTGCTGTCAGGGGCAGAACACTTTCCTACTTTATTTGATCTGAATGATTAGTGGCAGGTCAGGAGATGGGGAAGTTCGAGGATTCGAATGATCGGATCTAGGCATCTATGGCTAGCTTTAGGCATAAAGGCAGTGCAGGCAACTACTTTCACTTTCCTAGATGTCACTGCTCTCTACACATTCCCCCATTCTCTTCACCATTTAATTGTGTAGCCAGGGCATGGGGATGGACATCAGGTCCCCCATTCTGGTGCACAAACAAGATTCTGAGAAGATGCAAGGCTTGTCTTAATAACAGTGTCCACAAAATGGCTCCTGCCTGCTTGCTGTAATTATGTATTCCCAGACTGAAGGAAACAAAATAATTTATATTGTGTAATTAAAGTTCATTTTGCTTGAATAATGTGATAAAATAGGTTTTTAAATAATTTTTTGGGGTGATGGGTCCCCTTTAAAATTATAAAGATTATTATTACATTATTTATTATTATGTAACTTAGACTTTTACATTTGTGACCAAGAGGCCTAAACTCTGGTTGGGGCCCTGGAGTATATGCTTTACCCAAAATCAGGTATTGACGAGGGTTAGACGTAGCCAACAATATACTAGTTATAGGGGTGCTATCATAAAAATAAGTGCTTACTTATGACTGAAAACAATGTGCAATATTTTGTATAGTTGTGTGCTTTTTATAGACAAGTGTATGTCTTGATGATCATTGCTGTCTGCTTCCTTTCTGTCAAACAAATAGAGCTGTCTTGAATTATGGCAGGAATTCTAAATGCACACAAAAAGCCAACCCCCTTATATGTGGATACAGTAGTCTTAAAAACACAATAGGATTTATTTCCCTTTATGTGAAGGGTGGATTTACATTTACTAGGCACAGCTGCTCTGCACAGGGACAAGGTGCAAATTGCACACTATAATGGCTAGAGTTTTGCTCCATTCTCAGACATGTCTAATTTAGCTATGAGACTGGAAGAGATAAGAAATCTTGGCAAAGACAGGGCAAACAAACGATTACAATTTGAAAACTGATAATGCTCCACTATTTAAAGGGGTTGTTCACCTTTAAATTAACTTTTAGTATGATGTGGAGAGTCATCATTTAAATCTGTTTGCAATTCCTTTTTTTTGTTTTATTATTTGTGGTTTATCTCTCTCTTTTTTTTATCAGATTTCCAGCTTGCCTTTCAGCCTCTTGGTTGCTAAGGTCCAAATTACCCTAGCAACCATGCATTGATTTGAGTAAGAAACTGCAATAAGTATAGGAGAGGGTCTGAATATAAGAATTAGTTATAAAAATAAAAGTAGCAATTAGTAAAAAAAAGTAGCAATTACAATAAATTTGTAGCTTTACAAAGCATTTTCTTTAAATGGAGTTAATGAACCAATAAAAAAGTAAGACCAACTAAAAGGTTGCTTATAATTAGCCATTCTATAACACTAAGGGGCCCATTTACTTAGCTTGAGTGAAGGAATAGAGGAAAAAAAACTTCAAATGTTTTTTTTGGCTACTTTGACCATTGAATGGGCTACTTCAATCCACGACTACGACTTTGAATTGAACGATTCAAACTAAAAATCGTTTGATCATTCGATAGTCGAAGTACTGTCTCTTTAAGAAAAAACTTCCACCCCCTAGTTTGCCACCTAAAAGCTACCGAAGTCAATGTTAGCCTATGGGGAAGGTCCCCATAGGCTGAGCTATCTTTTTTTGGTCGAACAAAAATCGTTTGGTCGAACGTTTCGAAGGATTTAATCGTTCGTTCGAACGATTTTTCATTCGATCGAACGAATAGTGCTAAATCCTTCGACTTCGATATTCAAAGTGGAAGGATTTAACTTCAACAGTTGAATATCGAGGGTTAATTAACCCTCGATATTCGACCTAAAGTAAATTTGCCCCTAAAAGTTACCTAAAAGGTGAGCCACACCTTTAAGCTTATGTATAAATAATATAGGACTTTTAAAGGCTATTGTATTATAGTGTCCCTTAATTAAAGTGAACATAGTGTTTATTTGAATCTGGCCTAGTGAACCCGCATCAAACTGTCATCTTCTTTTATGCCGAGCTATCCTAACAAGAGAGAGAAAGTAAAGTCAAAATGATTCCCTTGATAAGAAAAACCTGTTTCCAGGCACTACTTCCCCATTAATCGTTTTTCACATGTCCTAAAGAGACAAATTTGCTGCATTAATCAGGAGTCGCTTTACAGTTCTGCAGCACAATGTGTTTGGCCAGTCCCTAGGCTGCAATTCCATGTGATTGAACGTCCCCTTTCCACTACTTGTCGTATCTATGAAACATTGAGCAGGGACCAAGTGTGAAATTAAGGTCTTTTCATTGGAAATGTGTTTAATACCCATTTTTTAAGGGACCATTACTTCTAGGATCCCCTTGTGTGAGACTGTTTCTTGTATCCCTGAATGGAGTTTTATACCATAGGTGCAACCGTAATGTCCGTTTTTAATGCTGACTTCTGAATATGATGGATCATATAATGTTATTGTACTTTCTAAGGTGCTGCTTGAAGACAATAGGACATTTCTGGCTGCTATTAATTCTGACAGGCCAGAAACTGCCAATTTTAGGCTTACCGTATATCATGGGAAAAAAGGCCAATAAAAGCTGTTTTTGTGTGTGTGTAAAATGTATAATATGTACATACTGTAGGTATTTCTGAATGCAAAAGCTATTTTGATATCTTAGTTTGTGTTTTTAATGAGAGTTCTTCTATTTAATGAAGTCAAAATATGTTTTTGGTTTTTGTTCCCTTGTAATGTGGGGACATTGGCAATAAATTTGGACATAAACTTTAAAACGAGTTTTCAATTATTAATTGTTAATGTTGTTGAGTGAGGAGTTTGTGCATGTGTGGGTACATTCTAGGCTTTTCAAGTTAATACATTACTGTATATACTGTATGACAATCATATTGCTGTATGCTCGTTTCTTTGGCTTTTTCATTCTCTTCTTCCAAAGTTGCCATCTTTGTGCTTCGAAGTTTTTTTTCTTATTGTTGCTTTAACATTATATCTTTAATTCCTTTTTTTCTCTTTTTTTCATCCTTCTAGTGCCTACTTTTAAATGTTTCCTAAATGCTCCCTTTCTGTGAGCCCTTTTTTATTATCCATATTTCCCTTCTTGTACCTCAGTTATCCCCCCCCCCATATTATCAATGTGCTCTTTCCTTCTCCCACCAAAAATTGCTGGTTGTGTGAGGCTTATGTCTCTGATACTATATTCTGTCACTATACCTACTGAACCTTAGTTAGAACATCCTTAGTGTATGAATCCACATGTAGTTTAAGCATATTTGATGTGGATTGTTATGCTGTCACAGGGTAACAGAATTGATTCTAGTCTCTAACCACATGGGTGGTAATGCTGGAAAAATAGGTGCAAACAAACCCATACATTAACAATTGGATTATCCTTTAAACAATTCACTTCCTGGGTGGAGGGAGGTATGTATTACCTAAAGTATATGCTTTAGATCAATTGGATTATCCTGTTGTAGAGCACAGCATACACAATTTATAACACCCATGGGTTTTTAATCCTAATCTAATGTCTAAATGCAGCCTAATTTTCATAATTTATAGGGTCAAGCATTGTAATGTGTGGGTTGTACAGAGGTCAGGCTGTTAAAACAAACCACGTTTTTAAAAAAATAAAAAAAAAAAACCATGTAGTTCATATACTATTGTATGCAGAATAATAGCAGTCCGGCATCACTAACCTGATCAATCCGTTTTTCTACATGGCATATAGTAGTAGGTGTAGCAGAGTAATAGAAAACCAACAGATCCAATAGTCATGACATGCAGGCTTGTTCAAAATAATAGCAGTGCACTTTGATTAAAAAGTTGATTGAGGAAAAATATATAAAGAAGTGCAGAAAATGATAGGCTGCTCAGCCAAACTGATCTCAAATATTTTTTGGCAACCAAAACCGGAAAGATGTGGAAAAGTACCATTCAAATGCATAGAAGAATAGCCAGAATGGCACAGAGTCAGCCTGTGAGTATTGCAACATTAGAAGATGCCTATGTGAAGCCAAGCTACAGTATCTGCAAGATAGCGCTGAAGAGGTTACAATTTGCCAAAGAACACATTGACTGGCCTAAAGAGAAATGGCTCAACATTTTGTGGACTGATTAAAGCAAGATTGTTCTTTTTGGATCTAGGGGCTGCAGACAGTTTGTCAGATGACCCCCACACACATGGTGCATGGTGGCACCAGCATCATGCTATGGGGATGATTCTCATACTATGGTATTGAGTCTATTTATCACATACCAGGGATCATTGATCAGTTTCAATAAAAATACTTGAGGTCATGTTGTCTTATGCTGAAAGGGAAATGCCCTTGAAATGGGGGTTTGAAAAGACAATGACCCCAAACACACCCGTAAACGAGCAACATCTTGGTTCCAGACCAACAAGATTGACTTTATGGAGTGGCCAGCCCAATCCCCGGACCTTAATCCAATAGAAAACTTATGGGGTGACATCAAAAATGATGTTTCTGAGGCAAAACCAAGAAATGCAAAAAAATTGTGGAATGTAACAGGTGCCAGAAGTTGGTGGACTCCATGTAACACAGATGTGCAGCAGAAACACTGATTATACAACTAAATAATAGTTCAGTGATTCAAATGAAACCAAAATCTTAAAACATTTTTCAGTTTATACAGTGAATGTATGAGTTTGTAAAGAAGAATGCAGACACTGGTATTTTTTGAAACAGCCTTATATTGCCTTTTCTAAACTTTCTGTAAAGGAATAACATGATTTCTTCTTTGTTTTGATTTGGAATAGAATGTGTAGTGTTCCCAATGCATTTGCATGTATGGAAAGAAAAGCTATTATAAAGATTTTGTGCTTTATTCACTTTTTTTAAACACACTGCTGTTATTCTGAACGCAACTGTATAAATAATTTAACTATATGTATTCTACATGTATTATCTTTAAAAACTAGTACCAAGATGCAAAATGTATAGATGCTAAAAGTATTTGGCATATAGTAGAAAATCAGATGTGCAAGTGTGTGCCATTTGCTTTTCTACTATATACGGATTACTGAAACTAAGGTTTCCAGATTGATCACCACCCGAATACAGGCACAGGTTTTGCATTACCACTGATAAAAGTATTTGGCTCATGGATGTTTTGATATCTACTGTTTTAAAACACTTTTGGACAGTCAGGCAGATAACTACATGTGGTTGTCTTGTCATAGACATCACATTTCCTATTCATATAAATTCGAAATATCTGCCAGTGGAAAAGGGTGTGTGAAGGGTGAAATGCGCCTTGACATATACGTATAGTTGTTGTTGCCTTAGCACTACAGCAGAACCCCTGATTTAAGTTTCCCACACAGATGTCTGAATTCTGGGAAGACGTAAAATCTGGGAAAGAAAAAATGCAGCTTGTCTGAATGGGACTGTGACAAAAAAGCATAAATTTAGGGAAAATATTAAATCCTGGCATGAAAAATTGGGGTTTTGCTGTATTTGTGATGTGCATTGCAGTGGCTACAGATGAAGCCACTTGGATTTGTGAGTTAAATGCGTCATGACTCAGGGGTAATTGAAGAAACTGTGTTATCTTAAGTCATCTTAACTCATTTAATGCATTTAACCTTTTCATTAGCATACCAAAGCTCCATTGTTCACAATGGTGAATGCTTTAATTAGATGGGATGTTGTGACACAGTTTTCTGTGTTAAATGAGATAAATGGGATATCTGTGTTTAGTTATTCTGTGTCAAACAGACAAACCAAAGTGGCTTCATCTGTATGCCATACTCACCTGGAATGCTCCTTTCATGCTCAAAATCTCCTCCAGTGCCACCCATTGCTTCCTAAATAAATCAGGATAATAAGCCAATGTGAATTACAATTATTAGTATGATATACAGCATGTGTATGTATAAAGTGTCACAATTTGCTGAGGTTTCAGTAGGCTGGGGGGGGGCACAGTATTTAGCTTGTAGCATTGATAAGGGCCTTGGTATATCCCCTGAGACTGCTGGTCAATATAGTGAACTGCATGAAATCTATTTCTATGTTCGACACAAATTCAGATTTATTCCTAAAATAATAAGTACAAAAATAAAAGTAATTTCTCTTTGAATATGTAGTATTAACCCCCAGGCATAAGTGTTACAGGTTTTACTTTCCAGTAAAATGGTAAAGTCTGGTTTCGGCAGCCTCAGACCAATGGAAACACTTTTCAGTGTTGACATCTAACAGGGAGAATGTGTCACCATTAACTGGTGGCACACAACAGCCTGCTCTCTAACCTTAAGCCTAAGTCACTCAGGTAAGTTTTGGTCTTTTTCTTAATAACATGTGCATGTGATGTCCCTGTCCAATAAAGCCAGTTTGCTATTGTCCAGCAAATAATATAGGATAATAGGTCTAATTTACTATAGATGGCACCATTGCTAAAGAGAGGTGTAAAGTTGCCCCCTTAGAGCCTGTACACATATCACTTAATTAAAAATTGATGCAGCTGCACTCTCCATCTTGAAATACATTGAAAATACAAATCCAAGTGCAGGGGAGACCTGTTAAAATGACTGCCCTGAGATGGAGTTACTGTACGTAGAGTGCTCTCTTGTATCTGCCTTGAATCGTCCGAATGACACAGTAAAGGGCTGTAACATATATGTGTTTGTCTGTAAATAAAAGTACAATATGTTTTTTTAAGAAGGCTAGGTAAAGCATTTTATGTAGATTTCCTCACGATTATATTTAAGATGATTTTGATGTTCATAGAACTGAATGCATGCACTTTATTTCAAATAGAGATGCATTTTGCATTGCTCTCTAGAGTCAGGGGTGTAACTACAGAGTAAGCAGACCCTGCAGCTGCAAGGGGGCCCAGGAGGTGTAGGAGGCCCCTGGTCATCTGTGGGGCCCAGTAACATCTAACTAAGCCACTACAGAGGATTAGGGTATCAGGGTTGCTATGATCTGAAGATCTGAACAACAGCTGCCAGTTGAAATATATATAAGGAGACCCCACACATAATATTATACCTGATATCATTAGAACATACCTGCCTGTGCCATTATTATACTCTGTCCCTGGCTTGATGCCCATACTGTAACTGTCAGCTGTTCCTCTATTCTTTCTGGAAGGCAGGTCACATGCAGAGAGGTGGACTCAAGTCCAGGTCAAGTGTCCCAAACAGCCAATTCCCATCAGCAAAATTCTTTACACACAAACTAGTACAGCTGAAGAACACAAAGCTGTTCTGTAGGAGAGAAAGTGTGATACACTAAGGATATTGTGTTCTGTGTATAACATGTAGCAAAAAGTTAATCTGCAATGTTGCATTCATAGGTTGTGAGTACTACAAATGCAGTTTGCTTCGGTAAAACGTGTAAAGAGGAAAAACAATGCATCAGTTTCCAATAATTTTCACTAATAAAATTGTTTAATGATTAAATAATGGGTCTGTTTTATACCTTTACACAATGCAGGTGCCCCAATAGAAAATAACTTTAAAAACTGTCCATATTGGCACAATATACACCATGTGGAGCCCCTATTTGCAATCAAACCTGCAAGTGCCACTGCATATACAGTACATCTCTGGTATAAAGGATTCCTAAATGGAAGTGAGACTATATTTTCTAATACAGGTTCTATTTTTTTCTTGCTATTTAACAACCAAAGAGTAGCTTATTGTGTACAGCATTCTAGAATATATTTATTAACAACACGATGTGTTTCTGGAATCAAATAGCCCAAAGAGAACAGAGTTTTTATCAACTTTTAGAATCAAACAGTATGATGGCAGTTGTTTGACCTTGGTTCGTGCTCAAGGGAGAGAACGTGGGAAATCATTCAGCAGACCCATACCTATAAGTATAACTGCTAAAAAATACAGTCATTTCACTCTTGAGTCATGCCAAACCACCTCTGGGTGAAGCAGAGACACTTCTAGATATAAAATAACCAGTTCTTTTTTGTTTTCAGCTCTTATGGTTACCTTTACTACATTCTAACATGAGCCCCACCCTTTTTATACGCATGATCCACATTCAAATGTAAAAAGAGTTGGGGAGCAACACAATCATGAAAAATGTCTCTGTGCCAAATAAGGACTGTGATTGGCTATTTGGTAGCCCCATGTGAACTGTCAGCCTGCAGGAGGCTCTGTTTGGCATTACACCTGTTTTTAACGCAACTAAACTTGCCTCCAAGTCAAGAATTCAAATATAAAAACCTGCTTTGTGGCCACTGGGATCAACATCCATTGGGTTGGGGAGCAACATGTTGTTTGCAAACCACTGGTGCGGGATCACTGCTATAGTTTATACAGGACCAGTAGCCAGCTCCATGTTGTAGCTCCCATCATTCCCAACTATAGTCGGGAAATCCAAGTGGTGGCCAATAAAAAGGGCAACCATATTAGGGTTTTAACTTTGAAAGCAAGTAAGTTGGAGGTAAAAATAAGTCTCTGTGTAAAATGTATAATGAATCAGTAGAATTCTTAATGAATCACATGAAAGTGAGAGTGTGGGATGGCCAGCTTGAATGTATTGCAATATATGGATAAAGGACATGGCATTTTTTAGTAGCTTATTGTACAAAATGTATCAATGTCCTAAATAAATTGATAGTGGGTTGAGTACAGACCTCATGTCTTTGTGGTCACAGCCTCATTGCACCCCCCACATAATGGTTTACATTTTAGTGGTGAGCACAGTTTTCCCTTTTTTGTTGCAGTAGGTATAGAGACAGACTATAGTATCTGAGACATAAAAGTTAACTTTTGAAAAATGATCCCAGAACCGTGCTTAAAGATAAAAAGTATACATTTATTTCACATATTAAAAGTCAAAAATTACCCCATTATGCCACCTAGCGTGTTTCATGCTTACCTAGCACTTAGTCATAGGCAAGTGTGCTATAATATACTTTACTAGGCCTCTTATCCAAGGGACTTGTACGTTATAAAAGTTATCCTATCCAACAGTTATTAAAGGTTTATGTCTGGTAGCTATAACATGTTATATTCCAAATCAAATAAACCCAAAGTATGGATTATGTACAGATACAGCATATTGCTCTTGCTGTATCCTGTCTTTTATTATCCTGGCAGGTTATATTAAATGAGTGCAACTATGAAAGGTATGTAATATGTATCAATAATTCTCAGCTTTGAGGGAGAAAAGATTTCAGTGTTTTCATCCTTTTGTAAAAGAATGACAAAACAATATACCGTATCTACTCGAGTATAAGCCGAGTTTTTCAGCCCCCAAAATATGCTGAAAAACTCTACCTCAGCTTATAATCGGGTCAAGCGCAAAAACGGATCTCCGGCGCCTAAGAATTTTTGCCGGCGCCTAAGAATAGTCATCCAAAAACGAGATTGAAACTTACCAGAAGCTGCTGCATTTCTCACCCTCAGCTTATACTCGAGTCAATAAACTTTCCCAGTTTTTGGAGGTAAAATTAGGTACCTCGTCTTATACTCGGGACGGCTTATACTCGAGTATATACGGTAATGATGAAAACAACTGAGCTGAATAAATATTTTCCAATGCATTTCTGTATAAATGGTGGGCAATCGGATAATGCTGAAAAAGTCTTTTTTTTTTTTTTTGCAACAAAAATTAAGCCACTTTCAGACTGGCCCATAATATTTTCTATGTGCAATAACAATTTGCAGTGTAATAATTGGCTTTTGAAGAATATTACATTGCAAAATGTAGATTTTGTTCTTATGTATCCAGCTTTGTTCCATTTATGACTTTTATTATATTCCCTGTGTGTGTCAGTGAATTTTGCATTTTGCAATGTAATATTTCTTATTAAACGATTATTTTGTTGTGATATTAATTGGACATAGCAAAGTGGTTTATTTATTTTTTTCTTGGTGGGTAGGTCACTTAAATACATTGAATTCATGCAAAGGAAAACATTTTGGTACAAACATTGCCCCAATCTTGTTTTTTGTTTTCCCACAAAATTAAGACCAAAGGAGGCACTGCCATAAAAAAAATGTCTCTGCCCCTTTTGGACTGGATCAGTAAGACCTTTTTGCAGCCTCTCTGTTGGTTGCAGTATTAATGAATTAAAAGCTCTAGGGGCGTTTGCACCAGCATTTTAATATGTGTTACTATGCACTTTCTTTTCTATGTTATTTGTAGTCATGGGACTGTGCTGAACTGCCACACAGGTTAGGCACTACATGCAGGGGCGTAACTAAAGAAGCAGACCCTGCAAAGGGGCCCAGAAAGAATAGGGGCCCCATGAGGCCCTAATTTTATATACCATTTCAATAAATATTGGGAAAACAACTCAACCTCTAAACATTTAGGGGCCTCAAAAATAATTTGCTGTGGGGCCCTGTAATGTCTAGTTACACCACTGCCTGCATGTCGCTCTGTTAAACAGTTCAGCATGGTTCTGTGAGCTCTAGTTACAACCAAAAAGAATGGGCTTCACTAATCCACTAATTCCCATACAGCAGAACTTAAATAAAAATGCCCTTTTCTTGGAGCCTTTAGTTTGCTCTTCTAGAAATAGTTTGCGTGTTATACATGTAGAATATTTATGACCCACAGAATCTTAACAGACAATGTTATATGCAATTACATTTATTATAAGTTAAATTGTTTCTGTGGCCACATATCACCCATGAAACAAATAAATGTTTGAAAATTGGATCTTATTTGAGCCTGAAAAGAAGCTTTTTGCTTACTTCTCACTACCGATGCTAGCTTGTTTTCAGGAATATCAGACGTTTGTTTCAAGCTGTGCGTACAAATAACTGCTTAGCTATGGAGAGACTGCAAAAAGTAAACACGTTGATCCTTTTTCCAGAGGGGACAACCCATTTGCTATTAATTAAACTGAATTAGATGAAAAGTTCAGGTCAGCTCTCTAGTGTTGACTTCATTTCAGAATAACCCGACTCACCTACGAGACATGTCTTGGATCTGCTCAGTAGAAACCATTGCTTTAGATGTTAATCTAAATGGACAGACCTGTAATATAGTTATGACCCACTGTGACCTACACAAAAGGCCTGTAAACTGTTGCAATTTTGTTTAATATGCAACCCTCTTGCTACTTTTAATGTCCACCAGCAGCCAAGCCCCATGGTACTGCCACATAGAGTATTTTACTATAGTACAGCAGTGACTGAAAATACGTAATAGGCCAGAACAATGGCTTCATATCTATAGAATGTGTAACAAGTTATTTTTGAGCTTGTTATTAATAAAGTAAAGGGAATGCTACAGAGGAGATCCTACCCTTAAAATAATACTGAACAATGGTGCATCTTATTGTAAGCGTATTAAATTAAACGTTACTGAGCTCTCACGTATGCTGTGATTGTAAAAACAATGCTTCTGTCCACAGCTGGGCCAAGCATGCACACTGCCAGCAGGACCAGGACTCTATTTTCCCCTGTATTTGGAGGTCTAATCATTAGAATCAGCACTGTATCCAGCCATGGCTTCTAGGGGCATTATTAATGGCAATGTCACCATTATTATTGAGACTGTATTAATTCAGCTTTGTTTTCTGGAATAATATGAAAGGTAGTGACACTTTATTCTTTATTGAACTGGGACCATGTTTACACTGCAAGGTATTCTGTGCACTGAAACTCTATTCTAGAGAATGATGTATCAGGTTGGTACTGCATTGTATGTGCTTGCATGAATGCTTGTGCCATTTGACTATGAAACAAATCATTGAGTATATAGCTGTAATAAGCCTCCCCAAACCAAAACACCACCCTCTGCCTGTGCCTGCACCACTACTGGAGTTTCCAGCACCAATAATGTGTAAGGGATCAAATGAATGTCCAATTCCTCAAAAGCCCTCTCCTCCAGTTGCTCACTACCCCCCACCTCTTTCTCGCTCATTGAATGAGCACCACAACCGGAATTGTGTCCCCTTCTAGGGCTTCCTACATCTAGTTCCATCCCTGCCTCTGTTTATACCTGTAACGTGAGTTAATCCTAACTAAAATGTCATTCAATAAACCCTGGCTAAGTGCTTCTGTATACTGGTCACCTGCAACCTCAATAGCAATCTGCAAAAACGAGGTATGGCATCCATAACAATAAATGGATTCCTCCAAGTATTGCAGTTTACTCCACAATCCAAAAACATAGGATTACACTATAAACGTTACAGGGGACAGGGCCTAATGTGTATAAGTGTATAATGGATAACTCTATAAAATTCTGGGGAATATGTCAACATTTTATAACTAAAGGATCATAATAAATGGCCCAAAAAAGATGAAAGTGCTGCACGCAGGGCCGCCATCAGGGGGGCACAGGGGGGACAGTCGTCCCGGGCCCGGAGCAGTTGCTGGTTTAAGGGGGGCCCGGCCGTGACACTTTTCTGATTAGCCGGGCCCCCTTTACCCAACTCAATAGGGCCCTTACATTGGTGGTCAGCGGCTAATTGGGCCTAATCCGGTTGGCTGCGACCCGTGCGTACGTACGCACGGGCCCAGCCCTATATAAGGTACCGTCGGTTGTTGCCGGAAGAAAGAAGAAGGTGCTGCATCGTGGAACAACTTGCTTGAAGAGAGGACCTGCTGCCGCCGACTGAAGAGAGGACCTGCTGCCGCCGACTGAAGAGAGGACCTGCTGCCGCTGCCGCCGACTGAAGAGAGGACCTGCTGCCGATGCCGCCGACTGAAGAGAGGACCTGCTGCCGATGCCGCCGACTGAAGAGAAGACCTGCTGCCGCCGCCAACTGAAGAGAGGATCCGCAGTCACTTGAAGAGATGATCCGCCGCCTGAGGAGAAGAAGCCACCGCCACCTGAGGAGGAGAGAACCGAGGAAGAAGAATTCGCTAAGGAGAAACCAGGGCCCCAGTGAACTTTACAGGTAAGTCCCACTGGCCACCAATGTTATCCCCTTGCCCTGGCCACCAATGTAACCCCCCTGCCCTGGCCACCAATGTTACTGCCCTGGCCACCAATATAACCCACCTGCCCTGGCCACCAATGTTACTGCCCTGGCCACCAATGTAACCCCCCCTGCCCTGGCCACCAATGTTACTGCCCTGGCCACCAATATAACCCCCCATGCCCTGGCCACCAATGTTACTGCCCTGGCCACCAATGTAACCCCCCCTGCCCTGGCCACCAATGTTACTGCCCTGGCCACCAATATAACCCCCCATGCCCTGGCCACCAATGTAACCCCTGCTCTGGCCACCAATGATTTTTGGCCAGCAGGCAATTTTGTATTTGTAAAGGGGCCCTGCCCTGGCCACCAATGTCACCCCACCCTGCCCTGGACACCAGGCCCGGACTGGCAATCTGTGAGTTCTGGCAAATGCCAGAGGGGCTGCTGTAAGGTCCCATAAACAGTCACTATTTAGTGGGCTGGTGGAGGACTATTTGGGCCTCAGTGTACCTGGATATAAGGGCCTATTTTGATTCCCAGTCCAGACCTGCAGCTGGCCACCAATGTTACCCCTTCCTAAAGGGGCCCTGGCCACCAAGCAATTTTGTAATTTGTTTTTAGCTTTTTGCTCACCAGTGGTGCATATTTTCAGAAAGAGACACATTTCCATCTGTCATTGCCCTTATTAGGAAAGGTTATTTTTTGACCAAGGGGTTAAACCAAATTACTCTTATTTATACAGAAATGCAGAAATTCTGAGTGCAATTTAGGTTAGATTAGGTAGCTGCTTAAAGAGTCTACCTTAATAACCCTTTGGCCAAAATGATTTTATTTACCGTTTTAGTGCTTGTCTGTGTGGCCTTTGTACTGATGGATGGGGGGGCATGGCAAGGGGGCCCCAGAAATTTTTGTTGTGAGGGGCCCCGTGATTTCTGATGGCAGCCCTGGCTGCACGTGTGGAACATGGAAGAGGGACAATATGAAATGGAGAGCGATTAAAACAGAGCAGAATGCTGGGGAATTCAGACACTAATTATAGAGCTGTAGATGGAAATACAGTACTTAAGACATCACATAAGAATGGAGATCATGGAGGTACCTGGTAAGGCAAAGCACCTTTGGTTTAAAGTTGTTCAGCTGAAGGTTGGAGGATAGAGTGTGAACTTGTGTATCATCAGAGGGAAGTTCAAAACAGATATTGTGAACAGGTGGTTGGGTCTCTGGCAACAAAAAAAATAGTTTGTGTTTTAATTTTACCAACAAATCCACCAACTCTTTCTGCTGAGAAATTTAAGAAAACGTATTCTGTTGAAGCAATACCCTCCTGTACTGTGTTCAGTTTAAATCAGACTTTTAAAAACGTCTATCATATTTGTTTTACCATAACCCTGTTATGATATAAATTCATGTGCAGGACATTTCTATGATCTGCAGAACTTAGTACTGCACTGTACTTTGCCTTTATTACTGTCTTTTGTTGGTATCAGGCATAGGAATATCCACAGTGCCCCTTGCATTGCATATTACAGAGAATGACAAATCCTTACCAGAGCAGGCAGCACAGAATGAATTAATACAACAAGGGGCAGATTTATCAAGGGTCGAAGTAAATTCGAGGGAATTTTCGAGGTAAAAAAATTCGAAGTAATTTTTTGGATACTTCGACCATCAAATAGGATACTATGACTTCGAAATAACTTAAGTGCTATGTTAGCCTATGGGGACCTTCTACAAACGTTTTCTAAGTCTTTACACATCGAATAAAAATCCTTCGATCGAACGCTAAAATCGTTCGAATCGTTCGATTTTTATTTGGTTGTAGGATTGCCAAATTCGGTGAAAACACTTTGAATTCGAAGTTTTTCAATTCGATGGTCAAATTTCGAAGTTTTTTGTACTTCAAATTCGACCCTTGATAAATCTGCCCCCAAATGTTCATCTATCTGCAGGTTATTTCAGTGGCACTGCCTAACCAAAGGTCGACTTGTCATTAAAATCTGTCTAGCCAGTGATGTTTATTCATTGCAAAACATTTGAAAAGGCTGAAGCCAGACCAATATGAACAGGTGCAATGTAGCTGTACAGCCCTGTAGCTGCTCAGTGAGTTTTCCCAGGCTGAATATTCATAATGTTTTGATGATAATGATAAATAAATGACACACATGCAGCATTTACTAACTGATGTCGTATAAATTCATCAGGAACCACTAACGTTATTTCATATTATAGGTGTACATTCATGTATAAATGAGTATCACCATTCATTGTCATTTCAGAACAGTTTTTAGTTATCTTCTGGCTCACAAAGTAGTCCAAGGTACCAAATTTGGAAAACTTGTTGGAGAATTGTTAATCGTGCAGTGAATAATTGAATAACTTCCAAGGCACTTGCTGTAAAATGGGGATTAGGAAAGGGTCTGCAGATGCTGGAACATATCTTTTAATTACGCACAATGTGTTTTTAGTTGTTCAATTACATTATATTGTTTGTTGTTTAATATCATGTTTAAGAAAACTGGGAGAAACAATCCTTCATACTGCCATACTCAACGGAAAGAAAGAAGTCTCCAAAATAATATTAGAACATGTATCAACCTTAATTAATGGTGACATGACCTCATACATGTACAAAGGTAGGTTTAGGCATTTTCAGTTTTTTGCTTTTTTTTTTATTGTAATTGAGGTACAAAAATTGGAAAAAAAAAAAAAAAATCATGTGGAATGGGCAAAAATCTCAGCACTATGCAGGACCAGATTTACTAAAGGAGTATTTTGTCAAAAATGAAAATTCACCACAACATCAGCAGTTTACTAAAACAAGTTCTCATAGGCAGAGGGTGATGTTTTTTGTTTGGGGAGGCTAATGCCAGTCATACACAGGCCTGAGCTAAAAGTTACATCTACTGGCCTTTTGTTATTACTATATAATTTTGGACATTTACGTGGATGATTTAAGCCCACTGTATTCTAACACATATATATTTGCATTTATTATTGTGTAATACTTTGCACATCAACATGCAGAACAAATAAAATATATACAAAGTGTATACAGTATGAATAAGCAATAGTTAAAAGACTATATAGGAGACACACTATGGGGCAGATTTATCAAGGGTCGAATTTCGAAGTAAAAAATACTTTGAAATTCGACCATCGAATTCAAATACTTTGACTTCGAATATCGAAGTCGAAGGATTTTTCAACGAATTTTGCAATCGAACGATCGTAGTAAAATCGAATTCAAATACTTTGACTTCGAATATCGAAGTCGAAGGATTTTTCAACGAATTTTGCAATCGAACGATCGTAGTAAAATCAAACGATTCAAACAATTTTAGCGATTCAAACGATTTTAATTCGATGTGTAAACACTGAAAAAAAAAAAATTGTAGAAAGTTCCCATAGGCTAACATAGCACTTAGGCAGGTTTAATTTGGCGAAGTATTGAAGTCAAAGTTTTTTTAAAGAGACAGTACTTCAATTATCGAATATTCGAATATTCAAACTATTTTTACTTTGAATCGAAGTCGAAGTAAATTTGAAGTCGTAGTATCCTATTCGATGGTCAAAGTATCCAAAAAATTACTTAGAATTTCGAATTTTTTTTTATTTCGAAAAGTCCCTCGAATTCACTTCGACCCTTGATAAATCTGCCCCTCTGAGGCAGATTTATCAAGGGTCGAATTTCGAATTTGAAAAACTTTCAAATTCAAAAAGACCAACCGAAATTAAATCTGAGGTTTTTTTGGGCCGAATAGGTCAGTTTTCGATCGAATTCGAATAGTACGAATCAAAGTAATAGCACATTCAAATGTACGATTCAAAGTTTCCCCCCCCCAAAAAAAGTCCACCAATTGACTCCAAATAGGTTCTAGGAGGTCCCCCATAGGCTAAAACAGCAATTTGGCAGGTTTTAGATGGTGAATGGTCGACTTTTTAAAGAGACAGTATATTATAAATTTCGAAATTCGATTTTTCAAATTTTTTTCAAATTCGAATATAATTTAGACAGTTCCCTAGTACAGAAAAATTTGCTCAGAATTCTAATTTTTTAAACCACACCCCCCACCACCACATTGTTAATGTAATTAAAATGAGTGATATTGTAAGTGAAAAATATATATTTATGTATTAATGCACACATTGTACATACACAAGCAAAATATTGTGTAAAAAACGCCTCTGGTGTCTCGGTAATGCAGCAATGCTATCACAATATTACCTACAGTGTTAAAAGTGGTCTAAACTTTGTTTCGCTGCTTGTGCATATTTTGGGTTGAAAGTCACTGATCCACAGCGTAACTGCAGGAGCTGCAAATAGAAGAGCTGGGATATTTGCTGTAATGTCTGAGCCCCATGCAGGAGTCCATTCCTGAGATATCCCCGTCTGTTACATAAGGAACACATTTTAGGACATCCTGCGGCGAAATACCCTTCCTTCCTGCAATGTCCTATGCCTTCTGAATGGCGCATCGGGTCCTTTTACCGTCATTTATCATCCAAACCTTCAGTCGCACCTTCTTCCTCTACCCTCCCTTCTCAGCCGTCAGCAGAGGGCTGAGGGCAGAGTAAACATGACTGACGGCTGAGAAGGGAGGGTAGAGGAAGAAGGTGCGACTGAAGGTTTGGATGATAAATGACGGTAAAAGGACCCGATGCGCCATTCAGAAGGCATAGGACATTGTGTACATGTTAAAGGGGATGAAAACTTAAAAATAATGGATGGCCAAATTAAATAAAATATAATAAGCACCTTTAAAAAAACCCCAACCAAATATATATATATATAATATATATATATATATATATATATATATATAGATATACATATAGATATACATATATAGATATACATATATATATATATATATACATATACATACAGTATGTATATATATATATATATATATATATATATATATATATATATATATATATAGACACACACACACACACACATATGTATATGTATGTATATGTATATATACACAAATGCAGGGTGGCAGCACTCCAAGGATTTTGCAACAAGATAAAGTATCAAAGCAGGTTTATTAAATCCGACGTTTCAGTTCCGTACAGGAACTTTCTTCTTCTTTTTTTTTTTTCCCCCTGAAGAAAGTTCCTGCTTTAACCTGCTTTATTTGACACCTTATCTTGTTGCAAAATCCTTGGAGTGCTGCCACCCTGCATTTGTATCCATTTTTATTCGGATTATATAATAATCTATATATCTACGGTATATCTATATATATATATATATATATAAAAACATCGTAGGAATTCTGCACACCATTACTGAACTCGATTGACCCGAGTGCTACTCACAAATTAGAAATAGATACAAAACTTGGATACGTGGGTGCACCTCAGGAGCCTTTAGACAAAAAGATAATAGATTAAAAATATATAAACTTTTATTAGAACAAAAAAAGATAATAGATTAAAAATATATAAACTTTTATTAGAACATTTTTTTAAAAATGTTCTAATAAAAGTTTATATATTTTTAATCTATTATCTTTTTGTCTAAAGGCTCCTGAGGTGCACCCACGTATCCAAGTTTTGTATATATATATATATATATATATATATATATATATATATATATATATATATATATATATAATCTTTTGCTTTCACAGAAGAGTCTATACCTTAAAAAAGGAATAGAGGGAATAGAATTAATGCTTGAGTCGTGCTATCAGATATCTCCTTTAAAGGAAGATGCTTATGAAAAATGCATAGAGCTGCCCTTTGCTGCAACCTATACGCTTTCACTATGCATATTTCATCAGTGTCCCTGTTTAGAGGTAAGTACAGTGCAGAATCATAGTGGTGCGCATCATGGCTGTGTTTCAGGGGAAACTGCTCTTCATAAAGCTATCCTGAAACAAGATATAGAATCTGTTAAACTGTTACGAAAGTATGGTGCCAATGTTATCAATGCCAGAGCCTCCGGAACCTGCTTTATCCCTGGAAATGAGAGCCTGTGCTACTTTGGTAAGATGTGTATTGCTATCAACTCCCCTGGCTTCAGTTCTTTACTGGGGTTGCTTACTATTCCCTTTACATGCAACATAAAATTGCATTTATCCTCTACACTTTGGAAATCTCTATATGGTTTCCCAATTTTTTATCTGTTCTTTTATGAGCTACGAACTGGATGAATAAAGTGATGTAACCCCACAGGATTATGGAGTGGAGGATACCATGAGGATTACCTCAAAAAGTATCTTGGTTTTTATTCCAAAATGACACCCCCTTTCATTAAATTTTCCCAGTATGACTTCCAATAAAGACTGCCTTGTCATGTATATGCAGACAGTCAAAAACTACTCATGATACAGTCCGTATGTACTATATGCCTTTTTGTTGCTTTGGCCTTTACCCCTGCTAGTAGTAAAGGTGCCCCAACACACTTAGGGGCAGTAACGTAATTAGAGGGCGGTGGGCCCTGGTGCGAAACACGCAGCCGGGCCCCCACCCCCAATTATCTTCCCAGACATCGGCGTGGTGCGAGCTGCCGGGGGGCCCTGAGGGGGTGCAGGCCCTGGCCCAATTGCACCCCCTGCTCCCCCGGTAGTTCCGTCACTGCTTAGGGGTTGTTTTTTTTTTATTACATTTTTTGTTCCATAAAATCTTGATGGTGTTAAAAGTCTGAATAAAAAAGTACTCCAACTCAGATCTGCCGAGTTCAAGTAGAAGTCAATGGCAGATTTCCCGTTGACATTTTGAAGATATCCTGATCTGCACTTGGTTTTGTTCATTAATCCAAAGATTTTGTAGCATCAAATCTGTAAAAGTAGCAGTTTTCGAAGACTCATACAATTTAGATTTTTTATTGTATTTTCCTGTTTTTTTCCAGCAAATATAGTATTAGGGCTGAGCAAGTCCTATTGATTATTAATGATTATATGTGCATTATATAGCTATTAATACCTGTGATTAAATGTCTCATTAGCCTTGTGACAATGATAAAACAATTTTAATATGAAACAATGAATAACTATAAAAAGGGAAGTTGGCAAAAACTAGAAAAGCTGTGATAAAACTTAACCTAGAGACTGATGAGTCTCTCTTAATATGATAATGATATGATAAAAATAATAAATCACTATCATTAATGTTTTGTAATTCAGTGGAACTCAGCCATACTTAAAAGCCCAACCAGACTCCTCCCACAATCCAATTTGAGGCAGGGCTATTGATAAGCAATAATTCACCAGGCATGCATTTGTTGAATTTCACATTTCTGCTTCATGCACAATGCAAAACACCTACTGACCCCAACTTATTTTGTGTAAAAAAATGCCCATTGACTTTAAAGTATTTTGCGCACAAAAAAATTGACACTTTTGCTAATTTTCCTGTAGTTTCAAGACAGATTCACTGATCACTAGGCAGGACCCAAGCAGCTAGAGTGAGGTTTTATTTTATCAATTGTTAGGGTTGCACCCATTTCAGGATTCTGCCTTTTTAATTAGGATGCAGCTAAATCCAAGTACCTGGTCTAACCAAATCCAAATCCTTAACATGATGTAGCTTTTCTTCACACAAGCAAGGAAACTAACTACGTGGTTCTCTTTCACCCTTCCTGACCCTACCTTGCATATTCTAATTAGGATTCGTATTCGGTTTGGTATTGGGCCAAAATCTTTCATGAAGGATTCAGGATTTGGCTGAATCCCAAAATAGTGGATTCATTGCATCCCAATCAATTATAAGGTTTTGTTTTGTGTATTATAATTCCATCACTTTACCATAGCTATGTTATAGACACGAGGAATATTTCATCTTATAGCAAAACTATACCTCCAAAATAAATACTTAAGCAACAGATAATTCACATCATATTAAGTGGCATATTAATGAATCTTACCAAACTGTAAAATATATAAAAACATCTTTTCCCTTGAGCCCCAATTTTATGATATTGTCTGTGCTGCCTCAGAGATCACCTGACCAGAAAGACTGCAGCTCTGACTGTAACAGGAAGAAGTGTAGAAGCAAAAAGACAACTTTTTCTCCTTTAATTGGCTCATGTGACCTAACATTTATGGTTTGCTTTGTCTGTTTATGTGCACTGTGAATCATTGGATCCCAGGGGGCTTACGGTGGCCAGATTTGTGGAAAGAAATCTGGGGACAGGGTAGAATACAGTGGCGCACACAGTGTGCCGCGGCAAAATTTGTAGACCACGCCCACTTTGTAGGACACCCCCCCACTAACCACTCCCCATTTTACAAATACACCCTCAGCGAATATTAATGAACGTAGTGGCAATTCAGTGTATAATACCTCCAGAACTCACTGCAGGATGGCACAAAGGAAATTTCCATGTGCAAAACCCCAGAATTCATAACAGGATGGCATAAAGGCAATTCCATGTACAATACCCCCAGAATTCATAACAGGATGGTGTAAAGTCAATTCCATGTACAATCCCTCAGGAGGGGGGTGAGGGGGAATTTGCAGCATGCTGGAACAGGATCAGTCTGCCAAGTCCATGGAGCTTTGCATAGGCGTGCCTTTCCTCTTCAGTCTCCTTCCTAGTGATGTCATCAGCCTGCTGCCTGCTTGCTCTCTCCTGCGCCCCCTGCCTGTAGAATTATGCAGTGCGGGCCGATCAGCTGCTTGAGCTGCAGACAGGGACACTTCACGGGGCAATTTCTAATGGGGACCGAAGTCCTGAAACTGGGCCCATCCCCATGAAACAGGGACGAATGGTAAGCTTAACCTGGGGGCTGCACATACTATTAAAAAATATATTATGAAAATGGTTTATTTACATGAAGCAGGGTTTTATATATGAGCTGTTTTATGTAATATATTTTTATAGAGACCTACATTGTTCAGGGAGTTTAGTTTTCCCTTTAATGTGGTACACTAATCCGTGCATTTAACTGATTGAAGTAATGCTGCTGTTAGTAGTATTTCCTGCTCTTTATATTGATACAAATGTGCCTTCTGTTTCTTGTGGGTTTATGCCTAGTTCCTGTGTTGCCTTCACTTAAACTAGAGTGTGCGAATGTTCTGCTATTCAGATATACTTAGATCTAAGCGATATACTTTCTCAATCCAGTACTTGGCAATCAGCTGCAATATTACTTGCCCAAATAAGTGCTGATTAGCCTGTACAGCAAGCTTCATAATGGTATCATTAGTGGAAGCATTTAGCACTTTCCGCTCATTGCTATGTTTAATACTAATCTATTTACTAGGCTATGAGTGCTTATTCGGCACAGTGGAAGTATGCAAGCACATTTTTCAATTTAAACTTTTAAACTTTCACTTGCAAAAGAAAAAAAAACTATGGTAATTGTTTAGGAAATGTTTCGGAATAGTGGTCAGGCATATTAGTGCAGCTCTTGCACGTCCTGATGAATGATCAGCGCATGTACAAATGGCATTACAATACCTGTAGTCTTTGGGCCACATTTACCTGGGGGGAAAGAAATGCTTGAGGTGTTAAGGGCATGCACTTTATCCGCCATGTACTGTATACTGTACTGATCTCTGTTGTTTTAAATGTGGAAGAATACATGGGAATGTTTTTAGAGCAATAATTTGACTGACAGACAGACTGAATTAGTCACTTTTACTTTAAATTTGTAATGCCACATTAACTATCACAGGAAAAACAGCAATCAGAGGACCAAATCTAATTATTGATTGACTGCAGTTGTATCAAATTAGAACTGTTTTCATGGTCGGAGTGTGATAAATCTCAATTTGAGTTGGTGGTTTTAAATTCAAAATTGTAATTTTTGACCAAAAAACCAATTCAAAAATTCAAATTTGAATTTATCATTGGAACCTTAGTAAATTTTACTAAACCCCAAAATGTCACTAATCTTACTTCCATCCCTAGGCTTTTGTGCCTAATAAGCATTGACCATGTGAATAACTCACCCTGGTGGTCTAGTGGTTCAGCGGCGACGCCGCCACGCCATGCCGTGTCTTCCTATGTGCTGGTTCCTTAGGACGCGCGGCGCGCATCCGCTTGTTTTATAGGCGCATTCATGACGCCAGCACGCAATGGCGCTAAATTCAAAGATATTTAAAGGGGCCTTTGGTATTTTTTCATTGTCCGTTATAGGTTTATCTCCTTAAGTTCCTGGGTGTTATTTCGTCTGTTGCTGATATCTGATACCTGTTTCTGACCCCTGTCTGCCTGATTAAGCTGACTTCTGTGATCCAGACCCCTGCCTGGTAAACCGACTATTCTGATATCTGTATTCTGACCCGTGCCTGTCATGACCATTCTTGATTGATCTCCCGGCTTTGACCCCTTACCTTGGCTCCTCCCTTTGTAAGACCTGGCGGCATCCGATTAGCCGAGGGCTCCTCCCAAGGTGAAATGTGGCTGTTAAAGGTGGAAGCAAGAGCAGAGACCAGGGAGCCTAGTATTGGTTCTGGATTTTGGGTGCAGATCGTGAAATCATGCGATAAAAGGAAATATATCCCCCTTTTCAACATCAGTGCAATGAATATACTGAGCATACTTTTAGCAATTTTTTAATTAAGTTAATGTATTTCTTGCACTAAACAGGGCAAGAAAGTAATAACATTTTACTTTTTACAAGCACAATCAAAATAAATCAGCAGTCCACTGAAAAGCACTCTGAATAAACAGGCCCCTCTCTTCCCCCAGTTGCTGTGTGTTAGGCTCTGAGACAAAGAGAAGCTCATTAAACCTTGCCCTGTTTAGTGCAAGAAATAACAAAAATATATAATAGTTCTAAAGTATGTTCAGTCTTATTCATTCAACTAATAGTGGATATGCTGCTTCTTTTTATGGTTTATTTTGAAGAACAGATTTAAACATTCTGAGTCAGTTGCAGTAAACAAGTCTCTCCCAACTATTAGTCATATTTAGTCATAATAGTCAAATGTAGGCATGAGCTTATACCAATTAAAGTGCTAGTCGGTTCTATTTATAAAGGTAAGGTATTAAGTATACAAGGTATGGTAGGTATGCTTTAGGCCAAACTAATGCCTCAGACCTGGTTTAACCCAAGTCAATGGTAAAAAAAAATCTCATTCTTACAAGGCCAGCATCTCTTTTTACAATGTCATTTTATACTGCTGTACAAATAAATGCGCAATTTTATAAATAAGCTTGATTTGTGTGGCATATTATTTTTGTTCATGGTTTCATAAATACAACCCTTAAAGCACATATAGTTACATAGTTAAATTGGGTTGAAAAAAGACCAAAGTCCATCAAGTTCAACCCCTCCAAATAAATCCCACTAACCAAACACACACTGGCTCCTCCATACCCTCACATGTATACCCATATATAAACTAATTATAGGTTTTAATATCATAATAGCCTTAGATGTTATGCTTGTCCAAGAAATCACCCAAGCCCCTCTTAAAGGCATTAATAGCCATCACAACATCACCCGGCAAGTGCATTCCACAACCTCACTGTCCTCACTGTGAAGAACCCCCTACGTTGCTTCAAATGAAAGTTCTTTTCCTCTAGTCTAAAGGGGTGGCCTCTGGTACGGTGATCCACTTTATGGGTAAAAAGGTCCCCTGCTATTTGTCTATAATGTCCTTGAATGTACTTGTAAAATGTAATCATGTCCCCTCTCAACCTTGACAGTCTACCCTCAAGTCTTCCACCCCTCTAAACAGTTTAGTTGCACATCTCTGCACTCTCAGCTCATTTATATCCCTCATAAGGGCTGGAGTCCAAAACTGCACTGCATACTCCAGATGAAGCCTTACCAGGGAACTATAAAGAGGCATAATTTTCATCTCTTGATTTTATGCCCTTTATTTGCTATAGTGGCCACAGAAGGACACTGCCTGGAATTGATAACTTGTTATCTACAAAAAAACACATCCTGCCATTTAGTGTATAACTTGCATTTATACTATTTTTATTATTTGATTATATATATATTAATATTTTGGTGCTTTAATGGAATTCCATTAGGAGAACATCCATTTTCATTTGCTGCATGTACAGGAAATAAAGAAATTACAAAACTTCTTCTGGTGGATCACCAAGCCCCACTGAATGCCCAAGATTCTAAATTTGCAGCACAATTGGAACAAAAAAATCTTTATTTTTAAACTGTGCACCAGTTTTCACAATCTGCAGATTGTCTGTTACCTTGCTACAAGCATTGTACTCGCAGTCATGTCGTTTCTTGTTTCCCCTCAAAGGAGTAGAACCCCCATTTTCTGGGGACCAGAAAAAAATGGTATAAAACCCAGGAAATGTATTATGCATATTATATAGGTGAGACCACAAACAAATGGTTTACAATTAAGGAAAACGTAAAATCAGGCAATGTAAGATTGAAGTTTCACTGTATTATTAACCCTTCAGCTGTTGAATATTCTGACACAAAAAAAAAGTATTATATGTATTAGTGAAAGCTACAGTAACCATAGAGTCCTAATAAACTCTAGTGGGGGCTGGTATAAAAGCAATGCAAGCAACTTTTCTGTTGTGATAATAATTTTTGCGGTGTATTTTAGGGGGTTATTTATCAGTCCGAATGCGAAAAACTACAGGTATAGGATCTGTTATCCAGAAACCCATTATCCAGAAAGCTTAGAATTATGGAAAGACCATCTCCCGTATATATATAAAAAAGAGTGAAGTTAAAGATCGCCACAGTCCTCTAGAGTTAAATTCCACCACTCTCCATTCATTTCTATGGGATTTTTAAAGGAGTATTTATCCAAAGATGAACTTTCACTTTTACCCATTAATAAATACTCCTTCAAAAATCCCATAGAAATAATTGGAGAGTGGCTATCCTGATCCTGTAGCCTGTCTCATGTATGCCATGATCTTAGCACTCGTGCCGCACAAAATTCTCATTGTGTATAACACCTACAAAATAATGATGGCTTCACTATATTAAAGTTGGCAGCCAATGAAGGAAGTTAGTGAATATGTTTATCAATTATTCATCATAACTAGCATTATTGGCTCAGTTCCTTTGTTACTTTCTGAAATTCCATTTTCTTGCAAAAGCCATAAATAATGCAGTGGGCCTCCACATGCTCAGCCAAAATAATTTTAGGAGAATGCTGAAGTCAAAAAGAACTTTTTTGAAAAAAGTAAAAGAAATTACCTTCTCTTTCTAAGGGTGTCAGTATCAATTAAGTTTTTTTGTTTTTCATTTTTTAGCATCATTCGCATCTATTTTACAGCTCAATGTAATATAATATATTAAGGTTGAATTAATCCCAGTGTAGAACAACACTTTGCCTTCAGCCAGCACCACATGGATTCAACTTTCATTTTATATTTGAGTATCAGAATAAATGTGACTGGCAGGTAGAATTGTGTTAGTTGCCTGATGTTATTAGTGAGCTTCTAGATAAAAACACAGACTTTGAAGAACATTTCTTCTATTATTGCACTTGGGTGCCTATTGAGCAAATGTTCTGATGGATTTGTAACATTTAGTGCTTATAACACACAATAGTTTTCAGTGGAAAAGGGGTAAAGTTGTGTGTGATTCAATCAATGCTGCAGCATTTGTGTAATAGAAAATGGGGAAAAAAACAGCATTGTACAAAATAAACACAATCTCTCCATTAGCAGGGCATACATTTTGCACTTTTTTGCAGACTTTATATGTGCCATATTTTTTCCCTATTATTTGTATTATCACCCCCCGTAAAAATACTCTTAGCTATCTAAGCTTTCATATAGGCAAGAAATCTCTAAACAGCTTTTTTCATCGCTTGGTAACTAATCATTCTTGAATGGGATCCATTATCCAGGAAGCTCCAAATTATGGAAAAGCCACCTGCCATAATCCATATTTTTTTTAAATGATTAATCCTTACTAGAAGCAAAACCGGCCGATTGGGTTTATTTAATGCTTACATGACTTATATGACTTTCTAGTAGACTAAAATATGAAGATCCAAATTATTGATAGATCCGGTATCCAGAAGACCCCAGGTGCAAAGCATTCCGGATAACAGGTCCCATACCTGTAGCAGATGCTCTGGGTTCCATTTACTGGACTGATTCATTGTGTCCTAATTATAAAAAATATTTTTTATTTTTAAGATATTCAATAAAATATTATCCCAAATACAAGTGTGTATCTGGAGCCTATACTACTATCTGGCACTTGCACTTTTGGTAGTATATATTTTAAAGAAAGAGTACCTATTGTCTTCTGCTACTGGCTGTTTGTCCTGTGTCACTGAAACAGAAAATCGTAGGCTACATTTACTACAGCTGGATATAGAAAATGGTCAATACCAAATCAGCAATATCAGACATGTGCAACTAGGTATTTGCGAAACGGTGAAAAATTTGCGAAACGGCACCAGCGTCTCGTTTTTTATGCTGGCGCCCATTTTTGATGCCGGCACCCGTTTTTTTTACGCCGCGCCCGTTTTTGACACCAGCGTCCGTTTTTTCAGAAAAAACATTTTGACGCCGGCGAATTATTGACGCGAATTTTCGCGGGCGTTTCGCGAATTTATTCGCTGGCGGCGAATCACGAAGTCGCGCCTGGCGAATAAATTTGCCCATCACTAATACTGACATATGGAATACCCAAAGATCTTTGCTTGAAATTATTACATCCAGTATCAACTCCAAGGTAAATAGGAAACTTACTGCCTCTATTTTCTGTATTTGTTCTCAATTGCATTGTCTATTGATGATGTCACCGCAGGTGGGTAACAAACTAAGGACCAAGGTGGTTCCTCTATAAAATAAATCTACAATCAACACTGTGAGATAATGACATTTCCACCTATACTTGAAATACTAAACCTTTTTATCCTAAGTTATGTGAATCAGTGCTCACAAAAAATGAGCATGTATTCATATCCAGCAATACCATTTACTCTGGCTGCTCTCTCTTCTGTTTGTGCAGTTCAGAAATAAATGTCTTCATGAATAAGCTTCTAAGTAATTCTTTTCCCTTCATTTGCACAATTCTTTTTTATTTTAGAATTCTAGACCTGCAAAGGGCACTGGACTGAGTAAATATTAATGCTCCTCATAAATATTTTGTTTGGACAATTAGGAAAAACTGTCATTTATTTTTGCTCTGAATTATATTGTCATAATAATCAGCTGAATTAAACACGAGCTCTCATATATTTATATTATTAACCTATTTTACAATTTAAGGAAAAGTAGAGGGTCATTTTATTGTTTTGGAGGACTGTAATATAAAACAACAAAAATCTGTTTATAAATAAAATAAATATTTTGTATACGCACATTTACACACCAGCAAAGTATAAAGTGAGAGAACGCAAAGTGCATGTTTTAAATTTATTTTTCTATGTTTCCTTTCCTCTGCCATATTCAGAGATCATATACAGGTATTTATAAGAACTGGCGCACCAGCAGTAAATAGGAATGAATTAAGTTACATAGTTAAATTGGGTTGGAAAAAAAACAAAGTCAACCAAGTTCAACCCCTCCAAATGAAAACCCAGCATCCATACACACACCCCTCCCTACTTTCACATAAATTATTTATACCGATATCTATACTAACTATAGAATTTAGTATAACAATAGCCTTTGATATTATGTTTGACCAAAAAATCATCCAAGCCATTCTTAAAGGCATTAACTGAATCAGCCATCACAACATCACCCGGCAGTGCATTCCACAACCTCACTGTCCTCACTGTGAAGAACCCCCTACGTTGCTTCAAATGAAAGTTCTTTTCTTCTAGTCTAAAGGGGTGGCCTCTGGTACGGTGATCCACTTTATGGGTAAAAAGGTCCCCTTCTATTTGTCTATAATGTCCTCTAATGTACTTGTAAAGTGTAATCATGTCCCCTCTCAAGGGTCTTTTCTCCAGAGAAAACAACCCCAACCTTGACAGTCTACCCTCATAATTTAAGTCTTCCATCCCTCTAACCAGTTTATTGTGTTTTATGAAGACATAATTAGTAAACATAACTGAGACCAAGGTCCTACGGAATATTTATACATTTATACATTTACCTCTCCCTCCTCACCATCTAATAGTGTAGCCAGTGCATGGGCATGGATACAAGGTGCCCCATACACATGATTTTGGGGTGAAGGTCATACAAAACTTTTTTTAATAACAGTGTCCACAAATTAGTGCATGCCTGCTTACTGTGAATGTGATGTCCAAGACTGAACAGAACAGCATTTAAATTATTTATATTTCTAAGTAAAGTTAATTTTTCTAAACAAACCTTAGACAAAAGTATTTGGAATTCATTTCTTAGGGTGTCAGGTCCCAGATTTATGATGGAGAGAACTGAGGAATGCAGAAGGATTACAAGCATTGTGATCTATTTTGGGATTTATCAAAACTTTAAATTTTTTTTAACGTAGGCAACTTGTTAGCAAACTTAGGTTTTCAAGGATACACTTGGCTGATATAATGTTAATGCTAATATATAACTCAATCATCATGTTCATATTTATAGTGTTATATCAGACTAAGGAAAACTTGAGACTGGCGGGAGTGCTAATTACATTTTTGGGAGCATTTATAATATTCATCAGTGAGCTATACATTTTAATAATGATTATTATCATGATTATTCATAAACAACAAAAGGCCAATAAAATCAAGGGGACAGCCACAAGTTGGACTGGGAACTCTGTGGGCCAGTCTAATCAAAACTGTTATACAGGTATAGAATCTATTATCCAGAATACTTGGGAACCTGGGTTTTCCGGATAAGGGGACTTTTTGTAATTGGAATCTCCATACTTTAAAGTGGACCTGCCACCGAGACACAAAAAGCTGTATAAAAAAAGGCCTTTTCAAATTAAACATGAAATCCAATTTCTATTTTTTATTAAAGCATTCATAGCTGTTGTAAGCTTGTTTAAAAGTCTCAGTTGTCAATCAAAAATTGCCTGCCCCTCCTCTATGCCTTAGGTATAGAGGCTGGGCAGACAATTACTTTCACTTTCCATTCAGCACTTCCTAGAGAATTCCCCCATTTTCTTCACCAAGTAATTTTGTAACCAGGGCATGGGGATCGGGTCCCCCCATTCTGGTACTCAAACAAGATTCTGAGATGATGCAAGGCTTGCCTTAATAACAGTGTCCACAAAATGGCTTCTGCCTGCTTGCTAAAATTATGTACTCCCAGACTGAAGGAAATTATTTATATAGTGTAATTAAAGTTCATTTTGTTTGATTAATGGGATAATATAGGATTTTGAATATTTTTTTGGGGTGACGGGTCCCTTTTAAGTCTGCTACAAAATCATTTAACCCAATAGGATTGTGTTGCCACCAATATGGATTCATGCAGCTTAGTTGTGATCAAGTACAAGGTATTGTTTTATTATTACAGAGAAAAAGGGAATTGTTTATTTGCTTAAAATTGAGTCTATGGGAGTTAATATCTCAGATGCATGAAACTAAGAACAGTTGTCTTTTACCTGTGTATAAGACCAATATCTACTGTATACAGAGGGGCCGATTCACTTACTTCGAGTGAAGGATTCGAAGTAAAAAAAACTTCGAATTTCGAGTAGTTTTTTGTGCTCCTCGACTATCGAATTGGCGTAAATTCGCCTGAGTAGAATGATTCGAATAGATCGAGCGCAAAAACGCTGCGACTATTCGCCCATTCGATTGTCGAAGTACTGTCTCTTTTAAAAATACTTCGACTGCCTACTTCGCCACCTAAAACCTACCGAATTGCTTTAAAAGCCTATGGGAAAGTCCCATAGGCTTGTTTTCCAAGTTTTTGATCGAATAAAAAGGCATTCGATCTAATGAAAATCCTTCGAGCGAATATTCGATCGAGCGCCTATTCGCCTGGCGAATATTCGCCAATTTGACTATTCGCCAGCGCGTAAATTCGCCCGAATTGCCTATTCGATTCTATTCCCAAGTCGAATTTCGAGGGATTTAACCCCTCGAAATTCGACCCTTGATACATCTGCCCCAGAGAGTCTCCGGGTTACAAACTTCTGACTTATATACAGCTTGCATTTATATATGGAGACTTTTATAGTAATGTACTGTGGTTTGCTTGGCCTTTATTAGCATTTAACAACTTGCCCCAACCCCCTCTGGAGTGTATTGTCTATTGTGCAGTGCAGAATGATAATAAAAAATAATGGATTAAGACAAACATCTGTCTAAATTGAATTTAATAGGTAAATGAACCTTTTCCAACTTACATACAAATTCAATTTAAGAACAAACGTACGTAACCTGGGGACTGCCAGTACTAATTGGATGGAGCCATACTTCTGAATAAAACCAATTTGATCACATTTATTTTCATTAATTTCAGAACTGAAGTCATCCAGCAATACATAACAATAGTTACTATATCTGCCCAAGTCTTATAATTATCTTTTTTTTTTTTTTTTTTTAGATTCCACTGCTCATTAAGCTAGGCCCAAGAATATATATTGGGAATGCATCTACTAGAGGACCATTTCCTTTGCTAATGTACGGTAACCTGCTACTGTCTTTATACATTATAAAACACATCAATTCAAAGACAAATATGCCAATCCTTTTATGAATATGAGATTTTCTTCCAATTTGCTTGTTTGATGCCATGCTTGAAATTCATAATAACAATGAATAGTGGAAAATTGCAAACATAACATATACAGTATATACATCTATTAATTGCTTTTCGTTTAATACGTTAAAATATAAGATAATATCCTTAAGGCAACAGTGGGTGTAGAGTATATTTGTGGTATTCCGGTAATAAAGCTGAATATAACCCATTGCAAAGAAATCAGCTCTGATACTGTTTGTTAAGCTGCCCATAAATGCAAAGATTTGATCGTACGAATCAAAGATTCATACGATTTTCAGGCGTGTGTGGAGTGTCCCGACATTTTTCGTGCCATGACGATTGATCATTTATACGATCGTCAGGTTAGAACATTTCTGTCGGCTACCGATAATATCTCTGCATGTATTACCGATCTGAAGATATCAGTGGGAGACTGTCACCAACTTTTGTCGGACCTATCTTTCGTACAATTGCTGTCAGGGGCAGTACATCGTCTGATCTGTTCTTTTACTACTTTATTTGATCTGAATGGTTAATGGCAGGTCGGGAGATGTCATGAACGATCATTCGTCTGATCTGAAGGTAAATCTGCATGTCTATGGTTAGCTTTAGGAAAACAAGTTGCTGTTCCTGTAAATGAAGTTCTCACAGAAACAGAATCATTCCAGCATATAAAGGATTTTGTCTTCAGCAGCGTTCAGTGCCACACCAGCTTTGCACATAAAAGAAACGTTTTATTCTGCTAATCAGGGAGCATTAGCTTCTCAGGCAAAAATGAGCAATGTTTATCTGCTCCCATATGTACAGGATTACACCTTCTGTCTCTGCTTTCTCACATCAACGAAATGGAAATTCAGCTCTTTTGTCTATTACTACAGTAAGAATTATTAACTCTAATAAAGAGCTAATTGGCTGGCAGTAGCTACAATACATTCCATTACAATCCAAAGTAATCTTTTTTATATACTAAGCTGGCAACTTGTATTCAACACATTTACAATGGATATAATATAAAATTCCTTTCTGTACAGGTATGGAGCCTGTTATCCAGAATGCTCAGGACCTGAAGTGTCCCAGATATTGGATCTTTCTGTAATTTGGATCTTCATACCTTAAGTCTGCTAGAAAATCATGTAAACATTAAATAAACCCAATGGGCTGGGTTTGCTTTCAATAATGATTAATTATATCTTAGTTGGGATCAAGTACAAGGTACTGTTTTATATTACAGAGAAAGAATTAGTTGGTTAAAATGGAGTCTATGTGAGACAGCCTTTCAGAGCTTTCTGGATAAAGGATCCCATACCTGTAATGCCTCAAAAAAAAAAATCATCTGTCGATGCACTGACCAGAATATTGGATTAGCTGATGCTGCAGCTCCTCTTCATTTCCTGTTTTTCTGATTGTGCTCTTTGGTCCATGGGTTGATTGGTTTGAAAATGCACTTTATGGGCTTAATACATAGGGGCAAATTAACTAAAGAGCGAATTTTTGCCTTGGAAGGCTCCACCACACTTTGTCAGATGTTATTTTGCAGCGCATACGCTTATTTATCAAAATGGGCAATAAGAGTTTTTAATTATCAAGATGCGAAGTTACGTCAGCGCTGGCATTTCTAAGCAAACTTTTGCTAGCGTTACTTTCTTCCTAGCGAAACTTCGTTAACACACTTACATCAATTTAAATATGGTGGGTACATATAGGTCATACAGTATATGTCTTTATTAGTAATGCAATTAGTAATGAAATTGCTGGAAGTGGCCACTTATTATTAAAAATGTCCAAGGAAGCATAAAAAATACAAATCATCTATTGTCCTAGGCATGAGTCCACCCTAAAACATATGTGAAATGAGCTTCAAATGGTTGAAGAAAAACTACAAAAAAATATATTTAACATTTAGGGGCCCATTCACTAAGCTCGAGTGAAGGAATAGAGGAAAATAGAGGAAAAAAAATTGATTTTCGAATGTTTTTTTTGGCTACTTCGACCATCGACTATGACCTTCAACTTCGAATTGAACGATTCAAACTAAAAATCGTTATATAAATTCGACCATTCGATAATCGAAGTACTGTCTCTTTAAAAATTTCTTCGACCCCCTGGTTCGCCACCTAAAACCTACCGAGGCCAATGTTAGCCTATGGGGAAGGTCCCCATAGGCTTGCTAACAATTTTCTGATCGAAGGATAATCCTTCGATCGATGGATTAAAATCCTTCGAATCGTTCGATCGAACGAATTGCGCAAAATCCTTCGACTTCGATATTCGAAGTCGAAGGATTTTAATTCGGCAGTCGAATATCGAGGGTTAATTAACCCTCGATATTCGACCCTAAGTAAATGTGCCCCTTAAACATAATGCCACATTAAATATGAAAAAATGCCAGTGTTTTGTCTTTTTTTATGACTTTTCGGCATACAGGATATGATGTCACTAACTAGATTGAGGAGGATGTAGTTTCATCTTCATCAATTTGCCAGCAGACGAAAGGGTAACGTAGTGGAAATTTGCTAGTGAATTGTCCTCTACTCCTGTTAGTAAATTGCCGATGTCCCTGTGAATTGCTGTTTTGGTGAATTTTCTCTAGTGACGGCCACTTCGCCCTTTAGTAAATCTGCCCCAAAAATCCCAGTCAAAATTCTGCTTGTCAAACTGGCACTTCTGTAGAAACACATTTCTAGAACCAGATGTGTTTTTTTTTCAACTCTCTTTACACATGTAACAATGAATTTGCTTGAAAAACTTTCTTTTTAAATCTTGCAGTGGAGAATCTTTTCCCCTGGTTCTGCTTGGTGTTTATTATTATTATTGGCTTTAGCTCAGGTGAGAGGCACATCATATAATGTACAAAATGTTAAACTGGCCGTACATTAAACAATCACATTGTGAATGAAATGCATCGCTGCTTTAGAGTTAAGTCTGTGATTTATAATTTAACACTAGGGTCTCAGGAGGATATTGGGTCACGTTAAAAGAACAGATCTTTTTATGAATACAGCTTCAGGGGATTTTCCAGTAATACAGCAACAGTGAGGTTATCCATCAAATTAAAGTGTATTCACCCACATAGTAAGATGTACGGTCTACTCTTGCTCTCAGCAATTCATGTTTATGGTGTATGAAAATGGAAACGGACAACCATAAATTACAAAATGATAAGGACAATGTGGGAGAATGTAATAAAAGTCGGTAACGGAAAAAATATTTGCAATGCAAAAAGTTATGCCTCTGTGCAAACAAATTTAGCTTTGTGTGAATTTAATATAGCTTTTCGAACCCAGAAACTGTTTAGCCACCACTTCCGAGAGTGGAAGAGGGTTTGCGAATTTCATAGTTTGCGCCAGTGCGCAGTAAATGTAATAAAACTTCTTACTGAAAAAGTTGTTATGTTTGCTCCAAAAGATTATGACACCTTCAAGAACTTAAAAAGTGGGCAATGTACAGTGAACATTCGCAATGCAGTTTCAGGAAGAATATTACCGTACATTGCGAAATGCACATTTTTATTTGTGCAAATTGTTTTGCTCTTTGCAACATTTATTACATTCCCCCAATAAAGCCTTGTTAAATAAGATGGGCAAAGTACAAATATTTGGTGTAGATTGCCATGTTTTATTAGCAATCCAGTGCAAATTAATGCACCTAATGCCTAATGGCAAATTTGACAGCTCATGGGTAGAACTGGGTCAATCATGTTCCTATAGTATACAGAAATTAAAATAGCTGGTTTCTAACATACTGAACTAAAACTCATTTATGACCAGTTGTGCTCTCACAAAAAGTCTGCAGTTGCAGTGAATTTAAATCACTCATTAAAGGGATTGTTCACCTTCAAACACGTTTTTCAGTTCAGTTGGTTTCAGATTGTTCACCAGAAACAAAGACTTTTACCAATTACCCGTGAGGCAACTTCGCACGACTTCGGAAATAATAAGCTATCCCATCTATGATTTGTATTCTTGCCAGCAGGAAGGCAGTTTGGGGAGATTAGTCGCCTGCAATAGGAGAGATTAGTCGCTGGGCGACTAATCTCCCTGTTTGCCACCACCCTTAACTGTTATAAATTGATACATTTAGGAGCAGATTTATCATGGGTCGATTTTCGAACTTGAAAAACTTCGAAAATTCGAATTCAAAAAGACCAACTGAAATTGTATCAAAGTTTTTATGGCCGAATTAGGTAAATTTTTGATCAAATTCGAATTGTACGAATCAAGTTTTCCCCAAAAAAAACTTTGATTTTTCAAAGTCCACGAATTGACTCCAAATAGGTTCTAGGAGGTCCCCCATAGGCTAAAACGGCAATTCAGCAGGTTTTAGATGGCGAATGGTCGAAGTCAAATTTTTCAAGAGACAGTACATGATACATCTCAAAATTCAAATTTTCGAATTCTTTTTTCAAACTCAAATTGAATTTGGACTATTCCCTTGTCCAAGTACACAACAAATAGCTTGAAATTCGATTTTTTTTTTCAAATTGAATTTTCACTTCGACCTTTGATAAGTCTGCCCCTTAGTTGATACATTTCTTATCTTTGGCCCTGCTGAATAGAATCCCTGCGTTCCATTAAAGGCAGCTGTTAGAATTGATACAATAGTTGCTAATACTCCACAGATGCTGCTGAGAAATGGATCAAACTAAATGTATCAACTATGTAGCAATTTGTAACAGTTCAGAATCTTCTCCTGGATCACTGAGCTGCCAGACTGAAACACCAGAGACAGGAACATTAATATTTTTGGAAAAACAGTAAAATATAAAAGACAGAAAGCAATTGAGATATATATATTATATATATACATCACTAGTGCCTCCATCCCATCTCCAATTCTCAATTACAAGCAAAGTGCTCCTACTGACCATGTCGAACTCCAGCACCATCAAGCTGGTGGTAGGTCAGCCAGTGTCAATACACACAGTTGCATTGTGTCTTAAGAATTATAACGACATACAGCAGAAATGGTGGCATTGGGTTTGCAATTGCATCTAACTTGCAGCAAAATAAACACAATATTGTGCATTTTGCTGCATTGGCCAGAATCGCTTTGGCCACAACTTTGTCAAAATCGTGGGACTGTGTGTAAAACCATGCCAATTTTAATTTAAAAATATACTTTGCTCACTGCACTTTATGCGTGAAAAGCAAAACTGTTTTGTGAATTTTTCTTGATTCCACAAATTGTCGGCAAAGCGAAATGGGACAGATCTAGCAAAGTTTGAAAAATGAAAGATAACATCCGAGTGCCGTGTGTTAGGGACGACATTGCTACGACATAATTTACTTGACTGCCCAATGCCTTCTGTGTCTGTGCTTGAGATGAGCAGGCGTTACTACTTGAGGGAAGCAACAAAGGCAGGACCCAATACACAATCTTAATTGTACAATAGGAATCAAGTTTATGTCTGTTATATAGGGGACCCATTATCCAGGAAGGTCATCTCCTAGAGTCAATTTTAATGAAATAATTCAAATTTTCAAAAATAAAATTCTCTGTAGTAATTAAACAGTACATTGTATGTGATCTGAACTAAAATATTATTAATCCTTATTGGAAAAATAATCCTATTGGGTTTCCATTATCTAGTAGAATTAAGGCATGGTGATCCAAATTATGGAAAGATCTCTTATCCAGAAAACCCCAGGTCCCAGGCATTCTGGAACACAGTTCTCATACCTGTATTACATTTTTATTAGGCAAAAAAATATTTTTGTGTTTATATCCTTTTGTAAATCAAAAATGCTCCCTTAACACTTTTTGTTAATCATAATTAGTTCTCATTAAAATGTCCTTTTTGTCTCTGTAGGGTTGAAGAAATATTAAATGAAAATGGTGCTGAAAAATCTAAAGCAGCAGTTAACCCCGTCCAACCCTACATTTATTGGGATATCACCAGAAAAAATATCTCATGGATCGTCAACATGAACGATTCTTCAGACGCAATGCCGTGAAATGAAGGAAAATAGGCAAAACTGGAACATTAATAAATAAAATGCAAATTGTTTTTTTTTATATAGAAATATATATTTGTTATGTCATTTTTTAAATCAAGAGACAGACTAAAGTTCACAGTGATGATATCGCTTAAGAAGGGATTTTATCATGTCCAAGTTCTAAGGCAGGTGTATCCTGACAACATCTGAGCTGTTTGCTGTGGCACATACATTCATCTCCTCAAGGCTACATTACTGCAGTGCATTCAGTGTTTTGCTCTTGTAACTCATTTGCAGACTGGAGCTGAATTCCAAAACGAAACTGCAGTTCTACAGGGAATTAATCAACAGGAGTCTCATTCAGTGGCACAGAGCAAGCGGAGGACTGGGAGCTGGTTTATTTAGGGATGGATATCGATTCTGCATGAAATGACATATCCACCCATTTTTGCCCTTCATCCCTTTTGATAAGGCTGCTATCAATTGGAGTTAAAGTGTGTGTATGTGCAATGTGGTCAATCTAAATAACAGCTGGGGTGTGACAGTGCATGCAAATGTGGTTTTACATTTGAAATTAAAATATTTAAATGTTTTCTTTTATGATGCACTTTAGAATCCATTTTTGCAAATAAGAATAACTGTTCTCCTATTAATGAATACCTGTGCTATCAAAAGTATATTATACATTCCAATATATCTGATTTAAAGGAGGTTGGAAAAGCATTTTCCACCCTATCATTTATTCACCATTTTTACTATGAAACTACCCCCGTCTTTAGGTAAGACCAGCCTTTACCAATGTTCAGACAGTTCAGTGATCTCTCATATATTAACCAATTACACTGGCTTTGTGTTAATTCTTTATTGTAATAAATATTTATATTCTAATATTTGTTGGAATTGAATGGGATATCATAAAAGTAAAATAAACCTACAGTACACCACACATGGATCTAGTTTGAGTTAAAAAAAAAAAAAAAAAACAGAGTAGTTACGATAAGGGGCCGATTCACTAACTTCGAGTGAAGGATTCGAAGGTAAAAAACTTTGAATTTCGAAGTTTTTTTTGGGCTACTTCGACCTCCGACTACGACTTCGAATCGAAGGATTCGAAGTAAAAATCGTTCGACTATTCGACCATTCGATAGTCGAAGTACTGTCTCTTTAAAAAAAACTTTGACCGCCTAGTTCGCCATCTAAAAGCTACCGAAGTCAATGTTAGCCTATGGGGAAGGTCCCCATAGGCTTGCCTAACTTTTTTTGATCGAAGAATATTCCTTCGATCGTTGGATTAAAATCCTTCTATCGTTCAATCCAAAGGATTTTATCATTCGATCGAAGGAATTATCCTTCGAACGTTCGATCGTACTATCTGCGCTAAATCCTTCGACTCCGATATTCGAAGGATTTTAATTCCCAGTCGAATATCGAGGGTTAATTAACCCTCGATATTTGACCCTTAGTGAATCGGCCCCTTAGTGAATCGGCCCCTAAGTATCCAAACAGTTCTTGTACTATCCCTAGTTTCTGGTGAGATGTAATGCAACTGTACGAGACTCACTTCTAGTTTTAGGGTTATGACACAAGGGCAGATTCGGGGAGAATTAGTCGCCTGGCGACTAATCGCCTCTTCTTCTGGACGACAATCTCCCCATCCGCTATAATGAAAAGACGCCTGCGCTTAAGCACACACAGCGCTACATTTTCCGAAGTTGCCTCATGTGGAGACTTCGGGCGACTTCGGAAAATGAAGCGCCACGTGTGCTTTAGCGCAGGCGACTTTTCATTATAGCGGACAGGAAGACATGCAAAGGCAGTTTGGGGAGATTGTCACCCAGAAGAAGAGGTGATTAGTCGCCAGGAGACTAGATCTCCCAGAATCTGCCCGTGTGCCACAACCCTAAGGAGCAAAAAGAAGTACAAGTATGGGACCTGAATGCTCAGGACCTGAGTTTTCGAGTATTTCCAGAATTTGGATCTCCATACCTTACGTCTACTAAAACATTATTTAAGGGGTCTATTTATCAAACCTCAAATGTTTCTTGTCTAGTTTTTAAAGGGGACAAACTTTGGGGTATATTCATCACAGAGTGATTCATTTTCTTCATCCCATTTCTATGGGATTTTTAAAGGCGTATTTATCAACTGGTGATAGCTGAAAGTTCGCCTTTAAAAATTCCATAGAAATGAATAGAGAGAGGTGCTATTTCACTCTGGGACTGTGGAGATCTCTAACTTCACTCTTTGATAAATAAACCCCTTATATTTAGAGGGGGTAAAAAAACTCAAACTCCGAGATTTATTGTGCTGCTAAAAATCCGAAAATACTCCAGCTAAAACCCGTCAAAATCATGTAAAAGTCAATGGTCCCTTTAACAATTTGAAGATGTTTCTTGTCTTCATGATCTTCAAGGGTTTTGGGCTGGTTTTCATTCGATAATCCGAAAAAGTCAGGTTTTCCGGGCGACAACTGAAAAAATTGCAAGATTCGAGCATCAAATTAAAAAAGTTGCAATTCCATCTGATGCATGATTTTGCAGCAACTTTTTCAATTAGATTTATTGGTAAATTACGGTCATTGGAGTTTGGTCACATTTTTTTTACTATAGTGAGAAAAAGTCAAGTTTTAGTAATGACCCCCAAAGTGTTAAACAATCCCAATAAGATTGTTTTGCCTCCAATAACAAAAGAGAGAGAAACAAGAAACCATTTTTAAAAATTGTAATTATTTGATTAAAAAAGAATATATGGGAGATGACTGTCTTGTAATTCAGAACTTTCTGGATAACGGTTTTCCAGATAGCCGATCCCAGACCTGTACTGTAGATCTGTCGGCAGAGATGTAACACAGCACTGCAAAATCTCTCTCTTCTCAAGTAAAATCAATAGGAAAGAATGTGATGCAACCAAAATACAGAAGTCATTGTAATATTTAATTGTTACAAATAATATTTACAGTCGACTTCTCTTGAAGCGCAGGATCAGGCACTTATACAGACACCACTAAAGTATTGTACACTTGCTAAACCCAAAATGACTTTCTTCTGCTGTTGACCAATCCTCTGGGAGCTTTGGAATTCCATCTAATGTTTTCAGGTTTGGCAAAATGGAGAACACTCTAAAATATAGAAAGATACAAAAATAAACATCGCCTCTATAAGCACAAGCACTTGGATTGAATGCTCTTTGGGGCAGGGGCTTTATTTTTTGTGTCGTAAAAATTAGCAGTAGCACTTAATCAATACTGTATATGTATATATTTATATTAATTTATTGTATTGCTCTGGTGGTAATGTATTGTTGCAATGAACAAGTAGATTTCTATGAATAAACATACATACATACATACATACATACATGAGTGGTGCCTTAATTGCCCTATTCTTTCCAGGAGAACAGCAACAAAACCTTCACTAAGAGCAGCTGCATCTCTTCATTCTAAGTTTTTTGAAGTCGAAGAAAAATCGTTCGATCGATGAATGAAATCCTTCGAATCATTCGATTTGAAGGATTTCATCGTTCGATCGAACAATTTTACTTCGACCGCAAATGGGCAAATTAGAGGTAAAAAAACTTCGACTTTGATATTCTGCGTCGAAGTATTCCAATTCAATGGTCGAATTTCGAAGCTGCGACTAAGCGTATTCATCAAAATGTGAAAATTCATCTTGTCAAATGAAACTGGTATACTTTCACTAGTGAAAATGTCTTCCTAGCGAAACTTCATTAAAATACTTAGGTTTCGTCAATTTAAATATGGCGGGTACATACAGGTCATATGTATGTATTTATATTGGTGATGTTGGTGAAATTGCTGGAAGTGGCCACTTATTATTAAAAATGTCCAAGGAAGCAAAATAAAAACAAAAGAGATCCTCGATTGCCCTAAAAACGAGCCTACCCTAAAACAAATGTGGCATGAGCTTCATGGTTAAAAAAGTGTAAATAATATATATTCAACAGTTACAATTTTTAAACATAATCCTACATTAAAATATGGAAAAACGCCAGCGTTTTGTCTTTTTTCTATGACTTTTTTTGAATACAGGATTTGTCACTGTAATGTTAAAGATGTCGCTTCATCTTAATAATTCGCTAAGAAGAACCAGGTGAAGTAGATTTTGACAAAAAGGGTAACGTATTGGAAAGTTTATAAATGAATAAATTGTTCACCTGAGCGAAAATTCTCTAGCTCTGAGCTTTTCGCTAGTAAATTGTCTTCTTCACCTTTTAGTAAATTGGCAAATTCAATTTGAATTTTGACCAAAAAAACCCAATTTGCCCTTTAGTAAATGTGCCCCAAGATTAAAGGCAAGCTTTAGCTGAACAAAAATCACATGTAGGGCCAAGCAGATCTTCCTATAGGCTTACAGCCCCCTAAAGCGCTGCCGATAGCCAATGAGAACCCACATTTGGCACCTCGGGAACTTTTTGGCTTTTGGGAAAAAAGGTTGGGGAACCATGTTATAGAATGTCCTTTTTCTAGCAACTTTGCAATTGGCCCTGATTTGTTTTGTATTATTTGCCTTCCTCTTCTTCATCTCTCCAGCTTTCAAATGGGAGTCACTGACCCTGAAAGCTTGTGCACTTACATTTTACTATTATTGGTACTTTGAATTCCTTGTCTTGCTATTCAGTCCCTCTCCTATTCATGTTCCAGTCATTTAAACCACTGCCTGGTAGTGTAAATAAGATGCTAGCAACAAACTGGAGAGCATCTGAACAAAAATCTAAATATCTGAAAAACCTCAACAAAAACTAAATATGAAAACCATTGCAAATTGTATGTCCTACTAAAAGTTAATTTAAAGGGGAACTATCACAAAAATGAAAATTTAATATAAGCTTCATCATAATGAGATAAGAAACTTTCTAAATACAATCAATTAAAAATGATTTAAAGTTTCTGAAACATCTTCACTGTTCCTCTCTCAGCATCTGTTTCTCTTCATTCTGTCTTCATGCAGGAGTTGGGTGTCACAAAGAGAATGCATACTTTTTTTCTTTACAGTGCTCAGTTGAACTATTTCAGTGGAAAGACTTACTGTAGCCGGTAGTCTTCCAAAAACTCACATGGATTGGACTTCAGTACAAGGGACTCCAGTGGAGAATGCTTCAAGTTTGAAAGGCCACTCAATGTTTCAATGTTATTCTCAGATAGCGACAGGTGCTGAATTGCAGGCAGTTTTGGCAATTTTTTAAAAGATGTAAAGTAATTTCTGCTTAAATTTAATTCGGTGCACCTGGGGACAGAAAAAGATTATGCACAAAGTCAATTATGTTCAAATGTATTTTCTATAAACACACAAGAATAATATGTTGTTTTGTATAAAATAATTATACATGAACAAAGTAAGAAAGGGTAAGATTTACTAATGAGTTTCAAGACCTGTCGTGATTTTAATCCACTGATACCTCCGCATATTCCTCCACCATTTTGCACAGGTCCAGATCCTTGACCCAAATCACAAGTCACCAGTTAGCACATGTTCTAGTTGATTAGTCATTTCTATAGATAGGGAAGTGCACATTCCTGATACCAAGTGTTACCAGCTCATAAGAAAGTTATAGTTCTCCCCAAATCTGCACTACCCTGACTGTAGCCATGAGACACCACCTAGCACATGTGCATATATATCACCAAAGCCATGTGTAGCACTCACCTGCAACTACATTGCAGATCTTAGATCTTATTCATAAATCATTGTCTAGTAGAACATGTGTAGATCCCTAGGGCAAGTGCACTGTCCTTAGGATATAATCATCAGCCTGTAACCTATACATGAGTCGCCAGATTTAAACCTCTCTAACCCTAGTCATGTGCAGATATTTTCCCATGAGCCACTGGCTAGTGATAACATAATTATCCAGGCAACACCTAGCATGCACAACAGTTCAGACCCATTGGGGCAAATTTACTTAGGTCCAAATTTTCGCTTCAAAATCTTCGCCATACTTTGCGCAACTATGTCCCACGTTTCTCGTTATGTCTACATGTATCCATCAAAATGCCACAATTCGGCTCGGCAGATAAACACTGGTGTATTTTCTTAGTAAATTCTCTAGTGTTACTTTCTTCCTAGTGAAACTTTGTTAACATACTTATGTCAATTTATATATTTTTATATGAAGGGCATAGGTCAAATGTATGTATTTATTAGTGATTTTGGTGAAATTGCTGGAAATGGCCACTTATTATTAAAAATGTCCAAGGAAGCAAAATAAAGACAAAAGAGATCCTTTTTGTCCTAGACATAAGCATACCCTAAAACAAATGTGGCATGAGCTTCAAATGATTTAAAAAAGTGTAAATAACATATATTTAAAGGAACAGTAACACCAAAAAATGAAAGTGTTTTAAAGTAATGAAAATATAATGTAGTGTTGCCCTGCACTGGTAAAACTTCTGTGTTTGCTTAAGGAACACTACTATAGTTCATATAAACAAGCTGCTGTGTAGCAATGGCGGAAATTGAAAAACGGCTATATGGCACAGGTTAACTAATGGATAATAGATAATACCATTAGACAGACAGAGTTTATCTGCTACCTACTGTGTAATCTGAGTCTTTTCTCCTTTGAATGGCTGCCCCCATTGCTACACAGCAGCTTATTTATATAAACAATAATAGTGTTTCTTAAGCAAACACAGAAGTTTTACCAGTGCAGGGCAACACTACATTATATTTTCATTACTTTAAAACACTTTTATTTTTTGATGTTACTGTTCCTTTAAGTTACAACTTTTGAACATAATCCCACATTAAAATGTGAAAAAAAACCAGCATTTTTCTTTTTTTGTTACTTTTTTGAATCCAAGATATGATGTCACTGACATAGTAATGTTGAGGATTAACAATTCAGCAGGTAGAACCAAGTGAAGTAGACTTTGGAGAAAAGGGTAACATACTGGAAAGTTTACAATTTGATACATTTGTGGATTAACGATCGTTCGCCTGAGTGAAACTTCACTTGGTAAAATGGAGCGAAGGTTCTTTAGTGCTGAGCTTTTTTGCTAGCTTTTTTTTTGACTTTTAGTAAATTTGGCTGCAAATTGTCATTTTGGCGAATTTTCACCAAAACCCCCCACACACACAATTTGCCCTTTAGTAAATGTGCCCCTTGTGTCAAAAGCAACACTGACAAACACTCAGAACTCCATCCAGGATAATAAAATGCTCCCCAAGCTTTCTGCTCCTCTTTGATTGCGAAATTCAAAGAACCATTTAAATGCCCTGTCTCTCAAACTATTTTTATAAGAATCACAGCTAAAAGCTTAGTTCTGTAAACACTATTAACCCCTACTACCATAGCAAAAGTTTCGCTTCCCCATCAATGCTCCATTTGCTGTGCTTTTCCAACCAAGAACAACTATATTAACAATAATTGCAGTGGTTTCATTTCTATATCTTGAAAATACTATGTAGTGATCAAAATGCTCAGAAATGTGAAGGATCATTTACCATTATTGTCAAGTGTCCCAAGAGGTTTGTGTGCTTTCCAGGGAAATAATCTCCAATCATGTCTAGATGTCTTGATCATTTCTAGAAGAGCGCTACAAGGCATTGCAATTCAGTTTACCGTAGATCATTAACTATAGTTTAATTTATATATTTCATATTTTAATGCACGTTTTTAAACAGGGGGAGTCATAGAAATAGTCCCTAATAAATCCTAAATATCATTATCAGCAGGTGCACAGACAACTTGGGAAAAAAATGACAAAAAAAAATGAAACAGTATATTTTATGTATTTATGGTTATTACAGGTATAGGATCTATTAACCAGAATTTGGATCTCCATAACTATCATTGTACCACACCATGCTAAATAATATATACAGATTAAACAAACACAATGTGATTGTTTTGTCATCAATATGGATTCTTGCAACTGAGTTTGGATCAAGTACAAGGCACTATTTCAAAATTACAGAGAAAAGGGAAATCATTTTTAAAAATGAGAATTGCTTAAAATGGACTCTGTAGGGAATGTAATTTGGAACTTTCTGGATATTGGGTTTTCTGGATAAGAAATTCATGCCTATATGGCATCCAGCATTTACATCTGTGTCTGGTTAGTTATATCTATATCTGATTGCAGCACCAGTGATTACAATGGGATGTAGCACTTCTTTGTACTAAAATGTATCCTGGAATAAAATTAAACCTCTATTTTAAGGTCTCTATGGCTGCTTTCTCTAGTTTCCCATGCAAGACCAAAGCTGGATCTGCTATAAATGTTAGGGGAAATATACAAACCTTGGCAATCTTATGGCACTCAAGTCTTTTAAAGAATTGTCAACCAGCCAGAGTCTTTCTACTCGTATGAGCCTTCGAAGAATCCTGTGAAAATTATTTTGTTGGTAAGGATCTCCAAGGCCCTGGTATGAGAGATTTACATTCTAGAAATAAAATTTAGATTGTATTAATAGCAGTTAATTCCATTTATGGTCAAAATGTGATGGAATAAGTATGAATTAAAACATAAGGTTTATTGTTCTCATTAAAACAACTAATCCCTAATCCTTCCGGCAAAAAGGTAGTTAAAAAAAAAAAAATGTGAGTATTGGGATGCTGACAAAATGAGTGAACACAAGTGATGGAAGTAAACACTCTAAACTGCTTAGCTATCCCTGAATATTTCTATGTTTAGGATTAAGCCCCTGGGCATTTAGTCTAATCCAGTGGTCCCCAACCTTTTTAACCCGTGAGCCTCATTCAAATGTAAAAATAGTTGGGGAGCAACAAGAGCGTGAAAAAAGTCCCTTGGGGTGCCAAACAAGGGCTGTGATTGGCTATTTGGTAGCCCCTATGTGGTCTGGCAGCCTACAAGAAGCTCTACTTGGGACTGTAATTAGTTTTTATGCAATTAAAACTTAATTTCAAGCTTGAAATTCAAAAATAAGCCCCTTCTTTGAGGACCCTGAGAGCAACATACAAGGGGTCGGAGAGCAACATGTTGCTCACGAGCTACTGGTTGGGGATCACTGGTCTAATCTAACGAGAGAAACATGGAGTTAGCCCAACACATCCCCCTTGTGGTCACCCACTAGAAATGCCAGCCCTTCATCCTATGGATGTTTCATTACCTCCTAAAAAAAAAAGACAACATAAAAACAAATTGTGCACTGTGTCTGATGGCATTTTGTGTATAATAGGGCTTGGTCAAAAGAAAACATGGCAGGGGTATTTATTAAAAAGCTTTTTCTCATTTTTATTATGAAAAAAAATCGAACAAACTCCCAACCACGAATGCTCTTAATTTGCTAAAAAACATGAATGGAAAAAGCATGTGCGAGAAAAGTTTCGACAAAATCATGGGACTTTTTTTAATTGTCACCCTAAAAACATTTTGAAAACCATCGTCAAACAGCCCAAAACCGTCGAAGATCATGAAGGCAAAAATATCTACCAATTGTAATAGGGACATATTCCATTGCCCATTACATGACTATGACAGGTTTTAGCTGGAGGATTTTTGGAGCTTGGAGTATAATAAATCTCGAAAAATTCTCGTTTTTTTCCCCTTTAAAGTTTTCCCTGAAAAAGTCGACCAAAAAAATTTGAGGCTTAATATATATTGTAGGCCCTAAAACATCTGTGTTGTAGACTGTAGTATTATAAATAAATCATTTGAGCAAGCTATTTCAAACAGTCAGTGGTAACTAAGAATTAGCAGGGGAACATGATATAACAGCATGAGGTTCCAAATCGGCAACTGTCAGAGCACCAGCTGCCTCTTTTACGGTTGTACCGAATGTGGCACGTACAGTAGATCACCATTATTTATGGTAACAGAAAGGGCACCATATAATGCGTCATCCAATGGAAAGGGCCAGATCTATGCCAGTGTGACATGCACAAACAGCAGTACAGATATGGGACCTGTTAACCAGAATGGATGTTCCTACCTTAAGTCCACTAGAAAATCATGTAAACATTAAATAAACCCAATAGGCTGGCTTTGCCTCCAATTGGGATTAATTAAATCTTAGTGTGGATCAAGTACAAGGTAGTGTTTTATTATTATAGAGAAAAAGGAAATCATTTTGAAACATTTGGATTATTTGTTCAATTTGTATTATTATGGATTATTTGCATATTATCTTTCTGGATAATGGTTTTCCGGATAATGGATCCCAGACCTGTACATATACAAATGCCAGACACATATTGGGACAACAAGCAAGTTTTAGGGTGTGCAAGTAATTCATCTGCTTCAGACTGACAAAGGGGAGCAATTTTTAGAAAAGGCAATTTTTGCATCACTACAAATGTATTGTTATCACTTGTAGTAAAGGATTCTGAGCAGTAAAATGGCAGGTCTGAATGATGAAGGCAGCTCCAATACCTTTCATTAAACGGCATGACTCCAGCCACCCATGTTCCTCATGCCCATCAGTGTATAATGTTACCTGGATATACAGTATTTATTTAATTCCCTCTTCCTTTCATTGTTCATGGCAATTTTTTTAAATCAAGAACATGAATAATATATATATATATATAATATATGCATCATCGCCTTCTTCGATTTGCAACCAATCAACTAGGCAGCACGAATTCTGGAACATTACTAGCAGCTTAACTAAAGAACATTCATGGAACACTAAACAGGACAACCTGGATTTTGTTCTGAAAATCTCAATTAGTCTTTGAATTTATATGAAAAGTCTTGGATATCTGTTGTTTGCAAAAGCAGAAGGACAGTTCCACAATGGTCAATTCCAACTGAATAATTATCTAAAAACTGGAAGGACATAAAATGTAAGTGTTATTTTCATGTATAAGTAATCCCTGGGTGACTCCCCTGCCAGCCCACAGTGCCAGGCAGCATTTTATGCTTGGGTTGTAAGTCAGCCATGTGTTCTGTTTGTTATGTATTCATCCTCAGCAATCAGCCTTGCTGGAGGAGTCCTCTTATTTCCCTAGGGCAGCCGCTGCCTATGCAGGCAAAAGTACAACTGCTCTTCTTCTACAAAAATGAAAGGAATATCTCTTTAGGCTAGACTGTCCTTTTTGTATTGCCTTTGTATGCCTTAGCAATGTCCCACATGGTCATCTTTTATATATTATATTTAGGTCAACAGCAAGTGAATTACTCTATGTCTATTGAAATCATGACAAGATGTCACATAAACTGGAAGCTGAACAAAAAAATGAAACAGTCTGGGATGTTGGAAAGCTGAATGTGCTGCCATTATGCCTGATTGTTTGTTTCAATGGAAGCAGTCACCTGAAACCTCTTTCACAATACAGATCAGTCAATGGAGATTTGTGTGTTACATGAACTTTGAAATAAATGTTATAATGAGGGACATGCTGTAATTCTCTCAGTTAACGCAGGTTGTGCTTGAAAAACCTTACAATTTGTTGCACGGCATGCGTAGTGTGTTCATGTCTGTGAATAAACTAATGTATTTGGGATGTTATCTGCAATTCAGATCACTTATAATTGTTCTTCTTACTGAATCATTCCACATGAATAGTATCAAGCGTACAAACACAACATAAGCCATGGTCCCCTGTGCTCCATGTGCACAAAGTTATCCATATTTCTGATATTCAAAAAACTTCTTTGGATTGGTGAGGACATCTAACAGTTGCATGATTTCAACAGGTTTTTGCTGGGGTATTTTTGGATTTCAAGCAGCTTTGAAGCATAATAAATCTCGAAAAATTCCAAATTCAAGTTTTTCTCCCTAAAAAACTAAATCAGAAAGAAATCGAGGCTTCATAAATAAAGTACTCCAACTCAGACCTGCCGTTCATTTAGAAGTCAATGGCAGATGTCCCGTTGATATCCTGATCCTGGTTTCATTCAATAATCAGAACATTTCATGGTTTTGGGCGTCAAATATACGAAAAAAGTCTGTTTTCTGCAACTAATCCGCAAACAAATCATATGATTCGGATATTTGCACGATTTTATTAATTCTTTTCCCGCATAAGAAAAGTTTGTGAAAATGTATTGTCACTTATGAATATACAGAATAAAGAATCCCTTGTTAGTACTGAAGTACAGGGATCCAGAGGGAAATGTTTGTCTGAACCTTTTTGTCAATTAAATCTCTGGCTGCAGACATTTTCATTAAGTGAAAGTTTGAAAGAAGAGCTCATTTACTTAGTGTGACAAAATTGGTATAAATTCGTCCCCAGTGATGACTGATGGAGTTTATTATAGCGATAATAAGTAGAGTGGCACTCGCTAGCAGCTGAATTACAAGCCTAAGACAGAAAACAAATGCACAAAGTACAAAAGTGTTTCTAATTCAAATAAGATAATAAAAATAATAATAATGTGTTGGTAGGCATGGTAACACTTTCACTCATAAAAAAAGGTAATGTGCCACTAAGAGAATTCTTACTGCACAAATCTGTATCCTAAAATAACTGTCAGTGCAATGGCCATATTATTTGTAGAGCAGGGTGTTATACACCACAATAGTCATCCACCTTGATTCTTCAGCATAAGAAGCTAGATAAAGGTGCTACACTAGCCAGACCACTTTGATCCATATGATGTTATGTGCTAGGTATTCTTACAACATATCCACCAGCCACCACCTAGAGTTATTCATGACCATAGTGAACATAGTATTTGGATGTGATAGAGACCTTATACTGTAAGCTCCACTGGGGCAGGGACTGATGTGTAATGCTGAATAAGCAACCTACTCTACTTAGGCTTTGAATTTCTGCTACATTGGTTGCTTGGATTAATTTAGCCTAGCAGCAGTCTGCAAATCAGGAGACCAACAGTTGCTGGCCTTAAAATAACATTGAAATATTAACTTGGGAACGGACAGGACAACCTGCTGTACAGCTCATTTACTAAGAAGCCTGCAGATGAATGCAACAACAACTAAAATGAATTCCCTGCTAAAAGGGATCTATGAAGTTCTCTTTTTATTCAAAACTGGGCAACCTAAAGCATTCAGGTGTTCCTGACCTACAGTTCCTCTACAATTCCCAACTCCCTAATTCAACAACCAAACCATCCAGATGTTGAAGCAAAACTTTCAAAAATATAAATGGTGGCTTAAGCATTCATATTGCATATAGTGTAGTTGTTCAATGCACTCCTTATTCACTGTGGAGTCTAGTTTTGCACTGGTTGTCAAAGGAGAAGGAAATGTCCAATCATTGGGAAGTGACAAATTTTAGGGCACCCCCAAGGATTGTAATTGTTAACCTGATACCCAAGCTGATGCTCCTGTTAGCAGAAAACCGCACCAGCCCAGTATACTTGTGTATGAGCAATCCCTTATTTTTTTTGGCTATTCACAAGCAAACAGGAAGATGATTGCTTGCATGTACCCTGGGCAGAGCAGTTTTTTGCTAACGGAAACACCTGTCCCAGCTATCAAGCAAGTTATTACAATCCTTGGAGGATGCGCTAACATTTGGCAGCTCCCAACAATTGGACGTTTCCATCTTTTTTAAAGTGGCAAAGGGGCAAATTTCACCTCTGTTCAAAATGAGCCAAATAATTCACTGTGAGGATCAAAACACCCCATGTAATATACTTCACTTTAAAGAGAAATAACAAGCTCTTTATTATGAGACTCAGCTTTCCCTTCATTGTTACCTGTGTCCTGTGCTTATAGATAATGGTTAATTATACATTGAGTAAATTATACAGTGTGTTTACGGAGAATAATTTGATTAACTGCATTCTCCTTTAACATTTTTTTCTGAACAATAGTGTTTGCACTGTAATACAACCTAGACAACCTCTAGTTATACCTAGAGGCAGAATGTATTTCCAACACAAGTTCTATTGCTGCGCCTGTGTTGAGTTGTTTGTGTATATTGACAGTATAACCTAAGCTGACCATTAGTGATGGTCGAATTTGCGCTGTGTCGCTTCGCCGGAAAATTAGTGAATTTCCTGTGAAATTCGTGAAACGGTGAAAAATTTGTGAAATGGTGCCAGTGTCTCGTTTTTGACACCGGCGCCTGTTTTTGACGCCTGCGGCTGTTTTTTTCGACGCCGGAGAATTTTTTTTTTGACACCGGCGAATTTTTTCGGGCAAATTTTCACGGGCGTTTCGTGAATTTATTCGCTGGCGGCGAATCGCACAAATTCGCCATGAATTTGCGCCTGGCGAATAAATTCGCCCATCACTACTGACCATACATGCACAGATTGAAGCTGCTGATTTTCCCCTTCCGATCAAGAAGCTTATCTGTCCCATATGGTTCCTCTTTGACTTCCGTCCCACCTGATATCTATCAGCTGGTTTGAAAATGCCATTGGGGTAAAGACTGCATCAATGGTTTGATGCGGCCCTCTACTAAAGGCTTGCATTGGTGGCCTGATATGGCCCAGCACATAGGTGCCCATATTGGTGTTTGGTGACTTTGCCAAATGATAAAATCTTCAGGGGTATGGCCAGCTGTACAGAAGCGATCTATTATTTACTAATGAAAGAAAGAAAAAAAACTCTCATGTATTTTGACACATCCGTTATTTTTTTCTGGTTAAATTTAAGCCAACTCTATTGTAAATATCAACTGTGAAAAATTGGGAATTTAAAGCAGCATTGGCAGTTTTTGAAAACACAAAAGAATGCCATGGCTTGTACATTATGTCTCTCAGCCTTACCACGCACTGCTCCCAGTTTTCTTGGAGTCGCTTTCTCCATATCTCCTTATCTGGGATGTGTATTTCTTCCTGGAAAAGATGCAGCTCTCCTCTGGTTACAAGTTCCTCAAACGATGGCCCTTTGTTCCAATGAAGAATGTGAGCACGTCGGAAACAAAAAGGATCACATTTCAATTATACTGAACGCTAAGTAAAAATGAGGAAACTGTAATGAGTTAAAGTCACAGTAGTCGTTGGCACTGGTGGGAAATTGGGCTATTTAGTACAGCATAAGGAAATGCATTTCAACAATAAGAATGCTATTACTTTACCTTCCCTTACTCTGGGGCAGCGAATTTGAGTCCCTTGAACATCGTGTTCTTTTAACTTGTGCCAAGTTAGATATTTGAACGGATCGCATGGAAGCTTGAAATACAGAGAAGAAAGAAAGCTAATTATTCTTTGAAGAATTCTCATGCTGTTTCATGGAACACTTGAAAATGATTTTCATACAAAAACCCAACATATTAAAACATACAAAAGTCCTACAAAGATTTTTTTTAAGATCAAAACAACAGAAATGCATAATTTTTATTAATATATTTAATTGGTTTAAATTAACGAGGTGATATCATTAAGAACATGCAATGCTTAAAGGAGATAATCCTCTTTTATTAATGAGAGCTAAGTGCAAGGCAAAACATAATAAAAATCATTGAAGCCTATTTTCACCTAATTTGCAGGGCAATGGTGCAACAAGGAAAATAGAATAAGCTCAGATAAAAGGTTTCAGAAATTCCAGCCCAATTGCATCCTATACTTGTACACGCTTGGGCAGATTTGTAACATGTAACATCTCTGTTATTATTTCCACTATGTGATGAGGTATGGATGGCCTTCAACATGCCCTTTAATTGAATGTGATTAGAATGCACAAAAATGAACACCTGTAGTGTTGCGAAGGGAACCCTGGTCAATGGAGTTCCTTTGTACCTTAACATTCTGTGCCTTGCACCTAAATCACAATTAGATGTGCTTTGAGTGCCTTCTGAGTGCTTAATTTATGGCATTTTATTTTTTTCAAGTTATTATACAAAGAGGGCTATTTATCAAAATGAAATATACTCAGACCAAATCCGCACGGGTTATTTCCCCTTCTTTATCAATACATTTTTACTGGAAAATTCCAGTGCTGGGAAAATAAAATATGAAAATTAAATTTGTATGAATTTTTCGAATTTTATGCCCAAAAACTATGATTCTTTTCCCAAAAACCACAAAATCTTCGGATTTTTGCACAAAACTTAGCGCAGATCAGGATATTTTCGGAACTTCTCCCACTGACAACTTTGCATGCTTGAATGAACAACCGCCTGCTTGAATGAAGAATCATCTGCGCTAATGCACTCGCGGTGCTTCAATTTCCGAAGTCGCCCAAAGTTTCCTCGTGAGGCAACTTCAGAAATCGAAGCACCACGAATGCATTAGCGCAGGCGATTCTTCATTCAAGGAGGCAGATGGAAGGCAGTTCGGGGAGATTGTTGCCCCGCAGAAGAGGGGATTAGTTGCAAGGCGACTAAATCTCCCTGAATCTGCCGTCTGCCCCAACCCTTATAAGGAGCCATTGAACCTGCCTGTATGTTTTAGGGAGGAACTCCATGGAGGATTTTGGAACGATCCGACGTGCTATGCAAAAACACAGGCGTCAAATCGGAGGCAACGGAAATAAGGTAAGTGAATGCATTGTCGGATGGTGTCAATGCGTTGATCAGATGTGAGTCGACTGTCAGATGTAGACGCAGTATGCAGTGTCTGCATCCGACAGTCGTGTCGCGTTGGATCGACGCTGCATTTATTTACAATGCATTCACTTACCTTATTTCCGTCTCATTTGACGCCTGCGGTTTTGCACAATGCGTCGGATCCCTCCAAAATCGTCAGTGGAGTTCCTCCCTTAATGGTGTGATAGGAAACTAGAATAACTGGATAAAACTTATGCAGACACTAGGGGAACATACAAACTCTTTGCAGACAGTGTCACTGCAGAATTGCTACCCACTGGGCTTTTCCCTTTATTAGTTGATTCAATAGTTCATTAGCTCTCATACTTCTGTTATGTCTGAAATAAACATGGGTAAAAGGTTTCAGATATATATATATATATATATATATATATATATATATATATATATATATATATATAGATATAGATATAGATATATATATATATATATATATATATATATATATACAAAGTAGACAAGAAAAAAGGCAGCACTCGTTGTATCAAAAAGTGAAAAAAGTGTATTTAAGATCAAAGTTCATTACATGACCTGTTAATGGCAGAACATCTCTCCGCCTGCGACGTTTCGGGCCTGCAGTGTGCCCTTTCTCAAGCATAACAGGATAATGTCAGTAACACATGCCAAACATTTAAACATCTCAACAGGAAATTACATCAGGCTCATTAGCTATCAGCATTTTTAACCCATTCTCTGCCATCCCTGTTGTTAAGTGAAGTCATAAGCAATTCACCTTTGGGAATTCAAAAATCAAATCTACCACACCTATTTTATGTCATGCTGTTACATTGTATCAGAAATAAGTACAGATCATAGTCCCTATTTAACCCGGATGGTGCCAGTGTCTTCAACCTGTGAATCCACCACACCTCCCTTTGCTTTAATTTTAATTCCCTGTTGCCCCCAAATTTAAGGGGTGGAATTCCCTCCAGAACCATATATTTCAATTGGTCTGCTTCATGGCCAGCCTCAAGAAAATGTTTGGAGACAGGCAGTCTCATGTTTCCCAGATTGATAGAGGATTTGTGTTGAGATATGCGTGACTTGACCATCTGTGTGGTTTCCCCAATGTATATGAGACCACATGGACAGGTCAACGCATATATCACATATTTGGACACACAAGTAAAATGTCCTCTCAATGATATCTTTTCACCTGTACTGGGGTGTATAAAAGCTTCTCCTTTAATGACATGTGAACATTGCACACATCCCAAACAGGGATACATCCCTAGTTTTCTCCTTCCTAGGTAGGTATCCCTCTGCTTATATTGCGTTTTAACCTCAGACGAAGTAACCATACCACCGATAGTTTTACCCCTTCTGTATGACATAACCGGAGGAGCCACAAATTCTCCTATTTGGGGATATGCTTTACTTAGAATGTGCCAATGTCGGCGTAAGACTTTCCCTATGTTGTCACTGGAATTACTAAATTCAGATACAAACGGGATACGTTTGTTGGCGAATCCGTATTCTTCCTGCCTGTCTGCAGTGTTCCATTATAAGCAATCTTCTTTTGTGCCATTTGAAGCACTTTCCCAGGGTATCCCCTATCCGTAAATCTTTTACACATTAATTGACGTTGTCTTGCTCTTTCTTCTGTGTTGCTGACAATTTTGTCAACCCTCATCAATTGACTAATCGGTATGGAATTTTTGTGTGTGGTGGATGGTTGCTATAGAAATGGAGAATCTGGTTGCGGTCGGTGGGTTTTGTATATACTGATGTCTCTACCCCATTAGTGGAATTCCTATAAACAAGCACATCCAAGAATTGTATCTTCTCAAAATCATAAGACAATGTGAATGAAATGGAAGGATGCATTGTTTGCAGAAATATATATATATATATATATATATATATATACATGTGTATAATTCAGTAAATCAGAATAAACCACACAGCAAGAATCCGCTGCTTCCATCTGACTTATTTACCACTGAGCTGAAAGGGATGGATATTACTGAAATGGTCAACTGCCTATAAGAAATTTGCTCTGCACACGCACATCTGAGCAGCCAACATGTTAATCACATCACTAATGCTTCTGCTTTATTTTGCATGTATTTTGACGCCCGAGCACAAACAATATGCCATTAGGATAGTAAGCACTGAAGCCAAAGCAGCATTATCACAAGAGATACTTTGCAGTATGCCAGAAAAGCATACATTACCAATTCTGACACTTTTGTTGTGATGACAACTCTTAAAGGGATGCATCATGGTGGTTTTGGTCATTATTACTTGTTACAGCCCTATCTGCACTTGATGTTTTGCCCTTTAATACTTACATAGTTACATAGTTACATAGTTACATAGTTAAATTGGGTTGAAAAAAGACAAAGTCCATCAAGATCAACCCCTCCAAATGAAAACCCAGCATCCATACACACACCCCTCTCTACTTTCACATAAATTCTATATAACCATACCTATACTAACTATAGAGCTTAGTATCACAATATCCCTTGATATTATGTCTGTCCAAAAAATCATCCAAGCCATTCTTAAAGGCATTAACTGAATCAGCCATCACAACATCACCCGGCAGTGCATTCCACAACCTCACTGTCCTGACTGTGAAGAACCCCCTACGTTGCTTCAAATGAAAGTTATTTTCTTCTAGTCTAAAGGGGTGGCCTCTGGTACGATGATCCTCTTTATGGGGAAAAAGGTCCCCTGCTATTTGTCTATAATGTCCTCTAATGTACTTGTAAAGTGTAATCATTTCCCCTCGCAAGTGCCTTTTTTCCAGAGATAACAACCCCAACTTTGACCGTCTACCCCCATAATTTAAGTCTTCTGTCCCTCTAACCAATTTAGTTGCATGTCTCTGCACTCTCTCCAGCTCATTTATATCCCTCTTAAGGAGTGGAGTCCAAAACTGCACTGCATACTCCAGATGAGGCCTTACCAGGGAACTATAAAGAGGCATAATTATGTTTTCATCCCTTGAGTTAATGCCCTTTTTTATGCAAGACAGAACTTTATTTGCTTTAGTAGCCACAGAGTGACACTGCCCAGAATTAGACAACTTGTTATCTACAAAGACCCCTAGATCCTTCTCAATTAAGGAAACTCCCAACACACTGCCATTTAGTGTATAACTTGCATTTATATAATTTTTGCCAAAGTGGATAACCTTGCATTTATCAACATTGAACCTCATTTTCCAGTTTGCTGCCCAGTTTTCCAGTTTAGACAAATCACTCTGCAAAGTGGCAGCATCCTGCATGGAACCTATAGTTCTGCACAATTTAGTATCATCTGCAAAAATAGAAACAGTAGTTTCAATGCCCACCTCCAGGTCATTAATAAACAAGTTGAAAAGCAAGGGACCTAGTACAGAGCCCTGCGGTACTCCACTAACAACACTGGTCCAATTAGAAAATGTTCCATTTACCACCACTCTTGTTGTCTCTATCCAGGTACAAATGCTATGTTCCAGGCCAACATTCCTTAATTTAACCAGTAACCTTTTGTGTGGCACTGTATCAAATGCTTTAGCAAAGTCTAAGTAAATCACATCCACTGCCATCGCAGAATCTAGGTCTTTACTTACATTCTCATAAAAAGAAATTAAGTTAGTCTGGCAAGATCTATTACGCATAAAACCATGCTGGCACAAACTCAAAGTATTATGATTTGCTATGAAGTCCAGTATCTTATCCTTTATTAACCCTTCGAAAAGCTTTCCTACCACTGACGTCAGACTAACTGGCCTATAGTTTTGAGACTGAGAACGGGATCCTTTTTTGAATAGAGGCACCACATTAGCAATTCGCCAGTCTCTCGGCACTATGCCAGATCTCAATGAATCCTGAAAAATTCAGTAAAGAGGTTTGGCAATCACAGAGCTAAGCTCACTAATTACCCTGGGATGAATACCATCTGGCCCTGGACCTTTGTTAATCTGAACATGTTCTAGTGTCTTTTGAATTTCTTCATGTGTGAACCATGCATCATTAGTTATATTACTAGAATTGGGACTGTTAAGAAGGAAACCTTCACTTACTGGTTCCTCATTTGTGTAGACAGATGAAAAATATGAGTTCAGAATCTGCGCTTTTATTTTGTTTTCATCAACCAGCTGACCCCCCTCTGATAGTAAGGGTCCCACCCCTTCCTGCTTCATTTTTTACTATTAACATATTTAAAAAATAATTTTGGATTTTTTTTTACTGCTTGCTGCAATATCCTTTTCTATATCAATTTTAGCTTGCCTTATAGCTTCTTTGCATGATTTATTGGCCTTCTTGTACCTTATAAATGTTTCGGCTGTACCAGCTAACTTGAAAGCCTTAAAAGCACGTCTTTTCTTACCCACCTCAACATCAACGTTTCTATTGAACCAAAAAGGTTTTGCTTTGCATCGACGCTCCTTGCTTACAAGTGAAATATACTGACAAGTTTATTTATTAAGCAGCATTTTAAAGACTTCCCATTTTTGTTCTGTGTTTAACCCTGTGAAAAGCATTTCCCACTTAATATGTTGCAGAGATGCCCTTATACTGTCAAAGTTTGCACGTCTGAAATTTAGTGTTTTAGTTACTCCCTTAAAGAATTGCTTCTGCAACAGAATCTCAAAGGAGACCATGTTATGATCACTATTCCCTAAATGCTCACCCACACAAATGTTAGCGATGAGTTCAGTATTGTTAGTTATTACAAGGTCCAAAAGAGAGTTATTCCTAGTAGGTTCTTGAACAAGCTGGAATTAAAAGTTGTCATTCAGCATATTTACAAACCTACTAGCTTTTTCTGTCTTAGCAACCCCATTACCCCAGTCAATGTCTGGATAATTGAAGTCACCCATAGCAACAACTTGACCCAGCTGTGAAGCCGCTTGTATCTGCAAGAGTAGCTGGGCTTTATACTCGACACTTATACGAGGTGGTTTATAGCATACACTTGCATGCCAAATTCTCCTAAATCATGAGATGATCTACATCTTTGCAACTATATGTGGCCACTGAAGACCTCTATAGATCCAATGCCATGTTGGAATAATTTTAATTTACGGGCAAAATATGGCTGTATTTACTGTAATTATACTTTTGAACTCCAAACATAAATGAGCTCCAGTCCCGATAGACTGAAGGCAGAAAATACTATGTAGGAAAAATTACTTTATCAATGAACAATTTTTTTTAAGCAAAATTATAATTTTTTTTATTGCTTTGTGCTAATTAGCTGTAAAATAACATAAGGAAACATCTGTTTCAATAAAAATATTAGCATTATCCCTTAGTAATCTAATACTTCCTGAGCATTTTTATTCCAGAAGAGATCACACAACGAGCTACTGAGCCGATATAGCATCCAAGTGATTTGCTTTGCCCTCGGCATCTGTTAAACATTTGTACAGTTGTCTCTAGAAGCCAATTGAACCATTAAACTTACATATTATTCCGATTTTGTAAAAGCAATGAAATATGATTAATTCTTTAGCTTCCCTTCTAAAAAGCAGCATATGCCAGATTTTTAATTAGGCCTTTAGTCCTTTTATTTGCCATTATATATTCAGCAAAATATGAGTTTAGTATTGTGGATTGTTTGGACAGACTCTTCCCATTTACATTATGAGCATCTCCATTTAGCCACAATTGGCAGCTTCCATATCATCCTCATACAAAGTAATTGAGTATTTGGTTTTGTTGGTCTATGGAGATTAGTGAGAAGGGATATGGGATGGTGAGTGACATGTATAAATGTAAGGAAAGATCATTGAACAGAATAAGAAATCACTTTAGGAGAAGAGACATGGAGAACAAACCATACTCAAATAGAGTATATTTGCCATATAAAATAACCGGTATTTATATTAGATGCCGAAAATCAGTGCAGCACCAGCTTGTAACTGTAAGTTTTCTTAAACTGGTTTTTCTTTGATCCATCTTGGTATCATTTAACTTTAATTTCCCAAATGGGAAATGCTCTAAGTATCAATATGGACAGCCTGCAATCGCTAACAGCTTTATCACTATAAATATTTTTAGCAGGAATTATGTATTAGGAATTTTTAAGGGAAATGGCCTAGGATGTGTGATATACAGTACCTTTTGTTTTCTTCAATTTATACATAACATATGGGAGGGATACACTTCATTTACATATTAGTAAAACACATTGTTTTTCTTTATTTATGTTTATTATTATTTTTCGTTTTGTCAAACATACACCTTGCCCCCCCCCAGGGGCTGAAACATAATGAAGACAACATTATTGAGACAATATAAAGAACAAAGCTATATTGGTACATTATTCCACTTATCATGTACACAAATCACCATGAAATGCGGATACTTGACATTTAGTTACTTTTGTTATTTGTAAAAGACATTTATTAAGATTTCCACAAATCCATGCTAAACTCTTGATTTCCAGTGCTTTCCCCTCTGCCCAGTTCCCTAATTGTCCTTATTATAATCTGCCACCTAATGGTTGCTCCTGGTTCCCCTCAGGTTCCCTAGTATGGTTTGAAAGTTCAAAGTAGAACATATTGTAAAGCAGCCTTTCCAACTGGCCACATGTGTGATATACTGAACATAGTATCTCATATTTAACCTTCCCATGAGAGTTGTAATTATCCTTTGGGAGATCATCTGTCAGCCTGCCCACACATGTCCAGTAAGTCCTACATCTCCCTGTACCTGGCAGCAACAATGATATGTTCTTTATTTTTTTCCACTGGTATACTTAGGGCACAATAGGGCACAATGGTGGCACTGTGGTTGGAACAGCTGCCTCATAGTGCTGAACTTCTAAGCTGGATTCCAGTATGAGCATTATAGGAAACTTGGGGCAAATTCACTAAAGGGCAAATTTTGACCTGTGAAGGCTTTACCATATTCCGCACCACCTCACCAGGAGCAAATTTAATACCACTACGCTAATTCAATAAAATGCGAAGTTGTGTCTCTGCAGTCGAACAATGGCAAATGTTCAGCGCGAACATTTAATAGTGAACTTTCGCCAACGTTCTTTCTGCCTAGCAAAACTTTGTTAGCACACTTGCGCTTAGGTCAATTTAGAGATGTTGGTGCAAATGATTAAAGTGGCCACTTTTTATTAAAAATGTCCAAGGAAGCAAAATAAAGACAAATGAGATCCTCTAATGTCCAAGACATGAGCCCACCCTAAAACAAATTTGGCATGCCCCTCAAATGGTTTAAAAAAATTATAAAACAAAAATGGAAGAGACAATTCCACTTTAAAATATGAAAACAACTGCAGCATTTTTTAAAATGTTTATGACTTTTCCGCATACAGGATATGATGTCACTGACATAAGAGGAGGATGTAGTTTCATCTTATCAGTTCACCAGGTCTAAGCTGGCAAAGGAAACTCTGGTGAAAGAGGTAACACTCTGTAAAATTCGCACTTTAGTGAATTTGTGGAGTAATGATCGTTTGCCTGAGCAAGGGCACGAAACTGTGCTAACAACGTTTTTTTTTTTTTTGCTAGCTAATTGTCCTCTACTTCTGTTAGTAAATAGGAGGTACATCAGTCCTATTGGTTTATAAAAGCATTAAGGCATGGTGCTTCAAGTTACAAAAGACCTCCTTAGATGGAAACCCATAGCTGTATAAATCCTTTAGCTGTATTTCGGGACTAGTCACTTTCACAAAATCAAATGCCTTTTTCTCATTGATTTCTATCCTCAATTATTTTTAACCATTTTACTAAAATGTATGTTTTAAAAACTAATTTGTTCCCCCCCCTCAATATTTCTAAACTGTTAAAATTCATATAAGTTTGTATCAATTATATGTATCCATTGATTAGCAGCTACCGCCCCTACACACAAGCTTTAGGAAAGTCTCGTATAAAGCAATTGTTTAACAGGTTCAGGAAGAAAGTATGGTAAATAGTAAAAATGATTTTAAAAGCGAAAGTGTATTGCCCCTTTAAATACTGTAAAAGGGGGAAAAAAAGATTTATTTTGAGATGTAGAATTGTGTTAGCAAGACTTTTGATGTACCATGACTAGGGCTTGGCTCCATTTAGGAATGAATTCCATTATGCCTGAAGCACATATCTGAGCAAGACATTTATTCCCATTACAAGACAAAAAAAAAGTAATATGCTCTAGCCATGTGAGGACTGGGATATAGAAATTCAGCTGGGATAGATGTCTAAAATATTTGTGCAAAATGTATTCTTTGTAATTGCTGATAAGCCACTGGGTATGAATCTGGCTCTTACAGGACTTCCAGTCTTTCATTTAGACTGTACATCATCATATGAACATATTTTGAAGGAATTAACATTTAAATGAAGTCCAGGGAATACTGAATTCATGTCCTGGAGATATGATTTTGTAAAATGATAGTTTGCTGAAAACATTGTGAGATGGGACATACTGTGTTGGCTGCTAGAAACATTCTTTCACAGTGCTCAGTTCGGCAGTTTGGATCTATGGGATAGGGTTATACAAAACTATCCTTTCAAGCATCATATATTAATGACATAAGGAAGGTATGCTTGTTAAACATATGCCTGTTAATGGACTTGGGTCCCTGCATGGTATACACTTGCAACTCCCCATCAGGCAACTCTTTGTACATGATATCTCTAGGTGCTGCAAATAGGTAGCAAGGTACATTATGGAAAGAAAAAGCATGGTGGTTTACATCTTGTCCCTTGTACCTAACTCTGATAGACAAATAGACAGATACAGCACAAATAGTGTGATATCTAGCAAAATGCAATATTTATTTTAGACAAGGTTTTGACTTTATAAGAGTTTCGGTAAGAAAATTTGAATTGTAACATTTTTCTTCTATCTAGACATACTTACATTACAGTCATTTCTTACTGTTTAATATTTATCTAATGTGCCCTCAGCAGCTGCAAAAGTGCAAACAATATTTGTTTGCTGGCTGTATAGCCGGCTCTATCTCACACACACTTTGAAGCCATTACTAAAATGTACTGATTATTTCTCATTTGGTTTGGCTTTGTTTTTCATAAGCCCAGGAGTGAAGAACCACTGACCAAGGATGAATGCTGTATGTACAATCATTTACCAGCTTCATGTGACGACTTATTTTAATCCTGAATCTATCTCCATATCTTGAGCTTCTTGTCTGTACAGGGTTAACATTTTAATATAAAAATGTCAGAGAGGATGGCCCAGTGTGAATGCAGAGCTTCTGGGGCTTCATTTGGCATGTGGGAGATCCTTCACTTGAGATAATTGGGGGAGTCCAGAAATAAGAATTGAAGGAGGCCACTTCTTGCTAATTTATAGTATATCTTGATTAGTCCAGTAAGAAATAATGGTGAAATAATAGTATGAAATTCCATAGAAAAGGGGGGGGGAGTTATTCATAGCGTACTTTGCCCAGGATCAAATGTCTGAAAACATTAGTTAATGTTCCACAGATTCCACAATTCTGACATCTTACAGGTACTCTTTCTTAACAACGACCCACTACGTTAACCACCAATGTAACCAACTGCCCAGAGCCGGATTTACATAGTGGGCGCCCCTAGGCCCACTTCTGTTCGTCGCCCTTGTCCCCTCCCCTTTATTCATGCAGATTTTCATCAATGGGGATTGGTGCATAGGAAATTTAAAAAATGATTGTATCTCCAGAGCATTCCCAGTGTTTTTGAACCAATGTGGATGTGGTTGGGCAGCATGCCACCCCCCGAAAATCCTGCCGCCCTAGGCCCGGGCCTAGATGGCCTTTCCACAAATCCGGGCCTGCAACTGCCATGGGAAAGATGCATTTCCTTGAGGGAGCGAGGGTGTGCAGCAGGTATAATACTTGAAGGAATTAAGGGACATATTTATTATTTATTATGCTGTGTAAAACAAAATTCACAGAAAAAATTATGTAAAAAGCTGTGTAAAATAAATGTCAAGTTTATCAAGGTATGTGTAATTTTACACCATGCAAACGTCAGATTTGATGCCGTTATTTTACATTGTTTCTAGTGGATAAACGCACAAACATTTACGCCTTTTTTCAATGCTGTTTTTTTCATGGCATAAAAATCTCTTTGGAGGTTTGTGTGTGCCTTTAGGAGAGCAGTAAACACACAATACCTGCACAGAAGCATGGGTGTCCGCAAAAAAATTTCCGGGGGGGGGGCAAGTAAACTAATATCATATAGGGTAGCATCCCACTGAAGATGAACCTATTCATGACAATGCAGAAAATAACCTAATTAAGGCTTTCTTTGGGGTGGGAAAATGTTTTGTATTGTTGGAAATTAAATTACAAACAATTACTTGGAACTAGCTGGAGAAGTCAGGGTGGGGCAACTGCCTCCTTTTGCCCCCTTCTGCGGACACCCATGCACAGAAGCCCTAAGATACATCCTGTAATGTAAACTGTATTAGGTAATTGTGGTATTTATGTGGTATTTCCCTGTAAGGGCTATTACATATAGGAGGTTATTTTTGGTATAGCAATGTTTGGGGCACTCTATTACCAGCTCAACAAGCCATACCCTACAATGGTATTACAGCATGCCCCTATAGTCTACCCCACCACAACTCCCTGGTGGGGATTTTAACACCAGACGGCAATAAAAAAGGCTGTGGAGAGTCAGCCTGAGACTTGGGGGTAAATTCACTAACCTCCGAAAATTCGGCAGCGACGGCTTCACTCACAGCGCAACACTTTGCCAGGCGTAGATTTGCCAGGACAACGATAATTCACTAAAATCCGAAGTTGCGTCCAGGGCGCCAAACACTGACGAAGTTGCGTTAGCGTTACTGCGCCAAGCGAAGCAAAGTTGCCCTATCGTTGCCCAATTTGCATACAGCAGGAAGTTAAAGTTCAAAGGACATATATGTTGCAGCAAATACATTATACTACACATGCCCGGGAAACCTTAAAGGGATACTGTCATGGGAATACATTTTTTCCCAAAATGAAGCAGTTAATAGTGCTGCTTCAGCAGAATTCTGCACTGAAATCCATTTCTAAAAAGAGCAAACAGATTTTATTATATTCAATTTTGAAATCCGACATGGCGCTAGACATATTGTCAATTTCCCAGCTGCCCCAAGTCATGTGACTTGTGCTCTGATAAACTTCAATCACTCTTTACTGCTGTACTGCAAGTTGGAGTGATATCACCCCTCCCCCCCCAGCAGCCAAACAAAAGAACAATGGGAAGGTAACCAGATAACAGCTCCCTAACACAAGATAACAGCTGCCTGGTAGATCTAAGAACAACACTCAATAGTAAAAACCCATGTCCCACTGAGACACATTCAGTTACATTGAGAAGGAAAAACAGCAGCCTGCCAGAAAGCATTTCTTTCCTAAAGGAACAAATCACATGACCAGGGGCAGCTGGAAAATTGACAAAATGTCTAGCCCCATGTCAGATTTCAAAATTGAATATAAAAAAATCTGTTTGCTCTTTTGAGAAATGGATTTCAGTGCAGAATTTTTAAAAAAACATGTTTTCCAATGACAGAATCCCTTTAATAAATAAAATAAAGTTGTTTTATTGCCCTACACATGAGCCCAGTGTATAGTTTATGTACCATATTTTAGGAATTATACAGGTCAAGTCGGTTACCCCCAAAAAAATTTACGCTCTCTTGCAGCCTATCACCCTGACAAAAAGGAGAAAATGCCAGCTTTTTTTGGGACTTAGAAAATTATTAATAAAACTATTTTTTGAGGAACTCCTATCTACTCTATTGCACTTCGCCTGGTCTGAGTTGGCGAAGGCAAGTCTGGCGCAAGAGGTAACGTTCAGTAAAATCTGCATCTTAGTGAATTTGCGTAGTTAAGTCCCTTTGCCGGGCTTAAGGGAGCGAATTAACGCTAGAAGTTACTAGCGAAGTTAGGCCAGCGACTGCTAGTAAATCGGAAAAATTCCAAAATGACGTCATGCTGGCGAATTTTTGCCCTTTAGTAAATTTGCCCCATAGTAACATAATAAATTAGATTGTAAAAAAGATACATGTCCATCAAGTTCAACCTTTTAAGTACATATATAACCTGCCTAACTGCTAGTTGATCCAGAGGACTATTGACTATTGGACAAGAGCAGCACGGGTAAAACTAAATCTTCATCTGAAGCATAGGGAAAATAATTATCCATTAAGCCTCTAATGTTCCCATTAGACAATTACAAAGGCAAGTTAAGACATAATAGTCATTTAATATGTTAACAACACATTCATTAAATTAAAGCACATCAAACAAGACTCCTGCAACCAGAAAGCATATTGAATTAAAGGCTGTAGAGATACAAAATAGAAAGGCAAGTAGCTTTACCAGATATAAAATCTGAAAACATCACCATTTATATCATAACAGCAATTGAGATTAACTGCATCAGGTGAGGCAACAAATACACTAAAATCCCAGTTGGACTGGATAATGGTTTTTTTTCAACCATTTTTTTCAGTTATCACCCAGTCCTTAGTAATGTGTAGGCATGCATACTGTATTACTATTCTACCTTGCTTGATTAGGTAAAATCACACTCTGTTAACCATTGTTTAAAATGGAACTAAAGCCAAACTCAAGAAGTAGGTTAGAAATGTTTTACTGTATGTGTTGGGTTTGTGTACGAGCCCAGGGGAACCCCAACTCTTGAGCAATAAAAATCTTTGCCTCCAAAGATGCCCCAGTAGCTCCCCATCTTCTTTTCTATTGATTCACTGCACATGCTCGGTGCTGCTGTCACTTACTGAGCTTAGGGACCCACTCACAATATACAGTACCCATAGAATAGAAATGTCACAGTATAAAGTTGATTAGTAATTAATACAGATAATTACTACATGGCAGCATAGAAACCAGTGCAACTAGCATCAGAATTTAATAATCAGCCCTGTAGCATCAGTTTATTATATTACAGGCCAACTTAAGTTTTTGCTTTATATTTGGTGACCACCCCTAAGCTTAGCATCTCAACAGCTGCTCAGAGCCCACTGAGCATGTGAGTGTCACAGACACTTTCCAAGATGGTGACCCCCTGTGACAAGTTTGAAGTCCTGGATAATTGCTGGTATTGACAAGCTGAAACTTTAGGCTGGTGCAATAAGTTCACTATATAAAATATGACATTTTTAACCATGTTCATTTTTAGGGTTTAGTTCTCCTTTAAACCCAGGACTACATTAAGTGTTTCGTTTCTGTCAGTGAAACCTTAATAGCTAATTTAATTAAAGAAAGCAATGCAGTTTTCCGAGGTACAATTACCCTTATTTAATTTGTACCATGATAAGGATGTGCTATACAATTGTTACAACTTATAAAGATAATTATTTAAGTGCTTGAAGAAATCCAACACTGTTAAAGGAACAGTAACATCAAAAATTAAAGTGTTTTAAAGGAATCAAAATATAATGTACTGTCCACTGGTAAAATCGGTTTATATAAACAAGCTGTTGTGTAGCCATGGGGGCAGCCCTTCAAGCACAGGACACACAGTAGATAACAGATACGTTCTGAAGAATCTCATTGTATACTACAGAGCTTATCAGTTATCAGTATGTAAAATATGGCATTTTTTATTCAAATTCGTTTTTAGAGTTTAGTTCTCCTCTAAGGGAATCCAATTACTCTGCAATGGTTTAAACACTAAAAATTGCTGGGTCCAATTCTCTCCTCAAACCATGGCCTGGTATATGCAAAAGAGTAGCATCTGTGTTGTGGTGATGTAATGGAAAACGAAGCACTCACCTCTCAAGATGTCCAAGATGGCGACTTCCTGCTCCACCATGCGGCCCTTCCTGGTCCTGATTTGCCCGCGACGGAAACGTGTCGCCCCAGGATTGGTCGCCGGCGACGAAATGGACGCCGGCGTCAAAACGTGCGTCGGCGTCAGGACGTCAACGTGAGGACGCCGGCGTCAGCGTCATGACGTCACAGCGTCAAGTTTTGGCGCCAACTGTGGACTATTTATTCCCATGTTCCCTTTCTCTCCTTGCCCAATTGTAGGTCTATCTCGTATAGTTCCTGGGTGTGATTTTCCTGTTTATTCTTCAACTCCGTGTACCGACTTCTTGCCTGTTTCATCGATTCTGATTCTTGCCGCCTGTATTGACCATTTGCCTGATTACGACCATTCTTCTGATAAACCCTTTTTGTACTGCGAACTTGGTGTTGTGTCTCCTCCTTGGTCCTCACTACAACAGAGCCTTCGGGCCCTGACAGTACAATTGGGCCATGGACCCTTCTGAGGAGCCCCAAGTCCCTTCTGACGTCGGCAGAGCCGTTCGTGGATTGGCTTCCCGGATGCATTCCTATGAAGCCCAGCAAACCCACTTCGGCCAGGCCCTTGAAGCAATTCTGGAGAAGTTGTCTGCCCTGTCTCCTGCGGATCCAGTCCCTATTCCAGTTCCGGTTGCTCCACTCCAGGTTTCCGAGCCTCGTATTCCTGCACCTCCTCTGTACAGTGGTGATCCGGATTCATGCCGTGGTTTCATCAACCAGTGTGAAATCCAATTCACCCTGCTTCCTGGTCAGTTTGTCTCGGAACGAGCAAAGGTGGGCTATATCATCACCCGCCTGCAAGGGAAAGCTCTGGAGTGGGCCTCTCCTCTCTGGGAGAAGCAGGATCCGGTAATCGACGATGCCCGGGCCTTCATCCGGGATCTCCGCACTGTATTCGATGCCCCTGGTCGGGCTACATCTGCCTCAGCTCGCTTATTCCAGCTGCAACAAGGTACTCGCTCTGTCCCGGAATACGCTATCGAGTTCCGGACTCTCGTAGCAGAGACGTCGTGGAATAATGACGGATACCATGCTGCCTTTTACAACGGCTTGGCGATGCGCATTAAGAACGATCTCGTCTCTCGTGAGATTCCTCCTCGTTGGGAGGACCTTGTTGCATTGGCAGTGAAAGTCGACACCCGACAGAGGGAGTTCCAAGTCGAACTTGACAGGGAACGTACTAGGAAGTTTTCCAGGTTCCAACCCACCCTGGCTCCACGCTTCCAAAGACCCTTACTTCCCAATCCGGCCTCCAACCCTCTTTCTTCTTCTCCTGTGCCTCCTGCTACTTCTTCACTACCGCCTGAAGAACCAATGCAGATCGGACGGGCACGCCTATCCGAACAAGAGAAGCTTCGGAGAAGATCCGCTGGGTTATGCCTCTATTGTGGCGGAAGAGCCCATTTCGCCCAAGAATGCCCAGTGAAGCCGGGAAACTCCAGAACCTAGGTAAGCTTGGGGAGACTTACCTGGGTGGAATTTGTTCTCCTCCCCATTCCTCTGATCGTTTTCTTCTTCCTGTTCAAATCCAGTTCGGCTCCAGGAAGATTTGTTCTCAGGCCTTCCTCGATTCTGGTGCCGCAGGCAACTTCATGGACCGTGCCTTTGCTGTGAAACATTCTATTCCGCTTCAGCCCCTGGCAACCCCTCTTCGAGTCCTGGCGATTGATGATCGTCCCCTTTCTTCGGCCATTGTTTCACAGTCTACTCAGGAACTTTCCTTCAAGGTGGGCACCATGCATTTGGAAAGACTATCTTTTCTTCTTATCGACTGCCCTTCAACTCCTGTTGTTTTGGGACTGCCCTGGTTGTGTCTACATAATCCGGTTATTGACTGGTCCTTTTCTCAAATCTCCCGCTGGAGCCCGTTCTGTACACATAATTGCCTGCCGGCTGTTCCTGTTGTCAAAATTTCGTCAGTGTCTTCAAATTCTTCTCTTCCTCCAATGTACCAAGCCTTTTCCGATGTCTTTGATAAGAAATCCGCTGAGACCCTTCCACCTCATCGTCCTTATGATTGTCCAATTGAACTTTTACCTGGCTCCATTCCACCCCGGGGTCGCACTTACCCACTTTCCCCCGCTGAAACCTCTGCTATGAAGTCCTATATCCAGGAGAATCTTCTAAGAGGGTTTATTCGTCCTTCCACCTCCCCTGCTGGAGCAGGATTCTTCTTTGTTGAGAAAAAAGACGGTAGCCTCCGACCCTGCATTGACTACAGGGGGTTAAATAAAATCACGATAAAGAACAGATACCCTCTTCCCCTCATCTCTGAACTTTTTGATCAACTCAAGGGGGCTTGTTTCTTTACCAAACTGGATCTTCGAGGGGCATATAATCTTATTCGTATCCGTGAGGGGGATGAATGGAAGACCGCTTTTAACACACGTGATGGCCATTACGAGTACCTCGTCATGCCTTTCGGTCTTTGCAATGCACCTGCAGTCTTCCAAGAGTTGGTCAATGATATTTTTCGTGATCTTCTGGGACAATGTGTGGTCGTATATTTGGATGACATCCTTATCTTTTCCAAAGATCTTTCTGTTCACCGTGACCAAGTACGTGAAGTTCTTTCCAGGCTGAAGAAAAATAATCTTTTTGCCAAATTAGAAAAATGTACCTTCGAAGTTTCTTCCATTCCTTTTCTTGGTTATATCATTTCTCCTCAAGGCTTTAAGATGGATCCCGCCAAAGTATCTGCAATTTTGGATTGGCCCCTTCCTACCAGTGTCAAGGCAGTTCAAAGATTCATCGGCTTCGCCAACTATTATAGACAGTTTATCAAAAACTTTTCATCCAAGATCCATCCAATCCTTGCCCTGATCCGTAAAGGGAACAAACCTCAGCACTGGCCTCCACAAGCTCTCGAAGCATTCAAGACCCTCAAGGAAGCCTTTTCTTCTGCTCCAATTCTTCGTCATCCTGAACCCCTTCAACCCTTCTTCATCGAAGTTGATGCCTCTGATGTAGGAGCGGGCGCAGTTCTGTCTCAAAGATCCTTTCCGATGGTAAACTCCACCCTTGTGCTTTTTTCTCTAAAAAATTTTCTTCCCCAGAACAGAACTATGATGTAGGCAATCGAGAACTACTTGCTGTTAAACTGGCCTTGGAAGAATGGAGACATTTGCTTGAAGGTTCCTCTACCCCTGTGACAATCTTCACCGACCACAAGAATCTTGAATTCATCCAATCCCTCAAACGCCTCAATCCCCGGCAAGCCAGGTGGGCACTCTTCTTTTCTCGTTTTAATTTTATAATTACCTTTCGTCCTGGTTCCAGAAATAGAAAAGCTGATGCCCTTTCCAGAAGTTTCGCTCCTGAAGACACCTGCCCTGAAGTTCCTGTACCCATCGTGCCCTCTACCAAGATCATTGCTGCCTTGTTTCCCTCTTGTGCCTCCCAGTTACTTTCGGCTCAGTCCTTGGCTCCTGAAGAGACTCCTCTTGGTGTTGCTTTTGTCCCTCCGGAATTTCGGCAGGCTATCTTATCCCAATCCCACAGTTCCAAACAGGCTGGTCATCCTGGGATTAAAAAAACAACTGAACTCTTATCTCGTTTGGTCTGGTGGCCGACCCTTAGGAAAGATGTCAAAGATTTCGTTTTATCCTGTTCCACCTGTGCTATTTCTAAATCCGGACATTCTCCCCCTAAGGGTTTACTCCTGCCTCTCCCCATTCCATCCCGACCTTGGACTCACTTGGCGATGGACTTCATTGTCGATCTCCCTGCTTCGTCTGGCCACACTGTCATCTGGGTGGTGATCGACAGATTTAGCAAGATGGCTCACTTCACACCGCTGCGGAAATTGCCTTCTGCTCCCGAACTCTCTGAACTTTTTATCAAACACATATTTCGTCTTCATGGGTTTCCTGCTGAGATTGTGTCTGATCGGGGTTCCCAGTTTATTTCAAAGTTCTGGAGATCTCTTTGCAAAGCCCTTAACATCACCCTTCAATTTTCTTCAGCCTACCACCCTCAGTCCAATGGAGCCGCGGAACGGGTCAATCAGGCTTTGGAGCAGTTTCTTCGTTGCCACGTGTCCCTGTGTCAGGATGACTGGTCGGATCTTCTCCCCTGGGCGGAATTTGCCCACAACAACGCCCTGCATTCCTCTTCCCAAAAGTCTCCTTTTTTCTGCGTTTATGGTCTCAATCCCTTGGCCTTCTCCCAAGACTTCCTTCTTACCAATGTACCGGCGGCCAATGACCAAGCTGCTCACATGTTAGCTATTTGGCATGCTACTGCCGCAAACTTGGAAAAGAGTTCCCTGGCACAGAAAAGGTTTGCCGATAAAAAAAGAATTTCTTCTCCTCCTTACAGTCCTGGTGATAAAGTTTTTCTTTCTACACGCAACATCCGTCTCAAGATTCCTACACCCAAGCTTGGTCCTAAATTCATCGGCCCCTTCCCCATCATCGAAATCATCAACCCTGTGGCTGTTCGCCTTCAACTTCCTCCTGAGATGCGGATCCCTAATGTTTTTCATGTTTCTTTGCTTAAACCTGCCATGTCTTGTTCTTCTTCTTCTTCTTCCTCTCCAGCTCCTGTTTTGGTTGACGACCACAAGGAATTCGAAGTCAAAAGGATTTTAGACTCTCGCTTTTCCCGGGGCTCTCTTCAATATCTTATCGAATGGAAGGGGTTCGGTCCTGAAGAGTGTTCCTGGGTGAAAAGTTCAGACGTTCACGCACCCATCCTGGTTCGTAAGTTCCACAGACTTTTCCCCTCTTCTCCTAGCCTTGGTGGTCCTGAGGCCCCCCCTAAGGAGGGGGGTACTGTAATGGAAAACGAAGCACTCACCTCTCAAGATGTCCAAGATGGCGACTTCCTGCTCCACCATGCGGCCCTTCCTGGTCCTGATTTGCCCGCGACGGAAACGTGTCGCCCCAGGATTGGTCGCCGGCGACGAAATGGACGCCGGCGTCAAAACGTGCGTCGGCGTCAGGACGTCAACGTGAGGACGCCGGCGTCAGCGTCATGACGTCACAGCGTCAAGTTTTGGCGCCAACTGTGGACTATTTATTCCCATGTTCCCTTTCTCTCCTTGCCCAATTGTAGGTCTATCTCGTATAGTTCCTGGGTGTGATTTTCCTGTTTATTCTTCAACTCCGTGTACCGACTTCTTGCCTGTTTCATCGATTCTGATTCTTGCCGCCTGTATTGACCATTTGCCTGATTACGACCATTCTTCTGATAAACCCTTTTTGTACTGCGAACTTGGTGTTGTGTCTCCTCCTTGGTCCTCACTACAACAGAGCCTTCGGGCCCTGACAGGTGAATGTCAGGTGGTTTGCTTGTAGTGTTACATACATATAGGAACAATTTACTGTAGACTTTGGCAACAGCATTTATATCACTTTACATCTTCCATGAGCAGATTCCATCACTCTGTAGGCCTTAACAAGCATCAGTATTTGAACACCAAAGAATTCCTATTACAATGTAAATTATTCTCAATCTGCCAAATATCTTCATGCCTGTCAGGATAGGGAATTTCTCATTTTCATTTAGCAGGGTAATAGCATAATTTAATGAATCATTTTTATAAAGATGCCGATGGAAAATGAAGATGTTGCTTCGTGGTATATTAAAAGAAAGCAAATAAGGAGCATAAGTATCTAAGAAGCAGTTCTATCTTCAGTGCCGATTGGGGACACGCTGAGAAAAGCAGTTAGTGCATATCTATGTTGAAAGGCAAAATAGCTTCTTTATTAGGCTCTGTTAGCATTTAATGAATTAAGATATCAATCTAACAATACATTTGCAGATCTCCTCAAATGATTGTTTGACATGCTACAGCCATCATTTTCCATGCTTTGTTTTGTCAGATCGCTGGGATAATATAAAGCTCTGGCACAAAATCAATCAGCATTTGCAATATGTTGGGTTCTGGGTAGTTTGGCATTCATTAGCAGCAATTTGCAGGATTTTCCTTGCCATGAATACAGTATAACAGCAAAACTGCAAATGAGTAGCAAAAAATAATTGCCTGGAACTTAAGGGCAAAATATAGCCACAATAAAAACTTCTTCTAGATCATTTTTATCTTCCTCAGTGAAAAAAAAAATATATTATTCTATATGCATACACACACACACATATGAATATAATAATATTTGAACATAATCAATTAAAATAAAATTCCCTCTTTATCAGATGCCTTTCAGCAGAACCTTTCCTTTTTGTACAGTAGCTGCACTACTTTTTTTACTCCACCTACTCTAGTAGAGATGGCGCGAACTGTTCGCCGGCGAACTTGTTCGCGCGAACATCGGGTGTTCGCGCTCGCCGGAAGTTCGCGAACGTCGCGCGACGTTCGCCATTTTGGGTTCGCCATTGTTGGCGCTTTTTTTTGCCCTCTCACCCCAGACCAGCAGGTACATGGCAGCCAATCAGGAAGCTCTCCCCTGGACCACTCCCCTTCCCTATAAAAACCGAAGCCCTGCAGCGTTTTTTTCACTCTGCCTGTGTGTGCTGAAGAGATAGTGTAGGGAGAGAGCTGCTGCCTGTTAGTGATTTCAGGGACAGTTGAAAGTTTGCTGGCTAGTAATCGTTTTGATACTGCTCTGTTATTGGAGGGACAGAAGTCTGCAGGGGTTTGAGGGACATTTAAGCTTAGGTAGCTTTGCTGGCTAGTAATCTACCTTCTACTGCAGTGCTCTGTATGTAGCTGCAGTGGGCAGCTGTCCTGCTTCTGATCTCATCTGCTGACTGCTGCAATAACAGTAGTCCTTGTAAGGACTGCTTTTATTTATTTTTTTGTTCCAATACAGAGCAGTATCAAGCAGATTACTAGCCAGCAAACTTACTATCATCTGTCCCTGAAATCACTAACAGCTCTCCCCCTACACTATCCCCCTACCAAGCACACACAGGCAGATTTTTCAGATACATTTTTGCCCTTGATCCCCCTCTGGCATGCCACTGTCCAGGTTGTTGCACCCTTTAAACAACTTTAAAATCATTTTTCTGGCCAGAAATGTCTTTTTTAGATGTTAAAGTTCGCCTTCCCATTGAAGTCTATGGGGTTCGCGAACCGTTCGCGAACCGCTCGCATTTTTGCGCAAGTTCGCGAATATGTTTGCGAACTTTTTTTCCGACGTTCGCTACATCCCTATACTCTAGTAGCTCCATGAGGTCCATTCAGCATAGTTTATCAGCAGTCTGGGACTACACTAGATCCTATGACTGCAGCGAAGAGTAGAAGGCCTTCTGGTGATTATATCATATGCTTAATATTAATATATGTGTACAGAACAGATATGGGGGGGTGTCAAATAGATATGGCTGTGGACTAATCCTTCACAAAATGGGAGTATCATATGGTTTTCAAACATAGTCCAGTTCTGTATAATATGGACCACATATTTATTGTAACAGATCACATAGTAAAATACTGTAATAAGTTGGAAAAAAACCCTACGATTCATCATGTTCAGTCTTTTGGTCTATATATCTGCCTTCCAGAGGAAGCTCTTCTGAAGCCTCTTTAATTTGCTGCAGAAGGAAAAATTCCTTCCTGACTCCTTCCGGATCAGTATCTGGATCAACTTGTACTTCCATAACTCTGTATCTCCTCCCTTGCTAAAAAGCCATCCAACCTCTTCTTGAAGCTATCTAATGTATCTGCCAAATGGACAGTCCAAAGTGAATAGGTCATTGCATCTTTACGTAACTAGTAGTAGGTGGTTTTTAACCCAAATCACAGGGATTTGATAAGGTATTATGGCTTACTTATGGCAGCAAGATGGTGCTGAGGTCCTCGTCAGTTTAAAAAATAAGGCCTCAAGACCAAGCCTAAAAGATGCATATCAGTGCAAAGGAACCTTAGTCCTTCTAAAACTGTTTAGGGAAAATACTTTTTCCATGAAAAGTAGCTGGTCACATGCCATTTTGTGCAGCAGAACCCTGGTGAGTAATCAGGTGTTAGCAATAACTTTCAGTGTTTTAAACATTTTAATTTTGACTTAAGCTTTTTCATCAACATTTTAATACAATGGAGGCTGTTACTGATGCTGAAACTAAAACCCCTGTAATATGTAATAAATGAATAAGTACTTACAGGAGATGATATGCCAGAATCACGACTCTGTTGCAGGAGCCCTCTATTTCTTGACAAAACTGGAACAGAATTGTTGGTATCAGTGAAGTCTGAGCAGTGCGATGAGTAGGATTTAGAAAAGCTATTACTGCTGCTATTCACACCTGAGGAACTAAAAAAGAGATAAGATGGATAAACAAAGCACGGAAAGCTTAATTTCCAAGGGATTTCAGCTTTCATTGCATATATCTCTTCCAGAATAGGACATGGAATGTTTTATCTGTGCTATAAAAAGATATTATTTTAGTTTAACATTATACATTTACATTGGGGCTTTGCATGCACTACAGTACATGTATCAATGATTATGTCAGCTTAGCTAGCCCATTATTACAGTGATTATTGTACATACACCCACTGCACCCAAAAAAATACAAATAAATAAAGGGGCCCCTTTTATGGATTTCTCTCTGAAATAGGGCCCCCTTAAACTGTATCAGTGAGTTACTGTATGTTCAGTGTATACACTGATGTAGAATATGTTGGTGGTTTATATGTTAGCGTTAATGATAATAGTAATAATAATAATTAAGTAAAAGTGCTAAATGCATACTGTGACAAGTACACTGACAACACATTGCTAATTTTGTATAATTTGGAAAGTCCAGAGCACAAAGTATGACTGTTAATATGTTGGCATACATTAGACACCCCACTAGTGACTGAAACTACTACTGCCTTATTTTAATGCTTGCAGAGATAGGCTACAATTCCAACTGATGACATTGGAATAACATGTCTTCAAAATTGTCTTTCCCATATTAATACCGGTAGCTTGAAAAAAGCACCCATAAGCAGGAGTCAGCCCACAGGTCTTTGAGGATTCTTCAAGCCAAAAACGACTTATTCACCTTAGTGCAATCAGAGTTTTGCTTTCAGAATACTACCTGCAGCAATATCATCAAAGGTAATTGTTGACTGGTTACATTGAATATCTGCAGTAGAGGAAGTTTTCCCTGTTTTAACAAATAAGCCCTATTACCGTATATACTCGAGTATAAGCCGTCCCGAGTATAAGCCGAGGTACCTAATTTTACCTACGAAAACTGGGAAAACTTATTGACTCGAGTATAAGCATAGACACAACTATAGCCTTGTCTCCCAGCTGCGCACATCCTGCCAAAGCGACTCCCCAGCGATCAACCAGACTTCTTTGCAAAGTTGATGGTGGAGAATTGCCAAACGTATTACTGTGTGCATTGTCCCACTGTCCCACTACCATATGGAGAGTATGCTGTGTGATATTGCCATCACTGTTAATCTTTCGTATAACCAACAGAGGGCGCTGTGTGATATTGCCATCACTGTTAATCCTTAATATAACCAACAGAGGGCGCTGTGTGATATTGCAGTCACTGTTATTCTTTCATATAACCAACAGAGGGCGCTGTGTGATATTGCAGTCACTGTTAATCTTTCATATAACCAACAGAAGGTGCACTGTTATTCTTTCATATAACCAACAGATGGCGCTGTGTGATATTGCAGTCACTGTTATTCTGTCATATAACCAACAGAGGGCGCACTGTTATTCTTTCATATAACCAACAGAGGGTGCTGTGTGATATTGCAGTCACTGTTATTCTTTCATATAACCAACAGATGGCGCTGTGTGATATTGCAGTCACTGTTATTCTTCCATATAACCAACAGAGGGCGCTGTGTGATATTGCAGTCTCTCCCCAAGCGAACTGTTGGTATAGGAATGAATAAAGTAACTGCAATCTCAGCTACTGCCCACTGACTCGAGTATAAGCCGAGGTAGACTTTCTCAGCACATTTTGGATGCTGAAAAACTCGGCTTATACTCAAGTATATACGGTAGTTCCCATATTGGATCATTGAGTGCAAGCTGTGGTAGATGCTTAGTGGGCATCTGCTGTTAGAATGCTGGGAAATAAACACTGCAAATGGGTAAACCATGGTGATTTATTTAGTGGAATTTGCACTACATTAGTAAATAAGCCTTTCTCAATGCCCTTTCCATGTGTAGGGTATTAGATGGCTCTGTGTATGTACACAATTACATGTATACATACAAGATTTTCTGTGCGCTGGTGTCAGCTTGTGTGAATGTGACTTTTTGGTTTGTCTTAACTCCAACAATTTAGTCAAATTTTAGTCTAATTTTAGTTAAAGTCCAACAATTTTCTAGCATTGTACAACATTGATGTGTTAGCCATTCAGCCATATTTCCAGGAATACCTAGGACAAGAAAGAAATATCATTTTGATTGCTCTTTGAGATGGCCTTCTAGGTGTACCTGGTAGAGCTAGCATATCACATGTTAATTTATAAATGTGGGGCTTATTTATCATGCTGTGTAAAACCATCACCTGTGATGTTTCCCGTAGCAACATGTAACAGCTTACCCTGGTGGTCTTGTGGGGGGACGGCAGGGATGCCTGCTGCCCCCTCGGCGGGGACGCCCACCACGCGTCCATCTTCTTCAGGCGCCTGATGACTAAGGGTGCGCGGCGCGCCTCTGCTGTATTTATAGGCGCCAGCGCGCAGGGGCGCAAAATTCAAATATTTAAAGGGGTATTGTATCATTTTTCACTGCCCGTTATAGGTTTGTTCCTGGTGCCTTTCGCTTTTGCTATTCTGATTCTGAACTTGAATCTGTTGTGACCACTGCCTGTTCCTGACAATTCTGACCTCTGTATCCTGGTCCATTGCCTGAACTTCGACCATCTCTTCTGCTATATCCTTCTGATTTGATCACCTGGTTTTGACCCTTGCCTGCCTGACCTCACTTTGAACGCTGCCTGCCCAGACCCGGCCTGATTTGGTTACGCTCACTTTCTGCCTGCCTTGACCCGGCCAGTTCCAATTATGATTCTGTCTACACCTTGTACCACGACCTTCTGCCCAAAGACTTTGCTAACAGTCGTGCCCCTCTGCTTATCCAGAACCTCTAGCCTTGCACCTCTCGTTTAAGTATAACAAACAAGGGAAAGTTGTGCTCACCACTATTTTTTAAAACCATTAGGCGGGGGTGCAATGAGGGTGTGACCACAAAATACATATAGTCAAATACAAGAGTCCTCTGCACTCAACCCATTATCAATATATTTAAGACAGAGACATTTTGTGCATACTGCTACTAAAAAATGCCTTACCCTTTAAACAAAACAGGGATTGTTTGTCCATATATTGCAATATATTTAAGCTGGCCAACTACGTCAAAGTCATCCCATATCTGGCCAGTCCTATGCTCAATTTTATCTGATTCATTAAGAATTCTATTGCTTCATTATACATTTTACAAAGGGACTAGGTTTTACCTGCAACTTACTTGCTGCTTTCAAAGTAAACCCCCATACTTGGCTGCCCTTTTATTAGACACCAGTGGGATCACCTGACTATAGCTGGGAAGGGTGGTGAGCACAACTTTCCCTTGTTTGTTATAGTTATACAGGAGCAGTGACCAGCTCCATGTTGTAGCTCCCATCCTTCCCAGCTATAGTCAGGTGATCCCACTGGTGTCTAATAAAAGGGCAGCCAAGTATGGGGGTTTACTTTGAAAGCAGCAAGTAAGTTGCAGGTAAAACCTAGTCCCTTTGTAAAATGTATAATGAAGCAATAGAATTCTTAATGAATCAGATAAAATTGAGCATAGGACTGGCCAGATATGGGATGACTTTGACGTAGTTGGCCAGCTTAAATATATTGCAATATATGGACAAACAATCCCTGTTTTGTTTAAAGGGTAAGGCATTTTTTAGTAGCAGTATGCACAAAATGTCTCTGTCTTAAATATATTGATAATGGGTTGAGTGCAGAGGACTCTTGTATTTGACCTCTCGTTTAAGTCCTGGTGGCATCCAAGTAGCTGAGGGCTCCTCCCGAGGCCAAAGGCAGTCACACTACAGGTGAAACACGAGTCGAGACCAAGGTGCTTGGCATTTGTTCTGGTGTTGGGTGCCGACCGTGACACAACCAGCAATAAGATTTCAACAGTCACCTACATGCTAGAAAACAAAAGCAAAGATCTGATTGGTTGCTATAGGCAACATCATAGATGATGTTTTTCTCCACTGTTTTAAACAGCACGATATATATAGGCCCCATAGGGTAGGCATCTCCAAATGAGACTCTGTTACCTTCCATAAGGACCTGCCCCATTGTTTGGGAACCGCTGCCTTAGGGTCAGGGCACACAGGCAGATTCCAGGGGAAAGATCACCCGGCGACAAATCTCCTCTTTTTCGGGTGACTAATCTCACCAAACTGCGTCCCCTGTATTCCCATTGGCTAAAATGTAAATCGCCAGGGGGATGGCACTTCATTTTGTGAAGTCGTCTGAAGTTTCCTCATGAGGCAACTTCGGGCGACTTCAGAATGCCATCCCATCAGTGATTTACATTTTAGCCGGTCAGAAAACAAGGGAGGCTGTTCGGAAGATTAGTCGCCTCGAAGAAGAGGAGATTTGTCGCCAGGCGACTAATCTCCCTGAATCTGCCTGTGTGCCCTGACCCTTAGACGGTACATTGACTCCATCAAACTGAAGGTCCCTGAACAATTTGAACGCTGGGCAGGCTGTGACTGATAACATATAACATAGATACTAAAGTGAGAAATTCTAATTAAAGGAGACCTAAAGTCTGAGTAACAACTGGGCACTCCTACAGAGCCCTCTCACTTCCTATCTGATCCGGCCCCAAAAATGTAGACATTTGCTGCAACTTTTTCTGAAAATAGAGAAGCACAGGGGGGTTGATGTCTCCATCTCACACATCTTCAGGTCTTCTTCTCTTCTGGAGCATGCCCTGGTGAATACGATCCAGACGTGGCTTCATCTGTGCATGCTCAGCAGAGAAGGGGACCTGAAGCAGTGAGAGAATGCAATGTAGATTGCAAGTCCCACTGGGGCTGATACGAAAAATGAATCCTCTCTGTAAAGTGCAATGTAACTAGTGGCAGCACAATACAAATAAAATATGCTTATTATAACAAAGTCATTTTCTAAAGTGTGTTTTCTTTTTAATGATAGTTAAACAGAAGGACATTACTGATTAAGTGCATGGAACATATATTTACTTTATACATATGAGTAAGACAATAATACACCACCGCATCCTTACATCTGGGCATGATGTTGCAATAGATAACTAAGGAGATGTTCCTTCACAGAACGAAGCAATATGTTAGTTACGTGGAGCCATTTGCAGATGCAAAGTAAAAGAAAATAAAGACACATTAAGCCATTTTTACAAATAACACTCACGTCCTACTTCAGTAACAGGAAAAGATTAGGCCTTGCATTAACATTTTACTCCTTGTACATTGCAAACAGATTCAGTAATAAAAAATATAATTTCACCCAGGTTTCAATCATTCTGAAACGAATGTGCGGAACATGGCGCATAAGGAACTGTGCGCTATGCAGTTTTTATTGTGCATGCTTAATACTATATTATTTCAATGGCATTCTCAATGAGATAAAATAGAAGTGCATAACTCAAAGTGATAACAATGGGTCTGAGCATTCCGGTTTGCATTCAGAGCTATTAAGGAATAATACAGGGCATAAAGTCCTGCCGCACAGAACAGAGTCGTCAGTGTAATAAAATGCTTCATTGCAAGTCCTGTAAATGGCACTTGTCCTGGGGAAACGACGATGTTAATTTATTTGTTTAATTCAGCCCATATAAGAAAAGTATCTTCATAAACAAGAAGCCAAAGTTTAAGGATAATTTAATGAAGTGCTTTTTTTGTTGAAGAGAATACACTATTTCTACTCGTTATCACTAATAAGTGTAAAACTCCCCAGACACATTTGTAAAAGACACTTAATCCTGTGCTGTAACTCTAGATTGTCTTTCATTTGCTCCCTGAGCAGACAGTGTACAGAAAGCTGCTTAATCCCCCCCCATCTCTTTCTTACCGTCTCATTTAATTCTCCTTTCCTACCTTTCTGACATGACTTCATGTGGCCACTCTTCACCATGTGCATATGTTTGTGACATCCATTCGCAGAACTTCCTCCCTTAGACCCTCCGTCTCGATCTTCATAGTTCTAGGTCTGTGGCTGCCATTGTATAACACTGCAGCATGATGGAGAAGGATCCATGGATTTAGTTTCCTCTGGGACAGTATCTGTTACTTGTTAAGACTGCGTCATTTCCGCTTCTTTGCTCTGAGTGTTAAACCTTATGGAAAAAAAACTAGAGGAAAAAAACTGCAATCAATTATTTATTTAAGTGGAATTATGATAATGATAATAAGTAGGAATTCTGCTTGAATTAGGAAATAAAACTCTTTTCACCACCTGTTAAAAAATTAGATGGATCTGCAGATACAGATAAGCTCTGTAGTACAATGAGATTTTTCATAACTGTTATCTACTGTGTATCCTGTGCTGGAATGGCTGCCCCCATGGCTACACAGCAGCTTGTTTATATAAACTGATTTTACTAGTGGACAGTACATTATTTTGTCATTCCTTTAAAACACTTTAATTTGTTGGTGTTACTGTTCCTTTAACAGTGTTGGATTCCTTCAAGCACTTAAGCAATTATCTTTATAAGTTGTAACAATTTTATAGCACATCCTTATCATGGTACAAATTAAATAAGGGTAATTGTACCTCAGAAAACTGCATTGCTTTCTTTAATTAAATTAGCTATCAAGGTTTCACTGACCGAAACAAAACAGGGATACTGTCATAGGAACTTTTTCAAAATTCATCAGTTAATAGGGCAGCTCTAGCAGAATTATGCCCTGAAATCAATTTCTCAAAAGTGCAAAAATGTATTTTTATATTTCATTTTGAAATCTGGCATGGGGCTAGACATACTGTCAGTTTCCCAGCTGCCCCCAGTCATGTGACTTGTGCTTTGATAATCTTCAGTCTTTCTTTATTGTTGTACTGCAAATTGGAGTTATATCACCCCTCCCTTTCCCCTCCAGCAACCTAACAACAGAACAATGGGAAGGTAACCAGATAGCAGCTCCCTAATGCAATTTTATGTTGTAGAGTGAATTATTTGAAGTAAACAGTGTAATTTAGAAATAAAAACTACATCATAAAAATCATGACAGAATCCCTTTAAAGTAGCCCTGGGTTTTAAAGAAATTCAGTCTTAATTTCTATGGCATAGTGTTTACTACAATATTACATTGTGATTCTTGAAAAATACTCATTCTACCATTTAAAATTTTATTTTATGTGTTATGTGTGTAGGCAGCCATATTAGCTCATTATGCACCATCCTAGTTGTGTTTGACACAGCTGTTTCTATTTCTCCGGCTGACTGCTATTCTCATACCTACCAGTAGGTGGTGTATAAGAACATTTTTAGTAGTGGAGACAACTTCTAAACTAATTTTGACCTGCAAAAGGCTTAGAAGCTGCTCAATCCATCATGTAACCTGCTTTTAGGAAGAAATTGGGTGTCGGGAGTCATCACTGTATATAATGCATTTATGAAATAGCGAAAAATTAGTGCGAAAAATAAGCGACAACATTTTTCTTTTGACAATTTTTTATCATTGAATATGGATAAATGGAGGGCACACCAATTGATAAAATATTTGGCAAAATATATTTAGAGGTGCAAAAATACCTAAAGTTACCCCTACATAGAGTAACAAGGCAGAAAAAAGGCAACAAGGAGCTGATATGCTTGCCACAAATGAGAATGACCCCAACGTTTCAGCACAGTGGCCTTTGTCAAGGGGATGGCTGAGTTATCCTAAAAATGTTTCCCAACAGTTAAACATACAAAGCATATAGGTTAGTGGTGCAAATGTCTTCAAGATTAAGAATACTATTATATTGTATATCAGGGGTCAACAACCTTTACGATCAAAAGAGCCATTTTGCCCCTCTTCCACTGAAGAGAAATAGTCTGGAGCCGCAAAACATAACACAGCTGATAAATTTTTAAAAGTTTTAACCTTTTTTTAATTTTAACTGTTACAACAACAGAATACAACAAACAGAAGTGCAGTGTGTATGTGTCGGCCTACTTTGAAATAAATTAAACACGGAATAGCCCTATTAAATGCTAGTGTTTTCATCTGTTTAATGTGACTTATTTTTCTGAAGCTCCTTCCCTCTCTTGTCTTGAATGAGTGACCACGGTAAGGACCATGATGAATCAACTCCTGGGACGTCTATACAGCCCTCACACCTGCTGGCGGCTTCCTCAGTGTATGCCCGCGGTAAGCTAACTCTGATGTCAGAGTGTGAGAAATATACAGATTTTGACTGGTAATTGTGCTGTCTTATTCATGATATATTACTTTCCTCTCATATACAGATGTCTGCGGTTATTCTACAGCACCTAGTAAAAATTGCAAGGGCCTACCCCAGTTCTAGAAGCACAATTGTAGCCCCTGCCCTATGGATAGTGTAGGTACAAATGTACAGATGTACCTTAAAACTAATCAGGTTATGGGTGAAGAAGACAGAGGAAGATGGAGGATGTAGTCCTTGCCCCAATGGGACTTTTAAAGCTACCCAATCATTATCTGCCCAATTTTGCCCAGTATATCAGTCAGGCATCAGAGGACCCCATGGGCAGATAAAAGCTCAGATAAAAGCTGTCGATTGAGTTCTTCTGGCCACCTTTAGAGAATTATAAAAATGCCAAAGACAAAGCTGGACTTATTGGCAACAGTACAAAGTTTTCAGAGATCCCATTTTATGGGAGTGGAATGTTTTAGTTATATGGGTGTATTTTCTGGTCATTTAGACTGAAACATATCAATTAAGATGGAAGAAGAAAACAGAACTGGGGTTGAAAATATTGTAGAATGCACCTCATATTCATTAACATAAATGTGCAAATTCATACATCATGTTTTATATTACCTACACAAATATCCTTCTAGATATTTTCTGGATATTAGTAGCGGTAATTATTTTAATTACACAGGTATAGGATCCCTTATCCAGAAACCCGATATCCAGAAAGCTCCAAATTACGGAGCTTATCCAAATAATCCAAATTTTTAAAAACTATTTCCTTATTCTCTTTTATAATAAAACAGTAGCTTGTACTTGATCCCAACTAAGATACAATTAATCCTTATTGGAAGCAAAACCATCTATTGCGTTTATTTAATGTTTAAATGAATTTCTAGTAGACTTAAGGCATGAAGATCCAAATTATGGAAAGATCCGTTATCCGAAAAAGCCCCAGATCCCGAGCATTCTGGATAACAGGTCCCATACCTGTATTAGTATAAATAGATGAACAGTAAGGCCCAACTTCAAAACACAACAAAACACCCTATAGTGTTGCACATATGTGAGAAGTAAGTGTGAAATGGGGCAGAGTGTTATTTTGGTGGCAAATGTGAAAAAATATCAGCAAATTGATTTTAATGGCTATTAGTACAAAACAAATATATCTTAATATGCCCAGAAAAAGCACAAATCTAAGCTGGAGCTGGTTAGCCAAAGCATGTCACGTCGATGTCTTTAAATCTGACTTTCATTAAATGTCAGACATGGATTGTTGATATTCTTATAGCCGCTTAAACAGTCTGAAAAAAGAGCAGCCTCTGGTAACAATGAAGATGAATCACTGTATTATGGCTCACTTTAGTTTCAAATTTGAATGTCAAAGCCTCCAAACACAAACACTTGCTTGTATGTTTGGACCAAATACAGCAGTCACTTTACACACGTCTTAAAAATTGTTCATCTGTGTATAGTAAACAGTCACATTAAAGTAGTAAAGGGTAATGATTCAGATAATATCTGGGCTGATGCTAAAAAGTTGCTTGTGATATGTAAGAATATTCTAGAATGGTCTAGTCTAGTTTATGGTCTAGTTTAGATCATGAAATTAATGTAATCAACCTTTTACATTAAGTGAAAAGAGACTATACTGAAGCTGATATGAACCAGTACTGGACTACTATACTAGTATCTTGTAGCAAGACGAACAATGAGAAGGAAGGAAAAATATGTATATACAGAGTGGGGTATCAACCAAATTAAACAAAGAGCAATGTAGGGTTGAATTAAAATAGACAGAAGAATGATTTCACAGATAATAAAGATATCATGCTGCACTTAAAATTTAAGAGAATGAAAGTAACACAATACCTCCATGACAACTCTTACATGTATAATAGATCAGATGTGTTCTTGGGAGGCAGATGATAACTCCTAATTTCATTGATTTGACTCGTTTAGGAGCTTTAATTTATGAACTGCATGATCAGCTGTAATTATGGCAGAATTTCAAGCCTATTAGACCAAGATGCACAGTTGGAAATGAGCAGAAATCTGTTTTCCAAACAACCTTTTGCTTTATTCAATACTTCTAAAATAACTAAGAATTATAATATATAAGGGGTCATTTAAGAACGCAGCTGAGAGACTGGAAATGTTGCACTAACTGACTCCCATTCAGTAAAGGTACTTGCAACACCCTCCTGTCACTTTTGTTTCTTTCCTGATTTTTTTGCTGAATCATACAGCTGTTGACACTGGGGAACCCTGGTGCTACCACCACCCTGAACTTGGCAGTACTTCTCATCTTGCATTTATACTAAGTTTGTGTAATATTCATATTTAATGTAGAGAACATTTTTACTAAATCTTCCAAACTCAACAATATTGAAGAATGGAAGAATTTAATAATCTACTGTACCTCTTAAATTAGCAGGAGTTCATCGAATAAGGCTTGTGCTTAAAATACTTTTTGACTATTGTTTTAAGCACAAAAACTTTAGTATTTGCAGCTCCTGTAAATTTATTAATCTAGTTAAAGAGTTTCAAAACTGCAATCTATTATGTTACAAAGGGGAAGATACTTAGAGAAGGTACAATGACTTGACATGTCTATGGATGATTTTTGCATGGGGAAATGAAATATAGAGCATGGCTAGGTTGCCAAAGAAAGATTTCAAGTAGCAGAAATGATTTTTTATGTCATGGTTCGAGTCCCCTACACAAAATATGCTAATTTGATTGAGATATATAATTGGGATCCATAGAATTCAGGATTCTGTTAAGAAATCTGCGGAATCCCATTACTTTTAGCAGAATTTTGATTTTAGTTCAAAGCATATGCAAAGATCAAAGCAAAAGTTATGGATTTGGTGCATCCCTAATACGTAAAATAAATGGATCACCTGTCAAAATGATGAGAAATAACATTCAAGAAGGGAGAATGGTGATAACTGCACATTATGTGATGGAAGAGTGCTGAAGGTGATGTTAAATGGCACCAGTATATCTGCACTAGTAAGAAGGTTGGGAGACAGCGCTTTAGAGTTTATTATTATTAGGGTTAATAATTTGAATGAGCCCAGGATGAGAGAATGTACTAAAGACACAGCATTATGGATTACTGGAGTTAATGTATAGTGCAGGTGAAACAAAGCTAAGGTACATTTTATGAGACGTGAAGACGATAATGAGACGATAATTTGAAGACTGGGATGCCAAACTGAGAAGTGTGTACTGTGAAGTCTGAAAGCTTGGGGAACATGAGATAGTAGTATAAAATGACCTGTTTGCATTTGAAATTCAAAAAAGACAGAATTTATAACAAACAGATGTGCCACTTACTGGCAGAGCTGATCTGACAGGTACACAAACAAAAATCAATTGTAAAAATAAATTCTCTATGTAGTAGTCCCCCAACCTTTGGCCAGTGATTCCTATGGTGTCCAATAAGGAGGTAACTTACAGCAGTTTAAGCATAGAAAATCTTGGAATTTGAATGGATCATATTAAAATGACTACAGCATAGACTTAACCAGTCATGACATTCACACACCCTTTCTAAACAAGTGAAGAGGAGAAGTAACTTAACATGAGCCATAAGTCAGGGGGCAAAATAACACGTCCCTTTTGCATTCACACCACCCCCATCTTGCTAAACAATAGTAGTTTTTAGCACAACTCTCCCCTTGGTTACTGTACCAGTGGTATTTTACAGTATAATATTTTCATTGCAGAAAAGAAAACCTCTTTAGCAAAGCTGAAAAAAAAATATCAAATTTTTGTAACGTCTAATTGGAGAGAATTTTGATCCGACTAGCAAAGGTATGCATATTGGGATTTTGATCCTACAGCACATAGAATATATAGTTTTCCAATAAGAGAGTGTGATCTGCATATACAATGCCCATCCTTAAATGAACCTTGTTGAAATGCTGTTTGGAATCAACCCTCTAAGGGCAAAATGAATTGTAAATGACATTAAATATTCTCTGGATTTGAATAGGAAGAGATAGGATGTAGAAGCCCAAGGCAACAAGCATAAGGCAAGTAATTGCTAACACAGATGTAGACAGTCCCTGCAGACCCCTTAATGCATGTGCTAGTCGTGAAAGCAGTGCAAACCCCAATACTTGGCACTCTAATTTTTTTCCCACATTACATTTAGATATTGGATGTTGTCACAGTTACTATTTGCAACTTTATCTTTGACACTCAGGGGCAGATTTATCAAGGATTGAATTTCGAAGTGTAAAATACGCACCAGTTAATAGTGCTGCTCCAGCAGAATTCTGCACTGAAATCCATTTCTCAAAAGAGCAAACAGATTTTTTTATATTCAATTTTGAAATCTGACATGGGGCTAGACATTTTGTCAATTTCCCAGCTGCCCCTGGTCATGTGAGTTGTGCACTTTAGGAGAGAAATGCTTTCTGGCAGGCTGCTGTTTTTCCTTTTCAATGTAACTGAATGTGTCTCAGTGGGACATGAGTTTTTACTATTGAGTTCTGTTCTTAGATCTTACAGGCAGCTGTTGTCTTGTGTGAGGGAGCTGCTATCTGGTTACCTTCCAATTGTTCTTTTGTTTGGCTGCTGGGGGGGGAAAAGGGAGGGGGGTGATATCACTCCAACTTGCAGTACAGCAGTAAAGAGTGATTGAAGTTTATCAGAGCACAAGTCACATGAACTGGGAAATTGACAATATGTCTAGCCCCATGTCAGATTTCAAAATTGAATATAAAAAAATCTGTTTGCTCTTTTGAGAAATGGATTTCAGTGCAGAATTCTGCTGGAGCAGCACTCAATATTAACTGATTCATTTTGATTTTTTTTTTCCCATGACAGTATCCCTTTAAAATATTAGGCAATATAATCCCCAGTTGCCTGCCATGCAGACCTCTTCTCTAGGGATGTAGCGAACTGCCGTTTATGTGTTCGCGAACGCCGTTCGCGAACACCGGCAAAAATGCGAACAGTTCGCGAACAGTTCGCGAACTTCGAACATCCGCAAAATCGTTCGATTCGAACGATCGAAGGATTTTAATCGTTCGATCGAAGGATTTTCGTTCGAATCGAACGATCGAAGCCATTCGATCGAATGATTTCATTCGATCGAATGGCTTCGATCGTTCGATTCGAACGAAAATCCTTCGATTTTAGCGATCGAAGGAATCGAATGGTCGAATGGTCGAACGATTTTTGTTCGAATCGAACGCGAACTCGTATTGGCGAACGTCGCGCGACGTTCGCGAACATTCGGCGGACGCGAACAGTCGAAGTTCGCGCGAACTAGTTCGCCGGCGAACAGTTCGCTACATCCCTACTCTTCTCTATTAGTTGCCCAATATACATACAAGTGACCCAGGATTCCTGCCATGACCAGGAGCTTGTCTATGGGGACAAAGATAAACAGGTAAATAAAACACTACGTAGTTCCCATGCACCCTGGTACACCATCACACATCCCACACAAAGGTATACTAAAAACAAGAAAAAGCAGTAAAACCCCACACTACCTTACTAAAATTAATTGAGATCTAATTATATAAGTGCTTAGTGCTATTATAATCATATGCTTAGTTCTCAATCAATTTAGCACCAACATACAATTAATGGTATTTCAATCGATTGTGTTATATACAACTAATTAAAATGATTAAAGTGCTTAAGTGCTATAAATTAGCTGTGACTTTCAATAAAATTTATCTACACACAATTGATGGATAATCTAAAAGTTCATGGTTCTTATATGGATTAAATAAGGTGCTAGTGCTGTAGTTATAATTTTAAAGTGAGTTCATGGTATCAAACAATTAAAAATAAAGCGTCAGCAATTCATGAGTAAAAGTTAGAAATTAGAAAATAGTATAGAGGTGGAGTTGTCCCGAAGAAACTGGCTGTGTTGTTCTAAGCCCTGGGACACCACATGTGGGAGAACACTGAGGACCAACAAATCCTCAGTGCCTTAGAGATAAAAGAGAATAATAGGAATGAATGCTGCGCTAGTAGTGCTACAATTCCATTAAATTTCTCTAATTACTAGTGAACTATATTTTTTTTTGTGATCCCACACAAAGGTACAATTCCTACATAGGCATGCAGTACGATTCTTTATCTTTTTATTGCAGATATAATTGAAGCCCCAATTACTTTTTATTTAGTCTTGTGTCTATTTCTAGACTTAAATTTATATGTGATTTTATAATCGGTAACTACATATATGAGCAAGACCTTATTTTGTTTAAAGCCATTCTTTCTTTCTATTGAAAAGTACTCTATTTGGAAATCAGTTCTATACTGACAGGCACAACTCTTCGTACAAGTGTAATGGGTGATATAATAAACAATTACCCAGGTCTAGAATCTAAGTATAGGTTCCCCATGGAGGCTATTGTTTGTGTAAGTATAGAGGCGGTGTAGTTTGCTCTTGTTCGTGTTAAGTTTGAGAAAGGAGAATTAAAAGTAACTAAGCAATTTTGCAGTGTAGAAAGAGACAGTAATAATAGTAAGTTAAAGGCATGTCAGTGGAAATAACAGCTCTAAAAATTTCTGAAACAATGACAACTGTACAGGAATAGTTCTCTAATACAAAGAAAGCTTCCATCACACAGAAAGAAAGTATTTACTTTCTAACCTCAGCAAAAGGAATACCACTTTAAAAAAAAATACATATATAGGTGGTTTATCTATTATAATAAACACGTTTCGGTGAGTTATGTGACAGAAATACCACCACTAAGCAATGATAATAATTGGTGACATCACTAAGCACCATTTATAAGGATTTTATATTTAAAGGATATTTATGGCTCTTGTGCTGCGAGTCATGTGTCCCTGCGAAGTAAATATTTTTTTCCCACCATTGACCGGTACTTGATTGTGTTTCTAAAAAATACTTTGTATTTATATTTCGGGAGAATATGTTACATCATTTGCTGCCTATGTGGGTAATCAGGAGATTCTTTAAACACTGGTGAAAAATGGAGCACCTCGGAAGCTCAGGTAGCCAAGGTCACAAGGTGAAGAACAGAAAGGACATCAGAAAGTCAAAAAGCAATTTTTAATGTACAGGTATTGGTAATAAAGTGATATCCTTGAGATGTATTCCAAAATGGAGTCAATTTAAAACTGCATGACAACTGAAAGTGGTATGAATATGTGAATTATTTTGGTAGGAAATACAGTATTCCACATCCTGGTTCTGAATTTACCAGTAGGTCTTTCCGTCACCCATTACATCTAGAAGAAAAGAGGTTCCACCTAAATATTCAGGTTTTTTTATAAGGGTTCTTTTTATAATGAGAGCTGTGAAGATGTGGAATTCTCTCCCTGAATCAGTGGTACAGGCTGATACATTAGATAGCTTTAAGAAGTGGTTGGATGGCTTTTTGGCAAGTGAGGGAATACAGGGTTATTGAAGATAGCTCATAGTACAAGTTGATCCAGGGACTAGTCCGATTGCCATTTTGGAATCAGGAAGGAATTTTTTCCTCTTCTGATGAATTGGAGAGGCTTCAGATGGGTTTTTTTTTCTGGATCAACTTGTACTATGTGCTATCTTTCATAACCCTGTATTCTCTCACTTGCTAAAAAGCTATCCAACCCCTTCTTAAAGGGGGTAAATAGAGAGATTATTGTATGATCCCTTATATATTTATACATAGTTATATCATCCCTGAAGTGCCTCTTCTCCAATGTGAACAACCCCGATTTGGCCAGTCTTTCCTCATGGCTAAGATTTTCCATACCTTTTACCAGCTTAGTTGCCCTTCTCTGCACTGGAGACCAAAATGATACAGCATATTCTAGATGAGGCCTTACCAGTGCTCTATAAACTGGAATAATGACCCCCTCCTCCTGTGAATCTATGCCCCTTTTAATACAGCTCAAGACCTTATTTGCCCTTGATGCTGCTGACTGGTATTGCTTGCTACAACCAAGTTTATTATCTAAAAGGTCCTTTTCCATAATGGATTTGCCTAGTGCAGTCCCATTAAGATTAGAGTAGAGAATGTACCAATAACAACCACCCTGTGTACCCGATCCTGTAGCCAGTTTCCTATCCATGTGCAAACGACTTCATTAAGCCCAACAGACCTTAGTTTAGAAAGCAGTCATTTGTGGGGCATGGTATCAAACTCTTTGGCAAACGCCACCTAGATCACATCTACTGCTCCCTCACTGTCCAGCATCTTAATTACCTCATCATAAAAAGCAATCAGATTTGTCTGACATGACCTATCCTTCATAAAGCCACGCTGATTGCTGCTCATAATGCCATTCACTAGGACAAAATTTTGAATGTGATCTCTTAACAAGCCTTCAAATAATTTGCCCCCCACAGATGTCAAAGTTACTGGCCTATAATTGCCAGGCTGAGATCGTAATCCCTTTTTAAATATTGGAATGACATCAGCTTTTCTCCAATCCATAGGTACCATACCAGATGGAAGCAAATCTGAGAAAATCAGAAATAGGGGCCGGTATAAAACTGAAATTAGCTCTCTTAGAACCCGGGCGTGTATGCCACCTGGCCCTGGCGTCTTGTTTACATTAATTTTTATTAAAGCTTTATGAATCATACAGATGAAGCCACTTGGATTTGTGAGTTAAATGTGTCATGACTCAGGATTAATTGAAGAATTAATGTGTTATCTAAAGTCATCTTAACTCATTTAATGCATTTAACCTTTTCATTAGCATACCAAAGCAACATTGTTCACAATGGTGAATGCTTTAATTAGATGGAATGCTGTGATGCAATTTTCTGTGTTAAATGGGAAAAGTGGGATATCTGTGTTTAGTTATTCTGTGTCAAACACACAAACCAAAGTGGCTGCATCTGTATATTCCTGAGTCAGTCACTGACTAGATTGAGCTGAGACAACAGTGCAGATATGAAGTGGCCTGGGAACTCTGACACTGACTATTGTATACACTGAAGAAAAGAACTGATTTAGAACATTTGCTTTTTTGTATCTGTTACAGCCATACTGGTAGCATTATTTAAAAGAGCGATACTCTCAACAAGTATCTTTTTTCTATTAATATACTTAAAAAACTTTTTTTGGGTTAGCCTTAGCCTCAGCTGCAATATGCTTTTCATTTGCTAACTTTGCCTTCTGGATTGCTGTTTTACAACATTTGTTATAGTGTTTATTTTCATTAAATGCAGCTTCTGTCCCAAAAGAATTGTTTTTAAAAGCCTTTTTGTTCTTCCTCATTAACTTTTTTACTTCTATATTAAGCCTCATAGGGAAATTCTTAGTGCTTCTACATTTACTCCTTAAGGGAATAAATTGAGAACAGTAACAATTTAATATAATTTTAAATGACAACCATTCTGTGTTTTTTAGATGAATACACAATGCCTCCCTCAATGTATGCTCTGAAGGGCAGCCCTCAAGGCACTAAATTCATGGTTTTTGTTGTCCCAGTGTATATTTGTTTTTTTGCACCAGAGAAAAACGGCAAGAAACCTGAAGGAGCTACAAATGGACAGTTTTCAGATATAAATACTTTCTGCTTTGCAGCATTGTCTATATTATATAAACAATCATCCTGACTCTGTGCTTCTTGTATCGCCCTATAATGGAAGAGTTTCCATATCAAGAAGGGAAAACAAACATCAGAAAACCATTACATGTAAGTAGTTGAAATTTAGAGGTTTTTGACAATTTCATCCAACTAAGCATTAATGGGCCTGACCTTACTACAGACGTATAAAAATACAGTAGTTTTGTTGCGCAGTGGCTGCCATACTGTTTAATACCTTTCCTAGGCTGAACTTTCCTCTGATGCATGTCTTCTGTCTGGACTATCAAACATAAATGTTAATATCTATTTTATTGCAAAATTTGTTAAAAGACACATTTGTGTAATAAATTAAAGCCAACATGTTTAGAATAATCTGCTCCTAATCTTCAGGGCCATCTGAAATGGTTCTTACCATCTGCTCTTATATACTCATTTAAATAAAATGTGCTAATTATTTCCAGTCATTTACTGAGTGTATTTAAATTCATTAACTTTTCAGACTTACTCATAGGCTTATATTTAAAACCATAAATTATCAGTAAATAACAATTAAAAAAAAATCAAATGGGCATAAAAATCAATTGTTCAATTACAGCTAGATTGACAGTGATGTCAGTGATGCATCAGATAATTAATTTCAAATTAATGCATCATTAATATAATCCAATTATTTTTATAGTCAAAAAAAGCATTACATGTATTGCTTCCCTATAATCGATTATTGCAGAAACCTATATGTCTACTTAGGTTTAGTATAGTGGGGTTTAGTATAGATTGAAAAAGTTTTATCAAATTTGGATTAGGCTGCACATAAACAAGATATTAAAATAATAATTTTGCCAAACACCATATTAAAGATACTTGTGTATTTAAATATGCTAGGATTAGTCATTGGCAGGGGTAGTAATCAGAAAATAATATCCATATTATATACAGTGCAGATATACATGTTGAAATATTAAACTAATATATCTAAAATGTAGAGGAGGGCATAAAATATTTTTATAGTACTTGACATTATGTGACATATTTATGTAATTGTTTAGCTGTAATAATGCTGTACTTTGTCCTTATGTACAGTAAGAAAATAAACTGAATAAAGTTTGGTTATTATTTATCCATCCATTGGAGTGTAGGTATATTTTATAGCAAGCTGATGAGAGGCATTATGCAAGTAGCTGAGTCATGTTTCAGCCTCAAAAAACAGTATTTTCCAAGAATTACACCTTCAAATCTGGTGCACAATACATTGACAGCTTGCATGCCATGCACCAGTATGGACACAAATTTGCATCTATTTTGGTAAATCAATATACACTTTACGAGACTAATTGTCACGTTCGGCACCCTATATCCAAAACCCAAGCTAAACTCCCTGGTCACGGCTCTCACTTCTGCCTATAACCGCCGCCTTTCACCTCGGGAGGAGCCCTCGGCTAATCGGATGCCGCCAGGTCTTATTTGAGAGAGGAGCAAAGCTGATGGTTCTGGATGAGCAAAGGGGCATGATCGTCTCACCAGGATACTGGAAGAAAGAACACCACCAGGAACAGGCCGGCTGGACCAACACAAGCAGAGAATCGTCAGACAGGCTGGAATCAGGATAGGAGAACGTAGAAAAGTCAGTGGACAGGCAAAGGTCGGATTGGAGAGGTCAGAGTAGTCACAAGCAGGTAGGATCAGGATTGGAGAGGTCGGGGTAATCAGGCAGGCAAAGGTCAGGATTGGAGAGGATCAGAATAGTCAAAAAGGCAGGCAAGGATCAAAAAACAGGCACCTAGGAACTTTCCAAATAGAACCTAACAACAGGAAGTGTTTTTTACTACAAGGCCCCTTTAAATACTTTGAATCTCTCACCCTTGCACGATGACGTCATCACGCCGCCACATAAAACCCGAAAGTGCACACGGCACGCACCATAGGGATGTCTGCACAGCAAGGAAAAGGACGCATGCGGCAGGCGTCCCCGCCTGAACCGCGGCAGGGGACCCCGCCGTCCACTAGATCACCAGGATGAGTCCTTACACTAATATTTGGCCAGTGAATAAGGGTTTCCAATAACTAATACAACTGAGGGAGACTCTTCTAATGATTGTCATCCCACTACTACTATAAATAGTAGTATTCCTTTAAACCAAAATTATATACTTGAAATTGAAACCTCCATGTGTTATGTAGTATGGAGGCATCCTGGTTTTAACACTGATCATATCAAGTCCCATTACGTAGGAAATTACATTTGCTTATAATATTGTTGTGATCCTTTGGGTACTCGACGGTGTCTATTGTATGCTTAAAGTATGAGGATAAATTACTAAAGCATGGTTGCAGAAATAAATCAATTTGCCGAGGAATATAATATAGTGACAATTATGTCAGAGAGCACACCCAATGTGATTGCTCTGATATTCATAAATACTAAGTGAATATATACGAAATATATCAAGACCTGAAGAAGATAATCAAAAATTTAGACTGGTGTTTCAATCCTACACTCTGCATGGAAAATGAAGACCTGAAGTCTTCTGATATACGTACCTGGGTGTGGGTGGCACATGACACATCTGAGTGGATCCTTGACCAAATCAAACCTGACCTTCCACTTGAAGAATAAATCAACATACTGAAATTTTTGCAAGAGATTAAGTGAAAAGAGGAAGAAGGCCAGCAACAACATGGACAGGTTTAACCACAACAATCATTACAATGCCATTAAGAAGCTTGAAGACCCAAACTGCAGGCAGGAAATTCTGAAAAAATAAAGTACTCAATTTATACAAATTCTATATGACCTGAAATTGACTTGAGAACAACTAACCATTTTCTGATAAAATTATGCACATCAATAACAGTTTATTATTAGTCAGGTTATTTGTGGGAACCAATATTAAATCCTTTTTAAGTAACCGGAGATGCTGTTTTGCTTCATTTATTTTACTGATGTAAATTTCTATGCAGGAAACCACATCTCTCTATTTTCAAGTAATCCATCTTGTGAAAATCATGAAACATATGCTGGAAAATAGTATCTCCAGAAACCAGACTGCAATGAGTACATTTTACATTTACATTTTCTAGTGGTTATTATAAAAATAGCTTGATAATATTCCTTACAGCCAATTTGATAGGATTAAGATAAACTGTAGCAATATAGAGGAATGAGAAGGAGGATATTACATTATAATTAGTCAGTTGAAAGGAAAAAGCATGTTCATAAAGTAATTAAAGAACCAGAATAAAAGTTCAGAGCAAACAGGAGTAAGGGGATCTCTAAGTAAGAGACTCAAAATAGTCTGTAATGAAAATACGCATTTTATTACAAAATATAGAAACAAATCTAGATAAAGATTAAAAACTGTGCTAGAAGTTAGACACTTTGTAAAACATATTGTAGAAAAAGGCACCTACATTTAAAAATGTTTATTAAAAACAGTATCATGGCTTTTATATATGTGTAAAGCTCATTAAGGAAAGAAGAAAGAAAGCGTTGTCTTAAATTTAACACAAATAATAACATGTAGACCTTTAAAGAGAAGTAATAAAATTGTGACCCCATTAAATGTGAAGGCATTAACCACACACAGTGCATCTACTTTAAAGGAAAACTATACCATCAAAATGAATTTTTAAGAAACAAATAGTTTATATCATATTAAGTGGCATATTAAAGACTTCTACTAAACTGGAATATACATATTGCCCTTAAAACATCTTTTACCTTGAGCTCCCGTTTTATGATAATCTCTGTGCTGCCTCAGAGATCACCTGATCAGAGATACTATACATGTATGCTCTGAATCCAGGTGGAATGCAACATGCTGCATACCACCTGCATTTGCCATTTACATGCATCTGTGTGAGTACAGCCCCCTTCACAATAAATGAGTGCATCTACTCTTGCACTCCCCTGTGGCTGAATGGAAGAAAGTGCAACGCAGGGGAGTTCAGGAGTAAACGGCTGTGTGTAAGAGCCCTAAGGGGCAGATTTATCCAGGGTCGAAGTTAGAGTTCATGGGAGTTTGTAAAAACCATGAACTCGAAATTCGAATAAAAAAATAACCTAATAATAATCTAAATTTTTTAAAAAAAATCTAATTTTTCAAAATCAGGTGAATGGGATCCACCCACAAAATCGAATTGAATTTGAATTGAATTTGATTCGAGTTTTTTCTCCAAAAAAAAACTTGATTTTCAGGACGGCTGCAAACAACTCCAAATTCATCCCAGGACGTCCCTCATAGGCTAAAACAGCAATTCAGCTGGTTAAAGGTGGCGAATAGTTGAATTCAAATTCTTAAAGGGTCAGCACATGATAAATTTCAAAAATCAAAATTTTTTTTAAAAACTCAAATCGTATTTGAACTATTCCCTAGTCGAATTCCACAAAAAAAATTCAAATTTCGAAATTCGAATTTTCACTCGACCCTTGATAAATCTGCCCCTAACTGTAACAGGAAGAAGTGTGGGAGTAAGAGACAGGACTTTAAAATGGCAATTTTCTATTGATGATTACTCAATGGCACATACTACTAAAAAAAGAATATTATTATTAAAATGGTTTATTCACATGAAGCAGGGGTTTACATATGAGCTGTTTTATTCAATATATTTTTATAGAGACCTACATTGTTTATGGGTATAAATTTTCCTTTAAGGATAGGTGCAATAATGATACACTAAATAGGATACAAACAAATAGTTGTACAGGATTTTTTCTTATTTTGGTATTTTGCCATAATCAAGTAGAAATGGTAGGAATTGTAAAAAAAAAGTTTTAAATGTCGCTCAGGAAGTATGAATGGATTATATAAAATATGCTGGGTTTAACTGATGTTAGGGCCTTTTAGTCAATTTTGCAGTAAAATACATATTCGAATGTTGCTGTGTTTTACTCTTTTGTCTGTGCTTTTCTGAAAGGAGAGGTGCCACACAGTGAAGCTCAACCCAGGCATCTGTAGCACTCACTGAAGTAGGAGAAAGTGGGGGAATGGCAGAGGCACCCCCAAACATGCTTGTGTGTCATCTTTTATGTGTGACACCCTTATTACACTATATTTCTCACTGTACCTGGTTTGAAAATACATTTTTCTGCTACTACATGATTAATTGGGTTAATTGCTTGTTTATACATTTGGATTTTAGGGTACAGTGTGCTTGTCTAGAAAGGTACATAATTGCAGTCGAATTATTGAACAATGTAAATGAGCCACTGGACAATGTTTCAAGTTGCCTAGAAAAACTGCTAAAAGCTTTGGTACATATGTATTCCTGATACTCAGCTACATTGTTACATAATTAATTTAAATTAAAAAAAAAGAAAAATACAAAACTCAGTCTACATCAGTTTAGTCTGCATTGTTTTGTGTCCAGTAGGCTCCAGATTATCCATATATACTGGACTATGTGCACATAAGGCGCAGGCACATTGCACTCAGTGCTTTATTTTTAATCTTTCATATTGTTTTATAGAGCAATGAACTATACTGAAGGCTATTTACATGATATAAATTAGGATAATTGCTCAGAATACATAGTACGATCGAGTGATTTTGCAATGTACAGTAGTTGGAGTGTGCATTATTTTGAAAATCTGACCATTAATCTTAGAAAATGCCCACTCAATTTATAACAAAGGGATTATTGCTGTTTGGCTGTAGCACAGGAGTAGGGATGGGTGTATTTAATCAGTTGAGCTTGGAAAAAAATTTTCCGCTGGCGAAAATTCGCCGAAATGCATTAAAGTGTATGGGTGATAAATTTTTTTGACGTGCAGCATTTTTTCTCCCAGTGAAGTCTATGGGCGTCATTTCCATGGTGAAACACAACAAAAACATTTGCTCATCCCTAGGAAATATTTTGGACTAAACTTCAACTATTGAGGTTCAGTAAAGATCCCCAATGACCAGGTTTGATCTTACTTCAAGCTACAATGCTTGAAGTAAGAAAGGTCATTTCAAACAAATCACTGATAAACCTTGTACTTTTCCTACTTCTTATTGTCTCACATATAACAGCTGTTAAGTCAAAGTCATCCTGTTCTGTGTAAAAACAAGCAAAGCAACAACAAAACATTTCTCAATGGCTTTTACAAACTGTGCAGAAATGCCATAAAGCAGTAGTGATGGGTGTTCAAAGCATAGTGCCTAAAAGCATAATATATTGAGTAATGTTGTCCCAAAAGCATACTCTTAGGGGCAGATTTAACAAAAATCTAAACTTGTTTTCTACAATTCAAATTTTTATTAACCGAAACTCACACATTCAAGTTATATTTTCGAAAACTCCAATGTCTGGTATTTATTAAGCAAAAAAGAATGAAAACATCCGAATGTAAAAATTTGCCATCTAAAAGCTGGCAAGGTCATATAGAAGTCAATGGGAGCTGTCTTAGGCAAAGCTCAAGTTTTTGGTAGATTTGGGGGTTCTTATCTTAAATCTCAATTAATTCGGGAAACAAACCCGATGTATTCGAGCCATTTGAGTTTTTTTGAAACATGGACTCAATTTATTCCACGTTATTTTTCATTTGAGTTTTTGACATTTGGATTTTTTCATAAATACCCAACCATTCAAAATTCCAGTTTATCCAAAGTAGAAAAACCCTCCCACAACTCACAAATTTAATTCTTGATAAATATGCCCCTAAATTCTCTTTTTTATCAGCAGTTTTCTTATTGGGCCATACCATCAGTTAGGCTCCGTGACCTCTAAAAGTTTTTCTGGTAGAGGGGCCCAGAGCACTCTTGTTACATCCCTACATACCGAAGGTGTTAGCATACTACTTATGCTAAATAACTGGAGTACAGCTAAATAAGAACCTATACAATAAAATGAGGCTGAAGTGTAGACAAATCTATATACCTCTAGCTAGAAAACTTTTAGAATCCAGACATAAAGAATGTGAGTGAGTGTGACAAGGGGACAAAAAAGTCTTGCAGAACCTCTTGGTCTGTAAACACAATTACTGATTTCACTTATAAGAAAAGAGATAGATGTATTTCTTATAACACCATGTATTATTTTTTATTGAAGGAAAAATTGTTTTATCAAGGAAAGAGCTTGACATATTGTGATAGATGTACGGCATGTAGCAGGGGGCAATGGATGGACTCTCACAGAGGTACATAGCAGAAGTAATATCCTGCTGCTGTGCTTGAATGGGATCCGAGACTATTAACTGCCACTCTTATATTAGAAATAGGTCAGCTTTAGAGTTTATGACAGAAAGAATAGTTTTAATAGATGAAAAGTTAAACTGGTGGTTCTGCCTTTCCAGAGCAACTGGACCTGTCAAGCATCAAGACCTGTTGCTCATTTGCCCTTTATTTCACCCAAATAAAAGGTTTCTTGGTGATGCCTTTAAAAACTCCACTTGGATCCAAATGGTCATTCAGTAAAGCCTTATCTTTATTACAACTGATATTAGGAGTCTCATAGGAAACATGTAGAAGTATAATCTTGTTGCAAAACAGATCAACAATACAAAAGTGTGTCGTGATTTCTTGTGAACAAGATCTTTACAATTATTGTTTATTAATACTTGAAACAGTAGTAATATCTGTAGTTGGATTTATCTTTTTATTAGTAATCCCTTGTTCTTCAGAGTGCTGCAGGGGACTGTATAATTATGAATAATCGTAACAGCAACATGTAGGCTTATATGAACATCAATGCTATTTGTAAATTCTTAAAGTTCTTGCACCAAAGGGAACCTTTATAGCAGGGGTGCCCAAAAAGTAGACCGAGATCTACCAGTAGACCTAGTGCTCAAGACACTGTCAACAAACAGCATATCTAAATCACCCTCCTGTTTCATGATTTTCATTCATATAGTTATTTATAGGTTTATTTTTTATCGTTACACAATAAATAGTTGTTAGTAAAATAGAGCAATATAATTTTAAAGTACTATTTTCAATAGAACAGAATGCTAACAACGCTTTTATGGATGTAGATCCTAATGGGAAAACATCACAAAAAGTATACCCCTCATTAGTAAAGTATGGGCACTCCTGCTTTATAGGGTTGTTCCACAGGTGGAGAAGGTACGAGTGAGAGCTTCTAGATGTGGTAGAATAGAGACAACTCTTCAGGTATTTCAATAGAAAATTATCACAGCACATTGATGTGGGAATTTTTTTTACTGTAATGAAGGGCACTGAAATGAAGCAGCTCAGGTGAATTCAAGCAATGCAGGCAAATAGTCAAATAAATATCCTAATCAATCTGTTACAGAATTTTGGCGGCGCTTTATGCTGCCACAATATCTCACAGATATTTAACATATTTCAGGCATTGGCTGCTCTGTGTTCCCAGTCCATTCCCCAATCATAAATGATAACAATCATAAGCATCAACAAAACTATAAATAAATTGTACATAGAACAACGTGGGGCTTCAATAATAATGGACATTTTACTGTATTCTGGAATGTAGAATACCAATAAAAAAGAGCGTCTTCCTGGGTGCAGAAAAAGTACTTGTGGAAGGAAAGGGGACCCTGTAATTAAAAGACAATTAATAGCACTTGTAAACTAAAGGAATTTCTTCCACATCTCTGTTCTCCATCTCATGCCTCAGTCATAGTAATGCATCATTGCTAGGCACAAATCAAAAGGAATATTGATCATATATATAAAATAGGAAGCAATATATATATATATATCTTTCTGGATGACAAAGTTTGGCACACATTTTTGTGCAAGTTAACAGTAAATAAGGGTCTGAATATAATTGTGATGCTCATTAGAATTATTGCATATTGTGTAACAGTTTTCTCTGCATGAACTTCTTTTCCTACGGACAGCAATGTCACTGTTGTTTCAGCTGAGCCTTCTCTTAGTAAATCTTTATACGCCGCACTTGCAGTAATGGCAAGAACAGTATTTCAATAATGGTCGCTGAAATTTAGCAGGAGGCGTACAAAACACAAAATGATTATTTACGCTTATCTGGAGAAATAATTGTTGTCATCAGAGGGATTTTAATTCTTTTGTCTGAGGTATGTTTTATAGAAAAAAACCATAACCTATGTTATACATTGATTAAGCTGAAGTCCACAACATAATTTAGACTTTTTTATCCACTGTAATGGCAGAATACTGACTGCATACAGTTTGTTGCAGAATGCACACGTTATTAGTCACATGGAAATACATCTGAATATTTTGGTACCAGTCAATGATAAAGCAAACATATCTCTGAGCCGTAATTAGAGCAGCAGAAGATTAAACTGGGGCAGAGGAACTGAGTGGGCGGAAAGCATTAACTGCACACTTAAATCTCTATGTGAAAACACACACACTGGGAAAGTATTCAATCCTTAAATTTGCACAGTGCCATTGTATTTGCTATTAAATGCACTACTCATTAAAATATTATTTAAAGGCATAACCATATTTAAAGTAAATCGTTTTGTTTACTATTTCTAAAATGACTCTAAATATCCCCCACAATAACATACCTTTCTACCTGCATTATACTTATTTGGTTTTTGAATAACAAGCATCTTAACTGCAGTCCTTTTAGCTACATCCTTGTCTAGCATTAAGCTCCACCCTCTGAGCTCTCCTCTCTCAGACTATGAAAACCTTAAAGTGGTGCCAACTGAGCATGTCCGCTGCCTCTGCTCCAATAGAAGTCAATCAGGCATGCGCCTCTTTGAGGTCTTCATAGTGGGAGAGAGAAGGAGAGCTCAGGGGGCCAAGCTTCACACTATACAAGGAAGTGGCTAAAATGGCTGCAGTTAAGCTGTTTGTAATTTAGAAACAAAATATGGTTAAATACAGGAAGAAAAGCATGTTATTATGGGAAATGTTTAGTGAAATCTTAAGGTATTTTCCAATAAAAGTCTTACTTAACCTTTAAAGTAAAGGGGAATGTTGGGTTAACCTAAAAAGTTTAATCAGTTATAGTTAATAATGGCTAGGCACTGAAATACTCCACATTTATACTTAACAGTGCACGTATTTAGGTATTATCTGCACAACATAGTAACACAGACTAATCCCTGGATCAACTTGTACCATAACCCTGTATTCCCTCACTTGCTAAAAAGCCATCCAACCCCTTCTTAAAACTATCTAATGTATCAGCCTGTACAACTGATTCAGGGAGAGAATTCCACATCTTCACGGCTCTCACTGTAAAAAAAACCTTCCGAATATTTAGGCGAAACCTCTTTTCTTCTAATCGGAATGGGTGACCTTGTGTCTGCTCGAAAGTCCTACTGGTAAAAAGTCTCTGACTCTCTGATGATAGACCTACAAACTTCCACAATCTCAAATGTAGCCGAACAGAAAATTCAAAAATTTGAGAAATAAATACTATGGTGTAGTAACCCATAGTAACCAATCAGCACTAATTAGTAAAGTTTAGTAAGGCATATGAAAACAACAATGTAATGGGTTCAATAAGTCACAGCACTGGAGGAAGCAGCCGTTTTAGAATGACTTTGCGAAACTTGGAGTAATAATGGAGTAAAATGCTGATTTATTCTAAAAAATAGTCTGATTTCAGTAATATATGCCTACTTTGCTGAAGTGTTTCTGAATTTTGACATTATAAAATATAAATAATATTTTGTCACAAATCTTGTGCTTCTTTTGATCAGATTTTTCTGACAAAAAGCAAATTATACTCAACTTTTATGACATAGAAGTACTTTCTTGTAGGGCTCTCAACAAATAGATTTTTTTTAAAATTTTTTAAACACAGTACATTTATATGCTAATGTGATGGGTTATAGTGATTTCCTAGGAGAACAGCTTGAAACAGAATATGTTGAAAGTTAAAAAAAAAGCGGTTCCATATTTAACTGTAACCTATAACTAAAGTATAAAATTCATTGTAGAGGTTACATTATCGCATATCTACATGTTTTTGAACCAGAAAACCATTTTTTAAGTCAATATTTAGAATATTAAAATAATCACGCACATAAAAAACTGCATAAACAAAGTTTAACATATTGTAGTATATAATGGATAAAAGGAAAGAGTGAGCCCAAGAGTACGGCCCAAGGCTATAGCAAATTGGTAGTGCAAACTTAAAGGGCATCTGTTGGCTGAAAATATTATCCTAAAACCAAAGGTGTGGGCTAATAGAGCTAGGGCTAATAGAGCCTGCACTCCAGTTGGCGGGAACATTAGTTGTTGTTTTTTTAAAAAATTCGCCTCTCCAGTGATAGGGAACTTACACCAAAAGGGAGCTGCCAGAACGAGCGGTCATATCATGCAGAGCGCATGTGTATAAAGAGCAAGTTGTGGCATTCACTCAATATGCACATTTGGGTGTCTCAACATGGCTGCTCGCACCGGCATGTGGGTGTCCTATTGCTGGAGGGGGGCAATTTTTTTTTAAAAGAAATAATGTTACCCCCAACCGGAGTGCAGACTCTATTAGCCTGCACCATTAGTTGGGGATAATATTTTTGGCAAACAGGTGCCCTTTGAGCCAGATCAGGCTTATGGAGCAGATGAGAGCAATGGGGCACTTCTAGCAAATCCACTTTAATCCATGACTCATTCTGTTCAAAGTCATTTTGTCTTTGTTTGAATGACAAACATAGCTCCAACACAATGACAGCATCACTGAGACTAATCTTTCCATGATGGCCTCTGTTTCTTTCAAACCCCTCGCTCCACTGCCCTTACTGAGTATGGTTTCCGCCTTTTATGGAAAAATATAGCAATCTCCTCATCCTCTGAAGTGCAAGCACGTGTCTGTATTTAGACTATGTACAGGCACCTTGTCTTTTGGACAGCCAGGTTTGGCCAGACTTGATTAATAGCAGCAGTCTTGAGGTGCAAAAGAACAACTGCTGTCAGACATAAAGAAGCCTACTACGTATGTCTCTGCTTCAACTTAGACACCAGACAGGGTTCCCTGACTTACACATCTAAATTATGTGAGGGTAAAATAGGTGGTGTCCATATTCCTCCCCAACCTGATCTTCATGAATACAGTGCTGCCAAATGCAAACAGACATATATTCATGGTGGAAGCGCAGGTCTTGGATCTCCATCCTGAAAACACAAAGACCACTGTCCGGGTTGTGGAAACGACATTCAAAACTTCCAAAATATCATGGTGGTTTGCACTGAACTTAGAAAACAAGTATTTTTAAATTCAGGCTGTTTATTTCTTAAAATGTTCTGACGGTATTGTGTTCATTTTCCTCCAGCAGATACTTGAATGTTCTTTAAATCTCCCACTTGCCAATTCCCCAGGGTGTTAGGCTTGAAGAGAAACCATCGCACATGTACATGTATGAGCAGGGAGGGTGTCTAGTGAAAGGAGCGGAAATAAGTGGCAAATTTGCATACATATGGGGGTGATGGGCAGTGTGCAGAGGCTGGCCTGGGGTGCAGGTATTATAAACACGGAGCTGAAGAAAGGAATAGATAGGGAGACAGACAGTGGACTCAAATAGGAACTCAGAAGGGAAGGTCACTTTTAGAATATTATCAAGCTATGTTTTTCAAACAGCTTTTCTAATGGTCTACATTATTTATTTTGTGCTGGTTTAATGAAAAAGCTTTTTGGTTGTCAGGGGCTACTGATCCTAGCAACTAAGGAACATATGGACTGTGAGCATTTGATCTTACTGTATTATGTTGGTCTGAAAAACCAACATACTGTTCTTCAAGACTTCGACTTCAGCTTATTCTTCTGCTCTTTATTCTGCTTCTTATTCTTACTGCAGCCCATTTTCTCCTACAGTTTTAGGGCTACAACACCCAAACCCTCCACATTTCTTTGTCCTATAGTGATCCCACCCTCCGTATTTTTGGGGCGGCATGCTGAACACCCCAATTTTTCAATTGATTTTAACAGGGAAGATTTGGAACTGCTGCCTCTCTTACAGCTTTGAAACCGCAATCTCCAAACTTAAATCACATTATCAAGGGGTCACCCTGAATGAAAAAGCAACATTTGTTGGATACTTAAAAGTGGGAGGAGCAAACAACAGCCAAACATCTAATTTCACCCATTGACTTTCAAAATTTAAATTGCTGCCACTCTTGCAGCTTTGAGGCTACATTCATCAAACTTGAATGACATAGTCATGGGGTCAACCTGAATGAAAAGATGATATTTGTGGGCCATGAACAACTCATCAGATTTCACGCGTTAACGTTCAATAGGAGAACTGAACCTGCTGTCATTCTCACAGTATTAATGCCAGGGTCCACAAACTCTTTGCAGTGGTCACTGGGCTACTGTCAAGGTTTGTAAAAATGGGCAGAGCCAAAAACAGCCAATCACATTTCTTTCATTGATTTCAGTGGGTCAATTTTAACTGCTGCTATTATCAAATGTTTAACATCAGGGTCCCCAAACTTTGCACAGTTCACTGGGTGATTACGTTTCAAGTTTAGAAAAGTGGGCGGGGCCACCAACAGCCAATTAAATTTTACCTATAGACTTTCATTGGTTTAAATTTAAACTGCTGCTGTTCTTTAAATATTAATACCAGGGTCCCCAAACTTTGTAGTGTTAGTCACCAGGTAACTGCAGTTCAAGGTTAGAAAAAAGTGGAATCACCACCAGCCAATCAGATTTCACCTACTGATTTTTATTGATTTAAATTTAGAATGCTGCTGTTTTTATACTATTTATAACAAGGTTCTCAAACTTTGCAGTGATAATAATATAATTCAAGGTTTGAAAGAGTGGGTGTAGCCAGCTAGAGACAATCAGATTTATCCCATCAATGAATGTGGAAATGTAAATTGCTGCCATTCTCACATGTTTAATGCTAGCATCCCCCAAACTTTTGACTGTTGGTCACTGGGGGACTAAGGTTAAAGGTTAGACATAGTAGGCATAGCCACAAACAGCCAATCAGATTTCACTTGGTTTATATTTAAACGGCCAAGGATCCCCATATTTTGCAGAGTTTGCCACTGGACGACGAAAAAAAGTAGAGCCACAAACAGACAATTTCACTCATTGATAAACTGCTGCTATTTTCACATCTTTAATGCCAGGGTCCCTAAACTTTGCAGTTTGTCACTGGGTGACTATGGATTCAGGTAAGAAAAATTGGGTGGAGCCAAGAACTGATCAGATTTCATTAGTCAGTGGCGTAACTAGATGGACCCCACAGCAAATTCATGTTAGGGTTCCCAACATAACCACAGACCCCTATACCTCCTGGGACCTCCTGCAGCTGCAGGATCTGCTTCCTCTGTAGTTCAGTGACTTTTTTCAAACCAACATGAAGTTTGTTCTCAAATCTTTTTAGTTATTATTCCTATTTTGAATTTGCTTATGACTCCTTTTCTATTCATCTTCCATTTTGACTTTTACCACAATGTATACAGCATCATTCTACAGTGAACTACCCCTTGTAATCAAGTGAATCAAATTGCTTTATGCCTTCTTCATCATAGCTGCTGTCATTCTATGCTTTATAAGCAGTGAAGGAGCCACTCCACTCTCATAAGCGCTAGGTTCAATGTGATCGATTTTGCCCATGGTTTCAGACTGCTGGGGCCATTATGTATTATGATTCAAAAGGTAAGGTTCACCACAGTTCTTCTGACTGCACCACAGTCCATTACATTACAGACCTGTCTGTTCCCGCTGCTCGACATAAATAGCAGCATAGCCTAATCCAGCAGTGCAATATGATGTGCAAAAGAATTCCTGGAGTAGCTGTCATGCTGCTTCTTAAAATAAATCTTTCGTAAAAAATAGTACACAATTTGGGCACAAAAAATAGTCATTATAAGTGAAGGGTTGAATTTGAAATTCTGTGCTACCGAGTGTGGCGGTGGATTCCTAGCAGGCGACTGTGATGGTCTCACCCAAAGCAAACATAAAAAAGCAATAGTTCTGCATGTGCTGCTGTACAGTGAAATTTGAGTCCAATTTCTACCCCTTGTCTTGTATTTTTCACATTACAAACTTTCCTGCATTTATGTTGTTGTGATCAAAAGTTGCCGTGTCTATTGACAGCAACAATTGTGTTGTGGGTAGTAGCGGCAAATGTTGGTTTGTTGACAGTGGGGTTTTACGAATAATCTTGCTACAATTATTTAAGAAGAACTGATTCTCAGCCGTATCTTTTGATGTAGCCACTAACTGGATCAGTTACTGCAGGAGAGAAGAAAAGGTTTTGGTTGGTATAGAAAGAATGAAGCAAGTGCTTGGTATACTTCTATTACAGGTACGGGATCTATTATCCAGAATGCTCTGGACCTGGGGTTTTCTGGATAAGGGATTTTTCTATAATTAGGATCACCATACCATAAACACTTAGGGGCAGATTTATCAAGGGTCAAAGTGAATTCAAGGGAATTTTCGAAGTAAAAAAATTTGAAAGTAATTTTTTGGATACTTCGACCATCGAATAGGATACTACGACTTAGACTTTGATTCAATTCAAAGTAAAATCGTTTGAATATTCGCCCATTCAATAATCAAAGTACTGTCTCTTTAAAAAAACTTCGAGTTCAATACCTCGCCAAATTAAACCTGCCAAAGTGCTATGTTAGCTTATGGGGACCTTCTAGAGCAGTTTTCTAAGTTTTTTGAAGTCGAAGAAAAATCGCTCGATCGATGGATGAAATCCTTTGAATTGTTCGATTCGATTGATTTCATCGCTCGATCTAACGATTTTACATCGACCGCAAAACAGTCATTCCATGGTCGAACTTGGAAGTATTTATCACTTCGAAATTCGACCCTTGATAAATCTGCCCCCAAAAATGGAGTCTATGGGGCAGACTCACTAACCTGCGAAAGTTCGCCAGCGACAGCTTCGCAGCCATGGCAACACTTCGCCAGGTGAAAATTCGCTCAGACAATGCTAATTTACTAAAATGCGAAGTTGCGTCCAGGGCGCCGAACGCTGGCAAATTTTTGCTAGCATTACTTCGGCAATCAAAGTGAAGATACGCTAGCGTTGGCTAATTTGCGGGAAAAGATAAAGTTGAATGAACGTATATGTTGCAGCAAATACATTATATTACATAAGTCCAGGGAACCTTAATAAAAGAAAAATATAGTTGTTATATTGCCCTATACATGAGCCCAGTGTATAGTTTATGTTCCATATGTTATAAATTGTATGGGGGAACCTGGTTAGGACTTTTGCAGGCTATCACTCTGAAAAAAGGAAAAGACGCCAGCGTTTTTTGGGACTTTTTCTCCACTAAAAATTGAGGAAGACCTATGCATTGAAACTCAACTTTTATTAATCTCATTTAAAAGAACACGCTACACAAACACATCATTGGAGATCATCCACAATGAAGCTGGACAATGTCCATAAAAATACACATAAGTTAAAACCACATAGGATGGACAAGTGGGATATTAGTGCACTGATATCCAATCAGCCACTTTCTCTATAAAAATATTCAGTAATAAGGCTAATATAAGTTCATCTTTGCTATTGTCAATGTATAGCAGATATTATTAATATTCCACCCCAAAAGGCCACCGAAAAAAAAAAAAAAAAAACGGCTTATCCTTTTAGCCAGATAGCTATTTCCTTTTAGCCAAAGTGATAATATGCCTTTTAATGACCAAGCGTCAGTAACTGGTCATTGCCAAAGCCAGTCCTCCCAAACCACCCTTCCATCAATTCCCAGAGTGATTCTGCCTACCTACGTAGGGAGCAGAAGGGAGCTGGTCTCCCACTGTCCACCTATGCCACCCAACGCGTTTCACCGGACACCCGGCTTCTTCAGGGGCATAAGTGAGTTGCGCGTGTCTTCTAAATGTTTAAATAAATTCCCTATGTCCAGCTTCATTGTGGATGATCTCCAATGATGTGTTTGTGTAGCGTGTTCTTTTAAATGAGATTAATAAAAGTTGAGTTTTAATCAAGTAATTACCTTAGCACCTGAACTAGTTAACTGGAGGAATACAGGGAGGACACGGTCATTGTGTGTTCCACCATGCTTTTCCTCAATAGATATATATGATAGTTACAATGGTTTCAATTTAACTTGCGGGTGCACAATCATTTTGTTTTACTTTCTGATACTCCGATAGTTAAGACCTATGCATTCCAATGCACTTTGCCTGGTCTGAGCTGGCGAAGGCAAGTCTGGCAGAACAGGTTACGTTCAGTAAAAATCTGCATCTTAGTGAATTTGCAGAGTAATGTTCATTCGCCAGAGCAAATATTCGCCTGGCAATAGAGTTTGAAAGAGTGATAGTGTCTGTCTCTTTCGCTATGGAAGTTATGCCTGCGCCCGTTAGTAAATTGGCGAAGTGCCTGAAAGCTGTAACTTCGCCCTTTAGTAAATCTATCCCTATGGGAGGTGGCCTAGAATCTCTGTTTTAGTTGCTTGGTATGTGCTACATGTAATAGGAATAATGTAACATAGGTTAACATAATCCTTTCATATTGTCTAGATGCTACTCATGACCCTCTATAATTCTGTATTTTCTTAATAACAGTTCTGATTGGATTTGCAGCCGGTAAAGAACATTTTACGATTTAGTCTTGTATCCAGATATTATATTTATATCTAAACTGCATATTGGATATAATACTAATAATAATAATATTAATACTGGTAGTAAGATATTTTTTTATTCAAAATGCAGCAACGTCACAGTTTTATTCTTATATTTTTTGTGGTTCGGGTATTACATTTATCAGGGAACAAAGTTTCTACAGTTTGCACCTTGCCCCACTTTTGGGCTGTAACTCTACAAGTATGAAGTGCAAACAGTTACTTCTTCTTTAGACTTATTTTACTGAAATAAGAATAAGCCCTCCCACATAAGTATACTGCCCACAGTTTCTCAAAGTCTGCCATCAGTTCTCAAATACAGTACAGGTACCAAGAAAACCTTAGTTTCTACAATTCCCTGACATTTCTTGTTAAATATAGCTGAGTGGGAGTGCAATGGCTTCTTCATTATATGTAAAGCAGATATGCAGAACAAATTACAGCTTATGGAATTTCTCAGTATAAATGGGTTTTAATTTCATGAAATTATAGAAGTCAAATCATGCTCAGTTCACATAATTACATTTCTTTTTAATGCTATCAGTGATGGTGTCATATTCAGGACGACTTTGAAAATACCCAAGCATTAGAAAATCTCTAGTTTTATGGTTGGCCCCGAGTACAACGTGAGCAGAAAGCTGAATTGCAAATGGGTTGAACCTTCACTAGTCATAATAGCTTCTTATTCACAATAAAAGCAGGAGAGACACATTGCTGCTAAAAGGGGTCAGCGTTGACCACAAAGAGACTCAATTATAATTTCCCAGGAACTTTTACTGAGCAGTAATAATAGTTGGTGCTTATATAAAACTTTGACTAGACTTTAAGATTTAACAAATCAGTTTCTGCTATCATAGGAATCGATTGAATATATATATTCTCTGTGTATGCATTATGCATTGGAGGACAGGAAGTACTTCAGTCAGGGGCCCAGTAAGTTTTTTTTATCCATTGGGTCGTGTTGTACTTGTAGGCAGGGCCCTCCTTCCAGAGATCCAGGTAATTAATGAGTTAATAATTAGGCCCATCGAGGGGGGGGCTGCTAACTTAGTAGCATGGGGCTCAGTGATTCCTGTTAGCAGCCCTGCCAAGGATCAAGGATTTGGACAGTGCTAGTACTTGTGCTGAACTATAACATCTTAATAATTAAAAAAAATGTAGTTTAAATAAGATGCATAATTGCAACAAAACACACTTTAAGGGCAAATATAATAAAAGATGCAAAGTTTGCTACTTTTTAATCAACTATAGAAGCCAATCAGCATGTATAATTTTCTGGCCACCTGGTTACTGCTCCTGAGCAAACGCAGTGCCTTTTATTACATATGGAAATTTGCGTTTACGTTTACTTGTGGCAAAAGACCAACAGATTTTTTTTTTTTTTTTTAGAATTGCGATTTTATAAGTGGTGGAGAAAAACTTTTGCGCTGTGACTTTCTTTTTAATAAAAATGATTATGCATGCTTTTTTTTTTTTTTTTTTGCATGACTTTCCTAAAATGTGTCAAAATCCAGATCTCGAATTTGAATAGATCTTTCCCTCTCCCCATGTAACATGTTAGGGATGTAGAGAAGGGAATTGTTGTTATGAACCCATGGGCAAATTGGTTTCCAGTTTGTTTTTTTGCTTTGTATGGTGACTTCCTAGGCTTTCGCTTTTGACACACAATTGTTTTTTTTAGAGGCGAGACACCATACAAGCAGGGATGTAGCGAACTGCCGATTTGATGTTCGCGAACGCCGTTCGCGAACACCGGCAAAAAATGCGAAACTTCGAACACCCGCTAAAATCGTTCGATCGAAGGATTTTCGTTCGATCGAAGGATTTTCGTTCGATCGAAGGATTTTCGTTCGATCTAAGGATTTTCGTTCGATCGAAGGATTTTCATTCGAATCGAACGATCGAAACCATTCGAACTAATGCTTTTCATTCAATTGAATGCTTACAATCGTTCGAACGAATGGAAATCGTTCGATTTTTAGCGGTCGAAGGAATTCGGTCGAATGGTCGAACGAATCGAACGCGAACCCAAATTGGCGAACGTCGCGCGACGTTCGCGAACATTCGGCGGACGCGAACGGTCGAAGTTCGCCGGCGAACAGTTCGCTACATCCCTACTAATGCCCCTGAAATGCCTTCCCGCCAGCTAGAATCTAAATCGATGGCAGGATGGCACTCGGAGTGTTTCATTTTCCAAAGTCGCCTGAAGTTTCGTCGTGAGGCGATTTCTGACAACTTTGGAAAACAAATCGCTCAGATTGCCATCCCGTTAGCAATTTATATTCTAGCTAGTGAAAAGGCTTTTCAGGGAGATTAGTCGCCCCAAGAAGAGGCAATTTGTTGCCAGGCGACTAAATCTCCCCGAATCTTAGCGTGTGCCCTGACCCTTAGTCTGAGAATCCCATTCATTGAGACATTTTACTAACAGGGGTTTTATCTTGCCCTTTAGTTTCCAGCTTTTGATGTACATTTCCAAGCTATGAATACTACAAATTAACAGCTAATGATGGGCCTAGATAACCTTCCATTGCCAGCAAACATAGCCATGCCAAAGATCTATACATTGTCTATACGTTTTTTTGACTTGGTTCTGCTGGTGAATCTTTTGATTGCACTGATGACCCATTTCCGTGTTACCAATGATCACACAACTCTGTGGAAAGCGCAGGTAAGAAATTATACTGAAATTACAATTATATATATAGTAAAAACGCCAAACTGAGAACTACTGCAAATAAGTGTCCATAGGGTTCAGAACAGCTGCATAACCAAATGGTAAAATCATATCCAGGCAGATGACATTTTGCAAGGTACATGGAATGAAGGGAGCCCTGTGGGATTAACACCAGATTTGAGGAGGAGTTACTTTCAGGGCTCCATTTGTATGTTGCACCAAACCCATAAGTGACTTGCACCAAATGAATTGTACGTTTATTTATGAACACTGGCTCACTAGAAGCCACACAATTAGCCTCCCATGTGACACAAGAAACATTTGCACACAATTCACCATTTAATTATTCCACAAACGTGAGCTCCCCCTTTACAGTTTTTGCCGGTCATCCACAATCATGCAAGAATTCCAGAGCCATCAACCCCCCCCCAAAAAAAATTTTTGGGAGTTACCAGATTTTGAGGTTTCTTTCCCCCGGTTTTCCATCACTATTACACATTTCCCCAATTTTTGACCAAAATATGATATGTGCATGCGCAGAACATTTCAGTGATGTCAGTGGAATTTACCAGGCTAAAGAAACCTCGCTCTTCTTCATTTATAAAGACTATCAGGCTTTGGACCTCCCCTTTCTCTATAGAAATCCAGAGGAGGCCTAACCAAGGGGGTTGCTGCCACCTACTGACAAAAATGTACAATACACTTACTTAATGTGCTTCACCTTCTTACATACATATTAACATTAAAGGTCAGAGTTCTAAAGCTGTGTATGCTGTACATCAACTGTATAATGTGTTTAACACCACAAAAATAAGGAACATGAAGTAGGTGGTATTTTCCTTGATGGCTTAACATGGTCCATCACTATTTCTGAAATCAATGGGAGAATCCATTACAAAAAAGGGATGAAATTTCTGAAGCATTAGTAAGTTATGGAGGAGTTTCCTTTTCTTAGATGTGTATTTTTAACTCTGGGGGAAAAACCCTAATCAAATCAGGCTAAAGTTTATACGAAGCAATAAGGAATTTCACTAAATATTCGATTTACCTAAACAGTTCACTTAAATAACCAGTTTTATAGCATAAGCTTTATAAATAAGCTCCCAATTATCTGTAGTTAAAGGTGAACATTTGCAAGTTATATTATAAAAAATCCAGAAAGAAAGTAGGGTAGGCACTCAAAGAGCACTCCTCCAGGCAGTAGTAGTATGAGTACAAGTGTGGATCACAGCCTTACATGTTTCATGTTCTCACAACTATTAGTAGCCTATGATTAAGTGTTGTGAGAACACAAAACGCGTAAGGATGTCATCCACACGTGTACCTCAATAAAGACTTAGGGGCAAATTCATTAAGCCAGGCGCAACTTCGCCGCACTTCGCCAGGTGTAGTTTCGCCAGCGCTCTGCAAATTCACTAAAATCCGAAGTTGCGCACAGGGGTAGCGTAAGGTTGCGAAGTTGCACTAGCGTTGATTCGCTATGTAAAGCGAAGTTACGCTAGCGAAGGCTAATTTGCATACGGCGCGAAATTCAAATTTCAATGGAGGAACACGTTTCAGCACTACAAATGCCTAGAAAACCTTCAAATCAGCAAATAAAAATTTTATTTTGCCCTACACATGTGCCCACTGTCTAGGTAAGTTGCCATGAGTCAGGAAATGGAGGGGGGAAGGAGGGGAGCCCCAAAAAAAATTTCGCTCTTTTTCAGCCTATCACCCATCATGTAGAAAACACGCCAGCATTTTTTGGGACTTAGAAAAAAATTTGACTTTTTTGGAAACAATCCCTATCTACTCTATTGCGCTTCGCCAGGTCTGAGGTGGCGAAGGAAGTCTAGCGTAAAAGGTAGCGTTCAGTACACTGCGCTGTTAGTGAATTTGCGTAGTTATTTCGCTAGTGAAAATTCGGCTGGCGTAAGGATGCGAAGTAACACTAACGAAACTACGCCAGCGTTCGTTAGTGAATTTGCGCAGTAACGAAAATGCCAAACGCTAGCGTTCGGGGCTTAGTGAATTTGCGCCTTAGTTTTACTACCACTACTGCCTGGAAGATTGCTCTTTGAGTGCCTACCCTATAAAACAATGCTGTGATGTTCTTATGCTGAAGGCTTGGGGCAGGAGCCTCCTTATTCACATGGTGAGTCTCTCTAAAGAAGTGTTTATATGATGCGATACCAATACCGAGATCACAAAGAAAATATCAGGTGCCCAGCCAGAGGCCCATAGCTAGATGTAGCAAACCAGGTTATTGGTAGCCTCGTCATACTCACTCACACTTGCATTATGGCATGGACTTCATTATTGTGTAGACTGACATAGTCTATACCAAATACCCTTAGACAAGGTTTTATAATACAACTCCACAATACTGAAATCAAATCCAATATTTACTCTCACACTTACAGAATTATTACAGGTAAAGAGAATCACATATATGTGGCTTTCATAGCAAGCATATACCAGAACTACATGGAGCACCAGAGTGGCCAGCTTAAATATATTGCAATCTATGGACAAACAATCCCTGTATTGTTTAAAGGGTAAGGCATTTTAAGTAGCAGTATGCACAAAATGTCTCAATGTCTTAAATATGGGTTGAGTGCAGAGGACTCTTGTATTTGACTATATGTATTTTTTGGTCACACCCTCATTGCACCCCCGCCTAATGGTTTTAAAAATTAGTGGTGAGTACAACTTTCCCTTGTTTCATAGAGCGCCAGAGTGTGCTAACCCAGCACTGAATCGAATTCCCAATGCCACACAAAACTAGACTTGTAATAATCATATCCCAAAATCGAATAAGAAGACAGCACCTAACCAGAAACTCCCGAAAGTGAAATGTGTGTATTAGTAGGCAGAAATTCTTAGTCAATGATTTGCCTTCAGCTGGAAACTTCGCAGAGTGCAGATATATGTACAAAATGTCTAACAACGGATGTTGGGACTGTAGATCAATAAAAAGCATGGGTGTTGAAGATACCACATCTTTTCAATAAATGATCTCCAGAAAGCCACAATATATCTGGACATTTTCTTTAAATTTACATTTTCCCTTAAGAAAGATTTCAGAGCTTGAACATTAACAAATATGGCTGCTGCCCTATTTTGCTCCACCACCCAGGCAGTTATGTGAGGTTTATAGAGTGCATTCTATATGTTTGGCTATATATTTATATCTTCTCCTAAATATGTGGGCTAGTCATCCTTCCCTGTATATACAGCAGCACTGGTTGGGACTTTGTAGTACCTGTAAGTAAACACTAATGTTGGAAAGAAGCATTCCCTGTAGGTTGTGGCCATGTATCGGAATTCCAGGAGAGCTTCTGGACCTTGAATGTGGACGGTGGTATTTAAGGTAAAAACATAACGTGTTTGGTGGGAAGCTAGGTTAAAGTCTGCTATACTCAGATAGATGCTTTACTTATTTACATTTGCCTACTGTATATTAGGCATATCTAAATAGATAGCTACATGTATGGGATACCTTATTGGGAAACCCATTATCCAGAATGCTCAGAACCTCAGGTAGACCAATAATTCCACAAATGACTAATTTCCTCCCTGTGCCTCCAAGACACACAGGTGATGAGATGAGCTAGAAGGATCTTGTAATTTAATGATATGATACATGACAAGATCAAAGTAAACCAGATTATTTTTTTTTTTCCTAGGGTTGACAAGAGAAATAATACTTCTTTTTGTCTGATGACAAATATTCAAGCAAGTTCTGGGCCAGGCAGGATGGAGAATTACAACCAGCTCTAAGAAAACCTTCTAAACATAGCAATTATACAGTTTTACAGTATATTTCTCCAAGATTAGTTTATCTTAAAGAAATTTCTGAGGAAACCCGTGGCTGTCCAGATTTTGCTGAACTCCAACTACCCATTGGTTCATTCATTTAAAGAGCTTCTGTACAAGTCTTCTTTATGTCAAATCCACTGAATCCAACTTAAAGATGCCATTACCTTCACGTCAGTTAACCACTTCGCACTTTAGTAAATTTCCCCCTATGTGTTTCATAACTTTGCATGAATATTTACATGGCACCTTGTCTAAACCAATTAGTTAATAAACCATATGTTGAATCCTCATTTCCATTGTTATTTTGCATAGAACACAGCAGGGATGATTTTAAAAGAACGAGTGTTGGATACCAATTGACTTTGGCAATCCATAAATGTGCTGGTGTAATGTGCAAGTGTAGAACTAACGGAAGGGCAGCAAATGAAACAAATGGACAGAGAAATAATTCCAAAACACAACTTTATAGTTCAACACAGAAGCAATATTTCACTTACAGAGACATTTTTATATATTTATACTGTATATATAATAATAATAATAATCAGAACTTTTGACAATACTCTAAAAAAATATAGTTCACGTTAATATAAGTTTATTTGGCAAGCTTTCACAATAAAACACAGCAAAAGAAATAATATTGCAGGCATTGTCTGGGCAGGGTTTTGATAAAACATCTAAGTGTAGACAGTTACAAACATATCAGTACAACATACATTGAAATGTATTATTAGCAAACATGTGCTTCACTGTTTCAGGCGGGTGGAATTGTTTGCTTAGAGCTCTTCAACATCATGGGCAGAAGTAGTCAGTGTTTCTGGATGCATGACCCTTCCCATAAACAATACTGATCCTACAATGTAAAAAACAAAAAGACCATCAAATTAAAATAAATGCCTTCATTTTCAGTCATGAGATTTGTTTTATTTAAAAAAAGCAAAGTATGGTAGCAAAATGCTTACGTCAAGGTCACCATATAACATACATTGGGGTCATTTATAAACACAAAGTTGCACCTGGGTCTATTCAAGTTCTCATTAGGGCTCCTTACCAAAAGCAATGTATATAATTCATCTTCATACTTTATGTGTGTGTGTTTTTTTTTATCTTTTTATTCAGCAGTTTTCCAGTTTGGGATTCCAACATACTAAGGGGCCGATTCACGAATTTCGGGTGAAGGATTAGAATAAAAAAAAATTCGAATTTCGAAGTATTTTTTGGGTACTTCGACCATCGAATTGGTTAAATTAGATCGAATTCGAACGATTCGAACGATTAGAAGTAAAAATCGTTCGAATATTCGACCATTCGATAATCGAAGTACTGTCCCTTTAAAAAAAACTTCGACCCCCTACTTCGGCAGCTAAAAGCTACCGAAGTCAATGTTAGCCTATGGGGAAGGTCCCCATAGGCTTGCCTGTGATTTTTTGATCGAAGGATTTTCGTTCGATCGTTGGATTAAAATCCTTCGAATCGTTCGATCGCAGGATTTGCGCAAAATCGTTCGACTTCGATATTCGAAGTCGTACGATTTTAATTCCCAGTCGAATATCGAGGGTTAATTAACCCTCGATATTCGACCCTTCGTGAATCGGCCCCTAAATGTTAAATTGAAGGTGAAACACCCCTTTAAACTTGCGAGGCATGGGGCAAATTTTCACATTTCACCGCCAGCGAATAAGTATGTGAAACTGTGGAAAAATCCCCCACAATAAAAAAATGGTCACGTGGCGGAAGAGTCAAGAGCATAAACATTTTGTACTGTTGTGCTGCACTGTTAAAACTTACAGCAGATAACAGATAAGCTCTGTACTATACAATGGGATTCTTCAGAGCTTATCTGTTATCCATTGTGTACCCTGTGCTTGAATGGCTGCCCATTGCTTGAAAGCAGTTTGTTTATATAAACTATACTTTTGCTTCTGAAGCAAACACAACTTTTACCAGTGCAGAGCAACAGTACATTATATTGTTATTCCTTTAAGACACTTTACGTTTTTGGTGTTAGTGTTCCTTTAAGTGTGAGTCCCACAGCTTTTCGTAGTTGTTTGATAATATCCTACCATCTCAACCTTGATGTCTCTACTAGCGATGTGTGGGTCGGGTTTTTCCCGACCCACAACTGCCCACCCTCCACCTGCCTACTGCTTCCTTTTATAGACCCACGCTGTCCCTCCCCGCAGATGATGTCACAAAAGGGGCGGGGCGAGCAGCATCTATAAAAAAAGAACCCGGAATTCAGAAGCCAGCACAGCAACGTGGCGGGCGGGGAGAGCAGGAAAAGAGCTCAACCTTCTAGAATATGTTTTTTGTAGGTTTATATTTATCACCCATAGAGGAGTTATAGACCAAAAAAAATAAATCCCTGGAGCTGTATCTATGTTTGAAAACATGAAGGAATTCTACTGCTAACAGTTACTAAACAAGATAAAGATATTTACTTTAAAGGAACAGTAACACCAAAAGGTGAAAGTGTTTTAAAGGAATGACAATGTAATATATTGCTGCCCTGCACTGGTAAAATGGTGTGTTTGCTTCAGGAACACTACTATAGTTTATATAAACAAGCTGTTGTGTGGCTATGGCCATTCAAAGCTGAAACATGAGAAAAGGCACAGGATACACAGCAGATAACAGATAAGCTCTATAGTAAACAATAGAATTCTTCAGCATTTATCTGTTATCTTTTGTGTATCCTGTACTTGAATGGCTGCCTCCTGGCTACACAGCAGTTTGCTGTAGAAACACAACTAATGTTTATATAGACAAACACAGTACAGGGCAACAGTACATTACATTGTCATTCCTTTAAAACACTTTCACCTTTTGGTGTTACTGTTCCTTTAAACTTTAGCTGTGTTTTGGTTGTCTTGTTCTCAAATTCAATTCAGTGAGTAAAAATGCCCACAGACATCAATTGGATTTTCATGAGATAAACTAGAAGATAAAGTGGAGTTTAATCTAGATCAGTGTCAGTTATTGCATTTCCTTCCTCTGTTCATTTCCAGCAAATCAATGCTGAGCTGTTTGAAGATGCAAATGGATGTCTTATGACCCTGGTTTGGCTCTGTCCTATGTTCCTTCTGTGACATTTCAATATTACTTAGCTGACAAAAGATGCCAAAGAGGTTATTCCTTTTTTTGCATCTCCTCCTGTAATATTTAGATGGTTACAGTCTCTTAGTTGATCATCTTTAATAATAACATCATTGGGTAGGTAAAGGTATATGCACTCATTAAAACTATATACTTCTTTGAAAGGGACAGTATACCCTTAGGTATGATTAGGACAGAGACAGACAAGAAGATTCAGGGAGATTTAGTTGCCCGGGAACAAATCGCCACTTCTTTGGACGACTAATCTCCCCAAACTGCCTCCACGCCAGCTGGACTCTAGATCGCCGGTAAGTTGGCACTCGGAGCACTTCGTTTTCCGAAGTCGCCCCAAGTTTTCTAGTAGACTTAGAGGCACGCTTATCAAAGATCGAATTTCGATTTCATGTGAGTTTTTAAAAACTCCCATAAAATTGAAATTCAACCAATCGAAATTTATAAAAATCTAATTTTTAAAATTAGGATGAATTAAACCACCCCGAAAACTCAAATCGAATTTGATTAGAATTTCAAAAATTTGATCAAAGTTTTTTCTCTGAAAAAAGGCTTCAAATAAGGTTGCAGACAACTCAAAATTGATCCCTGGACCTCTCTCCATTGACTTGAACAGCCATTCAACAGGTTTTAGGTGGCGAATAGTTGAATTTGTGTTCTTAAAGGGCCAGAGTATGATAAATCTCGAAAATGTAATTCGAATTTTTAAAAAAACTCGATTCGAATTTGAATAACTCCCTAGTCAAATTTGACAGTTTTGAACATAAAAATTAGAAAATTAGAATTTAAAATTTTCAATTCAACCCTTGATAAATCTGCCACTTAAGGTATAAAGATCCAAATAAGGGAAAGACTTGTTATCAGGAAAACCCCAGGTCCCGAGCATTCGGGATAACAGGTCCTACACCTGTACCATTTTCGCCTGTAAAAGTTGAAAAAATAAAATCAGAGTTGCGCTGCAGTAAGGGTCTTATTACCTGTAATGTTTCAAGTAAGTTGTGTAAAAAAGTAAAAATTTCTGCCCTTTTTTCCCTAAAATGCCTATTATTTTGAAAGCTGGCTTTACTCCAGTAAACAACAATATTCTTACATAAATAGATCTAAAAACAAAATGATGACGCAGATTTGTTAAAGTTGTCCTTATGTAAGTCCCAACCCTAACTGGCTTGGCTGGCCAATTTATTTTAAAGGATCAGTAACATCAACATTTTTTTAAAAAAAATTGTTAGTATAAAACGAAAAAAACAAAACACCAAGACAAATTAAACTTTAAAATCGCACAGCTTTTATCAAGAAATAACTTACCGAAACTTCGCTTGTGCTCCTCTTCAGAAAAGGCGACACAGCGACGATCCATTGTGCTACACTCCTATAAGGAAGGCAAGGAAGAGAAATCGATCGCCGAAACGGTGGATCGCCAGATCGCCTTTTCTGAAGAGGAGCGCAAGCGGAGTTTCGGAAAACCCCTAGAACCATTAAACAGAAAATAGTTCTTTACATTTAACATTTGTTTATGTTGAGAATGCAACAATTTCTTGGCAACAAATGTCCTACAACACGGTTTTCAAAAAAGCGTAAAGCACTGTGCAAAATGCAAATAAAAAGAGAATCGGATATTTTGCAAATCATTTAATGCTATATTTAACTGCAAAGACAGATCAAATGTTGAAACTGAGAATTTTTTCTTTATTAAAAATATTTCCAGCATCTAACTCAAAATGAGTATATATACTTTTTGGAAAACAAGAACATTTCTTTGTTACAAAATTTGATTTGTCTTTGTGCTATTTGCAATTAAATATAGGGATTTGCAAAATATCCCACTCTCTTTTTATTTACATTTTACTGTGTCCCAACTTTTTTGGAAACAGGCTTGTATTTTACATGAGTTATGAATGGCATTTGACCCCTATTTATCTTCCTGTATACAAACTAAACTCATTATATTCTATACAGCGTGTGTTACTTTTATATAAACATGTGCCTTTTTGCCCTATTCAACTTGAAAGGCTGCCCCTGTGGCTATACAGCAGCTCCTTTTGTTTCTGAAGCAAACAAGCAATTTCAAAGATGTATGTTCAAAGTACATTATATTTCAATGCATATAAAAGTCTTATTTTATAGTGTTACTGGTCTTATAAGCCACTGAAATGTTGCAGTAAATGTAAATATAATGCCGTTATTCTATGACAAAACCTGGTTAATATAAGTGCGCAAAATAAACATAACTTACCAGTTTTACGATTTCTAATCAAAAAGAAAAATGGGTGATCAACAATAACCTGGGGGTACAGAACAGCCATTCTACTGTTAGCAATCATGCCTAGAAGAGAAATAAGGCATAGGATGAATGTGTTCTACATATCCATCTTTAATAAAATCAGATCATATTAGGTTACAAAACAGGGAATTTTAATTAAGAAATCACAAATGCCTAAATATGAGAATCAGAACAGAGTGGTTTTAGAGGTTTTTGAAATCACGACTTTCTCTAAAACCACAAATTGCAACTTTTTTCGATTCGTCGCACAATAACTACAAAAGCCGACGTCATAAAACACCAGAAATCGTTTAAAAAAAGACTTTACTTTACCGGCGTTTAGAAACCAAAGGAAAAGTAAAATGTGTGTCATTTGCTGGGACTGTATACACAAATGAGGAGGATACTAACTTTTAACCCTTTCACTATGCCTTCTCTTTGATCTTGCCTTCTAGTGTATGAACTGATATATATGAAAAGAAACCTGGAATTGAAGAATCAATGGCACCAACACTATGGTGTTTTTTGAAGCCAGCATCATAGAGGACAACAATATTTCAGATTTCCGGATAACATGTTTTCATATAATAAACCGCAGACTGATAAAAGCCATTTGCTGAAGTATTTTTTGGGCTACTTCGACCATCGAATGGGCTACTTCGAATACAACTTTGAATCGAAGGATTCGAACTAAAAATCGTTTGACTATTCGACCATTCGATAGTCGAAGTACTGTCTCTTTAAAAAAAACTTCGACCCCCTACTTCGGCAGCTAAAAGCTACCGAAGTCAATGTTAGCCTATGGGGAAGGTCCCCATAGGCTTTCCTAAGTTTTTTTTGATCGAAGGTTATTCCTTTGATCGTTGTATTAAAATCCTTCGAATCGTTCGATTCGAAAGGATTTAATCGTTCAATTCGAAGGATGTAATCGTTCGATCGAAGGAATAATCCTTCGATCGTACAATCGCAGTATTTGTGCTAAATCCTTTGACTTCGATATTCGAAGTCGAAGGATTTTAATTCCTAGTCGAATATCGAGGGTTAATTAAAGGAAACCTATACCCCCCAAACAATGTAGGTCTCTATTAAAAGATACTGAGTAAAACAGCTCATGTGTAAAACCCTGCTTCATGTAAATGAACCATTATCATAATAATATACTTTTTTAGTAGTATGTGCCATTGGGTAATCATAAATAGAAAATTGCCATTTTAAAAACTAAGGGCCGCCCCCTGAGATCGTAAGATTCACTGTGTACACATACAAACCACATGTAAGGTCACATGAGCCAATTAACAGACAGAGTTCTGCCTTTTGCTTCCTCACTTCTTCCTGTTACAGTTAGTGTTGTAGTATTTCTGGTCAGGTGATCTCTGAGGCAGCACAGATAGAGTCACGAAATGGTGGTTCAAGGCAAGAGATGTAAAAGGGCAATATTTATGTAAATATGTATTCCAGTTTGGTAAGATTCTTTAATATGTCATTCAATTTGATATAAACTATCTGTTGCTTAAGTATTCATTTTGGGGGTATAGTTTTCCTTTAACCCTCGATATTCGACCCTTAGTGAATCAGCCCCATAGTGTTCTGAAAGGAACAGGTGAGCCAGATAATCAATTCCAGTGGTCCAGTTTGCATATAAGAGCTCACAGGAATGCTGTCTCGTGGAAAGGTATTTAATTTTAATGAGAGTGTTAGGAAGGTCTATCTGAGCAGGGCAAAGCAGGAAGGTTTCCTGGCTGTGTAAGAAACTCCCAGAGGGGCTGGGGGAGATGCTTGCAATTGCAAAGAGCGGAGGGAGCCTGTGACTGTGACCAAAAGTCTGCCTGAGAAAGTGAGGGAAGCCAGGGGTTAGAGTTTTTTCCCAAAGGAGTACTTTAAGTACAGGGGTGACCCTAACTTATCTGGTTTTGCTGGTAGTCCACAAGGGGACTAGTTTAGCCAACGTGTGAAGGTAACGCCCGATGGACAGGAGTTACTTTTATGTTTTGTGCTGAAATGGTCACCCCTGTGTCGATTAAACTGCTAAAGTGTGAAAAGGCAAATGTGTGATGACGCAATGCTGACGTATGGTTTGCCAGCACCTTTTTGTCGAAAAGTTTGGAAAATAAACCTGTGTTTTGCCAGAAGAGCCCGCTTAACCTGCCTACCATAATACCCCACAAAATTGCATGTACAGGCAATCAGCTTGTCACAATTGATATAGTGGCCACAGCAGTGCATGTAATAAACATGTTGCCCACATTAAGTAAATATATTCTAAGCAACCCTGTTAAGGAGTTAGGCAGTAAAAGTGATTAAAAGATGATGGAACGAATATAATCCTGCTAACTGAATGTAAGTCAAGTCCTTTAGAATATACTTTTCACCAAATTCTTCCCAAAACAATTACCAGCCTTTACAATGTTCTGCTTCAAACTAAAGAACTGGTTACTTTTAACTGTTGATACAGGGGTAAAAGGCATTCCAAAATGAGTTCTTGGGTGAAGTAGCACTGCTTGACTGTAAAAAAGATATCACCTTGCAATAGAGTTTATTTATGTTGGCAGCCAATCTTCTGCTGTATAAAATGCCAGTAAGAAAGTAGTGTTTATTGGGGATGGGCGAATTTTTTCGCCTCGTTTTGCCGAAAAAATGACGCCCATAGACTTGCATGGAGACGTGCGTAAAAAAAAAAAGACGCGCAACAAAATAATTTCGCCGCGCGACAAATCTTTTTTGACGCCCATAGACTTTAATGGGCGTCTGCGACATTTCGCCGGTGGCGAATTTTTGGCGAAACGAAACGGGTCAAATTCGCCCATCCCTGGTGTTTATCCAATATTTAAAAAAATTCATTGACCAGTTCTGGCAAGCCAGGTAATAGATTGACAGTATTATGCTGACTGTATAGTTCTATGCCTGCTTGTCTTAAACGATGGGCCTATCTGTATGAAGGGAAAATAAATATATAGGTGCCCAGTTATAGCACTGTCAGACACAGTATATTAGCTCCTTATCAAAGCTGCAATAGTAGAAAGTAATTAGATATATTCTGGCCTGGATCAAATACTGTACTTAATTGTCTTGATATACAGTTTTGCCTAATGCTACTTGATGCTTGGGAGAGGTTGTTGGAAGATGTATGGGAAATAGATATGTACAATGAGCTTCCTGGCTTTGAGATAAAATACTGGATTGCTTGTTAGTACTTTTTAAAATGATCCACTCTTTAAATCATTGCAGGGCTCATTTATAAACTTTGCACAGCGCAGAATGATTTGCACCATGACTATATTTGCCCTGGTTATATTTATAAAGTTTGATAAGAGTGTGCAAACAGAATTGCAAACTATTTTTCGTACTGTGAATGTCCACAAGATTTTTTTAAATATGGCAAAAATCACAAATTACGAATATTCATGCACACACTTACGCCGCGACGTTGGTGGTGGAAAAAATAATCGCAAAACAGTTTTGCAAATTCTGAATTTATATTGCTGTTAATGCTATTTTCACACACAACAGCCTCTCGCACAAACACCCAACTCATTTGCGAGCCATTTGCGAACATTTGTTTGCAATGCGAATTCGAAATAAAAAAATGGAAAGATGAGTGCACAGCAGTGAAATATTTTAGCGTCCACGAAAAAACATGGGCAATACAACCATTTTAGAATAAATATGCGATTCCCAAACTTTATAAATGGCCTCCTGTGTCTAGTATTTCTATGCAAAATGTATCAATTATGGATGAATTGTTGTTATTTTAATTTTCCCTGCTGCATACAAGAATACCTTCTGTTTTATAGGGAGTTAAAGCCTTAACTTCAGTGCTCTAAATCCAACTACTGCTAAACATGTTGTTACTCTTTTCTGCATCCTGACAAGCATAGGATATCAACTGTCTTCAATTATTTAATAAGGCTTCCAGGCAAAGGCCCATTAATATCATTTTATAGGATGCAAGAAAATGAAGCTAAGTGCTCTGAGGTTTTACGTATAAGTCAAAAATGATTTTAGATGTTTAATGAGGGAAATATGTAAATCATAATTGTAAAAGCTTATGGTAGTCCATTAAGTTTCAGTGTATTGAATGTTAAACTGCTATAAAGTGCACTTACAAAGTTCTTATGTAGAACGTTTTGTAAATCCTCAAGAGATTCGACGGGGATTTAAAGTACACGAGTTAATAGATGTTTTGTTTGTTAGAAGCTGCTGGTGTGTGGACACTTACCGTTCCCAAGGACACACATGAGAAAAATAGAGATATATAGCTACAGAGATGGTTTACCAGAACTTGCAGCTGCTTCTGCACCTTCTTCATTAACCTCCAAGAAAGACTTGTGAACCACTTTGGCAACAAAAAGATCTTTGCTGTCTGTAGATAAACAAGAATAAAGACAGGCATGAATGTATGTGTCTGTGAATTTGTTTAATGCAAATATTGAACGTTAAATGCGTATTTTATTTATTACAATTATTCTCCTCTTGGCCCCCTCAGCCTCTGTGAAGGTATTACTGACTCTACACTAACTCTGAGCACTGTGTGTGTGAGAAGCTGAACAATGCTCTGGAGCATCAAAGTCATTCTTCCCAAAAAGAACACACATCTACTGGTCATACCACGGAGAGCACATTTTCAGTCGGGATTTAACTGATACAGATATTTTCATCTAACGGAACCCATCCATGTCTGGTGTTATTTACCTTTGTCAAACGCAGCACCTCTGCAGCCATGTTGCTGGGCTGGGGCATGGTATACATGTATGCTGGAGACCTCTGGGTCTCTGACCTGCCTCTTCTCTGCTGTAGTTGCCATGGCTAAGAAGGCATCTTGAGTATGATGCCATTTAAAGGGGATGTAAAGGCAAAAAAATGTTTTACTTTCTTTGATGAAAAAGAAACCTATCTCCAATACACTTTAATTAAAAAATGTGTACCGTTTTTATAAGAAACCTGACTGTATGCAGTGAAATTCCCTCTTCGTTTTACTTGCTCTGACAGCTGTAGATATGAAACTTCTGGTCCCTAGCTGCTCTGCAGGGAAACAATCATACATTCGAACTGAAGGGGGCAACCCCCCACCTTACTTCCCAGCCATGTAGAACTCAAGCAGTTTTGTTTGTTTCCATGTAGAGCAGTCAGCTACTGTGTAGAGATTCATATTGGATTTTATTTTTGCCTTTACATCACCCTTTTGCAGCCACTGGTTCTGCAGAGTTGGAGAAAGTATATATTAAACAATACAAAAAACTATAAAATCCACATTAGATTGCATGACAACACAGGACCCAGTGCAGTCTGCATATTCTGATTATTAACCTCAGTTTTGCTGTTTTGGCTTCTGGCTGTTTTGCTGTTTTGATAATTTATAATGATCCCTAAGCTTAGCCTAAAAAAAGCAGCCCAGACCATACTGAGCATGTGCATGGGCTTGGTCTTGCAAAGATGGTTTAACAAAGTTATAAGATGGTGACTCCCTGTGGCCAAGTTTGAAAGCATAAATCATTTGTTTAATTAGGCTTGTGGTGCAGTAAGTTCATGTTTATGTTTAGTATACAAAATACAGCATTTGTAGCATTATTCTATTTTAGACTTTAGTTCCCCTTTAAAGGGATGTTTAGCTTTCAGGTTAACTTTTAGAAAATTAAAAAATGCCTTATTCTTAACACCTTTTTAATTAGTTTTTATTTTGCAATGTTTTTTTTAATTATTTGCCTTCCTCTTCTGACTCTATCCAGCTTTCAAATGGGGTTCACTGACACTAGACGCAACAGAGCTACAATTTTATTTTTATTCTTACTCTGTATTACTTATATTTCTATTTAGCTCCTCCTCTTTTCATATGGATGTTTCCCTATCAAACCACTACCTGGTTGATATGTTAAATTGGACCCTAGCAACCAGACACAAAGTGGAGAGCTGCTAAACAAAAAGCTAGATAATCCAAAAATGGGCAATAAAAAAAGGAAGACTAATTGCAAACTGTCTCAGAATAGCACTCTTTCTATATCACAGTAAAAGTGAAATTGCAATTTTGCCATTAGCCTAATGGTAGTGGGCTGTTTGCCATGAGAGGACAGTCACAAGTACGGTCTTATTTGTGTTATAACTCTTTCGAAGCAGCAGCTGTTGCTTGTACACAACATTCCTTAATACTTTATGCTACAACTTCCCCCTATTTCTAAAAAAAATAGAAAGGAATATTGGCAAGTAGTTAGGTCTGATGGATTGTAGGCATGACCAGTAGAATGCAATGAAAAAATGCAAGACTGATGATTTTTGGTGCCCTAGGCAGAGCACATTCTCTCTCGCACTGCATACAGAGTTCTTATAAAAAAAACAAAAAAAAAAAACATCTTGTGAGTATTTCATATTCACACTGCAAAATTCCAATCACTTTAGCACAAGAAAAAAAAATGCAATGGTGGAGAGAATTGAATGATAGCGTCAGGGGAGTAACTGTGGTGTTTATACAAATGGCCTATAGATGTCACTGTACACAATAGTTATACTGTGAATACACAATACTGTCTAGACTGCTTAAAAGTGAAAGCTTACTGTTGTGTAATGCCTGCATGACTCTGCTAATAAAGCACTGTTATACCCTACTCATCCTCGGCTACCCAAAACATAACAGTAACTACAGAGGAAACAGACCGTGCAGCTGCAAGGGGGCCCAGGAGGTATATATTTATTGAGCAATTTAAATATATATTAGTAGAACAGGACAACCTCTAGATATGTTGGGGGGGAGCTAAAATGAATTTGCATTGGGGTCCCATAACATTTAGTTACACCACTGGATTGCGAAATCTTACCAGATATAGCAGACAGATCAGCTTCCCCGGAGAATATTTTAGTTATGCCAAGCCGCATCAACATGTCCTTGAGGTTCACCACTTCTTCAACTTTGAACCTATAGATACATTTAACAATAATCAATTTAAATACAATATGCTTTCAACAGTTACCAAAAAGATACAGTATTATTGGCTCTCTCATATTTATTGTTATTAATAGTTTGCAGTGCTTATAAAGAGATATTAACTCCTCTTGAATAGGATACTTAAAGAAGGAGATAGCAAACACATTCTTTGTGCATCTTATTTCATGAAACTCTTATGTTTTTATTCTTCATGTATTATGTTTTCTCAAGCTTGAAGATGCATGAGGAAACTTTTTTGAAATGCATGAGGTGGACAACTACATCCCAGTGGGTTCGCAAAATCGTTCCTCCATAAGGAGCCCTAACACACGATAATGGTCGCTGAATCTGGTGAAGAAAACAAAGTGACGGAATCAAGTCCTAATGATGGGCAGTGTATGGAATAAATGTCAGGGAGTAGGGCAGAGAAATAGTAGAAGACAAGAAATACTAAGTATAGGTTATCCTTGCTTCAACAAAATGTTGCCCTTCTATCATTGCTTGTCCAAAAACAAATAAATGGATGCAATATTAAATATAGAATAATAGAGGGAGTGATTTGTGTTTTTTTTTACCATTTTAATGGCTCATGCTCTGTGGACAGCATTAGAAAAAAAAAAGACTGTAGATATGTGATTATGGATGAAGCATAGTTATGGTGAATCCTGTGAAAGCACACATTTCTCGAGGCCACTGTGGTTAATTCCCTTTCAGGGATTCCTATACATTTTACAGAACCTTTGCATCTAACATTTCGAGGCACATTTATCAAGGGTCGAATTCCGAATCCATGTGAGTTTTTTTAAAAGTCCCAGAAAGTTGAAATTCGACCAATCGAAATTTATTATTAAAATAGATTTTTCTCAGCTCGGACAAATGTAATCGACCTGTACTCAAATTGAATTTGAAAAACTCAAATCAAATTAAAAAAAAACGTGAATGTCAGGAAGGCTGCAAAAGATCCCCAAATTGATCCCTGGACCTCTCCCATTGACTTATACAGCAATTTGGCAGGTTTAAGGCGGCGAATAGTCGAATTCGAGTTCTTAAAGGGCCAGAGTATTATAAATCTCCACATATGAATTTGAATTCAAATCATGTTTGGATAATTCATAATTTAAATTTGAGAATTTTGACAAAAAAATTATTTGGAATTCTAATTTTCACTTTGACCCTTAAAAAATCTGCCATATAGGGTACAATTATTGAGCACTTGCTCACTGATTATATATACAACACATACACATTCTAATATTATGGGGCAGATTTATTAAGGGTCAAATAATAAATTTGAATTTTTTTTGGTGTTGAAATTCACACATTCGAATTTAAATCCCCCAATTCGAATGTGAGATTTATCTCAAACATGGAAACAGTTCTAATTCAAATATAAGCCATCAAATTTAAGATTAAAAAAGTCGAATTTTTGAGTTTACAATCACGAAAACTTGAAAATCTCAAATAAAATAAATGAATTTTGCCTAGGACAACTCCCATTGACTTCTATATTAATTCCCCAGCCTTTAGATGCCAATTTTTTACATTCAATTATTTTTTTGCTTAATAAATACCAGACATTCGAGATTCTTAAAAATATAATTCAAATTTGTGTGAGTGCTTGTGCACAAAAAATCAAATTGTGGCAAAAATTGAAATTCGGACCTTGATAAATCACTCCCTAAATATAGAATCAGTTGCAAATCTATATTATATAGTCTCTACAAATTCTGTTTACTGAATCAATTAATGTTTGTTTCATGCAGAGAGCAGCTGTAGCAAGTTTTTCCTTTAATACTCTATTTATACATATTTTTATTAATGCCCAGAGTCAATACCTGGCTGACATTCTCAATGATGCTCTTACAGAATTATTATAACAGTAAGATACAGTAGGGATTACAGACAAGGTTATTGTATTTTTGTCATGACTGTACATCTACAGCTGTCAATTCTAGCAAGTGTGGAAGTGCCAGTCGCATAATTATTATAAACAAAGCAAAATAAATACAGTCGGTCACCTAGTAAATTCTTATTTAGATCATATCTTTTATTAATGCCCATAGCTTTGATGCCAGTAAAGTGTAAGTAGTAAGCCCTCTTTGCCCACAAATAAACTTACAGATACTACTTTAATACAATTTGATGACTCAGATGTGTGGCGGTGGAACAATGTGATTCACAAAGTATAAAAATATAATATATAGCCTACTTAAAGGATATCTCATATTCAGGGCCGCTTCAGCCATGAGGCAAGGTGAAACCCTTGCCTCAGACGGCAGCGAGCGGCCAGTTACAAGGGGCGGCAAAAAGCCGCCTCTTGTAACTTTAAGAGCCGAACTTCCGTTTTTTAACCGGAAATTCGGCTCCGCTAATGCAAAGAGCGCTCCAGCGCTCAATGCACTAGCGATACTGCCCCCTGAAACCCGCTCCAACGCTAATTTTTAAGCACTGAGCGGGAGAGGAGGGGGGCGGCATCTGGGATGCTGCCTCAGGCGGCAGCAGCCCCAGAATCGGCGCTGCTCATATTAATGGCTTCCATAACATCAGTATTTCTGCCTCTCCCATCACATCTTACCACACATAGATCTACTATGCATATAACATGACTATTAGCATGTAGGTAACAGCTAAATTCTCAAGCTCAATTCTAATGCAGAAGTTATAGAAAGGATGGACTGTGTTTTGTTTCCCATTGTATGTGGCCGAATCACCCTCCTATACACAGCTGTTTCTATTTTGGCAAAGTAAAGTTAATTATATTCGGTAGCTTAACCTCAAAAGGATTATTTTTCTGCAGCAATGACTCATAGGAAATATCTACTGGCAGCAAATAAGTCATTTATATAGAGTGAAGACAGAGCTACTAGAAGCAGTTACTTGTTGTGGCTGCAAAAAAAAAAAAAAAAAAAAAAACCTACCATAGTCAATAATGAGAATTTATTCTGCTAAAACACACGTAGGGGGTTATTTATAAATCAGATTTTTTCTCAATGGTGTTGAAAGCCTGAATAAAAAAGTACTCCATCTCAGACCTGTCAAGTTCAGGTAGAAGTCAATGGTAGATGTCCCGCTGACATATACTGATCTGCGCTGAGTTTTGATCAATAATCTGAAGATTTCGAGGTTTTGGTTGTCAACTCTGGAAAAGTCGTAGGTTTCGGGTGTCAAACCCGGAAAAGTCATAGTTTTCGACAAATCCAAAAAATTGTATGATTCAGATTTTTTCACGATTTTTGAGTATTCCTGCACAAGAAATTTTCATGAAAATTTCTTGATAAATAGGGGAAAAATGTCAGTGTGGATTTGGTCAGAGTGGTTTTCCTATATAGTGAGAACATTTCAGATTTCAATATATATAACCCCCATAGTGTCTTAGCAAAGCCAATTTTCACTATTTTCTATTTTGTAGCGTGATAAGTAGCTGCTACTAGTTGCTGCTAGTAGTAGCTCTGTGTCTTTACCCATACTGTAAATTGATAAGGTTATTATATCTATCCAATTAGGATGCAGAGTGTTTTGGAAGTACACTGAAATAAATACAAATACAGATATTTTTGTTCAGTTTTTCTGCTACATTTTTATACTATCTTTTGTACAATGCAGCTTGTTTAGAACTAAATTCTCCTTATCGTTTCTCTTTTTCAATTGCACAACACATTTTAGGCTGCAATATCTTAGGCCAGTAAAAGAAGCTCAACAGGGTAGTTTGGGGCATCCCGACACCACATTTTCTTTATCCAATCAGAATTTAACATTTCCTCTATAAAAGGGATATACTGAAGAGAGTATAAAAAAGTTTACATTTAAACAATTCAATTTAATTATCTTCTTTATGTTTGTTAGACAAGGATTTAGAGAGAGAGAGGCATAACCTATCACACTTGGGCTGTGACTTTTCATTCCTCAGTGGACATTATCAGTATTCTACACTTCATAGCATGCATACTTTTGTCAGTAGATATAAATATTTATAACTGTTTATTTAGTGCTTTGATAAAACTCTACACCACTTCTGCATTTTAATCAAAAGCCTGTGCTTCTGAAGCCAGCAGTTAATCTCAGCAGCCTAAGTAGGAAAATTACTGAATCACTACATCAAATTTCAATCTTGCTATCCTATAGATCTCTATATATCAAGATGATATAAAGTGAAAAGAGATGGGACCTCTTACAAGCAAGAAATGAGCTGAATTTTAATGTTATTCTCAAATGGGTATAAATGAGATTTACTAGGGGAACTTTGCATGTTGCACATTATATTCTTACAGTTAATGGTATATTAACTATGTCAAAGGTAAATAAAACTAAGCAAAGAGCATTTTCTTTAATATTAGAGGGAAAATTAATACCTTGTGTTTACCATGTTTACTTACTTTTTTTTTAAAAAAAGTATTTGGAATGTAAGAAATATTTACCTCACTCCTATTATTTGTTAAAGGGGACCTTGTCAGCCTAAGAAATAAAGAAATTATTTTCTATCATGTTAGTTGAAGAATCGGCAGTATGGAACAAAACAACGTTACCATGATGTGCTTCCAGTATAAAACTTGTTAGAATCATACAGCATGTAGTATAGCATGTAAAACTCTTGCCGGTCAGATAGAAGGTAAAACATGCTGGCCTGTTCTACTCAGTTAGACATACCTTAGTCTTTATGTCATGGGGAAGTGTTACAAAGGCAAGGTAACAATTTAAGATTTACTACTTTTAATGGATAAACAAAAGACTCCCTATTTTGAGCATCATTGGTAGCGAAATGGAATAGGGCAATTAGCTGCACAAAATGCGAGTGAGTGACCTGCTGCCAGATGGGTTTAAAATTAAACATATTTTGTTTAGTAATTGAGAAATAATTTGAACTACTGAAATCTTTCAGGATTACCCAGTTCAAAATCCCAGTAAAGTGGCCCTTTAGTATCTAGCATATAAGTTTAATATAGAATACCTACAAATATACTTATAGAACACACAGATTTAGCCAGAAAGTATATATTCCATTTGTAGTTTAGTAAACACGCTCTAACATCTAAAAGATGACATGGCAAAAGATTTGAAACATTTTTCAACAGAACATGAAAAATACATAAATGAAAAGTATCGGAGTCCTTCAGACACTGACGACATACAATAACCTTGATTATTTAATATGCTACAAAATACAGAACAGACGGCTGCATTACTGGAATGAGAAATAAGAGAAATGAGGATAAAATACCCATTTAATTCTGGACTCTCATTGAGAATCTGGTAATCTAGCAAGGTTATTTTGTAATGACTTGTTTGGACATGAGCTGGTAAGATTTCCAATTTCAGTGAAAGCACAGGCGAACAGAACACTCATAGAAGCTGTATTTCTAAACAATTCTTTCATATTCAGATTTTAAAAGCAAACATGTAATTGGTAAAACAACTAATTTTGCTTCATCGACTAAATTCCAACAGCAATATTTTATTTTGTCCATGTTTTCATTTTATTCCATCATAATTACAGTTACATATTTTAAAACAAAAGTGTTTCTAAAATAAGATTAAGCCTCTTTAAGGGGTTGTTCACCTTCCAAACACTTTTCCCAGTTAAATTATTTTCAGATTGTTCACCAGAAATGAAGACTTTTTTCAATTAATCTCTATTTTCTAGTTATGACCATTTTTCTAATACTGAAGATTAAAAGTTCATTGTTTTACCTTCTTATGTCTTTCTAAAGCAGCTTTGGAGGGGGCACTGACTCTGTAACTGTTCTATATTAATACATTACGGGGCCCATTTACTAAATCAAATTTTGATTATTTTTTATTTTGCCAGGAATCTTGAAAAATTTGAGGTTTTCATTTATTATAAAAATTCTAAATTTATTAAGTGAAAAAACCATGAAAACCATGTGAGTTTAGTTGTTTCCAAAACCTCTAAAGCAACTTTAATAACTAAGCCTCTTAGTTGATTAATACATTTCTTATATCTGTCCCTGCTGACCAACAATAGTTGCTAATATTCCACAGTATCAACTAAATGTAGCAAATTGTAACAGTTCAGAATCTGCTCCTGAATTACTGAGCTGCCAGACTCAAACACCAGAAGCAGGAACATTAAACTTTACATTTCAATTTTTGAAGAAACGGTAAAAAATAAAAAATGGGAAGAAATAGGAAAATGTATTTATTTCTGATCTGAAAACTGGAATGGAAAAAAAGAGTTTGGAAGGTGAACAACCCCTTTAATATTGTAAACAAACAAGGGAAGGATATGGACAATAGAAAGTGACACAATACTGGGCATTTCATCTTATAGACAATTTACAGCTCTGTGTGCAGGTGACAACCCTTTTGGAATCACTCTCTATTTATTTCAGCAGCATTTGCCTGAGCTTGTAGGTGTCCTTGTTCATCAGGCAGTAGTTGCTCAGAAATGCTGACGCTTGCAACTGGCACTGAAATGAGTGGAGAGTGATTCGGAGTGGGGTAAAATTACATTAATATATTAAGTAACGTTTATTTCAATGTAGCCATTATTATTGGGGGGACATTTGATTTTCTGTTTTTTAAGATTATTTGTCTTCTGTTCTCCAATTTTGTTAGCAATATCTGGCCACCAGGAACCAAATCCATTCCATTTTGTGGTAAAACTGGTATTTTATTTGAATTAACAGATATCACAATTCAGGCTATCTAATTTTTCACTAATTTAGCCCCCCCCCCATTTGCTAGGATAAGCAGAAATTAGTTTAGATTCTAAACAAGAGAGTTGAAAAACACAATGACTATAAAATAGACCAAATGCAAACATCATATTTAATAACATTTAGCCAAATAATTGATAGAACATACAGCAGGGAAAATAAGTATGGAACAAAATATCTGGTGTAAATTTCATACAAAAATACAGGTCTACAGAAGACACTCCAAAAATAGAGCAAAATATGCAAAAGTACCCCTAACATTAAGTAACCCAAAACTCTATATTGCATGTGTTGGGTCTGCACACTCAGAAAAAATACAAACAAAAGGTGGTATCAAAAAAAATATAATCTCTTTATATATATAATATAGCAATAAAATGTACATAAATCAAAATGATATCTCATCAAAGCAATATACTGTCAAATATAGATACAGATACATTTCATGTCAATAGTCCCATTATAAATATATTTACTGAGAAAAATGTTGACGTGTTCAATACTTATTTTGTCTGCTGTAGGTGTAAAGCAGAAGTGTAAAATGTTGTTGTTGTACATTATGGTACTATGTCTCCATAGATTTATCCTATGGTTTAAAATGCCATGCATTATGAATATATTTATATTTACTAAAGTACGCTGAACAGATTTGCATCTTTATAGGCAATTTCTATTGTCATGTGTGTTTTTGTTTTTACAGCTATAAAGAGAAAATGAACTTGAGAGTTCTGCCTCTTTGTAAAAGAAACTTTATGCACTCTTTATGCATTCAGCTGTCAACAGTAACTACATGTGTCTCTAGTGGCTTCCCCATTTACTAAGTAGGATTCTGCTGAGAAGTTCTCTGTAGGAGCACGTCTTTGCCAAACGACAAGACTCTTTGGAACATTTATTTTAATGCCTTTGCTAAACACAGCTGTTAAAAGACATTACACATAAGGTAGATTCCACAGAGAGTCAAATTAGTTGTGTTCGCAACATCCTCTGTGCCTTCTTTTATACATCACTTAAAAACCAAGGACATTTCTGACAAAATCTGCTTGGCTGGCAAGCTGCGGACATATACTGCCAAGTGATATGGATAACAGTTGAACTGGCATAGTCACTGTATTGCAGCCTAAAAAAATAACAATATTACAGACATACATTCAGTATGTTTGTTTGTATATTGTAAGATATGTGTGTAAAAATTGAACGATATTGTGTATATTGTGGAGGAGAGCAGGATGGGCTTCCATTCCTTGCCAGTAAGTGTTTTGCAGCTGCCAAAGTTAAAGGTAGTTAGTTAATTAAGTTGTAATTAAAGGGTTACTGTCATGGGAAAAAAACATTTTTTTCAAAATGAATCAGTTAATGGTGCTGCTCCAGTAGATTTCTGCACTGAAATCCATTTCTCAAAAGAGCAAACAGATTTTTTTATATTCAATTTTGAAATCTGACATGGGGCTAGACATTTTGTCAATTTCCCAGCTGCCCCTGGTCATGTGACTTGTGCCTACACTTCAGGAGAGAAATGCTTTCTGGCAGGCTGCTGTTTTTCATTCTCAATGTAACTGAATGTGTCCCAGTGGACATGGGTTTTTACTATTGAGTGTTGTTCTTAGATCTACCAGGCAGCTGTTATCTTGTGTTAGGGAGCTGTTATCTGGTTACCTTCCCATTGTTCTTTTGTTTGGCTGCTGGGGGGGAAAAGGGAGGGGGATGATATCACTCTAACTTGCAGTACAGCAGTAGAGTGATTGAAGTTTATCAGAGCACAAGTCACATGACTTGGGGCAGCTGGAAAATTGACAATATGTCTAGCCCCATGTCAGATTTCAAAATTGAATATAAAAAAATCTGTTTGCTCTTTTGAGAAATGGATTTCAGTGCAGAATTCTGCTGGAGCAGCACTATTAACTGATTCATTTTGAAAAAAAATTTTTTCCCATGACAGTATACCTTTAAAAGGAGGTGTGGGATTACACCTCAGGGCTTCCCCCTTAAGACCTCCATGAATGGAGGAGGGTGAGTGGCCAGTGAAAACCTCCATGTGCAGGAAGGAGGCATGCTTGTGGCATCTTTGTGCAAGTTTTCAGTTTCTTTAGTAAAAGTTGGAAGACTCTATTCTGTGAGCAGCATCCTCTGACACTGAAAGTTTCTGAAGCATGACAGCACCATAATAAGGAGGAATGTTATCCAGTCAGCAAGAGACAGAAAAGGTTGTTATGGGGAAAGGAAGGGCAGTTGACATACAGTTGGTTAGGGGGAAAGGAAGGGCAGGGTAGAAGAAAAGACAAGGAGGAAACAGAGGGAAGAAATAAGCAGAAGCTAGATAAAAACGGATGATCGTGAGGGGGGAGGGCAGGAGGGATATTAGGCACCCCCAAGTGAATGTATTTAGGTGTTCCTATCACCAGAAAACTGCACCGGCCCGGGGTTATTCCAGTGAGCACCACGGATCGCTTCTCTTCCGCCTTCCTCTTTCTTCAAATTTCCCGGGGCAGACGCATACGCAGTTGAATAAAAAAGCCGGATTTTTTGTTAAAGTTGCGCTTTTCACTCTAATGCACATGCGCAACTGCAAGAAGACAGAAGAACCTGGAAGAGGAGCTCTCTGCGGTGCTCACTGGAATAACACCAGGTCGGTGCAGTTTTCTGCTGATAGGAGCACTGGCTCGGGGTTTCAGGTAAGTAAATACATTCACTTGGGGGTGCCTAACATTTGGCACCCCCAGGTGGTAACCAACTTGCCTTCTCCTTTAAGACAGCTAAACTAATGTAAATGCCATGGACAATCTACTTAGTTGGGGGGTAAACTCTTAAACTAGCGAAGCTCAAAGTAACCCCACAGGTATATATATTTTCACATGCTTTGCAAAAGACTTGAGAGATTCACGTTACTATATAATGCTAGAAGAAAATGAGGAGAACATAGCTGTAGCAGCTATATATCAAGAAGTAAATATCAGAATATGAAATGCTTTGAAACTAAACTATACACGTAGCATGAAAAATCATAATTTCCTTGATCAAAGAGTAAAATTATCATTATGTAAGGATGCACCAGATCAGTGTCCTTTGGACTCAGCTATACACCCTCATTTGCACAGTCAGTTCAAATGCTTTAAAATAAAATGATTTTAAGGGTTTTGGTTCTGTAAGAGCACTACGGATTCTTCCAGATCAAAGTTCTTCAAAAAACGCTGGCATTGCCGATTTCCAAAACAAAACTAATTTTGTGCATCCTTGTCATTATGTTATTATTCCAGGTAAAAAATTTGCTCCTGTACAAGAAACCAAAATTAAGCAGATGTTTGCTTTCAAACAAGCTACTTGCTCACTTGTTGGTACGGGCTATTAAAACTGGTATATATGAACAGGGCAATCCCATTATTGGAAAACGCTCAAAGCAGATGTGCTTTAATTCTGTTTACTTTTAGCAAGTGTAGCCAATGGAGCATGTGAATGATACCTACCGTGGTAGGTAAACTTCCACTTTTTGTTTTTTCACAGAATTTGCCCATTCTTCAATCAAAGGGGCTTTCAGTAAAGGTTCAATTGTGGCCAGTGGAACCTCCTGTCTGGAAAGAATGATTATAAGGCTGATTTCCTCCCCCTCATAGGGCAATTCTAGGACTTGATAAACGCCTCCTGCCTCATTAGATCCATCAGTAAACTCCCCTACAACAAAAAGGGTACAGACAACAATACATGTGAACATCCACACAACTGCCAGTGAAGAACACATTTTTAAACAGTTGACAAACTTGAAATGTTCAGTCTTCATATTAACTCATGGATAACTAAAATTTAGGGATGCACCGAATCCACTATATTGGATTCGGCCGAACCCCCGAATCCTTCACAAAAGATTTGGCTGAATACCGAACCGAATCCTTATTTGCACATGCAAATTAGGGGTGTGAAAGCGGAAAGCATTTTTTACTTCCTTGTTTTGTGACAAAAAGTCACGTGATTTCCCTTCCCGTCCATAATTTGCATATGCAAATTAGGATACGGTTAGGCCGGGCAGAAGGATCTGGCCGAATCCCGCTGAAAAAGGCCGAATCCCGAACCAAATCCTAGATTCAGTGCATCCTTACTAAAATTAGTATGTTGGTGCAAGTCTATGTCATTCTGTCACCTCCACGTATATTTTAAGTATTATATATATTATATAAGTATTTTTTTGCACTTTAAAAGGCATGCATCCTTCAGAGGATATATAGTACCTCTGTAGCTGAGATGTAGCTGTAGAATACAACACAAATTAATAGTGCATATATTAACCCAAAGACATTTTATTTAACTAAATTTAGTAGCCGTGCCATATAATATTACAAATGTACCAATTCTTCATTCTTTCCCTGCGGTCTCTTCCTTTCTTCTTTATTGTACGATAATGTTCACCGTGACATGAATGCCCCATGTATTGCTTTTGTCACTATTATGCAAGGTATTGTAACACTATAATGCTCATCCATGACATCTGCTGGAACACTGCACTCACAATTTTGTGATATAAAACTTTAAAACCAATAAACATATCAATATGAAAAAAGGAAGGTAACAAATATATTAGTTTGCTAGCAAGAGAAGAGGGATGGTTCACCTTAAATTTAGCAGTGATAAGGCTTCAGTTCGGAATTTCAGCAGCTATCCGGTTGCTAGGCTCCAGTTTACCCTAGCCAACAGAGAGTTGTTTGAAACGAGACCAAAAGATAAATACGAGAGGGACTGAACATAAAAATAAGTAATACGAAGTAACAATAAAACTGTAGCCTCACAGAGCAATAGGTTTTTGCTTCCACGGTCAGTAAACCCCCATTATGTGTAAAAGTAATTGCAATAGTTTGTTTAACTATTTTTGTTCTTTGAGTCTAAAATGTATTACCGTAATTAATAATTGTTTCAGGAGTCAGAGAATGTAAACAGACAGGTACTGCTTTCAACGACTACATTTAAGCAACAACTACATTTACAAATAACTTTTATTCCTGTAACTATGAAAAAAAAACTATTTTTTTGGGGGTTAAATATTTGGTGTTGTATGAGATGAAGTTCATATAAGTACTAACATCTTATTGTTAATGAAAACATATTATATGCATGGCTGTTTTTGTACTATGTTACAAAAAAAAAGTGCCCTTTGAAATAAAGGATGTAAAGGCATTGTTTAGATCACGGGTGCCCAAAAGGTAGATAGGGATCTACCAGTAGACCTTTAGCTGGTGATCAGTAGATCTCAAGACACTGTGAACAAACAGCATGTCTAAATCTCCCTCCTGTTTCATGCTTTTCATTCAGATGTTTATTACGCTAAGGTTACATAAGAAATAGTTGTTAAATATAGCAATATAAATTCTCTCATAAATAAATATAATATTTAAGTAATATTTTCCATGCAATATAATGTTAACAATGCTTTTATGGATGTAGGTCATAAGGGGACAACATTGCTAAAAGTAGACCTCGCATTAGTAAAGTATGGGCATTCCTGGTTTAGATTATACTTTGCTCTACCCATGCATGGTTCAGAGAAGTGGTCCAGTGCTGTGTTTCAACAACAACATTTTGGGGGTATAGTACCCTTGAGGTGACAGAACTGAAAACAAAAATTCCAGGGAAAGATGATGTGTATCCCCCCCAAGAAAAGTCCCAGATATGCCATCAATGCAGATGCACCATATTAAATCTTGTTAGTACTTTTAACTATATTGGCATTACTCTGCCTTGATTTATGATGCATTATTGGTGCCCAACATATGTATTAGTCTAAACACTACATAATAATAAGTCCATTATTCTTAATACTATAATGCCATCTTAGTGTTTAGAATTGGACTTGTAGTTTGTAAAATGTATATCTTTTTTGCCTAAATAACAGAGCTGGAGTACTGCAGTTAATGGTGTCAGGTCAAGAGATGGAATCAGACAAATTTCTTCAGGGATCTGAGCTACTTCCTGTTCTGTTTAGTATATTTAGCAATAATACACTAGGTATTCAAGGTGAAGCACATTTCATTGCAGATCTGAATTTATCTTCATGAAGAAGATACATGCAAAATAATTTATGGAAATTACAAGTATTGGACAAGGATTCTGGAACTTAAATTTAATTAGACTAAATGAAACATAATGCATACGGGGCACAGAAATTCCAAAGGTGAATGCAGAGAGAATAGTAATAGTCAGTGATCAGAATAATAATTTCAAATGATTTAACAGCATGCAAGGAATGCATTAGAGTAATGGGGAAAGCAAATTAGTCTACCAATAAATAAAACAAAAGGAGCAGGGCAATTAAGATGATTCATGATCTAAATGAAAAAATATATCAGGAAAGGCTCCAAGACTTAGATGAGAGATGGGAGAAAAGTGATACAAAGGGAGAATTTTTCAGCAGTGCAACATGGCTAGAACTAGAAAGCATGACATGAAGTTGGAGGAAAGAAAACTGAATGGTAGCATAAGGAAACACATGGAACACCCATCCTGCAAATGTGGAGGGAACTAGATCATTAAAAGAAATCAAAACACACAAGGAATCCATACAAAGTAATTTAAAAGGCCCGACATAACACTAGAATGAAGCACTTATAGGACAAACAAAATGGGCCAACTGCTATGTTGCTATACTGCTCTACTATATAGCAAGCAGACACGGATTTCACAAGCAAAGCTGATTGCTGTAACTGTCTCTCTTCACCTAGTACACTAATTAATAAGCAATACTATTGTCAGTGTGTTTGTGTTCCAGTTGCAGCCAGAACTTCCGTGTGGTGCATTGGTAACCATAAGAACTTACTAAATAAAGTATATCTTCTGTTTATTCATCAGATTTATCAGTTATATGAGCTGCACTAAACTCTGATTTTACAGGTAAATTTCACACACATCTAAAGCTTGTGCCAAACCAAGAGCAGCAAGGGCTTCAGTCATTTTCCTTTTATCTTGATTCTTTTTCTAATATACCTTGTTTATATAATATGTGTTCTGTTGTTTCCTGCTCAACAAGTAATTAGATTTCCACTCCCACAACCAAAAAGAACATGTTTCTTCTGTTGGCTTTTTGGAACCTGTGGTCATTATTAACATCCCAAACATATTCATTTTGCTAAAAACGGTAATTTATCTACCTCTATAAAACACCTGTGAATATGTAGCATATTCTCACTGCTTTATTGACAAATAACAACTTACAGCAGAAAAAAAATATGATATAGCAGAGTGTTAAGTAAAAAAAAAAAATGTTTGTTTTCCCAAAGGATCCATTATTCAGCCTGTATTAGCAATGACTGAATGCTGTTTGGACTAAAAATGCTACATGGGGTGTTTTATCATTTTCACAGAGAAAGAATACCAAGAATGGTCTGTCTCTGAAACAGCTTTAACCCCATTGCATAGGGCACACAACTAAATGCAGATACAGCATCTGTGTATTCAGGCCACTATTGTATTATAATACACAAAAGCCATGAATATCTTGTAAATTATATAGTGCCCCCTCTTGTGAAATATAAGGATATTATAAGTTACCGGCCATATAAAAACACAAGGCTGAAGGCATGGAACTCCGAGGTAACTTCTAATATCCTCATATATTGCAACTGGGGGTACTTTATTTATTATAATAAACAAGTTACAGTGAGCCATGTGCCAGAAATGACATCAGAACTCACCGTTTGTAACTGATGACATCAGAACTCACCGTTTATAAGGATATAATTTACAAGATATTCATGGCTTTTGTGTATTATATCCTTATAAACGTGAGTTCTGATGTCATCAGTCAGGTGAGTAGTGATGTCATCACATGACTCAGTGAAACTTGTGTATTATAATAAATAAAGCACCCCCAGTTGTAAAATATGAGGATATTAGAAGTTACCTCTAAGTTCCATGACCTGTATAAAAACACTTGGCAAGTCATGAAACTCCTCAGTAACTTATAATATCCATATTATTTACAAGAGGGGGTATGTTATTCACTATATATATTGTATGTTCTGTTTGTCAAGACGTTGCCATGACAAAATTGTACAACACTTAATGAGCAGCATTAGCCGTATTCTATAAAACTTAATCTAAAAACAAAATGCGTTTGTCAGAATAAAATAAGTAGAATGATAAAGGAAAGCAGTTTATCACAGTTTCTGCACTTCGTGGTTTGCTTAACTTTTTGGCCAATGTCCTTCCTGGACAGAGGTCTAGTGAGTGTGAAGGTGTATTGGACTACAATTATTGCACTACAAAGTCAAAGGTTACAAATAACAGCAGGTCAATACTTTAGAAGCCAATGCAAGAAATAAATGAGCTAGAATGCCAGGAACAAAGAGAGTTCAGTAAGAGCAGCGGTGATCGCAAGTATGAGTATGACCAATAATGAAAATCTACACAGCTGCAAAGAAATTTAAAAAGGTAGAAATGTTGTCTAGATGCAACCAGATGCAATATGTAAGTGCACTACATAAACCCAAAAACTCAGAAAAGCTTGAACTCACTGATATATATAATTTTATATGGAGTTGACCTTATGGGTTGAGACATAATGACAAATAATGTAAAATCAAACATTATTGGACATGCTTTATTAAAATGTCCTTTTCTTATACAGTATCAGATGTTTCTAAAGCCAAGACATAATTTTGTATAGATATTAAGAAAATCTGCACTATTGGGTCAGTGAAGCTTGGATATGGGCACTAGCTTTGGCTTTCAGAGAATAGCTACTTTTTCAGCAAACATAAATAGTAGAGTTTATTTTTTCAAAGTAATCAAATTTCTGCAAAAAAATTACTGAAGAAGCTACTGAAATGCATTATCCATATCAAATTATTCATTTGGTATAAAATAATCAACCACCTACTCATGTTTGCACAGCTGTATTTGTTAGCACAACCATAACTCAATCTCAGAATATTAATAAATCTAAATTCAATCCAAGTACAACTATGGGACCTGTTATCCAGAATGCTCAGGACCTGGGGTCTTCCAGATAATGGATCTTTTCTGGAATTTGGATCTTCATACCTTAAGTCAACTAGAAAATCCTTTAAACATTAAATAGATCTAATAACCTGGATTTGCTTCCAATAAGGATTAGTTATATCTTAGTTTGGATCAAGTACAAGGCACTGTTTTATTATTCCAGAGAAAAGGGAAATACATTTTTAAATTTTGGATTATTTGGATGAAAGAGTCTATGGCCATTCTGTAATTCGGAGCTTCCTGGATAACGGGTTTCTGGATAATGGATTCCATACCTGTACAGGAAGGAAGATAATATACAGGTTGTTGAAATGAGAAGCAGAGTTGCAATCCTAGTTTGTCGTTAAATGATGCCTAGCAGTGAGTTCTGGACATCTCTCATCCAGATTTTGCCCTGCCCAAAAACTATCAATGAGGTGCTGGAATGAGATATTAAAGCAAGGTTTGGACTACCATGGGACACACTAGGAAGGTACCCCGCACTGCAGCAAAGAAGCATGCAAGATACATCTATCTGCCCACTGGTGATGAAGCTTGTAGACATCAAATGGTGATCCCTACAGTGAGTAGTGTGCTTGCCATGCACAAACAACCCGCCTACCACCTTCTTACTCTAAAGTGGACTGGTAATATGTGTACAGAGCTTTACAGATACAGAACTTGCATTAATACCCACTGAATAGCAACAACTAATTAATTCAAGTACAGGTAACAAGAAATAGTGTCATATTAAGCAGCTAAGATTAGGTACCTTATGTTTCCTAGGAAGTGGAGAATCCCTGGTTTGTCCCCTGACAGCAGGTATAATACCACCCATGTAAAAGGAAACAGAAAACTTGTTCAAAAAATTTTAACTATTGCATTAAAGAACCCAGTGCAATTGCACGTACCATAGTAAAATTCTCCTTTTTGGTACATCATGGGTATTTGCACTTCACTCTCGTCATCTTTAGTGAAGGAAAATGTCCTAGTATTCTCAGGCCTAAATTGTGACTTCCAGTTTCCTTTAAAGTACAGCGCATTGACCAGAACCAACTTTGTCAAATCATTGAAGTCATCAGCTGTGAAAAGATCCCGAATGCGGTCTGTCAGGGAGCAAGAAATAAAGGTTAGCATTGCTGCACAGCATAGAACACTTTCTCTATTCATACCCGTATTTCTCAACTATCACTTTCTTTCAAAATGATCTTCCTACTGTACTTTTCATATTATTCTGCCCATATATTCCACTATTCTTGCACATATTATAGTTACAAAAAAATGACCAAAATCATGGGACATTTAGCCTGTGATGTTCAGTCATGCCTGTGTAAATCTGCTAATCAATGAAGGGTTTATTTTCCTCATTCAGTCATGGGTTTTCACACTATACTTCTAGCATGTGTTCAATGTGCTTATTAGGAGCTATGGGTAACTACAGTAAATCTTTTAAAGCTTTCTCTTTGTGTTCCCTCCATTGATAGTCCTGGTTACATGTATAATTGATGCATTTGTCTGTTCTCCTCCAGCCAATACTCCAATTCCCACAACACCTTGCATACTCAGCATATCTTTTCTTTGTAAGTCATTCAGTGTAGAAGGCATGGTCTTGGCTGAAAAAGAGCTGACTTTTATCATATTGTTTTAATAATACTTGCAGCCAGGACCAGCAGTGCAGATACACATCACGTGTTTATGTGGTCCGTTTGCATGCAAGCCAGGCTGTTTTTTCCTAGACAATGCTGGGTAGAGGCCTATTTGACAAATAACATTGTGGTATACCATACTATTTGAGAAATTCTCAGCAGCACAAATGTTTTGCAATGCAAAACTAATAAATGTAATATCAAATTTCCTGTGCCAGTAGCCTACAGGCTGTTGTAATCCTTTTACACAGCTAAAAATTGCTTACAATAGTAAAGAATATAAAAGCACTAAAAAGTGCAGGTTTTCAATCACGATTAAAACAAAAATACTTATCTTCTTTGTCTAATAATATATGGCTAAAGAAATACAGGAATGAAGATAACATACTATTAGTGTGGTTTTCCACCCACAAATTGATGTGACTTGCTACTGCTGAACCTTGACTGAAGTCTACATTCTCTACTTCTGCCTTGAAGTATTTTTTCATTAACTGGATGAACTTGTCACTGATATGGAATCCATTCTGTAAATAAAGGGAGTTTGCGATGCTCAGCACATAATGCTTTTCCTGGGCTGTCAGCATGCTGGAAAGATCTTTTAAGAGAGAAAATTCTTCACCTTCAGAAACGAAAAAGAAAATAACAATTACAGACACTCTCCATCAAATCCGGCCAATTACATTGCTCTATAAAGGTAAGTTCCCTGTAAGACTTGACATATACTTTGTCAATTCCAAAGATAATTTTCCACAGCTTTGGAAACAAATGTCTTCTACCTACGGGGGATGTGCAAATAAATTGTGCAATAAATATCTGACAAGCTTAACATGTGGTAATAAACACAGGTCTGTATTAAAATAAGCAGATACAATAGCAGTTTGCTATCTCCATGTATTCCAGAGGGGAATGCATAATATAGGTTAATAGTAGGGGCTTTAGAACATGACTAAAATCTAATTTCTGGCTTACATGACACATACATTCATTTCAGTAGGGAATGTAGCCGTGTATACCATAAGTCTAAATAAAGTGTACATCATCAATATAAATGAAGCCTGGTTCAATCACAGTGCCCCAAACCAGGTATGCTTTTTGAACAGCCTCAGTACAACACTGGCAGAAAACAATGTGGATGACTAATCCTGACAAAACCAGCTCTTATTACTGTCCTGCTGTTGGGACAGCCAAAAAGCATGTGCCATTCGAAGAAACCAAAGTCCTGATGTTTTAGAGAAATGACTGTACGATCTGCAAGTTTAAGATTTTCTGGGATCAAATCAATCATTTTTGAACAGGCAAATCAGGTGTTAAATAGCTATTTACTAAAATTGGATACTTTTATCCTGAGCCATGTTGACAAGATTAAACGATTCAAATCAAAACAAAATGTAGACCAAGGGCAATTAAAGTAAAGGGCCAGTAAGATCAATACCACAAATTATTATTAGTTCTGAAAAAATCTCTCTGTATTGTGTGATGTATTTAATGTTTTTATTATAGCAGGTTTGTTACCAGCTCTGCTGTCTTCAGCCATCTTCGGAGTGTAGACATAGCAAAGCCCCATATGATCTTTTCTGAAACTACAGGTTTTTAAGTACTGATGAACAATTCAAAAGCTACTAACTTCTACCTTACATTTCTCTTGCCACATAGACCAGGATTGTATTTTTGCAAATTAATACCCATAATGCACTACAGGGGATGTAGGGAAAATGGATATTCTTTGCTAAGAAACATCACACTCATTAATGAATGAATGATTGGCTACATACCATTCTTTAGTTTGTCATATCCAAGGACATGTCGAATCTCTTTAAGGCTAGATCCATGTGCTCCCAATTCCACCATCCCTAAAGCTATTGCAGTGCTCAGAGGGGAGAAGATTATGTTTTCATCTTCTTTAGTGGCTCGTAGCTCGTGGTAAACTTTGATAGAAAACTCATTAACTGCCGCATCATGGACACTAGTACCAAACACTAGTGCCTGCATAACAAGTAAGGAGAGTAAGCTGAAGTGATGCATGGCTGGAAAGAATCTAAACAGATAGAAGGGGGGAAGACACATTATAAAATTATTGCACAAAAGACAATAAACAAAACATAAATTAATATCTTATTCTTTTTAGCAAGAAAATCAATTTTCATTCAATTCAGAATACAGTACAGGTATGGGACCTATTATCCAGAATGCTCGGGGCCTGGGCTGTTCTGGATAACAGATCTTCCCATAATTAAAATCTTCATACCTTAGGTCTACTAGAAAAGCATGTAAACATTAAATAAACCCGATAAGCTGGTTTTGCTTCCAATAAGGATTAGTTATATGTTAATTTGGATCAAGTATAAAGTACTGTTTTATTATAATAAAGAAAAAGGGAATCATTTTTAAAAATGTAGATTATTTGGATAAAATGGAGTCAATGGGAGATGGACTTTCTGTAATTCTGAGCTTTCTGGATAACAGGTTTCTGGGTAACAGATCCCATACCTGCATTGGAAGAACAAGATTAACAAATTGCACTTTGCTATTTTTATGATATTTAGCTATGAAATTTTTGATTACAACAAAAGTGTGGAACACATCTGCAGAGGAGATGCACAGTTCAATCTATGGGGCATATTTATCAGTAATCTACAAATGTGATTGCAAATATACTTGACATTTTTTTATGCAAATAGTTGGAATATATTAAAGGAAAATAAAATCTGTTTACAGCTTTTTTTCGGGCAAATTCGCCTATAGCTATTTTGTCCAAGTTTTTAATTAAATATGCTATTGCTCATTAAAAAAAGTGCAAAAATTAGTTCCGTTACAATTTATTTTCCTACAATCATTTTTTTACCACTTGAACTTAAAAATTGGTAAATCTACTGCTAAATTGTTTCCCGTTTCTAAACAATATGGATGTAGATGGTTTTGAGGTATTGGATGAATGGCAGAGATGAACTGGGAAGTTAAAATATATTTAGATATAATAACAAAAGGCATTGAAGTCTACCCATGGGCTTTATTTAGGGAATTTTTACTAATGAATTGGTCAGACCTCAAGTAGTGCTAAACTTATGTCAGAAATCACACTGATGGATACGCATAGGAACCAAATATGGTCTGATCATTGAGCAAGATGGCAAGTTGACAAATGAGCCAAATTCTTCCCACCTTGTGGGTGGCCAAATCAAAGTTCTGGTTTGATTCTTGTCCTTTGGGAAAACACAGGTCAATAATCAGCCCTTATATCAATAAAATCAGCATTTTATTTGCTTGCCAAAAAGGACCTCAGGAATCCACCACGGAGACAGATTGTGGCTGGTATGTCCTCAATATTCCAGCCTCTGTTGGTGTTACTGGACAATGTGTTACAGCCAAGAGTTGTAGAACTGACTATGTGAGGGGCATTATGGATTTTGTTGGATATGGCACTTCTGGATGGTGTCCCTGACATGCTCATACAATTGTTAAAATGGATACTCACTAAAAAACACTTTTTATTTGAAGGTCAGTTTTACGAACAGGTAACGTCAATGGGATTTAATGTTGTACCAGCCTATGCTAATTTATTGATGGCAGATTTTGAAAAGAAGTTTATGAGAATGCTATGTATTGGCCGTTTATTTTAGTTTGACTGCGTTACATACAGTATGTATATATGCATGTATGTTTATAAATTGTTTAAGAATATTAAAGCATATCTTTGCTTTTGCATATAACATGGCGTGCTAAATTTATTAAGGTGTGCATTGGGCTATTTTAGCATGTGTTATTTTGTTCCATGTTGGCTATAATTGATCTAAGGAAAATGGCATGTTCTTATAAACCCATAATAATAGTCACATAAGTTTCTAATGTAGAGTATCAATAAACAAAACTTTTTGTATAAGAGCATCCTCCTTACTTTAGATTTTGCCAAGATCAGCCCTTACACTAGCATCAAGCTTCTGTCATGCCTGCACCCAGAAGCACTGCGTCAGCCTGGCATGGAACGTGTGAGTTCACCTACTTCAGCACCGAAATAAGCCACGTCTTCCTATACAGTCCACACAGTGGGTGCAGGTAAGGAAGGCTGATGCTGTGTTTTTTTTTAATCAGCCCGATAATGCCTTAGCCATTAGCCTGATAATGCCTTAGCCATTCAGGCAGCAGTGAAGTACATTATTTTGCTTTGTGGGGCAGTGGCAATGACCTTAGGAATCTAGTTAAAGGGTGATGGCACAAAGGGCATTTTATTACTCACAACACACATGCTCACCACGGGCAACAAGGCACCCAAAAATACCTTTCCATAGCTATAAATGTGAATCACCACAGGGAAAACATTTGAATAACAAAACTGGTGCAATTTCATGCGATTACAGGATTCCTACGTTTTTCTGTGGTGATTCACATTCACTGGATTTTCAGGTGCTTTGTTAACCACAGGGAATAATTCTTCGCATGTAGCATCACCTTCAATCACTGCCATAAAGCAAGGCTTCTATTGTTTCCCAGAAAAGAAATCTGGGAAAATAGAAAAATAGTCCCACGAGTATCAGAAAACAGATTCCCCCATGTACATACCAAAATGCAGAGCACTGTATAAGCAGTGCAGTAACGCATGTTTCCAAAACTGCATTATTTTATACAGTATTTCACATTGTTTAAAGATAAGAGTAAACACTTGTTGACAGTATCCCTTTAAAGTTAAAGAGCCATGGCCTTAAGTGTACAGTGCATGTGTTATAGATCATGGCTTATAAGTCAGTTCAATGCTCTTTAAAGGTTAAAATGGCATCAAATAAATGTAAAATGTTTCAGGCATGAAACATATGACATGGAGCAGTATATTTGTGATTTTTTGTATAAGTATTGTTGCCTTGCTGGGGTGCTGGGTTCAGGTGTATTTGACCTCATGGTGCAGTTTTTTTCCAAGGGCAGAAAACATGCTGACAGTTTAATTGGATCCTGACTAAATTGAACTTTGTGTGATTGTAATAAGGATTAGACTGTAAGCTCCACTGGCACAGGAGCTGATGTTAAGTGACTCCGCCTTCTCTGCAATCTCAGTGATGTATAACTAATATTAGAGAACTTCTGCAATAAAGCTCCCATATTTTATATATATATATATATATATATATATATATATATATATATATATATATATATATATATATATATATATATATATATATTTTTTTTTTTTTTTTTTTTTTTAGTTCTTGGAGGTTATGTGAACTCATAATTATAGGTGCACATTTGTAAATAGATCCAGCAAGTGTGATCTTAATCAAAATGTATTCTTTAGCAAAAACATTACATTAACAGACACTGGAACCAAGGATTACAGCTATTACAGTTATACAGATGCTTAGTATTGCATTTGCCAGCAAGCTACTCTGTTTTTCATTCTTTTTAGATCTTCCAAAGCAAAGGAATAACAACAAAAAAACAGCAAATCAGGAAGTATACTAAGAATAATCCAACAAAGGCTTTTGAAGGGTCACTTTCTCCTACATCTCTTTATGTAAATTTCCATGCAATTATGTTAGTTAGCTTAGATCACATTCTTTCATGTTTCTAAGAGGATAGGATGGAGAAAACTTCATATGACTTTTAGAAGAATTACCAAACTACTAAAATAAATCAGAGCTGGGAGCTAACAATATAAATTTCAATAGGAAAATGGTCTTTTTTAATAGGTTGCAGATTGCATAAGTGTCTGAAGTAACACATGCTCGGCTTCCTCTGAACTTTAAAGAATATTCCCCAGTCCATTTGTATTATTGTTTATGGTCCAGTTTACATCTATAAACAACATATAGCAAATGCTTATACAACTTTTAGCTACTCTATCTGTGCATACCTTTCTTTTGATCATGCTTAAATAAACTACGGGTGAATTTCTCCTGGCAGAATACCCCTAACCCTACACTTTGTGCATACAGGAAATGTTCCTGTTCCTTTTTGCACTATGCAGCAATTGACAGAAACGTCCTTTCAGCCTCACAATGTAATGTAAAGAACAGCGTAACCATTCATTTTCTTTCTTAATACTTCTGTCTTGATTTTACTTGTCTCAAGTGAAAAAGAAGAATCCATGACACAATCAGAGGCAATTGTACACTGCAATATAGTCTTTTCTTACACTTCTTCAAAGACCTCTGATTGCTTTTGGTAGTTAGATCTTGAGCAGAACCCAAGGCTTATTTTTTTCAGACCGCCCTCCCATGGGACCAAAAAAACGAATTTGACCTCTGTCCAGCAACTCTTTGAAAGATTGTTAGTACAGGACAGCCCTTAACTTTTCTGGGTATATGCAACAGCCAAAAGACAGTGGCAAAAACAGTAACACAAGAGAGAAAACGAACAGGGACAATAAATGGGTTTCTTAAATTAAAGGGATTCTGTAATGATTTTTATGGTGTAGTTTTTATTTCTAAATGACGCTGTTTATACTGCAAATAATTTACTCTACCATGTAAAATGTAATTCCTAACCCATCAAGTGTATTTTTTAGTTGTAATATTGGTGTGTAGGCAGTCATCTCAGGTCATTTTGCCTGGTCATGTGCTGCAAAATTTAACAGCTTTTTGACAGGCTATTGTTTCTCCTACTCAATTTAACTGAAGAAGTCATAGTGGGACATTCTTATATCTACCAGGGAGCTGTTACCTGGTTACCTTTCCATTGTTCTGCTTATAGGCTGCGGGGGGGGGGGGGTGATATCATTACAATTTGCAGTGCTGCAGCAGTGACTGAGTGACTGAAATTTATCAGAGCACAAGTCACATGACTGGGGGCACCTGGGAAACTGACAATATGTCTAGCCTTGTGTTCAATTTCAAAATTAAATATAAAAAAAATATATTTTGCTCTTTTGAAAAAGGTATTTCAGTGCAGAAGTCTGCTGGAGCATCACTATTAACTGATGTTTTTCTTTAAAAAAAAGTTTTCCCATGACAGTATCACTTTAAGAATAGCACCAAAAATACTGTTAAACAAAATCAATTTCTGGATTTGGCCAAATATTGACTGCTCCACAAAATAATTGGCAAAATACTAAAGCAAATGAAACATTTCATAATCTGATATTATGTGATAAAAGTTCCATGTTTCAGGTTTGGATAATGTAAGCCTTACTATGAATCCGGCAAAAAGAGCAGGCAATCATCTATATCCTGAATTCTGTTAAACCATGAGTAATGTAGCCACCCCTTTAGAAGATTTGGAAATACCTCAAACTAACATCAGGAGTTTAAGTTTTTCAGGCAATCCTGGGGGGGGGGCAAAATGTGATACCTGGGTATATTTTATTTGTTGCTGTTAAACTATAACTTAGTTCCCTCAGCATTAAAAAGCTATAAGAGAATAACCATACAATTGCAGTTCAGCAACAGAAGAGACAGAGACTTGACACGGTTTATCTTTAAAACAGTAATAGAATTATTTTCAAATTAAAATATTATATAAGACATACACATATCTGTATTACAATACATAGACGTGCATGACATTCAGACCATTCGTTTAAGTAAGCTTTATTTACAAATTGTGCAATTTAAATATTCACAATAGAATTACCAATATAATTTTGACATGGAAGACAAAGACCTGAGGGTACCAGATTACATATTACAGCAGATTAGCTTTTTACAATATAAACATAGCCTGCTAGAAACCTACTATTTCCCAGTCAATAAGGGTAAGGCCACACAAGGAGATTCGGGGAGATTTTGCCGCCTCATCGAGGCAACTTTAGGCGACTATTGAAAACGCATCGCCGCGTGTGCTTTAGCACAGGTGACTTTTCATTGTAGCCTATGGGAAACAAGCTGAGGCAGTTCGGGGAAATAGTCGCTCAGAAAATGAGGCGATTAGCCGACAAAATCTCCCTGAATCTCCTCGTGTGGACTAACCCTAAGGGTGTCATGAAAAATACAAACATTTCTAAAATTCCCTAATCACAAAACATAGTATACTCTCTATCCAGTCTCCAATTAGATTTCAAGTAAACATACACTTGCATTAAGCTCTTATTTTTCCAATTAAGTATAGCTGAAGAAGGCTCAGAGCCCAGCATCCTGGTTCCCTAGTCCATGAGAAATATCTGAAGATTCCAAGTGATGTGACTCCTCTTCTTTGCATTAGCTTTACCGGCAACACACATAAAATCTGTATTCTTATTTGCCATTCCACTTATAAGGAATGATCCAGCAGGATTAAATTAGGTTTAGTACACAGAATGGAATATAAGACAAATTGGTTTATAGCTCAGATAATATTCTTTAATTGATAAACACATACATGTATGGGATGGAATCCATTATCCAGAATGATTGGGGCCTTTGAGCCGAATTTTGGTTTTCAGTAGTTTGGATCAACATACCTTAAGTTTACTAAAGCGAGTTTCCGGGTAAGGGTCCAATACCTGTATATAATACACAAAAGCCATGAATATCTTGTAAATTATATCCTTATAAACGGTGAGTTCTGATGTCATCAGTTATAAATGGTGAGTTCTGATGTCATTTCTGTCACATGATTCATTAAAACTTGTGTATTATAATAAAGTACCCCCTGTTGCAAAATATGAGGATATTAGAAGTTACCTCAGACTAGGGAACCAGGATGCTGGGCTCTGAGCCTTCTTCAGCTATACTTAATTGGAAAAATAAGAGCTTAATGCAAGTGTATGTTTACTTGAAATCTAATTGGAATTCTCTCCCTGAATCAGTTGTACAGGCTGATACATTAGATAGCTTTAAGAAGGGGTTGGATGGCTTTTTAGCAAGTAAGGGAATACAGGGTTATGGGAAATAGCTCATAGTCCAAGTTGATCCAGGGACTAGTCCGATTGCCATTTTGGAGTCAGGAAGGAATTTTCCCCCTCTAAGGCAAATTGGAGAGGCTTCAGATGGGTTTTTTGCCTTCCTCTGGATCAACTGGCAGATAGGTAGTTAATATAAAAAAAAAAAGGTTGAACTCGATGGACATGTGTCTTTTTTCAACCTTACTTACTATGTTACTATGTAGTTTCATGACCTGTATAAAAACACTCGGCCTTGTGTTTTTATATGGTCATGAAACTCCTCGGTAACTTATAATATCCTTATATTATACTTTATTCACTATATATTAAACAGAGGAGCAATGTAATTTATACAGTTTTTTGAATGTACATTCCAATATCACGGATTGATATTTAGAATGTCAAGAGAAATCATACTTGGTATTTGTAACCATTAGCCAAACATATTTTTAAACATCATTTTGGGGAAGTGTAAACACAAACATAATTGGGACCAGAAGGCATATTTATAAAGAAGAGATTTTCTGCCACGGATGGCTCCATAATGCACACCTACATAATTTAAAGCGGTGCACAGGTATGGGATCCATTATCCGGGAAACCAGCTATTCAGAAAGCTCCGAATTACGTAAAGACCATCTCCCATAGCCACTATTTTAGCAAATTTTTAAGAATGATTTCCCTTTTCTCATTATTAATAAAACAGTAACATGTACTAAATGAAGATATAATTAATCCTTACTGGAAGCAAAACCAGCCTATTGGGATTACCATATTTAATGTTTACATGATTTTCTAGTAGACTTAAAGGGGAACTCCGGCTTCCAAACCAAAATTTGATAAAGAGGCTTACATAACACCCCTAATATACCATCACAGTTATCAGTTTCTTCTAAAAGTATGAATAAATGCCACTTTCTATGCTGAAATCCAGCTGTTTAACAGTTCTTCTCTTCTGCATCATTTGAAATCCTGGCAGGGAAGGAGGGACTAAACACCGATGTTACAAATTGTAACAATTTCTCTGCAGCTTACAGGCAGCATGCAGGAACTACATAACCCACAATTCATTGCATTAGGATGTTCTGTTCCTTATTGAAATAAAGTGTGCAGGGAATTGTGGGGTGTGGAGTGACGTGGAAATTTCTTATATTTCGCCATATGGCCGCCACCGATGCGGGAAAAGCGTCTTTACGACCGACCTTTGCACAGTCGCCAGATCTTTCCCATCCGATTGTGTTAATCAGGCATGACTGCAGCATGTCGGGTGTGGCGCCGGTTGGGATTGAGGAATACGGACCACTGAACAAAGGTGTACTTTTACAAGATCACTGTGTCTGTGTATATGTATATTACCGGGGGAAGTGCCTTTTGTCCTGGTGTCTTTTGTTTGCCTAGGGCAGTCTACCTTTCCCCCCCCCCTCTTCTATGGACATGGGTCTGTGTGCTGGTTCCACCAATTGATTCATAGCATAACATGCTCATTGATTGGATATATTGTAAGACCACCTTTTGTCTTGGTGTATAATAAACCACTGGGCATTGTAGAAGGAGGCAGAATACTGGACCCCAGCTAAGAACGACTGCTGTGACGTTATTTCCGGGGGATTGAGCAACATCACCACACGATACATCAAGGTTTCCGGATCGATTGTCCACTAAGGCAAAAGATCATTTAAGTCTACCACAACAGGAGGAAGCAGGATGAGGACGGATGGCTGCTGATACAAAGTAACAGTAGTCAGCCAGCTCAGCAAAGTAGTCAGATTGATCAGCAGGAGAGCAGCGGGCTAGGCTTAGGGAACTGTTCCAAACCATAACAATTCATAAAAAGTCTGCATATTTTTTTTAATTGATGTATATTGCAAAGTTGCTTGAAATATAATGTTTGCTTTTCAAAATGTTGAAGTTATGTTTGTGTGGCGGTCCCCTACATTCAACTCAGCCCCATTAAAGGCCTTCTAATTTTTAATCACCCCCAGTGGTTATGATCACTAACCCTGGACCATAAAGGGTATTGTCCTGCAAACCATGTTCTTTTGTGTGGGTTCCCAGCACTAGGTTTGCAACCTTTTCAATTCGGTGAATCCAGGCAGGAGGCAGGGCGGATGCCGTCGGGGGAGGAACGGTGGCATTGCGGATCACCATGTCATTGACTTCAATGTCCTGTCCTGTTTTCACCCGGACAGCCCTTCCAAAAAAAAAAAACGGGCTGTCCGGGTGAAAACCAGTGGCAACCCTACCCAGCACACACTTGTGGTGGTCCAGGGCATTGAGCATGTGTAGTTTAGTAAAATGTATGGTTTTGATATACCCCACGTGCACCCCAGCACTGGTAGCTCAATGAAGATTGTACTGTGGCGCTCGCAGGACTATACTGTATGTCTGGCTGTTGTCTTTTCCATTGATGAGTAGGGGTAGGCAGAAGCGGAAGATTTATTTCTATAGACTACACCCTCATAAACCATATTTCAACATAATCCAGGTTCAAAGTAGGACCAAGCATCTAAGCAAGACAAGGGTAAGAATGTATGTGCATATCTTGCACTAGTTAGTAAGTAAGTAGTTTGAAGTCTGCATTTATGGGTCATTTTAGGAGGATTATTGTAGCCACAGAGCCGCCTGTGCCCTTCTAAAGAACATTTATGGCCAATAAGCTGGAATAACTCCATTATCATTTTATATAATCAACCCAATTAATAATCATAAAAGATTACCAGACTGCTACCTACCTAATACCGTACATGGAAAACGATGAAGTGTTTAACTTATAATATAGCATAATTCTCTTACCTCCTAAATGCATTTACATTTGGATTCTGTTAACCACAATAAGTTAAAGAAATACATTACATTTAGGGGCAGATTTAATAAATAAAAACACAACCTTAAATCCATATGGCTCATGCTTCCCTGTGATAGCACAGCAACCCCAAGCACATGATTAAATACCTAAGGGACCCCCTAACAAGTATGTCCAAACGCTAATAAATACCCACAAAGGTTCATCTCGCACAGGCAGTATAGGACAGGCAGAGCATGGCACACACAGGCAGTGTAGGGCAGGAGACAGGGAAACCTATCATGACCACAAAAGTAACTGATCATGCCCACTCTAAGATGAACTGTATTTTATCTACAGTGATACAATAACAGTACTACTCTAGTCTGAGGTGTGAACATGTGAATAATATGAGAAATTACAGTCTAAGGTGTGAACAATGGAGGTCCGTATACAGTTAGGTACATAAATATTTGGACAGAAAACTTTTTTTTCTAATTTTGGTTCTGTACATTACCACAATGAAATTTAAATGCAACAAATCAGATGCAATTGAACTGCAGACTTTCAGCTTTAATTCACTGGGTTGAACAAAGAGATTGCATAAAAATTAATTTTTTAACACAATCACTTCATTTCAGGGGCTCAAAAGTAATTGGACTAGGGGCTCAAAGACTATTTCATGGGCAGGTGTGACAAATTAATATACCTTAGTCTGCTCTGGTTCCTGTGTTATCAGCAGCTTGTTTCCCCTTCTTCTTGGTGCAGAGTGAAGCTCCGCCCCATAGCTTACTGAGCTGTCCTTATCTCTCCGACTAGTTGGAGAGATCATTTGCATACTGTGACATAGCAGAGAGGAAGGAAGGGCAAGTGTGTGCACTAGCAGCTTTTTTTTTTTTTCTCTTTCTCCTCATGTGCACTCCCTGCTTGTTCTGGTTCATTCCAGATCACAGCAGGAGCCATTTTGTACACACTGTTATTAAGGCAAGCCTTGATTCTCCTCAGAATCTGGTTGGTGCACCAAAATGGGGGACCAGATGTCCATCCCCATGCACTGGCTACAAAATTATATAGTTCATGTTTAATTTGAAAATGTCTGGGTGACAGGTCCACTTTAAGGTTGAGCCTTTGGACTTGACCAAAGTTTTGACCATAAATTGGGCCTGAAATGGAAGTTGAACTGAAAAGTTTTGCTAACCACTGAATTAGAGTGCTGAAAAAATCCCATTCAAATGCCAATGTGCCACTTGGTTTAAATAGATTAGATAGTGGAATTCAGCAGCAGATTTCTGCCATCTGGAAATTTCACCTTAAAGAAAAAAATTACAAATATCTAAAAATCTTGACTTGCAAGAGAAAATCAATTTCTTCATTGACATATAACCACAATTTCTTGACTTTTGATAATGTGGCCCAATACAAAGTTGTGAGCCTAGGCATTCCAGCTGATACAGAAACACAAATTAGCAATCAAAATATGAAAGTTGTTAAGATCACTTAAAAAAGGGTTATTTTCTACAGAATCATAGCTCATCTTGTTAAAACAACTACTGCCAGATCAATAAATCCTGCTGTTGAATGTGTTTGTTAACAGCATCCTTCCACAACATACATAATTAATGAATGTTCTAAACACCTTCACTGTCACTGAATGATAAATATACAAGTCTGTACAAGCTCTGAATGATCACAAAACTATGAAATGTAGTCACGAATTTTAAAGTGACCATGACAGCTACACTTAGTTCTGTACCACTGAACAGGGAATTGCCTATATATTACATTAATATAGCTCTCTATATTTCTTCTAGGAGCTAAAAAATCTAATGTGTTTTAACAATGGTTTAATTTATGTAATACACATTTCTCACATGTTGTGTTAGAGATTGCCAGCCAGGAGAAGTCCTTTATAGGTTGTTTAAATAAAACTACACCACCCCACTATCTTAAGGTGGAGAAGTCCTTTATAGGTTGTTAAAATACTACACCACCCCACTATCTTAAGGTTGGAGTTGTAGTCTAACACCTAAAGCAACACAGGATGATAATAAATGTCACAATACAAGGCTGATTAGTTATTAATTTAGATTCTCATCAAATGGCAGCACAGAAACACAATTACCATCAGAATGTATCAGCCCTGTAGCATCAGCTTACATGAAAGGCAAACATTTTCTGCTTGATAATTTGCAACAACCCCGAAGCTTAGCTTCTCACCAGTTCCCAGAACACAATGAACATGTGCGCGTCACTGACATGTCTTAAAAAAATCCAAGACGTGGAGGAACTTTGAAGGCATGGATTACAACGGCTATAGAGATGCTAAATATTTAGGCTGGTAAATCAAGCTCAGTATTTGGAATATGAAATTTCTAGCCTCATTCATTTTTAGGAGAGGCTCGATATGCTATTGTTCTTTATATAGTATACCATATATAATACACAAAAGCCATGAATATCCTGTAAATTATATCCTTATAAACGGTGAGTTCTGATGTCATCAGTTATAAACGGTGAGTTCTGATGTCATTTCTGTCAGACGACTCACTGAAATTTGTGTATTATAATAAATAAAGTACCCCCAGTTGTAAAATATGAGGATATTAAAAGTTACCTCGGAGTTCCATGACCTGTATAAAAACACTCGGCCTTCGGCCTCGTGTTTTTATACGGTCATGAAACTCCTTGGTAACTTATAATATACTCCTGATCTTTCTAACTCTGTCCTTTCCCAAGTCACAGACTGTCTCTCTGCTGTCTCCTCCTGGATGTCACAGCGCCACCTGAAACTGAACCTTTCTAAAACAGAACTCATCATATTTCCTCCAAGATCTTCCCCTGTCCCTCAGATATCACTCACTGTAAACAACACCACCTTTCATTCCACCACACAGGCACGCTGCCTAGGAGTCATCTTAGACTCTCATCTATCTTTTTCACCACACATTCAAACACTTGCAAAATCTTGCCGTATTCAACTGCGCAACATTGCTCGAATACGACCCTATCTCAGTTCAGAATCAACTAAAACACTGATTCAGTCTCTCATCATCTCCCGCCTTGATTACTGCAACTTACTCCTCACAGGTATTCCAACAAGTCACCTTTCACAACTCCAATCTATTCTAAACGCGGCCGCTAGACTCATTCATCTAGCTCGCCGCTCAACATCAGCTGCTCCCATATGTATGTCCCTTCACTGGCTCCCAATCTCTTCTAGAATCAAATTCAAATTACTTACACTCACATTCAAGGCCCTTAATAATGAAACCCCTCCCTATATTTCATCTCTAATCTCCAAATACACTCCTTCACGAAACCTACGCTCTGCTTCTGATCTTCGCCTCACTTCTCCTCTGGTCACTTCTGCCCATTCTCGTCTACAAGACTTCTCTCGGGCTTCTGCTTTTCTCTGGAACTCTCTGCCACAAGCTGTCAGACTTTCCCCTTCCTTCCAAACTTTCAAGCGCTCCTTAAAGACCCATCTGTTTAAAGAGGCCTATTCGATGTACCTTAATTAATCATTGCTGTATCAAAAATGACAAATTGTTTATACAATCCTAATGTCTCAATTGTACCCTAACCTTTTAGTTTGTAAACCCTATTGTACTCTGTAATCCTTGTCTGCTATCCACCATTTATTCCCTGTTTGCTATAACTGCAGTAAAGCACTGCGTATCTTGACAGCGCTATATAAATAAATGATGATGATGATGATGATGATGATGATGAAATGATGATAATAGCCTTATATTTTACAAGAGGGGGTACTTTATTCACTATATTGAAAAACACATCACTTTCTGTACCTATAATTGCTGTGACAATGATGATAATGATAAGGCATAGAGGAGGGGCAGACAATATTTGATTGACAGCTAAGATTTTTAAATGAGCTTACAACAGTTATTAATATTTTAATAAAAAATAGAAATTGGATTTCATGTTTAATTTTAAAAGGACTTTTATTATGCAGATATTTTTGTCTGGGTGACAGGTCCACTTTAAAGGAATTGTTCAGTGTAAAAATAAAAATTGGATAAATAGATAGGCCGTGCAAAATGAAAAAAAAAATTCTAATATAGTTAGCCAAAAATGTAATGTATAAAGCTGGAGTGACTGGATGTCTAACATAATAGCCAGAACACTACTTCCTGTTTTGCAGCTCTCTTGGTTTCCACTGACCAGATCAGAGACTTGAGGGGGGGGGGGCACATGGGTCATAACTGTTTGCTTTTGAATCTGACCTGCATGCTGAGGATCAATTGCAAACTCACTGAACAGTTACACTGTATGTTCCATGTAGCCCCCCTTCAAGTCCCTGACTAACTCAAGAGTTAGAGAGCTGAACAGCAGGAAGTAGTGTTATGGTTATTATGCTACACATCCAGTCACTCCAACCTTTATACATAACATTTTTGGCTAACTAGCTATATTAGAAACATTTTTTATTTTGCACAGCCTATTTACCCCTTTTTTATTATTACACTGAACTGTTCCTTTAAGTATCTGCACTGGGATTACTGCTGAAGGAAAATAAAAGTTTAAATTTAGATCAAAGCTCAATGGCTAAAAATAAAAAAAATAGATAAGCATATGGTCACTCAAAAATACAGCCTTAAATATTTTTGAGCGATACGAGTGCACCAGAAGAGATTGAGCCATTACAATCTTATTCGATAGAAAGTATTTCTGGGTGATTTATCAGCCGCAAACTGGATTTTGAATGGGCAACAAAAAACCTGCCTGTAATGCAGCGGATATAAACAGAGAGAGCAATTACATTTAGAATTAGCTCTTAAACTAGTGGCAAAACAACCATCACCAAAGTCACCACCATTCAGGAGCCCCTCTGTCACCCACACCTGAGCTCCATCACCAGATGTCAATATGGGATGCTTGAGGATAAGGATCATAGAACATGAGCAGAGGGTCACAGTCCCGCTCTGTCTGTAGTCCCATTACGTTCCTGAGGTCTTCTCCCCTGTTACAACTCTGTTGAAAGCCACCAAGAGCTTTAATTAATGTATGGTGGAGATTTGCTTAGAATTGCATTTCCTTTCATTCATCCTTCAATAAATAGCTTTGTGTGATCCCCCTTAAAAATGTCTAACAGTTTTTTTTAAAGTTTGCATTTGGGAGTTCTGAGATTGTGCTTACAAATTTGCCAGAGAGCTAAAAAGTTTATACCGAGTGTTAAACAAGTGGGGTTTGGGAGTTGCTAAATATACCATAAAGGATTTTAGAGTTTGTTTTACAGTTTTAGTTTGGGTGGAGCCCCTTGTAAGTTTTAGTCAGTAGTTTTGGTCTATGTATATGGCCTATTAAACCTTGAATTTTTCTGGTCAACTTTTTTAAAGGGAGAAAAAAAACTAATGTTTTTGAGGAAATATAATCCTTAAATTTTCAAAATTTATGATGCCCTGGAGCTGCTAAAAATCCAAACCTGAAAATATTCCAGCTAAAACCTTTCGAAGTCATGTGAAGTCAATGGCAGATAGTCCCTTTAACAAGTGGAACATGTTTTATACCTTCAGTTTTGGGCTGTTTGACGCTGGTTTCGTTAAAAAAATCAAATAGATGAATTCGATAAAGTGACGATTCGAATGAATGCATCTTTTTCCCACACCGATTTTTCAAGAAGTTTTATTGGTAAATTATAGGGATTTAGTTTGGTCAATTTTCTTTTTTGATTAAAGGATGAAAAAGTCAAGTTTTAGTAAATACCCCCCCCCCCCCACCAAAATGTTTCCTTGAGAGTATTAGAATTGTAGGGAACACACCATTATGTTTGGATTTTTATAAATGATTGAGGAAGCAGAGCATACATGTAAATGCACATGAATAATATAACAAAGAATAACATTAGACAGAATATCCATACTGCAAGTGGGCACTGTACAACATGCACAATACAAGACCGTATATTAAAGGGGATGTTCACCTATGAGTTAACTTTTAGTATGATGTATAGTGTATATATTTTGAGACAATTTGCATTTGATTTTGTTTTTTTTGTGATTTATGGTTTTTGAGTTATTTTGCTCTTTATCTAGAAGCCCTCCAGTTTGCAATGTCAGCAATCTGTTTGCTAGGGACCAAATGACCCTAGTAACCATGCATTACTTTGAATAAGATACAGGAATATGAATAGGAGAGGTCTGAATTAAAAGTTATGTAAAATAAAGTAGCTGTAACAATACATTTGTAGCCTTTCAGAGTATTTGTTTTTATAGATGGGGTCAGTGATCCCATTTGAAAGCTGGAAACAGTGGTGCAAGTGGATATTAATGGATCCAACATCAAATTCTTTTTCAGGCCCCCAAAATGTCTAGAGGTGGACCTGTTTTACCAATATTTATTCAACTTCTATATGAATTATAACCTCATGGGGCCCCTATACCACCTGGACAACCCTGGAGCTGAAGGGTCTGCTTTAATTGTAGTTTCACCCATGGCTGGAAAGACTCAGTAGAAAAGGGCAAATAATAAACTAAAAAAAAAAAAGGACCAACTGAAAGGTTGCTTAGCACTGGCCATTCTATAATATACTAGAAGTAAATGTGAAGGTGAATGCCTTTAAGGCATTAAGTGTAACGAATAAGCCACATACATCTTCATTAGCCAACATATAATAGTGAGACAAATACAAAACTACAACCAAAACAAAATAAATCGTTTGTAAGAATAAGCAAAACGTTGCGACCTGGGACTGCGCAGCACAAACCTCTCCATCACTGACTTGTACTACACCCAAACTATGTTTCTTACATATTCATACAGAAACTCTGACTCCCTGTGTAACAGGACACAACGCCATCGCCTTGTTGCGTTTAGAATGGAGCACATAAATGACTGTGTGATAGCGATGCACCTGTACCAATGCGCTAATGATTCCCAATTCAGGAACATGCCATCCTGTATCTAACTGTACAGACAAGCGCAGCTACAGCGAAGCTCTCCGCTCACCTCAACAGCTGCCACACCACCACCTACTCCAGCTGACTGCAGCCCGAGCTTTTCTGCTGCACCACTAGCTTCCCTGGAAAGTCTTACATCACGGCTAACTAGCCAATCAGAGCGCCACCTACCACTTTCCACAGCGCCTATTGGCCGGAGCAGACTGTCCTCCCTGTGTACTCTTCGAGAAGGAGGGCATGTGTTGTTATGACAAGCCTTTAGCGCGAACGGAATTTCGGGAGATGTAGTTCATCTATGAATGTCGTGCAGTACGCCGATCACAAAAGAGAACTACGTTTCCATGCGTCCTCCGCACACGTTTGAGTCGTCCTCCTGAAAGGTGAACTCATTGGACTGATTCCGGGCAACGCCTTGTTTCTTCTTCTTCAGCGGACACTTCTCGGAACGAACTTCCGGTGCCTGGGTATAAGGTTCTGTGGGTGTTGTGGACACTGAGTCTGGTGAAGCCTCGTTTGCTCCCCGGATATACAGGTATAGCGCCGGGTTCTGGTTCAGGGCGATACAGCTGCTCCGATGTAGTTTGAAGTGAGAGTTTCCGGGTTTGTGCAGCTTCCTTGTGCTGACTGTGCGAATCTCAGCTGGGCCTGTGGTGTCAGTGAGAAGCAGGAAGAGCCGCTCTGTCAGGCCAAAGGCTACTATTTATCTCCACACACACTTCACACATAGGAGCAGTTTTGCTTCCCAGTAGCTGTCACAGAGGCCGACTTGTTTCTCACGAGAAAACTTCTATTTGCTTTTACATGAAAAGTGTTTAGAAAGAGCCATCAACTTGATATGTCTGCCGAGACTCCCAGTGAGCGTGGAATTAACCCATTGCATTTACACTTCTAACAGATATACTATATAGTGGGTGAGTTGACCTACCAGGGAACGAGTTATTTAATAGAGGCAATAGAGTGATGTGGTTAATTCATTAGACATTATAGTAGGTCAGTCAGAGCAATCGAAACCACTGATTCCAAAGGTGCAGGTATTACAGGTGTTCATATTGAAGGTTGAAGGTATGACTGGCTGACTACATGGCATGACAAAAGGAGCTTTAGAATTGGGCATAGTGAAAGACTGTGCAGGTTTGCTATATATGCAGTTATTGTACTGACTGTAAATGGCAAGTCACAATGTCCATCATTAGTTATGCATATCAGCCCACATTACCCCAGACAATCCAACTTCAACAACATTGCTTTGTTACTGGATCATCTCTCTATCATTGCTGATCAGGTTAGGTTTGCCTTTCCTTGGACCTTAAGTTATTTGTAAGCAGAATTACAATTGTAATTGTACCATCTGTCAGTCTGTTGCTTTCCACACATTGTTGTTCCCACTAACAAATTTGTAGCGTTGTTGCAGTACAATGCTTACCTCCAGCCAACACTTGATTTCCCAGAGTGCCTTTCACACTCCTTTGATTCTTAATTGCGAGTCACAAAACATGCACATCATTGTGTCTTCACTTGAGGGATACGGACAACTAGGAAAATAATCAATGTACATGCTTAAGCGATAGGCATTATTTCAATAGCAATCATGTTTACAAATGTTAAGGGGAAACTCCATATATATTTTATTTTCATAAGGCATTAATATGACATGCATGTTAACTTTGCAGTGTGTATATAAATATGTATATTTGTGTGTGTGTGTATATATATATATATATATATATATATATATATATATATATATATATATATATATATATATATATATATATATATATATATATTAGGAGGATCAGCACACACTGTCTTGTTGGTGAAGAGAGTTTTCTTTTATTGTGAACAAAATTACATCTCAATCCAATGATGCAATTTTTGTTCACAATAAAAGAAAACTCTCTTCACCAACAAGACCGTGTGTGCTGATCCTCCTTATACCATTTATACACTGTTTGATCGTGCACTACTGGAATAACCTCGTTTTGAGTGCTGGTACTGTGGGATTATATATACATATATACACAAATTTCACTTGTCTTAAAGTTATTTATAAATGTAATTGCATTTGAAAGTAGTACAGGTAGGAGTCCTGTTATCCCGAGCGATTGGGACCGACCTGTGGTTTTCCAGGCAATGGATCTTTCTGTAATTTGGATCTTTATACCTTACGTCTACTAAAAAATCATGTAAACCTTAAATAAACCCAAATAGGCTGGTTTTACTTCCAATAGGGATTAATTATATCTTAGTTTGGATCAAGTTTAAGGTACGGTTTTATTATTACGGAGAAAAAGGAAATCCTTTTTAAAAAATTTGAATTATTTGGATGAAATGTGGGAGACAATCATTCCGTAATTCGGAACTTTTTGTATGACTGGTTCCTGGATAATGGTTCCCATACCTGTATGTCAGGGGACTGTGGGCTCGAAGGGCCCAACAGGGTTTTTTCCTCTGGAACTCTGGCTGACATTGCTTTTTGCACTTCTGACTCTTGCAGTGTCACAGACGCCAGCACTTTTCCAGCGAGAACTGCAGGTCCCACGGTGCCTTTCACGATTCTTCACAGAACTTTAAATCAGATGACTTCTATAACTTTGTTTAGAGAGTCCGCTCTAACAGTGTAGAGAATAAAAACAGATGGTTGTTGCTTTCTGTATTAATTACATCTGAAAATCATTGAATTTTTAAAATGTATGTATACTGGAAAGTTGGTTGGAGTTACATTTTCTTATATTTGGATTCTAATATTAAAAAATCGAGTGCCGTCCAATAGAAGTGATCCCATACCATAAACTAACCAGGGTTTTTCCCAACTTGCTGTCACAGTATGCAAGGAGTTTATTTTAACAGCAGAAGAAGGGTTGCAGTTTGTTCATAGACTTAGCAAGGGGTGAGCCCAGTTGTATACCAGTCCATGCTACAAATACAATTGATGGCTGTGAGGCTAAAAAAGATAAAGCCCCAAGATCTTCATTGCTGGATAGCCTAAAATCTATGTAGGCACCAGTCTTTCATATTGTTGTCATTGGAGCCAAGACAAACCTTTTTAGAGCTGTACGTGTGTATGCTTAATGTTATGCATTTCTTACAGAATGTATGTCCAACTTGTATTTAATGCTTGGTGTGTGGCAGAAGATACTGCAATGCATCGGGTTTTAATTATTATTATTTTTTTTTTTCATGGAATCCTTTTGGGGAAGAATCTCAGTAGTATTATTATTATTATTATTATTATTATTTTATTTATTTTGCAAGATTTTGGCACTGATCTAACAGCCTTTTTAGGTTCTTGACCTGTGTGGGAATTCTCTCTTGGGCTGTGGCTACAGTCAAACTTTGAGGAAATCGTTTTCAGTTCTTTTCTGTGGCTAAAAGGAATCTTCCCCCCCCCCTCCTCACACTTTGAAGCTTTTCAAAGGTTGAACATGTAACTTTCTGTTTTTATGACACCTGGCTAAAGGTATGAATGTCTTTATGTAGGCTTTAAGTGTCTGAAAAAGGTGTAAATTTCTGTTAATCATTATGGTTTCACCTTTACCTCACTGTTCCCCCCCCCCCCCAAGTTAAAATGTAATAAAGATTCTGAATAATGTTCCGTGTACAATTACCAGAAGGTATGGTTTCACCTACTAAAAAATGGGTCTGTAAAGTGTGAAATCTGTAAATGTAAACCAGTTATCCAAGGAATGGTGTTAATCCTACTCGCTTTTCTTTACTGGTCTGATTTGTCGTGAAGACAGATGCAATTGGCTAATTACATTAAACTGATGATTACTCAAAAGTAGTTAAAGGGCTTGTAAAACCCAAAATAAACTTCTTTTCCTAATTAAAACCCTAGAATTCTAAGCAGCTATACATTAAAACTTAACTGCAATGTGTCTAATGATTCACCACTCAGGCCGAAGCTGTGCCTGTCGGTGCAACTACAGGAATCTGCTGATTAGTGGATCCACTGATTGAAATCTGTGGGCAAGAGTGAACCATTAAATAAACATTGTGTGCTCTTGCCCTTAGGCTTGCAATATAACTTTTCCTCAGATGTATTCTGTGGCTTGAAGTCCCTCTGCTTTCCATAGTGATGGTGAACTAATACTCTCGAAAGCAGGGAGTCCCAGAATCCTCACTTTACACTTGAACAATGTTAGACAGTGGTTGCGTGACACTGTGAGCCTAAGGGAGGATAGGGACTGTTCCTTGAAATCAGTCATTGATAGTGGGAGCTGCCATATGTTACCTCCTCAGCCTGACCTCCAGATGAGCAGAATTATTTTGAGAGACAACTTAAGGCTCCTTGACGCTTTCGTAGTGACTCAAGTTCATGTATTTCTTCCTTTTAGAAAATATGATTTTCTAGTGTTGGCAAATAAATTAACTGATCTCTTTAAACAAAACATCTCTCAAAAAAATGAGCAGTAAGTTCAGTATATAAAATATGGCTTTTCTTTTTCTATTTGTGACATGGGGTTCAGTTAACAGAACACCCCAATAATTTGTATCTGGGATATCAGGGATGTGCTGAATCTAGAATTCGGTTCAGTATTTACCCGGGATTCGGTCTTTTTAAGTAGAATTCTGATTTGGCCGAATTCAAGTCACTGTCCAAACTGAATCCTTAAAATGAAGTGACTTTTTATCACACAAAATTTTAAATAAATTCAGCCGCACACATGGTGTGTAGTTTATTGGACCCTTCCTAACCATAATTTGCATAATAGTGAATGTTGGTGCATCCCTAATTTTTACTTGTTTTGTAATTTGTCTATTTGTCGCCCTCTTAAAGTAGTACATTAGCTTATTGTTTTTCTTCTGTAGACTTATTTTTAAAATATTTTATATGTATATAAAGTAGGTTAGCAAACGTATAGCTACAGTATATAACACTTCATTTTCCATATTATCAAGATATATTTTTCCAGTAAATATCCTGTTCTTCCATGGAACATTTTTATTGTTTTTATTCCTGAGGAAGTTGTCTGATCAAAGCCCTTAGATATTTAGGTTTCATACTTTGAACTTTTGGGCTATAATTGAAAAGATAATTTTAAAGGGTTTGTTCACCTTCAAACCCTTTTTCCATTCAGTTGGTTTCAGATTGTTCACCAGAAATACACTTTTCCCAATTACTTTCTATTTTCTATTTGTGAGTGTTTTTCTAATATTGAAGTGTAAAGTTACATTTTTCACCTTCTAAAGCAGCTCTGGGGGGGGTCGCCAACTCTTTAACTGATGTAAATTGATACATTTGTTATCTTTTGTCCTTGCTGTGCAGAATCCCTGAGTTTCATTACAGGCAGCTGTTAGAATTGATACAATAGTTGCTAATATTCCACAGATACTGCTGAGAAATGTATCAACTAAATGTAGCAAATTGTAATAGTTCACAATCCATTTCTGCATCACTGAGCTGCCTGACTGAAACACTATAGGCAGGACTTTTGGGAGAACGGTAAAAAAAAAAGATGGAAAGCAATTGAAAAAAGTATTTGTTTTTGGTGAACAAAAAAACAAAAAAATCTTGGTCTGATGTGGTGTACAGAGAACTTTAATTTTTACCCACTGTGACCTGCAGCAGCTTTTCCTGGATTGAAGGGAATGTTAGGGACAGACAAAATTCTGTACTCCAAGTCCTATTTTCTTCTGACAAATATTTTTTCAATTATATCGGTTTTGTTATTCTTCTATGACCAAAGCGGATTTGATCTATGAGTATAATGGCTTGTGCTAGCCACATTCTTGCTCTTGTGTTCACATAATATAGCCTTGTCTAGCAAATGACACCCAAGGAAGTAAAACAAATATTGTGACGGGGACATTGTTTTGTTTGACAGGGTTATACTACTAGGGCTTTGGGTGCTCCGTAGAAAAGCTGGTTTACAGGTGCAAATTAGAAACACAAGGTTTGTAGAGCTTTCTGTATTTATTTTAAGATCTCTATGGGTTGAAGTGAAGGGTTTGGTCATACAGAGCTGCATTTGTAAGACTGAGTTATTTCCTGGGTTATATCGGGCTGTTCTCATGTACTTTAAGTCACCACACCCTCTTTTCTAAATTGGACAGGTTATTTCACTTCATGCCATCATTTGTGCAGAAATAAATACAGAGGACACTTTTTTTTATTCTTTTCATGTGTAGTTTTACTGAAGTGCTTTATAGCTGGTTATGCAGAGCTTTAGAAGACATTTATATTTATTCAACTTTAGTAAAAGGCTTCCCATAGTTGACTATTGTCTCCTTGACCCAGTCTGACAAGCCTACTGATCTTTCCCTCCTCAGCCTTGTATGTAATGATTTTGAATGTAATTTTTCTAAAGTATTACCTGCATACTTTGTCTTTACAACTGCTCCATGCTCACTGGAAAGGGTGGCACCACCATCCCAATAGCAGTTGCAATCTCAAAACTCCAGAGACTTTGGGGCACTTTGGCATGTTTGGAAGAAGAGACACATTTTCTTTTATGTTGCTTAAAGGAGAAGAAAAGGTGAAATCACTGTGGGTTGCCAAACATTAGCCACCCCTATTATTGTATTCACTTACCTGATACCCTGGGCCAGCCAAGAAAATGCACTGGCCTAGTGTTCTTCTCAGTGAGCAACATGATGTGATCTTCTGTCTTTGCATGAGTGCACATTAGAGATGTACAGGCCGGTCTGAAACCTTCGGGCCAGGCAGGTTTGGGCCGGCTCCTGCACCGAAATCTTCGGGTCGCTGGTGGGTCCAGGTTGAGCTCTTCTGATCTCCCCGACCTAGCACTGCAAGCTTCCATTGCCTAAATTCATAGACTTGCCCTGCCCCTTTTGTGACATCACTGCGGGGGCAGGTCAAATGCGGGTCTATAAATAGAGGTGGAACGGCGGGGCAGGTTGGAACTGGCGGCTTAGGGTCGGGTAATTTTTCAACCCACACACCACTGGTGAGCATGCTTAGTAGAGTGAAAAGCCAAGCCAGTTTTTCACTCAACTGCCCATGCATTGGCCCTGGTGTATTGAAGAAAGACAAAAAGGGAAAAAGAGGATCGCTCCATGGTGCTTCCTGAGAACAACCTTGGTTCTCTGCAGATTTCTGCTAACGGGAGCACCGGCCTTAGGTGAGTGAATACTATCTGCCTAAAATTTGGCACCCCCAGCGATTTCACTTTTTGAAAATATTTTTTCTCTTGACTGCCCTGGAATATTGCATAATCTTCTTGTGAAGGGCTTTGGTTTAGTTCTATCACTGCTCTACAATTTAAAGGTAGCCATACATGCCTGGATTTGGTCTGTTTGGTCCACCATATCGACCATACCAAATCGTCTGGGCATCTATGCCATGTTAGGCGTCCGTTTTGATAGATCATATCTGCAATACTGTCCACTAAGAAGCCCCATCTGTATAATGAGCTTATCACAATGCCTAATAAAGGCTTCATCTGGGGAAAGGAAAAACTTTCTACTGTTTTTTTTTCAGTGAACTGGCAATTTGAATTAAATGTGATTAGAGATTAGTCTCTGAAGAAGAGGAGATTTGTCGTCTGGCAACTAATCTCCCTGAATCTGCCAGTGTGGCGAGACCCTTAAGGGTGAAGACTAGTTGCAAAATATCCTGCCATAGACAATACTGAGAATTGCGTCTGCTAAAACACACACTCGTTTATGTGCATTTGTAAAGCCAACTATCATTATAGTCTTATTTTGTAGCCATGACAAGTAGCTGCTACTAGTAGCTCTGTGTGTCGTCACCCTATGAGGGCAATAGAATGGATTTCCAAATGTTCTTTTCTGAGAGCCTGATGTATTAAACAAAAAAATCATCTCTTGGCTTCAACAGCCCTGCCATTTCTGTACTGCAAATTGTTACTTGTCTATTGCCAGCTAGTATAACTGCCACCTTGGCTATGCAGCTGTTTATTTATATATACCAGTAAGAGTTTCTCAAGCAAGAGGACAATTTTTACCAATGGTTTATCAATACAGTATTGTTTAAATGCTCACATGCTGCCATTGTATTGCTTATCGGCTGCAGCTCAGTAGAAAGCCTGCTATCCTGTGTATGGCCCTTAAAATATCTGTGGATGTGTGTGTGTGTGTGTGTGTGTGTATCTGCATTAATTAGTTAAGATTTTGTACATGTACATTTTTTTTTCTTTTTACTGAATTTAAAAAATACTATAAAAGATTTAAACACTTTCGAACACTCTAAATATTTGGGAAATCACTTAAAGGGGAAATAATGCTGTGAATTGTCATTTTGTTCATGTTGCCTTTTTTTACCTTTGCTTTTAGGGCAACCATTTCTTGGTCATATTAGAGCATCAAAATCACACTGAATGAAGAGTTACTGGTTTCCATAGCATCATTTTCTAACTGTCTGGTCTTTTTGAATGAGGATGACAATGGAAGAGATGAAGAATGAAGCAGAGACCACGTCTATGGTTTCCATGCCCCTTTATGCAGTCATGTATCCAGTTTTTAATGAGGTTAGTAGACCTTTGTGGCTCAAATTTATTTTTCGTCAATGAGGGAAAATCGGTAATTGAACAGAACATAAAAATAATTTGCAACCAGGATACTCTGCTTTTCTTATGTAATAATTATCAGCAGTCATAGTAAGAGATGCTGCTTATCTGCTTGCAAATTGTGACTTTATGTAACATAGTTAAATAGAACATTATTTTGGAAAAAGACACACGTTCAACCTATTAAGTCTATCTATAACCTGCCTAACTGCTAGCTGATCCAGAGTAAGGATATAGTTGGCCAAAAAATGTAATGTATAAAAGTTGGAGTGACTGGAAGTCTAACATAATAGCCAGAACACTACTTCTCAGCTCTATAACACTGCTTTTCAGCTCTCTAACTCTTCGTTAGTCAGTGACTTGAAGAGGGGCCACATGGGATATAACTGTTTAATGAGTTTGCAATTGATCCTTGACATGCAGGTCAGATTCAAAAGCAACAGTTCTGACCCATGTGGCCCTCCCTCAAGTCACTGATTGGCTATTCCAAGTAGATTCCAAGAATGTACCATTAACAACCACACTCTGTACCAGATCCTATAGCCAGTTTCCTATCTGTGTACAAACAACTTCATAATCTAAATAGATCACATCTTCTGCTCAAATTTGTCTGACATGACCTATGTTTCATAAAGCCATTCTGATTGCTGCTCAAAATGCCATTCAATAGGACAAACTATTGAATTTACTCCCTTAACAATCCTTCAAATAATTTGCCCACCACAGCTGTCAAACTTACTGTTTTATAATTGCCAGGCTAAGATCGTAATCCCTTTTTAAATATTGCAATGACATCAGATTTTCTCTAATACAGGCATGTCCAAAGTGCGTCCCGGTGGCCAATTGCAGCCCTTTTTCAAATTTACACCGGCCCTCAGCCTCATCATGAAATTAATAATGAGGCCCTCCAGCACAGTGTGATCAGGAATCCCATATCAGTAATATTAAGGCACATTAGTGAAATTATCTGCCACTTGGTCTATACTGCTGCCTGTGTGCTGAAGGTGTTGGCAATAGACACGTACTGGCACGTAGAAACGCGATGTTTTCGCATACTGTCATCAGATTTCCTCTAGTCCAGGCATGTCCCAGGGGCCAATTGTGGCCCTTTTTCAAATTTACACCGGCCCTCAGCCTCCATCATGAAATTAATAATAATAATGAGGCCCCCCAGCACAGTGTGATCAGGAATTCCATAGCAGTAATATTAAGGCACATTAGTGAAATGATCTGCCACTTGGTCTATACTGCTGCCTGTGTGCTGAAGGTGTTAGCAATAGACACGTACTGGAACGTAGAGACGCAATGTTTTATATAATACTTCTTTAGGGCTGAAGGTGTCAGACGTACTGACGTTCCATTACCGTAAACTAAAGAAGTATGGCGTCGCTACGTTCCAGTACGTGTCTATTAATAACACCTTCAGCACAAAGGCAGCAGTATAAACCAAGTGGCAGTTCATTTCACTAATGTGTCCAAATATTACTGCTACCATAACTTGATTCCTGTAATTTAATGTTAATTGTTAAAAGAATGATGGGCTGAATGGTCGGCCCCCACGCATTTTCACCTCACCAAATCTGGCCCTCTTTGCAAAAAGTTTGGGCACCCCTGCTCTAATCCATAGGTACCATACCAGATGAAAGGGAATGTGAGAAAATCAGAAATATATGTGCTTATTGGGGCAGGAGGATGGTATTTAGAGCCCTTCATCACCTGTTTGTTGTTTAATTGCCATTAAACTGTCACTGTACCCTGAATTTGTCCTGCTGAATTGTGCCTCATACATGGAATACCTGTGCTTTTTATATAATATGTTCTAGCCACGTACAGGCTATTGCGGAAGTGCTGAGCTGCACAGAATTACATTTCCTTATGCATCCTAGCATGATCTTTTTAGACCAAATGAAATTGTAGCATTACATTCATATATGTATTTTATTGCTTTTGGGATGTACTTATTTATTTATTTTTTTTTCAGTTATTTTAAGATTTACAGTTTTTCCATAAAAAGAAAAAACTTTCATTTTTAGTAATTTTAAGACAATGTAGAAAGAAATCGGCAGCGCTCGGAGTAACTCGCGCTGTGGCATTGACCAGCTCCTATAAGCACCATTGTGACAGCGCTCAGTCTAACCCGCATTCTGGAGTTGACTAGCTGCTATAAGCAATAAAAAGAAAATATTTGTACACAAAGAGAGAATTTGCAAGCGCATGGTTTGCCTTTAAGTTAATTTAAAATCAAGTCCCCCAGCAACCAATGTGACTGAGTACCGTATATACTCGAGTATAAGCCGAGTTTTTCAGCCCCCAAAATATGCTGAAAAACTCTACCTCGGCTCATACTCGGGTCAAGCGCAAAAATGGTCGCCGGTGCCTAAGAATATTCGCCGGCGCCTAAGAATATTCGCCGGCGCCTAAGAATATTCGCCGGCGCTTAGAATAGTAGCCGGCGCCTAAGAATAGTCATCCAAAAACAAGATTGAAACTTACCAGAAGCTGCTGCATTTCTCACCCTCGGCTTATACTCGAGTCAATAAGCTTTCTCAGTTTTTGGAGGTAAAATTAGGTACCTCGGCTTATACTCGGGACGGCTTATACTCGAGTATATACGGTAAGTAACACTTTAGCTTTTAAGCCCCAGCCAACAAACAAACACCTGTGAATAATTACCTTCCTACACTATTAGCATTTTAAGTTACAAGGAGCTTTTTAGTCCCAGTCAATTAACATACATCTATAAGTAATTCCCTGTTTTGAGGCTGAATGGCAGTTATAGGTAATATTTGGCTACAATTTGTACACGAAACACAGAAAGAGACCATATGTTGTGGGTATGGTTTAACTTCCAATACAGTTTGCAGGATATATGCATTTTATGTGATGATTCCCATTTACAATGCATGTGTGGATACAGAAGAAACTTTTGCCTTGTTTCACAATACCTCATGATATTTAAATCCTTTGATACCAGAACATTTTATTCTAATACGCTGAAAATGTGTTCCATTCTGTTTTTGTTTTGCTATCCAGCTAGAACGTGTAAATCTTTCAGCAGCTCAGACACTGCGGGCAGCATTTATAAAGGTAATGTATTTCTCTTATCTGCTTATTGCCCCGTGAGAGGTGGTAGTTCTGGCTGCATACATATAAATATCCAGGGCTACGTGGTTGCAGTAAGATTTCTCCCAGCGTTACCATGCAAACTTGAGCATTTTTAGCCCAAAGCATGCCTTTTGTGTGCAGTTTTTCTTTGTCCTTTTAAAGGAACCAGTAACCGATCTGATGCCTGATCAGCCAAATAAAAGTTCCACTCATTTGTTACCTTTGCCAAACAATTTTTTTAGGGATTTTTCTTGGCAAAGCAATAAGAACTGCAATTTTCAGAGAACACTTACCCCAAAATGAATTTATTGCTTATTCCTTAGTGTTTAAATTTATATAACACAGATTATGAATCAAAATAACAGCAATAGTTTACATGAATGGGTTATTAAGTGTTTTAAACCTTTTCATAACTGAACATACAGGATCTGGCTTTTGTTACAGGAGATCCCTGTCGAGTGTGAATGCTTCTGCAACAGTTTTCCCATTATGGCATTTTTGCCATATAAATAATTAAATAACACAGCCGATTCCAGCAAATATATACAGAGATTGTTCCTATACACCTTAGGGCTGAAGTTTGATAGATATTTAAGAGACTTGTATATGTTTGGGACAAAGACACATTTACCCTCTCTGGTAAATTAAACAATTCAGACGTGATTAAAGTGCTCGTTCCAGACTTTAATTTAAAGTTACTTGTATACTTTTCAGTTTTACCATGTAGAAATTATAACCCTTTTTATTAGGGATGCACCGAATCCACTTTTTTGGATTCGGCCGAACCCCCGAATCCTTCACAAAAGATTCAGCCGAATACCGAACCAAATCCGAACCCTAATTTGCATATGCAAATTAGGGGTGGGAAGGGGAAAACATTTTTTACTTCCTTGTTTTCTGACAAAAAGTCACCTCCCACCCCTAATTTGCATATGCAAATTAGGATTCAGTTCGGCCAGGCAGAAGGATTTGGCCGAATCCTGCTGAAAAAGCCCGAATCCCGAACCGAATCCTGGATTCGGAGCATCCCTACTTTTTATACACCATCCCCTTGTTTGGGACAACTGACTTCATAGGTGTTTGTGATTACTCAAGTGTGTGTTGCATTGCTTCATTAGTGCCGGGATAAGATACCTAGGCTTACTTCTACCATTTTGAGTCTGTAGTTACCATTGTTCAACATGAGGAGAAAAGTTCTGCCAACGGAATTCAAGGAAGCAATTAAGAAAAACAAGAATAAAGCCATTTGAGACATCGGTCAGCCCTTAGGATTACCAAAATCAACTAGATAATAATGGATAATTCACTGGTTAACTTGATTGCAAAGGGATTGGTAGGCCAAAGAAGTTCTCCACTGCTGATGACATGTAAAAATAATAATCCTCAGGAGGCATGTGCGTTTTTGTTAGACTACTATGCGCAAAAGACTCCATAAACAGCAGAGGTTACACAGCAAGATACAAACCACTAGTGAGCCACAAAAACAGGATGGCCATATTACAGATTGTGAAAAAGTACTTAAAAGAGCTTGCATAATTCTGGAAAAAAAGGTGCTATTAGACAGAAGAGACCAAGGTTAACCTGTATCAGAGTGATGACAAGGAAAGCGTGGGGATAAAAAGGAACTGCCCAAGATCCAAAGCATACCAGCTCATCTGTTCAACATGGTGGTGGTGTGTTATGGCTTAAGCAAGTATCAATACCACATGTACTGGCACACCTCTCTTCATTGATGATGTAACTGCTGATGGTATATAGAATCATCTTATCTGCTCAAGTTTCAGTGAATGCCTTCAAAGTCATTGGTCGGCGCTTCATCCTTCAACAAGATAATGATCCCAAACGTACTGCTACAGGCAACACAGGAGTTGCTCATTGCAAGGGATATACAACAAAGTAGTAAACATGACTGCTTTAATATGCTTACCATTACTTTGTCCCAAACATTATGGTGTCCTGAAATTAGGGAAACTATGAATAAAAAGTGTTTCTACATGGTGAAACTGAAATGTATGCAAAAACTTAAAATTAAAGTCTGGAAAATGCACTCTAATCAGGCCTGAATTGATTTAAAATTTTATACTGTGGAGCAGAGGGGTATATCAAGGAAAAATGTTTTTGTCCAGAACATTATAGAGGGCACTTTATGTGTATACGTGCAAGAATTTATCATGCACATCTTTAGTACTGAAAAAAAAAAAAAAAGTGGGGGATGGGGGGCCAAACCATTGTCCATTCTGTCTAACTGCATTAAAGTGGTACTTTGGCTAAATTTAACTATAGGGCTTAACTATTAATTTGTGAATGTTTTAATGCTCTGATACACAGACGCAGAATAATAGTGGATATATTGTTCATATAAAAGCTAACCTCATTTAACACTTCCCCTTTGTAGTCCAATGCTGGCATCTTTTGTGATTCAATATATTAATAAAAGATCTGTGTTTTTTGGCCTATATTTTGGTAATAGACCACTTAGTATAGCTCTTTCGTTCTGCAGGCGGAAAAAGAAAATCCGGGACTCACACAAGATATAATTACAAAAATTCTTGAAAAGAAGAGTGTAGAAGTGAACTTCACTGAATCCCTATTGCGCATGGCCGCTGATGATGTTGAAGGTAAACACAAAGGCACGCGTCCGTGCTCCTTCACTGTTTTAGATTCATCTTCAATTCCAACTATCTTGTGTTCATTCACCTCTAGAAAATATGCAAATTATTTCTGCTATTCAACATGAACTTTTTCTGATCTTTCTTTAGAGTATATGGTTGAACGGCCAGAACCAGAATTTCAGGAATTGAATGCAAAAGCACGGGCACTCAAACAGATCCTCAGTAAGATTCCTGATGAAATCAATGACCGAGTGAGATTCCTACAGACAATCAAGTAAGTGCATTTTGCTAAGTAATGGTATATCCTTTGTGTCCATGGGGTACTGTTTGTTAAGGTGTATTCTAGTGAGGTTTGCAAACTGAGCTTTTGACGGCATCCTATTTGATCACAGTCCCTAAATAAAAATGAGAGCGGATTCCTTTAAATTTTAACATTACCATGTCAGGTCAAGTAGAGCACATGATCAGGAGACAGCAGAAGGGGATTAACTGGAAAGGATCAATTAACAGTTTTCTCCTGCTCATCTCACCCAAGTGCTTTAAAGAACCAGGAAGCTGGAAAAATTCAAGTGTTTTCATTTTCACACTTCACCCTGTTTGGTGCAAACCATAACACAAATAAGGAAAACGATACCCCCCCCCAAACAATGTCCCCCCCAAACAATGTAGATGTCTGTAAAAAGATATTGCATGAAACAACTTATATGTAAAACCCTGCTTCATGTAAATAAACCATTTTCATAATATACTTTTTTTAGTAGTATGTGCCATTGGGTAATCATAAATAGTAAATTGCCATTTTAAAAAAATAAGAGCCGCCCCCCTGGGATCGTATGATTCACAGTGTATGATTCACTGTCTTTTGCTTCCACACTTCTTCGTATCACAGTTAAAGTTGTAGTATTTCTGGTCAGGTGATCTCTGAGGCAGCACACAGACCATCACGAAATGGCAGTTTAAGGCAAGAGATGTAAAGGGACAATATTAACTTAAATATAAATACCAGTTTGGTAATTTTCTTTAAAATGCCACTTAATATGATAGTTTATATCTGTTGCTTAAGTATTTTGGGTGTAGTTTTCCTTTAATTAAACCAACAGACAAAAAGTATGCTTGGCACGAATTAATCCATATTGAACCAAAGGGAGTTTAGTGACCCTTCAAGATGATGATAGCGGCAAAAGGGATATGTCAGCCATGTCAGTTTCTTAGAGCAACAATGGGAAGCACAATCTGCCAGGGAAAGACAGCCTGTACTGGGGAGAATTTGTCAAAAAATAAGACTTCTCCTAGTGTGAGTCTATTAGATTATGGGAGAAATCCTATAATAGGGCTGAAATTTGTCTGGTCTACATGGTAGAGGGCCTGTAATGGAACCGCTATTAACCACTCCCTTTTTTTAAACCACACCCATGTTATCACAAGAAATGTTAAGCTGATATCCACATTAATGGTGGGAGCATACCCAAAACACAAATGGTTGGTGCTCACTGCAGAGGTATCACTCATATGGGCAAAAAAGCTGTCATATTAAGACACCCTTAAATCAATATGCATCCTCTACCCTGTGGCTAGCACAGCAACCCCCAGCACATGTTTAAACACCTAGGGGACCCCCTTGTATATGCCAAGTGTATAGAATATTTCATTTCAGAAACCATGTTGAATCTAAGGTTCCCAGTGAGAGTGTGCTAAGGTTAATGATTATAATGTGTGTGTGTGTGTGTGTGTGTGTATATATATATATATATATATATATATATATATATATATATATATATATATATATATATATATATATATATATAAATAAACTGTTTTTCCCCTTTTTAGAGACATAGCCAGTGCAATAAAGGAACTTCTTGACACAGTCAACAATGTCTTCAAAAAGTATCAATACCAGAACCGCAGAGTAAGTAGTTTTTCCCTATTTTGTGATACCTCTTTTATTTATTTGTGTATGTGAATGGAAACTTTTTTTTTATATATTTTTTTTTGTCAAATGTTTTTTTCATAATACATTTTTTTTTTTTTATACTTTCACTTGTAAACGGTGGTTCAACTACCTTTACCATTCGGTTTATCACACATTTCCTTTCCTTGTAGTTTCCTCCTTCCTTGTTTACGTGGATATCAGTAGAACAAAACTTCTAATGCAGAACATGTTAAAATTATAGCCATAAACATGATCAGAATAATGTGTTTCCTGAGACTAATTATCTTATTTTTTTTTTATTTATTTATTTTTTTTACAGGCACTTGAGCACCAAAAGAAAGAATTTGTAAAATACTCCAAAAGTTTTAGTGACACACTAAAGACGTATTTTAAAGATGGAAAGTAAGTATTTTATTAAGAATCTTCTACCACCTGTCGGACATTATTACTCTTGTCAACTTGACTGTTCTAGAATTAAAGGAGAACTAAAGCTTAACTAAAGAAGTAAGCTAGAAATGTTGTTCATTCTGTTTTGGGCTTCTGTGCCAGCCTAAGGCAACTACAGACCTTTAGCAGTAAATATCTGCTTATTATTCAAGTAAGGATGTAAGCACATGAATTAATTTTACTTTGAAATCCAATATTTACTGTGTTAATAACAAGGCTAATCATGCAGCATATTAATGTTCTACTATGGGGTGGGGGTGCAAGATCTCTGACAGTCAAATGCACAACCTAAAGCAATTAGTGGTTTGTGCATGACTGTTTGAGGTGCAGACAAATTGGAACGGACTATTTATAGACAGAACTATGGCTTAAGTAAAGAAGTAGCTAAAAATGTTGTACATTATGTTTTGGGTTTCTGTACAAGCCCAAAGCAATCATAGACCTTTAGCAGTAAAGATTTTATTCAAGTAATCAAAGGATGTAAGCACAGGAATTCATTAAACTTTAAAATACAATATTTACTATGTTAATAACAAGGTTAACCATGCAGCATATTAATGTTGGGGGGGGGGGGCAAGACCTTTCTGAGTCACATGAACAACCCAAAGCAATAAGTCAATATAAGTGATTTGTGCATGACTGTTTGAGGTGCAGACAAACTGAAACTGACTATTTACAGACAGACAACCACGGCAAAGTATGAAAAGTATTTTGAAAACTCTTAATTTCCCTAATAATCACCGAGGACAAACAGTCTTTTTGGGAACATTAGGGCAACATCCTGATTTAAAATCAAGGAAACTAACCCATTGAAATGCATTATAAATTTGTGGGACCACAAAACTGTATGAGGAAATGAGGGAAAAATCAGGGTATGTAAAATTGAGGTTTCACTGTATGTATTTTTAGTGGCAAAGGGACATTTATGGGTTGTTCATTTGTGATCTTAACAGCAATATAAAATGACTAACCTAAATACCCCCAAATAAACAGGGTTGCAATGTAACTATATAGGGAAGCGGAAATGTCAGTAATTTTAAATTGGGATTTAGCGTCCATGCATTTTCATAAAACAGAAAATAAAGATTAATAGTAATGCTTTCAGCTTACATTCCTGTATATGATTTGGAGTATTCCTCGACTATTAACAGATTTGTCTAAATATAACTATGGTTGGGGGGGGGGGGTGTTATATCTCCTTTGATTAAAATGACAGGAAAAACCGTATTATGCAAGAGATCTTTATTCATAGCAAGGTCTATACTAGTGCTGTATCTCTTTGCCCTGCTTCATTATTTTCATGTAGTACCAGTTAAAGCTTGCCCAATGTAAAGCATGAAGCCATACAGTTCCTATGTTAATAGGTTTGGTGTATATGAAGTGTTAGATTTTACGTCTTAATTTTTTTTCTGTTTATTTTTAGGGCATTAAATGTATTTATAAGTGCCAATCGCCTAATTCATCAAACCAACTTGATACTCCAGACCTTCAAAACTGTGGCCTGAAAACTGTATATGACGAAGAGCTGTAATTTTCAGTGGTTGACAAAGCTACTTTAATATGTAAATTAAGTTCTGTATAAATTATCAGTTCCACCAGAGGGACAGAAATGCAGGATGTTGAATGGGATTATTGCCATCTTACACCATATTTTTGTAAGATTTATTGTAGCTTCTCATAATCTCACGATGAAGATTTTGCATCACTTTTTTGCTATTATCATTCTTTTAAGAATTATAAGCCAAAAGAATTTTACGCCTTAATGTGTCATTATATAACATTCCTTATACAAATTGTAAATATTGGTGTTCTGTTTCTGACATTTTAACTTGAAACCGAAAAAGCTGCAGGATTATGTATTTAACAATATTTGGTGGCAAATATTCAATAAATAGTTTACATCTGTAAAATGGCATAGTGTTCTTACGAAATCCTTTTGTTTGGAGTCAGTTTTTTGAATATCCTTGTAATTATTTGATGCTGTCTGTGTGAACAGTAGCACAAACTCTGTACCGCTTAATGCTCATATGATAGGAATGTAAAAAAAAAAAGGCAAAGTATGTACTAGCCTTTTGTAACCATTAAGTTTTTTGTTTTTTTTTTTTTTTTTTTTTTTTAAAGATTTGACTGTAAATGCTGCCTGCTGACTAGTTGGTTGCTATTGGTGACTAGACCCTGTAGCGTCTGTTATTACATAGACTGCAAATATGAATACCGAATTGAAGAAACACAGTTGCCAATGGCAGCAAATCAGGTCTTTCCTTTCCCTTCAAAACAAAAAGCTCCTTGGTGGCTGTACTTCTGCAAATTGGCACCTGTGCTTACAAATCAGTCCCCGTTATATCGCGCAGTACAAAGCATCACAAGTGTACTTAAAGGAACAGTTCAGTGTGAAAATAAAAACTATGTAAATAGGCTGCAAAATGAAAAATATTTCTAATATAGTTAGTTAGCCAGAAAATGCCATGTATAAAAGCTGGAGTGACTGGATGTCTCACATAACAGAACACTACTTTCTGCTTTTCAGTTCTCCAACTCTGTCCAAGAGGGGCCACATGGTACATTACTGTTCAGTGAGTTTGCAATTGATCCCCAGCATTCAGCTCAGATTCAAAAGCAACAGATATGACCCATGTGCCCCCCCCCCCAAGTCTCTGATTGGTTACTGCCTGGTAACCAGTAAGTGTAAACCAAGAGAGCTGAAAAGCAGGAAGTAGTGTTCTGGCTATTATATTATATATACATTACATTTTTGCTTAACTAACTATATTAGAAACATTTTTTATTTTGCACAGCCCATCTATTTACCCAGATTTTATTTTTACACTGAACAATTGCTTTAAAGGAACCGTACCACCGAAAAATTAGTGTTTTGAAGGAATGACCGTATATACTATTGCCCTTCCCTGATGCAGCTTGTGTATTTGCTTCAGAAACACAACTATAGTTTATATTAAACAAGTAGCTGTGTAGCCATGACGACAGCCATCCAAGCACAGGATACTGAGTAGATAACCGATAAATTCTGAAGAACTTATCGGTTATCTGCTGTGTATCCTGTGCTTGAATGGCTGCCCCCTTGGCTACACAGCAACTTGTTTAATATAAACTATAGTTGTGTTTCTGAAGCAAATACACAAGCTGCATCAGGGAAGGGAAACACTGCATTATATTTTTATTGCTTTTAAACACTTTCATTTTTTAGTTAAAATTTTTTAAACAGGGTTATTATGTAACAAAAGATGCAGTTTTCTACAGGGCTAGTCACCCATAGCAACCAAATTTCAGATAGCATATATTGTTTAACAGCTCTGGTTTACTGAGCATGGGCAAACTGTTTTAACTCTTATTATATATGGGGGGGGGTTAGTATAATGTTTTTATGTTTTAATTTCTTAAAATAAGTCAGACTCTTGCAGGATAAAAATAGATGGGGCAACATATATACTGCCACTTATTGTGTTATACAGTACATCCGCATTGGACCAGGGCCGCCATCAAGGGGGAGTGTTGTCCCGGGCCCAGACGGTTTTAGGTCTTAAGGGGGGGCCCGGCTGTGTCCCGGTTAAGCTGCTCAGGGATTGGATAGCTTTCCCCTTCAGCTCATCCAATCTCTGTGAGGCTTGACCGGGACTTAAAATTCTGTGACTGTGAATAAGGGAAGAGATTGCCGTTACTAGACAGACGATGCAGCCACTTGTGCTCCCCCCTCCCTTCTGAAGTTGTCAGCTCATTGACAGCAGGGGGGCGCTGCTAATAAAGTAAGTGCAACATGGCAGGGCCCCCCCCTAAATTTAACCCAGTGGTCCCTGTTATTGTATGGGGGGAACCCTGGCCACCAATTTATTTTTGTTTCTGGCCTGCACCCCAATCTGGTTGTCTTGCGAGTTGTCTTAGAAAACCCCTGCCTACATCATACTAGAAAATTCATTTTCAGGTGGACTATCCTTTGAATGGACATTCAGTTGGGAGCAGATGTTCCTTGTGGTTAGTTCACATTTTAATTACCTTTAGTATGATGTAGAAAGTGAATCTCAAACAATTTGCTATTGGTTTCCATTTTTTTTTGGTTTTTGAGCTATTTAACATTTTAATTTAGCAGCTCTTTGGTTTGCAGTTGTTAGCAAACTAGTTGCTAGGGTCCAAATTACACTAGCAACCATGCATTCATATGAATAACAGAACTACGTGATAAATGGAAGAGGGCCTGAAGAGAAGAATGAGTAACCAAAAATAATTCAAAAACTATAAGAAAAAATGAAAGCCAAGTCAAATGTTGCTTAGAATTAGCCATTCTATAACATACTAAAAGTTACCTTAAAGGTGGATTTCAACTCGGCTACTGTTTCAGGGCTGAAATCGAAAGCGCTTAGATCTTGGATGGAATTCCTTCAAAATAGAAGGGTAAACTCAGCCATAAGTACTGAAGTACATGAGACCTTTTGATTGCTATTACTTGGAACTGCGCCTCAATCAAAAATGGTTTTCCATTGATTTTGAAGTAGTGATGGGTGAATTGGAGCTGCCCTCCTTGATATCCGTGTAAAAATCTATTTTTTTTTATTCTATTTTGTGTTACTAATGGGTAAATCACTGCACTCCGGACAATTTAAACAGATCAATAACCATTTTTCTCATTTGCAAATTAAGTTGTTGGGAATTTGCACCTGGGGAAAGTGGGACAATTCTTTCATTTAAAGGGGAAGGAAACCTAGTCGGCGCAAACCCCCCACCCCCCCTCCCGTTTGTTGCCCACCCTCCTTCCTCCCCCCTGGCCTACCCGTCCAGCTGGGCAAATACCTCTAACTTGTTACTTACCCTTCTGCGCAGGTCCAGTCCAGGGAGTTCACCGACGTCATCTTCTTCCACCCGATCATCTTCCTGCTATGAACGGCGTTTTGGCGCATGCGCAGTAGGATCATTTCGCGGGTATGGATCTACTGCGCATGCGCCAAAAGTCACGCGCATGCGCAGTAGATCGTACCGGCGAAATGATCCTACTGCGCATGCGCCGTTCAAAGCAGGAAGAAGATCGCTTGGAAGAAGATGTTGTCGGTGAACTCCCTGGACTGGACCTGCGCAAGTTAGGGGCATTTGCCCAGCGGGACGGGTAGGCCAGGGGGGAGGAGGGAGGGTGGGCAACAAACGGGTGGGGGGTGGGGGGTTTGCGCCGACTAGGTTTCCTTCCCCTTTCAGCAATGGTTAGTCATATCTGCTTTAGCTGCCACATTTCTCTTTGTGTGCAGGTATGGGATCTGTTATCCAGAAAGCTCCTAATTACGGAAAGGCCATCTCCCATAGACTCTATTTTATCCAAATAAGCCACATTTTTAAAAATGATTTCCTTTTCTCTGTAACAATAAAACAGTACTTTGTACTTGATCCCAACTAAGATATAATTTCTCCTCATTGAAATTAAAACCAGCCTATTGTGTTTATTTAATGTTTACGTGATTCTCTAGTTCGAGTTAAGGTATGAAGGTCCAAATTATGGAAAGATCCGTTGTCTGGAAAACCCCAGGTTCCAAGCATTCTGGATAACAGGTTCCATACCTGTACTAGGAATTATTCACTTTGCTGAACCTCAAACTTTTGCGGGTAAAATATAAGAGCAATTCAGATTTAATGTGAAGCGGATGAACATCGTATCCTGGCTCAGTTATATGTAGTGGTTTGTTTATTTCTATTTCTCTCCCACAGCACATGCAAAATAGGATTAATGTCTGCTGAAAGCCGCATCCCATTTCTTTCTTATGTGCCATCATTGGTAAGAATTCCACTTCATTACTGATGAACAATTCCACCTTCAGTCAAACCCCCAACCCTGTTATTAAAGTTGTTAGAACTTGAGTGTGCTGGTTGCTTGGTTACATAGGTAACTTGTTTACAGTTTTGCTGCTGTAGGGCGTTATTCAGACAAAACTGCAAATTGTTGTCATTTACATTTGTCCTGTAAGTTGTAATCACCCTCTAAGGGGAGTTTTAAACATACTGGGAATCTATGAGAAGAAAATGCCTTCCTTCCTTTTAGAGGTATGATATACCTTGTAGGTTAACCTTAAAATCACACTAATTATTTATTTTATGATTTGTGATAACACAAACGCTAGATTTCTGTTGTATAAGTGAATTCTAGGTCCATATCTGTTATCACCAACACTAAGGGGTTATTTATTAAAGTCTGAATGCCAAAAACTCGAAAAATTCTTCATTTATTATACCCCGAGGATTGAATATAAAGGTGGCCGTAGACGCAAATATCCGCTCATTTGGCGACATTGCCAAACGAGCTGATCTTTCCCTGATATGCCATGGCTATATCAGGGGTAATCTGAATGTTCGGCCTTATGGCCGTACGATCGGATTACGATGAGAGCGCAATTGGCTCCAGCGGGATGGTCAGGACAAAATCAAACCTGTCAGATCGACCAAACGACCGATCTCCGCCGGACGGAAAATGTAGGGACTCTCCGTACGATAGGATCTGTGCGTCTATGGCCACCATACGTCAATGTGAGAAGTCCTGAGGATATCTCGATCCGCACTGGGTTTCTTGAAAAATCTGAAGATTTCGTGGTTTTTGGGCAAAAATCCCCAAAAAAATCTGATTTTTTGGGCAGAAAATCTGAAAAATTTGTATTAATTCTAATTTTGGTATGATTTTTCTGATTTTTTTTCCTGCACTGGAATTTTTCAGGAAAATGTATTCATAAATAACACAAAATAACCCTTGCTGATTTGATCAAAGTATATTTCAGAAAATAATGAGATACATTTGGATTTTCCTAATCCCCTAAATATTATTATATTGAAACATTGGATTTGAGTTTGAAGATATTACAAATTGATTCCAATGCACATGAGCTGTCTGTCGTCTGTGTACAGAATACTTCCCATCACTGCTAAGGACTTATTTCAATTTTGAATTACGATATTTGCAAGCTGTAACATTATAAGGCAGGTGTGTCCCTATCATGAGCCTGCAGATGCTGGAAATTCCATCTCCCAGAATTAAAAAACCACCTTTAAATGTTGGCAGTTTAGTTCACAACCAATGGTGTGGAAAGTTGCACATCTCTACTCCCCCAAAAGCATTTTGAAAGTGAAAAATACATGGATTTGTTGCACATGGCCATAGCTGTTACAGATGAAAAAGAGTAAAGAGGCAGCAATCTTTAGGGCTTTGGCTGAAAATCCTCCTCTTCCATGAGGAACGTGGCACTCAATAATACCTGCCCCTCCTCATTCATAGGAATCGCCGCACATAAAACACAGTAAATTGTGGATGCCCGAAAATGCAGAAAGAGCCATTTTTGAGTTTTTACCAGGGATCATTGCATGTTCAACGTATTTTTTCAGTCTTTACAGGTGGGACGGGAGCCGTTCTGATGTCACTTGGAGGATGAGTGGAGGATGGCCTGTTCTTATAAAGGGAATCAGGAAGCAGAGAAGGGAGGGATTTATAGGGTATTACAAATGTACTAGTACGAGTATTAAGTTTGTAATACCTTTAGCATTTGTCAAAGGCATCTCACGCTGCACCCTTGATGTGTTGTAAACACTTGCGTTTAGTTCCATGATACAACAATCAATAAAATGTGAAGTCCTAAACAAGTCCCATCTCGTGGGCTTACCATCTGCCTGCTTTCGTGTTTATCAGAGGTGCTAGACTCAATGGGGATGATTCACCAAAATAGGTGGTACATTTCATTTTCTAACTGGTAGGGGCCTGATCCAAACTGATTGGTTGTGCTTATGCAATTTTACATGTTATGTAGTGCATTGTGTACCTAAATTAATACTGAGGTTTAGGAACATGATTTAATATTTAGGCCTGCCACTGCTTTTATATTTGACACTAGAGGAAAAAATCTAATAACCTGTAGCTCCCACAGGAGACTAAATAGAAAAGAAACAAGTTCTGGATATCAGCTCTCCAAATCTAGGCTGTGATAAGCAGACAAAACAATGATACAGACCATAAAAAGCAACTTGTAATGAGTAAAAAGATAAAACAGCGAAATAAAAGCACACAAGGGTATAGAAACTTCACCCCTGTTCCTGTTTGTACTGTTACTGTATTGTAAGAATGTCCAGTGGTGTATTTACATTAGCCGTATAAAAAAAGATATACATTAAAAGTAACCAGATACAATGGAATTATTTTTCTGTCCCAACTGTGCAGAAGGCACTTTAACTAATACAGTACCTTGTCTTTGGCTCATTTGTATCTAATTCTAAAGAGACAGTAGCTCTGAGTGTAACAGAAGAATTGCTATAAAAACCACCAGCTGTAAACTTTACTGGGCATTTGGCCCAACACTGGAAACTCAACTAAGTAGCTGCCCCATTATTATTGTTGATCAGCTTTGCTGTTTACAGATGCAGATTCCGCCTGTTTCTAATATGCTGAACAACACTCCTCTGAACACAATTGGCCGTAGGTGTAGGACAAATGCTGCTTTGTTGACCAGCTTTGTATGGTGTTGCCAGGAGACCAGGCAGATTGAAAGCAAAGCTCTGAATTAGCTCTCCAAATCCATGACTGATAGAACTGAAGAATCCCATGGCTGACAACAGGCAGTAAACTGTATGAACAATTACACGAATTGCCAACCTTTTTAAGGGTAAGTTTAAAATACTTACAGGAAAATCAAATACATTTTCAGCAGAACACAAGTTACTGTCTCTTCACTCTAACTTTCTTGCATACAAGCCAATATCTATAACATAGTTTCTTTCCAGTTTTTTTAGTTTTTTGCATAGTTTTCTTGCATTTCACTAACCAGTGACTTCCAGGCAGATTCTTGCTGTAACCCAACTTTGGCTTGGTTCTTATTTGCAATCACCAGGAACATTGCTTAGAAGGATGCAATGAGCAACCTGAGAACTATGCCGGACAGGAGGGATCCCAGTGCACTAATTGCTACCAGACATATAGAAAATGGTTCTGAAGGAGTAAGACATGTCACTGAATCCATTGAAAACAGACTTGGCATAAAGGATTTTGGACAGATTCAGAGATTATTTCAGGTAGGTTATAAAAATGAACAACTGATTATTTCCTCTCTCCTGTATGTGTACATAAAGGTCTTGTACATGTTGAGTAAGTAAATGAGGGGGTGTAATCAGCTGGAAGAACCCTAATGCCTTACTTTTCTTTTTTTTTCCCAAAAAAAAAATGTAATTATTATTAACAACAACACTAACTATAATAACCAGATAGAGGTATGGGTTTCCTTATCTGGAAACCTCTTATCCAGAAAGCTTTGAATTATGGGAAGGCCATCTCCCATAGAATAAAATTATTCAAATTTTTACTTTTTTCTCTGTAATAATAAAGCAGTAGCTTGTACTTGATCCTAACTAAGATGCAATGAATTGTTATTGGAAGCAAGAAAATTCTCCTTTGTTTGTTTGATTAAGGTTTGTATGATTGTGTAGTAGACTAAGGCTAAACTCCATGGGGGATTTTGTAGAATGGTGTTGGATCGACAAAACACATCCTACAAGTCGAATGAAGTTGCATGGATTAAAATATAATGGCGCTGATACTAAAATCTGATGTGTAAAATACATGTAACTTTTTCCATTTGACGCGACACGCCTGTCAGATGGGAATGGCGCATGTAGTGTCTTTATCCAAGAAGATAAAAATTGATGGAGTCGGAAAGATGTTTTTTCTCTTATTGAAATACACTGGCTGTCAAATATAAATGCATAAAGGACTCCATCTGACTTCTAATCCGACATTACATTACAGCTATGGAGATTTCATAGCCTCCTGTTGTTGCATGGCAAGATGAAAAAAAATCTGACCCACAAAATCTGATTAAAATATCCCTTGGAGTTTAGCCCTTAAAGGAAAAAGAAAGCTACCAAGGTAGTTTATTGCTAATAGATTAACCACAATAGTGTAAGCTAGAACACTATATTTATTCTGCAGAATGCTTTACCATATCTGAGTAAACAGCTCTAGAATCTCTCACTGTTTGTTTAGGATAGCAGCGGCCATATTAGCTTGGTGTGATGTAACTTCCTGCCTGAGTCTCTCCCTGCTCACTCATAGCTCTGGCCTCAGATTACTGCTTTGAGGGAGGGTGGAGGAGCTAATTGAGCATGCTCAAGCCCTAGCCCTGGAGGTTTAAGATGAAAGAAGGAAGTGTAATGTAGAAGCCCATGTGTACACAATAGAAGGAAAGAAATGTGATGTTTCTTTTGACAGAGGACTCAGAGCTGCATTACTTTGAGGGTTTTCTTGTATATTAATATAGACCTTTCTGATAAAGCTTACATAATTTTAACTTTTCCTTCTCCTTCAAGGTATTATGGAAAGACACCTTATCCAGAAAAACCTTGGTCCCAAACATTTTGGCTAACACTTCCCATACCTGTATAAGATCTGCTCACTTGGACAGGTCACTAAACAAATGGCTCATTTGACCACACAACTGCCGGGCCTAACTTGGCTAATCAAGGTGTTCAAGCCTTTGGCCGAAGACTAGATTACATACAATGCCCATTAGTGTGGTGAAATGTGAATCCCACGCAGATGTATGCAATCCTCAACCAAATGGATATTTCCTAGTGCCATAAACATACATAAAATGTAACTTGTTTTAGAAGGAAACATTTTACCCTTTATATGGTCTTTACAATAGATGTGACTAAACATGTATAATCTTAATTAATTTCCTCCATGTTATCGTCATATTTAATAGGGCTAATACAAAGTACAAATCCAAAATGTTTCCTGTTTTTAATCCTCTGTAGACATGAAATCTTTTTGGATTTATACTTTAAATCTGTTGGTACCTCAAAGGTTAAACAACCAATAAGATATGTTGTACACATAGTACTAGTCCCTGGTCCCTGGCTTATGGGACGAACGCTTTAATCTGAGCTCCACTGCATTCCGTTTTAAAGCGTTCATCTGCAGGGGAGCACAGGAAGGGACGCTGACTATTCATTTAAAGGGGCACATACTGACACACACACGTGTAAGCGCTGCACACAATATGTTGTGTTCCCTGTGTTCAGCACTTACATGCTCCTGTGTCAGTATGTGCCCATTAAGAAAGAGTTGGCAGCTGAACCCCCCTGCAGTTGAATGCTTTAAAATGGAATGCAGAGGAGCGCAGGTTAAAGCATTCATCTGGAAGAGCCCTTAAGTATTATTACAGATATTATATATATAATAGATATTAATACGTATATTTAGATATATTCTGTTAGACCTTAGTATAAGGCAGTATAGGTACCAGCTAAAGGAAGATTACAATGTACAGTATATACAGTAAATACCTATCATTATTGGCAAACCTGAATGCTGTTATAGAATGAAAAGAAGACACTCCATATCCCATGTTTAAAAGTTTAAAATATTTCATATCAAGAATCAAAGAGCAGGCACTTCTTGAATATGTGTAAAAAGGACAGTAAATGGTTTCCCCGTATTTAACATGTACATATAGGATGGCTAGATCATGTGCTATTTTTGTTCTCTTACTGCAGTGGACTGTGTTGTTCCATAGCCCTTTCGCTAGATATTTTCCGAGTGAAGATAATCTAAAAAGATATGAATCCTACCATTATGTTGCAATATAGCAATACATAGCAGAAGGCTATTTTGGAACTATGGAATACGTTTGCTATTGGTGACAATTACGTGGTATACCCAACAAGAGAGACAACATTGATGGGTGAAATCAGGTTTAACCATAAAAGGCCCATAAAAAATTTTTTTGGCGAAGTGAAATGGGACAGATTCACCCATCACTAGAGGACAGTAAACTGGGCAGTTCCAGCACAATACTAGAGTTTTTCAAGTCTACAGAGACTCACAGCCATATAAGAGCTTATAAACCAGGAAACCATTTTTCTTGTTCTTTATGTTGTTCTTTTTCTTGTTCTATATAATTAGGATATACCTGTGCAGTCTAGCATTCTCAAGGCTCTAGAGTTTACACAATAGCATTCAAGGCCTACTCTATCAGCTCTTATTTCTTTATTACAAGTTTGTAGACGCATGTGTCAAGATGAGCAATTCAAGCACCATAGTAGGGTCATGTTTTTCCTCTTTTCCTAGTCTCCAGAGTTAAATCAATCAGAATGTATGAGCAGAGAAGAATTCATGGAGAGAACATATGCCACTGTGGGGCACGGCATCAAAGAAGAATATGGGGAATTATTTGATAAGATAGATGTGAGTCGTGAGGGTTTCATTGATTGGGACAAATTAACATCCTTTATGCTGCTTGAGCTTAATGAGAAAGACGAACGAGTGAAATCATCAGTAATCCCCCAATGGAAGGATATCCGCAGCTTCCCATTAATTCACAAGGAAAACATCCAAAAAATTGTTTACTTGAAAGGTTTGGGTCGTTACGTAACTTTAAGCAAAGATGGATTACTCGGAGTCTGGGGAGAAAATGTAAAATTACAAAGAAGCCTACAGATCTGCACGGATACAGTGAAACTAAAAGATTTATGGGCAACAAGTTTGGTCTTCCTGGCCAATGTAAACAAGGTAAATAGAAGTCATATAATACATAAGTCAATAAAGAGGAAGACCAGCGTCTTTATTTTTATCTCTATTAATACTATTTGTCAGGGTATCTGAAATGCATTGTTAAACATGTCACATGCACCGTTCCCGATAAGGGAAAATATTGAGTAACCTAATTGGCAATCGACATGGAAAGGCCAGGAAGCCGAGAAGGAAAATGCACAAAACAAAATATAAATGGGTCATTATTGGATGGAACCACTGGAAGGTGGGCAAGCGCCTACAAAACCACTTAGTTGTATAAAAATAATGAAGGCATTTTATTTGAAGTGTTAAAACATAGTACGAAGCAGTAGCAGCAAAAAGCAGAACAGGAATGAGGGTATTGGTTTGATGAACAACATTTTCTACTGGGAACAGCAGTTAAGCCAAACCAGAATTATACCCTATGTTTATGTCCTCATAAAGTATTGTATTTTACATACACTACTTATATTAGTATCTATTCTTATTCTCTAGATAATCCCTATATTAAATACTATCGTTGGTTTAGCTAACCAAGCAGTCCGAAGGTACCCATTATTTACAGAGACTCCCTTATTTACTTATATGTATATATATTTTATGGTATATTCTGGACATTAACATGGTATGCCACATTGAGGCGATACTAGTGCAGCAATTCTATACACTAGATTATACAGGGCACTAAAGAGATTCCTAGAATGGGAATATTAGAGGTTGGTCACTTTTAAGCTTTCAGTATGTAATAGAATGGCCAATCCCAAGCAATGTTTCAATTGGTCTTCATTATTTATTTTTGAAATAGTTGTTTTTCATTATTTGCCTTCTTCTTTTATTACTTATCTTTCTATTCCGGCCTCTTCTATTTCTTCCAGGCTCTTATTCAAATCAGTGCATGGTTGCTAAGGTAGTTTTGTTGAAATTGCAAACTGGAGAGCTGCAGAATTAATAGCTAAATAGCTCAAAGACCCTAAATGGAAATCAATTGCAAATTGTTTCAGAATATCCCTCTCTACATTATACTAAAAGTCAACTTAAAGGCAAACAACCCCTTTAACTCATATGCCAACATTACATCTTGTCCCAGGGGCCATGTTGTATGATGTTTTCATAGCTCTGTACTCCATGATATATTCCATATGTTTGGCCATTGGCCATCAACCATTGCCAGCTATAACGAATATGTTTTTGAAAACAGATTGTGAATCATTGTTATGAAGTACAATAGAATGTTAATAAATGAAGTCTGAAAGTCAGGCAACAGCCACATTTTTGACTCCCATCTCCAAACTGTTCTCTGCTATTCAGCTACACTTTGAGATTTTCTTATTGAGCAAAAATCCCAGTTTAATTTTAATTACTATCTGAATATAGCATAATGTGGATCTACCTTTACCCCCCATTTCTAATGCCAGGGATGTTACAACAAATAAACAAATAGTGCAGGAATCACAGAAACATGTTTTTTAGAAATTATAAAAAAGGTTGTTTAAAGGAACGGTAACACCAAAAAACTAGTCTTTTAAAGGATTGACAATATAATGTACTGTTGCCCTGAATTGGTAAAACTGGTGTGTTTGCTTCAGAAACACAACTATAGATTATTTAAACAAGCTGCTGTGTAACCATGGGGGCAGCCATGCAAGCACAAGAAACACAGTAGATAACAGATCATTGTTGAAGTTATCTGTTATTTGCTGTGTATCCTGTGCCTTTCTCCTTTTTCAGCTGTGAATGGCTGCCCCCATGACTTCACAGCAGCTTGTTTATATAAACTATTCTGAACAAAGACATCCATTTCACCTGTACAGCACCACACTACATATGGTTCCTTACTTTAATAGACTTTCATTTTTGGTGTTACTGTTCCTTTCCTTTAAGATGGGCCCATCTTTCCCACTATACTTTGCACTTCTGCCCACTTTATTAGACCTTTCAGGTAGCTTTATCTTTACATCCACCAATGGCTACCACTCTGTTACCTAACACAATGGCAGCCTCACATTAAACCATACTTACATTTCTTTGGAGGAATAAACCCAGCACAAATGTATTCCCATATAACCACTTAATATATTTACTGAATGAATATATATATATATATATATATATATATATATATATATATATATATATATATATATATATATATATATATACATACACACACACAAGAAATCCATGAAGATCTGCACTCACAGGTCTTACTACTTAAATAAAAATGTCTTTATTGCAGAGCTTACAGCCTAACGTTTCGGCCTCATTCAAAGTGAGAAAGGCCTCGGATGAGGCCGAAACGTTAGGCTGTAAGCTCTGCAAGAAAAACATTTTTACTTAAGTAGTAATAAGACCTGTGAGTGCGGATCTTCTTGGATTTCTTGTGGATAAAATTATGGACACTGCACTGCATATATATATATATATATATATATATATATATATATATATATATATTATAAAGAGATGGCACTCGCAGGGTTTGTATATCAAAAAAACAAATGGGGACACTGCATATATATATATATATATATATATATATATATATATATATATATATATATATATATATATATATATTATAAAGAGATGGCATTCGCAGGGTTTGTATATCAAAAAAACAAATGGGGGTAAAAAGAAAAAGTTTATTAATCCAACGTTTCGGTCCCACACAAGGATCCTTGTGTGGGACCGAAATGTAAGATAAATAAACTTTTTATTTTTACCCCCACCCTGCTAGTGTCATCACTTTATCTCTCTCTCTCTCTCTCTTTCTCTCTCTTTCTCTCTCTCTCTCTCTCTCCCCCCCCCCCAAAATACAGGTTTGATATAATTTTGAAATTGAAACAGAATCTTATTAGTTATATAGTAGTCAGTTCACCTACGTCATTGACATTCATGAGGACCCAGCAGAAGTCTTCCTGCAATTCCAATTACCCTAAACTGGTACAGGAACCTTGGGAAGTGTTTCTGGTACAGTATATTGGTGTGTGTTGAGCTGTGCCTTAGTCATGCTATCAATCTGTCAGTGCTGAAGACAAAATTTTTCATTTGACTAAAGTGTAGCCAAGCAGCAGTAATTGCACCAAACTGACAGCAAAATAGAAAGCAGATTTTAGATACTGAAGACAGGACAACCCCATAGTGCCCTGCAGCCATATTTGTGTCTCACAAAATACATGTATTTCCACTGCTATGAAGTCTTTCATCCCAGTCTGAACATCTGCATGCCAAGCTGCACTCTGTCCTTGGTCTCCTCAGACAGATGGTTGAAAACTTATGTGAGACCCTTATAGCATAAGAATAGTGTTATGGTAGACAAAAAATAAAAGGAAAAAAATGACTTAGCTTCCAAATCAGGGGATTATACAGTAGTACCAGGCCAATATAGCATAGTGGCAGCATGGGGAGTCAGTAGCAGAATCCAAGCAGTGGCTTTTACTTAGACTAAACAAAACATTGATCATATCAAGAGATCCAAAATAGGAATGGAAAAAGGATAAATAATGGAAAGTTAGATGATGCTCAGCTATATTTGGAGAACCAGTTTAGAGAGGCTGATAGGGTATTTCGAAGCTATGTCAATGAGTTCTGTTAACCTATGGCATAACTGCCCAGTTAGAATCGCATTAACGAACAACTAGAAAAATATATTATATTGTATGAACATAACATACACATATACAGTACTTGCAGTTTGTTTGCACTTTTTGCTGCAGTATCTCTCCTTTGAATATGTGTATCTTAATTAATGCTAGTGAAGGCAATCACAGAAGTAGAACATGCATGGCAGTGTGTTTATGTGATGACTTTCGATTGCCAAGTCAGTATTGATTTGCCTATTAGTGAGAATAGCTCAGCTCACAGAATTGCACAAAGATATATGCTAAATAAACTAGCCTATGCATAATAAAGACTGGAGAGATGGAGAAGGTTACAGAGACATCTACAGAGTTTTTTATGTCTGGGGCATGACAAAAATCTCATTTCCTTTTTGTTAGGGGAAAAAGGAAAGAACGATAGAAAAATTCAAAGAAAGCCCCACTACAGTGGTGTATGAGGCATGGCATTGTCCATTATCCTGTACCAATTTGTTTGACATAGCACTAAAATGGCGAGATGAGTAAGGTTAAAAACAAGGATAGCCTCTAACTATGCTGCTCTGCTTCTGTACCTGGTGTTAGGCTCTGCCGGGGTTTTTAACCTGGAACCTTCAGGTCACCTGCCTTTCCTATGATATCCCAAAAGCCTAATTGGTTATTTTAGGCCAGCTAATTAGAACCCTATTTAATCACTGAGCATTAGTCTAGTTGTGGCTTGTGGTAGTTGTGGTTCTTCCAGTCATGTTCCTGTTCTGCCTTGATCTTGGTCTTGGACTATCAGTTATTTTCTTTACTTACCAATATCATCCTAGTCAAGTATAATTGTGAGATTACCTGGAGGTCTAGTGGGGACTAAGGGCCGGCGGGGACTCCCACAGCTCTGATCCCTGGTTTCTCTGGCATGCAGCTCCAATGACGCTCGGGGCCATGCACTTCCAGGTACATTGAGTTGAGTGTGATGATGTCATTGTGTTTTAGCGAGAAAGTTTGAATATTTTAAGAGGCCTTGGGCCAAAACTGATTGCCTGTTGCTAGGTCTATTTTGTAGTACCTTGGTGTGATTATTCTGTCTGATATCTCCTGTTTGCCACTTGAACTCTGTCTGAACTGAGTTCTGCCTGATTGACCTTGTATGAACTCTGCCTGGACAGAACTCAGCCTATCTGCCCCCGCTTGAACTCTGCCTGGACTGACCCTTACTTGTTTGACCACACTAGTATTCTTCATACCTCCGGTAGCTGTTATTACTTTCTGTTCAAATTACAGTGTACGATCTGACCTGTTTGCTTGTCCAGAACTTCTGCTTTGGTCCTCTCATTGTAAAACCTGGTAGCTGAGGGCGCCTCCTGAAGCCAAAGGTGTTTGCTAAAGACTGAGCCGTGATGGGGGCTTAGCACTAGTTCTGGATTTAGGGAGCCGATTTTAACAATAATGACCACTAAAATCTTCAGTTATACTATAGTCTGCTTTGGCTGTTTAATCTGTTGATAATAAAAGTCTACCCAATAACCTGATAGTGTTGGTGGTGTGATATCCTGAACATTATTGAAAGGAAATTTGGTGATTTACATACATTTGGTGAAGTATATACATTTGATGAAGTACATTCAGCTCACTAAAAAAATAAATTGTCAATTATATTTACATTCTCTGCATTCAGTAAACATAGTATAATGGAAACCAACTTGTGAGTGTTGGCAAGAGGAAGATTTCTACACAGCATGCCATGGAGTCATTTAATTATAAAAGGGCAAATGTAATCCAGATCTAAACCCAGCACATTTCTTTCCAATACAGATTGCTGTCTCATTTACGAGTAAAGAGATTTGCTTCTATGACCTCAACTCAAAGCAAGATTTATTTTGTCAGTACAAGCTTCATGGCTTGCAAGGGACTCCCATATGCATGGACTACTGGTTTAATCCTGATGATGGCAATGATGCTGTTCTTACTTTCGGGGATGTCAATGGACAGGTAAACAGGATAGGGAATTGCAATATTTTGATCTTAGGTATTTTTCAAAGCATTAAAGCCATAATGTTTGTTTTTGTAGCATGTTCAGTCATTTGTTGGTTTCTTAGGTCCAGGCCATCTGTTTTACCACAGCTACGATCTCGTTGTTTGAAAGGCCTGCTAATTCTACAGAAGACCAGCAAACCACTCTTTATATCACCTGGAATGAGTTGATTTCTGGTTACCACAAATCCTGTTTTATTGCAAAACATAAACTTCATGGAAGAAACTGGGTCCGCCAAGGTATTGTGCATGTTAAACATTTCACATACACATACAAAGAGAACGTCCTTTCTTCCTCCCTCCTCAATTCCTGTTTCTGTTCCTACTTCTATTCAACTGCATATTCCATCTCGCTGTGGAAAGGTTAATGGATACGTTTTGAAAAAACGTGGTACAGTTTTGTTTCATTTGGTGCAGTTACATTATTCTTTTCAGAACTTGCCCATATTTCACTTTTATCATTCCAGAAATATTGTAATATAATTGCAGAGAAAGCTGTACCTGTAATCCCCTGTCTTGTTTGACCTAAACCCTCTTGATTGATGGGCCTAATTCTAGCACATTTAGCAAAGGCATATTCTATATATTATTGTGTAATAAAGTTACCAAATGTGATTTCGGATTTTATAGATAGCTTCAGAAATGTTTTGCTTCAGTAGAAAAGGTTTGATTAGAAAAATGGCAGTTTCTTAATTGGCCTTAATATAACAGCTTCAGTCCTGTAGCATTTTCAATCTGCTGCGGTAATAAAGATCATTTTTAGTTTAGCTTGACATTTATTCTTCCTCAAAGCTATGCCCAATCATGAACCTTCAAGTAGTAACGTACACTGAACTAATGAGAATATTTCGTTTCCCTTCGTCAGTTAGTTACAGCTCTCATTTAGAAGCTTTCCTGTCGTGTACTACAAGTGACAATAACACTGTGATATTGGCCTGGAGAGAAAAAGGCAAAACCCATTTGAGAACAACATCTTTGAACATTGCTAAGGGAATTAATGGCTTTGACTACCATCCAGGACTCAATATGATTGGTATGTATTGGATACATTCTTACTTTAATATTAGAGGGGGTATGTCATATGTACCAGCGTCACTAAATATTATATGTAACGTGAAAGAGGATCTTGTATGTATAAATATGGATCAATGTTTGAAATTACTGAAAGCATTAGATGTTTAGAGCTACATAAGGGGCAGATTTATCAAGGGTCGAAGTGAATTCGAGGGAATTTTCGAAGTTAAAAAATTAGAAATTCTAAGTAATTTTTTGAATACTTCGACCATCTAATAGGATACTAAGACTTCGAATTTACTTCGATTCGAAGTAAAAATCGTTGACTATTCGGCCATTCGATAATTGAATTACTGTCTCTTTAAAAAAACTTTGATTCAGTACTTCGCCAACTTAAACCTGCAGAAGTGCTATGTTAGCCTATGGGGACCTTCCAGAGCAATTTTCTTAGTTTTTTGCATCCAAAGGAAAATCGTAACATTCGATCAAATAGGAACGACCCAAAAATTCAAATCAAATTTGAATCGTATTCGGATCGAGTTTGAATCGAGTTTTCCTAAGAAAAAAACCTCAAATGTCAGCAAAGCAATTAACATCTTCAAATGGTTCACCAGACCTCTGACATTGACTTCTACATGAACTTGTTTTAGGTAGCAAAGTATAGAATTAGAACTGTTTCTAGGGTCGAGGTGTGATAAAGCTCACATTCGAATTTGAATTCAAATTTGAGTTGGTGGTTTTAAATTAGAAAAAGAATTGAATATTCAAATTCAAATTTACCATTCAAACCTTAGTAAACATTTCTGATTGTAACAATATATGACAAGAAAATGTGTGTTGGGCAAACCTACTTAAGACAGATGACTAGAAATAGCTATAAAAAGGCAACAGGTCACACTGCAGGGTAATTTAAAGGGGGTGTTCACCTTCAAGTTAACTTTTAGTATGATGTAGAGATTTGCAATTGGTTTTCATTATTTGTGGGGTTTGAGTTATTTAGCTTTTTATTCAGCAGCTCTCCGGTTTACAATTTCAGTTTACAGTGTAAGGGTCCAAATTATTCTAGCAACCAAACTTTGATTTGAATAAGGGTCTGGAGTATGAATAGGAGAGGCCCTGAACAAAATGGGGAGTAACCAAAAATAGAAATAACAATATATTTATAGCTTTACAGAGCATTTGTTATAAGATAGGGTCAGAAGAGGTAGGTACATAATTAAAAAAAAAAACTATAAAAAATAAATGAAGATCAGTTTAAAAGTTGCTTAGAATTGGCTATTCTATAAAATACTAGTTAACTGAAAGGCGCACCACCTGTTTAAGAAAGCTTGGAATTCTTGGAGAAGTTTAGCACTACATGTTAGACCTACATGAGTATGAAAGCAGTATATTTTATTTAGCAGCATAGGCAAACACAAGTATACCTGTGGTTACATTGTTCCTATGTATGTTGTCTCCGAGCTATTGCCAACAGCTGTATGAGTTTATATAGTGCTTTCTTGTCCAAACTTTCCTTTTAACTTAATTTACTTATTACTTAACTTACCACTAATTTTCTTTATTTTTTGTAAGCGTATACATTTATATGTATGTTTTAAGTGGTTTTGTCCCACAATGAAAGCTGAATTTTATCATTATTGTTGTTATAATGTTGGTAAGATTACGAAAATGCCTCACGTATAATTAAAATACTGTACTAACCAGTTCAATATTTGTGGCAGCTACTGCTGGCATTGACAACAAGATATGTCTCTGGAATCCCTATGTAATATCCAAACCCACTGGTATCCTACAGGGCAATATGGCCAGTGTGATAACTGTGCAGTTCATTGCTGGTCGCAAGCAGCTTCTCAGTTTTTCAAAAGATAAGGTGAGTGTCCTTATGAAATATTTACCTATGCAATTCTTGGTGGCACTTTTTCTCAAGACGTGTAGTATAGGTAGGGTTGCAACCTTTTCCAGTGGCTAAACAAAGGTATCAGTGGTGGAGCAGTGATGCGGGGGGGGGGGGCAGGCACAATGATATTAGGAGGGGTATGATGCCAGGTTATCAGAGCTGTCACCCCCCCCCTATTTTTCTGGAGTTACCAGAATTAGGCTCCATCCAGCTCCGTTCCCCCAATTTCTGACAATTTGCTGTAAAAATCCAGCGTGTGTATGCGCAGCACAAAATCTTTGGCTTCAGGAAAGGTTCTGTACATGTGCATGGAGTCATTTTCACTGATATCACTTCCTGGTCTGCGAAAATGTTGGCAGTAATAAAAAGTACAGCCTATGATTAAGTGTCTATTGGCACGAAACGCATAAGACTATGTGATCTACTTTGTGGCCTAAATAAAGTTCTCAGTTCTTTTACATGCCTGTTTGTGGGATCTGTGAGTGCCTGCCGTTCTCCTTTGGTTTGATACCTCCACCTCGAGCTGTAGGTCTGGGCATGAGCACCCAGGCCCCACGTATTACTGGTGAGACAATAACCTTTTAAGGTTTTTACATTGAGACTTTTTCTATAAGCGCTGTAATAAAAAGTTGACAGCTCTGGGTTATTGTATCACTTGGATGCCATTGGTTGGAAGAGTTTTCTCAATGTTTTCAAATGGACAGAATGTTTTTAAAACTGGGATGTCTTGTTCAAAACTGTACATGTGGCAACTAGTGATGGGCGAATATGCCACATTTCCCTTAGCGGAAAAATTTGCGTATTTCTTGCGAAATTCGCGCAACTGCAAAAATTAGTGCCAATTCCTCGTTTTTAACTGAGTTGCTTTTTCTTTCTGTAATCACAACAAACACCATGCTTGATGATAACCAAGCCATGTTGATCAAGGTCAGTATCATAATTTTTAAATTTTTTATTTATTGGCCAAATTATTGTTCAGGTTTCACAAGGCTGAAAACCAAACAGGCGAGACCCGAATACGCCTTTTCAGGTGGCAACCCTAAGGGGCATATTTATTATCTTGTGTTAAACAAAATTTGCAGAAAAAACAGTATAAAAAGCTGTGTGAAATAAATGGTAAATTTATCAAGGTGTGTGTTTTATGGCATGAGAACGCCAGATTTGACACCGTTATTTTACATTGCTTCTGGCGGAAGTCACTCTAAGAAAAAACCATATAAAAAATTTATACTGTTTCTAACATGGTGAAGTGTGATGTATTATCCTGTTGTTTTTTACACAGCATAATAAATGCCCCTTAGTAATTAATCTACCAATGTTAGTAGCAATGAGGGTCCATGTCTGGGAAGCTGTTCTTCCTAATGGTTCAGAACAGTAATATAGAATGGATAATAAAACCTGAGCAGTGAAGGAATTCACTATTATCACAGGAGAGATTTACTAAAAATTGTTTCCCGACAGGTACTAAGAATATGGGATGTTCATCACCAGGTGTGCATTCAACGTGTTGCTGGGATTTTTCCAAAATCTCTCGAGTTCCACTTCACCCTTTACTTCTATGAACCTCATGGGCGTTTGTTCCTTTCATTCAACAATCAACTGAAACTTCTGGAAATGAAAAAAGAATCTGGCAAAAAGGTCACAAGCCATGAAAAGCCAATAACCTGTATGCTTTACAACAGCACCTTTAAACAGGTAAATATTTCTTCAGGGCAGATATTGTTACTGCTTATAGGAGAATCCAACCCTAAAAGTAAAAAAAAAAACGCTACCCCTACCCTACATAGACCCCCCTCCCTCCTTCCCCAGCCTAAGTGTTACCCCGGGCAAATGCCCCTAATGTTTTACTTACCCCCTTGGTGCAGATTCAGGCATCGGAGTTCATAGGCGCCATTTTCAGCCACTTTGGTAATCTTCAGAATGAGACCGTTTCTTCAGCGATTTTTGTGAGTTTCGACGCGTGCGCAGTTGTTGCAAAGCAGAAAATTGCTCCAGCTGTGCATGCGCCACCACACCTTTCTCATTCTGAAGATTTCTGAAGAGAAGAAGATGTCGTCCATCAACTCCGATGCCTGAATCTGCTATGAGGGGTAAGTAAATAGTTAGGGGCATTTGTTCGGGGTAACACTTAGGCTGGGGGGAGGAGGGAGGGGGTCTATTTAGGGTAGGGGGTAGGGTTTTTTTAATGTAAGGGTTGAATTCTCCTTTAAGTACTTGACTGTCACTTACATTTGCTCTATCTATCTATCTATCTATCTATCTATCTATCTATCTATCTATCTATCTATCTATCTATCTATCTATCTATCTTTCTATCTATCTCTCTATCTGTCAGTCTAAATCGTTAACACAAGCATCTATTCATCAATAAGCGTGACCCCGCTTATGTGGCAGGCCAGCCAGGTTGCCTAAAGCTCTCTCCGCCTGCCATTGCCTGAGCCAACCACACTGTAGTGTAGTCCCTAATGTGATGCCTACTAACCAAACTACTTTGCCTTGGTAGAGCACAGAACTGCAATTAGCCCTGACTACCTTATGCCCCAGGGTGTTCTGTAACTGGATACTTATCTAACTTGCTACCTCATTCACAGGGTATCTGTTACTCTAGCTTTACTAAGTGATAATTACCTTAGGGTCCCATCCTCTCTCCTTTTATATGGAGGGCTACCTTCACCTCAGTCCCCCTGGCAGATTAACCTCCTGCTATGGTGGAGTCCAGAAAGGTTACATACACCTTGGGTCAAAGGGTAATACTTTCCTACCACAGGATGTCCTCAGTACTGACTGAAAGGAGAAATTAACCCTGTGGGTTCCCTTTGTGATTAAAAAAATAATGACAAAATCTAGTATCAAAATGAATCTGCTTTCCATTATATAGGCCCACTAAAGCAGATAACCCAATATCATTTTAGATTTTAGGCTGGACATATCTAAAGGCCAAGCAAAAATATCACTGTTGAACTTGATGTAACTGTTAACAACATTATAAACCCACTTTGGTTTGTATTTCATTAAGGTGCTTTATAGAGAACCCTGTAATACTGTGTAGTTTAACAATATGATAAAGTTGCACATAAATACTACAAATTATACAATAAACTTTCTGGAAATATAGAAAGTGGTTATTTTACCTGAATGTCTTTTTTCATCAGCATTTCCTTGCTTTATTTTTTGCAGGTAATCAGCTCGGATACAGGATCGACAATTACATTCTGGATGATTGACACAGGTCAGAAAATCAAGCAGTTTTCAGGGTGCCACGGCACTTCAGAGATTAGCACAATGGCACTTGATGTGAGTGAGACAAGGCTTCTAACTGGAAGCACCGATGGAACAGTAAAGGTAAACTGCACTTTCTAATCTTTTTCCTTGTTATATAAAGCTATTCTTCTTTTTTATCCAAGTGATGTACCGATGTGCCTAGTCATTGCTAATATTTAAAGATGAAGAATATACCCCACTATAGCATATATAACTAAATCTAACACAAGCAGTGCTGAAACAATACCTGACTTTCACAATAAGTCTCACATGAATAGACTCACTAATCTGCCTTCTAGTCTATCTGTCTATCCGTCTATTTACTATGCCACAGCAAACTCCTGAATGACCATGAGCTGATGCAAAATCCCAGCAGTCATATGCAAATCTCAAGGTGTTGATGTATTTGAAGCTACAAGCAAGAGCAACACTCTATCAGGAACAAGAGCTCATTATCTGACTTCATTTCTGTCCAACCATTATTTATTTATGAAAGATTGATTCATTAATTATAAGACAAATTTAGAACCTGTATAATTGAGCAGTGTTTCTGGCATATTAGTTGGTAGTATTCCACACTGTTAAATATGTATGTATGCTCCTCTGTGCTAAGGAAGGCACATTAGGTCTAGATTTAGGAATAGCAACCACTATTGTGGCACAAAAGCAGATGTAGCAGGGGGTAGTTTGGGTCTTTTCTTTGTTGGCTGCATGATTCCCCAGTGCATAAAGTAGAGAATGGGTTTGCTGAGATGGGAGTGGAGAACTTAACTGACTTGTAGACCTCAACCCAAATGAACATTAGTGGGATGAACTTGGAACACTAACTGTGAGCCAAGCCTGATCCCAACCCTCACTAATGCTCTTGTAGCTGATTGGAAACTAATTCCACCTGCAACGTTCCAAATTCTAAAGCAGTGATCCCCTATCATTATCTCAAGAGCAACATGTTGCTTATGAACTCCCAGTGACCTACTGGCTTGAAGGCAAGTATAAAATAAGGTGCACTGCCAAATAGAGCCTCCGGTGGGCTTGCAGTCCACTTAGAGGCTGTCAAATCTCAATGCTTATTTGGCACCCCAGGAGCTTTTTTTCCATGATTGTGTTGTAACTCTTTTTGCATTTGAATGTGGCTCTTTAGTAAAAAAAAGGTTGGGGATCCCTTTTCTAGAGGAAAACCTTCCAAAAAGTTGAAGAACAGCTTCATATTAATGCTTTTGTTTTTAAATGATATGTCTTTAAAAACTGGCATGTCATTCCCAGTAACCAGTTTCATGAGGATGATTGGTTTTTTTTTCCATAACACTGAAGTTTCAACACTACAGTTGCCCAAAAGCCTTGGCCCAATGCAAGGAAACATTAGGAAGCAGGGTGGCTCAACTACCAGCACTCATTAGGTTTGGCCTAAAGGTTCAATTTTCTAACAACAATTCTAGCCTCCCTTTAATGAAGTCAATTTTAAATGTTCTCTGTACATTCTCCAGCTTTAGGAAATGGCACTTTCCTTCTGGTGCCAGACTAATTAATCCATTGTGCAGTCTATTGGTTTGTTCTATTTTTCATTCCTATGAATAAAAAAATGTAAACATTTGAATTGATACAAGTTTATAACATTGCGGAGTTAAATATCGATTTAGCTGCATTTAATCCCCTAATAAAACACATTTGGAAAGATCAATAGATTTTCATCAGAGATGTGCACTTACCCAGTACCTAGTGCCAAAAGCCTGCCCACAGCACTATATACATTCAATCAGCCTTAAGATATTGATTTTGCACACATCAGCTTTTATAATACTGTGCCACAGAAACGTGCTAATTGGGGTGGGATTTACAAATACACGCAGTCTGTGGAATTGTTAGCACCTCTCTTCCCTGTAAGGCTTTACACTTTTCCTGACATTTTACAAGTAGTTTTTACGCCCACCGTTCTTTTACTTTAATGTCACACGCTTTTGCAATTTCCCAATGTTTTCTGCGCCTGCAGTGACATTTTTTATTTTAACATTCTTCTTAGAAAACCTTTGTTATTTCATCTCCCTTCCAAAATCATGCCAGAAATCAGATTTTTACTGTAGCAAAACTGCACGCTTTGTGCCTCTTGATGTCAGTACAGAGCTGCTTATTCCCAGCCTGGAACTAATGGGAAGAGCAGAAATGCAATTTGTCATTGTGCAGACTTTGTAGCAGAATAAGGAGAGCCTGCTTTCATTTACATGTTGTTATTTCCTTGTCATCTGAGGCAAATTCTGCTTCATGCTATTGCCTTTGACTCCAGAATTTTGTCTCCAAGCTTTATGCGCAACAGCCAAAATCTGTCATGGTTGTACTGTGTCTCAACTACAACTCCCAGATTTTTTATGACCTTTCTGGAGTCAATAAATTGGGCATTATAGATGCTGGGAGTGCTGGGAGTTACAGGTCAGTAGCTGCCTGTATTCATATGACACAAGGCTGGCCCACAGAATGTGCTATTGTGATAGTCAGTGCAGTCTTTGTATTAGTGTCAAAGACGTGAGCAGCAGTAACCAATGTTTCAGGAAAAATAATCGTCTTAAATACTGGTATTAAATTCTGGTATAAATTGCTTTCTTGACCTCACACACATATCATACTGAAGGCAAAGCTGGGCAGTAAAGACAGACCATACAAATGAATGTATTGTAATAATGAATATATCCCATAGTTTATCATGGCATCGTACAGTATCAAACATGTTAAATAATCCATTCAAACTACAGGTATGGGACCTGTTATCCAGAATGCTCGGGACCTGGGATTTTCTGGATAATGGATCTTTCTGTAATTTGGATCTTCATACCTTAAAGGGGTTGTTCACTTTTTTCAATTCAGTTGTTTTAAGATTGTTCCCCAGAAATAAAGACTTTTTTTCAATTACTTTCCATTATTTATTTTTTACTGTTTTTCTAAAATCTAAGTTTAAAGTTGAATGTCCCTGTCGCTGATGTTTCAGTCTGGCAGCTCAGTAATTCAGGTACAGATTGTAAACTGTTAGAATTTTGCAACATTGAGTTAGATTTCTCAGCAGCATCTCTGGAGTATTAGCAACTATTGTATCAATTCTAACAGCTGCCTGTAATGAAACCCAGGGATTCTGTTCAGCAGGGACAAAGATAAGAAATGTATCAACTAAATGTATCAATTTAAAACAGTTTACAGGGTTGGCGACCCCCCCTCCCAGAGCTGCTTCATAATGTGAAAAATGACATTTTACACTTCAATTTTATAAAAACGGTCACACATAGAAAATGGAAAGTCATTGGAAAAAGTCGTTATTTCTGGTGATCTATCTGAAAACAACTAGTTGTTTGAAGGTGAACCATACCTTTAAGTAAAAATAATATTAACATTAAATAAACCCAATGGGCTGGTTCTGCTTCCAAAAAGGATTAATTATATCTTAGTTTGGATCAAGTAAAGGGTATTGGTTTATTAAAAGGACATTATTTTTAAATATTTAGTTTAATGGAGCTTTCTGGATAATGGGTTTCTGGATTACAGATCCCATACATGTACTACATTTGTGAAAATGAGGAGTATGACAATTACATGTACTACATAGCATCATATATACAGTATATTTATATAATGCTCTTGTAACAGTTGAAACAGTATTAACCCTTAATGCTCTCATAACTCTTAACACCATATTACCAATAAAGAGAAGGGAGAGATGCATCAAATTTAGTTTGGCATTAAGAATAGGAATGCTGTACAACATTCTCAGGGCTCATAAGTTGCCATATGGATTACATTTAGATATCAACCATGACCAATGAGTATAAAGACATCAAGAGGGTTATTTATTAAAGTCCGAATGCCATAAACTCAAAATTTTTTAATTCACATTTTGATAAATAACCCCCAAAGGGTCATTTTAATGAACCCAGCTGCAAGTGTGGTAAAGACAAAATGTTGCACTTATTGGCTCCATATAGTTATGGAGTTATTTATCAAAAATCCAAAATTTTCTGATATTTTATTCTAAAAAAGTCAGATCGAACTAGAATCCACAATGTGAACTTATTTATTATTAAAAAAGCATGATTTAGTCAGTGGGGTTACAAACTCGATAAAATCGAGAGATGATCAGAATCGTAAGATTTTTTTCAAGTTTTCCCGAAAAGCCTGAATTTTTCAGATTTTTGTTAGAAAAGTCCAAAATAGTTGGATTTTTGGGCTAATTCCAACCTAGACCATAGAAACTTCAGAATAGAATAGGGTCCTCTCACATTGACTTATAAACAACCTCGGTAGGTCTGAAATAGAATTTTTCAAGTTTTTGGCATTCGGACTTTAACAAATAATCCCCTTGATGTACTTGCATCCAAAGAAATGAGATGTGGTTAATTATAGTGCAGGTAAACAGGAACTACATTAGCATAGATAGTGCGAGTTCTGTACCAATAATGCAATTTGCTCATACTAAAAATGAAATACACCAAAGAAAAAGATACAATATTCCTGTTATCCTGCTAACATGAAAGCAAAACATACATAGCCAAATGAGGGCACCAGAGGCTACAGGCTAGTGCAAGGTACAAAGAAAAGAAACCATATGCTGTTTTCACGTGTCCCTAGCAGAAAGTTTGCTATGAGCATGTCACAGATATTCTACCTGGAATACAAGAATAGTACAGATAATGGCTTAAGTGCAGAGGAAATAGTGCCCATTCCTAACAGCACAGATGTTACTTGTTCTAATGGCTGCACCGAAGTCTCATTTTAATAGCACTATAAGCCATTTCTCATTGGATACCTAACATCCAAACTTTTACATTTACACACACTCTAATGTTATAATATGGGAGAATTTAAACCATTTAGCAGATATGTTTTGCTGCAGGTGTTTGAATGGATTACTCTTTCCACCGATTCGTTTTTACGGGGTGGAAGACCCCAATCTCTTAGATGAAGGAATATAATAGGGATGTTTCCTGAACCCCAGCCTACAGGCAATAAAATATGCAGCATAAGTATTACAATTTAATTCCTATGTTGCAATGAATGGGTGCACCTTTTTTATGGGTCCCTACAGCAACTCTTTACTTGCTGCTGTTTGCCGAAATGTATGACCCTCACCTGATTGTCAACTGGTTGGAGAGTGCACCTGGTTATTCAATGTATGGCTGCCTTAATGGCTTTTTTAAAAAAGTACCAACTCTAATATGAATGACTCCAAATCATGTAGTTATGGGATATTCTTCATATGTTAATGTCTTTCTTTATGGTGGATACAGATAAGTGGATGTTTAGGAAGATAGCTGTATGCTGCAGACAATGTATATACCCAACATAGTATAATATTTTGGCCATAAAATGTCCCTATTCAGCAATATGCCCCACACAATGGCAGGGAGCTCCTGTTGCTGATGGCCATGTTTGGTTGCATGAATGCGCATAATAAGCAAATTTTGCATGTGATATAAGATTGTAGGAGGAGTCAACCAATCCACAATAAGCACATGTAGATATGAGCAAGCTGGGACACTCTTACTTATGTACATGCTTTGCCCCTTCCAGGTGAAGATGGTATATCATTTGCTAGGGGCATTTTTTGGCAGAAACAGTATTATTTACCTCCAAATGGAGTATGGGTTCTGTTAGCCCTGACCCTTGGTTTGGGAAACCGTTTTGCTATGTTAGGAATTGTTCAGTATAAAAATAAAAACTGGGTAAATGGATAGGTTGTGCACAATAAAAAATGTTTTTAATATAGTTAGTTAGCCAAAAAGACCAAAAGAGAGCTGAAAAGCAGGAAGTAGTGTTCTGTTCTATTTTGTTAGACATCCAGTCACTCCAGCCTTTATACATTACATTTATGTGTAATTAAATATTTTTTATTTTGCACAGTGGTAAGAGATTAAACTATGGACAAACACAATTAGCATATGGAATCTCATTCATACTTGATAACTGCGATTTTTTGGAGCTTGGAGCCCCCATGGAGCCATGGGCCCTAAGCAGCCAGCCTAAAAACCTCTATCATTGACTGCTGCTGCCAAAGTAGGACCTAGCAGCATGTCTAAGCCTATGCCAGAGCTTGCAGGTCTCTCAAACAAAAGATTTTACTACATGCTTTAAACACCCCATACAGTTACAATTCCGAAAAGCAGCCACTCACATTCCTCACACAAAGCGTTTCCTGATTTCTGCACTGGGACCCGTGGGAAGTTTTATTGTTATTTCTGGTGAATGGACAAAGTAAAAGGGTTGTATAAATATTTAATCCATTAAGCAGCTGATTTTGACAATTTTACAGGCTCATCAGTGTTCGTACGTTTGTACGTTTATGGACTTGTTCTACTGTTTTATTCGATAATAAGAAGGCAGTTTACTCTAATTCCTCAAACTATAACAGTGAAGTCAGGGAAGACAGAAAAGCAGATGTTCTATCTTTACCTTTTGCGGAACACTTTCTGTGATTAGAATTTTTACTCTCAGGACCAATAAGACACTTTGTACCAGTGGATAGAGCGCATGTAACCGGTTCATATTCCCAAAACAAAGCATATTTGTACCACTATGACAAAACAAAATCTTATTTGGGTTATACGCTTTTACTTTCCAAACTACATTTGCTTCTCTTTTTGTAAGAAAACAAGTACAATATCCCAGCCTTTGAGAAACACATTCAGTTTGTGTTTCTGCAATGATGCTAGATATCATCTATATTAGAAGATGAATGCTGCTGATAACCAATCAAAACGCCTAATCAGGCAGAAGAGACGTGCACAGTCCCTTGCTTAATTTTGCACCTTTCTTCTGTAACCAGTGCAGTTTGCTTATCTATCTCGTGGCTTTCTGATTATGGAAACGTAATTGTCTCACCTACTCAACAAATTCCGCCCAGTTTGGCCATTCAGCTAATGGAAGATACAGGTATGGGACCTGTTATCCAGAATGCTTGAGACCTGGGGTTTTCTGTATAACAGATCTTTCTGTAATTTGGATCTTTTTTCTTGTCTACTAGAAAATCATGTAAATATAAATTAAACCAAATAGGCTGGTTCTGCTTCCAAAACAGATTAATTATATCTTAATTTGGATCAAGTACAAGCTACTGTTTTATTATTACAGAGAAAAAGGTAATCATTTTTAAAAATCGGAATTATTTGATTATAACAGAGTCTATGGGGCAAGATTCGTAGTTGCGCCAGCATCCGCCTCGCCGCACTTCGCCAGGCGTATTTTCGCCAGCGCTACGCAAATTTACTATAATCCGAAGTTGCGCTCAGGGGAAGCGTAAGGTTGCGAAGTTGCACTAGCATTAATTCGCCAAGCAAAGTGAAGTTACACTAGCGATGCTTAATTTGCATACAGCACCAAATTGAAGTTACAATGGAGGTTATTGTAGCATCACTACACAAGCCTGGGAAACCTTCAAAACAGCAAATAATTTTTATTTTGCCCTACACATGTGCCCACTGTATAGTTAAGTTGCCATGAGTTAGGAAATGTAGGGGAGAAGGAGGGTAGCCCCAAAAAAAACTTCGATCTTTTTCAGCCTATCACCCATAAAAAAAGAAAAAATGCCAGTGTTTTTTGGGAATTTTTAACTTTTTTTGAAGCAATCCCTATCTACTCTATTGCACTTCGCCTGGTCTGAGGTGGCGAAGGAAGTCTGACGTAAAAGGTAGCGTTCAGAAAAATGCGCGGCAGTCAGTGAATTTGCGTAGTTACATCCGTTGCGCAATTTCGCCAGGCGTAAGGGTGCGAAGTAACACTAGCGAATTTATGCCAGTGTCCGTTAGTGAGTCGGCGAATTACAGTAACAAAAATGTGTTACGCTAGCGAATTAACGCTAGCGTTTGGCGCTTCGTCCTTTAGTGAATTTGCCCCTATGAGAGAAGGTATTTTCATAATTCGGGACTTTCTGGATAATTGGTTTCCGGGTTAACAGATCCCATACCTGTACATGCAATAAGAACATCAGTTAGGGGGGAGTGTATGATAATATTTGCTATGCATAATGTAAATGTCATGTCATGTCAAATGTCATGTCATGTCATTAAATGTCATCATGTTTCATTTAAGATTTGGGATTTCAACGGCCACTGTCATCATAAATTAAATGCTGGGAGAGACCAAGCTGCTGAAATTTCTCAGATATTAGTACTAAAAAGAACCATACTAGTTGTGGGATGGGAAAGGTATGTATGAATATTTTTATTGGACAAGTTATTTTTTCTTGCATAGAATACTTATACATAACAAAGGATGATGAAATATGTTTCACATTTTGCTTGTTTTGCATCCAATTTGTACATTGTACATTTAAACTTCAATGTTTCTACTTTCTTCCAAGAATTATTACTGTTTTCCGCCTGAACTCTTTAACACAGTACCTTATCCAGCCTTCAGAATGGAAAGGAGGGGTCCAGCACCTTGATGACATTTTATGTGCAGCCTTTTGGTCCCCACAAAGTTTGGTCACAGGTAACCATATATATAATGGTAGAGAACTATGCATAAAAAAGCTAATTCTCTCCTATATCTTCAAGTGGCACAAACCAAGTCTTCCTGTGTTGTCCTGATGAGAGGGCAACAGAAAATATACTGTGTGAGTGCAACAACAAGAAACCGACCCCTATATTTCAAATGAAACATTCATTAGAGCAAAGAATACCATAGTATTCTGTATGGAAGTTCTGTGCAGCATAGGGTAGAGTAAAACCAACCCCTGCATGCAGGATCAACTCCACTTTTCTGTTTCCAGTACTCAAAATTTGGTAAAAAAACATTATATTCTGTAGTGGGCACTACAGCTAGTTCTCCAAATACTGACTTCACTACAGCATCACCGTCAGTAATTTAATTTACTCTGTAATTACAACGGTGCAGGGCATGTCTACAGAATGATATCAGAAATTCATCACATAATGTATTTAATGTTTTCCCTTGCAATAACTTAATAAATACCCAGGAAGAAATGATTTTTGAATTTTGATTTTCTCCTTAAATTCAGGCAGTTATGATGGTCAAATAGTCGTATGGAACAACAATACAGAAAATGCCTCCAGAAAATTACACTCTAATCCTGAAAGATTAAAATCAAGGTCAGGTACGAAAATTCAGTGAAATAACAATTTTCTCTAAAACACAATGTTTTTTTTAATCGGAAGGCAGTAATTGCTTAATGGCAGCCAATCAGATTTAGTTGTAATACCCACCAGTAGCCTTTGGGGGTCGACGGAAAATGGGACTTGCAGTTTAGTTCAATCTAAATGCTAAATTAATAGTGATGGGCGAATATGCACTGATTCCATTCAACGAAAAATTCGTAAATTACGCGAAACTGCGCCAACATCTCGTTTTTGACGCCGGCGCCCGTTTTTGATGCCGGCGTCCGTTTTTTCTACGCTGGCGAATTTTCACAGGCGTTCTGCGAATCGCGCAAATTTGCCGTAAATTTGCGCCTGGCGAATAAATTCGCCCATCACTATAAATTAACATAGGCGGGGGTGATTTTTTTGTTTGGGTAGGCTAAGTCTAATGTAATGTTACAGTTTCTTCACCAGTCATTTTCCACTTGCGGAGAAACAGCTGATTCATATTATACAATATTATAAGCATTGGCAAAGTTGTAATTCACCTGTCTCAGCACACAGGGAGGATTTTTCTCTGAAAATACCCTACAATCTGAAATATGTCCCATACATGGGCTTTATAGTGTTTTAAAGTAATGGAAATATCATGTACTGTTGCCCTGAACTAGAAACAGTGTTTTTGCTTCAGAAACTCTACTATAGTTGATATAAACAAACTGCTGTGTAGCAAAGGCAGAAATTGAAAAAAGGCTAAATGGCACAGGATAAATAATGGATAACAGATAACACTATTATCTTTTACAGAATGTATCTGCTATCTGCTGTACCTGAGCCTTTTATCCTTTAAATGGCTGCCCCCATGGCTACACAGCAGCTTATTTATATAAACAAGTAGTGTTTCTGAAGCCAACACAGCCGTTTTATCAGTGCAAAGCAACACTGTGTTATATTTTTATTACTTTAATTTTTTGATGTTACTGTTCCTTTAAAAGCTACTAACTGCAAGTTTAAGTATTAAGTCATTTTCTACTTGAAATGGATGAAGCCCAGACTATTTTGAAAATAATATTCATAGCACTCTCTTATTATCAGAATTATAGAAAAAGTTCACATTAATGAAAATCAGGGCTAGTGATTAGGTTGTTTAACATTAAACTACTTTTATTGGTCTACTTTCACATAAAACACAAGAAATATGCTAAGGCTATGGACACAGGTGTGGTTTTTTGATGCGGTCCGCAAAAGGGTTTTATAAAAAAAGCCGACTGCTGTGTAAATACTTTAAAGGAAAACTATACCCACCAAACAATATATTGTCTGTATAAAAATATATTGAATAAAACAGTTCATACGTAAACCCTGCTTCATGTAAATAAACCATTTTAATAATAATAAACTTTTTTTAGTAGTATGTGCCATTGGGTAATCGTAAATAGAAAGTCGCCATTTTAAAAAAACAAGGGCCGCCACCTGGGATCATAGGATTCATGGTGCACACAAACAAACCAAACAAACCATATCTGTTAGGTCACATTAGCCAATTAACAGAGTTATGTATTTTGCTTCCCATACTTCCTCCTGTTACAGTTAGAGTTGAAGTATTTCTGGTCAGGTGATCTCTGAGGCAGAACAGAGACCATCACGAAATGGTGGCTCAAGGCAAGAGATGTAAAAGGACAATATTTACTTTAATATCTATACTAGTTTGGTAAAATTCTTAAATATGCCACTTAATTTGCTATAAACTATCTGTTGCTCAAGTATTCATTTTGGGGGTATAGTTTTCCTTTAACGGTTTCAAGTTTAGGCATTGGCACATTACGCTAGCGTATTTACGCATTGGTCAGCTTTTTAAAAACCGTGCCACGGACAGCAGTGAAAATCCACACGTGTGTCCATAGCCTAACTGTGTCATTAATGGGAGATCTTAAAAGTACAAAAATGTGGTGCTTTGAACTTTCTTTCACCATGTCTCCACAATATAAATGATCCCTTATATTTGAAAAGGTTGTTAGATTCTCACCAGCCATGTACATTCTACAGTACCACTTGAAGTATAAAGGCAAGGCAACAGCAATCCAATCTATACTTTAATGGGGGAAAATTGACCTGCTAGGAATCAGAAAGCCTCTAAAGGAAACCTTCAATTACTGCAAGGTCTACATGTGTAATTCATCAGAACAGGCTGAAGGGGAGCATTGTTGCTCATGCAGACAAGCATGTGCTGATACAAGTACATTTCTGAATAGCATCAGTCTATGCTTATCTTGTCTCCATATTAGCACTTTGCATTCATAAATCAGCCCTATGGCCAGAACAGTTCATACCAACTGGGTTGCAGATTGCTAGCTGAGAGAATGGAATTCAAGTGCTTGGTCAGAGAAATGCATTATGGCTTTAATTAGTATAACAGTTCTTCAATATTCATTATAATGGTAGAATTTCATAAAGGAAATGGATTTGGCCTGCTGGTGCAAATATATATAAGGCTCTACAATTACTCTGATATAATTACCAACCTGATTGCTGTTGATTAAAATGGATGCAATCCTTGTGTATAAAAATAATCTCAAGTAAGCTCCTCTATTAGAAGGAAAGGCAGAACGATTTAGCTCTATGGCTGACATTTGTTATACGAGTCCAGGTTTTTGAAATATTCTATAGCACAGAAAGAGGTAGAAGCTACAGGAAAGGGGATAGGTATGAATTGGCACATCAATGCTAAAAGCTTTTATGTATCTGTCAGTTCCATAAAACACTTTTTTTGATGTCAGGAAATTTTCAAGAAAGTGTTGATGTGATACATTTTCATAAATCTGCCCATAATATCATATGAGCTTAGAGCTATGGACACCTGAAGGTCCACATTACCTTACTGGAACATTTGTAATCTATTCTATGTCAGATAAACTCATTTTCCTTTGCCTATCCTCCCATTTTTGCAACATGTAATGCTTAGCTCAGTGTTGACACTTCAATGGTTTCGCCCGAAACCCACATGAAACACATTTAGGTGGGTTCAGGCAAAAAGGTGAGTGAATTTGGGTGGATAGTGAATCAAATTCAAGCTGTGCCCCTGTCCTTTGGTGATGTAATAGGATTTACCCCTCTCCTATGGTGACTGACCCCATCTATATATTAGTTACTATAAATTAGGCATCAGAGGGGAGTTGAGTCAGGAGTAGGGAATTAGCAGGTTAGGGGACGGGTAGCTCACCACTACAACATATAGGGACCTATTTATAAAGACTCAATTTTTCTGGTTGAGTTTTAAAGGAAAAAAATCCACGTTTTTTGAGGGAAAAAAAAAACCTTTGTATTTTTCGAGATTTAATCTGCTCCTAAACTGCTAAAAATCGGAATCCAAAAACACTCCAGCTAAAACCGTTCCAAATAATGTAGAAGTCAATGACAGATGGTCCCTTTATCAACTGCAACATATTTTTTGTCTTCAGGATTCTTGATAGTTTGGGCTGTTTGATCTGGTTTTCATTCGATAAAACGATAAATTTGAGTTTTTCGGGTGACAACTCAATAAATTCCAATTTTCACAGCAACAATTCCAAAATTGCAAAAAGAAAAAAATTGTTCATTTTTTTGCAACTTTTTCTTGCACCGATTTTATTGAGAATAATTATTGGTACATTAAGGGCATTTGGGTTTGGATGTTTGGTCTATTATTTTTTTTTTAATAAAGTGAGAAAGAGTCGAGTTTTCGCAAATATGCCCCTTACAGTACATATGTATTAAAATCTGTCGGAGATGATCATAAATGGAATTTATGGATCCAGTACAGTGCGCTTTACAATAAACCTCTAGCTTTTTTCACACAAATAGAGAAGTTGCTTCTGTAATGATCGGGCCAGGGCATTAATATTTATTAACCAAAGCTTCTATGGAAAACAACAGCTCTGTGAATGAATGGGAAGAGTGCATATGATTATGGGCCACATTAACATTACAGAACAGTGTGAGCTGATAATTTGCCATTTCCATTTGTTGGGCATTCCAAGCAAATGGTTATAGATAGAAATGGTACAGGGAAACTGCTCATAGTGTGCTTTCTCATAGTAACATGCTGATATAACCAAGTGCTACTTTTGTCAGCTGGGGACCCTAAATATAGTGCGATTTGTTTGCAGCAGGAAGAAACCTTGGGTTATAGTAGGTCTCTAATAAAATATAACAACAGCTGGATATTGTGTTTCTGTTTAAAGAAAAACTGTATTTCAAAAAAGCAAAGAGTGAAACTATCACTAAAGCTTTTTCGCTTGAAATTAAAGAAGGATGTGCAAATTCATGTAACAAACATTATGCCTATTGTTAATTTGGCATGTTTCTAAGACTCTCAGGTACGGAGTGCTGGAAGAAGAAGTCTTTCCTCACTGTCCTCTGGAAAATACTCGCGCTCAGCAAATAGCACCTATAACGCAAACTCTGACAGCAATAACAATGTAACAAGATTGTTCTTCCTTGGGGCGAGGAGAAACACATCAGCAACAGGTGAAAGTGCTAAAGAAATGTTTTTTAAGACTTCTTCTGTGTAACACAAAACAGATGCATTGCCCAACTCCCTTGGCTGGCTCTTTATCAGTCATCAAATTTAATGAGCAATTGCCGTTTCTGTAGCATAAAGGCGGAACAGTGTCCTGATGTGAACCAAGCTGCTAGCAGTCTTGTGACTCCTATTGTACGACTGGGGCTTAAATTATGACTATTGTTTGAAGGTGTTAAAATGGCATCTCTTACACATTCATCTAATGGGAAGCTTTTAGCCTTTCATTTAAAGCCACACATTTATCAGGAGACAGTAAAAGTAAAATAGTCATAGAGTAAGAGTTGCAAACTCAACTTGTATTCAAGACTACAGAATTCAAGAATACATGTTAGAACCATTGAAAATCAATTATTTTTATCTGAAAACCTTACAAAATTTTTAATTAGTATCTTGAATTTATTTAATTAGGATACAGTAAGTGTAAATGGTGAAATTTGCTTGTTTGACTAGGTTGCTTCACAAACGCATCTTTTCATGTATGGCCAGCTTAATCAGGGTTGGACTGGAGGGCCCAGGCCCACCGGGACTATTGTCCAGGGCCCCCTCCAACCCCCCGCCGACCCTCGCCACCCTAATATGACGCGCTGAGCGTGCATGGATGAAGGCGCCTGCTAAGTGAATAATGCCCGCGCACATGCGCAGATGGTACTGTGCGGCACTTAAAAACAACTTTTTTTTCCCCCCAAATTCAATCGGGAGTGGGGACTGGCCCGGCAGGGGCCCATTAAGGGTTGGGTTTTTTCCCGGTGTCCTGCCGGGCCAGTCCGACACTGAGCATAATCTTAAAAATTAATCTTTGCCCATGGTAAGAACAACTTAAGGTTATTGATATCCTACACTAGCCTTCCCGATCCTTCAAGAATATTATACTAAATGTAATGTATACGTTATCATTTGTCATTGCATTTGAAAATGTTAAAATAAAGGAGATTTAAAAAAAAAATTAATCTTTGCCCAATTTAATAACCCACATGGTGGACCATATCTAGAAGATTGGATGGTTGGTCCTGCATTATGAATTAGAGGGCCACACAGTCTTGCAGATGAACTTTCAACTCACAGTTGTATCACACTGGCCAACCTGTAGCCAACCTCAGTCTCCCTGGTTTCATTCTCTTCTTATCAGCCAAACAGAAAGTGGCACATACTGTTCTCTCCCTTACAGAGTCTCTCTCTAAGAACATCCCTTGTAAGTGCCATTGTGAAGAACCTGCTCTAGAACCCCCTCAGGAGGATCCCCCAGCTAACAGTGTCACCTAGTGACCAAAACAACACTATTTACAGAACTTACTATTTCTGTTCCATACAACAGTATACTATAAAATGCCCACTCATACCTTAATGATTGGTAGCAAGTTGCAATGTGAGGCTTGAGATGCTCGGAGAGACTGACACAGTTTGAATACTGTCACCTGCACAAACAAAATCAAAGCCTGTATTAACAAAGCATTAACCAGCTATGTCACATTGTGTCTGTAATGTTTGAATAGCAGTAGAATGGAAAACAGATGAAAATGACTCCTCTTGCTTAAATCGACAGAGGGCACTTGGGCCACAAGCAAACTAAAAGCTGAAATACTTTTGATTAGATTATAATAAAACAATTGTGACGCTTGGACAATATCCAAATATCTTTCTTGTCTTTGGTCCTTAGTTATATTTAATTTGAATTACAAGGTTTATTACCTTTCCGATAAAGTATGATCATAATATATTGCATTATTGTGCGCTTTTGTATTGGCGAGGTTAATACCTTACACTACCCTAGACCTCCACATGTACAATACAGTATATACATATGTTGATCCGATAAGAAAAGGGTAACCTTCTCCCTCTATGTTCTACCTCTGGATTTAGCAGCAAGTGTCTGGCGCAGTCCTAAGCACCAACACTTGGATGCTTCTATAGAAAATCCATATATACAGAGCACTTTAGGCATATAAAGGGTCAGCTTTAACCCTTTTGTTGGCAAAATGGTAATGTTACATTTATCTTAGTAATTCAGATTCATTGGAAACATACAATACAGGTATGGGATCTGTTATCCAGAAACCCGTTGTCCAGAAAGCTCCAAATTACGGAAAGGCTGTCTCCCATAGACTTCATTTTATTCAAATAATACAAATTTTAAAAATGATTCCTTTTTCTCTGTAATAATAAAACAGTACCTTGTACTTGATCCAAATTAAGATATAATTAGTCCTTATTGGAAGCAGAACCAGCTTATTGGGGTTATTTAATGTTTACCTGATTTTCTAGTAGACTTAATATACCAAATTACAGAAAGATCCATTATCTGAAAAGCACCAGGACCTGCACATTCTGGATAGCAGGTCCCATACCTATATATATTTATATATACATGATATAAATCATTCTTATTGTAATGTAGGTGGATCCAACCTGGTGTCATGTGGAGGATCAGGGTACGTCAGACTCTGGAATATATTTAGAAACCACTTAATGGCAGAATTTGTAGCTCATGAAGGAGCCAGCTCCATCATTATGACTGTCAATAAAACAAATCAGTACATCATTACCGGAGATCTAGATGGATGGCTGAAAGTATGGGATATACAGGTAATAAAACACTCCCTTCTGCACGAAAGACTAGAACAGCAATATAGATTTAGAGTAAATGATTTGCAAACTACACTGTAAATCACACACTGCACACAATTTAATATTTGATATATAAACAACATGATGTATGAATTGACAAAACAAACTGAAGTCTGATTTTCATGCAGAGTATTTGGGCACTTTAAGACAGGTGCAGAGAGAAATGGTACAAAAAAAGGGCAGCCATTTGGGGTTAAGAAAGGACAACATTGTAGAGGGGTAAGCCTTTAATGGGCCATGGCATGGGATTCCTAGATTTTATAATTGTATGGAAATGGGTGTTTCCGAAGGTTTGGAAACTTCTTTGGACCCTGACTTTTTTTTTTTTTTTTTTTTAACAATGAATAGAATTCCCATTACAAGGCACAGGCTATTACAAATCATACATCAATTACTGAGAACAGAGAAAGACCACTTAGGGCTGCATCACAGACATATTCTAAATCATAAAGTTCTAAGTAAAATAAGTAAACTGTAGGTAGGTGTTTCACACTCTATCACCAGTCGACGATTCACTCTGGCAATGGATGTTACTCTGCAAATTCACTAAAATGTGGATTTCAATGAACGTTACCACTTTCGCTAGACTTGCCTTCGCCAGCTCAGACCAGGTGAAGTACACTGGAGTACATAGATCTTCCTCGATCTTCTGTTACTTACATCATATTCTGTAGTGGAAAAACCATTAAAGTCCTAAAAACGCTTTTCCTTTTTTCAGAGTGATAGCCTGCAAAAGTCCTTAAAATCTTTTTTGGGTAACAGGTTTCCCCCATACATTTTCTAACATATAGAACATTAATTATACAGTGGGCTCATGTGTAGAGCATTATAACAACTCTAATGACTTTATTAAGGTTCCCTGGACATGTGTAATTAACAGTGGAAATGTTATGTATTTGCTGCCGCATGTAACATAAAGACGTCCATTCTAAAATAAATGTCCCGCCGTATGCAAATTAATCTGAGCGCAAGACATCAAGCGAATTTGCACTAGGCAGAAATGAATGCTAGCGCATTTTAACTTTGAATTGCTCAGATTGGTGATGTAACACTAGTGAAAAGTCGCCAGCATTCGGTGCCCACGATGAAACTCTGCACTTAGTGAATTAGCCTTGTCTGAGCAAATTTTCGACTGGCGAAGTGTGGTGATGGGTGTGAAGCGGTCGCTGGTGACTTTAGCCGGTTAGTGAATCTGCCCCCTGGGGCGAGGGACCAGGGGGGTATGGAGGTCACGGTGGTCATTGGACCCCCAGCCCAATGTTGATATGCATTTCCCTTTCTTTCTGCTGAGCACAAAATGCAGTACAGACAGTCAGGCAACAGATGTAAATCGAGGATTGAAACTTTGACATAGCTTATTTGTAGCCCACTGATTTAGAAGCAAAGAGCCATAATATACCATACTGCAGAGTTCATTAATATTATTGGCTGCGCTGGTTTCTATACAGTCATGCAATGCACATGCGGACGGATTAAAAATCAGTAGCATGTAGAGGGAGGGCTGGTCAACTTATTTTACTGCTGTTTTAAATGGATAAGGTGGAACTCTAAGGATATGGGCACATGAGAAAAAGCAGATTGCTGACTGGTATGCATTGAAAAGGCATGAAAATTTATACTTCATAATCCACCGTGTCGGGTCACTGCCGCATCTGAGCACACATATAGCCCAATGCAATGTATGCAAATTAATGTATGCTATGTAATGTATGTAATCTATACCACTGGCCTTAGCATTAAAAAACTGAGACTGTCCCTTTGACAAACAATAATATCTTATAACTGAAAAATGCATTTACTTTTTTAGGATTATTGTGTTGATTACAGTGAAAAAAAGACAACAGAGCCACCTCAGCTAGTGACGTCTTTCCAGCCCCACAGTGACTGTGTCACTCATTTGGAGACCTGCACATACAGCACGTCCTTACTCATCCTTTCTGCATCCGCAGACTGCACTATACATGTCAGCGATGTTTTTGGAACTCCAGTAGGAATATTTGGCCAGGTAATACAAGATTGCATATTTAACATGTGTTATTACAGAGCAGCCTATAGAGCTCATGCCTGCATTGCTGGTAAGAGTTGCAGGGGCTGAGGAGCTGAGTGCTGAATATTACTTGTTTAGAAATAACTTTTGTACAGTTATAGCCAGGAGCGCTGCTGCCATGAGGCTAGTTGAGAAACTCATCTCATGCGGCAGCCGCCCACAAGTTGCCAGGGGCAGCAAAAAGCTCAAAATTCTGACTTTTAAGTCAGAGTTTCAGCTCTTGTAGTGCAGAGATTGCAATTGCACTCTTTGCATTAGCGATGCAGCCCCTCTTAATGGCATGCAAAAGGCCGCCTCATGGTGGCCAAGATCATGGAAACATCCCTGGGTATAGCAGGTGTAAGTCTAAGTTGCCACAGCAGCAGACAACAAAAGTGAAAACGGCTTATCCAATAATCAGTACATCTGAAGTGCAGGAGTGGTCTTAGAGCCGAACACAGGCGCATCAGCTCGATATAAGGTATGTAAAGCATTACCAGTCTGTACAGAGCTGGCCTGAGACAGTTACATAGTTACATAGTTAAATTGGGTTGACAAAAAAGGCAAAGTCCATCAAGTTCAACCCCTCCAAATGAAAACCCAGCATCCATACACACACCCCTCTCTACTTTCACATAAACTATATACCTATACCTATACTAACTATAGAGCTTAGTATCACAATAGCCTTTGATATAATCTCTGTCCAAAAAATCATCCAAGCCATTCTTAAAGGCATTAACTGAATCAGCCATCACAACATCACCCGAGTGCATTCCACAACCTCACTGTCCTGACTGTGAAGAACCATCTACTCTGTTTAAAATTAAATTTCTTTTCTTCTATTCTAAAGGGGTGGCCTCTGGTACGGTGATCCACTTTATGGGTAACAAGATCCCCTGCGATTTGTCTATAATGTCCTCTAATGTACTTGTAAAGTTTAATCATGTCCTCTCGCAAGCACCTTTTTTCCAGAGAAAACAACCCCAACCTTGACAGTCTACCCTCATAATTTAAGTCTTCCATCCCTCTAACCAATTTAGTTGCACGTCTCTGCACTCTCTCCAGCTCATTTATATCCCTCTTAAGGACTGGAGTCCAAAACTGCACTGCATACTCCAGATGAGGCCTCGCCAGGGACAAATAAAGAGGCAAAGTTATGTTTTCATCCTTTGAAAACATAATTATGCCCTTTTTTATGCAAAACAGAACTATATTTGCTTTCACAGTACAAAGCATGACATATGCCATTGATATGTTTAGCTTTACAAAAAAAAGAAATCTTCATTTACAGAAAATTCTAAAGTGTTAGAATTGCAGCTCTTATAAATAAGTTAGTACGAAAACCCACACATACAATTTACAGTGGTTTAAATATAAGTTGCTAGTTGTGACATCATATGACATCACCAATGTGAGACAACGTAAGCAAGAAACTTTTGCATATAACATTTACATAATAAAACCCACTGCAAAAAACATTTAGGGGTTAACTGAAGATTGTCCATGGAATACTATGTTAATAATTGTATTTGGTGTTACACCTGAACAAAGCATAAGGCTACAATGTGAGCCTTACACCAGAAAGACTAAAAGCATGCTAAAGAATACAGCCAGGGAGATATATAATATAGAAGAACCACAAGCTCCACCTGTACTAGCTGTCAGTGTGATCAGCACTTAAATTCATTTCTTATATGTGGCTGTTTAGGAAGAACACTGGAGCATAGAGAAGTGCTTATATGAAAAGGAGAATGACCATGAGTCTGAACATTCAGAAGGAGATACAAGTAACACTAACCACATGGAATCAGAAATGTCAACAACATATTGTGATGAGACAACAGAACTTGGTGACTCTCTGTTAAGCTGCCTGCTTACCGAAGATAAAGAGGACTTGCACTTCAAGTAGGTTACACACCACAGTTTTCTATTTTGTAAATATTTGTTTGCATTAACATGCTACGCACGTAACACACTACCTTTTCATAACTGGTCTCTTCCATCTGCCAAATGTGAATATGAAATATACAAGGCTGGATTAACAAAGTGTTATCTGATGCAATAGTCTGCAGCCCCCAGTTCTTTTATTTATTGTGAAAGGAAACATCTGGTAGATCAAAGCTCAGGGAACTTGCCTTTGTCACTTCACATGAACATCTCCACATGCTGTGATGGTAGAACTATTAGAGCAACTCAGGAGCACTCTGTGGAGGGCACAATTACACCATTTACTTTATGAAGAGCTTTCCACTCAATAGAAATCATTTTACCATAGCTTCTGTCACTGACATACTCGGTGTTGTGAGTTTATAAGAACTGGGAACATTACAGGATAAGGTTGTTTTTCTGGATGTAACAGATTCTTATGCAAAAGGAAGCTGCATGTCAATGTTTTTATACTATTAGTCAAGATAATAAAAAGACAATGACAAAACATACTGATAATTTCTCTGGGATTGTTTATCTTTCCAACTCAAATCACTTGCATATTTGCATATATTATTTATTCATGAAATGTCAGTATATACTGCAGCACGCTCATGCTATTATGTTATACAAACACGCACTGACAGATTACGTGCTCAACTGTCTTTAACCTGAATGCTTTACTTTCCGATAGAACCACCAGTTCTACATTGATTAGAAGACAGTATGAAGTGTAGAAGTGTACAGTATGTGGCATGTCTTGAAATAATTTACCCAAATGCTCAAACAAACACTGGGTGAATTGCATGCACTCCTTTATGAAGGGTTTGCCCTTTTCTCAGAAGCATGTACTGTAGTTTATTGGTTGAAAAATTGGAAAGGAAATGTAACATAATAATATATAAAAACCGGTAATGATGTGTCAAATCCCTTTATACAACCAGCCACACTCCCTACATTAACTTGTTAGGTGGTGCTGCTCCCTGGACGCTCACGTCCTATCTATGTGAATATTGAAAATAGGAACTGCACACACCAAATATCTTTGGGGGTGCCTAACCATTTTATTAAGTCACAACCATCTCCACATTACAGGGGGTCTCCACCTCCCTATGACAAAGGGGCGTGACCCCGAAACGTTGCTCACTTCCGCATTAAACGTGCAAGGGGTTCCTTGCTTGCAGCAGCCTGTGTGCCGTGGATTTCTTTTCTATTGGATTCTACTGTGAGGTGGCCGAACCTCTACCACTGAGCACCAGACTTCGCATCTCTACACTGGGTGTGCGAGAGCCAGCTTTTGTTTTACATTCATTCAAATCTCACCTTGTGTCACAATCCTTTGTCTTATCCCTTAGCAGGCTTTGCATGTCTGTGTGCTTCTAAAGTATGTGCCTGGTTAAAGTACAGTAAGAATTAAAAATAAAATTACTAACACAAAGATATGAAAAAGGCAAACTTAGTTTCTTAGATGAAGTGCCCAGTTTTCATGGGAAGAGCAGTGTGCAGAAACCTTCCATGTTGTCTTATCTCTTTTTTCATTCTCACAATGAAAGCAAGTTAATTGAAAAGTAAAGCAACGAATTTCCACTGTTGAGTTGCCCAATTATATGCTTAGTTATACGTGAAAAAAACAATTTCCATCAAGCCTAAAAATCCATTTGTTGCCAATCTTATTCAATTTTAGGATTAGCCCCTGGGAGAACACAATTCTAGGGAAAAAATACAAAGAGATCAGAACAAAAGAAAAGTTGCACTCACATTTTCGAGAGGACTCCGTTCAAAATTCAGTTGGTAAGCTCTGTTACATTTTTCTTGCTTTTGTTTCATAGGAAATTCATGGCACCTTGTTTGTTTAACAATTGGGCTCTCATGCATAAAATATTACCAGTCACGTTGGTGCTTAAACTGTTTTTTTGATTTGCTTCTCTGGAAAACTTTTCATTAAACCTATAACTGAACTCTGAAAACATGTCGTAAAATAGTGCCTACAGATTGGAACTGTGAAAGTCCTGTGATTGGTAAGCAAAAATATGAAACGATAATATACTTTGTGAATATTAATATATGTCAGACAGTTATAAAAATACTATTATGCCTGAAGAGGAAAAAAGCAATCAAAGTTAACAAAGTTAACCTAAAACCTTCATTTCACCCTCATTTCTCAGTTTCTCTTTTGGCAACGTGAACTTTTAATAGTGCCTCAACGTGTACAGCATTGGAATGGCCAGATAGATACAGGCATGGGACCTATTGTCCATAATGCTCGAGACCTGTGTTTTTCTGGATAAGGGATCTTTTCATAATTTGGATCACCTTACCTTAAATCTACTAAAAAATAATTTAGACAATAATTAAACCCAACATTAAAACCAACAGATTTGTTTTGACCTCAATAAGGGATTCATTATATCTTAGTTAGGATTAAGTACAAGGTACTGTTTTATAATAACAGAAAGAAAAGAAATAATTTTTAAAAATATGATTTTTTTTTTAAATGGAGTTTATTGGAGAGTTTATAGGCCTTCATGACATTTGGAGCTTTCTTGATAAAGGGTTTCCAGATAACAGATCCTATACCTGTAGTACTAAACAATATTCATTTTGCCTCTGTCCCTGGAGGGGAGGTTTTTGTCTAGTGTCATGTATGGCACCGATACATGGCATTAGAAAGCACCAGTTCTCCGCTATTTATTTAGTAGGCGCTATACCTACCTGTCACTGAACACATGAAGCAGAATTCAGCACAAAAATGCAGATGTGTGTACCTTCGCAGGGCTGATCCTATCAAATGTGGGGCCCAATTGGGACCATGTTGGCGGGGCCCCTAGACAAAGTGTTGCTGGCTACTGACACAGCAAGTATTTAGGAAAATAAGGGCATACAGGCACAAAATAGAAAGGAAAGGGGCAGACAAGGTAAGAGAGAGGGATGAAATAGGGGCACATAATAGGGGCACACAGGGTAAGAGAGAGAGGGAGGAAATAGGAGAGTGGACTGGGCCAATTAGTTTGGGGCAGGCTGGGCCGATTCAGTTTGGGAGCAGGCTTGGTTGGATTGGGGGCAGGCAGGGCCTATTAAGGTTGGAGGAAAGCTGGGCCTAAGAGAGTTGGGGGCAGGCTAGACCTATGGAGTTGGGGGATAGGCTGGCTTATCAGAGTTGGGGATGTGCTGGACCTATGATTTGGGGATGGGCTGGACTCTCAAAGTTGGGGGCAGGCCAGGCAGCATCATGTGCTGATCGAAATATTATCTGTGCTGCCCTGTGGTGCGGGGCCCCCAGAGGTGCGGGCCCTATTGGGCCCAATTGGTCCAATAGGCCTAAGGCCGGCCCTGTACCTTCGATTACATAATTAATTTGGCTGAGAAAACTCTATGTGACTGCAACAGACTCAATGCAACAGAAGCTCATTTGGTGCAATCTTCTCCTCTTCCTTCTTTTCTGTTTGAGGCCCGGGCAGTTGCATCATGTGCAGTCGAGTGAATAAGCTGTCTTTTTGTGTATAAAGTGCTGCTTTGACTCTACTGTGCATGCACCTGCCCAGCCCGAAGAGAACCCCCTAAAGATTTTAACTTTCATTCTTCTATAAGACAAGGGGTCAGAAAGGATCAGACATGAGCTTTTCTTTGGTTTACAGTGCTTTGTTGTATTTCTATAATGTGTTGAGAGGAAACCATCTAAAGAAAACCCCACATGCATATATCCCATCTCTTAATTGTTCCCAGTTAATCATTCTCCTCTTAAAGACAGGGGTGATTCTGGCCCCTCCGCCGCCTGAGGCAGCTAGGGGTTGCTGCCGCCCCCCTTCCCCAGTGCACCCAACTTTTTGGTCCACGGGGGTCCACGAGGATGGTGGAGATGTCCAGGACACTAGCGCAGAGAGCATAATTGCACTCTATGCGCTAGAAAAGCTGAATTTCTGGTTTGAAAACAGGAAATTTGGCTCTTAAAGTACCAGGAGCGTTTTTGCCGCCCCTTGTACCTAGTGGGGCTTTGCCGCCTGAGGTGAGTTACTCATTGGCGGAGCTTTTACAGATTTTACAGAAAGTAAATCTATAATTACAGTATATAGTTAAGTTGGGTTGACGACCACAAATACATACACACATATTCATACCAACCTATCTTTCCTAATGGTGAAAAAAGAAAAAAGTTTATTCAACGTTTTGGCCCCTGTTTGCAGCCTTCTTCAGGAATCTAGAAAAATATATATATTTTGATCAGGGCAGCACTCCGCTTCCGTATCATCCCCAGGTGCACATTAAAAAAATCCAAATATACTAGAAGACCAGCAACACCGTTTCGGTCCCATCAGGGATATATATACAGGTATATATATATATATATATATCTATATATATATATACATATATATATATATATATATATATATATATATGTATTTGTATAATATATATATGGTACACACACTAATATGTAATACACACACTAATATCTATTCTAATTGTAGATTTTAGTATCACAATAGCCTTTGATAGTATACTTGTTCAAGAAATCATTCAAGCCACTCTTACCGATGTAAGCTTATAGTAAAATGAGTGGCACCATTGCTCCAACCTATAGCTGTACTCCAATATGTGCCCTAGATGAGACCTTAATTCTCAGAGAGAAAGCCCTCACAACGGTGTGGAGATAGGGTATTACACACTGTGTTTAGTGATATTAATAAAGAATGTGCACCAGTGGTTCTTTGATTTATTAACAGAAATCCACATGGGGGAATAGAACAGTGATACAAAAGACAACCATTTTGTAATAGGCATAAGAGCCAAAAGCTGCTAAATAAAGGTAGCCCTAATCTGGCTTTCTCTCCTAGAGAGACTATTACAGGACCTAGCTATTAGTGGTGGCTAATGATTGCTGCACATGGGACTCTTTGGAGTGTCCATGGGAGAAGCATTTGGAAAAAAGCCACCCTTTTATATTAGAGCACACCTTGTGCCAAACCCAGGATTGCTATGAGTCATGCTATACACACAGGAAGTGGGGCATTATTACCTTAACTAAGGGTCCCCTCGGTGACCAATCCTTAGGGGATTTCATTATAAATGGGGGTCCCCAACATCTGACATCACAACCTCTCTGCCCTTACAATGAAGAACCACTTCCACTGCTTCAAATGATAGTTCTGTTATCAAAATTTCTGCGCACATAAAAATTGACGCGCATCAAAATAATTTGGACGCCCATTGACTTTAATGCATTTGGACAAAATAGTCACACATTAAAAATTGTCGCTCACGTCAAAATTAACGTGCGTCAAAATGATTTTGACTCACATTGACTTCAATGCGCTTTGCTAATTTTTAGCCGTTTTGGGAATTTTGCGGTAGATTTAGATAAGCACAGATTTGCCCATCACTACTGGGGGTGCATAACTTTTGGAACCCCCCAGTAATTTCACATTTCCTTCTTCTTTAAGGCTTATTGCAAAAAGGAGTTACAATGGGAGAACCATCTTAGTCAAAATGGTTTTCTGTCCCGGCACTTGCTTTCCCATTCTGTCTGTGGCAGGTACTTTTGCAGCCAAAATGCCTTGATTATGTAGCACATATTCAATGTAAAGAGAAAATCCATTTTGCCTGTTTTACAGGTACATTCATGTTACTTAATATTGAGCCTTTGTTGGATGTTGCTGATGTGACAAAGCCTGACTTTATTATTAACCCTGAAAAATATTTTGAGCACAAAACAGATGAAAAATCTCCAAAGGATTTGATGACTGCTCCCCTCTCAGACAGTAAGTACTTCTAATGGAAGAACATATGTTATTTCAGTTAATAAATAAAATTTTCGGAGAACAGATGCGATCAGTGCATATATAAAGGTGAAGGTGATGTATGAGCTAAAGGTGCTAAACAGGACTGGAAAATAGACTGCGCCTTTATCAAATGTAGTACAATTATTCCTCTGCTGCTCACCAACCTATTACAAAGTAATTGCATGTTATTTTTTTAAATGTGACAAAGCTTTCAAAACATGGGCATCAGACATGATCAGGCACTAATAGAACAACTAATGTGCTTAGAATGCTGGTGATCAAGAAAAGCCATATGTATGAAAGAGGTTCATTTTGGATTAACAAAAAGCACTGTTTGGGCCACTGTTATGCAGATATTGGCATCCAAGTTATCACAGGGCATCTGTGATTTGTATCTAGCAGCTGACTTCTGGGTAATTCTCAGTCTCATTTTTGAACAGTCATTTCAATTTTGCCTCAACAGGATGCATGCAAGCTAGATGTTATAGAATATATTCACCATTTAAATAATGTAATTGTTTAACGATGTCATGCATGCTTCTGCAATTCTTCACGTCTGTTGACCACATAACACACAATATACTGTAGGGTTTGGGTCTTGCCTGGAGGAGAGAAAACAACATATTCAATGTAGCTGAGACAGGCCGTACAGAGTACTCTGCAAATACATTACAAATTGAATTACGGTACATTTTAAATGAATGTATATTATAAAGTGCAACTAGTACAATTAATAGACATCATAATATTACCAAAATTACCTAATATTATACCCACTATTATTACACTCCTAATGGCAGTATACATTCAGCAGCTGAACTTTAGATTTTAGGATATCAATGTGTTTGCTCAGCTTTGTTTTGCACCTTAATCAAAGATAATGTACGACTGTAATACATGACAATGGGGAAGCAATCTACAATGTAGGTAAAACAAGTCTGTGCGTCCTCTATGAATGCAGCATTATTTTTGTTGAGTAGTTAATTTACTGCCTGCCTCAAGCTGCCTTGATATTGTGCTAGCGCTTGGCCCTGTACCTTGAGCTGGATTATTAACCTGGTGTGACATGCAGAGGACAATTATACATTGGAAATAAGAAGCGACTTTGCACCCCTTAATGATCTTGTACTTGCACCCCTTAATGTTCTTGCACCTGGTTCATTTGTAAAGAAACCTCACAAGCATTGCTCTTTCTTTGGTGATTTTCTAAGGGGGTAAATTGGTCACCAGTAATCTCATTTCAATAGTTGGGAGAAACACGGTGCTCCAGAATAAATTGTAAATGACTCACCAAATAGTGAATGTGGTTTGGGTGCATCAGCCCCAGGCCCCCAACTTCAGGTAGCAGAACGGCAAAGGATGTGAAGACAAAGCAGGGCCGACTGGCACTCAAACGGATCCACATGATTACGGTGCCCTAAGTGGGTGCAAAACATCTGTGGGCGGGTGGAGATGCAAATATACATTTTTTAACTTTGTATAAATAAAATTATTTTTTAACTAATTTTCTCTGGTCCTGTGGATCCGTTTGAGTGCCAGACGGCGCTGCTTCGTCTTCACATCCTTCACCAGTAATTTCAACCAACAACTGTCAGGTCATTACAGGTGGCACAAGTGACAGTAAAACAACATGAAAATGATGCAAGCGTTTATTGAGAGGAGCTAGTAATGTCACACTATTACCTAATATAATTTGGTCTTTCAGTTTTCCATGATACTTGTAAACCCATTTTACATCTCATTGGAAAGGTGTAAGGAAACAATTCCATTAAATACAGAGCAGCAGCAGCAGAAAAACATTGTAGCAGGAGTCTGCATAGCCTTCCATCAGCACCATCATTTTAAATGACTCTTTTCACGGAATTGGAAATAACTGACAAGCAATATCTTTAGCTCAAATAAACAATGGTTAAGCATTCAGCATACTGTCACATCCCATCCACGCCGCAGAAAGTTTCGACTCACACATTCTGCTCACGCCTTCTTTAAGAGGAAAATGTTTAAGTTTAAAGAAAAAAAATGCATGTGTTCAGTTTTTTGAGATAGGAGAGTTTCATAGATGCCTGCACTGCATTATGAAGTAGCAAGAAGCTGCCAAAGAGTGAATTATCCTAGATAGCTTCTATTATTATGTAAAGGCACACAGTGAAACTATCAGAAGTAGCAGGCTATCCAACATGAAGAGAATATTTGGTGGTATGCCCCTGTAGCTGAAAAGAAAGGAAAGAAAAATGATGCATTGCTTGGTCTACAAAAAAGGGATAATAGCCTACATTAGAAGTTATTATTTGAGGCAGAAATCAAAAAACGTGCGCGGCAGAACTGAAGAGAAATGGCCATATGTTTCTTGCATGTGTGTATTAACAATTATTCATTTTGTATAGCTCCTGTCCTCCATCATATAAAAATGTCACCTTGTCTCAGATAAGGGAGAGAGAATCATAAAGTATAAAAGGGACAGTTTAGCAGTTATAGCTTTTAATAAAGACTCTGAGTGCATGCCAGTCACATGAATAATGTAAATATGATTCTATCGCCAATGTAGCACTGAAATGTGTATTTGATGAGGGAAGTCTCTTCCCGAGAGAGATTCTGGAACGTGAGCAACAAGCAAAACAACTGAATGCGAAGCTGCGCCACGAAGACAAGATGAAAAGAGACAGAAAAACGCAGAAGAAAAGCAAATGAATACTGTGCTGTGAATCACTGAAATCTTACAGAAAGGATTAATGTTTTCTTACAATGCTTGCACGATCTTTGGTATTTTTGGCGAATACAGTCCAGTTATCTGTACAAACAAAATTATTATTCACTAAGAATATATATAAATAAATCAAACAACAAAGGAATTATTTGGGACTTCTATAAGAACAAAACAGAGGAACCTGAAATAAAAGTTAGGCAACATTTACTTGGACAAAAGTTTGAACTTGATGGATAGCACTTGAAAAACATACTACATTTTCAGTAGATTTTCAGGCAAGTTTTACACTTCATTTGCTTTCAGTGCCAGAGTTTTTTTGAATATTCGATTCTTCTTATTGTAGGGGCATTTCCTGCAGTGAACTTCTTGTTAGAACTATAAATTATTTTTAAGGACAACCCAAGCATTCATAATCTGCCTGAATTTTTGTGAAATTCCACCTCTAAAAGACATATGACTCTAAAATCCTTAAAAAAAAGATACTTAACAGAAATAGTGAGAAGTGTGTTTTATTATTATTTTATTATTAACATGTATTTTTAGAGTGCCAACATATTTGTCAGCGCTGTAAGATAAATGTGTTTATGACAAAGAACATATAGAATTACAGGCATAGCGACCAGTAACCAATACAAAAGGTCCTGAGCAAGAGAGCTTTCAACATGTAGGATAACCCCAAGGCACCAGGCCTGAGGAGAGAGGGTGATAGGGGAATTGTTAATTATTATAGATACTTCTGGGATGTTATTATTGTTAGTTGAGGGAAAGAGAACCATTTCAGTTTTAGAAAGGTTTCATTTAAGGTAGCATTGTGACATCCAAGTAGCAGACAGGTTGGAAGAGACCCGAGTTAAGAGCTCTGGGTAGAGATCATGAGAGGAGAGATAGATCTGAGTAATGGAATGGAAACCATATGAGTTGAATAGTTTGCTGAGTGAGGACATATGGAGATAAAATAATAAGGTGCTCAGGACAGAGCCTTGAGGAACCCCAACAGAAAGAGATTGGGGAGAAGATGATACTACTACAAGAGGCACTGCAGGAACGATTAGTGAGGTAAGAAGAGAACCAGGACAGGGCCATGTTATGAAGGCCAAGCAAATGACAGGACTTGAGGAGAGGATGATCCACAGTGTCAAAAACAGCTGAGAGATCAAGCAATATTCATAGGGGCAAATTCCCTAAGCGGCGCAAATTCACTAGTGACCGCTTTGCCTACTTTGCAACACTTCAACAGGCGTAAATGCACCAGGACAATGCTAATTCCCTAAAATGCGAAGTTGCGTCCAGGGCGCGAATGCTGGTGAAGTTACTGCCCCAAGCAAAGCGAAGCACTAGCGTTGACTAATTTGCATACGGTGGGAAGTGAAAGTTGAATGAACATATATGTTGCAGCAAATACATTAAATTACACAAGGCCAGGGAACCTTATTAATAGAAAATAAAGTTATTATATTGCCCTACACATGAGCCCAGTGTATAGTTAATGTGCCATATGTTAGGAAATGTAGGGGGAACCCAAAAAAAAAACATTTTGGCCTATCACCCTGAAAAAAGGAAAAGACGACAGCGTTTTTTGGGAGTTAGAAAATTTTTCAACCAAGAATTGAAGTCCTATGCACTCCATTGCACTTCGCCTGGTCTGATTTGCCGAAGGCAAGTCTGGCGCAAGAAGTAACGTTCAGTAAAATCTGCATCTTGCTGAATTTGTGGAGTTACGTCCGTTCGCTAGAGCGAAAATTTAGCATTGTAACAAGTTGTGTTGGGTTTATGCCTCATACAACACTGGTATTCACCATGGAAACAAGTACCGCTCCAGTGCTTCACATAGCATTGGTGTTAGCATTGTCACAAGTTTTGCTTGTGCCTCAGCCAGCACTATTGTACCACAATGTTCTGATACTGTAATTCTTGCCAAAAGGATTGTACCATTGTGGTAGAGCAACATTACACATCTAAACAAATATTTATAATTTTTATAATTAAATAATAAATTTAATTTTAGACTGAAATAATTATTTTATAATCATTAAATGCATTTTTTTAATAATGCCGGCGGAACCACAAACCACAATGTGCCAAGGTACATGTTTGATGCAGTTCCCTGCACAGAATTTGTGGCAAGTAATCGAATTTCTTCTGAAGAGGCTTATCAAGCTTTTCATCTTTCATACTTAATTCTTCTTTGATACAGAAGACTGGCATATCCGGAGGAAACATTTGGTGTTTTCTAGTTGGTTTTTAATGCTAATTAATTAATTATTATAAAAATAAAGGCAAAACTAAAATGATTCAAGTCAATACTCCTGGCCTTTTGCAATTAAAAAATCAAACAAAATAAAAAAATCTTTAAGAATGTTTTTTTGAACAGACATAATATCAAAGGCTATTGTGATACTAAGCTCTATAGTTAGTATAGGTATGGGTATATAGAATTTAATTAAAAATAGAGAGGGGTGTATGTATGGATGGATGCTGGGTTTTCATTTGGAGGGGTTGAACTTGATGGACTTTGTCTTTTTTCAACCCAATTTAACTATGTAACTATGTAAACAGCAAAAGGGCATATTTCTGTATTTCATGGAGTGTCATAGGCTACTGTCCCTGTACTGGCAAGCTTTCATTAGAACAACCCTTCCTTTCATCTGTATTCACAGATTGCCACTCTCCCTGTTTCCTCAATTACACACACAATGGGATGTGCCTGGTGCTTTAGAGATAAACAGCATGGGGAATATGAATAATTATGATGGTTTCCGTATGTAGGGAGCTGTCATTAGGAGTGACCTCTCTTTAGGTTTACCCTCATTCAGCCCTTGTTCTCTTTGCATTTTCTGTTATTTTTATGCCAACCTTTTATTCTTTTTTTATCATTTGTCACTGACAGCTGTGGAAAATGTTAGTGATTAATAAATTAATCCAAAATCATGTTTCATTCAGTAACTGAACATGAACACATGTATTAGCGCCATCTAGTGGTGAAGATTCATAAACAATGGAAATTCTCCCCGGCATCTGAGCTGCACTAGTAAGATGAAGACTTTATGGCTAATTCTGGTAAAGTATATGTCGGTCTGGCTCATTCTTTAGCTAAAGCAGCAGGGACTGTATATAATCCCTTTCTGAATCTGTAGCGGCCCAGCTGCTTTTTTTTTGGAGTATCATGGAAATAGTTACAAATATTTTACAGATCTCTGCAGACTGGCAGGGATTAGGGTGAAGAGACCACAAATCTGGCAATACATTTCTGAAGGATAAATTGTACTTTCTGTTTTTTTTTTCTTTGTCTAGGTATTATAGACCAGTTTTATTACATAACTTAAACAACAAACTGTCGGTGGTAATACATGAAGGTATGTATCTATCTAGCTATCTATCTAATCCAGTGGGAGAACAACTTGCATAGGCATTTAAGAATTCAATTATGCTATATCTAGTATAGGTAAATCTCAAACAACTAGACTTGCTGAGTAATCATTGAAGAAGTTTCACTACTCATCCGAGCAGCTTCTTCAGTTTAACTGACTGGTGTGGGAAGTTCTCTGCATATAAACTCTTCCATTGATCCAATCACAATGAAATTAATGAAATTCACAGAGGTGTAGATTCTGTGTAGTTACTGTGATAGAATTATCCAATGTGTCATGCAACTCCTAGAAACAGGTGTTACTTGTGAGAGTTGCATGAATGGATGTGTGAAGTGTTCTGAATCCAACGGGGGGAAAAGATGTTAGAACAGCATTGTATGTAGCAGACAGGTGGTGTCGAAGGCCCCCGCCTCTGTTCAGGGATGGTTTCTCCACCTTGATATGAATCGCCTCTTTCACGCCTCGTTCATACCAGCGGTCTTCTTTATCCAAGACTTGGACATTGCTATCTTCAAAGGAGTGTCCCTTGTCTTTTAGGTGTAGAAAGACAGCCGAGTCTTTCCCTGCAGAATTTGCCCTCCTATGCTGAGCCATGAGGGAGAGTACAGGACCCAACCCCCAACCTTCGTTTCCCCAAAATTCTGCCGCTTTCCCCAAACTCGCATTGGATCATTAACAGCTTCCTGTCTTTCCCTTCCATGGCCCAAATTAGGGGTAGGTTAGAAGAGGTGCGTAGCTAGTGCCCACCCCCCGCTATTGCCCTTTAGGCATGCACCCCAGTTCTGACCCTGCTCTAGTCACTTATAGGATAGGATTTTAAGAGCAACAAATAAATATGCTTAAATTCATATAGAAGTGACCAGACAGCTGGGGAATGTAATAGTACCTGGGAGGTGGCTCGGCTGCTGGGACACCCACTGCCTTTTTCATCTCATGCGTCTTTATATTCGGCACGCCAACTCTTTGACATCATTGCACTTGGCACTAAATTCAAATATTTAAAGGTGCCTCGTCCATTTTCCTTTGCCCAACATAGGTCTATTGTCAGATAGTTCCTGGGTGTGCTTAGTCTGGTTATCCTAAGCACACCCATGCCTGTCCCTGACCACTGCTGAATCGCAGCCTGTAAAGACCTTTGCCTGTAATTGACTATTCTTCTGGATCCTGATTTTGTACTGCATTGACTTTGAATACATCTAGCTCTTTCCCTGTTACTCCAGACCCACATTATGGTCTGCCCAGAACTCTTGCCTTGGTTCTCTCACATTAAGATGGTGGCATCAGAGTAGCAAATGGATTTAAAGTACAATTCTTAGCTCTGGAATGGTGTAATTCATTCCCAAATCAACCTTGAAATACCATGTATCCTCTAGGGAGAGAGAAAAGTACAATGACAATTTCAATTAAATAAAGTTCTGCCCTATTTAATATGTAATTATCCACTTCCAGTTGATGAACCATTCGGCATGACCTGTATCAGGGAAGGGTACACTTATGAATGTTCTCCTCTGTCCAATGGTTGGTATTTTCATAAACAATCAACAAATTAACTTGTGGGTCATTCAGGATAAAATGAATTCAGTGGAGCTCATTTATTAAGCGGTCTCAGCATTATGGCATATAATATCAATATAAACGTTCAAGCCTAACAAAGAACATGCTGATTAGTGAACATTTAAAAACGACCCTGCTGCTCAAAGTAGTACAACCAAAACAGGGGAGAAGGGACCTACCTATGGTGCTTTATACAGTTTCTCATTTGCAATATATACAGTACTTTATCCTTTTTGCTCCTTGGAGATTGCAGAGATATTTAGACATGCTTTTTAAATGTATTACATGAATCTCATGCAGAAATTTAGTTTCTAATGAACCGTCTGTATACATACTTTGTCTACAGAGATTATATCTGTTATATTGTATTTTTATATAATTACCAATTATTACACATTATAGCTTATTTTGAAGTACTGGGCAAACTGCCCCAAGTACACACAGTAACATAGTTAAAGTTGGGTGAAAAAAAAAGAACAAAGTTCATCAAGTTCAACTCCTCCAAATGAATCCCTGTGCACATACCTACACCCGCTGAAACTATATAGATCCAATATCTATATTAATTGTAGATTTTAGTTTCACAATAGCCTTGGATATAATGCTTGTCCAAAAAATCATCCAAGACCCTCTTAAAGGCATTAACAGAATCAGCCATCACAACATCACCCGAGTGCATTCCACAACCTCACTGTCCTGACTGTGAAGAACCAACTACGCTGCTGCAAATACAAGTTATTTTTCTCTAGTCTAAAGGGGTGGACTCTGGTCTGATGATCCATATTGTGAAAAAAAAGATCTCCAACTTAGCTGTCTATAATGCCCTCTAATGTACTTATAAAGAGTAATCATGTCCCCTCGAAAATGTATTTTCTTCTTAAAGGAACAGTAACACCAAAAAAAATTAAAGTGTTTTAAATGAATAACAATATAATGTACCGTTGCCCTGTGTTTTTGCTTTAGATACACAACTATAGTTTATATAACCAGCTGCTGCGTAGCCATGGGGGCAGCTATTCAAGCACAGGAGACACAGTAGATAACAGATAGAGAATCTCAGAGCTTATATGTTATCTGCTGTGTATACTGTGCCTTTTCTCCTTTTTCACATTTGAATGGCTGCCACGATGGCTACACAGCAACTTGTTTATAAACTATAGTAGTCTTTATGAAGCAAACGCACCTATTTTGCCAGTGCAGCACAACACTACATTATATTTTTCATTACTTTAAAACACTTTAATGTTTTTGTTGTAACTGTTCCTTTAAGGACTGCAGGTGAGGCCTTACCAGGGACCTATAAAGAGGCATAATTATGTTTTCATTCCTTGAATTAATGCCCTTTTTAATGCAAGACAGTACAGGTATGGGACCTGTTATCCAGAAACCTGTTATCCAGAGAGCTCAGAATTATGGAAAGGCTGTCTCCCATAGACTCCATTATAATCAAATAATCCACATTTTTTAATATGATTTCCCTTTTCTCTGTAATAATAAACTAAGATCCAAACTAAGATATAATTAATCCTTATTGGAAGCAGAACCAGCCTATTTGGTTTATTTATTGTTTACATTATTTTCTAGTAGACTTAAGGTGTGAAGATCCAAATTATGGAACAATCTGCTATCCAGAAACCCCCAGGTACCGAGCATTATGGGTAATAGGTCCCATACCTGTTCCTTATTTGCTTTAGTAGTCACAGAATGACACTGTCTGGAATTAGACAACTTGTTATCTACAAATACCCCTAGATCCTTCTCAATTAAGGAACCTCCCAACACACTGCCATTTAGGGGCCCATTCACTAAGTTCGAGTGAAGAAAAAGAGGAAAAAAAACTTCAAATTTCAAAGTGTTTTTTTGGCTACTTCGACCATCGAATGGGCTACTTCAACCTTCGACTACGACTTCGAATCGAATGATTCGAACTAAAAATCGTTCGACTATTCGACCATTCGATAGTCAAAGTAGTGTCTCTTTAAGAAAAAACTTCGACCCCCTAGTTCGTCACCTAAAAGCTACCGAAGTCCATGTTTGAAGTTGAAGGATTTTAATTCGCCAGTCGAATAGCGAGGGTTAATTAACCCTCGATATTCGACCCTTAATACATCTGCCCCTAAGTGTATATCCTGCATTGCTACAGTAGTCCTATCCAAAATGAGATACAGACAGCTCCCTGTATAGCTTAATGTTCTTCTCTGTCCCCCTGCCATGCTCTACATCTCCTCTTGTTTTGGAAGTGGCTAAAAACATGGGTGCTGCACCTCACTATGGTGTAGGCAGTGGTACACATGCCCATCAAATACCTTTTGACACAGGCAGTGCCCTGCATATACATTATGACCTGTACTTTTGTATAGCGTCACAAGCCATGCGAAGTCCCAAATCTCCTTTTCCTTAATAATTGATATAAGCAAAGATGTTGAACAAGCTTTATTCTCCCCTAAGTGTCCTCTTAACACATTATTAACAATTGCACTGTACTGAGAAATGGAGGCATCTCCAGTGCACCTTTAGATATCTTACTTTCATATTGCTAAGTGGAAATCAACTGATGCATGTTTAAATGTGTAAGGCTGGAATTGCTGTTCTACTCTTGCAGGCATGCTGCTAAACAGATAGAGAGAATACATATAAGGTATCATATTTGCACCACAAGTATTTCAAAAAACACAAACCTCAGCTGGACTTATGCAGCCATCATCATTGGTTAATTAAGCATACGAGGTATTCCATATCAGACTGCATACTATTCTGACTGTCCTAGAAATTGCAATACAATTTAAGATCTAACAGGCAGAAATTAATACAGGTTGTGAATGAAAAGCGATTCTGCAGTCATGCCATTTTGATCCATTGCTGCTCAGTGAACAAACATCATGTTTTAAGTGCGCTACAAAAGTTTCAAGATAGCAATGTCAACAAACATTCACTGGCATTTCGAAAAATTAATCATTCGTCTGACAGATTAAATGTACTATACCTGCTCTCTCTCAGCTTTCAGAGACATTTACTTTTCTTGCCAGGGGGAAATACACTGCTGTTTTCTACGTAACTGCCCTTTAAGATAAAAAAAAAAATAAGCGTAACAGACTCAAGACCAAAAAAAAAAAAGTTTAAAGATAATTAAAAAGTGCCAAATAGCATACTTTTATTTTAACTTTTTTATTAGCTCATTTCAAAAGTGTGCTCATTTAAATGAGGTAATTTACAAATATTGCTGTGAGTGTAGTTTATGCTATGATATAATTAGGAAAGCACACGGAGTCCCTGAAACCTGACTCCAACCACTGTGTATAAATACTTTTGTTCTTTTAATAAATAAGCAAGATAAATATCATTAGAGCACAAGAAAACAGTAGGAGAAAAAGAAATAGTGTGCCGTTCCCCCTGTGCGACATTTATTAGTTAAAGCAGTATGGAATTTAGCACTGCCAAGAATCATATTGTGTGTGGGCAGCAGAGGAAAATGATATTATGGTAATGTCTTCTGTAATAGAAGTTTTTCTATTTTGCAGCCCAAAAGAGTACTTTGTGTTACAATGAGTAGACTCTACCCAGGCATGATTGTCGCGACCCTTTGTGGAGTCTGGATAACTTGCAATGCCTCCAGGCTCTGGGGAGATGCCATTACAGAACTGGCTGTGGATATGTCTCGTGCAATTCATTCAAGCAACACAGAAGAAAACATCATTTTCCCCCACTTGGAACATCTTTAATTCTTGAAATGATAAAACTGGGAGCCAAAAGAGTAGCATTGAGTCAGATAAAGCAAGCTTGAAAACTACAGGGAAATCAAGATAGTGAGTGTTTCTTTTATTGATCCCAAATCTGTAATTCCTCTGTGTTATTGTGCAGGTAAAATAAAAAGTAATCTGTTATATGAACAGTATATTGAGTCCCAGTCTGTCCAATGGGGTTAATGTCCAAGAAAGTAAAATAGAATAAAACAGACACTCATAAAGGTGGACATTGGGAATATGCCTGTAACCCATTTGTCTTCCAATCATTTTTGTACAGGATATCAATCATAGAAGAATGCATCCACAGATTGAATGGGGAAATTCTTTATGCAGAACAAAGAACACTGCATCCCTGGAATTCTTTAAATTGGCTGGCTATAATCTAGCAATAACAGTTTATATGTCCTTACACCTTTGTTTTCTGTGGTGGCACTCACAGGCCTTGCTTACTTTCTGAGATATTTGGCGATTGGGACTATATTTCAACATGTATTAGATCACATTCAACAAGCAAAACGTCATGTACAAATCATACAAAGGAGAGTAAATTGCAGTGTATAGTTAGAATGTATGGATATATGTAGAGGCTCAAATATGATGGGAAGAATGAGAAGTTCTACTTTGGAGAATAGAGTGTTGATGTAATGGTATGCCCCTACAAATAAATTGTGAACATTTATTAAACTCTTCTTTACATTGGTGTTTTTACATTTTCATGAGGATCGTAGAGGACTAAGAGACCCCATATACTGTATTTTGGTAGGTGAAGCATTTGTTGAAGTAGCAAGTGGTAGTTTTGAACAGTTAAAAACATTATGATAATTGGCTATACACCTTTCAGTATGTTTCTTGACAATTTATAGGGGATAGAGGCATTCACATTGTAAAGCTTCCTTGAGCTAAATCACTAATAGTTCAGTTCTAGTTGAGCAGTGGTGGAAATAAACCAATACATCAAAACCTGCAACACTTAGGGGCACATTTACTAAGCTCGAATGAAGGATTCGAAGTAAAAAAACTTCGCATTTCGAAGTTTTTTTTTGGGTACTTCGACCATCAAATAGGCTACTACGACCTTCGACTACGACTTCAACTTCGATTCAAACTAAAAATCGTTCGACTATTCGACCATTCGATAGTCGAAGTACTTTCTCTTTCAAAAAACTTTGACTACCTACTTCGGCACTTTAAACCTACCGAGCTACAATGTTAGCCTATGGGGACCTTAGCCATAAATTTTCTTAGATGGATTAAAATCCTTCGATTAATGGATTAAAATCCTTCGATTAATGGATTAAAATCCTTTGAATCGTTAGATTTTTCCTTTGATCGTTCGATCGAAGTATTTGCGGTAAATCCTTTGACTTCGATATTCGAAGGATTTTACTTTGAGGGTCGAATATCGAGGGTTAATTAACTCTCGATATTCGACCCTTAGTAAATGTGCCCCTTAAATGTGTTTTATTTGGCAGTGTGATGATGCCACTGTTAGAAGTTTGACAGCAGGCGGCTCCTGTGCTGTGATTGATATTGAATGATGTCAGTGTAGTAACACAGCTGAAAACATCCTCCAATGTCATTCACAACACAGGAGCTGCCTAATGCAATGGATAGGAAGCAGAGCTTCTACTACTCCTGCCTGTATGTTTAAAAATATATATGTCAGTGTCACTCAATGCTGATACTGGCCACATATACAGTGATGTAGGCTAAAAATAAATACTAGGGAATCTGAGCTCTACTAGAAGGTAAAAACGAAATTACTGAGTCCAATGCAGTGGTAATTTCTACACATTCTAATTACAGTCTGTATAAATGCCAATTAATATTTAGATGATCTGGAAACATTCTCCCTTATTATTAGTGTACACTAGTACTAGTGAGAGATCATTCTTTGAAAATACATTCTATCTTTTGTATTTCTATCAGTTAGAACTGTACATATTTAGAAAATACTGAGAGAATAAAATATATGTGGAGTTCCTTAACATATTTTCTAATTTGACTTTTTGACTGGAGAAAACACAGCTACAACAATTTAGGTCCCACCCTTCCTAAAGTTCATGTGGCAACTCACATGTCTAACTTTTGCCCTAAAACAAAGGCAGGCAATTGACAGAAAAAGCCAAGGGATACTGCTGTCTATTTCTATTTATAAACCAACGTGCACAAACATTAGAAAGTATTGTGATCTACTTGGTATTTTGGTCTGTAGGCAGTGTCCTGCACAGTTTTCCTCCACAGGTATTCAGAACAACAAAAAATATACTTGTTGGGCTAATTTAGGTGTAAAATTTCACCAGTGCATTCAAGCAAATTGTTACCTTTACTTTTTAACCTGTATTACTCTAAACAAAAATAATTGCTGACTGGTTGCTACAAGCAGCTGCTCTGGTGCAAGGTAGTATCTATGTGTGCACACTGTTTGACCGCATCTGTCTGGCATGGTGAAGTCTCTGCCTTGGCGCTCGGGTAGTGGCATCACTGCCCCATTGGGATCCCGGTGTGTACAGTGCCATACCTCCCAATATTTTGGAAATAGAAAGAGGGACAAAGATTTGCCATGCATTTGCTTTTGAATCTGCTGCTGAGGATCAATTTCAAACTCACTGAACAGTTATGTCCCATGCGGCCCCCCCTTAATGGGGAACTATTGTGAAAATGAAAATCTAAAATAAGCTTCGTCATACTGAAATAAGAAACTTTGTCAATATAATCAACTAAAAATTCGGTACCGTTTTTTTAATATAATCAGGTTTATGTTCACTATTCCTCTCTCAGCGTCTGTTTCTCTTCATTCTGTCTTCAATGCATGAGTTGGGTGTCAGATGAATGATCCGATATATCTTTTGGCTAGAAGATGCATTAGAGCTCACTTTATTAAAATCGCAAGACATCATGGGGTAAATTTATCAAAGAGTGAAGTTCCGCCACTAGAGTGAAATTCCGCAGCTCTCCATTCATTTCTATGGGATTTTGAAAGGCGTATTTATCAATGGGTGAAAGTGAAGTTTCACCCTTTGATAAATACGCCTTTAAAAACCCCATAGAAATGAATGGGAAGTGGCGGAATTTCACTCTAGTGGCGGAACTTCACTATTAACTTCACTCTTTGATAAATATACCCCAAAGTCTCTCTACATGTAGGATTTGTGCAAAAGGCAGTTATTTTGTTAGATTGTGCTTGTACTGGAATCAATTATTTTAATGAGCTCTAATTCATCTGCTAGGAAAGGGAACGACCCATAAGATATACTGGAGCCAACTGTCAATTAAAATCTGACACCCAACTCTTGCACAGTGGAGGAACTACTGGGGGTTGAGGGGGGTGCAACTGCATTGGTATCCACACCCCTTGGGGCCCACCGGCGGTTCACACTCTTGCAAATCCGTTGTGATCTCGGCTTCTGGAGGGGGGGTGCATCTGCATAGCTTGTACCCTGGTGTAGTTCTGTTTCTGCTCCTGCATGAAGAGAGAATGAAGAGAAACAGATGCTGAGAGGGGGATAGTGAAGATAAACTTGATTTTTCAGAAATGACACATCATTTTTAATTGATTGCATTTAGAAAGTTTCTTATTTCAGTATTATAAAGCTTATATTAAATTTTCATTTTCACAACAGTTTCCCATTAAAGTTGCTGACTAATTAAGAATTTAGAGAGTTTAAAAGCCTGAAGTTGCATTCTGGCTATTATGTTACACATCCGCTCACTCCAGACTCTATAGATTACATATTTGGCTAACTAACTATAGAAACACTTTTTTATCATGCACAGCCACATCTATTTACCCACTTTTTATTTTTACACTGAACTGTTCCTTTAAGACCACCAATGTCAATGCTTCTTGCCAGTTTGTTGGTCCTATTCCAGCTGGTCACTTTGTCTGTGTTAGGTGCTTCAATGGTCTGTTTTTGTATTAACCCTTGTCTGCCATTTCTGACCTGCTACCTGTTTATGGATCTGTGCTGTATTTACCTTTGCTGTGCCTTGCCTTGAACTTCCTTCTACCTATCTTCAGTTAAACCTTTCTGAGCCCAAGTCTACCTATATAGTTTGTTCTGATGGATAAAAGCTACTTTTACCTGCCTACCTGTTTCCCAACCAACCTCTTCTCTGAACCCCCTACTCTATGCCTTAAATCCAGTGGCCCCTATGACCTGCTGTGGCCCCCGGTAGTCGTATCAGTAAGATCAGTCCTTCAGCACTGGTAGCGACACACACAATCAAGTCCAATGCCAACCTACTTTTAAAATACAGTACATTTTTTATTGTATTTATCTTCCTTTACAATTTTTTTTTGCGATCACATTTTCACAGGTAAACATTTATGAGGTAGGAATCTCATGCTTACTTTTTTTGGCTGGGATTAATTAGGAACTTGCTCAAGAACAAATAACATTTTGTCCTTCTATAGTTCTTATTGAATCAGTTGTCTTTTAGCATAAAAATAACCCTGGGTGCTTTTTTGTCACATTGTATAATATAATTGGAGGAAAAAGCCTGCTGGAAATGTCGCATGTCAAGGTGAGAGCAAGAAAACAAATTGTGTACTAGGTTTCAGATGGAAAAGAGCGTCCTACACCTTCGTTATGTTTATGCTGATCATTAAAAGGCAGTAAAACACAAATCATTTTCTCTAGGTGAGGAGTTTTCTGAGCGAAAAAACGCTTCTTGCTGTCATCTCCGAAGAAAATAAAGAATTTACATTTAATCTAGCAAATGCCCTCTACCTTCAAGAAGGATTCCGAAGGAGCAGTATCTCCATAGCAACAGGGATGTCTTCAAAAGCGCAATAAAGCTGGTGGGTTTCCAAGATGTAAAAGCGTCTGCTGAAACAGTAAGTGAACGGGTGCAAAGGCAAACACTTTGTAATCTCAACATTTTGCTCTGCTAAACTTGTCTTTGTAATTGGGCAATTTTTGTCATATGTTATTTTGGCAAACAAAGTAGAATTACAAAAGTACAGTAAATTGTTCTTACAAGGTAAACAATTACTGACAAAGTTGCTGTATTATAAAGTTCTAGAGAGGAGTATGAGAGGAATTCATATGTAGAAATATCAACACTTTTCAGTTTTACGTGTTTTGTATGTAATAACCAGTAATAAAAAATGAATATTATACAGATAATAAAAAAGTACTCATTGGTAAGTGCAGCGCCCCTTGATATGGGCTTTACAAACAGGGACACTGTTCCTTGTAAAAGACGCTGTATGGAGGGAGACAGGAGAGGGGACAATTGATGGTGGCTTTTGTCTGTGGCGGGTTAAGTTCTCCTTTAAACCTTTAAGCTTCTGTCTGTTGTGTTCAGAGCAACAGAAAATCATGACATACCATGTGCCTTTTAGTTACCCAAGCATTTGGATGGGACAGGTACTTCCTTCCTTCTGTAGCAGATTTATCGATTATATATATATATATATATATATATATATATATATGTATATATATATATATATGTATATATATATATATATATATATATTTATATATTTATATATGTATTTTTTTTTTTAAAGAAGTGACAACATGCATACATTTTAAAAAAAGATCTATAGGAAATACTGTAGACTCTGCAACTGCAAGGGGGGGTCCATTTGGGCATTAAGTGATAAGCAAGTTCAATATATGTTTATGAAAAATGCCTTCTCCGTTAGGGGCCCCAAATTATTTTGCCACTGTAGCAACTGTTTCATATACAGGTATGGGATATCCGTTATCTGGAGACCAGAGTCCTCTATATTAAGGGAAAGCCATCTCCCATAGACTCAATTTTAATCAAATAATTCATAGTTTTAAAAATGATTCCCTTTTTCCTCTGTAATAATAAAACAGTACCTTGTACTGTTCTGTAACTTAAGCTGGCCATAGATGAACTGAAGTTTCGTATGATTTTTGGTCTGTGTCAGTGGCGGAACTACCGGGGGAGCAGGGGGTGCGAGCGGGCCAGGGCCCCCCGGCAGCGCTGCACGCCACTGTAATCACCCTGTCAGCGTGCCGTACGGAGGGGGCGGGGCCCGGCTGTGCACGCTGCTGGTCTGTGTGTGGACTGTTCTAACATATTTCTTACCATGGCAATTAATCGTTTAGTCGATCAGACAGGTTAAAAGACTTCTGTTGGCTAATGATAATTTCTCTGCGTGTTTTGCCTACCTGATGATATCAGTGGACGACTGTCACTACCATTTGTCAGAAATTACTTTTGTGTGATTGCTGTCATGGGCTGGCCAGAACATTGTCTGATTTGTCCTTTTACTGCTTTATTTGAGTGGTTAGTGGCAGGTCAGAAGATTGCGAAGTTTGATCGTTTGGCTGATACAATGGTAAAATCTGTACATCTATGGCCGTCTTTAGATATACAGTAATTAATCCTTATTGGAGGTACACTAATCCTATTAGGACAAAATGTGTGTAGCATGAGGCATATAAAGCCTTGCAGAAAGCTTTACTTTGCATGTCTTCCATTGTGAAGGACTTTTTACTCCTTTTATCCCTTCTTGCCCCCATCAAGTTAGTTTCTCTGTTTCATTCTATTGTCCAAATAGTTAATAGATTAAAAAAGATTTGGATGTGTGTTAGTGTTCAGAACTGCTACTTAAATGTGTTAAAGGGAAGAAAAACTTTTACTTGACCTTACATACATTTCACTTGAAGTCCCTCTGCTTTCAGAGAATGTGTGCACCCACTATGGACAGCAGAGGGATTTCCCAGAAGTCCCAGAATCCATCACTTCACAATGAAATTGTAGGAAATGGTCCTTGCGAGGCAAAAGGAAACTATTATGGTTTCCTCTTAATCTGAGGAATCAAGTTTGCCCAGAGGGTGCAGAACTGGCAATGAATGCAATGAGTAAAGGCAACTATGCAATGAGTAAAGGGGTGGTTAGGCAGCACAAGTGCAAACAGTAGATGTGACAATAAAGACCCCCAACATTTAAAGGAATAGTTCAGTGTGAAAATAAAAACTGGGTAAATAGATAGGCTGTGCAAAATAAAAAATGTTTCTAATATAGTTAGTTAGCCAAAAATGTAATATATAAAGGCTGGAGTGAACAGATGTCTAATAAAACAGCCAGAATCCAACTTTCTGCTTTTCAGCTCTATAACTCTGAGTTAGTCAGCGACTTGAAGGGGGGCCACATGGTACATTTCTGTTCAGTGAGTTTGCAATTGATCCTCAGCATTCAGCTCAGATTCAAAAGCAACAGATATGACCCATGTGGCCCCCCCTCAAGTCTCTGATTGGTTACTGCCTAGTAACCACGGTAACCAGTCAGTGTAAACCAAGAGAGCTGAAAAGCAAGAAGTACATTACATTTTTGGCTAACTAACTATATTAGAAACATTTTTTATTTTGCACAGCCTATCTATTTACCCAGTTTTTATTTTTATACTGAACAATTCCTTTAACAGTGTGCAGTAGTTTAGGTTGATATTGATCCCTTGACTGTAAGGGCTCTTACACACAACTGTTTTTACCTGCGATCACCTGCGTTGAGCTTTCTTCCGTTCAGCCGCAGGGGAGTAGACGCAGTCAATTATTTTGAAGGGGTTGTACTCACACAGATGCATTAAAGTGCCAAATGCAGGATGGGACGCAGCATGTTGCATTTCACCTGTGTTCGACACATACATACGTCTTTGTGAGTACAGCCCCCTTCAAAATAATTGACTGCATCTATTCCTGCGCTCCCCTGCGGTTGAACGGGAGAAAGTGCAACGCAGGGGAGCGCAGGCAAAAATGGCCGTGTGCAAGAGCTCTAATACAAAAAAATAGGGGCACAGTACTCAATCTGTGGAGTACTTACCATCTAGATCAAATTGTCCAGGTGCACCGGCCCCAGACCCTCAGCCTGGTGAACTGATAAAATAGCACAAAACGGGATATCCAGGCACTTAAAAAACTCTAAAAAAAATAGTATAAAAAAACAAATTATTTATTGCAAATTAATTTAAAAAGATCCACATCTCCATTGGCCTTACTTGTTTTGTAACCCCCTGGGTACTTAATCATGAGTGAGTGTTTAGAATATATTCATCATAATGATCAAAATAAACATCATTATGAAATACTATAACTGTAGGGATGTGCCCGCTGGAGCAAGCTGATTTAGGTTCTAATCAAGTACCCTGGTACGCTGCTGGCCCTACTCAATGGGGCATATTTATTATGTTGTGCAAAATGAAATTGAATGAAAAAAACAGTGTAAAAAGCTGTGTATAATGAATGGTGACATTATCAAGGCATGTGTAATTTTACACCATGCAAATGCCTAATTTGATGTCATTATTTTAATTGCTTCCAGCAGAACTCACTCTAAGAAAAAACATGTAAAAATGTTTCACTGTTCTTTACACTGCCAAGTCCAGCTCTGTGTGGTGTACTATCCCACCGGATTTTACACAGCATAATAAATATGCCCCAATAAGATGCACTTTGAGGATGGGTTGCTGCAAGCTTTCACATGGCGAAAATAGGCAGCAGCCTGACTGCATGCGCTAAAACAGCCCCTATGCAACAATCAGCCTCTTTCCTTGCCTGCAACTGGAACCTTTGCATCAGTGTGGGCTCAGGCACAATTGGCAGATTTCAATGAAGAAACAGAGACTTTGCAGTTCAGTGCTGAAATACACAGCATGTACCTGCACCTGGCAAGGTAAGGGGCTGATTCTTGGCCTGCATTTTTTCAGCAGAAGAGCACAGGTGGAGAATCAGTCTCTAAGCTGCCATCTCCTTCCTTCATTACTGGCACCCAGATTCTGCGTGCAGGCACATGCTGCAGATTTTAAAGAGTTTGCATTTTGGCTCCAAAATCGTGTGCCTGCACTCAGGCCATCACAATGGCAAGGAAGGAAAGAGATGACAGTATAGAGGATAATTCATAACTCCCAATAGTCCCATTTTTGCAGGACAGTCCTGATCTTGACAGCTCAACCTGCACTTCCAGATTGTTCCTGAAATGTCCCTTTGATCTTCTGCACTGAACAGCCAGAAAAAGATACAGCGTTTCTAAAACTTAATTGGCTTTGACAGAGAGCCCAGAATAAGTGGCAGGTGCACTTGGATACTTTTGTAACAATTTAAGATAATTAAAGAAACAATTTTAACAATTAAGATAAGCAGGTCTCTTGGGGAAACTGTGACTTGCAGCTTAAAGGGCAATTCACCTGCATTAGCAAAACTGTAATAACATATAAAACCACAGAAATGTTTTTAAACTTTCATAACCCACCAAATTTTGAAAAATGAACACGGTAATTAGGGGGTTTGGCCACCAAAAAATGGGCATGGTCAAAAAACTTCACTGCGCTCCGTCCGGCAAATCTTTTAGTTCCTCTTTGTATTTTCAAAATGTTGGGAGGTATGCTAATTCTCAGCCTGTGTTTTGCAGCAGGCCAAAATCTGCCCCAACTGACATCATCATCATCATCATTTATTTATATAGCACCAACAAGGTACGCAGTGCTTGACCTTGCTTATAACAACAAGGAATACATGGATAACAAACAAGGGTTACAGAGTAAAATAGGATTAGAGGGCCCTACAAATCACAGTTTACAAACTAAAAGTTAGGGTACAAATGAGACATTAACAATTTTGTGATTTATGACAACAATGATTCATTAAGGTACATTGAATAAGCGTCTTTAAACAGGTGGGTCTTTAAGGAGTGTTTGAAAGTTTGGAAAGAAAGAGAAAGTCTGACAGCCAATAAGGAGGCCAATAAATCATGCAAAGAAGCTATAAGGCAAGCTAAAATTGCTATAGAAAAGGATATTGCAGCAAGCAGTAAAAAAAATCCAAAATTATTTTTTAAATATGTTAATAGTAAAAAAATGAAGCAGGAAGGGGTGGGTCCCTTACTATCAGAGGGGGGTCAGCTGGTTGATGAAAACAAATTAAAAGCGCAGATTCTGAATTCATATTTTTCATCTGTCTACACAAATGAGGAATCAGTAAGTGAAGGTTTCCTTCTTAACAGTCCCAATTCTAGTAATACAACTAATGATGCATGGTTCACACATGAAGAAATTCAAAAGAGACTAGAACATGTTCAGATTAACAAAGGTCCAGGGCCAGATGGTATTCATCCCAGGGTAATTAGCGAGCTTAGCTCTGTGATTGCCAAACCTCTTTACTTAATTTTTCAGGATTCAATGAGATCTGGCGTAGTGCCGAGAGACTGGCGAATTGCTAATGTGGTGCCTCTATTCAAAAAAGGATCCCGTTCTCATCCTCAAAACTATAGGACAGTTAGTCTGACGTCAGTGGTAGGAAAGCTTTTCGAAGGGTTAATAAAGGATAAGATACTGGACTTCATAGCAAATCATAATACTATGAGTTTGTGCCAGCATGGTTTTATGCGTAATAGATCTTGCCAGACTAACTTAATTTCTTTTTATGAGAATGTAAGTAGACACCTCGATTCTGGGATGGCAGTGGATGTGATTTACTTAGATTTTGCTAAAGCATTTGATACAGTGCCACACAAAAGGTTACTGGTTAAATTAAGGAATGTTTCCTGGAACATAGTATTTGTACCTGGATAGAGAACTGGCTAAAAGATAGACTACAAAGAGTGGTGGTAAATGGAACATTTTCTAATTGGACCAGTGTTGTTAGTGGAGTACCGCAGGGCTCTGTACTAGGTCCCTTGCTTTTTAACTTGTTTATTAATGACCTGGAGGTGGGCATTGAAAGTACTGTTTCTATTTTTGCAGATGATACTAAATTGTGCAGAACTATAGGTTCCATGCAGGATGCTGCCACTTTGCAGAGTGATTTGTCTAAACTGGAAAACTGTGCAGAAAACTGGAAAATGAGGTTCAATGTTGATAAATGCAGGTTATGCACTTTGGCAAAAATAATATAAATGCAAGTTATACACTAAATGGCAGTGTGTTGGGAGTTTCCTTAAATGAGAAGGATCTAGGGGTCTTTGTAGATAACACGTTGTCTAATTCTGGGCAGTGTCATTCTGTGGCTACTAAAGCAAATAAAGTTCTGTCTTGCATAAAAAAGGGCATTAACTCAAGGGATGAAAACATAATTATGCCTCTTTATACGTCCCCGGTAAGGCCTCATCTGGAGTATGCAGTGCAGTTTTGAGCTCCAGTCCTTAAGAGGGATATAAATGAGCTGGAGAGAGTGCAGAGACGTGCAACTAAATTGGTTAGAGGGATGGAAGACTTAAATTATGAGGGTAGACTGTCAAGATTGCGGTTGTTTTCTCTGGAAAAAAGGCGCTTGCGAGGGGACATGATTACACTTTACAAGTACATTAGAGGACATTATAGACAATTGGCAGGGGACCTTTTTACCCATAAAGTGGATCACCGTACCAGAGGCCACCCCTTTAGACTAGAAGAAAAGAACTTTCATTTGAAGCAACGTAGGGGGTTCTTCACAGTTAGGACAGTGAGGTTGTGGAATGCACTGCCGGGTGATGTTGTGATGGCTGATTCAGTTAATGCCTTTAAGAATGGCTTGGATGATTTTTTGGACAGACATAATATCAAAGGCTATTGTGATACTAAGCTCTATAGTTAGTATGGGTATATAGAATTTAATTAAAAGTAGAGAGGGGTGTATGTATGGATGCTGGGTTTTCATTTGGAGGGGTTGAGGGGAGGGGTTTGTCTTTTTTCAACCCAATTTAAATTTAACTATGTAGCTCGAGGCAGAGCATTCCAGAGTAAAGCAGAAGCCCGCTGAGAGGAGTCTTGTAGATAAGAATTGGCAGAAGTGATGAGAGGAGAAGCGAGGTGAAGGTCAGAAGCAGAGTGAAGGTTGCGTAAAGGAGTGTATTTGGAGATCAGAGATGAAATATAGGGAGGGGCTTCACTTTTAAGGGCCCTAAATGTAAGTTTGAGTAGTTTGAATTTGATTCTAAAGGAGATTGGGAGCCAGTGAAGGGACATACATATGGGAGCAGCGGATATTGAGCGGTGAGATAGATGAATGAGTCTAGCAGCAGCATTTAGAACAGATTGGAGTTGTGAAAGGCGACTTGTTGGAATACCTGTGAGGAGTAAGTTGCTGTAATCAAGGTGGGAGGTGATAAGCGACTGAATGAGTGTTTTAGTTGATTCTGAACTGAGATATGGTCGTATTCGGGCAATGTTGTGCGATTGAATATGACAAGATTTTGCAAGTGTTTGGATGTGTAGTGAAAAAGACAGATGCGAGTCTAGGATAACTCCCAGGCAGTGTGTCTGTGTGGTGGAATGAAATGTAGTGTTGTTTACATGTGAGGGACAGGGGAAGATCTTGTAGGAAATATAATGAGTTCTGTTTTGAAAGGTTCAGTTTCAGGTGGCGCTGTGACATCCAGGAGGAGACAGCAGAAAGGCAGTCTTTAACTTGGAAAGGACAGAAGGAGAGAGGTCAGGAGTAGACAAGTAGAGTTGGGTGTCATCAGCATAAAGGTGATACTGAAGTCCAAATTACTGAATACATTTTCCTAGTGAAGTTGTATAGAGCGAGAACAGCAGGGGGCCTAGAACAATGCCTTGAGGAATCCGACAGAGAGAGGGAATGTAGTAGAAGTAGAGAAGGAAACTTTAAAGGAACGGTCAGACAGATAAGATGTAAACCATGAAAGAGTAGTGTCATGCCTTACTGCTTTATGACTAGTAGTTTGGGGACTGTTTCATTAGGGTGATTGAAAAAAAAAATATCAATCCCAGGAACTTGAGTCCTAGGAAAGACAGACTGTTTGATTTAAGTACTGTACATACATAAGTATCCTTTTAATGGCCTGGTCTTTGCAGAAATAATTATCTAGAAGAGACTGCATATTTCAACTTTATTATGTATTATGTAAAAATAAAGATATTAACCCCTTCCCCCATAAAAAAGAAAATGGAAAAAAATGCAATAAAGAAAACTATTTAGAGAAATGATGTTGTGTTTCGGTTTTCTACGAGGAGACAGCTTAGTAAACAGCTGTGCAAAGCTAGTATTCCGTATGCTTTGACAATATTTGTCAGCTGATTTGTGTAGTCAATGTCAGCCCAGTCCCAAAGCATCAGTGCATTAAGTACCAGAGCTATGTAAAACTGCTGTAGAAGTATTTAGCATATGGTTTATAAACCAGTCCAGCAAAGATGGATGTATTTATCTTTACTCAGACTAATGAGCTGAAAGCCTACTGATGCTCTCATAAATGTGCTTCAGTCTTTAGTATGCAATATCAAAAGGTGCTAAGGGAAAGTAAATGCCTTTCGGATGACACAAAAAGCATCTTAACGGCAGTTTTAGAGGTTTGCACTTGATTTGCCTTAACTCTATTTGATACATAACCCTGAAGGAGTGCTGTGCAGTTATGTGCTGATTACTGCAGTTAGACTGTACAAGGTATGATTTAGAGCAGCATATATTTGAAATTACAAGATCATAAACATCACTGTGTATCACAATTTATTAGACTGCCAGTAAAAAGATCCCATCATGATGATAATGGATGGATTACTTTGTGTAATGCACACCTTCATCTTCTAATCACTAAGAGATATTGATTCACAAATGCTAATTTTTAGAATTCATATCTTAGACATTATCTTAATTGCAGTTGCTAAGTATTCATTTTAGACAATTAGAAAAAGATTAAGTGAATCCAATTGTGCAGATATTTTCCTACATGATACCAAATCCTGTAGTTTACAAACTTTGGCCTTCAAAAATCCTGCTATGGCATTGAGAGGCTGAGACTCTATATGTTATTGTTAACCTTCAAATCAAACTAAAAGCTCCTAATTACGGAAAGGCCATCTCCCATAGACTCCATTTTATCCAAATAATTAAAATTTTTAAAAACGATTTCCCTTTTTCTCTGTAATAATAAAACAATTTCATGTACTTGATCCCAACAAAGATATAATTAATCCTTACTGGAAGCAAAACCAGCCTATTGGGTTTATTTAATGTTTACATGTTTTTTGAGTAGACGTCACGTCAGGTATATAGATCCAGATTATGTAAAGATCTGTTATCTAGAAAGCCCCAGGTCCCGAGCATTCTGGATAACAGTTCCCATACCTGTATAAACATTTGCCTCCTGGACTGTTTAGTTGTGTTTCCTCTTTATTGAGCCTTTCGTGTTTGATCAGACCATCACAAGTATACCCGTTAAAGTCTTGGCTGTTAGGGCGTGGCTGGCCTGGTCTGCTGGAAAGTCGCATCTCGTGGCGCTCCTGGGGCTCCAACCTCCTCGGCGCCCCATCCGCCCACAAAGGCTCCGAACCCCAACAGCTAAGTAAGCCCACTAGGGCTGGATCGTTGTCCGCCACTTGCTGCCTCAATCCCCAGTCTCCCAGCACGTCGCCGCCCAGAGTTCCAGCTGCGGCCTAGTACAACGTGAGGAGCCTGGGCCTCGCGTACTTGCGACTCCCGCCTGCGTGATACCTTTGGCGCGGTTCCCTACAAAGACACACGGAGGGCACTGCGGACTCTGCAGCTGTTCCGGCAGGGGACTCCAGAAGTGGGGTGAGTGGAGTTGGAGCCCTGGGGACCCCTTTTGCAGCACATACCACGGCTACGGTGCTGTTCCTAGGGCCCTATATAGTGATCAGCCACAGGCCTGTGCGAGTGACTCTGACCCACTGTTAATGTGGATGTGCACCCAGGTGATCCCCGAAATCAGCACCCTTACCTGAACCCTGTTATACCACATAGGGCAAACAGTTTTGCACCTGATCAACTGTTACCCACAAGTCTGGCCGCAAATTAACCCTATAGCTGGATCGACTGCCTATTGACCCACTGTGTTGGAGCGGCGGCAGTATAGGGGCAGCACAGACAGTGACTTTCGGATCTTGCATGTTCAACCCACTTTCAGGAATTCCATCTGAGCAATGGCCTAAGTAATATGGCAGTGCTATAGCCTGACTTAGTGCCCGTGCCCTCATTATCCTGCTTATCATCCTGCACTCTACCGGGAACATTATTTACTGTCTCCTATATCTACACGGACCCACCTGCATCCATCTTCATAGGGGTAGACATGAAAAGAAACAAAGCTCCGACCCACAAACCAAGTGCGGGGTCCTCTTCCACATTATCCAAGAAAAGTGCGGAAACATCCTCCCCACTCACATCATCCAGTAACTCCGACCCGCATCACGTCACTACCAACTCTGCGGACAGGCAGAAAGCGGGCTCAGACGTGGCAAAAAAACTGCAACGTTACGCTAGGGGCCAAAGTGAGAATACGGAGAGTCAGGGTGCACAGATGGCAGCTTCGCCGGGTTGCTCCTCAAATACCTCCCCTGTGCCTCCCCTGCAATACACACCAGAAGACACACGGGAGGTCTCACCTCCACAGCCCACACTTGCTGAAATTATGCAGCTAATAGCCAGCAACCACACAGTTACCATAAGCAAGTTCGATGATCTGAAGTCTGACCTGGCACTCCTAAAACATGATGTGCAAAATGTCAGGGACCGCACCACTGAAGCAGAGCGTCGTATCAGCGAGCTGGAAGATCTAACTGCACCTATTCCTGAGAATATAACCTCTATGTCGCGTAAGATCCAAGCTCTAGAATCCAAGGCAGATGATCTAGAGAACAGACTACGCAGAAATAACATCAGACTTGTTGGTCTTCCTGAAAGGGCAGAAGGAAACAACCCAGAACTGTTTCTTGAACAATGGCTACGCAACCAATTTGGCAACGACAACTTTTCCCCTTCATTTGTCGTGGAGAGAGCTCATCGCATTCCAAGTAGACCTCCACCTCCAGGAGCTCCCCCAAGATCCTTTATTGCCAGGCTCCTTAACTACAGGGACAGAGATAAGATACTATCGGAAGCGTGGAAAAAACAGCAAATTCTTCATGAAAATGTGAGAATCTCCATCTATCCTGATTTTTCTGTAGAAGTTAGGAAATTGCGCTCGAAATTCTCCGAAGCCAAGCAGAGTCTCCGCCAACAAAATATGCCCTACGCCATGCTCTTCCCCGCCAAATTGAGAGTTCTAGAGGGGGGCAGAGCACACTTTTTTGAAAGACCAGAAGAGGTTTTTTCATGGCTTGAGTCAAGGAGGAGAAATTCTCCCAGAAGAGAAATGTAACAGTTAATGTTAGTTAACCCAAATTCTATTATTCCCGACAGGTGTTGTTCTAATAGGCACGGGACACCTACAGGCAGGCACTGCCGGACTTTTATCTCCCAGGTATTCGGAGATTCCTACCTAAATTTTTGAAAGTGGTCTCATCCACGCCCTGATTGCAAAATGTTTGGTTTGGGAAATATGTATCTCCAGGTTGGGGGGGGATACGGGGTGGGGGGGAACTTTGACGGGGAACTGTATTTCTGGCTTTTTTTCTTTTTTCTTACCTGCATCTTTCTCTTTTTGGAGCATAGGGAGAAGGGGTCATCAGCACTCTACTACTGTACAAAAAAACTTGCCACGGTACTACTGAGACGCGCCGCTCCGGGCCTGAAACCCACCTCCGACATCTCTATAACCCATACATGTTCGGACTTTGCGGGAGGCGGCACCGGGGCGGCTACTCTCACCACCAAGGTAAACATGTTTTGTCTTTCAAAATGATTGAAGGTAAAATTGTTTTATTATCCTGGAATGTCCGGGGGTTAAATGACAAAATCAAAAGATCAATTGTGATGGGACAGTTAAGGAAATCAGGGGCTGACCTGATTATGCTTCAAGAAACCCATTTAGTAGGTCTGAAGGTTAGAGCTTTGAATAGATACTGGGTAGCTAAGCATTACCATTCTGAATTCTCTACATACTCTAGGGGAGTGGCCATTCTAGTTAGGAAAACCTTAAACTTTCACTTTGAACAAATCTTTACTGACAGAAATGGAAGATACATAATCCTTAAATGCAGAATTAATGACACTCCCCTCATCTTGGTCAATGTTTACCTGCCTCCACCTGCCGATATCCATCTCCTCAGCGAGGTGTTTCAAAAAGTAGCTTCTTTGGGACCTCTCCCCACAGTGTGGGGCGGAGATTTTAATATGGTCCCGGACCCATCCAAGGATAGGTTAAAACCTAACGATAATGACACCAGAATATTCCAACACTGGCTAGACTCCACTAGTTACACGGATGTATGGCGATGGAAACATCCTGACCTCAGGCATTTTTCCTGTTATACAACTGCTACGTCGGCCTTATCCAGAATAGATATATTCCTGACCACCTCAGATTTGCTCAAGGTAGTTTCCAATATATACTTTGGCTCCCGTATCTGTTCCGATCATGCCCCTCTTTTGATGACCCTAGAAGGCGGGGGCCCTAACCCCCCTAACAATTGGAGACTTTCCCCTAAATGGATTTCCAACCCTAAAGTTGCAAATCCTTATGCCACACAATTGGGAGATTACTGGGAACTGAACACAAATTCTGCCCCTGAACAGGTAGTCTGGGATGCCTGCAAGGCTCACACCAGAGGACTATATACCTCCCTTATCGCTGCAGCCAGGAAAGAGACTGAGGCCGCTCTTGACAATGCTAAAGCAACCCTCAGTGTGGCTGAGCAGGCACTCATTAATGACCCCAATGACACAACAAAAGATGACATGAAAAATGCCCAAATAAATATAGACCTACTAACTGTAGAAAAATTTTCCCAAAAGGAACTCTATCGCTCAGCGAATTGGTTTGACAAAGGCAATAAAAATGGTAAACTATTGGCAATACTGGCAAAAGCAGACACCCCTCGTACGGCAGTGGCCAACATTGTGGGGGTAGATGGGGATACAATATCAGATAGAGTAGGGATAGCTGAATGTTTCAAGGAACATTTTTGTGATATATATGCAGCCCGCCCCTCACCCCCGCAAGCTGAGCTCTTAGACTACCTGGGTAATATAGATTTCCCAACTATTCCACAAGACATGTTGGAATACCTAGACAGTGATATCACTGATGAAGAGATTAGTGGAGCAATAGCAGAGATGCCCACTGGCCGTACTCCAGGCCCAGACGGTCTCCCCTCCGAGTGGTACAAAGCTAATTCCCCAACACTAACACCCAAACTCAAATCTCTGTTCAATAACATTTCGGAGGACTTCTTACTACCCGAATCATGCTTCATGGCGCATATTACTTTAATTCACAAAGATGGTAAACCTCCCCACAGTTGCGACTCTTACCGCCCCATATCCCTCCTAAACTGTGATATTAAACTATTTGCAAAAATACTTGCAAACAGACTGAAGCGGACTGTGAGGGGAGTAGTTCACCCAGATCAAACGGGCTTCATGCCTAATAATGCCACTGATATAAATATCAGACGACTATTCAATAATCTTGAAACTGACCATGAAAATAAAGGTAACAGAATTATAGTATCACTCAACACCGCCAAAGCCTTTGATACTGTTTCATGGCCCTATCTCTGGGAAGTTCTACGATTGTTTGGCTTTGGGTATCGCTTTGTCACCTGGGTTAAGGCTTTGTACCGACACCCCACAGCTAGAATATCAGTGAATGGTATGCTCTCTGACTCATTTACACTTCATCGGGGCACAAGGCAAGGCTGCCCTTTATCTCCCCTTCTCTTCTCCCTAGCTATTGAACCTTTGGCTATTCTAATCCGTAACTCACCCACCATAATAGGATTTCAGGTTGGCAAACTAATGGAAAAAGTATCACTATATGCCGACGACATGCTACTGTATCTGGCCAATTCCAGGGGGGCACTAGACTCTGCACTAAACTTGGTGGAAGAATTTGGGAATTACTCTGGATTGCGAATTAATCAAACTAAGTCGGTAATTTTCCCTGTTGACCAACTCCCTGTTGATCAGACACTTAATGTAGGCCAACTAAAGGTGGTGCACTCCTTCAAATACTTGGGGGTTATAGTTACACGAAACTGCAAAGATTATGAGGAAACTAATCTTAAACCCATAGTTAGAGCTTTATCCACAAAGATTGATATCTGGGAACAACTTCCCCTCACCTTACCTGGTAGAGTAAATCTCTTTAAAATGGTATTTCTCCCCAAGTTTCTATACGCCCTGCACAACTCTCCGATAACCCCGCGATCCCACTGGTTTAATTACATCGATAGAATACTTAGAAGATTCCTTTGGGCTGGGGAACACCCCCGTCTCAACTTCAGGATTCTACAAGCCCCAGTTACACGTGGGGGTTTGGCCCTACCTAACCTAAAAATGTATTTTCTAGCTAGCCAATTGACATACGCACACTGGTGGTTATCCCCCCACCTCGACAATACCTCCATTATTCTAGAGGCTAATATAATGGGATCACTAGAAGCCTTGGCCAACCTCCCATACCGGGGACCTCCAACACTCCAAGCCTGTACTACCCCAATGTTAACTGTGATCGCAGCCTTTCAAAAGGCTCTTAAACTAGCACAAGGGCAGACTTTGGTGTGGTCCAAATGGGAACCCTTGTGGGGTAACAAGTCTTTGCCCCATTTTTCCTCTCTCCCTGACATTAATGTATGGGCCTCGCGAGGTATCAAAATGTTGGGTGATATTGTATGGGAAGGGGAGATAAAACAATTTCAGGCCCTCAAAGAGACTTACCATTTACCCCAATCCATGTTCTTCAGATACCTCCAGCTATCTCATGCCTTCCGAGCGCAATTCCCGAACAGGCCGTTAGCTACTCTAGAGACAACTCTAGAAAAGTACCTCAGAAGAGAAGACCTTACCAAACCTCTATCCCGCCTATATACTATCCTAGGGCAGACCTCCCAAGACCCCCTGGCTAAAAATTTTGCGAAATGGAAAAGAGATATTCCAAACCTGACTGAGGATTTATGGGAGGGGGCTCTGAAACAAGTACCTGACTTAACAATATCCTTGAATGACAGGTATATTCAAATAAAATTCCTCAATCGGGTGTACCTTACCCCATATAGACTCTCGAAAATATTCCCCCAGACGTCTGATGTTTGTATTAAGTGTGAACAAGAAATTGGTTCCTACATGCATGTGTTTTGGCATTGCCCACTAATCCAGTCATTTTGGAGAAATGTTGTACACTATATATCTGATGTCCTTGATTTACCAAGAATACTATCGCCCCTGATATGCCTTCTCGGAGTTGAAGAAGACATGGACATCAATAACCACACTAGACTGTGTTATCTTCAACTTCTTTATTACGCAAAGAAAGCCATTCTCCTAAACTGGAAGGCTACTGACCCGCCATCATTAAACTACTGGCGTAATCTTATAAATAACTCATTGTCTAACCAAAAACTGACATATCTTGCCAGAGGATGCCCGCAGAAGTTTGCTGCAGTTTGGGGCACTTGGATATCATTTCATGACGAGAACACTACGACTATTGTCATTTAACATAACCAACTTTGACATGTGATGTATGATTGTATGAACATCCTTCTCCTCTCCCTGCTCCACTTCTTCTTCTTTCTTTCTTTTCCTGCTTTCTTCTCTCTAAATCGTTGTTTTGTGTTAACCTAAAATGCAAAAATAAAAACTTTAAAAAAAAAAAAAAGTCTTGGCTGTTCCTGATTTGCCTATTGGGATACCAACTTGTACTCAGTCCAAAGGAACTAAATTCAAATTAAACTCAAAGGCCTAATGCTGCCTGTAGATATTAACTGGTGAACCCCAAGGTAGCCTTTTAGATACTGCTGCCTCATAAAGCCTAGTTCATTGTAGATATTAGTGATGGGCGATTCCCGAGATTTGCCGCTGGCGAATAAATTTGAGTCCAAAAAAATGGACGCTGGCGCAATTTTGACAGCGAATGTGCACCGACGTCCAAAAATTGGACACTGGCATCCGAAAACGGACACTGGCATCCGAAAATGGACCCAGGCATCAAAAACGAGACGCCAGCACCGTTTTGCAGATTTTTCAGCAAAATGGGACAAATTCGCCCATCATTAGTAGAAATATCACAATGAAATGAATGAATGATTTGAAACCATATTTCACTATGAAAGATAAAACTGTGCATTTTAAAAATAAGTAACAGTCTATGGAAAAAGAGGAAGGTGTGCACAGTTTGACAGCGATTAGAAAAATAAAAACAGTTATAAAAACAAAAACAGTTATAGTCACATTCTGTCCAGTTATTGTACTTTAACTAGACATCAAGAAATATATAGCTTCTTCTATAGCAATACTGCACAAATAGATACAATTAATTAAATGAGTCTGCTGGTCCTAATGGAAATACACACAATTGATAGCATCACCAAAAGCCTTTATTTAATTATGGGCTCTGAAGTGGGCACCAGCAGTGTTTCAATTCAAACCAACACCGGTCTTTTATTAAGCTAATAGGAATTGCAGACTGATGTGGAAACAGGGGCCAGGGCACAGGTCAGACAACAGACAGGTAATGGAAAACAAGCAAACACTATTCCGTCGTTAGACAAAGCAGGCAATGTAGGCACATGGAACAGGCAGGGCTGGCACTGGTAAAATTTGAAAAGCAAGGTACTAGGGGGTTAAATAAGGTCTAAGTCAAAGTCCAAGCACAGGTCAGGACAAGCAGAGTTCAGGAAAGTTAGTATAGTAGAAAGTATGAGCAGCATGTACACACAGGAACTGGGAAGGGAACCTAGACCAGGCGATGACAATGTCAGCTCTCTTTAATTGCAATGGTGCACTAAGTGGAACATCTGCTTTTTTTTAGCTTCTTTTTGTATGCAGCTGAAGGAATGTGGATTTGTGTGGAGAGTGTGGAGCAGGCTGAGGAAGCAGTTAATCCACCCTGTTTGCCCTTGCCCTAAATAAACAACATTTGCAATGTACTTTTGCCAGTACCTGGACCTGCATCCAGGTCCTAGCGTGATCCCTACAACGAGGTGCACTAACTAAGTCATATTATACACTACTACTTCTATTTAATTGTGCTGTGACTGGTATCTAAAAAGCCATTGTGATTAAGCAATACATACTTAATTTTTCTCATCTTTTTTTTTTTTTTCCAAATTTCTGCTAAAAACTGACACAAAAACTCCTGATTTTTAAGCAAACCAAATATAATTTTAGGATGAACCATTTCCCGCAGTACATGGAAGGCTTATATGTGCCCATCTCATTATATTGGATGCTCTCAGCAGTGCGAAAAATTCAATGTAATTGTACCATCAGCTAAAATAAAATCCTCTGAAGCCCTGAAGTTCAAGGCAATTCTTATGAAGCAGGTGAACTCATCAGGCACAGCGAGCTCTAAACACAAACGAGTTAACTGCAAAATATCATTTCTACCAAGTTTTCCTTCTGCTAAGAATTTAGGGTATTATTTTGCTCATTGTTATCGCCCAAATCAATGTCTTTGCTGGATACTGGAAACACCTATTGACAAAAATGTCATCACAAGAAATACAAGACAGACGTTTCCAAGCCATATAATTCCTTTCTGTCCCAAAAGCTGTAAGCTTATCAAAACCTTGTCATGTATACTTTATTTTACAAAAAAGCGTCAAAAAAAAAAATCACTGGAAAAGAGATTAACAGACGTAACACCATCAGAAAAGCTAGTGGAAACAAAACACAAGGTACTGATCTATTCAGTTCAGATTTACATTAGAAAAACACAACCAAAATACCAAGTAAAGAAGCCTTTATGGGTAAAGATCCCTATCAGAGTACAACATTATAGTGTATAATGAAGATAAAGAATTTTGCTAAATATTGGATTTATTTTATTTAAAGAGATGTTACTAAATAAATTGAAGCATAACATGGCATATAGTATAATAATGACATGTTTTCCCTTTGTGTCACTGATAAAATAAAGTGCCTGCAAGTTTTTTACCTATAAAGGGTCATTTATGAACACAGTCACAAGGCTGAATTGTGTGCAAATGTTGTGCTTATTGACACTATTCATTAAATGTTCTATGAATCATGCTATTTGCACATCTGTATAGTTGCACCAAAAGCCCTTGCATTCACACTGCTTCCACTGCGGAATCATTGGCAAATGTGCTTATTGATGTTGGGGAACATGGAAGCTACTGCCACCCTGAATATTGTGTTAATTCCAGGGTTCCCTATAGCCATTGCATTCATCCTGCTTTTTCTAGTAAATTGTGAGAAAATTCCCCCATTGACATTGGGGAACTACAACACAGTGAACATGGTGGTAATTCCAGGGTTCCCATAACTATTTGGATCTTGTTTTTAAATGCCTGTACCTCTGGTAATGTAATGCATATTTGTATTCATATGCTGCAACTTATGTACACAGCAGTGTACAGCAGAACAATAAATTAATAGAACAAAAAAGGGTGGTTCACTAATAAATACAAATAAATGTAAAGTACAGTTGCATTAAAGATCAAGAACTAAGGGGGAAATTAAATAAGATTTGAAAAGAGAACAAATTTGCAAATAAAATTCGCATGTTGCAATGTAATATTCGTCATTAGGCTTTTATTGCATTGTGAATCTTTTTTTTTTATTTAATTTTTTTATTTTTTTTAATGTTACTGACTGTTGATAAAGATAACATGAATAACATGAATAGATTTTGTTAAATGCTATACATATAACTGACTGAATGGCATCAAATCCTTTTTCTTAAATTTTTCGCTGTTTTGCGAATTTTGCGGGAAATTCGCTAATTTTTCGGCAAAGCGAAACGGGACAAATTCGCCCATCACTAGCTACCATCCCCCAGAATTCCTGAGCTACGATACAGGTCTACCAGGTGTGCAGGAAGGACCCTCTCTCTCCACATCCTCTGAAGCACCTAGCATGATCTGGATTACCACTGAGTTTACTGATACGTGTGGGGTTGTAGTACCATCGGAATATCATTTTGTATTCTCTTTCATTAGAGACTGCACAGATGGTTGTTTTTCTGACTGTTTCCCAGATAGCCGACCATGTTTTCTCCGAAATCGTTATATTGAGATCTTCCTCCGATTTCAACATATATGGCTGAGTATTATCTGTATTGTCTGATGCGAGATGGAAAAATAGTAATGAGATCAAGTGTGACGGAGTGATTGCAAAACATTGTATCAAAATATGTAAGAGTCTGATTCTATCGAGTTTGAAGCGAAGTTTCCACAAAGTGTATTATTTGTAAATATCCTTCCTATACTGCTGGAATGGGTGAAGTGTCTGATCTGTTGTAAAATCATGCAGAGTTAGTAAATTTGCTATAATCCATGGTCTGAATTCCATGGGGGAGCATCTTGGCGGGAAACTTTTGTTACAGAAAATAGTTCTGTATCTGTATTGAGGGTGCTTAATTTCATTTTAATTGCTATGGCATCCCAGAGATCTAGTGCTTGTTGTGATGTGGGCAAGAGGTCTGGTGGAGTAACTCTAGACTTCTTAGGTATCCGAATTAATTGAGGCAATTGTATTGGGGCTGTGAATTGATTTTCAATTTCTTTCCAGGTGCATTGCAAATCTTAAAGGAAAACTAACCCCTCCGAACCAAAAGCTCCCCTAAACTTTCAGGCATTGCCACCCTCTCCCCAATGTGAATTTGCTTATAAAAAAAAAAAAGTCTCTACAAAATCTGACCCTTAAATGCAAAGAAGTGCATCGGAGTTCCCGGTCACCATCTTCCTGCTCTTTGAGTTGTCTTCAGCTCTCTTTGCCGACAAAGAGCCTGACACAACAGTAACTGGCTTCAACTGTGCATGCAATGTGTTAAAGAAATCAGGATGATGAAGGGTGGGTGTTTCCCCCCCGAAACGTTGATGTTTGGTGGCTGAATAAAAGGGGATAATCCCCGACTGCACTAATCAGTGTGTGTGCGGATCCGTTTTCTTTTACACATTGGTTGCTAAGGGACCCGGCCGGGTCAACGGAAGGAACGCACCACCAGCTTGCAGGAGTGGTGAACTACAGGTGTGCGGTAGGAGAATTACATTGTATTCAACTGTGCATGCACAAATTGGCATTGAGACCCGAAGACAAGATGAAGAGTCAGAAGATGGAGACCGGGGTGCTTCTCTGTGATTCTCTGCATTTAAGGGTCACATTTTTGATCTAACTATGTAACTATATGAAACAAATGTAGGTTTTAAATAAACTTATTGTTTTACATTAACGTCTCTTTTGTAAAGTGTCTAACAATCAAGTGATTTATGGAGCCTGTTAACTAAGTATTTATCTGCAAAGCTACAGAGAATGTACATCATTTTGTGCTTAAGAACATCAAGAACATCATCAGAACATCAGGAAATGTGTCTTTCAAAAGTTCACCAAAATATTGAAGATGTGAGGAACAAAGCAGCTTTTAAGTTACAGTGGTTTAGCCCTAATATTCTGCCACTTAGTAAGCATATGCCAAAGTATGATACCCACAGTGGAAAATATCCTAGTCATTTGCAATCCCTTGTGTTTCTGGCAAAACAAAATTGGGTGACAAGGGTAAAGCTACTGTAGGGCCCTATAGGGATACAGGCCCTATAGAGTTAATCTTTTCACCATTTCCTTGGGTTATTGGGTAGAATCCCTGTTACAGAATAACCTTTACAGTAATAGGCTGAGAGATTTGATGACACTGCTCTGACTCACTCCTATATAGTGTGTGCAGGGAGTGGCCTCTTCCTCTTTTGCCTCTGGATGTGATTCCAGCTGAATGTGCTCAGGGGGACTGAGTGCAATAGGCCCAGAAGAAGGCATGTGTCCAAGTCGGGGACCAGGTAACCCCGTGAATGAGGAACAGATATACTAGGGCAGACTTGTCATAGTCTGTCTAGGAGAGAAAGGCAGAAAGGTGAGAGAGAAAGAGCAGCTGAAGCTCCAACAAGGATTTGCAGTAAGGGAGTAGCTTCCCAGAGGCTTTATGTGTTGCCTCCAGTCACGGACCTCAGAGAAGAGGGACTGTAGGGTAGAAGCTGCTTTCCTGACAACTTCCAGGAGGGAAAGGTTGTACTGCATTTGCCTGTGTACTCTCTGTGTGAGCCTGCCTTTGATCTGTGTGAACTCTCAATATGCTGTTTTCCTCAACTCCTGCGTGAGTACTGAAACCTGTGGTCACTTGCCCTTTTTGGCATAATAAACAGTTCCTGATTGTTAAGAACCTCCTGGCGCCCAAGTTGTTTTTGTGTGCACAGTAGCCTGGGGGGATGTACAGTAGTTGCACTACACCATAGAGGGAACACTTACACTTAGCGAAGACCCTGCCCTGGGTGTAAGTCGCGTGTAACCCATGCTCTAGTGTTCTAGCTGGTGAATTAACCCAGAGTGGCCCAAATAGGTGTTACACTACCTATGCATGTCCACTGAAGGGTTCAACTTGATGGAGAAGGGTGTTATTTAAACTCAAATTAACTGTATAACTTAGATGCATCAGCAGAACATTTTGTTCTCAAAAAAATTAAAAGGATACACCCCAATTCTCCCTATCCTTACTGTAAAGTTTGCACTTCAAAATTCCCTAGAATGCAGAATATAGTTTACTCATCTTAATGCATTGTTTTGAATTTACCTGCCATAATCTCATCACAGAAAGCCATATAATACATACAAAAAAAATATTTGTAATTGTCTTACTCCGTTCACAAGACTCTAAAGCTGAAAACCCTGTGGTGCTGAATATTTTAAGCATAGTTAAAGTTCCTTATAAGTACATAATTGTTATTTATGCACTTTTACGCCATGATTTGCTTTCCTTAAAAATACCCTTCATTCCTTTTTAAAGCTTTCTGACCCAAGACATGAATACTGTTTGTATTTTCTCAAGTTCCTATAAATGTAATAGATATTGTTGGTAGTGGCGTAACAAGAAGTCACAGGGCCCCCCCTGCAAAAATACATTTGGGCCCCCCGCCTCAACTCATCCTAGTTAATGCTACCTGCAGTTTTGGAATCCAGTCCTTAAGAGGGATATAAATGAGCTGGAGAGAGTGCAGAGACGTGCAACTAAATTGGTTAGAGGGACGGAAGACTTAAATTATGAGGGTAGACTGTCAAGGTTGGGGTTGTTTTCTCTGGAAAAAAGGCGCTTGCGAGGGGACATGATTACACTTTACAAGTACATTAGAGGACATTATAGACAAATGGCAGGGGACCTTTTTACCCATAAAGTGGATCACCGTACCAGAGGCCACCCGTTTAGACTAGAAGAAAAGAACTTTCATTTGAAGCAACGTAGGGGGTTCTTCACAGTCAGGACAGTGAGGTTGTGGAATGCACTGCCGGGTGATGTTGTGATGGCTGATTCAGTTAATGCCTTTAAGAATGGCTTGGATGATTTTTTGGACAGACATAATATCAAAGGCTATTGTGATACTAAGCTCTATAGTTAGTATGGGTATATAGAATTTAATTAAAAGTAGAGGGGTGTATGTATGGATGCTGGGTTTTCATTTGGAGGGGTTGAACTTGATGGACTTTGTCTTTTTTCAACCCAATTTAACTATGTAACTATGTAACCTTCTACACAGCTTTGCTATAACCACAAGCATACTTTATAATGTGTAGAAGGAGCACATCCACACAGGTTTAAATTGCAAAATGTACTTTATGTATTTTAAATGTTCTGTCTACCATCCTCACATTCTCTGCATGCTTCCTCTGTTGCCTTACTTAACAACCTGTAATCCTGTAGCCCTGCTATAGATTATCTCAACCCTAAAGCAGGGCATGACAGAATGATCTGTTACATAGATAGCTAGAATATCAGATGGCATAAAGCAGGACATGACTGTTATACAGATAGCTAGAATATCAGCTGCCATAAAGCAGGACAGGACTGCTGATTCTAATGGGGATCAGATATGATCTGTGCAGCCACTGGGACAGAATGCTTTGTTATAGATAGCTAGAATCTCAGTCGTAAAGTAGGCAGGACTGCTGCTTACAATGTGACCAGCACCAGCATGTCCCCGATACTGGAATAGTGATCTATGGAACAAATATAATTTGGGGGGGGAGGGTTTCTGATAGGGATGCACCGAATCCACTATTTTGGATTCGGCCGAACTCCCGAATCCTCCGTGAAAGATTCGGCCGAATACCGAACCGAATCCAAACCCTAATTTGCATATGCAAATTAGGGGTTGGAAGGGGAAAACATTTTTTTACTTCCTTGTTTTGTGACAAAAAGTCACGCGATTGCCCTCCCCGCCCCTAATTTGCATATGCATATTAGGATTCGGTTCGGCCGGGCAGAAGGATTCGGCCGAATCCGAATCCTGCTGAAAAAGGCCGAATCCTGTCCAAATCCCGAACCGAATCCTGGATTCGGAGCATCCCTAGTTTCTGACTGCAAAGAGCAAACAGCTTTATTTGCCAGGGAGGTTAACGTGCTTGCTGACACTCCCTTTTACATAAAAGTAAATCATCACATTTCACATCCTGCTCCTTGCTAGAATGTGTGGCAAAAATGCATCAGTATAGCCGGTAAGGAATCAGGGCTACTGCCAACTATTCCCTTGGTTGTCAGTAGGGAGAATAGAAAGAATAGTGGCTTGTTACCTATCATCCATTGTCACACTGGGCCGTTGTGGAGACTGGCGCGAAGTGATGATTTGCGATCTAAATGTAAAATGACTCTGCTCTTGCGTTGCAGGCCCCATTGGGTAGTTCCAGGACTGGCATCAGAAATCATGGGGCCCCACACAATAAAATTATCAGGGCCCCCAAATGGTTAAAACCATTGCCTCTTCTCTAATAAAACAATTGAAATAAACCCCCTTTCCACCAGAGCAAAAGGAAGTATGCAGTGCAATTCAGCACACTTCCCCTGTGGCTTACCTGCAGGCAGGCTCCAGGCGCTGTTTTCTGTTTCCTGTTCTTCCTGAAGACCCGACTTAGCTGTGCTGTGATTGGACAAGAGGGCGGGTTCTGTGATTGGACAGGGGGCGGGTTCTTCTTGCTTTATCCAATGACTAAAGGTGGCCATAGATGCAAAGATCCGCTCGTTTGGCGATGTTGCCAAACGAGCGGATCTTTCCCCGATATGCCATTAACAGGCATGGCTATATCGGGGGTAATCTGATTGTTCGGCCGTACGGCCGAACGATCAGATTACGATGTGCCATGAGCTCCGGCGGGATCGGTCGGGTCAAAATCAAACCTGACCGATCGACCAAACGACCGATCTCCGCCGGACGAAAGAAGTCGGCACATGTCACACACGATCCGAAAATCGTACGAATCCTCGATTCGTACGATCGGATCTGTGTGTCTATGGCCACCTTAAACCTTGATTGTGCAGGATGTAGAGGAGCATAAAGAAAACGGCAAGCAGTCCAGTCTGATGCTTGCAGGGGGACAGGCTAAATCAAGTGAGTGCAGCATAGCCGGGCCCTCCCTCTAGACCCAAAACCCACCGGGCCCTGCCGGTTGTACATACTGCTGAGGAAGCAGGCCCCCTGTACCCCCTGGCCCCCCCCCCGCGACTGCGGGGTCTGCTTCCTCGGTAGTTACGCCACTGATTGTTGGTCTTTGTTTAGTCAACAGATAAAAGACATCTGTGTACTCTGGAGTTTATAGCAAACACTGCTATAATACTGGGTTTTTATTAAATAAAAACAGTTTACATTTACAGGGTAGAAATTACTGACATGTTATTTCAAAGAATGAATTCTATCACAGTGTTCATTAAAACTGCTTCTAAAATGTTTTAACAATTTTTTTATTTTGGTTTCTTTGGAAGGTTTGCAATTGAAATTTTACTTTAAGAAATCTATTGTTAACCTGAACATAACTGACACGGGAAAACATATTTGTTTCAAAACGCAACTCTGAATTCCCAAATGGACCTTATTTATCATTCAAAAAAATAAGTTTGGGCAAATACCCAAAAACTTCAGACCTTTGCCCAAAAAGTCAAGAGTTTTCTGACTTTTCTGCAAAAACCACAAATTTTTCTGAGTTTTTGGACTTTTTGGCCCAAAATCCCCGAAATCATCGGATATCAGTACTGACAGCAGCACAGCCTCTTGGACCTTCTCCATTGACTAATACAGGACCCGAGAGCTTTGAGATGCTGGGTCTTCGGCTTAGGAGTTTTCATACCATCAGACTTTAATAAATCCAAAAAAATACAGATTTTTTTTAAAGGTCCAAAAAATCCAAATTTTTCGGTTTTCAGGTATTCGGAGCTTAATAAATAACACCCTTAATGTTGAAATCTGACATGGGGCTAGACATATTGTTAGTTTCCCAGCTGCCCCCAGTCAGGTGACTTGTGCTCTGATAAACTTCAGTCACTCTTTACTGTTGTACTGCAGCCTAACAGAACAATGGGAAGGTAACCAGATAACAGCTCCCTGATACAAGATAACAGATCCCTGGTAGATCTAACACTCAATAGTAAAATAAAGGTCCCACTGAGACATATTCAGTTACATTGAGTAGGAAAACAACAGCCTGCCAGAAAGCAGTTTCTAAAGTACTGGCTCTTTCTGAAAGCACATGACCAGGCAAAATGACCTGAGATGGCTGCCTACACGCCAATATTATAAATTAAAAAAATACACTTGCTGGTTCAGGAATTAAATTTTTCACAGTAGAGTGAATTATTTGCAGTGTAAACAGTGTAATTTAGAAATAAAAACTACACTAAAATCAAGACAGAATACTATTAACTAGGGCTGTGATTTCTCTGGAATTGCACATAACATGTACTAATCAGCACTGTGACCTTCAATGAGCTAAACATCTACTGCTGTCAATGTTTCCATGCCTAACAATAACCATTTATACTTTTTATGCCAAAACAAATAAGTCCACAGCGGGAGCATATGCCTATATTTATAATGGAGAACTTCTTCCACCTCAGTTGTTTCTAGACTAGAATTCCCACATCTTGCAACAGATAACGGATTAATCCCAAGCATGGCTTTTTTGAACCACAGTGCCTGTTGCATGGAGCTCTGCCTATGTAAACCATGTTATGTGTATAACTAAAAATAAAGGAGAGGCAGAAGTTAAGGTTTATCCAGCCATGCTAATACTGAGAACACATGAGGTCTCATTTAGGAAGCAAGAGCAAAGTGCTATATAATCTGCCACGTTTCTAACCACAATGCAGTGTTTTATCTCAAAATTCAAGCCTAATTGAGGAGACTTAGATGAGCATCTGTGTTGGCAAATTTTGAATTCATGATTTACTAGCATCAATGGCGCAAATTCACTAAGCGCCGAAGCGCCGAACGCTAGCGTTAATTCGCTAGCGTTTGGCATTTTTGTTACTGCGCAAATTCACTAACGAACGCTGGCATAGTTTCGCTAGTGTTACTTCGCATCCTTACGCCACGCGAATTTTCACTAGTGACGTAACTACGCAAAATCACTAACTGGCTACCTTTTACGCTAGACTTCCTTCGCCACCTCAGACCTGGCGAAGCGCAATAGAGTAGATAGGGATTGTTTAAAAAAAAAAGTCAAATTTTTTTCTAAGTCCCAAAAAACGCTGGCGTGTTTTCTACATGATGGGTGATAGGCTGAAAAAGATATTTTTGGGGCTCCCCTCCTTCCCCCCTACATTTCCTGACTCATGGCAACTTGCCAAGACAGTGGGCACATGTGTAGGGCAAAATAAAAATTTTATTTGCTGATTTGAAGGTTTTCTAGGCATTTGTAGTGCTGATACGTATTCCTCCATTGAAATTTGAATTTGGCGCCGTATGCAAATGAACCATCGCTAGCGAAACTTCGCTTCGCTTGGCGAATTAACGCTAGCGCAACTTCGCAAACTTATGCTACCCCTGTGCGCAACTTCGGATTTTAGTGAATTTGCGGAGCGCTGTTGAAAATACGCCTGGCGAAGTGCGGCGAAGTTGCGCCTGGCGCAACTTCGCATCTTAGTGAATTTGCCCCAATGTGGCTTCAATTGTCTGTTCTGCCTTCTATTTTGCATAGTTTTAAAGCTGTTAAGTCCTCCATGATACACAAGTGACCAGTGATCCTTTGCAGCATTACATACGTTTCTGCAAAATATAAATGGGGGTCTACCTTTTCATTTGCTAATCTGCAGTCCGCATGTAAATTTCTAGTGATTGGCGAATTTCTCTAGTTTTCCACCAAATTCCCTAAGAATTAGTGAAACTCGAAAACTGACACCCGCATCAATTTTGACTCAAGTGGCAATTTTGACAATGGCGTTAAAATCAATGGGCATCCGAATAGTGTTGAAGTGCGGCGATTTTGATGCGACTTTTCGGATGTGTGTCCATGAATTCGAGCCAGGCAAGTTTATTCAATCAGTTTATTTAATCACTATAAATTTCTAATTCTATATTCCTCATGCAAAACCCATTCATGTTGAAATATCAAACAGAATAACTCCACTAGATTAAAGTCATTTTTTTCAACCTCAGTAAGGGATGAAATACATTTTATGATATGCATACAACTACAGCACTTTATTAAAAATACAAAGAAATGAAAAAGGGCACATTCTGGGAGATATGATTATCATTAATGCCTGTGACATTTATCTTTAGATTCACCTAATCTATACATTTCCAAGGTGTTTCAGAAAGTTCTCATTGAAATAAATGAAGAACGGAGTGAAACTGCAGCATCAACAGGTGAAAGAATGATTCATAGGATACAGTTAGTTACTTAATAGTATATTACGTTAATAGAATTAAACCAAAGAAACTGACATAAAAAGGAAGTAAAAATGCTATCCTAGATAGCGCGCAGCTTCTGCATCGACAGTCGTGTCAGGTCAGATCAGCACTGCAACACCATCCGACAATGCATTCACTCACCTTATTTCTGTCGCATACAACGTGACGCCTGCGTTTTTGCGCAGCACGTCGGGTCGCGCGAAAATCATCTGAGTAGTCCTACCTTATTATTACAGGATACTTACCAGGAAAATTACAACATCTGAAAAAAGTATCTAGGTTTATTGTTGTGAAAAGTAATGCCATGTGTTTTAGGTGGAATAGAGAGATACATCTTTTTCAAACACTGCCATTTTATTGATGTTAAATTTGTGTGTTTGTGCGTACAGAGAGATTCTGCAGATGGATTTAGCAGATATGGCATTTTATTAAGTCAATAAAGAAAAAAACTAAAAGCTTTCAATTTTCTACATGTGTTGTGACAGCAGTTTTAGTTAATAGCTCAGTGGCTGACAACTGCAAATAAAATAGTTCACCTCTAGGTTGACAGTCCATAGCATTGTTGTGTCAGTCAATGCCACAAATCAGATTTTATTACAGCCCAAGTCAATGCTCCCTCAGTATGAATAAGATTAAGCCATGAACAGATCATGCACAGAATAAAAGAATAAATTACTGATATTGCATTAAACAATTCTCAAAGCTTTATTACGTACAAGTTGCACTTGCATTTAGGGATGGGCGAATTTGACCTGGTTCGTTTTGCCAAAAATTCGCCGGGGCAAAATGTCGCAGACGCGAAGTTTTTTTTGACACACGTCTTTTTTTTTTGACGCACAAAGCCATTATTACTATTATTATTATTATTAACATGTATTTATATAGCGCCAACATATTGCGTAGCACTGTGCCATACAAGTCTATGGGCGTCATTTTTGCGGCAAAGCAAGGTGAAAAAATTCACCCATCCCTACTTGCATTTTAAGCAAACCATTTTCACCTAGCTAACATAACATTTTTGGGAATTCCATGCAAAAGCTACATTTCCCACATATTGTATGTGCACAAGTGTTCATCTGAAGCATTCAGTTGTCTAAACTATATTTTATTATAAGCATTGTTTCCTTTACAGGTCACATCTGGTTTAGAGTGGGGCACAAAAAAAAGTCTACTTTGTGGCATAAAAAATACACACGTTTATAAATAATAGCAATGATGTCTTTGTACTGGATTATTTTAAGAATATATTTGGTGTTATATCATATGTAATAGTATTTGAGCTTTGTTAATACGCCATTTATTTGACCCCAGTGTTTCAACTTGCACATCTTTTATGGATCAAAATATTTACAACTTGATATCATAAGCAAAGAAAGTCATGTGGACCTAGATTTAAAAGACTGATCGCTAAAATTGAAAACAAAAACAAATTGTCATATATAAGGAGATTATTTATCAAAAAATTCTGCTAATTTTCTATAAAATAGTTTGATGAAATACGCACATATTTTTCCCCTTATTTATCAATCCATTTTTCTGAAATTTTCCTGTTCGGGAAAAAAAAAACGAGAAAATCAAGAGAAAATTTCAATCTTACAAATTTTTCCCATTTGATGGCCAAAAACCACTAAAAGTTTGTTTTAGTTCACGAAACCCAGCACAGATCAAGATATCTTCAGGACTTCTCCCACTGGCTTCTACATGAACTCAGCAGGCCTGAGTTAGAGTGCTTTTTTATTCAGACTTTTCACACACTCTGGGTTTAATAAATTCTGAAAAAACTAGCTCTTTCCCCCACTTCCCACAAAATTCTGATTTTAACAGTATCAATGTTTTCGTCCTGACAAAGGGAGGGTGTTGATACTGTTGGTGAAGCAATAAATGGGGTAAGCTCCCCAACTGGATTATTTTGAGTGACCATATCACACTATCACATATTTTTCATGGTTCCACACGATCTGACTGATAGAAAAGCAGCAATACAAATACAGAAAGAAAGGTTCCTATACTAGTGTACAGTATACACTCTGTCTCAATAGATTCCCTACAGCTGCTAAATGCTCAGAAAACTGTAGCAATCAACAGTATTTTATGATGAATGACAATTTCATCTCCAACTTTTATTGTCAAAGTAGAGCATGGTCCTTGATTTATGATGACTTGAGCTAATGCTTATAATAATCATGTGTGACATCTCATAGCATCCTGAAATTCTCATTATAGAAAAGGTATCAGGAAGGTTGAGCAAGTTAATCTATTGCCTAGAATATAAAAAAAAAAGAAAAAGAAAATGAAGCTGAGTGACCTCTCAGTTACTATCTATGTGTTGCCTGCAACACACTGCAGGCATTACACAGTGCTGTAAATAATAGAACAAGTGTATAGCAATGAAACCAGGTGCACTAATATATCTGTACGGTGAATAGGTATCTTTTGACTTTGTATCTGAAGAAATATTCATCTATAATAAGAAAAATGTTCTTAAGAATACTATTAAGTACTATTTAGCATTTAACACCTTTGCAGTCAATAATCTACGGTTGGCACCTGTCCAAATTAGCCTATCGTGATCGCCGTGTTATAATCCCATCAACAACCCCCAGACTGTCAACCACCAGCCCACTGATGTCATCCACCCACCCCTGACATCACAAAGCTGCCCCCCTGCCTAGTCTCACTCACGGCAGAAGGTGGCAACCCTACAATAATCTCTAGCCATACGACCAGCAAAGTGCTAGAGCTTCTCAGTAACCACAGACAATGATCATGATAATGCAAGCATGGGATCTATTATCTATTATCCATTGTTTCCAAACCATGTTGATCAGAACGGAGGGGAATTTTCCCTATGGGTCCCTACATTGACAATTCTAGTTATCAGCTATTACATTCCAAAATTATCCATGAGTGGAATTAAAAGTTTGGAGAGTTTGCCAAAATGGTCAGATATATTCTGAAGAAGATGCAATCCCAATATGGCTCCCAGAGGATAGTCCAAAATACAGCATTTTTCTCTAAATCAGACTTCTATATAATCATCATAATCTCATCATTCCTATATTCTTTCCAATCCTCAGAATGAAGATGAAACATTATCTTTTAACCTAGATTTAGTTGAATGTTTACAAGTTACAGTTTATTTATTAAACCTGTAGGGACCAGAATGCGAAATAAAATCATATTCTTCTTAAACCCTATTCCTATATTAGTGTTTAGCTAGTCTGCAAAATTTAAGGGCTCAGACTACTGGAGCAATAGTGGTATTGTGGTCATTACAAGACACTTAAAAGGTATGCAAAGAAGCAGCCTGATTACTATATTTACTTTACAATGTAAATAGCAGCTCAAGGCAATTTTAGGCAAATGGTTTTAGAAGCTATTTTCCTGCAAATATAACAAAGATACTGGCAGTAGCCTATCCAATGATTGACCATTGGCCGATAAAAGCTCTCAATTCTCTCCTTCTGGACCGACTTGGCAGAGCACATGGCCCTCTTAAGGTGGCCATACATTAAAGGAGAACTAAACCCCCACCCACCAAAAGCCCCTCCTAATCTTGCAGGCATTGCCCTTCTTCCCTCTCACTGTGATGTGCTTTAGTGTTAAAAAAAGCCCGTTGGGTCTCTTTGCCATCAAGAAGCCAGCGCATACGCCAAGTCAGGAATTGGCTTTAATTGCCCATGCACAAATCCACATTGAGACCAGAAGACTACATGAAGATCTGAAAGATGGGGGCTGAGAACTCCTCTGCGCTTCTGTGCATTTAAGGATCACAATTTTGAAAAGGGTTTTTTTAACAATAAATCACATTGCGAAGAGGGAGAGGGGGGCAATGCCTGCAAGATTCGAGGACTTTTGGTGGGGGAGGGATTTTGTTCTCCTTTTAGATCTTTCCCACATACATTGGTCGTATGAAAGATCTTAAGTCCACTCTACTAATGGTAAGAGCTGAATCATCAGATATGCAGGTAAAAACAAAAATAATTCTTTAGCTTTATCTGATGATTCAGCATTTATGTTACAATGTTCTGGCACCTTAAAAAGGTACACAATCAAAATTTTTAGTCTTATCCAACGAGATGACCGATATCCCAGGCTTTTTACCGATATCGGTCAGTTTGTCTCCCACCACACACCCACCGATTATCATACAAAAGATCTTTAATTCGATAATATCGGTACGGCCACCTTAAAAGGACCTACCCAACCAATATTTGTCCATCCAAATGTTGATCTGGCAGGTTTAAAAATCATGTTGGGATAAGGACCACTGATATTGTCCTCACCCTGATGACCTTAGTTTATTAAGGCCCAAACAATCATATCAGCTGGATATTGCCCAGCTCAAGGTGGGTTCCTGATTATGGACTATTTCCTGTTTGCACTTGGCAATAGGATACAATATACCAGAAAAAATGGTGTAAATCAGGGAAAATGTAAAATCGGGAAAATGTATTATGCAGTATAAATTGGGGGAACAACAACAACCAATGGTGTAAAATGAGGAAAACTTCAAATCAGGGGATTTCACTGTTTATACCCATGAGTGACCAGTCCACTACCATCTTAATTCGAGGGTTGCCATTTTTCCTAGAAAAAAACGCATTCCTATATCTTAATTTTTACACCCAGGCTAGTAGAAAATGTCTCTTCTTATAACAGGAATTTACAATATCTAATATATATATATATATATATATATATATATATATATATATATACAGGGCCGCCATTAGAAATCACGGGGCCCCGTACAACAAAATTTTTGGGGCCCCCTGGGCCCCGCCCACACTGACGACCAAGCTCCACCCCATTTCCCGCCCACTCCACATCGCAGTTAAAAGACCACACAGACATCAGCGCTAAAAAAGTAACCCCCCCCACACAAGTTGTAAAAAGCTATTGATGGTCAGGGCCCCCTTATAAAAAATTGGGGCCCCAAAAAAAAAAAATTAAATTTTTTTTTTTAAAAAAAAAAAAACATTGGTGGCAGGGGCCCCCTTATAAGTTAAAAAAAACTTGGGGCCCCAACAAAAAAAATGTAAAAAAAAATAAACAAACATTGGTGGCAGGGGCCCCCTTATAAGTTAAAAACAAATTGGGGCCCCAAAAAAAAATTTAAAAAAAAAAAAAAAATTTTTTGAAAAAAAAAAAAAAACATTGGCGTCAGGGGCCCCCTTATAAGTTAAAAACAAATTGGGGCCCCAAAAAAAAATTTGAAAAAAAAAAAAAATTTTTTTGAAAAAAAAAAAAAAACATTGGCGGCAGGGGCCCCCTTATAAGTTAAAAACAAATTGGGGCCCCAAAAAAAAATTTGAAAAAAAAAAATTTTTTTTGAAAAAAAAAAAAAAAAACATTGGTGGCAGGGGCCCCCTTACAAGTTAAAAACAAATTGGGGCCCCAAAAAAAAATTTAAAAAAAAAAAAAAAATTTTGAAAAAAAAAAAACATTGGCGTCGGGGGCCCCTTACGAGTTAAAAAAAAAATTGGGGCCCCAAAAAAACATGTTTTAAAAAAAAAGATTGGTTGCAGGGGCCTATAGAATATTAAAATAATACATTGGTGGCCAGGAGATTAAAAAAAAAAAAATACACAAACTGGTGTTCAGTAGAATTGAACTCACGGCTTCAGTACTTCAACTTCACCTCCTTTCGTGACTTCGGGTCTTTTCACTGCTTCAGGACTTCGGCTTCGGCTGTTTTCGTGACTTCGGGTCTTTGCGCTGCTTCAGGACTTCGGCTTCGGCTGTTTTCGTGACTTCGGCTTTTTCCGTGACTTCGGGTCTTTTCGGCGCATCGGCTTCGGCTTTTCGGCACTTCCGCATTCGGCAGCACAGAGGCAAGACGTACGGCTCGGGCGCTCGTAAGGGGGGCCCGGATCTTCAAAAAATGCAGCGCTGCCGGGCCCCCCTTCATGCCCGGGCCCGGTACGCTTGTCCCCCCTGTCCCCCCCTGATGGCGGCCCTGTATATATATATATATATATATATATATATATATATATATTCACAGTTTTCAATACCAGAAATGTAGTAACGCATTCAGGCAGATTTAGCTATAAAGTTTTTGCACTGCTGCTCGCATTTTAGTCATGTTTGAAAGCGAACAGAAAGACAATAGTGACAAGAAGCCTCTAGGAATAGAAACCCAAATGCACTATTACTGAAACACCTCTATTGTGGCGAAACAGGGAGTTATTTTGTGGTGCATTTTGTTACCTACCAACAAAGTAGCTAAACTCAAATGGAGAGGTGCTCTGTACCCTCACTCTGTTAATAGACCTGCTCACGGAACCAGTGGAGATCCGCCACACTTGAAATTGGTTGAAAGTTTAGCACATTATAGTTGCTTCTGTGTCTAAGTCAAGACAAGAGGTTGTAGGGATCGGCGAATTTGACCCGTTCCGTTTTGCCAAAAATTGCCGCCAGTGAAATGTCGCTGACACCCATTAAAGTCTATGGGCGTCAAAAAAAATTTGTTGCATGCCGAATTTTTTTACGCACGTCTTTTTATTTTAAAGCACAATGCCATACAAGTGTATGGGCGTAATTTTTTCGGTGAAACAAGGCGAAAGAACTCGCCCATCCCTAGTTTCATGCAAACATTCTCTTTTATTCCGTTGCATTATTAATGTACAAACCCAGTGCTTTGAATCATTAGGCGTCTACGCCTTCCCCTTTTAATAGTGAATGCTGCCACGTCTGTTCTTGGACCAGCATCTTTGCATGCTGTGCAGCTTTGAAATGTGGGGTTGATTTATAAACATTGGGCACATGTTCAATAACTGGCAGCAACCATTCAGTGACCTTTTTTTCCCCAGTCAGCTACAGGGTGAACAATGAAAGCAAAAATGTGATTGGTTGCCATGCATTACTGCTTAGGTGAAAATGTGTCCAATTTTTATAAATGAGCCCCATTACTGTCGCTCCTGCAATGAGTTCTCACCTTGCCTCAGATGCCAACAAGTGACCAGTTAAGTGACCAGTTACGCGGAACGGCAAAAAGCTGCCTCTTGTAACTTTAAGAGCTGAATTTCTGTGCTTTAACCAGGAAATTTGGCTCCACTAGTGCAGAGAGTGTTATTGCACTCATTGGACTAGCAATTCTGCCCCAATTTGTCTTAATCCAATGCTGATCTTTAAGCACGGAGTGGGAAGGGAGGGGCGGTGGCAGCAGCAGCCCCAGAATCACCCCTGTGCTTAGTGCCAATGCCAACAGTATTTCCTTCCCTCAGCTAAATCTATAGATATATATACTAGTAATTATGGCCCCTTCTGTATACTCCTGTCTTAACATCCCATTCTGGATACCCATGTTTTATTATTACACCATAATGTACGAATTGGCAGCGGGTTAGACAGCAATAGCCCTTATCTATTGCTTTTTTGTTAGTATTTTATACTTTAGAGTTAAATGGTAGTTAAAACAGTGACTGAAACAGATACCTGAAATGCGTTGCATCTTCTCCTGCCAATGTGAATACCACTACAGGTACATCATTTGATCCCGGACAATGTGTTTCCGTGCCAGCCTGCAAACATGTATCTGTTGCTATTAGGTCTGGTTTGGCACTTTCCCTGGGCTTTATGCCAGTCTTTTAAATTTTCTGGTGTTTTACCTAGTTCAGCAATGTTCTTACTACAGCTTTGTTCCTTCCCTATTTTATTTCAAGGCAGCTGGCAACCTTTTCAAAACTGTTCCTCTGCAGTTGTTCAGAATAAGATGTTGTTTATTTGCTGCAAAGTGTGCAAAAATTAAGATATTAAAATTGCTTGTTCTATGTCTTTTTTTTTTCAACTTTCTAGTACACTGTACAATGGAAATATCAGCCATCCACGCTGACTCCACAAAAAGCAGATATGCTAAATTAAGTTTCTTATAATTCACCTAAGCCTTGAGCAAGCTTTAATATCAGCTCCAATTGGCTGCCCCTGTGTTAGGCATGCATCGGGCTGATATGATTATTTGGCCCCTGGACAAGCATTAGTATCCTGACAGGGTTCTCTGCAGACTTGTCAGACAAGGACCTCATTACCTCATGTGACAATGGGCCCACACCTACACAATATATATCTGGCCTACTTTCATCCAAATACTCTGACAGGCTGTTGTGAGGCCCCCAGAAATGTACTGTAAGACCTAAAGGGACAGATTCACTAAAGAGTGAACTCTCGCTAACGACCACTTCAGGCACATCACATCACTTTGCCAGGTGCAAATTCACTATCAGTACGCTAATTCACTAATATGCGAAGTTGCGCCCTGAGCACCGAACACTAGCGACTTTTCACTAGCGTTACTTCAGCGGTGCAAGCATTTCATAGCGAAGATGCACTAGCGTTCGTTTGTGCTTAGGTCAATTTGCCTACAGCGGGTAATTTAAAGTTGTATGGATGGCTTTATTATAAATGTTGGTGCAAATGCTTGAAGTTACCACTTATTATAACATATGTGCAGAGAACCCTAATAAAGACGAGAGTTATAATAATGCCCTACACATGAGCCCACTGTAAAAATAATGTTCCATATGTTATAAAATGTCTGGAGAAAACCTGTTACCCCAAAAAAGTAAGTGAGGATTTTTGCAGCCAATCCCACTTAAAAAAAGGAAAAGTCATCAGGTTTTTTGAACTTTAATGCATTTTCGGCACACAGGATATATTGTAAGTGACAGAAGATTGAGGAAGATCTAGCTGCTTTATAGCACTTCGTCTGGTCTGAGGTGGCGAAGTCAACGCTGGCGAAAAAGGTAACGTTCAGTAATCCGCACTTTAGTGAATTTGCGGAGTAACAACGATCATTTGACAGAGCGAAAAGTCGCCAGTTTAGCCTTCAAAAAAACTAGCTGGCCATTGTGCTGTTCAGAGCTGTCAGCTAGCAATATAATAAAGAGATGGGAAGGCCTATATTAGATAGATAGCTCACCATGAATAAAGACTTTTTTCATTTACTTTCTATTTTCTATTTGTGATTGTTTCCGCTCCTCTGCTGCTGCCTTCACCCAGAAACATTGCTTCCAATTGGTGCAGACAAAGTGCAGCACATTTCAGCGCCAAAATGCATTTTGCATTTCCAGCCAAAATCTCCCACATCTACCTGCAACCGAGCGGAGGCAATATTGCTAGGTGCAGGTAGAACAGCAACAGAGGAGCAGATTCTGGACCTGAGTTTCTCCACAGGCCGCATCGTGTGGCATTAACCTAATGATTCTAAATGGAAACACAAGTTGGTACGGTCCTTATCTTTGACCCTGTTGAGCAGCATCCCTGAGTAACATTACAAGTAGCTATTATAATTGATATAGTAGTTGCTAATATTTCAGAAATGCTGCTGAGAAATATATCAAATAATGTATCAAATAGTGATGGGTGAATTTGCGTTTCGCGAAACGGTGAAAAATTCGCGAAATGGTGCCGGCGTCCGTTTTTGACGGCGGCGTCCGTTTTCTTGATGCCAGCATCTGTTTTTTGATGCCGGCAACATTGTTTTGATGCCGCCATTTCGCAAATTTATTCGCTGGTGGCGAATCACACAAATTCTCGCCTGGCGAATAAATTCGCCCATCACTACTAGCAAATTGTAATAGTTCAGAATCTGCACCTGGATAACTGTGTTGCCAGACTGAAACACTGGCGACAGGAACATTTCATTTTAAAGGTCAATTCTGGGGGAAAAAATATAAAATAAAACATCAAAAACAATTGAAAAGGTACTTATTACTGGTTAACAATCTAAAAATAAATGAACTGAAAAAAAGTGTTAATACCAGCCTCTGTAACTAAATGTAACTAAGATACAGTATGCCAATAGAATATGTTTAACAATTGTATTTAATGACAAGGAAACCTGGATTAACTGGGGATGTCAGTGTGTTTGGCACCCCTGCAAATCCAGCTATTTGTTTCTCCCTGTGATCCTGCTCTCCTGCCCGGGGTAAAAGAATAATGTAACACCATGTCACCATTTTAGTAAAATGTGGTAATGAACAGTAGGAAGGAGGACTCTGCCCCAGAGAGCTTACACTCTAAGTGGGAGAACAGGCACAAATTGGAGGGCGAAAGTGCTCAATGGTTTGGGCATTGGCCCGTATGTACCAGGACTGGACTAGACTAGATAATGTTCTGGTGCTCTGAAAGGTAAGAAACATGATGTTTTTCCCCAGGCCAGTGCATTTTTTTCTTTACAGGGAACACCAGCCCAGGGAAAAATTTAACAACTTGATTCACTGGGGTGTGAATTAGGACCCCCAAGTTTCCTTTTCCTTTTATTTGCTGACTTATGGATGGTTTGTCTTTTCTCCATCTCCTCCATTCGAGCTACTAGTTTATTCTGATATCAGCAAGAATTCTAATTGTTTTGTCCACATATTTGATCTGATTCAGGTATGTGTTGAATTGTGAATGTTTGGGATGGATTTATAATATATTTTTAATGGCAAACAATGAGATGAAAAATAATAATATTGTTTGGATAACCAGTAATCCATTAGTAACAGCAAGACATTGTATATACAGTCCAGATTCATGGACCCAAAAGGAGCAGGACTGGAAAGTGGTCATTAAATAAGCAAATTAACAAAATAAGCAGACTGTAAACATCAAATTGATATAAAGAGCAGGAGGATTGATGTATACCATCCTATGGTTCAATCTGACCAGCAGGATGGGTACCTCTGCATTGGAAATAAATGTTGAGAGGATAGCTGATTCACTGATTCATTATTCAGAGACTATTGCTAGAATCTGAAATATGCGGACTTCTATTACAGCTGTATGCCCATATGCTCAGTGGTTTTTAAAGGGAGTAAGTATTTAGGAAACATTTGTTATCCAGTGGAACTTTCTTGAGCCCAGGGAGCATTTGTTTTATTAATGTCATCAAAATGCACCTTGTGTTCTGTAATACAGCTTATGCCCTGCTTCTGCATCTAATTTTTAATATAAACAAAGAAAAACTAAATTCATGCTTCATCAGCTTCTCTTCTTCCTGTTCTCCAAATAAAAGCATTAAAATTAGAATACACTTTGTCAAAGTGATTCTGTGCCCAGATAAGGTACCATAGACTGTAACTCTCAGAAGTGAAATCAGAAAATATGTCTTTGCTGACAGGAGAGTCGGTGCTTTAAAATGGAAGCTATATTTATAACAGAAAAATACTGCTGGTTGGAGGTTGTGCACTCTACAGATTTGTCAGTTACCAGGCTGCACACAGAAAGCAATATCATCCTTCCCATCTCTATTATAATTCCTTCTTGTTAATACCGTTGGCTTTAAGTATCATTTCTACTGACTTACAAATCAGATTGATGATCACATCTGTCCTATTTCATCACATTAGTCAGAATACAGAAATGTGCATGCGGGGCTTCATGCACACCAACTAACCATGATGTGTCTGTTTATATACTGTAGGTATGTGTCTAGGTATATAGTGCTTTAACACATTTTCTTCTTCTCTGTAACAGCTTGTTTATTGTTATTTGTTCATGGGAAAATAGGATCAAGTATGGTGCTTGACAGTTCTGCAGAGATCCTTACAAACAGTATCAGATTAAAATTAAGGGTGCTACCTGGTTGATTTCTTTACTAGCGCAAGTGCAAATTAGGCTTTAGGTTCAGTTCTGCATTTGTCCTTTGACTTTGCTTGTAAGTAGGTGGCCCACAATCACTTACAGTAATAGGCAACAGCAAGCAGTTAAAAAGCCAAAGTTATTTTTATTTTCTTAAATACAATTTGTTGATGCAACTTCACACTGGCAGTCAAGTCTTCAATCACATATCACATAGCCATTTCCAGAATTAACTTTTTTACTTTCAGGATTTTTCGGTATTACCTCCGAATACTAAGGAGCCATACCTGTTCCACTGGCCTCGCTGGGATCTCACTATCCCCACCTGTCCTCAGCAACCCAACGCTCCTCATTGGCACCCCCTTGCTATTCCAGACAGGATTTTCCACTGTGGCCACAGTCTCAAAGCCCTCTCTTTCACTATCCTGTTCCCTGTCACTTTATCCCTCACTGGTAGATGATCCACCGGAAAACTAGTTCCACTTACTCCTGGTTGGGGCTCTTAGCTACCCTTGCTACCTTTTTCCTAACTGCTTTGTACACCTAGTGCACACTATAACACAAATCTCCTCACTCTGGCTAAGCCTACTACTTACTTCAGGGCTGGGCTCTTCTTTCCTCCAGCAGGTGTTCTTCACTGGACCATGCCCACCTACGAACTGTCCACCTTACATGGTGAACTAACAGATCTTTCAGTGTATGGCCAGCTTTAGATTTAAGTTTTGTGATGTAAGTAATCATTGTACTGGAATACACAACAAGTGGAGCACTATGTATGATGAGTAGTACTATATAAGAATCATAAGCACTGATGCCATGAGCTGAGTTGAGAAACTAACCTCAGACAATAGTAATCCTCACGTTACCTAATTGCTGCTCCTTGTCATTTCAAGAGCCAAATTTCTGGTTATTAAACTGGAAATTCATCTCTTCTAGTTTAGAGAGAACAACTGAGCTCTCTAGCGATGCAGCACCCCTTGGACCCACTGCTGCACAGGAAAAGTAACTGCTGGAGAGTGAGGAAGGCAGCATTGCAGGAGCCCTCAGGTGGCTCAAATAACAGAATTGTCCCTGATAAAAATAAAGATATTGCAACCTATTGAAAGAAAGTGCTAGTGACAACACTTTAACATCTAGGAGCATACTGTAGTGTTCTATGTGAGTGAAATATGCTGCAGCCAGGTGGGTGAATGATTGCTGAGATAAATGCTGGTTACACTGCAGGCAGCATTTGCTAAGCATTTTTTTTCTGTGAGGCAGTCAAGTAATGCTGTCTGTCTCTGGCAGCCAATTATAGCATTGTCAGGAGTACCCATTGGAGATCCCGTCCCATGACCCACGTGGGCCAGCTGGCACCTTGATGCTGGTGCGATGATGTCCTGCACCCGGCGAAAAATTTGAAAATAAAAGGACTTCCAGGTCACGGGTTCAATGCCAGATTATAGGAATTGCTACCTTGGTTCCTGGGTGTTCCTAATTGTTTTGCAGGACTTTCACTTTTGCCTGAACCTGTTTCCATGATCCTTTGCCAACTGTCTTTTGAACCACTGCCTGGAATTGACTACGATTACTCTTGAACCTTTTTTGATAACCACAAACTTGAACTTTGTCCTGAAGCTTCCTCCTTCTTCTCCGCTAGAAGCTGATAGGCCCCTGACAAGCAGTTATATAGCTATCTAATGTCATTCTGGGCAACCTGGGTGCAACTAACCTATTTAAATCTTGTATATAGGAGAGTTGTGAAACAATCTGAAATAACTAGTACAGGTTTTTAAAAATGCTTCTTCAAAAAAGTAGTTTATCTTGCTTACTAACCTTGAAGAAATCAAGTTCTTCAGAGAGATGTCAACTTCTACTAAGCTGGCCTTTATCCAGGACCAAAGTGTCTGCCACGAATTTTAACTGCTTTTTATTGCTAAACATAAATTGTAGCGCAATAAAGTCTCCTGTGAAACTGGGCCCGGAGTTATTGTTGCTAGAAAGCGCCATTCTATTTTGATTGCTTTGCAGTCTGCGAGGGGAGTCATTTAAGTTTTATTCTCATTTGGTTGCAGGGCAAAAATTAATCCACTCTTGTACCCGACGTTACCAGTTGAAAGTAATGGAATATTTGCATTGATCTGTCAGCTTCTGCTGTCATACTTCTTGAACAGAAAGTTGCAAATTCAATCTCTATAGGGTCGGCAAGGATAATTTTTGCAAGTTCTGTCCTCCTGGTAAAGAGAACATTTTTTTTAGATGAATGTAAATTTATGAAGGTGGTCAATTCTTTTCAAATTCAAATAAGAGTCTAGAACTGCACTGTAATAAAACTGGCAACGTTTTCTCTGTGGGGATACACAAACCCAACCAAGTAATGATGGGTGAATTTCTCCCATTTCGCTTTGGCAAAAAATTTAATTTTGGATGCGCGTCGTCTCTTGCGTCAATTTTGATGCCAACGTTAAAGCCAATGGGGGTCTGAATAGTGTCTGAATTGACGTGCGTTCATTTTGACGCGAGTGACTTTTCAGATGCGTGTCAAATCAGTGGCAAATTTTTGCAATTTTTTTCGCCTGTGGTGAAACATGGAAATTCCCCCACAAATTTGAATTTATTCGCCCATCACTACCAACAAGCCTTTTCATTTTCTCCACAATCTTAGCCAACTGACTGCCTCATCATCTTACAGCTGTTCCCTCTGAAAACTCTGAGCCGCTAGAGACTTCAGTGGTCATTTATTTACACAACTGCAGTGTGATAAGTGCAATTTAGGAAGCAATAATTATGGCAGCACCCTCATATGAATAAACAGAAATATGCACATAGAGCTCTCAGCAGAATAAGCTATATCAATATAGTATAGCATGGCTAAACATTTTCTGAAAATCAAAACAACTACTACAAAATCTGTTTAGAGGTCACCTAGGCCTGTTTTACGAGAATGTAATCTTCCCACTCATGGTTATTGAACATAACCCTGAAATATGACATTGGGAAAAAACTGGTAAAACCAAGAAGACAAATAGTCTGCCATGTCTTAGAATGATCAACATGATTTGAGATTAGCTAAATCAATTTGACTTTCTGCTTACTTCGAGATGAAGCCTTTGTTACATTTCTATATGATTTGAAAGCTTAAAGTCTCTTTGATATAAAATAGCAACTCTTCAAGACCATTGACCTTCAGAAGTCAGGTTGATGCCAAGATGTTCAAAAACTGATTATATTTGACATTCATGCATTATGTATAGCTCCTTTAGAAACAACTACAGTGGCATTTGAAAATGATTCCAAACAACAGTTTGCGTAATGTATAGCAGTTTGCTGCCCTGCTTCTTACAGTTTAAAGGACATTGCACCTTATTTAAACTAGAGTATAAAGCCTGATTTTAGATTTGTGGATCTTATTCAGGAAATAAGAATAGGGTTTACCTAATTATACCTAATTATATACAGTATACACATCACCACCATTTCACGCCATAATATGATATAATATGGGCTAATTCGACCTTCGACTACGACTTCGAATCGAAGGATTTGTAGTAAAAATCATTTGACTATTCAACCATTCGATAGTCGAAGTACTGTCTCTTTAAAAAAAACTTCGACCCCCTAATTCGCCATCTAAAAGCTACCGAAGTCAATGTTAGCCTATGGGGAAGGTCCCAATAGGCTTGGCTAACTTTTTTTTATCGAAGGATATTCCTTCGATCGCTGGATTAAAATCCTTCGAATCGTTCGACTCTAAGGATTTTATCGTTCGATCAAAGGAATTATCCTTTGATCGTTTGATCGAACTATCTGCGCTAAATCCTTCGACTCCAATATTCGAAGTCGAAGGATTTTAATTCCTAGTCGAATATCGAGGGTTAATTAACCCTCGATATTCGACCCTTAGTGAATCGGCCCCTAAATTTAAATGTTATTAGGCACTGTTTCTTTTGAATGTTGTTTTAGGGACATAGCTGAGGACATTCTCAAGGATACCAGACATTGATAAGGATTGTAGATGCATCTTCATGTACTAGTAATCATGCCAAGAACCCATGGTTAAGGAATTCCATGGTAGTTTTAGCACTTGAGAGTAAGGGGTATATGTATCAATGAGTGAAGTTAAAGGTCGCCACAGTCTTCTAGAGTGAAATTCCGACATTCTCCATTCATTTCCATGGAGGTTTTTAAAGAGTATTTATCAATGGGTGAAAGTTCATCCTTTGATAAATATGCCTTTCAAAATCCCATAGAAATGAATGGAGACTGGCGGAATTTCACTCTAGCAGACTGTGGCGATCTTGATAAATATACCCCCATGTCTGTTACACTATTGTGTTAGTGTTATACAGGGTGATTTTCTTGTGATGATTAAAGGCTAAAATTACATACAAACCATAAATAGGATAGTCCTAGGATGTGTGATCATCAGTGTAAATGTGCTTCTCAACGCGCTGCAAACCCCGTGCCGGAGTGCAAAAATTTCCAAATAAGAAAGATAATAGCCGGAGAGCAGAATTTATTTGCAAATTACATACAGTTGCCTTTTGTATAGTTGAGGGGCTTTATTCAGCAACAATATCATTTTGTTTTTAAAATCTTCCAGTTCATTTTTTCTGGCTTATTAGGTATGGCCCTACCAGTCAGATGACCATATGTGTTACAAGAAGCCTTTCACAATGGGGCAGATTCACTAACCTGCGAAAAGTCGCAAGCGACCACATCGCCACACTTCGCCAGGTGAAAATTCGCTCAGACAATGCTAATTCACTAAAATGCAGAGATTAGTCCTGGGCCCCGAACGCTAACGACTTTTCGCTAGCGTTACTTCGCCAATGTGAACAATTCAAAGAGAAAATGCGCTAGGGTTCATTTCTGCCTAGCTGAAATTCGCTAGATGTCTTGTGCTCAGGTTAATTTGCATACGGTGGGAAATTTAAAGTTGAATGGACGTCTTTATGTTGTATGTTGGAGCAAATACATTACTTTTCCACTGTTAATTACACATGTCCAGGGAACCTTAATAAAGACATTAAAGTAGTATAATACACAGCACTGATGTGAAATAGAACCAAAGAATATAATGCATATTTATGAAGAAACTCCTCCTGATAATGTTATATTGATTGGAAGAATTGTTAAGGATCATCTGACATTCAGACGTGTGCAAATTGTAGCAGGCAAGGGTCATGCCGTCTTTTTGGGAAAAGGTGAATTGTGTTAGTAATAAACTTCATTTCAAGAAATTATTAATTTAGAATCAAAAAAATAACACATGGATTCCATCTAATGGCTACTTAAGAATCCTAAAGCAGAGCTGGTAGAGCTAGCTTCCAGTAGCCGAAGATGTTGATTAATAAAACTACAGGGCAAATAGATGATGTGTTAAGAGAGTGTTAGGCTGTTAAGCGGACACCTTTTTATAGGTAATGTGAGGATGTTAACACTCTTCAACCATTGTCGTGATTTTAGCTGTTACTTCAGAAGGGGTTGTATTTTCATTTTCTTGTTATAAGTAGGGATGTAGCGAACTGTTCGCCGGCGAACTAGTTCGCGCGAACTTCGACTGTTCGCGTCCGCCGCAAGTTCGCGAACGTCGCGCGACGTTCGCCAATAGGCGTTCGTGTCAAAATCGTTCGACCATTCGATCGCTAAAATCGAACGATTTTCGTTCGAATCGAATGATCGAAGCCATTGGATTGAATGAAATCATTCGATCCAATGGCTTCGATCGTTCGATTCGAACGAAAACGATTAAAATCCTTCGATCGTTCGAATCAAACGATTTTCGGATGTTCGAAGTTCGCGAACTGTTCGCGAACTGTTCGCATTTTTTGCCGGTGTTCGCGAACAGCGAACACATACACGGCGGTTCGCTACATCCCTAGTTATAAGTTAGGATGAAAGGAGAAGATACTTTGCTTTTAGGAGTATAAGACTAGAAACTGTACATTTAAAGATCACTATATCGGTATCATGCAGTGCCATGTAAAATTTGGTTTTAATTTCATAGTGTATAGTGTATCTTATTTGTGTATTTGTTAGACATATCTCCAAAAACAATAGCTAAATAGGTATTTTCTTTACTAGTAAAGTGTAATAATCAGAGCTGTACAGAACCCAAGAATGTACTTCATTAAACTTTAAATCATTAGTTAAAGGGGTTTTCACCTTTCAATTAATTTTAGTATGATACAGACAGTGCATAATTTGCCTGTGACAATTTACAGTTGGTGTTTAATTTTTATAATGTGTGTTTTTGGAATTATTTAGCTTTTTGTTCAGCAGCTCTCCCGTTTGGAATTTCAGCAGCTATCTAGTTCCCAGGGTCCAAATTACCCTAGAATGTAGGCCAATGTGTTTGCTATAAAATGTCAATCTCTGCATTCCACCACTAGCAAATAAATATTCTGCGTCGGACTGGGATGCCAGGGGCCCACCAGAAAACCTTAGATCATGGGCCCACTTTCCAAACTATTATTCCTCCTCTCCTCACTCAACCTCTTTATTCCCCTAATGCAGTATGTAATAAAAGGCAATAAGTTTGCCCAGGAGTAGTAACCCTTAACAGCCAATCAGCAGGTAGCATTTACAGGTCACCTGTTTAAAAGCAAACATCTTATTGGCTGCTATCGATTACTGCTCCTGGGCAAATGTTGTGCCTTTTATTGCATATGTGGGATAGTCTGTAACTGTATATCTACTTACTATATTCTTACATTATTACTATTATTGCTATTATTTTTTCCCATTGGGAAATAGAGAATGTCTTTGAAATAGGCTAAATGATTAGAAGCAAGAGGGTCCCACTGGCACCCTGGCCTACTGGGAGTTTTCCTGGTATCCTGGTGGGCTAGACGACACTAAGGGGCAGATTTACATAGGGTCGAATATTGAAGGTTAATTAACCCTCGATATTCGACTGCCGAAGGTAAATCCTTCAACTTCGAATATCAAAGTCGAAGGATTTACCGCAATTAGTTTGATCGAACGATTTTTCGTTCGATCGAACTAATTGCGGTAAATCTTTCGACTTTGATATTCGAAGTCGAAGGATTTACCTTCGGCAGTCGAATATCGGGGGTTAATTAACCCTCGCTATTCGACCCTATGTAAATATGATTAAATCCTTTGAATATCGAGGGTTAATTAACCCTCAGTATTCGACCCTATGTAATTATGATTAAATCCTTCGAATCGAACGATTGGAAGGATTTTAATCCATCGACCGAACAATTTTTCTATGACCAAAAAAAGCTTAGAAAGTCTATGGGGATCTTCCCCATAGGCCAACATTGTACCTCGGTGGGTTTTATTTGCCGAAGGTTTTTCTTAACGAGACAGTACTTCGACTATCGAATGGTCGAATAGTCGAACGATTTTTAGTTCGAATCGTTCAATTCAAAGTCGTAGTCGAAGGTCGAAGTAGCCAAAAAAAACATTCAAAATTCAAAGTTTTTTTTATTCTATTCCTTCACTCGAACTTAGTAAATGTGCCCCTCAATATTCTTGTGATCTAAAATATAGTTCTATCATTGTATTTATTTTACCATAGATTACTAAATCATTTTAGACTAAAGGAGTCGCTAAAATCCATTGGATCTCTAGTAGCCCTTACTTTCTCTGTTCCTACAGGCACTTGTTTATTGTAAAGGTTGCTAAGGGTACTGGCACATTGGCCACTTTGTAACCCATGTCATTCATCTCCAGCTCAGGCAACAAATCCCCTGCAAATACTTTTGTTTCTAGGCTAATGGAAACCAATGCCAGTAAAACACGTCACTCACGGCAGTTGCAAATATTGCGGAGATGTTTTCACACAAATAGGAAAATGATCAGTTTTAATAGCAGTGATTCTCATTAATTTCAATGCAAAGGTATTTTCCGATGTTTTGAGTGTTTAAATAGGATCACGCAGTGCTGCATTTTCCACTGATGAATGTCATTTCTTGTAGTTGATTCTCATTCAAGATAAATTGGGAGGGCATGTCAATTACTTTGTTCCCCCTCTCACATAGCTACAAAGTATTCTGCTAACAAAATGCTCAAAATTCCCTTGTTTGCCTCATCCTAATACTTAACAGGTGGGTTTGAATATCTGTTTGAAAAAAATGTTAAAAGGGCAATATCATGGTATTTATTGCTAAATGTAGCATCTGGTTATGGTCTTGTGAACTGATTTTATGCTATTTGAATCTTGGAAATGTACCAGTTCACTGTTTCCATGACCATCCTTCTGTTGCTAGTAAGTAGGGATGTAGTGAACGTCGGAAAAAATGTTTGCGAACATATTCGCGAACTTGCGTCAAAAATGCGAACGGTTCGCGAACGTCGCGAACCCCATAGACTTCAATGGGAAGGCAAATTTTAAAAGCTAGAAAAGACATTTCTGGCCAGAAAAATTATTTTAAAGTTGTTTAAAGGGTGCAACGACCTGGACAGTGGCATGCCAGAGGGGGATCAAGGGCAAAAATGTTTCTGAAAAATACATTGTTGACACAGCGCTGCGTTTTGTGCTGTAAAGGGCAGAAATCACACTACGTCACTCAGGTGATGTTTCTGGACACGGAATGTGAAAAAGCTCACACAGCTAGGTGGCACTTGGTTAAAGACTGGGCAAACAATGCCTGCAAGGGCAACGTATACAGTAGTGGATACGGAATATATTATTGCTGCTGTAAATACATCACTCAGGTGATGTTTACGGACACGGAATTATTATTGTTATTTAGACAGAATGTGAAAAAGCTCACACAGCTAGGTGGCAGTTGTTTGAAGAACACACTGGGCAAACAACAATGCCTGCAAGGTCAACGTATACACTACAGCAGTGGATACGGAATATATTATTGCTGCTTGGAAAACGTCACTCAGGTGGTGTTTCTGGAGACGGTATTATTATTGATATTTAGACAGAATGTGAAAAAGCTCACACAGCTAGGTGGCAGTTGTTTGAAGAACACACTGGGCAAACAATGCCTGCAAGTGCACTACTATTGGTGCACTACTATGAAGAACAGCAAACAGCACTGGACACGTTAAAGAACAGTAAGATAAGTAAAATAAAAAAATATATATATATATATTAAAAAAAAAATTACTCTGGTTGGTGCTGAACTACTAGGAGCAGCACACCAGTCCCACTCCCCAACACAGCTAGACTAATAGCACTGGGCTCTTATAGTAGCAAAGTAAAAAAACAAAAAAGAAAATAAAAGCAGTCCTTACAAGGACTATTGGGTTATTACAGCAGTCAGCACTCAGCAGATGAGATCAGAAGCAGTGCCCACAGCAGCTACATACAGAGCACTGCAGTAGAAGGTAGATTACTACTAGTCAACAAAGCTAACTAACCTAAACTCACTGTCCCTCAAATCCCTGCAGAGTTCTGTCCCTACAATACAGAGCAGTATCAAGTAGATTATTAGCCAGCAAAGTTAATCAACTGTCCCTCAAATCACTAAACAGCTCTCTCCCTACACTAGCTCTTCCAAGCACACACAGGCAGAATGAAAAAACGCTGCAGGGCTTCAGTTTATATATGGAAGGGGAGTGGTCCAGGGGGTGTGGGGGTGGTCCAGGAGGGAGAGCTTCCTGATTGGCTGCCATGTATCTGCTGGTCTGGGGGAGAAATGGCAAAAAAAGCGCCAGCTAAGGCGAACCCAAATTGGCGAACGTCGCGCGACGTTCACGAACATTCGGCGAACGCGAACAGGCGATGTTTGCGCGAACTAGTTCGCGGGCGAACAGTCCGCGACATCCCTACTAGTAAGGACTTATTTTTACATTGTCACTGTTTGATACTTGCCTGCCTAAAACATGTTCTGTTTCCATTGTTAATAAATACATGGCCGATTTAGAGCGCTGCTGAACGCAGGAAGTTTGTTGCAAGTTTTTATAACTCTGCAAACTCTTCAAAAAAATATTACGTCGATTTCTTTTTTTTTTTAACTTGAGTCTTTCTGAATATGTTTCCCTGCATGTGTCAGCAATCTCTTTTAAGGGAACAATTGTACTTTCTCTGCAGCTTAGGGTTTCAGCTCCTGACATTTTTAAGCTGTGAATTCAGTATATTGTATTTAAAAATGTCAGTTCTGCCCTCAAAATAACATTTTCTTAGCTACTTCTTTATTGGTGTAGACATTAAACCACCAAGCTGAACAAACCCTGGTCACATTGAATAGTAATGTTACTTAACAACTGAATTATTTGCATGCATATTTCATTTTCTTTGTTACTGGATTGCCACTATAGACTTTCAAGTCTTTGCAATAATAATAGACCATTTATGTAGCCTGTATTATTTTATCTGCAGGAAGGATCTTCTATTTTGTTATCAGAAGGGTTAACTAAAAGGCATCATGATTACTGACTTTATAGTAGTTACACCTACAAAAAGTGGGACTCTTGGTTATTACTGTAGTATTGTTGCTTCTAGATTTAAAGGGGATCAGTATGGGGCCCCTAAATATAAAGGGAATTAATATTGGTGCAACTAGGTTTAAAGTGAGAGTAACACATTTAAATATATAACCTCCAGGGCCTTAGGCTTAATGGGGTTGTTTCCCCTTTCAAAACTTTGGACATTACACAAATACTTTTTTCAATTACTTTCTATTTTTAAATTGAAATGTAATGTTTCATTTTTCACCTTCTCATGTCTTTCTGAAGTAAATACATACAAAACAACATAACTAAAACAGTGTTTAAAAAGGTGAACAACCCATTTAAAGCTTGAGCCTGTAATAAAAGTACCTGGTGGTCTAGCGGTGCGGCGGCGTGGACGGCCGCCACGCCGCCGCGCTCCTTCTTCTTCCTCCTCCCAGCGCCATTAGGGCGTGCATTAAGGGTGCAGGCACGCTGGCGTGATTGCGCCAGCGCGTTCTGGCGCGAAAATGCACGTTCTGGGGCATGGAATTCTTGCCCTATAAAAGGCCCATTCAGACTGCTGACTGATGCCTGGGATAGAATCTTGATTCTGGTGGTTCCTGAAGCCTTGTGCTGTCTGTTCCTGTGAAACTTGTATCTGTTATTCCGGTTATGATACCTGCCTGTTCCTGACTATTCTGATATCCGAATCCTGACCTTTGCCTGCATCTCGACTACTGTTTCTGCCTGACCCCATCTGTTTGATTACCTGGTTTGACCCTTGCCTGCCTGACGATTCTTGATATCTGCCTGCCTCGACCCTGCCTGTCTGACGATTCTCTTGCCTGCTCCATTTGTACCGTGACCTTCGGCCCAAAAGACTCTAACAGCCGTGCCCCTTTGCCAGCCAGAACACCTCGCCTTGCACCCCTCGTTAAGTCCAGGTGGCACCCAAGTAAGCTGAGGGCTCCTCCCAAAGCCCAACGGTGGTCACACTACTGGTGAAGCCGAGCCGAGACCAGGGTGCTTGGCACTTGTTCTGGTATTGGGTGCCGGCCGTGACATTATCACGGGCCATGGAGGACGAAAGTCACGATGAAGCTGCTGCTGCTGCTCCTCCAACTTCCACCGAAACGCTTCTTACCACCCTGTTACAGCGCTTGGAGGACCATGAACAGAAGCAAAATTATCTCCTGCAGGGTTTCCACAACCTAACCCGACAGCTGGAGACTACGCAAGCTTCCCTGTGTTCCCTGAAAAGTTCAGTGGGGATTGCACCAAGTGTTTTGTCTTTAAAGAGGCATGCAAGTTGTACCTTAGTTTCTTTCCTCACTCTTTCCAATCTGGTGAGGAGAAAGTAAGATTCGTCATGACCCTGCTTTCAGGTGACCCCCAAATTTGGGCCCTAAGGCTGCCTTCCTCTGACCCTGCTCGTTATTCCCTTGATACTTTCTTTAACAACATGGCAATTCTTTACGATGACCCGGATTGTGCATCTTCTGCCAATTCTGCGATTCGTAAATTGCGCCAAGGGAAAAGGGATGCGGAGGTGTACTGCACCGAATTCCACTGGTGGGCAGTAGAAACTGGGTGGAATGATTTGGCTCTACGGAGTCAATTCCGTTTGGGGTTATCAGATTCTGTAAAGGATAGTCTGGTTAATTATCCCTTACCTTCTAACCTGGATGATCTCATGTCCCTCGCCATTCAGGTAGATAGAAGGCAAAGGGAGAGAAGGGGTGAGAGGAGTACAAACTTCTCTGGGGTTACTAATCTAAGATCTAATGTGGTAACCAATGTAAAATCTTCTAACCCCTCTGTGCCTTTGCCTCAGGAGGAGCCTATGCAATTAGGCATACCCCATCTATCTCCTGAGGAGAAGGCACGCAGGCGTTCCCTGGGTCTTTGCATGTATTGTGGTGAAAAGGGACATTTTCTTAACCAATGCTCTAAGAGGCCGGGAAACTCCGAAGCCTAAATGGAGATGGGGAGCTCCATTTGGGTGCAGGAATTTCCTCTCCCCAATCTGCCTCTAAGGTTTTGTTACCAGTCAAACTAACCTGGCCTACGGGCTCTGTCAGGGTGTTCGCTTTCGTGGATTCTGGGGCAGAGGGGAACTTTTTGGACGCTGCATTTGCAGCCAAACATAACATTCCTTTGGTTCCTCTAAGTTCCCCCCTGAAAATTTGGGCAGTGGACAAATGACCCTTAGGGTCGGGTATAGTGTCTAAGAAAACTATTTTTCTTTCTATGTCTATTAATCATCTGCATGGTGAGGAGATAGCACTATACCTCATTGAGGGTGCTACTTCTGTCATCTTGTGGTTACCATGGCTCCAGAGGCATAACCCTCTAATTGATTTGGCTTCTAGGAGGGTAGTTCAATGGGGTTCTGAGTGTGAGGGGGTCTGTATTCCTCAGGTAGTAGCTACTACCTCTCTAGAAGGGTTACCTGCAGCTTATGCTGAATTTGAGGATGTTTTCTCTAAAAAGGCTGCTGAGACCTTACCCCCACATCGGCCATACAATTGCCCAATTGCTCTAACTCCAGGGTCTACACCCCCTCGCGGGAGAACCTACCCTCTTTCATTGCCAGAAGCCCAGGCTATGAAGGAATATATTCGGGAAAACCGGGAAAGAGGCTTCATTCAGCCTTCCTGTTCCCCTGCTGGGGCTGGGTTTTTCTTTGTAGGGAAAATGATGGGGGTCTTCGTCCCTGTATTGATTATTCGGGTCTCAATAAGATCACCATTAAGAATCACTATCCTCTTCCCTTGATCTCTGAGTTGTTTGATCAGATCAAGTATGCTAAGATTTATACTAAATTTGATCTTAGGGGGGCTTATAACCTCATTCGTATCAGGGAAGGGGATGATTGGAAAACAGCGTTCAACACCAGGGATGGCCACTACGAATATTTGGTGATGCCATTCGGTCTTTGTAATGCCCCTGCAGTGTTCCAGGAATTTGTCAATGACATCTTTCGGGACCTGCTGGGGATATTCGTAGTGGTCTATCTTGATGACATTCTTATTTTCTCTTCTAATCTGGGTGAACACAGGAATCATGTCTGTGAGGTCTTGCGTAGACTTAGAGAAAATAATCTGTATGCAAAACTTGAGAAGTGTACTTTTGAGGTGACCTCTGTTCAGTTTTTGGGGTTTAACATTTCTAACAGGGGTCTTGAGATGGATCCAGGGAGATGGATTCCTCAAAGTGGGCCTTTGAGGAATGGCGGCATCTACTTGAAGGTGCTAAACATATGGTAACAGTATATACAGACCATAAAAACCTGCTTTACATAGAATCAGCCACATGGCTAAACCCTAGGCAAGCTAGATGGGCATTGTTCTTCACCAGGTTTAACTTTTCTTTAACATACAGGCCTGGATCTAAAAACACCAAAGCTGATGCACTCTCTAGGAGTTTTGAATCTACCTCCTCTGACTTTAGTGAGTGCATCCCCATCATTCCTAGGGAGTCGATTGTAGCCGCATTGAATTCTGACCTCTCCACTTTGTTGTCCCCTGTCCAATCTTCTGCTCCTGCAGACACTCCTTCTGGGAGAATGTTTGTGCCTGAGGAGCTGAGGGAACAAGTTCTTGAAGAGGTTCATAACTCCAAAATGGCTGGGCATCCTGGCATTGCCAAAACTATTTCTTTGTTAGCCCGTCATGTGTGGTGGCCTTCTTTTAAACAGGTTACTAAGGTTTTCGTAAATTCTTGTCCGATTTGTCAAAGATCTAAATCCTCTCATCAATTGTCACAAGGTATGTTAAATCCGTTACCAATCCCTGAGAGGCCATGGTCCCATCTTTCGATGGATTTCATTGTAGATCTGCCTCCCTCTCAGGGTAAAACTGTAATTTGGGTGGTGGTGGATAGGTTTAGTAAAATGAGCCATTTTGTTTCCCTTCCTCACCTCCCTTCTGCCAAAACCTTAGCCAATCTGTTTATCTCTCATATTTTCAGGTTACATGGGTTTCCTGTTAACATTGTGTCTGACAGAGGTGTTCAGTTTGTCTCGAAGTTTTGGAGAGCTTTCCGCTCTTTAATTGGCATTGATTTATCCTTTTCAACTGCTTACCATCCCCAAACCAACGGACAAACTGAAAGAGTGAATCAATCCCTTGAGCAATATCTCAGGTGTTATGTATCTGATAACCAGTCCTCTTGGGCTGAATTGTTGCCCTGGGCAGAGTTTGCCTACAATAATGCCACTCACTCCTCTTCTGGGGAGTCTCCTTTCTTTATTGTAAATGGGCTACATCCAAAGGCATTTTCTTTTTCTGGTTTATATTCCTCTGTACCCTCTGCTAATTCCTCTGTCAATCATTTTTCTAAAGTTTGGTCCCAAGTTCATCATTCTCTTTCTGCAGCTTCCTCTGCTCAAAAGAAAGCTGCAGATAGATCTTGTAGAGAGGCTCCTCAATACAAGGTGGGAGATTCTGTTTGGCTATCTACCAAAAATATTAGGTTGAAGGTACCCTCTCTCAAACTGGGTCCCAGGTTCGTTGGTCCATACCCAATAACTGAGATAATCAATTCTTCCTCTGTTCGTCTCCAATTACCTGCAGAGTTTAAAATATCTAATTCTTTTCATGTTTCTCTTCTAAAACCAGCCACTCAAGTCCGCCATATTCCTGTTCCTCCCCCAGTATTAGTCGAAGGTCAGCCTGAATTTGAGATCCAGGAGTTCCTCGATTCTCGTCTGGTACGGGGTAAGCTCCAGTATCTTATTAAGTGGAAGGGCTATGGCTCTGAGGAGAACTCCTGGGTCTCAGTCAATGACATCAAGGCTGATCAACTCAGAAAGAAATTCCATCAAAAATTTCCTGGGAAACCTGGGGGTTCAGTGGCCCCCCTAGAGGGGGGGTAATGTAATAAAAGTACCTGGTGGTCTAGCGGTGCGGTGGCGTGGACAGCCGCCACGCCACCGCGCTCCTTCTTCTTCCTCCTCCCAGCACAATTAGGCGCGAAAACGCACGTTCTGGGGCGTGGAGTTCTTGCCCTATAAAAGGCCCATTCAGACTGCTGATTGATGCCCGGGATAGAATCTTGATTCTGGTGGTTCCTGAAGCCTTGTGCTGTCTGTTTCTGTGAAACTTGTATCTGTTATTCTGGTTTTGATCCCTGCCTGTTCCTGACTATTCTGATATCCGAATCCTGACCCTTGCCTGCATCTCGACTACTCTTTCTGCCTGACCCCATCTGTTTGATTGCCTGGTTTGACCCTTGCCTGCCTGATGATTCTTGATATCTGCCTGCCTCGACCCAGCCTGTCTGACGATTCTCTTTCCTGCTCCATTTGTACTGTGACCTTCGGCCCAAAAGACTCTACTAACAGCCGTGCCCCTTTGCCAGCCAGAACATCTCACCTTGCACCCCTCGTTAAGTCCAGGTGGCACCCAAGTAAGCTGAGGGCTCCTCCCGAAGCCCAATGGTGGTCACACTACTGGTGAAGCCGAGACCAGGGTGCTTGGCACTTGTTCTGGTATCGGGTGCCGGCCGTGACAGAGCCCCTGTACTGCCAAATAAACAAATTAGGAAAAATCCTAGAATATAGGTTCATTTTGGATGAGAGAGAGATCCTGCTATTGTAAAAGATGTTCCTTTAACGGTGTCTACTGAGATCCTGAATATAAATATGTGGAAATATTTAAAGATTAAAATTAAATGAAATTATGTTAAAAATAATAATGGCTTGGCATTTCTGCTTTTAAATTAACTGTCATTTCTGGCACTAGATGATCTTTCATTTGTGGGGCACAAGTAATTCTCTGTCATTCAGTCCATTAATTAAACAACCTGATATCCATTGTACACCTGCTGTCCTTTTCCACCTTCTCTAATTGATATAACTAATTGCTGAATTGCCTGAATTTTCGTGGAGCCGAGTATAAAATGGGCACAATAAGTAACAACTAAAGAATCACATTTCTCAAAAGCAAGGATGTTCTACTTCACTTTGAAGACTTTGCATGCAAAATGCTTTTTTTCTTTAGAAAAAGAATGCAATTACCTTCATTACACTTCATGTTTCGGATAACTAATCTTAAAAATCTTGTTTTCAGGTTTTGTGGATATTATTAATCTTATAACTCGCAGGTGCTTAAAAATATTCACACTGATACATTTCAGCAAGCTACAGTTATCAACAGAATATAATGCATAATAAACTCCTGTAAGATTGGAATTATTTTTTAAATTCTATTACTTGTTTCTGTTGCAAAATTATAGATGTTTAAATGTATTAAAAGAGGATCCATTCTAAAAAAAATATGACTGTTTAATTTTGTGTCCTGACCCAGAGGTAAAAACTAGGGATGCACCGAATCCACTATTTTGGATTCGGCCGAACCCCTGAATCCTTCGTGAAAGATTCAGCCGAATACCGAACAGAATCTGAACCCTAATTTGCATATGCATATGCAAATTAGGGGTGGGAAGGGAAAAACATTTTTACTTCATTGTTTTCTGACAAAAAGTCACGCGATTTCCCTCCCCGTCCCTAATTTGCATATGTAAATTAGGGTTTGGATACGGTTCGGCCTGGCAGAAGGATTCCGCCGAATCCGAATCCTGCTGAAAAAGGCAGAATTCTGGCTGAATCCCGAACCGAATCCTGGATTCGGTGCATCCCTAGTAAAAACACCACCTGAATTACAACAACCAGTTGTAACAATGTTGCATATCTAACTGTAGCAAGAAAGGAATTTGATAATTTCACCTTTGTTTAGGAATATTCAGGAGTAGGGATGGGCGAATTTTTTCCCCTTGTTTCGCCACGGAAATGATGCCCATAGACTTGTATGGCATTGTGCGTCCAAAAAAAAAAAGCCACGCGTCAAAAAAAATGTTGCTGCGCATCAAAAGTTTTTGACACCCATAGACTTTAATGGGTGTCTGCGACATTTCGCCGGTGGCGAATTTTTGTTGCAACGAAACGGGTCAAATTTGCCCATCCCTATTCAGGAGTAACAGGGAAAAATGCAGCAAAATCAGGAGATGGAGCAGAAGTTGAAGCAAAACCTCCTCTCACCGACCAAGTCATCTGTCTACCCATGGCCGACCTGAGGCGAACCTTAACCAAGGTCAATCCACGAAAGGCTGCCGGAACAGACAACATTCCTGGTTGTGTGCTCAGAGACTGTGCTGATCATCTGGCTGATGTCTTCACTGACATTTTCAACACATCGCTAAACCAGATGATCATCCCCACATGCTTCAAATCTTCCACCATCATTCCAGTGCCAAAGAAATCTTCAGTAACCTGCCTGAATTACTACCCTGTTGCACTAACCCCGGTCATCATGAAATGCTTCGAGAGACTTGTGATGGCACACATCAAGAGCACCCTCCCCCGCTCACTGGACCCACTGCAATTTGCATATCGGCCAAACAGGTCAACTGAGGATGCCATACCTTCCGCTCTCCACCTCTCTCTAACTCATCTGGACAAGAAAGACAGTTATGTGAGAATGCTGTTTATAGACTTTTGCTCAGCATTCAATACCATCATCCCTCAAAATCTGAGCGGGAAACTAAGCAAGCTGGGATTGAGCACCTCTTTGTGCAATTGGATCTTGGACTTTGTCTGAGAGGCTTCAGTCTGTTCGCATCGGCAACAATGTTTCCAGCACCATCAGATTGAGCACAGGAGCATCTCAAGGATGTGTTCTCAGCCCGTTGTTGTACACATTGCTGACACATGACTGCATAACAGCTCAAACCACATCATCAAGTTCGCCGATGACACGACTGTGGTTGCCACAACGACGAGTCAGCGTACCGAGATGAGGTTCAGCAGCTGGCAGTCTGGTGCAGTAAGAACAACCTGTCACTGAATGTTGATAAAATGAAAGAGATGATCGTCGACTTCAGGAGAACTCGCCCTGCTCACACACCACTCAACATCAATGGCTCCACAGTAGAGACAGAAAAGAACACCAAATTCCTGGGAGTCCACATCTCTGATGACCTCACCTGGACCACCAACACCGCCACCATCACCAAAAAGGCTCAGCAGTGTCTTCACTTCCTAAGACGACTGAAACGGGCCAGCCTTCCACCTCCGACCCTCACAGTGTTCTACAGGGGCACCATAGAGAATGTCCTGACGAGCTGCATCTCCGTCTGGTACAGTAGTGCCAGCTATGCTGACCGGAAAAGTCTACAGCGGACTGTCAGAACAGCTGGCAACATCATTGGAGTGGCTCTTCCATCACTGCAGGACATCTTCCACAAGCGCTGTGCAAGAAAGGCCTCCTGCAATGCACTGGACTCCACACACTCCTCACAAGGACTGTTCACGCTGCTCCCATCCGACAGACGCTTTCGACAGTATTAAAGCCCCAACAACCAGGCTACACAAAAGCTTTTTTCCGCAAGCTATCAGACTCCTCAACTCACTGCCTGCCCTCCCACTACATTCCAGACACACCTGAACTGGGAACTTAACTTTGTGAACTGTTAATTTATTTGCACAATGCTAAAGGTTTACACATGTATATATCCAATTTCTGCCAATATATTGCACATTTCAAATGTTTACATATTTATTGTTTGTGATATGTACTACCTGCAGCCATGTCGTCTCGTCTCACTGTGTATTTGTATACTGTTGAGATGATAATAAAGTTTACTTTGACTTTGAACTACTAGAAGGCATGAGCAGGGAAAAAGCAGAATTAGAGTAAGTCATAATCTGTGAACACCATGGTCAACTTTACTGATATATTTAAGATTCACAGCGAATTTCCAAGTTTCATCGCCCTTGAATGTTTTCGCTAAACTGTGGTGAAAATTCACCAGCGAAAAATCCGCCACAACAAAAAAATTGTTGAGCTTCAAAATTGTCTTGCGCATAAAAATTGACACTCACATCAAAAATTTTGCACACCAAAATTATTTTGACGCCCATTGACTTCAATGCATTTCGCAAATTATTCAGCGAAGCAGAACAGATTCGTCCATCACCAAAGCACGCTGCAACAATTGGTCTGCACATGATTTGTCGGGTTTTTAATTTAAGGGATTTCTGTTTGTTTGTCTGGTCTGTGGGACTGAATAGCTGTTTTTAATACATCTCATTAAATCATTATCATATTTTATAGTACTAAATTCTGCTTCCTCAATAAGTATCTAGAAATCCATGGAGAGTTGCCAGCATTTTTCTTTACCCTTTTGAAATTTTGTTGCAAAATGTGAATCTAATTACCTAGCACACCATTATGGTTGATGCACCCACACAGGGATGGATTTACATAGTAGGAGCCCCTAGGCCCACTGCCATTCGTCACCCCTGTCCCCTCCCCCTTATTCATGCAAATTTTCATCATCTAGACTGGAGCAATGTGGATTGGCGCATGGGAAATGTAAAAAGGGATTGTATCTCCAGGGCATCCCAAGTGTTTTTGAACCAATGTGGGTGTGGTTGGGCAGCATGCCGCCCCCTAAAATCCTGCTGCCCTAGTCCCGGGCCTAGGTGGCCTTTCCAGAAATCTGGGCCTGCACCCACATATGGAAATCACTGCATATGTGGTTGGAGAATTCAAACTTTGTCTGCATCTATGCTACATGTATGAAGCCCTATGTATGAGTAGGAATAATGCAGAAGCATTATTCACCCATTGTAGCCACAAATGCTTCCGTTCATAATTAGGGATGGGTGAATTTTTTTGTCTCGTTTCGCTGAAAAAATGACGCCCATAGACTTGTATGGCGGCGGGAGTCAAAAAAATTTTGCCGCGCGACAAAATTATTTTGACGCCCATAAACTTTAATGCCCGTCTGCGACATTTCGCCAGCGGCAAATTTTTGGCGAAACAAAACAGGTCAAATTCGCCCATCCCTATTCATAATCAAAATAAACCAATCTGCATAGTGAGATGCATGTGCACAAAGCAAACTACAGGTTCATAAGGCGCCAGTATCAGTTGTATAATACATTTTTTCGGTATCTTCCAGCCCGCCAAGTTGCATTAATTATAAAAAGCAAAGGACATAAATCCATTTAACCCTGGATTTCTCATATGATTCAAGTGATAAGAAACCCCAAGAACCTGTGGTAAAAATGAAACTTTTGTAATATTCTCTACACAATATATTTTTTTACAGTATGATATGTTTGAAATAAAGCATATTGAGCTACCTTGCTTTATTTAAAGGCTATCACTGTCTGGCCAAGTTGGTAACAAAAGTGTAAGGATACCTGTGCGGCGGGGTCGTCCAGCGCGCCATCGGCAGGGACGCCCGCCGCACCTTCCTCTTAAGCCACGCCAGCGTGTTTTCGCTGGCGCCGGCTTCTCCATAGGGCATGCGCGCGGCGCTCCTCCTTCCATTTAAAGGCGCAGGCGCGCTGATGTCAGACATCAGCGTGCAAGGGCGCGAAATTCAAACTATTTAAAGCCCATCATGTCCTCAGCACCTTGCCCGTGATATGATTGTATTCCTGGTGCTCCTGAGCCTTGTGCTATTGTCTGATTCCTTCTGAACCTGTCTGATTCCTGTTTTGACCCCTGCCTGGCTATTTTGACTATTCTGAATTCTGGATCCTGACCTTGCCTGCTTACGACTACTCTACAGTTTAACCCAGAACATCTTGCCTTGTACCCCTCGTTAAGTCCAGGTGGCACCCAAGTAAGCTGAGGGCTCCTCCCGAAGCCCAACGGTGGTCACACTACTGGTGAAGCCGAGCTGATACCAGGGTACTTGGCACCTGTTCTGGTATTGGGTGCCGGCCGTGACAAAAAGTCAAAATAAAGAGAATATGGTAAAGGTACATAACTACTGGCTACTGGTATATTCCTTGGTAAGGAGGTTTCATGTGAATTAGAAGACCAGGGAAAGTAAGTTAGCAGAGTTGTAGTCTATATATCAAAGTATTCTTCATGTTCCTTAATGTTATATTAAATCCTCAAGATGCCCAGCTTTGATTTACATTAATAAAGGAAGAGTTATAATGGAATCATTGCCATAATGCGATCACAAGGGGTTTTCAGGCTGCTTGGTTTATAACTACCAGTCTGTAGTCAAACTGCTTGTGTTCAGACAGTATAGCGATTGTTTGTATAGTCTAAGTTTCCACTGGAAGAATAAAACTGAAAACCCTAAAACATCCAATGCCAGGTAAAGTAATGCAAGGATATGTTCAACTATCACAAAATAATTAGAAATGTAGTTCTTTTAACATGTTGGCACTAATCATGGTGCCCAGTGAACGATAATCACCTCAGGCTTTTGATGATTTCTTTTCTCATGAGACTATTGATAAGTTGTATTTTCAACAAAAAACGTTATCTTATTGTACACTATTTCCTGCAGAGCTCTATCATTGTCTTGGGAATTCAATGCTTTGGTTCAATATGTGTTTAATTTCTCCCCAAAAACCTTTTCTCTATGTGTTTGTGCATTACAAAGCCTCACATACACCATGGGGGTTATTTATTAAAGTCTGAATGCCAAAAAACATTTTGTTTTTTTTACTATAAAATCTGAATTTTTAGTGAAAAAAAAACCCTCAGATTTTTTAGGATTTATTATACCCCGAAGATGGAAAAAGTCTGAATTCAATAAGTTATATGGTCAATGGGAGAAGTCCCGAAGATATCCTGAGCTGTGCTGGGTTTAATGCAAAAACCTGAAGATTTTGTCGTTTTTGTGCGGAAAATCCAAAAAAATAAGAATTTTGTGATGATTTTCAAAAATTTTTCCAAAACTGTAATTTTTAAGGAAAATGTATTGATAAATAACAGGAAATAACCTGTTATTTATCTATCATTATCTGAATATATGTCAGAAAATAATAAGATAAATTCGGATTTTGATAAATAACCCCCTATATGATCAAACGCATTTTTTAGCCAAAAGTATCCAGACATTAAAATCACATGTCCTCAGCTAGAACACTCACTGCTGAATTCCAAACTATGTTGGAAATCAGTGTTAGAACCTGAACTTTTCATAGAGTTTGTGGGGTTCCATTGAAAGTAATCTTAAAGGAACAGTAACGCTAAATTTTTTTTTATTAAAACATCCATTCTACCTACACTAATAATAGATCTACCCTGCATAAAGTGTATTCAGAGCAATGCTTTATTAAACAAATACTGTTAGAAAACACTGCTTCCTGTCTACTGGAGAACGGCGATATGGCGACTCACTCTGCAGCTCTGCACTCCGCATCTTCTCCCTAACCCGACTTCTGCCAAAACCAGAAGTTATGAATCTGGAGCCCACAGGCTTGAGGCCAGTTATATAGGTGAGATCCTGGCAGCCTAAAGCCCCTGTCCGACCCATTATCTCCCTGGGCAGCAGCTCATCTGCCCTCCCTGGAGGCATCCTTTCATCCCCCGACCCCCCTCCAGAAGAGAAGTGAGCAAGAGGAGCAGATCTGTGCGACTCTCTTGGATTTACCTGTTCAGCTCTGACTCGCGATGGGATCTCAGAAAGGATTTGTGCCTCCAGTTGTTGTTGCTTGGTGATTCGATGCAGGGAAAGAGCAGAGAGAGCACAGCAAGCACAGTGACTGCAGCTCCGCGCAGGATAATAGTGCGCTTCATCATTGCCGACCTTTCTCTCCTCTGCCCTGTAAATCAACTGATTAGCTGAGGAATGCCGGAGAAGTGCTTTACAAAACATGCATACAAAAACTGCGTCCCCGGTCCCATTATCCAAACAAGGGCCGGCATTCCTCAGCTAATCAGTTGATTTACAGGGCAGAGGAGAGAAAGGTCGGAAACGATGAAGCGCACTATTATCCTGCGTGGAGCTGCAGTCACTGTGCTTGCTGTGCTTTCCCCGCATCCTTTCTGAATTCCCATCGCGAGGCAGAGCTGTACAGGTAAATCCAAGAGAGTCGCGCAGATCTGCTCCTCATGCTCACTTCTCTTCTGAAGGGGGGTCGGGGGATGAAGGGATGCCTCCAGGGAGGGCAGATGAGCTGCTGCCCAGGGAGATAATGGGTCGGTCAGGGGCTTTAGGCTGCCAGGATCTCACCTATGTAACTGGCCTCAAGCCTGTGGGCTCCGGATTCATAACTTCCGGTTTTGGCAGAAGTCGGGTTAGGGAGAAGATGCGGAGTGCAGAGCTGCAGAGTGAGTCACCATATCGCCGTTCTCCAGTAGACAGGAAGCAGCGTTTTCTAACAGTATTTTTTTAATAAAGCATTGCTCTGAATACACTTTATGCAGGGTAGATCTATTATTAGTGTAGGTAGAATTGATTTTTTAATAAAAAATTTTTTAGCGTTACTGTTCCTTTAAAGAAAAATATACAAATATAACCACCACCTCCTTTTAATACATGAGCTCAGTTGGGCTTTATATTTTACATAAACCATGAGACCACAGGGACCATCTCCTCACCGCCTTCCCTTTAGTCTCACAGTGATTCAACCCCACTCTACTGAAAGCCACTGCAGTGAAAGCCTGGCAGAGCATTAAAAAGGAGAAAACCCAGAATCTGGTGATGTCCATGAGTTCCAGACTTCAGGCTGTCATTGCCAGCAAAGGGGTTACAACCAAGTATTAGAAATGAACATTTTATTCTCAGTATTTTAATTTGTCCAATTACTTTTGAGCCCCTGAAATGAAGCGATTGTGCTAAAAAAAGGCTTTAGTTCCTCACATATGGATGCAATCTTTTTGTTCAACAGACTGAATTAAAGCTGAAAGTCTGCAGTTCAACTGCATCTGAGTTGTTTCATTTAAAAGTCATTGTGGTAATGTACAGAACCAAAATGAGAAAAAAGTCATCGCTGTCCAAATATGTATGGACCTAACTGTATATGGTCAACTGACTGATCACATCAAAATTGGGTGTATATTTTCTCTGTAAGACTACAGAGTACATTTACATTATTTGAGAAGGCTGTTCCTTGTTTCAGCACATTTATGCCCCCCTTGCACAAAGTGAGAAATTGAACAGATAGGAGTGTAAGAACTTGACTGACTAACATAGGACCTAACCCTGGGTTAAGTTGGAATTCCAACTTCAAAACAGGCCTGATTCCCAGCATCAGTGCCTATCCTCACTAATTGTATTGTGGTTAAATGACAGCAACCAAATTTATATTGGTTACCTTTGTTTAGGAATAAGATTTTGGAAAGGGAAGGTGGGTGGATACTTTCAACCCTATGGTTTCTATCTGGTATTTAATGATATTATGCATTTTGAAATTTTGTTAACTTTGCTGGCATTTATTTGGCACAAACACCATCTTCCGTCCATTGGCTTCACAAAGGGGATAACATTTGCTTTATATAAGTGTTAACGGTCCCAATTCACACCCTCACTGGTGTACATGTTAACTCACATTTTCCTGTAGACCTCACTGGCTTTCAGCAGACACAAATCCCAGAAACCTCTCTTGGGCACACTTGAGACACTTTTGTCTTCTGGGAGGGTTTTCTCTTTACCTTTCCATTCCTTTGGAACTCTCACACACTTTCCCAGCTGCAGACAAGCTTTCACTCCACTCAAGAAGGTTCACAAGTGTCCCCTCACCCTTCTCCACTCAAGGAGGTCTCTAGGGGAAGCTTTGACGTGCTCCTCCTTTTAACTACAATTAATTAGCTAATTATTTAGCTACCTACCTAGTTTAGGCAGCTGCAAACCCTTACATGGAGCAAGGAATGGAAGCCCATCCTGCTCTCTTCCATTCACCCCAGGGACCAATAATCCATCTTTTACTGAGGCGGAACAGAATTTGCACAGCTTTACTAGCTGCAGCCACACACACTTTTCCCTGGAGTTTTCACTTCACCAGCCTAATGCTGGTGAAACACACACAATATTGCACACTTTTGACACACACACAGTATCTTACACTGATAAGCAAGCTACATTTTTATCAACTCTTTACTGGAGACACGCCAAGGCAAGCCACAAACCATATTTATACAGTATTTTATGAAGCCAGATATGTTTATTAAAGAACAAGTAAACCTTTATGTTTTCTCTCTCAAATTACTCTAAACAGCCCAGAGAATAACATACCTTTCTGCCTCTAGTTAGATTTATTTAAATTATTTGATACAAACACCTGAACTGCAGCTCTTTTAGATATTCTCTAGTCTAGTGTCTAAATGTGGCCCCCTGAGCTCTTCTTCTCTCTCTGAAAGAACTCAGAGGTAGGAGATTTTATAATAAAAGGCTTACTTATACTTTAATAATAATTTATGTAGTTAGCTCTCATTGGGGCCTCTGTGTAGTTATACTGTACTTCCTTCATACTATCATTGCCAGGCTGATAGAATGTGCCCATGATTTAAGAATGCTTTTATTGTGACTGAACAAAAACATATTAAGTTGATGCCTACATTTCTGAATAGTTTATTTTTATCATTACATTACCATAATGAGTGGAAATGATCCAGATTGGCTTGTTTTAATGTTTGTAGTTATTATTGAAGATGATACACTTAGGGAATTAAGAAATTACCACAGGAAGTTTTCCAAGGCCACTTTTGTTTTATATTCTGGAGCTTGGTTTGCTATTCAAAATGAATTAGCTAGTAAATGAAGACAATCAATGAGCATACTATGACAGATGGATTTAAGCAGAAATGCTGACTCATCTGATAAAGATTATATATTTCAGAGAGGAGCAGATTAGAATAGAGATCCAAACAAATTAGTGAGTGCTTGAAATTAGTCAATAAGAATGTCAGATTCATTTGGACTTGATGCTAAATTGTAGTTAACATGAAGGTCCGTCAAAAGAAGTGGATGTAATGTAAATAATAATGAGAATAATGTAATAAATTGGAATGGAGTTTGATATCTGAGGCATCAGGAAGATCCATGAAATCCAAAGTAGGTGGAAGTAGGTGGAAGAATGTCTGAATATATACCTGTATGCTAAAAACAGTTTGTATCAGTCCTTGGAGCTTATGTTTTATGCAAATTGAGCCGTCTTCTCCTAATCACAGTGCAGTTGATTAGATAAAATAAATAGGTCGTGCTGGAGCCTTCCCAGAGAAACCCCACAGATAAAGAATAAAAGCAAGAAATGAGACTTGTTTATTACTTGTGGAGAACATTAGGCACCATAAAATCATGGTAAGTAAGTAAGTAAGGTTGAAAAAAGACACATGTCCATCGAGTTCAACTTTTTTTTTTTTAACTACCTATCTCCCAGTTGATCCAGAGGAAGGCAAAAAACCCATCTGAAGCCTCTAATCTGAGTAATGCTTTGTGAAAGCCACATTGCATTTCAGAGAGACAGTGCCTGATTATTACTTTGCTGACATGATGCCTGTTTTTGTTTTCAAGCAATATTGCACATCAAAATGCACTATATGCACCTTCACAACATGAATCTTTCTGCACAGTACTGTATATTGGACTGAGAGGTTTTGTTGACAGTCACACCTCTAATGAGGCATATATTTACTTAGCCATTAAAGCTGGCCATAGACGCAAAGATCTGATTGTACAAATAAAGGATTTGTTCGATTTTCGGACCGTGTGGAGAGTCCCGTCATTTTTCGTCCGACGGAGATCGGTCATTTGGTCGGTCGGACAGGTTAAAAGATTTCTGTCAGCTGCCGATAATATCTCTGCATGTATTGCCGATCATACGATTTTCAGTGGGAGTCTGTCACTAGCTTTTGTCTTTCGTACAATTACTGTCAGGGGCAGAACTGTTCTTTTACTACTTTATTTGATCGGAATGGTTAGTGGCAGGTCAGGAGATGGGGAAGTCCGATCATACGTTGGATTCGTACGATCGGATTTTTGCGTCTATGGCCGGCTTTAGTCATAGACAAATAATGTGCCAGATTACTGTTGTTGTAGCACGCAGGGATATGACATTCTGAAGTTAAAATGTTAAAGCAGTAAGGAAAACACTGAAGTTTCAGGGTTCACTAATATACTATTGAGCATGCATTATTAAAACAAGCCAGTTGCCTATATTATATAATGCAAAAATACATACACAGAAAGTTAATGGCTTGAATAATGTTACTTTTATAAAATAATTTCTCCATAAAAAAAGTCTTACTTAAGTCTTATTACATTTACTCTGGTCAGGCTTTTTGGGATTTAATAAAGCCAGATGCTGCAAAAAGTCAGAATCCGAAAATCCGCCAACTCAGACCTGCCGAGATTTTACATAAGTCGATGGAAGAGGTCCCTATGCTATTTGAAAGTTCCTGTGGTCTGCTCTGGAATAAGCCCTAAAAATCCGACTATTTCGGACAAATAAATTCAGGCTTTTGTAAAAAACCCTGAGAAAATCGTATGATTCGGGACAAAACAACGAAAAATCGTATGATTATGGTTTATGCTCAAATTTATGGAGTTTCTCCCTGATCGGTTCAAATTGGCCTTTTTATATCATAAATGAGGTCAAATTGTGGATTCTAGTTTTGTCAGACTTTTATTAATTAAAAAATCATAAAAATTCAAATTTTGATAAATAACCCCCCCCCCCCCGAGGAGCTGATTTAAGCTGAAGGTTGAGCCTTCGGCTTGAGCATTCAGTTCCTAATACTAAAGTCATGTGTGAGCTTTGCATCCTAATACCTCTGCTTGCTGCTGATCATTTTTTTCCCTAAAATATTTTTTTTTTAAAAAAAAAATAAAAAGCTTGGTGCCTCTAAAACGTGCAGAGCTTCATATTTTTTTTTGTGAAAAAAAACCCCACCAGCAGCAAGCCGAGCTATTCCAATATAGAAACCCCTCATAATTTTAGGAAATCATGCAAGCTTTTAGGAACCGAATGCTCAAGCTAGAAAGCTTTAGCTTTAATAAAGCAGTGTCACGGCCGGCACCCAATACCAGAACAGGTGCCAAGTACCCTGGTCTCGGCTTCACTAGTAGTGTGACCACCGTTGGGCTTCGGGAGGAGCCCTCAGCTTACTTGGGTGCCACCTGGACTTAACGAGGGGTACAAGGCGATATGTTCTGGCTAGCAGAGGGGCACAGCAGGTAGATAGTCTTTTAGGCCGAAGGTCACGGTACAAATGGAGCAGGCAAGAGTCGAGGCAGGCAGATATCAAGAATCGTCAGGCAGGCAAGGGTCAAACCGGATAATCAAACAGATGGGGTCAGGCAGAAAGAGTAGTCGAGATGCAGGCAAAGGTCAGGATTCGGATATCAGAATAGGCAGGGATCAAAACCGGAATAGCAGATACAAAATACACCGGAACAGACAGCACAAGGCTTCAGGAACCATCAGAATCAAGATTCTATTACGGGCAATGGCTGGGGGTCAGAATGGGCTTTATATACATTCGAAATTGGCGCCAAAATGAGCGTCAATACGCGCTGGTGCAATCACGCCAGCGCGCCTGTACCTTTAAGAGGCGCGCGGACGCTCCGCCCGCGCCCTAGAAGAATCAAGATGGCGCCGGACCAGGAGCGCGGCGGCGTGGCGGCCATCCAAGCCGCCGCACACCAGGTAATTTTATTACAAGCAGCCACTAAGTTTTTTCCAGAAGCAGTAACCCATAGCAACCAAGAAGATGTTTGCTTTTAAAGGAGAATTCAACCCTAACGTTAAAAAAAACTCCTACCTCCCTACCCTACATAGACCCCCCTCCCTCCTCCCCCCAGCCTAAGGTGGTTATTTATTAAAGTCTGATTTTATCTCAACATTTTCTGCTGCAAACTCTGATCAAATAGGCTCGGGTTTTTTTATTCTTATTTATCAAATTTTCTCGAAAATTTGCTTTGCGGAAAAAAAAATCAGATCTTTTTCACCTGAAAACTCAGATTTTTTCAGATTTTTCATATGAAAACTCTTAATTCTTATGTTTTTTGCTCAAAAACTTCAGGGTATTGCACAAAACCCAGCACACATCAAATAATCATTGAGACTTCTCCCATTGACTTATATGCAACCTCGACAGGTCTGAGATGCCGGATTTTCTGATTCGGACATTTCCAACCTTGGGGTTACGTGAACTCCAATGCCTGAATCTGCCCCGAGGGGTAAGTAAAATGTAATGGGCATTTGCCCGGGTTAACACTAAGGGGGATATTTATTAAAGTCCGAATTTATCTCAAAATTTTCTGCTACAAACTACGATATATCCGCTCTGGTTTTTAAGCTTTTTTCGGATATTCAAGATTCTTTCGGATTTTTCCATCTGATTTTCACAATTTTCGCAATTTTTTTCAGAATTCTCAACCCAAAACTAGGAAAATTTCGAGGTATTGCACGAAATCCATATCAAAAAATCATCGGGACTTCTCCCATTGACTTAAGTGCAACCTTGACAGGTCTAAGATGGCGGATTTTCAGGTTCGGACTTTTCGATCCTCAGGGTTTAATAAATTCCGAAAAAATTTAGATTTTTTAAAAGTCCAATTTTGTAAAAAAAAAAATCACGAATTGTTCGAGATTTTTGCATTCGGAGTTTAGTAAATAACCCCCTTAGGCTGAAGGGAGGGGGGTCAATGTAGGGTATGGGGATAGGGTTTTTTTAACGTTAGGGTTGAATTCTCCTTTTAACAGGTGACCAGTAAATTCTACCTGCTGATTGGTAGCTATGGGTTACTGCACCTGGGCAAACGTAATGCCTTTTATTACATAACCCTCATTATATTTTTTTTTCTGTCACTTCTCCTTTTATGCTAGAAACACAGATTTTTCTTTGTATTTTTTTTTTCATTCTAAATATATATATATATATATATATATATATATATATATATATATAAAAATAAAAACTGACACAGCACTCCAAATTTTGTATGCAAAAAAGGATATATATTGTAGAAAAACATACCAAAGCCCATAGGGCGACGTTTCGGGGTATACAAACCCCTTTCTCAAGCCAAGGGCATCATTCAAATAACAAGCATTGGTTTACACCTATTTATACAAGGTAACACAGGAAGTTACATGTAGAACATGACGTCATTAACGATCCTCGCACATTAACCCCTTAATTGCTTAATGTCATCCATATAGGTATACAACAACTCAGCGTTAGTCCACTGCATATCCAAATTCAGCTAAAAGGAGACAAAACAAGGAATAAAAAACAGAAATGGAACTGATACTTATCCCATCATAGAAAAACATATAGGTCATAGTCTCTATTAAGCCCATTTGGGGCCAACGTATTTAATTGGTGTATCCATCATACCTCTCTTTTCCTCAACAGCAACTCTCTATCACCCCCCCCCCCGTTTGGGGGAGGGTACACATTCTAGAACCATATATTTCAAATCTGTATCCGTGTGACCTTTCTCCACATAATGCTTAGAGACTGGCAACTTCACATTGCCCTTCCTAATTGTAGATCTATGTTGGGATATCCGTGTTTTTATTTGTAATGTGGTCTCCCCAACGTAGAGGAGACCACAAGGACAAATGAACACATAAACAGCAAATTTAGTCAAACACGTTTAATACCCCCTTAGAGGATATTTATGACCAGTAGTCAGATGCTCAAATATTGTACCCTTGTGTACACAAAAGCATTGGGAACATGATAGACAAGGGAACATCCCCCGTGATCTTGTACCCATATATGATTGTGTCAATGTCTGATTTTCCTTCGTATCAGAGTGAACCAACTGACTACCCAACGTTCTCCCCCTTCTATATGAAACCAATGGAGGTTGACCAAACTCTTGAACTTCCGGATATGAGCATTGAAGAATCCCCCAATGTTTACGGAGAATTTTAGCCACCATGTTACTGCGATCATTATAATGAGCGACAAATGGTATAGACTGTTCTTTATCTTTACGATGAACCTTAGCTTTCCTTGCCCTAGTTTTAGCTCTATCTAGGACACATTTTGGGTACCCACGTGTAAGAAATTTGTTATACATGTCATTTAACTGTTGCTCACGTCTCTCTGGCTGGCTAACTAGCCTCTCAACCCTGGTAAACTGACTAATGGGGATAGAGTCCCTAGTATGCACCGGATGATAGCTAGTATAATGCAGTAACTGGTTCCTATCTGTAGGCTTCGAATATAATTCCGTAATAATCCACTCCCTTGTCTATTTACTGTAACGTCCAAAAACTGTATAGACCCCCTAAAAACTAAGAGGGTTGTGCGGCAATATCTTCTCTTTATATATATATAGATATAAAGCACTGCGTATCTTGACAGCGTTATATAAATAAATGATGATGATGATGATATATATATATATATATATATATATATATATATACATACACACATATATATATATATATATATATATATATATATATATATTTATGCAACATAGTGATTATAATTCTAAATAAAAAAGGCAAATCTGTGTACTTTTACTAGACGCCATAATGCAAGTAATTTATTTTCTTGTTTTCTCAATGATTGTGCATGAAGATTGTGTGGAGAAGATTATTGTTCTGCCTGTTATGCTAAAATCCATCAGAAGGGGGCATTAAAACTACACACAACTCGACCTATTCAGGCACCATACATTATTTGTGCTCACACAGTTTGTGCATGTTCTATATAGATGCTAAAAATAACGTAGCACATAGAACTGCAGTTGCATAGCGACTTTAGTACAAACAAAATCATAGTTAATTCTTCTTATAGTCTGGTTTAAGATACTTCATTACCAAAATATTTAGAAAAATGAAAATGATGTTGTTAGAAACTTGACCTCTGTGTATCTTATCATTTTTTATTTATTTCCATGTAAAACATGTTAAAATAGCCTGTTTCCAGTGTCCTAGTAAATGTGTTACCATTTTGTTATACTAGAAGGGGATACAGTATGGCAGTAAAAGACAACTTGGCACTCTGTTATCTGCAGAACAAGTGGTAGTGGTTCTATGAAAGTTTAAATTCTTAGAGTTGATTATTTGTTTATGGCTTGTTTGTTTTACTATTAAGACGTAATTATAAAGAATTTATAAAGCACCAACATATTTCAAATCTCTGTGCAATAAATGGGTGTATACATAAAGCATACATACAACATTGCATAACATATATATACTGTATAAAGACATGTAAAACTTCCAACAGACCTTATAAATACATCTGATAGAGAACAGCTGATCCGAAATGAGCAGGCTCTGATTGAAGCATCTCAGTTGACAGGTAATATCAGCCATCTTAAGGTAGACCCTGTTGTGCTAACATCTGTAAATGTAGACCCCATATATCTAGGGCGTTATTTATCAAAATCCGAATTTTTCTTTCTTATTTTATTAAAAAAAGTCTGATTCAATCAGTTTAATCGGATCAGGGAAAACAATCAATACAATTGAGCAAAAATCCGAATAGTACGTTTTTTCAGATTTTTTCCAGAATCACTCAATTTTTCAGGAATTTTCCTGAAAAGCCTGAATTTTAGGATTTTTGCCCGTAAAGCCTGAAATAGTCAGATTTTTTGCCTAATTCCAGTGCAGACCACAGAAGCTTCCAAATATGATAGGGACCTCTCCCATAGACTGAGATGGCGGGTTTTCAGATTCTGACTTTGGGTATAATAAATCTTGAAAATTAAGATTTTAGTAAAAAACTTGAATTTTTAAAGTTTTTAGCATTCAGACTTTAAAATATACCCCCCTTAAAGTCTGGGTGCTGTAAACATATATATGGGTAAATAGATTGGCTGTGCAAAACAAAAAATGTTTTATAGTTTGTCAAAAATGTCATCTATAAAGGCTGGAGTGAATGGATATCTAAGATAATAGTCAGAACAAAACGTTCTACTTTGCAGTGTAGTTTGTCAGCGACTTCACGCGGGGAGGTACATGAGACATAACATTCTGTTCAGGAGCAAACTAGAAACCTATAGAGCAAAAAGTACAAAGTACACCCATTCAAATCTTACAAAAAAAGAGAAAGGAGCATTAAAAACACTAGAAAGTGAAGAAAATGTAATAATAAAAGCTGCAGATAAGGGAGGTGGAATAGTTGTGATGGATAAACAGAAATATCTTGGGATGTGTAAAATTCTAATAGAAGGCAAAACAACTTATAAAGAACTGAAATCAAACCCTATGGAAGTATTCAATAAAAAATTATATTATATGCTAGACGAAGCTAAAAAAAATGAGATACTAAATTAAACTGAATGGAGATATTTAAAGATCGAACATCCAGTAACTCCAGTCTTCTACTGTCTCCCGAAAATTCACAAAGACCCTATAGATCCCCCAGGGAGACCAATCATATCAGGGATAGGGTCACTTACAAGCAACCTATCCCAATACATTGACAGAATGTTACAAAAACATGTAATCTCCCTTCCAGCCTATTTGAGAGATTCAACTGAGGTTATAAAAACTCTTCAAAGTTTACAATGGGAACCAGGAATGTTGATGGCTACACTGGATGTAAAATTTTTGTATACCTCAATAAGACACACCCAAGGTATAAAAGCAACAGCACATTTTTTGGAAAGTGATCTGTCAATACCAAATATTCAAAAAGAATTTATACTTAAGGGAATCAAATTCATACAAGAACACAATTTTTTTTGGTTTCAGGACAAACACTACCTCCAGACCTGGGACTGCCATTGGGGACAAGGTTTGCTCCAAGTTATGCAAATTTACACCTGGGGTACTGGGAGGAGCGAACCATAGCCCCTCTATTGCAGAAAGATGCGGACCTTGTCCTATGGCGTCGCTATATTGACAATATCATACTGGTCTGGAGGGGTCCAGAAAGCACACTAAAAGAATTTGCCTTGTCCTTAAACCATAAATCATACAGTTCAGAAAAAATACAATTTTTAGATTTAGAAATATACCAAAAAAACTCTCAGATACAATTTAAAACCTATTTCAAAAGTGTGGACGCTAACTATGTATTACCGAACAGTAACCATGGATGGATTAATAGTATCCCCTATAGTCAGATGTGTAGGATAAAGAAAAACTGTAGTGAAGGAAGATAAATGAATAAACAACTAGACTTTATGAGTAAAAGATTTAAAGAAAGGGGATATAAAGAAAATATCATACAGAAATCAAGAGAAAAAGTAAATAATATAGAGAGAAATTACCTCCTAAAGGAAAAAGCACCAAAAGGGGAAGAAGATAAATTGGAAATAATATTTTCAACTACTTACACCCCCCTAGCAGGCGAAGTCAAAAGATTATAAAAAAACATTGGGGTATATTAAAATGTGATGCCGATTTGGTAAATTCTATCCCAGACCAACCAAAGGTGGTGTTCAAATGTGCCAACAATCTACATCAAAAATTGGTGAAAAACTACTGTGAGACTGAAAAAACTAAAAATAAGATAAAAGATTGTATGTGGACAGGTTTCTACCCATGTTCCCTTTGCAAAGCCTGTAAGTATGGTATAAAGAAAAAAAACCTTTAACTCAACGGTAAATAAAAGAGAATTTAAAATTGAACATAACATTAATTGTAGGACAAAAAATGTTATATACAGTCTACAATGCCCATGTGGCCTACAATATGTAGGCACAACTAATAGAGAGTTAAAGGAACGCATTAGGGAACATGTAAATAATATTAAAAAAGGCAAAGAAAATCATAGTGTCTCCAAACATTTTAAGGAACAACATAAAATGAACCCCACAGGTCTAATGTATTGGGGTATAGAGGTAGTAAAGAATCAATGGAGAGGAGGTGATTTAACAAAGAAAACACTACAGAATGAGAGTAAATGGATATATAAGTTAGAATCCTACACACCTAAGGGACTTAATATAGACATCAATCTAAGGGCCTTTTTATAATTAGAATCAGAAGTGGTTACTGTAAAAATAAATATATGTGATCTACATATGTACAATAAAAATTAATATATAAATACGTAAAAAACCCATAAAATTAAAAATCAAGTAGTAATCATATTCTAATAAAAAATGATAATAGATCTGCCATGTGGGTGTGCTATTAGTGGGGATGGGTAACAAAATGCAAAGTGATATAAAGTATATTATTATTATAAGGAAGTTTTAAATGTGATGTATATGCTTGCAACACGTAGATAATGCTTCATACAAAATGTTTTTAAATATATTGCACGAGTAGAAAAGGGTTGCTAAGACAACCGATACTAATCCAGAAACAGGCAGTACTCCGTAGCCGTTGCTACGACAACAGTTAGAGTAAAAGGCGCACTTGCGCAGAGACAATTCTGAAGCCTTGAGAAAGTCTGGCTGAGACGAAATGCGTTGGCTGTGACATCATCCAAGGGGGCCCAGATACCGCACGCTGATTATTCTGGCAAACTAAACATCTCTACACAGCAGAACAAATTTGGTGGAGTTGGGAACACCTTTGGAATGACTTTTATACGTGCAAACTTCAAGATTTTTTTCCTGTGTGTAATTTTAACCTTATAAATATGATTTAATAAATTGTAAAGCATATGTTCCTAGATGCCAAAACGAGTGGAACAGCAACAGCAAATATCCTTAATGCAAGCAAAAATTTAAAACGTCTGTGAGTATAAATATTTGTCAAACACAGGCGGTGGAACAATTTTATGCTGGTAAATGGTTGCAGGGTAATCTAACCCCACAGGTGAAGAAACACTATTAACCCTTAATACACACAGGGGTGTCATATACCTAATAAGGAAAAACGACACTATATACTGCTATTTCTTTTTTACCCCGAGCTTTCAGCGCTGGTTTATCTACACATATTTTCTACTGCCAGATGATGAGCCAGGCCAGAACTTGGTGAGCTGTGTCCCTGAAGGTCTGAGTGAGAAGAAGTATGTTCCAGAGTGTGGAAGCCATCCTGAATGCTGAAAACCCCAGAGAGGGATAAAGTTGTGAATGTGTGCTGTTGAAACGCAGATGAACTGTGTTTCTTATAATCTTTATGTTAGGAAGAGTTGCCTGAATAAACCTGGGTTTATTCAGAAGACGTGGTGTCTTTATGATCCTGATCCTACGCTTATCTCCCTGCGAATTTGCCCTAAAAACTATGAGTACAGGCAACCAGCTTGTCACAATAGCTGTGTTATTATTTTTGGCTTGTGTAAAACTGAGTAAAATTGGCATTAAAAAGGTGTAATGTGGAAAAATACTTATTATACATATTCTGTACATTATATTGTATTGTACCTATGGTAATTTTTGTTAATATCTGTAGTGCAATTACACTTTGTTTCTTTGCTTTTGTTTGAGAAGAGTTTGTCATCTTCTAAAAGTCTCTATAAGTTTCTGGAACTCAATTGTTGTCTTGGTATGATCACAATTGGCTTAATTATCTTTTCTACTCGTATATTCAACATTCCACCTGTTTCATTTGAAAAATACAACCAATTGAGTTTCAATTCCGAATCAAATGGGACAGGTAGAAGTTTTTATTCTCCAAGATCCGCTTCCCATCACAGAAGTGCTTATTTTACTGTTAGCCTTTTAACTTTTTTGTTGAAATCAACCATAGTTAGAACTTTTCCCAACTATGTATCTTTTTCTATTTGAAATAATGTGTTTTTTCAGCCTCTTTTATTCTCTGTGACTAATTGCCATTATCATATCAATATTGTATATCAATTTTTTTTAGGGCTGTTACTGTTGATGCTTTTTTTGTGCATAACAGCTCTGTCTTGTTACTTCTTTAAAGGAACAGTAACACCAAAATCTGAAAGTGTTTTAAAGTAATGAAAATATCATGTAGGGTTGTCCTGCACTGGTAAAACTGATCTGTTTACTTCAGAAACACTACTATAGTTCATATAAACAAGCTGCTGAGTAGCAATGGCGGAAATTGAAAAACGGCTATATGGCACAGGATAAGTAATGGATAACAGATAGCATTATGTTCTACAGATCTTATCTGCTATCTGCTGTGTAACCTGAGCCTTTTCTCATTTGAATGGCTGCCCCCATAGCAACACAGTAGCTTATTTATATAAACAATAGTAGTGTTTCTGAATCCAACACAGCAGTTTTACCAGTGCAGGGCAACACTACAAGATATTTTCATTACTTTAAAACACTTTCTGTTTTTGGTGTTACTGTTCCTTTAATAATTTCAGATTTATTACACATTTACAAGACTGAAATATCCGCATCTAGAAACAGCCCACCATATCCTTTTGTTCCTCTGCCACCATTACTACCAGCTGTAGACTTATGGCATTTGTTAGCATAAATATGTAATATTTTTGCTTTCTCAGTCATTGCTGCCTAGGTATTATCCCCCTATGGTATCTTTCTGATACTCATCCCATGCTTTTTTACTCTTTCTAAATTGGCCTTTCCTTCCATTCCAGTTTTAAGCCTTTGCAGGGGTCATTCTTGCATGGCTACTCATGCGTGACTACATGTAATGTAATTATGCCTTAGTTCCAATGTGCCCAACTGCTCAATATTGCTGTGTGTCAGTGTGCTCAGACTGGAGCTCACACATGTGCACACTGTATAAATCGACCACAAAAACTTAATTATCAATGGTGTGAATGTTCTCTTCATATAGATATTTGTCTTTTTCCCATGTTGACTGATTTCTGTTTTGACATGTCTACTATGACTTATCCTGTGCTTGCTGCCAGCTTTTTAATGTCTGCTTGTTGGTTTCTAAGTTCTGACCTGTTTCATCTGTGTACTGATTTTTTGCATCTTGTACTTTCTGGGCTGCTCTACTGGGTTTACCCTATTTAATTCCAGGTCCAGACTCCCCAGAGGGACTATATGGAGGATCTCTGGCACAGCTGCTAAGTTTATATATCATAGTAGTATTAAAATATTAGAATAGAAAAAAGCAAGTTTTTTAAGTAGTGCTGAATTCATTGTCTTTATTCTTTCCAATTAAGATAAGAAATTTAATCCAGACCAAGTCTTAAAGAAGCTTTACTGTTAATGTACAGTATTCATTTTTAGATTTTTCTAAATCCCTAACGGAATCCAGTGTAATGTTGCTATTGCAATTTTTCATATTGGTAGCTTTTAAAAGTATATTAACCAGATGCAACTGGTTAATGAAAACTGTTGAAAGCAGTGGAAAATGTATTTTTTTTATAAATGAGTAGAAATCACCAGCTACTGCTGTCAAGATATCAAATTGAAATGGTGCAGAATACATGCCGTAATGCAACATTTTATCTAAGAATGTCTGTTTAAATGAGCAAGCTTTTAATTCCAATGTTTTATGAAGATAGGTATTTCATCAATCAAGAATATCTATGTGAAATCCACTATCACACATTAATGTTCTTGCTTCGGAGTTCAAACACTCTGATTATACTGTATATATTTATTACTGAGAAGAACGTGTAACTCTTTGGAGTGGTGTGTAATAGAGTCAACAAGACTAAATTGTATTTGTCTTGAAAAGCGTTTGCACATCTACAGGCCCTCACAGCAAACCAATTAGATGATAACAATCAAGTGTACAATTGGATGAAGTACTATTCATTGTGGATGAAATAACATGTTTTTCCTATTCTCACATATCTAAAACAGATAAAGAAAAATATATCTGTAGTGTAACATAAAATACAATTTAAAGCAAGAAAGGATGACATGAACAGATTAGGTATTTAAACACATCAAAGATTACATTTCAGCAATTTTATTTCACAGTGTTCTTAATGTCTGGCCTCTCAACAACGCGCACACATTCACTTTTGTAAATGAAGCTTAAAGGAACAGTTCAGTGTAAAAATAACAACTGATAAATAGATAGGCTGTGTGAAATAAAAAATGCTTTTAATATAGTTAGTCAAAAATGTAATGTGTAAAGCCTGTAGTGAGTGGATGTCTAACATAACAGAACACTGCTTCCTGCTTTTCAGCTCTCTAACTCTGAGTTAGTCAGCGACTTTAAGGGGGGGGTTACATGGGACATAACAGTGAATTAGCAATTGATCCTCAGCATTCAGCTCAGTTTCAAAAAGCCCATGTACTCCCCCCCTCAAGTCACTGATTGGTTACTGCTTGGTCACCAGGGTAACCAGTCAGGGGAAACCAAGAGAGCTGAAAAGCAGAAGGTAGGGGCACATTTACTATTGGTTGAATATCGAGGGTTAATTAACCCTCGATATTCGACTATCGAAGTAAAATCCTTTGACTTCGAATGATCAAAGGAAAAATCGTTCGAAGGATTTTAATCCATCGATCGAACGATCCCCATAGGCTAACATTGATGCTCGGTAGGTTTTAGTTGGCGAAGTAGGTAGTCAAAGTTTTTTTTAAAGAGACAGTACTTCAACTATCGAATAGTTGAATCGTCAAACGATTTTTAGTTCGAATCGTTCGATTCAAAGTCGAAGTCGTAGTCGAAGGTCGAAGTAGCCAATTCGATGGTCGAAGTAGCCAAAAAAAACCTTCGAAATTCGACATTTTTTTCATTCGAATCCTTCACTCGAGCTTAGTAAATGTGCCCCGTAGTGTTTTGTTCTGTTATGTTAGTCATCCAATCACCAATAGATTACATTTTTGGTTAACTTACTATATTAGAAACATTTTTTTATTTTGCACAACCTGTCTATTTATCCAGTTTTTATTTTTGTATTGAACAATTCCTTTAAGGCCCTATAAAATGTGTAGGAGCCACCCATTATGTCTTACAGCTCATTAATCAAACCCTATGGCATTTAAATTGAAAATACATTACTCAAAATAGATTGTTTGTTTCTGGAGAATCTCTTTGATTATCTGGACTGTTCAACTGGTGGAACTTTGGCCAAATGCCATTCTTACAGCCCTCAGTCAGCTCAAGAGCTCCAATGACTTCTCTGAATAACATTATTATTTTAATACAATCAAGTCTTTAACATGTGATATTGCAAATAAGTTTTGTCTGTTAAAGCATTTGTAAAGACCCCTGGATACTCAATTCCGATGATAATCACATAGACTTGGCAGTGCAAAATGCTTTCTATTTTCAAGTTGAATGGAGTAAATCAATGAAAGGGGATGGGTGTGAGTTTGCCAGATAGTCCAGTATATTTTCAACTGGTGACTTTGATATCAGCACAGGAGGCATTGGCCATTTGGCGTTAGCTGCATGCTTGAGTTGATAGTAGTTCAGTCACACTTTAGCTGTGACATCAAAGTCAGTTTTAACTTGGTCAAAGGATTTAAATATACTGTCTACACACAAATCATCAACTATTTGCATTTCCTGCGGGTGCCAGAAGCTCTGCAAGTCTGGGTTCTTGAAAGGGGAAACCTTTTCATTCTCCCACAATCGGTTGTTCGGGGAGGTCCTCTCATACTGATACTGAGTACCAATGCCGCGTCCCATACTTGAAAAAGGGTCACTATAATGGGAGGTGGGAATGCAAAGTTGTTTATGGTTTCTAAAAACACCTGCAGTGGTACTGTGCCAACATGTTCTGAGGAAATTATAGGAAGCATCAAATTTGTCATATCTAATCCACACTAAAAGATGTTGCAAGGATAAACTGCTATGCTTTCCTGACCAAATGAATGCTTTTGTATCAAAGTCAAATCGGGAAAACCCTTTTTAGATATATATACACTGGAGAATTTGCAAATATATACAATAGTTGCGGGAAGGAAATTATTTAACAAATGGCCACTCTGCATGGTAGCGTTAGAGGCAGTGAGAGCCATGCTTTCATTTGACTGGTTATTTTGGTAAGTATGGGATTCAAATTGGCCCTCAAGTATTGTTGCTGGTTCTTAGTTAAGGAGATACCTAATGTTACAACTCACCCTGGTGGTCTAGTGGTGCGACAGGGACACCCGATGCACCACGGCGGGGACGCCCCACCAGATCACTCCTCTTCCACTCTGTTAAACTAGGGCGTGCGTGGCTACAGTCTTCTTATTTATAGGCTCAATGGCGTGAAATTTAAATGTATTTAAAGGGACAAATTGTATTTCTCAGTGCCTGTTATAGGATCTTTGTGAGTTTTCCTGGTGCTTCTGTGGTGTAAAGCTTCTGTTATATGATACCTGCTGTGACCCTTGCCTGTTTTTGACGATTCTGACTTCTGAAATCCTGACCCTGCCTGGTAAGAAGGGAAGGGACTCTTCTATATCCGTATCCCTCCTGATTGATCTCCTGGTTTGACCCCTGCCTGTCTGACTCCGCTGTACTCTGCCTGCCCTGACCCGGCCTGATTTGACTATGCTTTCTGCCTACACCTTGTACTGTGACCTTCTGCCCTAAAGACTTTCGCTTTACGTTCGTGCCCCTTTGCTCGTCCAGAACCCTTAGCTTGGCACCTCTCTTCATAAGACCTGACAGCATCCGATTAGCCGAGGGCTCCTCCCGAGGTGAAAGGCAGCTGTTAAAGGCAGAAGCAAGAGTCGTGAACAGGGTGCTAAGCATTGGTTCTGGAATTTAGGGTGCCAACCATGACACCTAAGTACTGAAAACAGGTAACCAAAAGGGCTGATTAGGCAGTTGATATTGCAGGGCTTCAGCATCTAAAGGGAATATATGTGATTTTCCCCAATTTATAAGTAGGCCTGAGAAATTACTGTTTGGAGAAATCATTCTAGAGATTCTGCCAGGTCAAAAACAAAAGTACATCATCAGCGTATAACACTATTTTTTCTTCTATAGATCCATATTTACAGCCCACTATCTGCTTATAACAGGGCCCCTCATGGTTAGTAAGCACCTGTCACTAAAATGTTCCTCAGTTAGGCCTTTGCTGCTAGATGAATCCACTTCCACAATGAATGTCATGAACTCAAACACTTTTATTGATATAGCAGCCTCTTGCAGGGAAACAGCTTACAGTCAGACTGGGGCACTGGTTGCAGACAAAGACCTTAGTCACACAATGTTGGTTACTCACACACATACACAGTGTTCTCCCTTCTGAAGCCTCCAGGGCTGCTGTACAGGGGCCCCTTTTTCCTAAGGAACTCTTACCCCAGATTCTCTGCTGGGACCTCACATGTTATGCTCAAGCTCCTTCTGTAGGCTCTCCCCTAACCTACCCCTGAACAGCTAGTGATGGGCGAATCTGACCTGTTTCACTTTGCCAAAAATTCTCAAAACTGCGAAAATTCCCCAAAAGGCATTGAAGTCTATGGCTGTCAAATGTTTTTGGTCGTGCAATTTTTTTTTTCACATATTGGAGTCTATGGGAGTTATTTTTGCTGCAAAAAAATTCACTGTTAACTAATAAACACTCAATTCTCTATGTCTGGTGCACAGTCACCTCAGGGCTCTAGCCCAAACGGTAACCTCATAAAAGACAAATTATTTTAATTGAAAGACCTTCCCCTGTCAAAAAGACAAGGAGATCTTTTGAAAAAGTAATACAAGAATTAGGTTTATGAAAAATATTGTTTTCTTAACCAATTTTTATTTTGAAAAGGAGCAGGTAGCAGTCTTACGTACTCCGTATGAGAAAAGAACCCACAGATTTTTAGCACAAAAATTACTTTCTTTGGGATGAGAAAGTTGGTTGAACTATATATGTAGTTTTGTGTTGCAGTTCTTAGTTCATTCTGCTAGTGATTTATTAATAGTTTCTTACCCTTAAACAGATTCCCAAAGTTGCAGTAAATAGGTATACTTCTGGCAACAGGGAATTATTGCTTCATGGGATTCAATGTTTTGTCAGTTATTCTGTTTAACTTGGTCTTTTACAAATAAAAATTATTTTAAAGGACTTTCACAAAAAAATGAAAATGTAATACAAGCTTCATCATAATGAAATAAGAAGTTTTCTAAATATAATCAATTAAAAATTCTGTACTGTTTCTTAAATAATCAAGTTTATCTTCACTATCCCTCTCTCAGCATCTGTTTCTCTGCATTCTGTCTTCATGAAGGAAGGAGTTGGGTGTCAGATATTCATTGACAGATCCAATATATATTTTAGGGGGGCTCCTTTTGCCTAGAAGGTGTATTAGAGCTCACTCTATTAAAATCACCAGACATCATGTCTCTCTACATGCAGAATTTGTGCAAAAGGCAGTTATTTTGATTTTGTTTGTACTGGAATCAGTTATTTGAGTGAGCTGTAATATATCTGCTAGGAAAGGAAGCCCTCCTATAGGATATATTGGATCTAACTGTCAATGAATATCTGACACCCAAGTGCAGCCAGAAGAGAGAATGAAGAGAAACAGATGCTGAGAGATGGATAGTTTCAGGTGGCCTATCAGCTACCAGCGGGGGAAGTCTGGACCAAGGAGGAAGCTTCGGATTAAAATAAAAGTTTGCGTTAACAGGCAAGGGATCAGGAATAGGGATGTAGCGAACGTCGGAAAAAAAGTTTGCGAACATATTCGCGAACTTGCGCAAAAATGCGAGCGGTTCGCGAACGGTTCGCGAACCCCATAGACTTCAATGGGAAGGCGAACTTTAACATCTAAAAAAGACATTTCTGGCCAGAAAAATGATTTTAAAGTTGTTTAAAGGGTGCAACGACCTGGACAGTGGCATGCCAGAGGGGGATCAAGGGCAAAAATGTATCTGAAAAATCTGCCTGTGTGTGCTTGGAAGAGATAGTGTAGGGGGAGAGCTGTTAGTGATTTCAGGGACAGATGATAGTAAGTTTGCTGGCTAGTAATCTGCTTGATACTGCTCTGTATTGGAACAAAAAAATAAATAAAAGCAGTCCTTACAAGGACTACTGTTATTGCAGCAGTCAGCAGATGAGATCAGAAGCAGGACAGCTGCCCACTGCAGCTACATACAGAGCACTGCAGTAGAAGGTAGATTACTAGCCAGCAAAGCTACCTAAGCTTAAATGTCCCTCAAACCCCTGCAGACTTCTGTCCCTCCAATAACAGAGCAGTATCAAAACGATTACTAGCCAGCAAACTTTCAACTGTCCCTGAAATCACTAACAGGCAGCAGCTCTCTCCCTACACTATCTCTTCAGCACACACAGGCAGAGTGAAAAAACGCTGCAGGGCTTCGGTTTTTATAGGGAAGGGGAGTGGTCCAGGGGAGAGCTTCCTGATTGGCTGCCATGTACCTGCTGGTCTGGGGTGAGAGGGCAAAAAAAAGCGCCAACAATGGCGAACTCAAAATGGCGAACGTCGCGCGACGTTCGCGAACTTCCGGCGAGCGCGAACACCCGATGTTCGCGCGAACAAGTTCGCCGGCGAACAGTTCGCGCCATCCCTAATCAGGAATAAGAGTAGTCAAATCCGGGCCGTAGTTCAATAGGCAGGCAGATAATTAGCAAAGTCAAAGTTCAGGCAGGGTCAAAAGTCCAGGAATACAATAAACATGAATGTGGGAACACCCATGAATGCTGGAAACAAATCCTATAGTCTTATATTGAACCGGCGTTCTGGGTGTCCTTTTATTTTGAATTTAGCTCCAAAACACAGTGTTCTGACATCATGCATTTGCACACTGACGGCAACGCAATGACCATTAGCGCTGCCATCTTGGATTTGCCATGGCTGGGAGCTGGAGTGAATATAAACTTGATTATTTCAAAAACAATGCCAAATCTTTCATTGATTGTATTTAGACTGTTTCTTATTTTAGTATGATGATGCGTATATTACATTTTCATTTTCATGATAGTTCCCCTTTAAGTTGGAGTTTAAAAATAGCTGGAGGGCCACAGGTAGAAAATGCCTGATCTCAAACAATGTTTCTCTTCATCAGCTACAGAACACCTTAGGGCTACATGATCAGGCAGCCTTTGAGTTCAGTGATCATATGATTCTTTAGTCTTTAGTGGTTTACTGAAAGGCTTGAAAGAGGAGGTTTCAGTCATTGTACAGAAGACAATTCAATGCCCTATTTCAGGTTTGTTTACAATATTGCTTAATACAAGGGGTGTTTAAAATTGTAGCCTAATAGCCTAAGGTATAGTATAGTATAGCTTGTTGTTTAACAGTCATTATCATCATTCTTCCTCTATCACGTGTTCTGTGAAAACTGTAATTGACTTCCATTTGCTAGAATTTTAATTGTTACAGTATTTTGATATTTTCAATGCAATATTATTATCAGTGTGTATATTGGTGTGTATATGAGCTTACACATTACTACCATTACTATTTTTACTTATGAGCTTACACAAGAGCTTGCATGTTAAAGCTTAAAATAATTTAAGTGAATTAAGCCCATGCCCTTTGTTATGAATAGATTTTTTGCTATGCAGGTTGAATTGCAAGCACATGGCATGAACATTGCATTTTTTATTCAAACATTGTAGATTTTAATGGGCCCATTTCACATTTATTTTCTTAATAATTGCAAGTCTTCATCAGTGAAGCACATCATATTAACATAGTGTATATATACTTTAGATTTTACTATGTTTTTCTGCTGCCTGTTCTAACCAGCAGAATGATGATGTATAATAATCTAGCACAGAACATTTTAGAAGCTGCCTATAGCCGTACATCTGTCTCAAGGTCTATAAAGTTTGAAAAGAAACTGGAATTATGTTGCATCAATTGGATGGCAGGTTCTGTACCCAAATGTCAACCTAGGATAAGCTAGTGTGGCTTGAAAAAAGAATCTTATTGATTGGAATGGTGACCCCTGCATCAGTCTCAGCATGTCTATAAACAAAGTGAAGCCTAAGACATGCTGTAGACCTAATGAGCTGAAGCCAATGCCTAGCCAGCATGTTCCTTCTGTATTTATTGTCTGACACTGCATTTCTCTGGTTCACTTGGCTAAGAGGTCATATTATGCTTAGTGCCATCCCAAAGCAGTAAATGCTGACTCTGTACCTTTCAAAACGATTTAGAACTGGCCAAATCTTAGTTCACATGATCTGAACTGTATTTGTTCATAATTGAACCTATTTCCCAGGTGCTGGAGTTTTTTTATTCTGCTCAAACGGGAATTCTGCCTGTTAGTTGTTTTAAAAAACGAAAGATACTAATTTTTTTTTTTATTAAAAAGACTGCAGTGTAGATATCCAACCCACAACTGCACCCATGTATCTATTTGCAGGCAAGTTATTAACAATCTCAAAGTTACTACAGTTACAGCAGACAAAAGTCTAAAAAATTAGGCACTTGTGCTGTTTGGAAAAGCATATGGGATCCGTTACCCAGAAAGAGCCGAATTACACACTATTTTGGAATAATCCAAATTTTAAAACATAATTTCCTTTTTCTCTGTTATAATAAAACAGTAGCTTATACTTGATCTAAACTAAGATATAATTCATCTCTTTTGGAAGCAAAACCAGCTTATTGGGTTTATTTAATATTCTTGAATTGAATAATGGTTTCCATGATTTTCTAATAGACTTAAGGTATGAAGATCAGAATTATGGACCCGCTATCCGGAAAAGCCCAGGTCCCGAGCATTCTGGATAACAGGTCCCATACCTGTACCTGTGCTTCATAAACATGTTTAGATGTCTGAATACACTCTTTATATGTTTTATAAGGATTGTACAAATTTACTCCATCGAAAAAATGCTTTTGTGTTAAAAATGTCTACCAATGATTGTTTGCTATAAACAGGCCCGGATTTGCGGCAAGGCCGCATAGGCCCGGGCCTAGGACGGCAAAAAAATAGTGGTGGCATGCCGCCCAGCCGCATTATGGGGACGTGTGCAGCAGCTGCAAGTTGGGGGAGGTGAGGTGGGCGCTAGGACCGCGCGGCCGCCTGGTCGGACCGCGCAGCCTAGGGGCGCCCCTCATTGAAATCCGGCGCTGGCTATAAATAGGTTTAGGGTAACCTTAATAATGATTTGGTCATTGCTTTACAGATTTACATATTTAAAGTGATTTTATTCTGTGTTTGCTTTGTGCTGTTCAGCAGCAATAACTGAACACAGTCTGCCACAAGCTTAAGATGTTGGGTATAATGTTATTTGAGGAGCCTAGATCTGTTCAAGACTGGGCAATTTTCCAGCAGATAACAAAATGTCCTGCTACTAAAATGAGGGAATTTCAGGGGTTAATTTGTTCTATTTTTTGCTCATCGTGTGGGTCAGATAAGATTGAGGGTTGAGTTCAAATGCAAAGGAAAATATAATCATAGTTACTGGAACCAATGGAAAAGGGTTGTTGTTAAAAAATGGCGACTCACTCAACCTGCTTGCTATTCTAAACTAGTTTAAATGTACAGGGATGAATACAATCTCTTTCTGAACCTTTACACTTTTGCTGCATAGATTATTAATATGTTAAAATGTATAAATCTGTAATTCCCATGATTAAGCCTTGTGTTGCAGGAAATCAGATGTTTATCCCCAAAAGTTATCATTTGGACATGATATATGAATATATAGCAGTTGACATCTTAATTAAATGTACACTTTTGTACTGGAAATTCAGAATCTTACACTGTTATGATCACAAAGCCATTTGAAGTAGAGTTTGCAAAAAACAGCCTTACCTATATGGAGAAATTGATGCTTAAAAAAGTTGCTGATATTATAAAATTAAATGTAGTTTTGCCTTAGAGTTGTGTTGCCTTAGCTTTATACTGAAACACCAAGTTGAATATTATTAATGTTTGGTGCTGTATGGGTCTCTTGTTTAAAAGTCTGTTCTGTGTTTAAGATTCCCACAGTATCTGATGTTCACGGGGTCCCTCCCTATTCCTGAGGTAGGGTACAGTGCTGGTGGGTAGAGGTTATTTATCCCAGGCTCCCCGGAGCACATCCATCTGGTTCAGCAACTGAAGGCCAAAGAGAAAGGACCACCCCTTGCCATAAGTGTGTCAGGAAGTGGTGATAAGCCTGAGGGTCAATGATATAGATATGTTAATAAGCAAAGCTAGACACATAATGTGGGGCAGATTTACTAAAGGGCAAAGTGGCCGTCACTAGCGAAAATTACCCAGAAATCTCATCCGCAAGGACATCACCAATTTACTAATAGGTGTAGATGACAATTCGCTAGCAAAGGTTCGCGACCTATTGTCAGGCGCATTTTCACACAGGAAAACGATTGTTGTGCAAATTCACTTGTGCGAATTTTACAGAATATTACCTCTTTCACCAGAGTTTCCTTCGCCACCTTAGACCTGCCAAACTGATAAGATGAAGCTTCATCCTCCTCAAATCTTATGTCAGTGACATCATATCCTGTACCCTGTAAGTTGTAAAAAAAACGCTGGCGTCTTTTACTTTTTCAAAGTGGGATTGCCTTCAAAAGTCCTTTAACCAATTTGAGGTGCATGCCACATTTGTTTTAGGGTGGGGTCATGTCTAGGGCGATCTCTTTAATCTTTATTCTGCTTCCTTGGACATGTGTAATAATAAGTAGCCACTTTAAACATTTTAACTAACATCTTTAATAAAGAAGTCTATACAACCTATATATACCAGCCCTATTCAAATTGACCTAAGCGTAAGAGTACTAACGAAGTTTCGCTAGGCAGAAATTAATGCTACTGAAAGATCGCTATGAAAAGCTGAAATTGTGATTTATGGGCTTGGCTGGTGAAATACCACCTGGGTGAAAAACCTAGGTATGATACATATAGTATAATATGCTGTAAGGAGGAGAGAGGCAACATTTCACTAATATGGTACAAAAAACAGAATGACGAAAATAATTACTCCACAATTACTGCTGCTAATTGTGAGTTTAAAAGTAAACCATTGAACTGGTTTCCATACATGGCTTCATTAGTTTGCCTTATTTTTGGTGAAACACTAAAGCTTAATCTAATGTGTTACTATTGGTCATGTGAGATTAGATTAGCAATTGCTGTGGGACAAAGGATTTTTAGTGACACTCTAGTATATAACACCACAAATATAAAAGAGGCTGTACATTTTTTTCCCAAATCACTGTACTCTACTTGTGATTGTTTTTCAACTGACTTGGGTAAAAGTTATTTCTACCTTATCTGACACAGATAGAGTTGAATCATACAATAGCTATATGTAAGCAAGGCTCTGTTTGAAGAGCAGTTTTCATTTTTTTTTAACAAGAAGCATTCTGTTGCTAAAATGAAAACAACAGATCCATATTTATATATTCCCATGGACTGATATGCTCCTTCAATTAGTGCAACTTGTTTATTACATAAAAAATACCACTATATTAAACTATATTAAAATTAAACCCTGTCTCAGAACAATCAATGCTTTAATGCAGAGATGTTATACTTGCAGCCTTTGCATACCCTGAAAGCAAAACCCTTTGGTTTGTAGTTGAAACTAAACAGGATACCAAAAAAAAATCTTTAAATGTATCTGTAAGTCAAGCAATGCACAAAACGTATGATGTAGTGCAGGGCTGTTTAACTGGCGGCCCACAAACCCCCCCTTGTGTGGCCCCCACATGAAAGTCTGCCTGCTGTGTCTGCTGTAATCTCCCCTGTATTGTTCACACTTGTGACCAGGGCCGGATTTACATAGCGGGTGCCCCTAGGCCCACTGCCATTCATCACCCTTGTCCCCTCCCCTTTTCATCATCGAGACCAGAGCAATGGGGATTTGCGCATGGGAAATGAAATAATATTGTATTTCCTGTCCATCCCAAGTGTTTTTGAACCAATGTGGATGTGGTTGGGCAGCATCCTGCCACCCTAGGCCCGGGCCTAGGTGGCCTTTCCACAAATCCAGGCCTGGTAAGGTTGCCACATTTTCTGGAAAAAAATACCGGCCTTCCTATATATTTATCTTTTTTCCTTATTAATAACATTGGGATTAACCATCATTTTTACCGGCCAGGTGGGTAAAATACCAGCAAGGTGGCAACCCTAGTCGGGAGGTATGTTATGTATATGCTGCCAAGATATTCCATAGCAGAGCGATTGAGCAATTAGACATTATTCAAAATAGTGTCTGAACCTATGAAAACAGCAACTAAGCTCCCAATCACCTTCAGACACTTAGCCTACCTGTGTACTTTTGGAGTGAAGGAAACTGAAGTACCCCAGATGTACTCAACAGAAGCACAGGGTATCATATTACTAAATGGAATAAAAAACGTACTCCCAAAACGGCAAAAGCTGACCAAGTTTTGTGCTATCGTTTTGGCAAATAGGATCCCTATAGAAACTAGCAGGCTGTTGGACCCATAGCATACCTCCCAACTGTTTTTAGAGGGACGATCCCTTGACAGCTCAACCTGCAGTCCCTCATTTGGACTGGAAAGGCCTGATTTTTTTCTGCACTGAACAGGTAGAAAAAGAAACCGTGTTTCTAACTTAATTGGCTTTTGGCAGAGAACCCAGAATTTTGAGATAAGCAAATAAGTAATTATAACAATATAAAATAACAGGTCCCTTGGGAGAAGTTAGACTAACCACTTAAAGGGCAATTCACCTTCATTAGCAAAACTGTAATAACTGAAAAACAAAACCCACAGAAATATGTTCAGACTTTCATAACCTGCCAAATTTTGTAAAATTAACATGGTAATTAGGAGGTGTGGCCACAAAAATGGGCATGGTCAAAAAATTCAACTTTTTTTGTCCCTCTTTTTATTTCACAAATGTTAGGAGGTATCAGGCATGCCATAGTATTTGGTAAAACTTAATTTGCAATTAAACTCTCAACGAAAGACTATTATTGGCAATTTCTACAAAGCTTAAACGTCGCCCCACCTGTCCCGCAGACTCTTCTAGACAATTGTCTCACTGTGACACCCTCACAACTGCAGGCATTCTTTTGTCCCACTCTTCCCACTGAAATGTCCAGACTAGCTCCGCCTCTTCCCATTGTTCGGTCATGTGATCATTCAAAGCGCACAACTGCATGTAACCATTTGGATCCAGGCAGCATCACCCTTTCCCTACACTAACATAAACTACGTGTTAGTCGCCACGGAGCAGCTCTGCACTTCCGCATTCAAAGATCGATTAGTCAGGGCTGGGAGGGTTTGTAGCGCAAGGCCAATCGAACCTGTAGCTCAGAGACAGAGGGAATGGGATAGATGTTGCAAAGGCAGGATGTTGGACTTTGCAATATTTGCTATAACTTTTCTACTGATTCTGGTGGGAGCTGTTCTGTATCTTTAACCGGTAAGAGGAGCTGCTTCGCCGCGGGCAGTTACTCACTTTACTATGTTATAGAGAAGATGTTAAGGGGTCTGCTTGCCGCCCCTAACATCTTGCCGCCCTAGGCCCGGGCCTAGGGGGCCTCTCCCCAAATCCGGGCCTGCTTGTGACACCTCTATTGTTCAGATCCTAAAGCCCTGTACTGTTCACACCTGAGACCCAGACTGAAACTGCCCACATTGTTCACCTGTTCACACCTTATTCAAAATGCTAATGGGGCACCAGCACTGTGTCACTGTATGTAGTACATATTAGACTGAGAGCTTTCCTTGTCTCCTGCTCTGTTCTGCCTTCCCTGTGCTCCCTGTGTGTGCCATACTCTGCCTTCCCTATGCTCTCTGTGTGTGCCATACTCTACCTGCCCTTTGCTCCCTGTGTGCCATACTCTGCATGTGTGTTCCCTTCTCTGCCTGTGGAACATAAGACAGATATTTGTTCTGGGGATTTGTTAGAATTTGAAAATTGTTGTTAGGGGCCCTAAGGTGTTTAATCATGTGCTTGGGGTGTTGTGTTATCCACAGGGGAGGAGGAGGAGGTGGCATATGGATTTATGGATATGTCTTTATATGACAACATTCTTCACATATGAGTGATAAGTGATATCCCTGCAGTACCAACCATTTGGTTTTTGGTGTGGTACCACAATTATTGTGGACATTGTTTTGTGGTAACATGGAAGTTGTTTTAGGTGGGTGTGGTTTAAAAACAATGAATGGTCAACACTAGCTTCCAAAATTCCGGGCCTCAATACCACAGAAGTTGGACAGCACTGATGTAGTGCAATAAAATTTAGAATGAACTGTCCATTGATAAACCTAGAACAATTTTAAAATTCAAGTCATTTGTTTACTTTCCAGTCAAAGCCCTTGTGTGTTTTTTTCTCATTGCACTGACACACAGGCCACTTATACAACTACTCTGAAATTCCCTTGTGGATTAACCTGATAGTGAAGACTATCCAAGCACATAATAACAACTTATGCATTAGGCATGAAATGTGGGTTCTAAACAATGTTGTATGTTATGTTAAGGCTTTTGACAGTGTGATATGCTTGGAACTAAAGGGCAGCATTAGGTTACTCCAGTGAGGGCCCGGTTATGGTCAGCACCCGGTTATGGTCAGCACCCACTGGTGCTCCTTACCCTGCACATCTGAATGATGTTAGCCTCTCCACCCACCCCTAATAAATATAGCACTTTTTGCCAGTGGGAGCTGTGTTTCTTGTATGTGTAGCGCTCAAAGTGAAAAAACATGGTGGACACAAATATTTTTTACTGGTTCACACAAGCAATATATACTTCATTAAATGCATTATGTTAAATACATTTTATTTATAAGTGTTACTAGCCCTTTAAACATTCTAAGGTCACATTAAAGTTTAAACAGGATTTAAATCTGATTAATGTTATGTAGGGCTTATGTAAAAAATAAAATCTCTGCTGTTCATTCTTATCCATAACACATGTATCAATATTTTTAGCCTTACTGTAAAGTTGTCCTAGTACTAACCTTCTAATTATGCCGGAAAGTGAAACCTTTAAATATGTTTGGAATTTGCCAAATAATATATTAACCATTGGTTATCATGCTGCCAGCTATGAACTGTCAAGCTACTTGCTCCATCAAATCAGATATTCCTTGCAGGAACAGATGTATCTATATCCTCTGTTTTTAGAACTCCAGTGAATAGTGCAAGCCGCCAGCAGCAAGATAAATGTGAATGTTTTCCGACCTCTGCATCAGAGCATGAACTGAATGAGAGTGATTGCCTGACAGGTTAGTATGCCTCTACTGCTTTATTATTGACCTGATTGAAAAAATTGGATTACTCATTAACGGTAAATGACTTTGCACTAACTTTCAACTGGCCTTTATTCTTCCAAGCTGAAGAAATGGAAGACCATGAGCATTGCGTGGCTTTGTTCAAGCCAGAGAGACATGTAAAGAATGATGTGAGATATACAGTAACCCTGCTTTGAAGATTGTGGAATTAGAAAAGGTAATAAAGGAATGTTTAGCTCACAAGTTCTACAAGGTACTGCATATACAGTGAGTGCAAACGTTGATATCTCATAGCACAGCATCATTATCATATTGATGTTATACTACCAAGAGTACATGATTGGACATTATGAGCCAAATATTTAGATAAAGTTTGCTCAATCTGTGATTGAGCATCACATGCATTTAAGTGCATGTTCTACAGATAAAGCATTGGAGAAATTTTAAAAATGGTCATAATACAGCCACCTTCTGATCCGATATGAGTTCTAGTTTTTTTTTCTCAAATTGAAAAATCTGGAATAAATTATATTTCTCAAAAATCTTGGTTACTAGTTTATCTTTGAAAAAAATATAAGATTGGGAGAAAATAATTGATTGTATCAAAACTCACTTCATGCCATTCATCTGTATAAAAAGCGCAAAAAAGAAAATAGCATGAAAGTCCGTAAATAACAAATCCCCATTTCTTTTCAAGTTTTCAAGATATTTTGACTGATACAATTTGAAAATTCAAGTTTGGAAATTTGGATTGGAATTCATGGGGGCATGTTTACTAAAAGGGTGAAGTGGCCATCGCTAGGGAAAATTCTCCAAAATGACACTTCACAGGGACATTGGCAATTTACTAAAAGGCGTAGAGGACAATTCGCTGTCTAAAGAGCTCAGCGCTAACGAAGTTTCACACACTCCAGATGAATTTTAGCTCAGGTTAACGATTGTTACTCCACAAACACATCATAATGCAAACTTTCCTCTACGGTACCCTTTTCTTCTGCTTATATCTGGCGGACTGATAAGATGAAACTACATCCTCAACAATCATATGTCAGTGACATCATATCCTGTATGTGAAAAGTCATAACTAAAGACAAAACGCTGTCATTTTTTCATCTTTTGGGATTTTGTTTAAAAGTTGTAACTGTTCTATATATATATATATATATATATATATATATATATATATATATATATATATATAATTCTTGGAATCATTAAGCATCATGAAATACAATGGCATTCTTCCAATCGGCACTATACATTGAAATCTGCGATTGATATATATAAAATAAGCGGCTTAATACATTTCTTTAGGTCTGCAAATATTTACAATATTTAGGGTACAATTATTTTTGTTATATATTGCTCACACCCCCCGAACCCTCCGCTTTACACTATTTCTCCAAATAATGCGAATGTGGTTCACTAACCGATCCTGTTTGGTGGCCCTGGTGCAGCGCCCCGAACCCTCAGCAAAGGGGAGACATCAATCCTTCAAACCAATGAATGGCATGCACGTAACGGGACTCCAGGAAGCAGTACATTTTCAGAAAGCTTTTATTACACAAACATATTCAGGGTTTTTTCTATTGAAATATTTATACCATATAAGAGCGAGCTTTCAACAAATGAAATTGGTATTGCCTATTGTAATAAAGTGGGTTACTCACTAAAGTTATAGCAAAGTAATTTTTATCTAGAATATATTAAGAAACCTATGTATTTTAAAATGGGTCAGAGATCATGGCAAGAAATAAACAGTTAAGCTATTATGATTCCCCAATGTACTTATGTTAAATCACTGCAGTTGCTAGGCAGCAACTTGATCAGTTATTATTAGTTTGAATAGTGAATATTTTATCTATTCCTCGTACACTCCCTTTGCCATTTGCCATATTTTATATTCGGTACCAAATCCACGTGGTTTTTTACAGTGAATATAGAGTCATGTTGGTTTAATTTTTCTGATGTTTAGTTAGACTCCAGACAAAGAGCTTGAAGAATTTACAGCAAGTCTACTTTTTGAGGATGGCAATGAATTAAATAGTAGTGATGGGCGAATAAATTCACCAGCGAAAAATAGCCAGTGTCAAAAAATTTTTGACGTGCATTGGAAAAGTCGTTCACATCAAAACTGCCGCGTGTCAACATTGACTTTAACATGGGCGTTTTGCAAATTCCGCGAGAAATTGTTTTCGAAATTTTTCGGCGAATAGAAACGGATAAATTCTCCCATTACTATTAAATAGCTGACAAAGGTAAGACGGTGCTCACTGCTTTTAGTGAAAATGTCACACAAAGCAGTGAGCTGCAACTAAGTTGGAACTCAAATAGTGGCTTGCCCATATTAGTAAAATATAACTGCCAATATGTATTCTATCATTAGTGATGGGCACACATAGATCTGTTGATTTTTTTGGGGAGGTCTCCAATTTTGTGCCATTTTTTGTTTTAAACGAAGGCCCTTTGACACTTCTTTTTTGTTTATTTTGGAGACTCTGTCGACAAAAGACTGGGAATAGTTGGTCAGTGGGATTGTAAAAAAACCTAATGGGCCAACTTTATTCCATGGGTATGGCATCTCTAAATAAATGACAGCATTAAATTAGTGACAAAGATCCCTAAGTTGTTCAGTTACAGTGGACAGACCCCTTATCTGTTAATTTTCATTTTATTGGGCTACTAAACATTTAGGGGGCATATTTATCAAGGGTGGAATTTCGAAATTCAAATTCAAAAACACCAACCGAAATGAAGTCGAAGTTTTTTTTGGTTGAATAGGTCTGTTTTCAATCGAATAGGTCCGTATTCAGCGGAATTCAAATCTTACGAATGGAAGAAATAGCGCATTCGATCAAATTCGATTCAAAGTTTTTCCCAAAAAAAACGTATGTTTTTCAAAGTCCACCAATAGACTCCAAATGGGTCCTAGGAGGTCCCCCATAGGCTAAAACAGCAATTCGGCAGGTTTTAGATGGTGAATGTTTGAAGTTGAATTTTTAAAGAGACAGTACATGATAAATTTCGATATTCAATTTTTTTAAATTCTTTTCAAATTGGAATAGAATTTTGACTATTCCCTAGTCAAAGTACACAAAAGAATAGCTCGAAATTTGAATTTTTTTTATTCGAAAATTCACCTTGACCTTTGATAAATCTGCCCCTTAAATAAAACCAGTTTCCTAGCTTAACAATTGTTTTTGAATATTTCTTTTCCAAATATATATTTGGTTGGAACCTGTATTTTACAGGCACTAGGCCTTTCTATGACTACAGTACATAATTGTTTCATAGTGGAAAAACTATGCACCAGTGATTAATTCTGTTGTATACAACAAACGCTATGAAATGACATCAGCACTGTCAGGGAAACCCATAGGTCCACAAACGGTTTGCAATGTGTTCGAGAAACGATAACTTTTAGTTCCTCAAAATGTCATAATTGTAATCAGTTCTTAATTTAAAATGTGTCTACGTTTTCTTTTTGTTGGACTGTAAAATTACTTTTAGTGCCTGGCATTATCTATACTTTGGTCATGCTTTTATTTGACTTTGCCATATAATTGCACTACAATGTTTTTATGCGTGTTCTACTAAGATAATTATGTTCTGACCTATATTTAAATGTATTCCATTCTTTTATTCTGTATTGTGACCTATTTTTACATATGTCAGTCTTTGATGGCTTGACAGCATATAATTTTTACCCTGCTTCAACAAATAAAATAAAATTTGGCCAAATTCGAATCGTACGAATCAAAGTAATAGCGCATTTGATCAAATTCAATTCGAAGTCCACCAATTGACTCCATATGGGTTCTAGGAGGTCCCCCGTAGACTAAAACAGCAATTCGACAGATTTTAGATGGCAAATGGTCGAAGTGGAATTTTTAAAGAGACAGTACATAATACATTTTGATATTTGAATCGAAGGAATAACGCATTCGGTCTAATTCAATTCGAAGTTTTTCCCCCAAAAAAACTTTGACTTTTCAAATTCCACCAATTGACTCCAAATAGGTTCTAGGAGGTCCCCCATAGGCTAAAACAGCAATTCGGCAGGTTTTAGATGGTGAATGGTTGAAGTCGGATTTTTAAAGAGATAGTACATGATAAATTTCAATATTCAAATTTTTGAATTTTTTTCAAATTCAAAATGAATTTGGACTATTCCCTCGTCGAAGTACACCAAAAATAACTGGAAGTTTGAATTTTTTTAATTCGAAAATTGATAAATCTGCCTCTAATATATTAAATCAAAAGGATATTAATTAATGGCGGAAAACTAGAGTTGCTTGTATTATTTTGAACTTATTGCTTTTTTTACCTCATACAAAAAAAATTCAAGCTTTTTATTTTTTGAAATAAGGCACAAGGAAAGAAAATCAATCAGTGCAACAAAATGCAAACAAGAACAAGGGACTGATTTCGTAATGCATGAGTCTCCAGGAATCCATGCAATAATAAATCAGCCGCTACACTCTCTTGTAATTTTTAAACAGTACAACATAAATTATGCATTTTTAAGTTTTTTTTTAAAGATTTTTGTACACTTTATTTACATTGTAAAAATAAATTTGTTTTCACTACTATGGGTTTTTAATATTGAAGAACAAAGTAAAATGTTTCACCTTCCTGCCAGCCCTTGGACACTCACATTGGGAAGAAGCTCTCGATGTAAATGGCCATGTTGTGCAGAGAGCATGCGTATGAGCTTCTGACGTTACGTGCATGCACATAATGAGCAAGTTCCAAAAACCTGGCTGTCTGGGTGACGTCCAGTAACTAATCAGGGGAAACCAAGAGAGCTGCAAGGCAGGAAGTAGTGTTCTGGCTATTATGTTAGACATCCAGTCACTCCATTTACGTTTCACTGATAAAGAAAATCAAAACAGTTAGTCTGTTGCAAAGATATCAGCAATGTAACTCATACATACAGGAGCAAAGAGGCCAAAAACTCTATTGCAGTCAACATGCTCAATTGATCTGCTTTCCCCCATAAAGAAATTACACAAGGTAACATTTGCCAAGTTACTTTGTTATCAAGCAGATGCAAAGCTTCATATTTTGATAAAAATAACTTTTTTGCTGCCTCTTGAATTTTTCTGAAATTGCTGTTTGCAATACCAAGATCGAAGTTGCCACAAGGCAGTTGTTAGGTAAATAGTCCTCTGGCTTATGCTCTATGGAATTCCACGATGCGACGGGTGCCGACACATCGCCATGCGACGAAACGCATGCAACGTGTCAGATGTTTTGAAGAAACAGGAAGTGAAGGAGAATCGCATGTAAGAACTACATTTATCCGACTGTCAGATGAAAACGCAGCGTGCTTTCACACGCGATGAGCACCTGTCGCATCGTGGAGTTCCTCCCTTAAAGCTACAGAGCAGCAAGGTGTTAGTGCAAAAGAAGCTCTTTGATCCTTATCTGCACTGGAATAACTATAGAGGAAGCTGACCCCGCGGGAGCCCCCGGGGAAAAGGGGGGGCCGGACTGCAGGGTCTGTTTCCTCAACAGTGTTGAAATCACCCTCCCCACCGCTTTCTTTTTCTTTAAATTGACACGATTCCGCCTTAGCAAGCACAGGGTGGTGTTGCGCGCAGGAGTTCCTATGCTCACTGGGCCCTTTGAATATTTTTCTGGTGGGGATCCAGCGCTCTGTTGTTACTCCCCTGCTTATCTGCTCTATAGTAGAAGGAAGTTACAGGGCTCACAGTAGGGATACAGTGTATGTGTATCAGGTAATTTACCATTACTATTACTATTCCCGATCATGTGTTTCCCAAATCAATTCCAAATCACAGCTATGCATTGGCTTTTTAAAAAATGCCTTGTGCTGTCTCCAGGGTAAAATCACTGCCATCTGACAGAATGCCTGTCCTCAAGAGAATATACGCCCAGTTACAAATGAATGTCCATCTATGTTCATGTCAATTTGAAATGACATCTTAGTCCCCACATAGTAGCACTGCAAGTACACTTCTGTGCATAGCGGATATAAATTGTGTTTGATCACCTGCTACTGGGACTTTGTCAGCCTGTCAGTGCCTGCTGAATCCCTGAAGAAAAGCCAGATCACTACCAGTGTCCGATCAGTGAACAGCAATACCAGTGTTCCAAACACTTACTTTGTTAGGGAATTACTAATTCATTTGTGCTGTCAACAGCTCTCTCTGTATTTATTTATTAAAGAAAGCAGCAACATGGAATTTTTTTAAAAAATGACATCTATAACCTCTTTTAATGAAGGGAAATATGGGGTATTTCATTATGGATTATAGGCATTTAGGAAAAAGGCATTTACTAGTACAGTTAGGGGCATATATATCAAGGGTCGAATTTCAAATTGAAAAAACTTCGAAATTCGAATTCAAAAAGACCAACCGAAATTAAGTCAACGTTTTTTTTGGTACACAAAAGATAGCTCGAAATTCTAGTTTTTTTCATTTGAAAATTCACCTCGACCATTGATAAATCTGCCCCTTTGTGATTGTTTCTCTGTGAAAATCTACTAATTTATACTTAAAGGACCAGCAACATAAAAAATTTTTTAAAATAATTTCTTTGTAACTGAAAAAAAAACACCAATACAGTTTTAACTTTTAAATCGCAAAGCTTTTATTAAGAAATTACTTACCGATTCTCTGCATACGCTTCTCTTCAGAAACGGCTACAGGGCGACGATCCATCATGCAGCGCTCGATTTCTCCTCCCTGGCTATCTCCTATAGAAGGCAGGGAGGAGAAATCGAGCACCGCACAATGGATCGTGCCCTGTCCCCGTTTCTGAAGAGGAGCGCATGCAGAGAATCAGTAAGTATTTTTTTTTTTAATTTTATTATGTTACTGGTCTTTTAAGCAACAGATTTAAATCAAATTAAATGGCATATTAAAGAATCTTACCAAACTGGTATAGATATTTAAGTAAGTATTGCCATTTTACATCTCTTGCATTTTACCACCATTTCTTGATGGTCTCTGTGTTTCTAAAACTCCCATGAACTCGAAATTCAAAAAAAATTACCAATTGAAATTTATTAAAAAATTTTTTTTTTTTTACATTTAGGTGAATAGGAGCGACCTGCAAACTTGAATCGAATTTGAATCAAATTCGATCGAATTAGAATCGTGTTTTTTCACAAAAAAAAAATTGATTGTAGGAGGTCCCCCATAGACCAATACAGCAGGTTTTAGATGGTGAACAGTCAAATTCAAATTCTTAAAGGGACAGTACATGATACATTTCGAAAATCAAATTTAGATTTTTTTTTTAAACTCGAATCGAATATGAACTATTTCCTAGTTTACACTAAAAGAAACTCGAAATTCGAATTTTAAAAAATTCTAATTTTCAATTCGATCCTTGATAAATCTGTCCCTAACTTTAACAGGAACAAGTGTGGAAGCAAAGGACAAAACTCTTGTCTGTTGTCTCATGTGACCTAACTTGTTTGGTTTGTTTGTGTGCACCGTGAATCCTAGAATCCCAGGGGGTGGCTCTTATTTTTTAAAATGGCAGTTTTCTATTTATGATTACGCAATGGCACATACTACTAAAACAGTATATTATTATGAAAATGGTTTATTTACATGAAGCAGGGTCATACATATCAGCTGTTTTCTGCGATATCATTTTATAGAGACCTACATTGTTTAGGGTGTATTGTTTTCCTTCAATACCTGGGTTATCTCCCTGGGATTTTTTGATATGCACTACTAACCATGAGCTCTTAAGGTTTAAATAGATAGCACAATGGTTTATAATTTCAGCCCTCTTAAAGAGATAGACTTGTAGATATGTTTTTGGCTGAAACGTGCCTTGTACTGCATGTACATCACTGCTGATGTTGTCTATGTTATGAAAAGGGCAGACTGGAAATAGTAGCCTGGAAATAGTATATCTTTTCTTCACAAGTCTGTATGGTTGCACTCCTCCACTCCTCAAATTTATATCTTAATTTAATTTAAAAGTTTAATTGTGTTCCTATGCAAAGGAGAGTCTCTTAGCTTCAAAGAGTAAGTAAATTGTATAGAGTAAGTGCATAGCTCGCTCTTAGGGTTTAAGGTGTCCAATTGTGGGTGATGCATTAAAACCAGTCCAGCTGCACATGTTCTAAACATGAATTGGACACTATTGTAGTGAATATCGTTGTTGCTGGGAAGTCATCATTGTCAGCTCTCAGTGTCAAAATGACTGCAAGCTGCACGTTCACTGTTCCCCTTTAAAGAAGAGCATTTTTTTTCCACTCAGGAACAGTGTCTAAAGCTGCACCTGCAAGTCATTTATGACCCCTGTACTAAATAAGGGTTGCAGGGGATATTAAATCATATGGTTAAAAGCAGTTATCCTAAGTAAAAGAAGTAGATAAAATCCTACCTTGCTTTCTTTCTGTATCATTGAGTAAGCTCTTTTGATTAATGCGTCTGCTGTATATTCTAAAACTGAGCAGTACATACTTATTTTTCAGTACTAGAAATCGCAGCATTGTCATTCCCACTGTAAATGTACATACTGTATGCCCTTGTGTATTGATTTGAAGGTACAGTTGGAAAACCAGTGAACCAGAAGTGTGTATCTTACAGCAGCCAGCAGAAATGAAAATCCTTTACCGCAGCTGAGGCATATGACTTGCTATGGCCAGTTAAAGTATATTTGTTTTTATTTGCCACTGTTATTGTGCATATTGATTTTTTATCAGACTTGCTTCTTTTAGCAACTTAACCCTATTTCACCACTTTTAAAAAGATAGGGTTATTTATTTCAGTTTTTTGCATGCCAAACCATTGCAAAAACAGTTTTGCATTTTCAGCAGTAGGCAGAGATGCCATTCCAGCACCTACATAAAAACAATGTAAGCACTGTTCAGTGTGAACCATTAGTATATTGTATAGCCTTCAATGTTCCAAATGCAGCTAAAAAAGGGTTATTGCAGTCTTTTTGTGGGCCATAAACATCAAAATATTTGCTACTGTCATTTATTGTAACAGGATATTAATGACTAAGGCTGTGCAAGAGCCCCACTTCCATGCTTCCATTTTTATATATACATGTAGGAGGATTAACCAGTAGTTACCTTCTGGATGAGGTGGGGAATCCAATAACCAGTAGTCCAAGGAAATATTTCTTTATTGGCAACTATACACACAGCAGAGCATGTTCAGACACTCACACTTTGATTCTTGCACAGTTTCTCCCACTCTTGCAAAGCATATATGCTTCAGCAGTCATATACTCATTCCAAAGCATCTCGGACACATCCCTTTTAAGGGTCACTCACCACCTCCCGGTCCTGACAGCTCGGCGTACACAATACGCCCCCCCACCCTACTCCCTGTAGGAATTTCCAGCTCCTCCTTTAGGAGGCAGCTCTTACACCGCTACCTCCTCGTTGGGGTTCAATCTACCCATGCTAGCTATTCCCTAAACTAGCTGAAGTACCTAGTACTTTATACTCAGAGCCCTGTCTCTATCTACTCCCACATGATTGTTGTCCAACTTGGAAAAGAACCCCACCCTGGGTGTGTCATCTCTTTAAATACCCCTCTAGTGGCTGGGGAAGGAACTGCAACTAAACAAGTTTGCATTCTACTTTTTCATAACTTTTCAATTACCTTTAAATTTTTTCACACATTTCACAATTCGTCCATACAAAATCTCTCCAGTTCAGTTAAATTTGATGGCTGCCAAGCATGGACAGCCTGCTTCAAATCATCCCACAGATTTTCAACGATATTCAAGTCGGGGGACTGTGAAGGCCATTCCAGAATATTGTACTTCTCCCTCTGCATAAATGTCTTTGTAGATTTTGAAGGGGTCATTGTCTTGTTGGAATATCCAACCCTTGTGTAACTTCCACTTTGTGACTTGATGCTTGAACATTATCTTGAAGAATTTGTTGATATTGGGTTGAATTCACCTGACCCTCGACTTAAACAAGGGCCCCAGTCCCTGAACTAGTCACCTCCACCAAATTTGACAGTAGGTAGCAAGTATTTTTCTTGGAATGTGGTGTTCATTTTCCACCATGCAAAGTGGTTTTTGTTATGACCAAATAACTACATTTTTGTCTCATCAGTCCAAAGCAGTTTGTTCCAAAATGACTGTGTCTTGTCTAAATGAGCTTTTGCATACAACAGGTGACTCTGTTTGTGGCGTGAGTGCAGAAAGGGCTTCTTTCTTATCACCCTGCCATACAGATGTTCTTTGTGCAAATTGTGCTGAATTGTAGAACAATGTACAGATACACCATCTGCAGCAAGATGTTCTTGCAGGTCTTTGGAGGTGATCTTTGAATTGTCTGTAACCATTCTCACAATCCTCCACATATGCTGCTTCTGTATTTTTCTTATCCTGCCAGACCTGGGTTTTACAGCAACTGTGCCCATGGCCTTCCATTTCCTGATTACATTGCTGACTGTTTAAATGTAAGAAAATTACCTATGCGTCGGGGTCGGCCACGCACCATTGGCGGGGACGCCCGCCGCATGGTCCTTGCTCCAGCGCCATGTTGTATCTAGGGCGCGCGCAGCACGCCTGCGCACCACTTAAAGGTGCAGGCACGCTGGCGTGATTGCGCCAGCGCGTTTGCGCACATTTTGGCGCAAATTTTGAAAGGTATTTAAGGCCCATTCCGTGTATAGCCCCTTGCCCGTGATAGAACTTGTTTCTAGTGGTTTCCTGAGCCATGTGCATCTGATCTGTATCTTGCCTGTCTGATTACCCGTGTTTGACCCAGCCTGTTCCTGACTATTCTGCATTCTGTATCCTGACCCTTGCCTGCCTACGACAACTCTTCCTGCTTAACTCCTTGATTGACAACCCGGTTTGACCCTTGCCTGCCTGACGATTCTTGATATCTGCCTGCCTCGATCCTGCCTGTCTGACAATTCTCTTGCCTGCTCCATCTGTACCGTGACCTTCGGCCCAAAAGACTCTGCTAACAGCCGTGCCCCTTCGCCAGCCAGAACATCTCGCCTTGCACCCCTCGTTAAGTCCGGGTGGCACCCAAGTAAGCTGAGGGTTCCTCCCGAAGCCCAACGGTGGTCACACTACTGGTGAAGCCGAGCCGAGACCAGGGTGCTTGGCATCTGTTCTGGTATCGGGTGCCGGTCGTGACATTAAACCTCTGAATCTTTGTTTTTAGATCTTTTGAGAGTTGATTTGAGGATCTCTTGCTGTCACTCTTCAGAGGAGAGTGAAACAGAAGTACAACTTGCAATTGGCCACCTTTAATACCTTTTCTCATGATTGGACACCTGCCTATGAAGTTCAAGGCTTAATGAGCTAATACAACCAATTTGGTGTAACCAGTAATTAGTATTGAGCAGTTATAAGCATTGAAATTATCAAAATTACAAGGGTACCCACATTTTTGCACAGCCAGTTTTTCTTATTTTATTTAAAATATGGATTTTTAACTTTTGTAACAAATCCTGTTGTGCGCCTATTTTTTCAAAGACTAAATAATACAGCTTTTTATGGTAGCACCCAGGTTGACTTCAGTGAATGGTGTGCGGAAGGGTCAAGGATTGCAAGGATTATATATATATATATATGTCACAAACAATGGTAATGTCCTAAGTAAAAAACTGTGAGATCCTTACTTAAGGCGTGAAGGGCTTAATGCAAGACTAATGGTGGGCAAATTTATTCACCAGGCACAAATTTGTGGCAAATTCAGGCGATTCGTGAAAACGCCGTGAAAATTTGAAAAATTGGATGCTGCTGTCCGTTTTTTTTTGAATGTTGCGAATCAAGGGAATTCGGAATTTCGAGGATTTTTTGGCGTTTCCCGAATTTCAAGGAAATTCCAGATTTTTTTGGCGAAACGCCCCAAATTGCGCATCACTATGCAAGACACTCTTCATCCATTCTGCAAAATTATGTTCCAAATCTAAATGTTCTACACCAAAATCAAAATGACAAGCTGTGCAGTCATCTAAAGAAAAAAGTGAGGGTAGCAGCCAGACAGCAGAATTAAGCAGCTGACAGCAATATATAAACATTTCATGCTTTCTATACAGATCATCTTCTTACAGCCCCACAGATTAAGGACAGCAAATCAATGGAATACAAAAGCATTAATGAGAACCAGAGTTTGGATTCAGCTTCAGACTTTTGGGGTCATTATATATCAGTTTGCAACCCGTGTAGGAGTGATCCATTCTTCAAGGCAGATTTTCACTATGCGGTTCAGGTTATTTGGAAGACGCTTCTGCACCTCCCAGACTTGCCTTCTTTTTGTAAAACAGAAGGAAGAATGGAAGTTGGTTCAAAAGTGAAGCTGCAAGAGATCCTGTTTCAATACTATTTTCTAATCACAACAACTTTAATACAATCTAAGTGAAAATACAATGATATATAAGATGATATACTGTATAAATTTTTATGATTACAGAATTGTTCTCTGATTTTACCCCACATATGTATGAATGTATTGAAGCAAAATGAACCACTTTAGTTAAAGAAAATGTTTATTTAATATTCACTCCAACTGCCTAATATATGATTGTTTTCCCATGCCTGCTGTCTAACATTATTGGACCTTCCTGTGAGTGCATTTCAGCTCACGGATAGGTCATTACTGGGTGCTATCTTAGCTGTTCTTGAACAGTTAGCAGTCCATCAGTCTGTATATGGGTCCAATATAATGTCCTCTTGGTATTGGTTGTGCAGTAAATTTTGTTGGCTTTAGACTGCATATTGCCATAGATTATGTGGTCCACTACAGTTTGATCTGTCCATACTGCCCATGGGATCCAGTCATTAATTGAAGCTTAAATAATTACTGAAGATCAGTCTTGTGTAGCCACCACTTAGCCAACAATCTGCCTGTTAGCTACAAAACCAAAAAAGGGATTTAGCTTTGAATGACCAGTTCAAGACTGACCAAATGCATTATACGTTGTGCTTTAAGTTAGTGATAATTTCAGCAGTGTGAATAAGTCATCTGATTTTATTTTTAGAATTGCTTTTGTCTTTTCAAGTAATGTATTCACTTTATACATCTATATACAAGTAAAGTGTCCTTATCTGTCAAATACACTGTAATCTGCACACCAAGGGAAGAGAATAGTGACCTTAATTTCTGAGTTTGAAAGCTGCAGTGTTCATTCCTATTCCCACTTGCAGGGGATTCCGTATAGAGTCTGACAACCACTACCATGTAACAGTTTGGGAATAAAAAAGCATGCATAGTGCTGTGTTACATCCATCAATAATTATTTCAACATCAGGAGACCAACTGATTTTTATAAAGCTAAGAGATTATATACTTAGCTAGTTAAATGTTTCAGGGGATTGTGAGAATATGTTATCTTGAATATATCAAAGTATATTCTTTGATTTTGTTCTCTTTTAAAGTGCAGTCATTAAACTGACAGCTGAATATGTTTTATAAATAATAATGAATATATGAATATATTTAAATGCCCCATGAACTCACCAGCTGATATTCATTGTTTCCTGATATCTTTCCTGTAAGTACATTTGTAATATCATGCCATTTTCATTCCTCATTAATATTATAAAATGATTTCTCTACACAAAAATCAAAAGGTGTTGCATTTGCCTGAAAACAATGTGCAATGTTATTTCAATTTGCAAAAATAATACATTTAAAAAAAAAAAAAAAAAATCATAATTTCTGTATTACTTATTATAATAGTTAAGTACAGTATGTTGCAGTCTAGTATTATATTCTAGGATTCTAGATATACATTCAGACAAGAAGGGCACAGGGTTCATGGCAAGATCAATGATTCATTAGTTGAAAGGCTTGTTTACATGTAAACTCGTCTTGCTAATGGCACTTCTCAACATAGAGTAGAAAAGCTACGTAGGTTTAGCATTAAGCTGAAAAAACCCAATGTTTCAAACATCTTCTTTTCTGCTGATTTACAGCACAAGCTTTGATCCACCGTCAGTTAACTATTGGCAATTGATTTAGAATATATATATATAAAAAAATATATATATATATATATATATATGTGTGTGTATATATATATATATATATATATATATATATATGTGTATATATATATATATATATATACATATATATATGTACATATATATATATATATATATATATACTGTATATAAACTATACCTTCCTTTATGATATGCATACATTTTTTACACAGACATCCCTGCATCCAGGTAAGTAAAAATCCATTGCTCCAAATACATGCTGAGTGCAAACAAACTAACACTTCAGCAGTATTTGTGCATTTTAAACATCTTGCGGGTGTATGTAAAAATTAGAAGCTGAGGGAAGTTTAGTAGCCTTTATTTATATATTCTTTGTGAAAGGATTGCTTAGTAAAACAGCTTTCTCTTTGCCTTTTTATGACCCTTTTAAGTTAGGTTAAAATACAACTTTTTATGGTGTTGTTTTACGTGGTTGTTCTTCCTTAAGCTTCTCATCTGCTTGATACTTACGTTAGAACATATTTCATTCCAGCATTTTTAAAAGGATCATATAAAGGAAAATAAATCAATCATCCTATGGTGTATGAAACTGCAAAAGAAGAAAACGGAATGCACAAACATCTAAACTAAAGCAATAATAAAACAATATTAATAAAAATGAGTGATTTTTTTCCTGTTTCTGCCTATGGCTAAAATATGCAGTAATTACACTAGGTCTCAAACTACCAGCTTGGGATACAGTTCTTTCAAAGTAACAAACAGAAAACATTTCTTTTCAACCAAAAATAAATAAATAAAGAATGCTGGGAAGTCTCTTTCCTGGTACAGGAGAAATATTTTAATGAGTGCTTTATGGGTGCCGCTAAACCAATTACCCAGTTTGTTCCTGTATTCTTTCAATGCCTGACTTTCAGTTCACTTATCATCTGAGCATAAAACTGAAAATATTGCCTCATACAATATTAATTGTACTGTAACTTTAACATTTAGTTTATTATTGTTAATGTGCATCCGGCATCTAAATCTAATATTAAATCTAAATCTTAATATTTCTACTTTACTGTAGCATTTACAGAGTTTCTTTGCTTTGGTTGGCCCATTGTTTTTTAATCATATGTCAGTGAAATTCATATTTCAACCAGCATGAGGCTTTATTTATTGTTTAGTAATTGTGTTTTAGCAACATTTGAATAATAGTTTGCAAGGCCGGTGTGTAACGGAGAATGAGATTCTTCGTGTCTGTCCAAATTTTAAACATGGGCATCCAGAAAACATTTATTATGGGGGGACACTTATGTTATTTAGAACAATAAATAATAAGTTTGCATTGCCTTTCTGGTGCTATTAAATCTGTTTTGCCCAGAAGCAATAACCCATAGCAACCAATGATATTTGCTTTGAAACAGGTGTCAAGTAAATTCTACCAGCTGATTGGTTTTCATGGGTTACTCCACTTGTGCAAACTCCTTTTGTGTGCTTAAAACTCTGCCTTAGCTACAGTACATGGTAACATAGTAAGTTAGGTTGATAAAATACACACAAGCTCTTTTAGTACCAGATGGTGTATTCTATCTGGCCCTGGCACCTTGTTCACAATTTTTAAAGCTTTATGAACCATATCCTGAGTCAGCCACTGACTAGTTCGAGCTGAGCCAGGATGAGGTGGGTTTTGTATACACTGAAGAAAATAACAGATTTAGCCTTTTCTGTATCTGTTACAATCATACTGGTACCATTATTAGGGATGTAGCGAACTGCCGTTTTGGTGTTCGCGAACGCCGTTCGCGAACACCGGCAAAAATGCGAACAGTTCGCGAACAGTTCGTGAACTTCGAACACCCGCAAAATCGTTCGATTCGAACGATCGAAGGATTTTAATCGTTCGATCGAAGGATTTTCGTTCGAATCGAACGATCGAAGCCATTCGATCAAATGCTTTTCATTCGATCGAATGCTTACAATCGTTCGAACGAATGGAAATCGCTCGATTTTAGCGGTCGAAGGAATTGAATGGTCGAATGGTCGAACGATTTTTATTCGAATCAAACGCGAACTCAAATTGGCGAACGTCGCGCGACGTTCGCGAACATTCAGCGGACACGAACGGTCGAAGTTCGCGCGAACTAGTTTGCCGGCGAACAGTTCGCTACATCCCTAACCATTATTTAAAGGAGCTGCACTCTCAACCCTTGGCTTTTTACTATTAATATACTTAAAACACTTTTTGCAGTTAGGCTTAACTTTTGCAGCAATGCACTCCTCATTTTCTATCTTTGCCTTCTGGATTGCTGTTTTGCAACATTTATTATATTGTTTATATTCATTAAATGCATTGTCTATCCCCAGAGACTTGTCGTTTTTAAACCTGTCTCTTTATTTCTATTATAACTTCAAACAAGAGCACTCTGACTATGACTCCGTGGCCCAAACCAACTCTCGGTGCTAGCCCGAGGAAAACGCCCCCGGATCTGGACGGACTTCATACGACCACACTATAGCACTGTACGGAGCACAGGAGCTTGGTTACATAAAAGATAAGTTTATTTAGATTAGATTAAAAACTTTTATGACACACTTAAAGCGTGGGGTATCATTTTTCATTGCAGATGTCATAAATGTTATGATCATAACTTTGTAACGAAATACCTGTCTTTGTGAACACATGCACTTGCAGATATAATGAATTACTTAGACATGGGACCAGGGAATGTGCACTGATTAATTTGGCCAAATCAGTAGCACTTCCATTATACTTAAATACATTTTTACTTAGCCTTAGGAGTGCTCCCACAACCTCCCTTTGTATTAGTCCACAAGAGGCCCAATTTAGTGAGGGAACTCATCAAATGTGTGAACTTAGCACTGAAATGGTCACCCTGTGCTTAAAGGAGAAGGAAACCCCCTGGGCGCAAACCCCCTCCCCCCCTCCCTTGTGTTGCATGCGCAGTAGAAACATTTACCGGTATGGATCTACTGCGCATGCGCCGAATGTTACAAAGTTTTCCGATTTCACTTAGTGACATTCGGCGCATGCACAGTAGATCCGTACCGGTAACTGTTCCTACTGCGCATGCGCCAGAAGACGCCAGCCAAAGCAGGAAGAAGACGCATGTGGGAGAAGATGGCGACTGTGAACTAAGTGGACAGGACCTGCGCAGAGGGGTAAGTAACAAGTTAGGAGCATTTGCCCAGGGGGACAGGTAGGCCAGGGGGGAGGAAGGAGGGTGGGCAACACAGGGGAGGGGGGGAGGGGTATTGCACCCAGGGGGTTTCCTTCTCCTTTAAATAAATTGCCTAAATGTAAAGACAAGCTTACATGCCACACACGGTGGTTCTTCATTTAGCCATGTTTTGGCAAAATGTACTAAATGGTTATTATTTCATTTTTTTATATTTTACCATTAATAAAATTGTACAAGTCTGCTTGAATTTTTTGATGAATACACTTAAGAGATCAACACAGTCTAGTTAATGATAAACTATTGGAGATATGTATATGTCATGCAAAGGGGAATAGCACATGTATTTTATGCTGTTGCTTGCATTTTTAAAGTTTGGTAATATTAGATGTACTGTAATTTCCCTAAAAAATGATCCTCCATTAAATGTGGGGATTCTGTTTCAGGTAGCAACCACTGGATACTCGCCAGCAGCTAAACAGTTTTTACACTTAGGCAGTCCAATTCTAAAACGAGGCCGACAACAGTGACTGGTAAGAGTCTAAAAAGTCTTGTACTTGTACATTATATAAATTGAAGCATAAAAATGTGCATGTAGGTATGAAATCTAAAAGTATCCTTTTTATGTATAATTCTTTCACTCAACGTTCTTAGTATCTCTGGGGCTATATATGCAATCTCACTGAGATATTGTACCTATAAATGATTCAGTTACGTTTTTAGTGAGGTCTGAAGTTGTGCTTTTTATGAGATGGCATATCAATACTGTACGATATTCCACTGAAAACAACCCTAGGGATTGCCTCAGATCTTGCTATATCATAACTGGGAAGAGAATCTATATAGCCTTGGGAGTTTATGCATGATTTGTGGGCAGACTGATATGTGGACCCATTAATATGTATCACAACACACTGAATGATATTTTACAGTCCAGAATTTTACCTGCCTAGATTGTAACTAGATAGCAATATCGAAGAAATTAATGCACAGTGTGTATTTATTTTAACCTATTCCATCCAAATAAATACGCTGATGAACTCTGCATACCTAAAATCTATATTGTCAAGCCCTAATTGAGTTATTGGTGAAACAGGGAGATGTGGGGTGTTTAAGTTGAAGGATTGGAGTAAATTGGCTGGGAGTTCTAAGCAAAGTTGTGAAACCTAAGATGGCTCCACTGTCCATCTAGTAACAGGTAAAGTACACTATTACAGAGAGTCTTAGAAAACCTAGTTAATTGCCAGGAGCACCTATAAGGGCATTTTGGCTTTGGTACAAAATACCAGAAGGTAGTGGACACAAGGTAAGTCTTCATATTTTGATAGGGAGGTACCAAAGATCAAACATTTTCAAAATCCTGCCTGAGTTTGGCCAGGAAACATTGGGCCAAATTTAATTTAGTGAGGAAAAAGTCAAGGTTTATCACATGAAAAGTCATGGATGAGAGTCAATTTAAGGAAAAAAAGCTTTTCTCCAAATTCAGTTCCATTTTTTTCCCTTAGACGTCAATTGAGTTTTCATGTGATAAACCGTGACATGAATTTTCTAAATTGAATTGCATCTGAAATGGAATCTTGTTCATAACTTTTGACGTGATAAACCTTTTTCTAACTAAATTGGATCTGGCTCTATGTATAAAAACACCAGCTGTCCATGATATTTACAGTATTTTATATGCAAAAAGTACAATTTCCAATGCGCCTCGAGACCTCCATGTTAGCAATTACACTCATTTTATTTGGTTCTGCTTCATACCTGCAAATTTATTGCACTGGATTGAATAACGTAAGTCTTATGTGATTTACAGTATGCACTATTAGTAAATGCATATAGAACTCCACAAAGCAAGACTTTGCATGTATATTTTTGGAATAGTTTTCTAGCTAATGTTGTTTTTATTTCATAGCTCAGCTAGTTTAACAGTATATATGTCTGAGAAACCCTAGCCTTCATAACAACATGCTGTTTGTAATTTCTGTATTTGTGTTTTGTTATATACCTATGGGTGTTTTTGCAGATCTAATTACACTTCGTTTGTAGACTTAGCTGTTAAATGTAATATTAATAAGCAACCAGTGAAATTTTCCAGACAGGCATCACACTTTGCTTTATAGACTCCACAAGTTCCATTTCAAAATTGACCTTTGAAAGCATTCGGAGGCTTATAATACGTGTTTTTCTTTTTGTACCCAAAGAGTGGTTGCTTAACTTGTTTGTACAGACTGAACCTATTTCATCTAATGAACTAAAACTGAAAAAAATACATCTGCACTTTCTGAACTACATTATAAAGAAATATAAATAAAAAACGTTTGTGTTTCTTTAATGATCAGACACTGAAATTTAACAATTGGATGAGAGCCTGTATGGAGGGGAACCAGGGGTATACCAGTAAATGGCAGAACCAAGTCTAAGGGGCCGATTCACCAAGGGTCGAATATCGAGGGTTAATTAACCCTCGATATTCGACTGGGAATTAAAATTCTTCGACTTCGAATATCGAAGTCGAAGGATTTAGCGCAGATAGTATGATTGAACGATCGAAGGATTATTCCTTCGATCGAACGATTAAATCCTTCGAATCGTTTTATTCGAAGGATTTTGTTCCACCGATCAAAGGAATATCCTTCGATCAAAAAAACTTAGGAAAGCCTATGGGGACCTTCCCCATAGGCTAATATTGAGTTTGGTAGGTTTTAGATGGTGAACTAGGGGGTCGAAGTTTTTTTTAAAGAGAAAGTACTTCGATTATCGAATGGTCGAATAGTCGAACGATTTTTAGTTCGAATCCTTCGATTCGAAGTCGTAGTCGAAGGTCGAAGTAGCCCATTTGATGGTCGAAGTAGCCCAAAAAACACTTTCGAAATTCGAAGTTTTTTTACTTCGAATCTTTCACTTGAAGTTAGTGAATCGGCCCCTAAGAGTCATGGTGAAGTAAATGCAGAATTTAATGAGACAAAGTAACTAAACAGGTGCACAAAAATATAAAGAAATATACAAGTCAGAGAAGGAATCAGCAGGCATAAACTGGGTTCAGTAAACAGGCCAAAAGGTTGAGACAGTCAGCCAAGGAGTCCAAGGACAGGTTTCAACTGGGAAATCCAATAGGACAGGCTAGAAGAAAGGAGCACAGGAACAAGGCTGGGAAGAGTCTGGAGCTGGAATCCAGGAAAACAAATCAGGACAGCAAGATCTGGGTTATGAAGCACAATGACCAAGCAAGGAGAAATGGTCAGGGACAGGCTTATAAAAGGGTCTTAATTATGGGATGAAGAACACATGGAACTAATAAGGTGGGCTGAGACAAGGGAGCAGACAGAAATAACACAACAAATTCTCGAGCAGGAGGACTGAGAGCCTCCAGTGGCTCAATTGGTAAGTGCACCCTCCCAGAAACACACACCTCAGAGTTTGACTCCCAGCTGAACCTGATAGTTTCTAAAGGAAGTTTGAATACATGAGAAGTTGAATATATCAACACTCCTTTTCCTCTATATTAATAATTACTCTCCATGGAATTTGACTTTTGGTAAATTCACTGCCATAACTTGAGCTAGATTATAGTTAGTTATAGCTGTGTATACAATTTAGTAGAACATAAAAAAGACAATAAGTTTATATGATCTATCTATAAGGTTCCATTTAAAAAGGGATAGACACAATTGAACTTAGAGCCCCATGAACCAAAGAGTTGCACCTACTGCCCTTCTTATGCCATTCTTCATAGTGCAACAGTGTCCGCTTCAAGGTAACCCTGTAACTAATAACTGCTATAGACCAGGTAGTAAGTGCAGGACACTCTACTATCTTGCATCCCTGGTATTCTCCATTTTGCCTGTAGTGGTGAACAAGCTATGATGCAAAAGCTAGATGTGTTTTGGTGAATTCCTATGTTGTCTCCATTTCCTGACCCTTCTGCACGCAGAGCTGGAACATTTAGGCAGTGCTGAATATAGATAGAGGCTTAATTCTAGGAACTAGTTTAATTAAAGATTTCCTGGTCATTCTAGGAACTCAACGAATAAAGCCTCAGTACCCCATTTTCAAATTCATTTTAGCAACTCAACCTTTTTTGTAATTATTTTAATATTGGCACTATTTTGACTTGTTTCAAATTTTATTAAGCTAATTTTAAGATAAACAAACTTCTGGGTGCTTTCGATGAATGACACTACTGTGGGGCAGGTATCAGATTTGATTGATGTTCTGAGGTCACATCTCAAGGGGGGTGCAAGTAACACATATGGGCCTATTTATCATAATGTGTATAAAGAAAGGTGACTATATACACCATACATGACCAGGCATCCTTCCTGACTCCAAGATGGCGATTGAACCAGTCCCTGGATCAACTTGTACTATGAGCTATCTTCCATAACATTATATTCTTTCAATTGGTAAAAAACCATCCAACCCCTCATATCACCCCTCAAGTGCCTCTTCTCCATCATGACCATCCCAACTTGCCTAGTCTTCCCTCATAGCTGCGATGTTCCATAACTTTTAACAGCTAAGCTGCCCTTCTCTGCACCCTCTCTAATTCAATAATGTCCTGTTTGAGTGCTGGAGACTGGCATTGCTTGCTAAAGCCAAGTTTATAATTTACAAGGACTCCAATGTTCTTTTTAATTTCCCATTGACCGAAGTGGTGTAAAATAATGGCATAAAATATGGCATTTCAGCAGCATAAAATAAACACACATCTTGATACATTTGCCATTTATTTTACACAGAATTTTTTGCACATCTAATATGAACCCTTTTATTTATTTATGGACAAAACTGTTTCTATACTATCTATCTCAACAATACCTAATATTTCCATATATTCAACATAAATACAATTCACATATTATTATTATTACTATTATTATAACAAATTTATAAGTGCTAAGGAGAAGGGGTATGTGACACAAGGTGCGGAGATGGCTATATAGGAGTCAACATGGTGAGATGTGCCTTTGAGTACTGCATTTAGCAGCTCATAGTTTACACTGATATTGTTATGTTAAAAGAAATATGTTTTAAGCAGTTATTGAAAGGCAGAGCCACTGGGAGAAAATCAAATATAACATTAGAGAGAATTCAATAGAAGTTTAGTCCTAGCAACATCTTGAATGTGAGTATGTGAAGAAGTACTGAGTAAAGGGGCAAGGCCAGTATAGAGAAGCATAACAAGCTGCTTAGTGAGTACTTGGAGAGAAGTGCAGAGATGTAGGGTGGGGCAGAGTTCTGAAAAGCAGCAAAAGCCAGTGCAGGGATTGGGATGGCAGAGCTTTGAAAAAATTAACCTATTGTATGTTTTTTTGTATATTTTTCCAAAGGCCAAACTGTTCTGCATTGTTATGTTTTTGATACAAACATATTTTACTGTAAGAATTGCAACTTATACTGTATTTTAGACCTTAGGCCTCTTGACTGTAGGGGAACATTTTTCATGTAATGAGAAAAAGCTGTACTGAGATTCAGGGAAGTTATCATTTTAATATTTGCTGGGTTTCTCAGATAGATTCCTTGGTTAGATCTTACTTGGTATTATACACACAGATTCCAAATCTGCCCAAAAATCCACCTTACCTGTATTGGCATTTTACAATGTTTTCTTTAAAAATATTCTGATTTTCAGAGAGAACCACTGTACACCGCCACTCCAAATATCAACCAGGAAATATGTGGTACCCTGAGCCAGCAAAACTGATTGGCTTTAGGGTACAACAGACTTGGACTTTTGCCAGATTTAAAGGGGGCGCATGGGATGTAGATAAATGAACAAAGGATATCTTGTATTATCTTAATTATTTGTTATACAGGTATAGGATCCCTTATCCGGAAACCCGATATCCAGAAAGCTCCGAATTACGGAATGACTGTCTCCCATAGACTCCATTTTAGCCAAATAATCCAAATTTTTAAAAATGATTTCCTTTTTCTCTGTAATAATAAAACAGTAGCTTGTACTTGATCCCAACTAAGATATAATTAATCCTTATTGGAAGCAAAACCAGCCTATTGGATTTATTTAATGTTTAAATGAATTTCTAGTAGACTAAAGGCATGAAGACCCAAATTAAGGAAAGATCCGTTATCCGGAAAACCCCAGGTCCCGAGCATTCTGGATAACAGGTCCCATACCTGTATAATCATCATAATAAATTAAAATAATCATAGCTCAGCAACAGCTGGTAGGCCATTTGTTGGGCATCACAGATATACTGTATATGAGGTCCTAGTCTTCCCGCAAAGCTGGGGTCCCCCTCTTTTTATGTTTGGTTCTGAAGAAAATATTACATATTCTGTGACAAAACTGAAAACATTACATATTCCATGGCATAAAACTTCTTAAAATATCTTATCTTAATATCTTAAAACTTCATGTAACTCCACACAATTTGTATGAGATCTACCCAAATCTGTCTAATAGCGGCCACCAGACATCACTGAACAATGTGCTGTTATGTATCCTTTGCTATTCATAGTTATATACAGAATAAGACACAAATTTGTCAGTTAGCCATAGGTCCTGCTTGACATCATTTAATACATTTATAGTTTTACAGAATTGTGTGATCAGCATTTAATCACATTAGATTTGCATTCACATTATTAATATATTGCAAATGTTTACATATTTACATCTGTTATAATTTTCAGTAGGCGGTACATTATTTTTAATATGTGATGTTTGACAAAACAGTCAAAGCAGTCAGACAAAGCAGTCACAATATTTTAACTAGAGTTTGCCCTATAACATTTTATATAGTATATTTGTATAGTAACCTTTTCAACTTTTGGCATTAACTCTTGGCACTTCATGGTGGATTCTTAAATTAGGGGGCCGATTCACTAAATTCGAGTGAAGGATTAGATTGAAAAAAACTTCGAATTTCGAAGTTTTTTTTGGGTACTTCGACCATCGAATTGGTTAAATTCGTTAGAATTCGATCGAAATCGAACGAAATCGAACAATTCAAAGTAAAAATCGTTCGACTATTCGACCATTCGATAGTCGAAGTACTTTCCCTTTAAAAAAAGCTTTTTTTGATCGAAGGATTTTCGTTCGATCGTTGGATTAAAATCCTTCGAATCGTTCGATTCAAAGGATTTAATCGTTCGATCGAACGTTTAGCGCTAAATCCTTCGACTTCGATATTCGAAGTCGAAGGATTTCAATTCGAGGGTCGAATTTCGAAGTATTTTTAACTTCGAAATTCGACCCTTAGTGAATCTGCCCCCAAGTGTTCAACTTGTCCCCTATACGCATCTTCATCCCTGGAGACATTGTTCAACAACAGACAAAATACAATTGGTTGGTTAATACTGGTTGATTTACTACTACAGTTTATAAGTCTTGACTGTATCCAAATGACCTTGTGATATAATCAAGTCTTAAACTAATATCAGTTACATGCATTGCAACAGTATTAATGTCACTTTTGTTTTTGACCTACTAAAGTTTGTGCCAATCGTGTTCTTTTTGGGGGGTGTGTACCTTACCCCCCAGTATTTATTGTTTCTCTTAGGATGACTTTCCTTTCCTGCTTCCAATTTATAACAGTATTGTTGCTGTAAAATCGGATGCAGTTTTTCATGTATCTTCCTGTTCTCTTTTTCAACCATTCATATGTAGTTTTCATGCACACCAGACATATATCCATCCATTTTAAACACAGGTCACATGTTAAATCTCCCATATTGTGTTAGTTATGCAAAAGAAATTCCATCTTTTTCCATATATTTCTCATTCTCTCCCAATATATGTGTTAAATCAAATATGCACAATTTGGTTTGAAAGAAGGCAGAAATGATACTGTCTTCTACTGGGGCCCATTTATAGTAAATGTTCATTGGTTATTCTTATTTCGACATACAGTCATAAATTTTCTTTAATGCAAGAAAGCATCCAGTGTTCCAACAAAACTATATTATTTTTTGCTGTGAATTATTTTTTTGACTTAGGGCAAGAAACAGAATTCCATCTGCAACAAAGGATTACAAAATACTCAACCCAAACAATGAATTTCTTTCTAGTTATTTAGATCCTATGTTGTAATTTAAAATGTTGCTTTAGGTTGTTGTTACCTAGTTCCACTTACTGTAAGATGAATAACTATGAGTTAATTCTTTCAACTAAAATTGTAGGGCTTTTTATTGCCTTTATCATTATCAAGTATGTATCCATATATTTCCTGACAAAATAACAAACAGTAATTACAGAATGACCGTGACCTAAGTGTTTACAGAGATTGCAATGTTTAGCATATATAGGATCTGTAAACATTCCTCCAGTCCTCAGTCCCAAGAGTAAGTCAAAGGTGCCAGTGATATCTAGCCTGTAATAATTCATCTTAGATACTTTGACCCTAACCAGAAGAAGTACATGACCTATAACCATCACCCAACTGAAAGAACTGTAGATACTGAAATATTAATGGAAAACATGCAAGCTACAGAACCACCTGTCCTTCCTTTGTAATAATATTATACTTAAGAGAAGTAGATTTAAAAAAAAAACATTCCCTAGAAAGAAGAATCCTGAACTCCCAAAAATTAAAGGCTTCTGTACCTGTCTATTTTATAAAATACTGTATATGATTTCAGATGCCATGTACAACGGCAAGCTCATTTGAACTCAGACACTTTTCCCCACAGTGAATTGAATGTAAATCTCTCAGTATTAAAGGTAATTGCATCAAAATGTGCTCTTTGTACTTCCATATAGTTGCACTCAGGGCTGCTCAATCTTTCAGATTTGATTTAAAGGACTTTAAGTTAGCTTTTAGTAGGTTATAGAATGGACATTTATAAGAAACATTTCAATTGGCTTTCATATTTCCTTTGTATACTTTTTCAAATACTTGCCTTGTTATAAATCTTTCCAGCTTTCAGATTTGAGTCACTAATAGTGATGGGCGAATAAATTAGACAGGCGCAAATTTGCAGCGAATTCTCATCACCGGCGTATAAATCCGCAAAAATTCACCTCCAAAAATTTACTGGCGTCAAAACACTCAAAACTCGATCACGTCAACATTATTCGGACGCCCATTGACCTTAACGCCGGCGTCAAAATTGAAGTGAGCATCAAAATTTCACATATTTTTTGCCGTCTTGCAAATTTTGCATACAATTCTTCTGCAACGCGAAACGGGACAAATTGGCCCATCACTAGTCACTAACCCCATCTAAAAATCAAATGCCCTGTAAGGCTACAAAATGATTGTTATTGCTGCTCTTTCTTACTCATTGTTCTTTTCAGGCCTTATCTTATTCATATACCAGTCATATTCTCATTCAAATCAATTCATGCTTGCTAGGGTAATTTGGACCCTGGCAACCAAATTGCTGAAACTGCAAGCTGGAGAGCTGCTGAATAAAAAACTAAAAGAGAAAGAAAGTACAAGTACAAAAAATTCCGGTGACTCGAATCTGAAAATCAATCTGAAATAGTCTCAGAATATCACTTTTTACTCCATACTAAAAGTTAATTGAAAGGTGAATAACCCTTTTTAAGCTATGCAGTGCCTATTGATGACAATAGGTGCAGTGTACTTGTATCTAAAGAATCAGATGCAGACGCCACTCACACAGTGAGAAATGGTGCCAAACAGACTTCTGCACAATTACTACATTTTGTTAAAATGGTGATTATGTTCAAAATTGCATGTAGCTTACTGCACTTGTGAAAGCAAATAACCCCTGGTCTTTCACAGTTGCTTTTTTTTTTATCTCAATGAAATTCAAAATGTGCTTTTAAAACTTTTCAGTAGATTAGTACCAGGAGACTCCAAGTTTCACAAATTCCTGGTTTTACATAATTGCTGCTATTTTTCCCCTCCATCTATCACTTCCTCCATATGTTAATGTGAAATTAATATTCTGTTAAAATATTTCTTTTTTTTTCTTCCTTTTTAGCATGCTTCACTGATCTTTGCCTATCTTTAGACAGTCTCTCATCCTTCAGCATAATGCTTCTTCTTCTAGTTGCTTTCTCATAGCCAACTTACATTTTATGATCATTTGAATATACCTTTTCTACAAACTTTTTATTTTCATTACGCCACAGGCACGTTCAGTTTTATGGGTGACATTCTTTTTTAAGAATTCTAAAGAGACTGTTGATTTCTCCTTGAGCCATTTGGTTGCCACCTACCATTAGATATGTTTACACATTGTCTACATGTTGCAATCAGTTTTTAAAGATCCCATCAAGATGATAGTTCATATTTAGCACTGTGCATTTTCCGTATACTGTATTACATGTTTTTCTTTTTTTAAGGATGGGTTCAGGTTTATATATACAGTATATTAAAGGTCCTTTTTATAAAGTGAAGTAGTAAGTAGTTTACTTCTTAATACAGCTTTCCCTAAATACTGGTTTTGCCTGTTTTAAAGCAAATTATATATTGAAATTAAGTAAATGTCGATTTGTAAAAACATATTGATGCATCATTATTTCTGCAAATGGAAGTTCTTCATGCTGCCTTATAAAATAATAGGATTTAGCCAGATCTGAACTAAACAAACGATTTCAGCCAGGGCCATTTTAAGGCCTTTGTGGGCCCTGAGCAAAGAGGCAATTGGTGGGCACCATTACCCTGGTGGGAGTAACGCAACCGAAAAAGAAAAATGTGTGGAGCCACGCCCACTTTTTGGTCACACCCCCTTAATACCACAACCATTTTAAAGAGTATACTACATTTACTGCAAAAATGGATACTTAGCATATTAGTAAGCATATTTAGTAAGATCACTAAAACATGACCAATGAACAAGTCTCTGCCACCTTGTCTGTGCTTGTGGCAGACTGGCAGTAAGGCAGAGCCAAGAAAAAAGCAACTCTGCGAAAACATAAATCTGATTAATTAGTGAACCTGTAGAAATGGAGCTTCCTGTTCATTAAAGGGGCTGTTTACCTCTAAAATTGGTTTTAATTTTTTTTATTATTTGTGGTTAATTATTTAGCTTTTTATTCAGCAGCTCTCCAGTTTGAAATGTTAACAGCCATCTGTTTGCCACGGTCCGAATTCCCCTGCCAACCAGGTAGTGGTTTCAATGGAAAACTGGAATATGAGTAGGAGAGACCTAAGATCCGAAGATTAGTAATAAATGGCAATAACAAAATGTAGTCTCTTAACAATACAGCCCATAACACAATGGCTTATGGGCTCCCGGAGCCTACTCTGCAACGCCCATTTGAAAGTCAGGTCAGAAGAAAAAGGCAAATACATTAAAAACTGTAAAAACTGAAGGATGAATATAGTATCAGTTCCACAAATAACCCCAGAGGATGGCACAGGGGCAATTTCATGTATAAATACCCCCAGAATTTACAGCAGGATTGCACAGTGCAATTCCATGTATAAAATGTAAAAATATATAAAGTTAGGCAAGTACTTGATATTTAGTATGGTAGAGTTAAATGAAAATTCCTATTCAACATTATGAGGCAGACATACAAAAGAGCACTGGCTGTTATTAGTGGCAGAGAAAAATGTTTCTGGTGCAGCAACAGGAGATAGTTTGGGGGGGGGACAGAGTAAATACAAATTATTCCTAGTAATACTAGCAGTCACTTCTGCACGAGAAACATTTTTCTCTGCTACTAATGTTATTTTATAATGTTATGTTGTAGGCAGTGTAGGCTGCTGCTGTGACAGTTAACACACTGGCACAGAACTTTGTATTAAGTTTATTAAGGTCTAAAATCAAGTGTCAATAACCCCTGCCATCCACCCCTACTATGCCACTTATCTTTCTTTCACCCTATCCTAGCCCAGGAGTGAGTGCACCATTAAATGAAAGACTTGCAAAATGTACATGTAGTGCTATAGTAAATTGAGTCCATCATTCTCTACTATGAGCTCCACTCTATCTTCGGGAGTAAGCCCTCACAAAAGGTGTGGAGGCAGGGTGTAGTATTAATCACCACAGGGAAGAAAACATACACAGCAGCAAAGAAGGTACACCCAGCTTTCAGCTTTTTTCCTAAGTGGAACACAGGGGAATCACTACACCCCTAAGTCTATACATTTAGTCCCTACTTCTGGGCTATTAGTACCCGGGATCTTAATCCCTCTGACTCTCCTTGTCGGAGCCTTGAGCTGCTCAGCTAAATAGCCTGTCTATCTGTCACTCCTAGAGTGACCTCCTAAGGTGAGTAGCCTATCCTTACTAGACCTGACCTGTCTAGGTTCCACTCGAGCTCTTGAATCAATTCAGTAACGGAGTTCAGCGATGTGGGCGCTCAGCCGGATAAACGTGAGAGGCGTATATTCTTAATCAAAATATGGCTTTTTTTGTGGCAAACAATGTGACAAAAGGTGACAAATGATTGTGCAAATCACCCTACGCGTTTCGTGCCCACTACCAGCACTTCATCAGGGCTTTGAAAACGCTGGATGGGTGAGCTCCGCTTCATAAATATTCTCCTTACTACATGTTTTCCACTCGAGCTCTGCATGCCTGCTCAGGCTAGAGCTAGCACAAGATGGACCCTGATCGCATGGCTACAAAGGGTTTTATACTTTAGCACAGTGCCATCTACTGGTCACTATTGTGAACATCAAGGACATAGCACAAGGCAGAATAATGAAATATGTCCCCTGTTTGGACCCATTTAGGTATCTATACTGTGGATTTGCCTGCCAATATTATTAGGGGTGGCTAATTTACCAGACCCCTACATTCACATACCAGGCACTGGCAGACAATTTTTCCAAGAATGATAAGGTTCTCCTCAGCAGCTGTTAGGATGGCTCATGACTGGAAGCAGCCTGGCTTCTTAGCCATAGCTACTCCTTCATGGGAACTGCAAAGGCTCTTTTGTGCACTCAGGAATACTCCTCCATAGAGCTGAGATCTGGGACATCACCTCTTCAACGGACTTCTGACCTGAGCCATATTTTCAAACTCCCTCACTCCCACAGTTCCTCCACAGTTTATGTAAAGTGATTTATAAGGTGGCAGGCAAGCAGAGATTTTTTACAGTCTTAAAAAGAACTGGCTACAAACCAGTGACCCTCCCACCCCTCCTCCAGGAAAAGTCACATCAATCAGTAAGGCATCGATCGTTTTTTGTAAAAAAAAATATGACCGTAAGGTTTGGGGAGGTGGACTGCGGCTGGTGGTGGACCTGTGGAGGACTGTGTGTGATAAGAGGCCAATACACTACTCTTCTCTAGGGATGTAGCGAACGTCAGAAAAAAAGTTCGCGAACATATTCGCGAACTTGCATCAAAAATGCGAACGGTCGCGAACCCCATAGACTTCAATGGGAAGGTGAATTTTAAAAGCTAGAAAAGACATTTCTGGCCAGAAAAATGATTTTAAAGTTGTTTAAAGGGTGCAACGACCTGTACAGTGGCATGCCAGAGGGGGATCAAGGGCAAAAATGTATCTGAAAAATACATTGTTGACACAGCGCTGCGTTTTGTGCTGTAAAGGGCAGAAATCACACTACATTTCTAAACCTGTGTAATAAACTGCTTTAAAACGTCCGGCGTCTACATGCCAATCAAGTCGTGTAAAGGTTACAGCCTGTTCACACGCAAAGACAAAACGCGGCGCTTACTGCAACGCAAAAAAACGCAAAGAGCTTTAATGAATGATACCGTCAAGTGAGCAAATAATAGTTGTTAATTACTAGTTGAGCTTGTCACCTCCAGGATGTTCGTCCTGTTGGTGGCAATATTTCTGTAGTGGTGTGTTTAGCAGTCACCGTGCTTGTGCGCACGTGCACGGTCAGGCAGAGGTAATTCAATGTACAGTGAAGTGAACCAAAAACACTGATTCTGCAGTGTGGGCCCAGTTTTGGTCTACTTTATTGATCACCTGCGGTGACCATAAAAAATGTGATTTTGCCACTGTTGCAGAACCCTGAAAAACTAGGCATGTGTACTTTCCTGAAAAATGTTTTTTTTGTCGCAGACTCGCAGCCACTGAAGCACAGAGGCCAGAAAAAATATGCCATATAAATGCTGAAAATATTATTATTTTTTTGTCGCAGCCACTGCAGCACAGAGGCCAGAAAAAATATGCCATATAAATGCTAAAAATATAAAAAAAAATTGTTGCAGCTACTGAAGCACAGAGGCCAGAAAAAATATGCCATGTAAATGCTAAAAATATAAAAAAATTTTGTCGCAGCCACTGCAGCACAGAGGCCAGAAAAAATATGCCATATAAATGCTAAAAATATAAGAAAAATTTTGTCGCAGCCACTGAAGCATAGAGGCCAGAAAAAATATGCCATATAAATGCTAAAAATATAATTTTTTTTTTGTCGCAGCCACTGAAGCACAGAGGCCAGAAAAAATATGCCATATAAATGCTAACAATATAAATTGTTTTTGTCGCAGCCACTGAAGCACAGAGGCCAGAAAAAATATGCCATATAAATGCTAAAAATATAAAAAAAATTTGTCGCAGCCACTGAAGCACAGAGGCCAGAAAAAATATGCCATATAAATGCTGAAAATATTAATTTTTTTTGTCACAGCCACTGAAGCACAGAGGCCAGAAAAAATATGCCATATAAATGCTAAAAATATAAAAAAAAATTGTCGCAGCCACTGAAGCACAGAGGCCAGAAAAACTCAGGATTTACCTGGATTCAAATGAAACCAGTAGGGTTTGCACCCTAGTTTGTAACAGTGGCGGAGGGAGGAGGACGCTAAAGGACAGCTGTGTGTGGAGTTAAGTGGCGTGCAGAGAAGGACAGCTGCATGGGGAGTCAGAACAAGTCTTCCGGCTTGCAGTAACCCTCCGAGATCCACGCCTCATTCATTTTAATAAAGGTCAGGTAATCCACACTTTTGTGACCTAGGCGAGTTCTCTTCTCAGTTACAATCCCTCCTGCTGCACTGAAGGTCCTTTCTGAGAGGACACTTGAGGCGGGGCAAGACAAGAGGTTCATGGCAAATTGTGACAGCTCTGGCCACAGATCAAGCCTGCGCACCCAGTAGTCCAGGGGTTCATCGCTCCTCAGAGTGTCGATATCTGCAGTTAATGCCAGGTAGTCCGCTACCTGCCGGTCGAGGCGTTCTTTGAGGGTGGATCCAGAAGGGTTCTGGTGCTGCCTTGGACTGAAAAACATTTGCATTTCTGACGTTACAGAGTGGCCAAAGTGCTTTGTCCTTGCAGGTGCGCTCGTGGCAGGATTACTGGCACCTCTGCCCCTGGAATTTTGATGAGTTCCTGAAGTGACATCACCCTTAAAAGCATTGTACAACATGTTTTGCAGGCTGGTTTGTAAATGCAGCATCCTTTCGGACTTGTGGTACGTTGGTAACATTTCTGCCACTTTATGCTTGTACCGAGGGTCTAGTAGCGTTGCGACCCAGTACAGGTCCTTCTCCTTAAGCCTCTTGATACGGGGGTCCTTCAACAGACATGACAGCATGAAAGACCCCATTCTCACAAGGTTGGATGCAGAGGTATCCATCTCCGCTTCCTCGTTATCAAGGACTACATCATCCACGGTCTCCTCCCCCCAGCCACGTACAAGACCAGGGGTCCCCAAAAGGTCACCACAAGCCCCCTGGGAAACCTGCTACTGTTGGTCCTCCTCCTCCACAAAGCCACCTTCCTCCTCTGACTCCACTTCTGACACCTCTCCCTGCGTTGCAGCAGGTGCCTGGGTTCGTTCTGGTGATTCCGACCAGAAATCGTGCGCTTCCTGCTCCTCGTCACGCTGGTCTACAGCCTCATCTGTCACTCGTCGCACGGCACGCTCCAGGAAGAAAGCAAAGGGTATTAGGACGCTAATGGTGCCTTCGGTGCGACTGACCATGTTTGTAACCTCTTCAAAAGGGCGCATGAGCCTGCAGGCATCGCGCATAAGCACCCAGTAACGGGGGAAAAAATCCCCAGCTCTGCAGATCCAGTCCTACCACCCAGTTCAAACAGGTATTCATTGACGGCTCTTTGTTGTTGCAGCAGACGTTCCAACATGAGGAGCGTTGAATTCCAGCGAGTCTGGCTGTCTCAAATTAAACGCCTGACTGGCATGTTGTACCGCTGCTGAATGTCAGCAAGGCGTGCCATGGCTGTGTAGGAATGTCTGAAATGGGCCGACACCTTCCTGGACTGCCTGAGAACGTCCTGGAATCCTGGGTACTTCGAGACAAAACGTTGGACTATTAAATTCAGAACATGTGCCATGCAGGGCACATGTGTTAAATTGCCCAGTCTCAGTGCTGCCAACAGATTGCTTCTGTTGTCACACACCACTTTTCCGATCTTCAGTTGGTGTGGGGTCAGCCACCGATTGGCCTGTGACTGCAGAGATGACAGGAGTACAGATCCGGTATGGTTTCTGCTTTCCAGGCACGTCATCCCCAAGACAGCATGACAACGGCGTACCTGGCACGTCGAATAGCCTAGGGGGAGCTGGGGGTGCACAGGTGTGGAGGAGGAGGACCCAGCAGCAGAGGAGGAAGAAGAGGAAGAAGACGAGGTAGAGAGTGAAGGAGGAGTAGAGGTGGTGGCAGAACCGCGTGCAATCCGTGGCGGTGACACCAACTCCACTGTTGTTGTTGAGCCACACATTCCCTGCTTCCCAGCCATGACCAAGTTCACCCAGTGGGCAGTGTAGGTGACATACCTGCCCTGACCATGCTTGGAGGACCATGCGTCAGTAGTCATATGGACCTTTGGCCCAACACTAAGTGACAGAGATGCGGTGACTTGGCTCTGCACATGGTGGTACAGGTGTGGTATTCCCTTTTTGGAAAAAAAATTGCGGCTGGGTACCTTCCACTGCGGTGTCCCAATTGCTACAAATTTGCGGAAGGCCTCAGAGTCCACCAGCTGGTATGGTAAAAGCTGGCGGGCTAAGAGTGCAGACAAGCCAGCTGTCAGACGCCGGGCAAGGGGGTGACTCGCAGACATTGGCTTCTTACACTCAAACATGGCCCTCACAGAAACTTGGCTGGGGGCAGATGACTGGGAACTGGTGGTCAAGGTGGAAGGCGGAGTGGAGGGTGGTTCAGACGGGTCAAGGACAGCAGAGGTAGAGCAGTAAGATGCTGGACCAGAAGGAGGGTGGCTTTTAGTTTGTCTGCTGCCTTTGAGGTGTTGCTCCCAAAGTGCTTTGTGCTTGCCGTTCATGTGCCTTCGCATAGAAGTTGTACCTATGTGGCTGTTGGGCTTCCCAAGACTCAGTTTCTGACTGCACTCATTGCAAATTACAACGCTTTTGTCAGAGGCACACACATTAAAAAAATCCCACACTGCTGACCTTTTTGAAGCTGGCAATCTGGTGGTAACAGTAGAAGTTGGCGGCGTTGGCGGCAATGGCGGATGCGTTGGCCGGCTGACCACAGGTGCCGATACATGTTGTTGCCCTACTGTTCCCTGCGAGCTGTCCTCCCTGCTTCTTCTAAGTCTTATACTCCTCCTGCCTCTCTGACTCTCCGTCTCTCCATCTGAACTCCATCTCCTCTTGCTCTCTTCTACTGGGCACCCACAAAACATCAATCTCCTCATCATCATTCTCCTCAGATGCATCAATTTCTTCTAACAGCTCACAGAAGGAAGCAGCAGCGGGGACCTCCTCATCACTCATTATGTCCATCTCTGTTGTGTTCTCTGCCAGAATTATATCTGGTGTAACATCCTCATCTCCTTCATCTTCTTCTGCCAATAATGGTTGCGCATCACTCAGTTTAAGAAACTCATGTGAAACTCATGTGAAAATAACTCCTCTGACTCCAGTGAAGAAGGGGTGCCGGTGGTGGAGGAAGTGTTACGTGGGGTGCCCATAGCAGAGGAGGATGAGGATGTTGTGGTAAAGTTAGAAACGGTAGAGGATGGGGTGTGCTGTGTAAGCCAGTCAACTACCTCTTCAGCATTTTGGGAGTTCAGGGTCATTGCCTTTGTAAAACTGGGCAATTTCCTAGGGCCACAGGATAGCATAGCAGCACGGCCCCTAGTGCCTCTGCATGGCGGCCTGCCTTTGCCTGGCATTTTTTTTAAAACAACAACAACTCAGATGGTGTTTCTGGAGACGGTATTATTATTGATATTTAGACAGAATGTGAAAAAGCTCACACAGCTAGGTGGCAGTTGTTTGAAGAACACACTGGGCAAACAATGCCTACAAGGTCAAAGTATACACTACTACAGCAGTGGATACGGAATATATTATTGCTGCTTGAAAAACGTCACTCGGGTGGTGTTTCTAGAGACGGTATTATTATTGATATTTAGACAGAATGTGAAAAAGCTCACACAGCTAGATGGCAGTTGTTTGAAGAACACACTGGGCAAACAATGCCTACAAGGTCAAAGTATACACTACTACAGCAGTGGATACGGAATATATTATTGCTGCTTGAAAAACGTCACTCGGGTGGTGTTTCTGGAGACGGTATTATTATTGATATTTAGACAGAATGTGAACAAGCTCACACAGCTAGGTGGCAGTTGTTTGAAGAACACACTGGGCAAATAATGCCTGCAAGTGCACTACTATTGGTGCACTACTATGAAGAACAGCAAACAGCACTGGACACGTTAAAGAACAGTAAGATAAGTAAAATAAAAAAATATATATATGTATATTAAAAAAAAAAATACTCGGGTTGGTGCTGAACTACTAGGAGCAGCACAGTAGCACACCAGTCCCACTCCCCAACACAGCTAGACTAATAGCACTGGGCTCTTATAGTAGCAAAGTAAAAAAAACAAAAAAGAAAATAAAAGCAGTCCTTACAAGTAGGGATGCACCGAATCCAGGATTCGGTTCGGGATTCGGCCAGGATTCGGGCTTTTTCAGCAGGATTCGGATTCGGCCGAATCCTTCTGCCCAGCCGAACCGAATCCGAACCCTAATTTGCATATGCAAATTAGGGCTGGGAGGGAAATTGCATGACTTTTTGTCAGAAAACAAGGAAGTAAAAAATGTTTTCCCCTTCCCACCCCTAATTTGCATATGGAAATTAGGGTTCAGATTCGGTTCGGTATGCGGCCGAATCTTTCACGAAGGATTCGGGGGTTCGGCCGAATCCATAAAAGTGGATTCGGTGCATCCCTACTTACAAGGACTATTGGGTTATTACAGCAGTCAGCAGATGAGATCAGAAGAGATCAGTGCCCACAGCAGCTACATACAGAGCACTGCAGTAGAAGGTAGATTACTAGCCAGCAAAGCTACCTAACCTAAAATGTCCCTCAAATCCCTGCAGAGTTCTGTCCCTACAATACAGAGCAGTATGAAGTAGATTACTAGCCAGCAAACTTACTATCAACTGTCCCTCAAATCACTAACAGCTCTCTCCCTACACTAGCTCTTCCAAGCACGCACAGGCAGAATGAAAAAACGCTGCAGGGCTTCAGTTTATATATGGAAGGGGAGTGGTCCAGGGGGTGTGGGGGTGGTCCAGGAGGGAGAGCTTCCTGATTGGCTGCCATGTATCTGCTGGTCTGGGGTGAGAGGTCAAAAAAAAGCGCCAGCTAAGGCGAACCCAAATTGGCGAACGTCGCGCGACGTTCGCGAACATTCGGCGAACGCGAACAGTCGATGTTCGCGCGAGCAAGTTTGCAGGCGAACAGTCCGCGACATCCCTACTCTTCTCCCTCAGACAGCACTTCCTTCATCCACCTATTAATACTTCCGGTTTCCTGCACTGCCAACTTCCACTTCACGGGGTGCACAGGGGAGTGTTGCGAAGGGATGGGGTATCATTGGGGGTGTTGCCAGGGGATGGTGGTGTTACAAGAGGATGGGGGGAGGGAGCCCAGACTCAGGCACCTTTTTCATCAGCTAATAAAAAATTTAAAAAAAAAAAAAAATTGCGAGTCAGTGGGCCCACAAAATAAGTGGGCCCTGGGCAGATGCCCCTTTTGCCCACTTATTAAACCGCCCTAATTGAATAGGAAAGATCTATAGGAAATGGGCACAGTGAATGTAAGAGGACAGAACAGAAATTCTGTAGCAATGCAACATAGCATTTCATGTGATACTATAGATTTATAAATAGGAAACTGCTAACTGGCTCTACTATATTTAGAAACTTGCTGCTTTTTAAACTGGCCCTTAAATTGTTGGGTTGATATACATTAATTTATAGCATTATAATAACTTATTTGTTCTATTCTGCTGTTAATATAACTTAAAGTAGAAGCAAACCCTAAAGTTTAAAAACCCCTACCCCCTACCCTACAAAGACCCCCCTCCCTCCTCCGAAAAAATCAGAAAAAATTGTGATTGTTTTTTCCACTAAAAATTAGGATTTTATACAAAAAAAACACACATTTTTCAGGTTTTTAGCATTCAGAGTTTAGTAAATAACCCCTAAAACAAAGAAATCTAGAGTTTTCAGGAAAACTTCAAGAAAGCATGAGGTAGTACGCAGTGAAGATAATGTCAGTCAGACCAGCACCATAAAGTCTTGGGCCTATATCCACAGAAAGTTTACAAAGCTTAAAAAACAGAACCAAGACTGTAACCTAAAAAGCTTTTAAGCACCTTTACCTTTTCAGCAGACTAAAGCACTGTGGAGGCAACAATGGGAGGATTACCACTTTTTACAGATCAACGATCAAAAGTATCCTTTCCTGCAACATGATAAAGCTAGAAGCATTTTATATGGGAAATACTCCACAGAACAAAATTATTTGCACAGTTTTATATATATATATATATATATATATATATATATATATATATATATATATATATTTATATTTATATTTTTTTCCTCTGGCAACAGCAGGTACCTCAACTAGTAGACAAATGAACATAAAAAATGCACATTTTTTTGAATAGCATAAAATATACAAATAATTCATATAACCGAAACATATTGGCATATATAAACATTTATTCATGTATATGAGTGATTTTTTATAAAACTCAAAAAATGTATAAGCATATTAAAATATTCACAAACTTACAGGTTGCAGACACAGAAAGAAAGAAGCGGAGAATTACCAAAATCACCTCTTCCACCTGACTGAGTGCAAATCACATTCAAGTGCCAGTACTGGTGGTTAGGGATGTAGCGAACGTCGGAAAAAAAGTTCGCGAACATATTCGCGAACTTGCGCAAAAATGCGAGCGGTTCGCGAACGGTTCGCGAACCCCATAGACTTCAATGGGAAGGCGAACTTTAACATCTAAAAAAGACATTTCTGGCCAGAAAAATGATTTTAAAGTTGTTTAAAGGGTGCAACGACCTGGACAGTGGCATGCCAGAGGGGGATCAAGGGCAAAAATGTATCTGAAAAATCTGCCTGTGTGTGCTTGGAAGAGATAGTGTAGGGGGAGAGCTGTTAGTGATTTCAGGGACAGATGATAGTAAGTTTGCTGGCTAGTAATCTGCTTGATACTGCTCTGTATTGGAGGGACAGAAGTCTGCAGGGATTTGAGGGACATTTTAGCTTAGGTAGCTTTGCTGGCTAGTAATCTACTGTTCTCTTTAAACAACTGCCATACGTTGACCTTGTAGGCATTGTTTGCCCAGTTTTTTTGGACGCAGCCACTGAAGCACAGTTGCCAGAAAAAATATGCCATATAAATGCTGAAAATAGTCATTTTTCGCCATACGTTGACCTTGTAGACATTGTTTGCCCAGTTTATTTTGGACGCAGCCACTGAAGCACAGTTGCCAGAAAAAATATGCCATATAAATGCTGAAAATAGTAATTTTTCGCCATACGTTGACCTTGTAGACATTGTTTGCCCAGTTTTTTTGGACGCAGCCACTGAAGCACAGTTGCCAGAAAAAATATGCCATATAAATGCTGAAAATAGTCATTTTTTGCCATACGTTGACCTTGTAGGCATTGTTTGCCCAGTTTTTTTGGTCGCAGCCACTGAAGCACAGTTGCCAGAAAAAATATGCCATATAAATGCTGAAAATAGTCATTTTTTGCCATATACGTTGAGTCAACGTATGGCAAAAAATGACTATTTTCAGCATTTATATGGCATATTTTTTCTGGCCTCTGTGCTTCAGTGGCTGCGGCCAAAAAAACTGGGCAAACAATGCCTACAAGGTCAACGACGTTGACCTTGTAGGCATTGTTTGCCCAGTTTTTTTGGCCGCAGCCACTGAAGCACAGAGGCCAGAAAAAATATGCCATATAAATGCTGAAAATAGTCATTTTTTTGGTCGCAGCCACTGAAGCACAGTTGCCAGAAAAATTATGCCATATAAATGCTGAAAATATAAATTTTTTTGGTTGCAGCCACTGAAGCACAGAGGCCAGAAAAATTATGCCATATAAATGCAGAAAATATGCATTTTTTTGGTCGCAGCCACTGAAGCACAGTTGACAGAAAAATTATGCCATATAAATGCTGAAAATATAAATTTTTTTGGTTGCAGCCACTGAAGCACAGAGGCCAGAAAAATTATGCCATATAAATGCAGAAAATATGCATTTTTTTGGTCGCAGCCACTGAAGCACAGTTGACAGAAAAATGATGCCATATAAATGCTGAAAATATAAATTTTTTTGGTTGCAGCCACTGAAGCACAGAGGCCAGAAAAATTATGCCATATAAATGCAGAAAATATGCATTTTTTTGGTCGCAGCCACTGAAGCACAGTTGACAGAAAAATTATGCCATATAAATGCTGAAAATATAAATTTTTTTGGTTGCAGCCACTGAAGCACAGAGGCCAGAAAAATTATGCCATATAAATGCAGAAAATATGCATTTTTTTGGTCGCAGCCACTGAAGCACAGTTGCCAGAAAAAATATGCCATATAAATGCTGAAAATAGTCATTTTTCGCCATACGTTGACCTTGTAGACATTGTTTGCCCCGTTTTTTTGGTTGCAGCCACTGAAGCACAGAGGCCAGAAAAAATTAAACCAGTAGGGTTTGCACCCTAGTTTGTAACGGTGGCGGAGGGAGGAGGACGCTAAAGGACAGCTGTGTGTGGAGTCATGAGGCTTGAAGAGAAGGACAGCTGCATAGAAGTCAGAACAAGTCTTCCGGCGTGCAGTAACCCTCCGAGATCCACCCCTCATTCATTTTAATAAAGGTCAGGTAATCGACACTTTTGTGACCTAGGCGAGTTCTCTTCTCAGTTACAATCCCTCCTGCTGCACTGAAGGTCCTTTCTGAGAGCACACTTGAGGCTGGGCAAGACAAGAGGTTCATGGCAAATTGTGACAGCTCTGGCCACAGATCAAGCCTGCGCACCCAGTAGTCCAGGGGTTCATCGCTCCTCAGAGTGTCGATATCTGCAGTTAATGCCAGGTAGTCCGCTACCTGCCGGTCGAGGCGTTCTTTGAGGGTGGATCCAGAAGGGTTGTGGCGCTGCCTTGGACAGAAAAACATTTGCATGTCTGATGTTACAGACCGGCCAAAGGGCTTTGTCCTTGCAGGTGTGCTCGTGGCAGGATTACTGGCACCTCTGCCCCTGGAATGTTGATGAGTTCCTGAAGTGACATCACCCTTAAAAGCATTGTACAACATGTTTTGCAGGCTGGTTTGTAAATGCCGCATCTTTTCGGACTTGTGGTATGTTGGTAACATTTCTGACACTTTATGCTTGTACCGAGGGTCTAGTAGCGTTGCGACCCAGTACAGGTCCTTCTCCTTAAGCCTCTTGATACGGGGGTCCTTCAACAGGCATGACAGCATGAAAGACCCCATTCTCACAAGGTTGGATGCAGAGCTATCCATCTCCGCTTCCTCATTATCAAGGACTGCATCATCCACGGTCTCCTCCCCCCAGCCACGTACAAGACCAGGGGTCCCCAAAAGGTCACCACTAGCCCCCTGGGAAGCCTGCTCCTGTTGGTCCTCCTCCTCCTCCTCCACAAAGCCGCCTTCCTCCTCTGACTCCACTTCTGGCACCTCTCCCTGCGTTGCAGCAGGTGCCTGGGTTCGTTCTGGTGATTCCGACCATAAATCGTGCGCTTCCAGCTCCTCGTCACGCTGGTCTACAGCCTCATCTGTCACTCGTCGCACGGCACGCTCCAGGAAGAAATCGAAGGGTATTAGGTCGCTGATGGTGCCTTCGGTGCGACTGACCATATTTGTCACCTCTTCAAAAGGTCGCATGAGCCTGCAGGCATCGTGCATAAGCACCCAGTAACGGGGGAAAAAAATCCCCAGCTCTGCAGATCCAGTCCTACCACCCAGTTCAAAAAGGTACTCGTTGACGGCCCTTTGTTGTTGCAGCAGACGTTCCAACATAAGGAGCGTTGAATTCCAGCGAGTCTGGCTGTCAGAAATCAAACGCCTGACTGGCATGTTGTAGCGCTGCTGAATGTCAGCAAGGCGTGCCATGGCTGTGTAGGAACGTCTGAAATGGGCCGACACCTTTCTGGACTGGGTGAGAACGTCCTGGAATCCTGGGTACTTGGAGACAAAACGTTGGACTATTAAATTTAACACATGTGCCATGCAGGGCACATGTGTTAAATTGCCCAGTCTCAACGCTGCCAACAGATTGCTTCCATTGTCACACACCACTTTTCTGATCTGCAGTTGGTGTGGGGTCAGCCACCGATCGGCCTGTGACTGCAGAGATGACAGGAGTACAGATCCGGTATGGTTTTTGCTTTCCAGGCACGTCATCCCCAAGACAGCGTGACAACGGCGTACCTGGCACGTCGAATAGCCTAGGGGGAGCTGGGGGTGCACAGGTGTGGAGGAGGAGAAGGAGGACCCAGCAGCAGAGTAAGAAGAAGAAGAGGAAGAAGACGAGGTAGAGAGCGATGGAGGAGTAGAGGTGGTGGCAGAACCGCGTGCAATCCGTGGCGGTGACACCAACTCCACTGTTGTTGTTGTTGAGCTACCCATTCCCTGCTTCCCAGCCATTACCAAGTTCACCCAGTGGGCAGTGTAGGTGACATACCTGCCCTGACCATGCTTGGAGGACCATGCGTCAGTAGTCATATGGACCTTTGGCCCAACACTAAGTGACAGAGATGCGGTAACTTGGCTCTGCACATGTTGGTACAGGTGTGGTATTCCCTTTTTAGAAAAAAAATTGCGGCTGGGTACCTTCCACTGCGGTGTCCCAATTGCTACAAATTTGCGGAAGGCCTCAGAGTCCACCAGCTGGTATGGTAAAAGCTGGCGGGCTAAGAGTGCAGACAAGCCAGCTGTCAGACGCCGGGCAAGGGGGTGACAGTCAGACATTGGCTTCTTACGCTCATACATGGCCTTCACAGAAACTTGGCTGGTGGCAGATGACTGGGAATGGGAACAGGTGGTCAAGGTGGAAGGCGGAGTGGAGGGTGGTTCAGACGGGTCAAGGAGAGCAGAGGTAGAGCAGTAAGATGCTGGACCAGAAGGAGTGTGGCTTTTAGTTTGCCTGTTGCCTTTGAGGTGTTGCTCCCAAAGTGCTTTGTGCTTGCCGCTCATGTGCCTTCGCATAGAAGTTGTACCTATGTGGCTGTTGGGCTTACCAAGGCTCAGTTTCTGACTGCACTCATTGCAAATTACAATGCTTTTGTCAGAGGCACACACATTAAAAAAATCCCACACTGCTGACTTTTTGGAAGTGTGCGATCTGGCGGTAACAGTAGAAGTTGGCGGCATTGGCGGCAATGGCGGGTGCGTTGGCCGGCTGAACACAGGTGCCGATACATGTTGTTGCCCTACTGATCCCTGCGGGCTGTCCTCCCTGCTTCTTCTAAGTCTTATTCTCCTACTGCCTCTCTGACTCTCCGTCTCTCCATCTGAACTACCCTCCTCTTGCTCTCTTCTACTAGGCACCCACAAAACATCAATCTCCTCATCATCATTCTCCTCAGATGCATCAATTTCTTCTGACACATCACAGAAGGAAGCAGCAGCGGGGACCTCCTCCTCATCACTCATCATTATGTCCATCTCTGTCGTGTTCTCTGCCAGAATTAAATCTGGTGTAACGTCCTCATCTCCTTCATCTTCTTCTGGCAATAATGGTTGCGCATTACTCAGTTCAAGAAACTCATGGGAAAATAACTCCTCTGACTCCAGTGAAGAAGGGGCACCGGTGGTGGAGGAAGTGTTACGTGGGGTGGCCATAGCAGTGGAGGATGAGGAGGATGTTGTGGTAAAGTTAGAAACGGTAGAGGATGGGGTGTGCTGTGTAAGCCAGTCAACTACCTCTTCAGCATTTTGGGAGTTCAGGGTCATTGGCTTTTTAAAACTGGGCAATTTGCTAGGGCCACAGGATTGCATAGCAGCACGGCCCCTAGCACGGCCTCTGCGTGGCGGCCTGCCTTTGCCTGGCATTATTTTTAAAAAAACAACAACAACAAAAACTCAGTTGGTTTTTCTGGAAACGATAATACACACAGCTAGATGGCGGTTTGAAGAAAACAGTGTGCAAATAATGCCTACAAGGTCAACGTATACACAGCGGTGGATACGGATTACGTAAAATATATGAATGCTGCTTGAAAAAAAATAACTCAAGTGGTTTTTCTAGAGACGATAATATTATCAATATTTAGACAAAATGTGAACAAGCTCACACAGCTAGATGGCGGTTTGAAGAAAACAGTGTGCAAATAATGCCCACAAGGTCAACGTATACACAGCGGTGGATACGGATTACGTAAAATATATGAATGCTGCTTGAAAAAAAGTAACTCAAGTGGTTTTTCTAGAGACGATAATATTATCAATATTTAGACAAAATGTGAACAAGCTCACACAGCTAGATGGCGGTTTGAAGAAAACAGTGTGCAAATAATGCCCACAAGGTCAACGTATACACAGCGGTGGATACGGATTACGTAAAATATATGAATGCTGCTTGAAAAAAAGTAACTCAAGTGGTTTTTCTAGAGACGATAATATTATCAATATTTAGACAAAATGTGAACAAGCTCACACAGCTAGATGGCGGTTTGAAGAAAACAGTGTGCAAATAATGCCTACAAGGTCAACGTATACACAGCGGTGGATACGGATTACGTAAAATATATGAATGCTGCTTGAAAAAAAGTAACTCAAGTGGTTTTTCTAGAGACGATAATATTATCAATATTTAGACAAAATGTGAACAAGCTCACACAGCTAGATGGCGGTTTGAAGAAAACACTGTGCAAATACTGCCCACAAGATCAACGTATACACTACTACAGCGGTGGATACGGATCTCGTAAAATTTATTATGGCTGCTTGAAAAAAGTCACTCCGGTGTTTTTTCTGGAGACGGTAATATTATGGATATTTAGACAGAATGTGAACAAGGTCACACAGCTAGATGGCAGTTGGTTGAATAACACACTGGGCAAAAAATGCCTACAGGGCAAATAATGCCTAAAAGGTCAACTTATACACTACTACAGCGATGGATACGGATCTCGTAAAATTTATTATGGCTGCTTGAAAAAAGTCACTCCGGTGTTTTTTCTGGAGACGGTAATATTATGGATATTTAGACAGAATGTGAACAAGGTCACACAGCTAGATGGCAGTTGGTTGAATAACACACTGGGCAAAAAATGCCTACAGGGCAAATAATGCCTAAAAGGTCAACTTATACACTACTACAGCGATGGATACGGATCTCGTAAAATTTATTATGGCTGCTTGAAAAAAGTCACTCCGGTGTTTTTTCTGGAGACGGTAATATTATGGATATTTAGACAGAATGTGAACAAGGTCACACAGCTAGATGGCAGTTGGTTGAATAACACACTGGGCAAAAAATGCCTACAGGGCAAATAATGCCTAAAAGGTCAACTTATACACTACTACAGCGATGGATACGGATTACGTAAAATTTATTATGGCTGCTTGAAAAAAGTCACTCCGGTGTTTTTTCTGGAGACGGTAATATTATGGATATTTAGACAGAATGTGAACAAGGTCACACAGCTAGATGGCAGTTGGTTGAATAACACACTGGGCAAAAAATGCCTACAGGGCAAATAATGCCTAAAAGGTCAACTTATACACTACTACAGCGATGGATACGGATTACGTAAAATATATTATGGCTGCTTGAAAAAAGTCACTCCGGTGTTTTTTCTGGAGACGGTAATATTATGGATATTTAGACAGAATGTGAACAAGGTCACACAGCTAGATGGCAGTTGGTTGAATAACACACTGGGCAAAAAATGCCTACAGGGCAAATAATGCCTAAAAGGTCAACTTATACACTACTACAGCGGTAGTAAAATAAAAAAAAGTAAAATAAAAAAAAAATGAATATTAAAAAAAAAAAAATGAAAGTTGGTGCTGCTGAACTACTAGGAGCAGCAGATTAGCACACCAGTCCCACTCCCCAACACTGCTAGACTAATAGCACTGGGCTCTTATAGTAGTAGTAGTAGTAGTAGTAGTAGTAAAACAACAAAAAAATAAATAAAAGCAGTCCTTACAAGGACTACTGTTATTGCAGCAGTCAGCAGATGAGATCAGAAGCAGGACAGCTGCTCACTGCAGCTACATACAGAGCACTGCAGTAGAAGGTAGATTACTAGCCAGCAAAGCTACCTAAGCTTAAATGTCCCTCAAACCCCTGCAGACTTCTGTCCCTCCAATAACAGAGCAGTATCAAAACGATTACTAGCCAGCAAACTTTCAACTGTCCCTGAAATCACTAACAGGCAGCAGCTCTCTCCCTACACTATCTCTTCAGCACACACAGGCAGAGTGAAAAAACGCTGCAGGGCTTCGGTTTTTATAGGGAAGGGGAGTGGTCCAGGGGAGAGCTTCCTGATTGGCTGCCATGTACCTGCTGGTCTGGGGTGAGAGGGCAAAAAAAAGCGCCAACAATGGCGAACCCAAAATGGCGAACGTCACGCGACGTTCGCGAACTTCCGGCGAGCGCGAACACCCGATGTTCGCGCGAACAAGTTCGCCGGCGAACAGTTCGCGCCATCCCTACTGGTGGTTATTGACAAGAAGATGTTTTAGTGTATGTCTGTTTTCAGAACAAGAATTGCCAGTAATGGCTTCAGTACACCAATTGAGAAAAAGCCCTGAGTGCTGTTAACATCCTCTAAAATTAGCCATATCAGGGCACATGATATACCCTAAAGGCGTATTTATAATTAAGAATAGCCTTGAATTTAAAATGTCCCTAATTGCGATTGTGCGTTGACATAAATTAGGATGCACTTGCTCTAAATATCTCGGGAAGTTATTTCCTTCACTCTGTGTCCTAATGATGTCTGTGCCCTAATTCTTTAGTAGCAAGTACGATGCATCTATTGATGCAGGCCACTGTGAGAACCCAGGATCTACTCCTAGCTTCGAGGTGACAGTAGTTCCAAGGTTTACCTATGTCAGTTGGCACAAGCAATCTTTAATGAAAACCTGTGTGAGTTTACTATTCATGAAGGGTCTAGTGCCAAAAAAACGTCAGCAATCTTGCTGAATGGGCTTTTGAAACAACAACAACAACAAGCAGCTTGGTGCCAACATTTTCTTAGTTTCAAAGGCAATTCAGTTTAAATGATGAAGATTGACAATATTTTTCATCATAAAACCCTGCATGATTAATAATCTCACACAGAGTTACTTAAATGATTGCTCATGCTGAAAGGCACAAGCAATCTTAAATTGGCCCTTAAATTTGCATCAATTGGCCCCTTAGTTTAAATAACCCTTTGAAGTGGTTTGGCAGAGACATTAGGATGCTTTTACTAACTAGACACAGTGAGCAAACTACAATTTTGAGTACAATCACCATGTTTTTCGTCCCACACTGCAGCATTTTTTTTTATAGAATTTTGACGTCATTGCCAAATGGGTGATTCAATAGCGATGCGTCTATTGCAGTTGTGTCTCATTTCTCACAATAGGGAATGAATGGGTTTTGACTCATACATTTTCAAGCCTAAAGGTGGCCATAGACGTACTGATAATATTGTGTAAAACAAAGATTTGCACGATATTCTGTGCTTGTATATCGGAGATGAGCCGACTGATATCGACAGAAGACTTGGATATTGGTCATCTGTTCGGCCACCATTGAAGGCACCCACACATTGCCCACTGTTATTGCTGTACCTGTATATCTGACTGTTCAGCTCTAACAAATTTATTGAAAATGACCATCTATGGCAATATTAATTCTAATATTATATTAGTGGGGGGTTTGTCTGAAAGAGCATATCCAAGCTTTAATTTTTTTTATTAATAATTGTATGTTCTGATTACTACAACTTGAATTGTGAGTATTTCCCTAATGGAGAATTATTGCTTGAAAAATAAATCCTACCTCTGATATTATCAAATAGACAAGTTATTATTCACTCAATCAATAATAATTTTAAAAATGTAATGTTGAATGTTGACTGTGAATATTGTGCATACAGTAACATTTCAGTGGACTAGAATTTAAAAAAATTAGTGTCCCTTTTCAAATATTTAAAAATGTGGCATTGGTATACATGCTTGTTTATTTTTTTTAAATAATGTTCTGCAATCACACTTTTATTCAATAACTCACTCTAAAAGCCTAGAAGCTATTGTCGATGATAACCATTAAAAATGTTAGAATAAAGGTAGAATAACTTTAGCCTTGATTAAATTATATGCCCAGGAGGCAGTAGGTCACCTTTTGTTCCTGCAACTGTTACCTACATTATTCTGTGCTTCAATAGACATTGTTACTAACAATATTTTATCATTTACTTGAGGATTATTACTCTTATCCATTATTTAAGCAACATGGATAAAATTGTAGCACTGTGTACTTCAGCCAGCGGCTCCCTCATAAATCAAGTATAAAGCAATATAAGGGAACCATAACATTTTTGATGCACGGCGAAATGTTTTTGGCATACGCCACCATACAAGTGTATGGGCGTCATTTCCGCAGCGCAACAAGGCGAAAAAAATTCGCCCATCCGGCGGGGATCAGTAGATCTCAAGACAATGTCAACAATCAGCTTGTCTAAATCACCCTCCGATTTCATGTTTTTCATTCAGATACTGTATTTATAACATTAAGGTTACATAAGAAACAGTTGTTTATTAAATATAGCAATATATATTTTCTCATAAATCAATATTTAAGTAATATTTTCCATGGACAGAATGCTTATATGAATGTAGATCATAATGGGACAACCTCACTAAAAGTAGACCTTTCTTGATTAAAGTATGGGCACTCCTGGCTTAGTGGAACATCAAACAACCTGCTGCATAAAGTCTATTACTTTTATTTACATATTTCATCGTATCCCAGCTGTGACAGGATGGCAATAGAAAAGGAGGAGGGGTATGTCTGTTTGTTAGGCAGGATTTAAAAGCTTATATAAAGGAGGAGGTTAGAAAATGAGGGGGCAGAAGTCTTGTGGGTGGAGTTCTTCACCAATTGTAACGAGTCCAGCAAATTAATTGTAGGAGGCGAAGCTCCTCATGCAAATAGATAAGACTGCTAGTTTGGGTAAAGTAATGATAATGGGGGATTTTAATTACCCAGATATTGACTATTGACTGGAGCAACAGTACTGCCAGATCAGTTAATGGGAAGCAATTTATAAATTTGTTGCATGACAATTTTATGGCACAGGTTTTTGAGGAGCCTACCAAAAAAAATGCTATTCTGGATTTAGTGATCTCAAATGACCCAGAACTTATAGCAAATGTGCAAGTCATTGAACCCCTGGGTAATAGTGACCATAATGTTATATCATTTAATGTCTGGTGCAAAAAACAAATATATACTGGGGCAACAAAAACCATGAATCTTGAAAAAGCTAATTTTAGTGCCTTGAGGGCTGCCCTACAGAGTATTGATTGGGGCATTAAGTTTTCAGCTAAAAACACAGAACAGAAATGGTTCTCATTTAAAATGATGTTGAATCATTACTGTTCTCAATTTATTCCCTTAAGGAGTAAATGTAGAAGCTCTAAGAATCATCCTGTGTAGCGTAATACAGAGGTAAAGAAGTTAATAGGAAAGAAGAGGAAGGCATTTAAAAACTATCTGTAGGGACAGAAGCTGCAGTTAATGAATATAAACACTGTAATAAATATTGTAAATCAGCAATCCGGAAGGCAAAGAAAGGAAATGAAGAGTTAATTGCGATGGAGGTGAAAACTAACCCTAAAAAGTTTTTTAAATATATTAATAGTAAAAAGATGCAGATTGAGAGTGTTGCTCCATTAAATAATGGTGCCATTATGGTTGTAACAGATACAGAAAAGGCAAATGTGCTAAATCAGTTCTTTTCTTCAGTATATACAATAGAGGAGTCTGAGCTGAGCTCCCAGGCTCACTTTATAGCTGCACTAATGGCTCAGCTCAATCTAGTCAGTGGCTGACTCAGGATATGATTCATAAAGCTTTAATAAAAATTAATGTAAACAAGGCTTCAGGGCCTGATGGCATACACCCCGGGTTCTAAGAGAGCTTAGTTCAGTTTTAGACCAGCCCCTATTTCTTATTTTCTCAGATTCACTTTTATCTGGTATGGTGCCTATGGATTGGAGAAAAGCTGAGATTATTCCAGTATTTAAAAAGGGATTATGATCTCAGCCTGGCAATTATAGGCCAGTAAGCTTGACATCTGTGGTGGGCAAATTATTTGAAGGCTTGTTAAGGGATCACATTCAAAATTTTGTCCTAGTGAATGGCATTATAAGCAGCAATCAGCATGGCAGACAAATTTGATTACTTTTTATGATGAGGTAAGTAAGATGCTGGACAGTGGGGGGCAGTAGATGTGATCTATTTGGATTTTGCCAAAGCGTTTGATACTGTGCCCCACAAACGACTGCTTTCTAAACTAAGGTCTGTTGGGCTTAATGAAGTCGTTTGCACATGGATAGGAAACTGGCTACAGGATCGGGTACAGAGTGTGGCTGTTAATGGTACATTCTCTGCTTGGAGTAAGGTTCTTAGTGGGGTCCCCCAGGGCTCGGTATTAGGTCCAATTTTATTTAACTTGTTCATTAATGACTTAGGGGAGGGTGTTGTAAGTAATGTATCAGTGTTTGCAGATTACACAAAACTATCCAGCCCAATTAATTCCATCCAGGATTTGGCATCCTTGCAACATGATCTTGACAAACTGGCAATCTGGGCAGCTAAGTGGCAAATGAGATTCAATGTTGATAAATGTAAAGTCATGCACCTGGGATGTAAAAATATCCAAGCCACTTATACCCTTAAAGGAAAACTATACCCCCCAAACAATGTAGGTCTCTATTAAAAGATACTGAGTAAAACAGCTCATATGTAAAACCCTGCTTCATGTAAATGAACCATTATCATAATAATATACTTTTTTAGTAGTATGTGCCATTGGGTAATCATAAATAGAAAATTGCCATTGTAAAAAATAAGGGCCGCCCCCTGGGATCGTAAGATTCACTGTGTACACATACAAACCACATGTAAGGTCACATGAGCCAATTAACAGACAGAGTTCTGCCTTTTGCTTCCTCACTTCTTCCTGTTACAGTTAGTATTGTAGTATTTCTGGTCAGGTGATCTCTGAGGCAGCACAGGTAGAGTCACGAAATGGTGGTTCAAGGCAAGAGATGTAAAAGGGCAATATTTATGTAAATATATATTCCAGTTTGGTAAGATTCTTTAATATGTCATTCAATTTGATATAAACTATCTGTTGCTTAAGTATTCATTTTGGGGATATAGTTTTCCTTTAATCGGACTGCACTAGGCAAATCCATTATGGAAAAGGACCTTGGAGTCCTTGTAGATGATAAACTTGGCTGTAGCAAGCAATGCCAGTCAGCAGCATCAAGGGCAAATAAGGTCCTGAGCTGTATTAAAAGGGGCATAGAGTCACGGGAGGAGGGGGTCATACTTCCACTGTATAGAGCACTTGTAAGGCTCCATCTAGAATATGCTGTTCAGTTTTAGTCCATCACTCAAACAGGACATTATTGTATTCGAGAGGGTACAGAGAAGGGCAACTAAGCTGGTGAAAGGTACGGAAAATTTTAGCTATGAAGAAAGACTGGCCAAATTGGGGATGTTCACGCTGGAGAAGAGGCGCTTAAGGGGTGATATGATAACTATGTATAAATATATGAGGGGATCATATAATAATCTCTCTAATGCTTTAATTACCAGTAGGTCTTTCCAGCTGACACAAGATCACCCATTCCGATTAGAAGAAAAGAGGTTCCGCTTAAATATTCGGAGGGGTTTTTTACAGTGAAAGCTGTGAAGATGTGGAATTCTCTCCCTGAATCAGTTGTACAGGCTAATACATTAGATAGCTTTAAGAAGGGATTGGATAGCTTTTTAGCAAGTGAGTGAATACAGGGTTATGGGAGATGGCTCATAGTACAAGTTGATCCAGGGACTAGTCCGATTGCCATTTTGGAGTCAGGAAGGAATTTTTTCCCCCTCTGAGGCAAATTGGTGAGACTTCAGATGGGTTGACTATGAAGATTTTCATTCATCCAGGTCATGGTATATCTAGTATAGGTAAATCTAAAAACAACTGGACTTGCTGGGTAATCAGCAAGTCCAGTTGTTTTTAGATTTACCTATACTAGATACTTCAGATAGGTTTTTTGCCTTCCTCTGGATCAACTGGCAGTTAGACAGATATAAAATAAAAAGGTTGAACTTGATGGACGTGTGTCTTTTTTTCAACCTTACTTACTATGTTACTATATCTTCTAGTTCAATTCATAACTCCCCCCCCCAGACTACTATAAAGTTTTCACGTCGTAAACAGTCAAATAAGCTTTTCTCTCTTTCAAATCAAATTAAATCAGTTCTGTAGAGGCTGAATTACTGTATTTCAAGGGCTGGGGTAGAACCAAAGTAAGAAAACAAACCACATCAAAACATGAACATATTTTCTCCTCAAGCGCAAGCTTATTTAAGAAAGACATTAAACAGACTATATAGTCACATTTTTTAACATATAAAAAAAACTTGCACACAAGCTGCATCACGTTTCATTCCTTTGCCGTGGGCTGAAAATATTGAATGTTCTAATAAACTGGGAAAATTAATTTTTTAAAGACAATTGCCATTGATTTACAAAGAAACTTACCAGCTTTTACTTGCAAGTGTTTTCTACCTATGTTTCACATTGTTTTCTGTAATAAATCCCTACTATTTGAGGTTTCAGAAAAAAAAACTGCTCATCTATACGCGTTCACTTTTTTTGCTGCATTTTTTCTTACGAGAAAAAATGCCAACTTGATTTTTGATAAATTCGGCCCATAGTTTGAAGGTCAAAGGTCTATTTCCACAATTATGAACTGTAAAAACTGGGAAATGAAATGAGCAACTCTCTATTTGTCTTAAAGTCAATTAAGGGTTTTAAGCAGTTGAAAAATATGGCCAATCCCCTTACTCTATTAAATATATAATAAATACTGTATAAAGAGTCATCCCACCATAATTGTAGGGATATAAATGACATCTGTCCAGTATCAGCCTGGGTTGTCCATCCCCAGAGCTTATGAACTGTTGTATTGAATGAAAACCTTTGGAGCAAATGGCTGCTGTTGGTTAGCACACATTACATAGTTACATAGTTACATTAACTCACAGAACTGCGCTTCAGGAGGTTTTTTGCACATCAAGAAAGGAGAGTTTCTTTTGTAAGATGCATAGACCAAGTATATTAAAGTACAGCAACCGAATAGCTTTTTAGATGTCAGTGTGCCCTGCTCTTTACATTGAAAAGAATTTAACAGTAACTTTTTTTTTACATTTTTGCAGTTGTATAGGGTCAAAAGCAGAAGCCACTTTGTATTTAATTAAATATTTAATTTTTTTTTAATCAAGTCTTAAAATGATAACATGATAAAACTAGAACACAGTCCATTACCAAACTCATGAATATCCAACAAAATTCTACAGTTGTCTACAATATTAAGGGGTTTATTTGTCAAGGTCCGAATTTATCTCAGAATTTCTAATACTCTGAATTCACGAATGGACCTTATTTATAAAGAAAAAAGCCCGTAAAAATAGGGTCGGGCAAACTTCGGAGTTTTCCCTGAAAACTCCAAATTGTTTGGAGTTTTCCACAAAAACCACGACTTATTCTGAGTTTTTGGAGTTTTTTGTGCAGAAACCCTTAAATCAACGGATATCGGTATGGACATCAGCGCAGGCACGGAAACCTTCCCCATTGACTTATACAGGACCCCGAGAGCTTATAGATGCCAGGGTTTCGGAATCTGAGTTTTCAGACCATCAGACTTTAATAAATCTCAAAAAATTTGTAATTTTTTTTGCTCCGAAAACTACGAATTTTTTGAGGTTCGGATATTTGGAGCTTAATAAATAACCCCCTTAAAACTATTACTAACCAGAAGCAGCCACTTTAGCTTCAGTACCATGTTGATACACTGGCACTTATTTAATCGTATAAATATTTACAATTTTTATTCATTTGCAGTATTGTGTTATATTTTCAGGCAGTCATTCTGTAAGAGCTTATTCAGCAGACTCTAAGCAGGATATCAGAATTAAACAATACTCCAAGCTCTGCAGTAGCAAGGCCAATATCAAGAGCAGCAAGTGAGATTTCAGAAACAATCTGACTTGACAAATAAAGATGACCCACTTTTGGAACTTGCAGAGGAACAAAAGGTTCTTGCTGGCTTGGAAAAATAATTGGATGTCTTAAAAATTGATTCAGGTAATTAAATGAGTGCTCTTAGGTGGGCTGGGCTTGGAACAACTTCAAATATATATATTAAGACAAGGGTAAGCTTTGTTAAAAGTGCTTATCTACAAAGAGAGGTTCTTATCTACAAAGACAAGTCCAGTCCCCCATAGCAACCAATTAACAAATTGTATTTCAGTTAACTGAATTCAAAGATCTTATTGCTGCTTTTGTAGCTGCATTTCTACAGTTTAATGGGATCCCAGTGTTCACATTTTATAATATATAGAAATGCAGTTGCAATACCATCTTGACTAGTCCGATTTTTTTTCCATTTTGGAGTCAGGAAGGAATTTTTCCCCCTCTGAGGCAAGTTGGAGAGGCTTCGGATGGGTTTTTTTGCCTTCCTCTGGATCAACTGGCAGATAGGTAGTTAATTAAAAAAAAAAGGGTTGAACTCGATGGACATGTGTCTTTTCAGCCTTACTTAATATGTATGCATGTTCATATAATGAAATATATAAATTGTAAGATAAAATACATTTAGGGGAAGGACATTCAGTAATGTTTTTACCTTCTCACTAATTAAATTGGTCCTCTGTATAATAAACCTATGAATTTATTACATTACATACTGTATAGTGTATTTACATAGTAGACAAGGTTTAACAAAAACTATGAAAGTACATTAAATTAAACCCTTACACTCATATGTAAATTAAGGCATATAGGTTGCCCAGGAGCAGTAACCAATAACAACCAATACATTTACTGGTGACCAGTAGAGATGGCGCGAACTGTTCGCCGGCGAACTTGTTCGCGCGAACATCGGGTGTTCGCGCTCGCCGGAAGTTCGCGAACGTCGCGCGACGTTCGCCATTTTGGGTTCGCCATTGTTGGCGCTTTTTTTTGCCCTCTCACCCCAGACCAGCAAGTACATGGCAGCCAATCAGGAAGCTCTCCCCTGGACCACTCCCCTTCCCTATAAAAACCAAAGCCCTGCAGCGTTTTTTCACTCTGCCTGTGTGTGCTGAAGAGATAGTGTAGGGAGAGAGCTGCTGCCTGTTAGTGATTTCAGGGACAGTTGAAAGTTTGCTGGCTAGTAATCGTGTTGATACTGTTCTGTTATTGGAGGGACAGAAGTCTGCAGGGGTTTGAGGGACATTTAAGCTTAGGTAGCTTTGCTGGCTAGTAATCTACCTTCTACTGCAGTGCTCTGTATGTAGCTGCAGTGGGCAGCTGTCCTGCTTCTGATCTCATCTGCTGACTGCTGCAATAACAGTAGTCCTTGTAAGGACTGCTTTTATTTATTTTTTTGTTCCAATACAGAGCAGTATCAAGCAGATTACTAGCCAGCAAACTTACTATCATCTGTCCCTGAAATCACTAACAGCTCTCCCCCTACACTATCTCTTCCAAGCACACACAGGCAGATTTTTCAGATACATTTTTGCCCTTGATCCCCCTCTGGCATGCCACTGTCCAGGTCGTTGCACCCTTTAAACAACTTTAAAATCATTTTTCTGGCCAGAAATGTCTTTTTTAGATGTTAAAGTTCGCCTTCCCATTGAAGTCTATGGGGTTCGCGAACCGTTCGCGAACCGCTCGCATTTTTGCGCAAGTTCGCGAATATGTTCGCGAACTTTTTTTCCGACGTTCGCTACATCCCTAGTGACCAGTAAATGCTAACTGATGATTGGTTGCTATAGGTTACTGCCCCTGGGCAAACCTAGTGCCTTTTATTATATTTATTATAATTAGATATGCCTTACATGGTTGTCTCTAATTAAATTGTAAATTAAAAAAATCTTTCCTTATCCATACATCCATCCATACATCCATACTCAAAATTGGACCGATGTCCAATATATATATATATATATATATTATATATATATATATATATATATATAATGGTGAATAGAGCGCCAGACAGTTTGTTTTATGGTTACTTTTATTTTGCAATGGCACTGGTATTTCGGGAATTTCTGAGCATCCTTGGGGAAAATCATAGAGACAAAAACCCTTACGATATACTATTGTTGTCTTTGCTCAAATTGAAGAAAACTGTGAGAAAATTAAAATGAGGTGATATCTTCATTGGGGGGGGGGTTAAAGCCATGCAGATTTGTTACTTAAGGGACATGTAAAGCCTACATTTTTCTACCATGTATAAAGGGTGGGCATAGCTTCACCACCCAGCCACATCATTTGTATTGAATATACCACCTCCATTTGCTGTCTCCATCACATGCCATCTTCATAACATTGACATCTGCAAACAGGACCTGTATGCTGTAAAGTTCATGCAATGCAGAATGCCAGTTACACAGGCACAACATAGTTTGATAAGAAGTTCTGCTGGGGTTGAGCACTGTAATGGTTAAGCTGAGCTCGGGAGAGGTGCTTGGGAGAAAACAATAGGATCAGACAGCTAGAGCAGAGTTTCTATGGGAACCAGCAATGCTATCGCTTCATTGGCTTTTAGACTGGAGGGTGTGTTTAGTAATCTGAGCTGAGAAGAACTGAGCATGCTCATAAGTCAACAGCCAAAGCAAATTCCTGACGGGGTTAGAGGAGGAGAAGTATTAAGTGATTAAGGGGATGCTGCAGCCTTACTTTTAACCTTTTAACAACCAGAGTGGCAGGTATCTAAATATTTCAAAGAGGCTGTTCACTGATTAAATGTTTGTGGATGGGGTTTACGTGTCCTTTAAATCTACATTAACAGTGAATTAAATCTCTTACAGGCAAGAAGGAATCCTGGCATCAAGGAAGTTCTCACAATTCATTCCAGTTCATCACACCAAGCAAAAGTTTAACCCATTTCAGTGACACCAAAAACAGAGGCATTGCCATGTATGTATGCTTTAAGTCACCCGTGTCACTCTTTTGGAAACTTTAATGAGTTTACTACATAAAGAAATCATTACATTGGTAATATCTTGCAAATTAAAAACCTGGGTGCATATTGCTCTGTTTTAATTTTACTTTCACCTGGACAGAGGGCTCAAGGCACAACTTTGACCATTTATATTCATTTAGCACCATTTTACAACCACCCTGATTTGAAAAGTTTTTACCTGTGTAAAAAGCATATAAGGGTAATCAAGGACCCCAAGAGCAGTTGCACCAAAATGGACACACATTTTGTCATATTGATGTAACTTCTTAAAGTTCCTAAAAGGTCCTGTCTCTATTTGCAAATCATGTGAAAATGTGTCAGTTGATGTTGAGGAATGATGGAGCTACTGTGATGGTAATCAAAGTTTTTTACAATGTGTTCATTGTAAAATAGATGCTTCAGCCTTGTGCCAAAAAAAGCCCTGCTTCTTTAATGTCATTTAGCACTCGTTAACTCTGGAAAAGCTAGCTGCAGCTTGCACCCAGTTTAGACACAAATAACTGAATAATTTTGACACATTGGGTGCAACTTCATGTGACATAATAAGACAATAATTCTAGGAGAAAACATTGCATTGTGTGTATTTGGGGGGGGCTGAATCTGAACATTTATGGGTTATTTATCAAAGGTTGAATTTCTTTAAATTTTTTTTAACCATTTTATTCACAATTTGAATGGTATGTTATTTATGAAAAAATTAGAATGTTGATGAACTTGACAGATTTTTGATGGCGAATATTCAAATGACAGGGCCGAGTTGTGATAAATCTCACATTCAAATTGGAGTTGGTGCTATCAAGCTTAGGGTGTAATGTATATAGGGTTGGGTATATAGGGTTGGGTAAAGGGACTTCATTCTGACATGAAGATAAGGTCTTGAAGTAATGAGCTCTATTCATTTGGGAGTATCCACTAATGCCTGAAGTTCACTGATTCACTGAGAGGGTAATATATGTGATTTGCCTATATGATAGGCCCCCTCTCTGGCCCAAGTTATCAGGTTTTGGACTCACTATACCAGAAGTCGGACACCACTGGATTTGGCCGGAATACAGTTATTGGGAACTGTCCACAAGGATTCAACCCTCAGTAGGATCCTATTGTCTCTATTCTCCCAACCCTTCACACCAAATAGACCATTGTATAATCTATATATTGATTACCGCTGTCCCTCTCAGCCTGTACATTGGGATCCCAAAGGGGGACACATCCACTTCTCTCCCTGTTTCCTCTTTCCCCTAGTGTAGGGGTGATTTTTAATCTACAATCAAACAAGAGGTTGGGGATTAGCCAATAAACTTTTTATTGATTTAATAAATGGCTAACAATAGACACAGCAGCAACCCCAATAAATCTTTTCCAGAAGTGCCGTCTATTTGTTCCTGAATCCATTCTATCAAGCTTAGGGGCAGATTTATCAAAGGTCGAGGTGAATTTTCGAATGAAAAAAATACAAATTCTGAGCTATTTTTTGTATACTTCAACTAGGGAATAGTCCAAATTCGAATTTTAAAAAAAATGGAAAATTGTAATATTGAAATTTATCATGTACTGTCTCTTTAAAAATTCAACCTTGACCATTTGCCATCTAAGACCTGCCGAATTGCTGTTTTGGCCTATGGGGGACCTACTATTACCTATTTGGAGTCAATTGGTGGACTTTGAAAACTCAAAGTTTTTTTGGGAAAACTTTTAATCGAATTTGATTGAATGTGCTATTCCTTTAATTCCTATGATTCGAATTCAGCCAAATATGGACCTATTAGATTGAAAAATGATCTATTTGACCAAAAAAAAAACCTTCAACTTAATTTCGGTTGGTCTTTTTGAATTCGAATTTCAAAGTTTTTTCTATTTGCAATTCGACCCTTGATAAATATGCCCCTTAAAATTGTGAGTTTTGACCAAAAAAATATTTGAAAAATCAAATTTGAATACAAATTTACCATTCGGACCTTAGTAAATCTGCCCCTTAACCTTGCCAACTGCTCAACAGTCGTAGTCTTAAATCATTTTTGGGAATATTATACCTTTTTATCAGCAACATAAAACATTTTTTTTTAAATTCTACCAGGCCAGGTTTGTTTATCGAAATTAACCAATTTTCTTAAAGTGGTGACCAAGTCTTTCTTTTACTGTTCGGTTAATACTTAAGTGAAATACGTGACACAATGATTTGTAAAAAAGGCATGTGATGTACAGTATATTTCTTTGCTACATCTCCTCATCTGCCATAGTTTACATGTTTATAGAACATCTGATATACCGTAAGTTGATATAAGTTACTAGACCAGGGGAGCTTTACACTGTTTTGTTATTTGGCATTTTAGTAATATAAACTGTGCACAGGCTGGTTTGGCAAAAGAAGCATTAGTCTTATATTATTTTTAAGCAGCCTAATTTTATCATGTTTGATGACTCTATGTTATTTTATTTTCAGCTTGCCCTTGCATGCAAAAGGATCCCTGGAAAGTCATGATGAAGAAAGTTATTCAGATGGGGATGATGATGCTCTGCAGGATAGGCTTAATGTGCAATCACTTCAATAGAATTTAGTTCCAAAGCCATTTGGAAATCCTGTTGATTTTTCCATTTTCTATTGATTTCATACTGTTTCTTAATTTCTCATATGAGTCAGTTGCTTTTAAAGACTTACATGTATGAAAATATATTAGGTATTTATGAAATTATTCACTCAGCTGTGAAATTATTATTTTTATGGGGTTTACTCTCAGTGTTTCATTTAATTTTGCTAATAATATTTCTTTTTTAGTTTATCCATTCATTTATGCAGTATTTTGTCTTATGAGCTAATAGAGTATTGATGAGTTGTTATCTGAGGGAATTGCTTAGCAGTAACTGGTGATATTGCTAGCATATTGTTTAATTCCAAAGTATAATAGCAATGCTCAGTGTGAGGCTTATATCAGCAATCCATTTTACTTTGGCAATTTTTAAAAATTTGAATTGGCACCAGATTCCAGATCTTGCTGTATATTTAAACTGATGTCAGTCTTATCCAAAGGACAAAGTAGCACACAATCATCAGTTTTATTTTGATTGTCCTCAGTTCTCAGATCAGAAAGCATATATTAATATTTGCAAAAAGTAACTGTTACAAGAATGACCTATACAGGGCAGTATATGATATATGTGGTATGACACAAGAAATACAATACACAAATGTTACTGTAAGGCTCCGGTGCACTGTCACTCCTATGCGCGGGTGCAGGGGTGCACATGATTGTGCACAGCCCACTGTCCGTATGTGCATGCATGCATCCATATGCATGCCCTTGGGTCTTGTCTGACTCAATTATGTTGCGCTCTGAAATTTTGGCGCAAGCTCTTCCCCTTAAATAGACGCAAAAGGAAATTAACTATGCTTGGTTATATTTCCTTGCTCCTTATCCTGTGCTCGATATTCCTCATTGACTCCTGATTACAACTTTGGCTTCTTCCTGGACCTTCTCTGCTTGACCGCCACCTGCCTTTAACCCCAGCCTGTCTGACCACAAAACAAACTCTTCCTGGCTCCGACTTCTGGCCCATTTCTGACCACGTCACTCTTCTGAAGTTCAGCCAGCTTTCACTTCAGCTCGCCTGTAGTATTTGTTATTCTCCTGCTGACTCTTCTCATATTGGGCTTGGGTCCTGGCATTCCTGATAGTTATATTATCGAGCTGATTTAGTAAGGTTTGAAGGGTAAATTCAAATTTAAATTTTTGAGAGTTTTTTTTGGGCAAAACTCCCAATTTAGAGTTTAAACCCACCAACTTGTATTCAAAATTCGAATTGAATTTGAATCTGAGATTTGTCATTCCCCTACCCTAGAAGTAACTTGAATTCGATAGGTAACCACTTAAAACCTGCCGAGTTCATGTAGAAGTCAACGGCAGAGGTCTGTTGACCTATTTGAAGAAGTTAATAGCCTTCCTGAAATTAAATTTTTTCAGAGAAAAACTTGTTTCCAATTTTGTCCAACTGAACAAAAAAAGTACATGTATTTTGTTCTTCATTTCTTTTTGCATGATACTTAAATCCAGATGGCTGTGCTAGGTGAGGACAATGGAGGACTAAGTTTATTGTGGGCAAAAAACATTCCATATTTTTGTCCATTGTACCAAGCTTCCTCTCAGGTCAGTAATTAAGCCCCCTGGCTTGTGGCAAGATTGGTACATACAGATGGATTCCTTAATTCACTTACAAATATGTAGACTTAAATAATGCTCAGCATTTATCACTGGGGGTCAATGCAGACTGACTGAATGATGCTTTCATAGGCCAATTGGATTTTACAACCCTCATAATCCATATCCGATTTTTAAGAATCCAACCCCTAAGATATTAAGGCTATGTTGTCATTTAGGACCAACACAAACAGGTGCTAGTATTGATCATATTGGCCCATAATATCCGCCTGTATTTAGATATGGCTTTAGATAATTGAATTGGGAGTCCATATAAATGTGGTTGCAAACAGCATATTACTGTTATTATCATATTATTATTGTGGCCTGTAGTGATGGGCGAATAAATTCGCCAGGGGCAAATTTTTGCGTTTCGCCACTGTTTAACAAATCCACGAAAGTGGTGCCCAGAATTTGCCAGCATCTAAAAATTTTGCCCGCACGTTGGAAACGTTGCGCACATCAAAACCATTGCACGTCAATATTGACTTTAACGCCAGTGTCAAAATCTGGTGTCAAAATTGGCATTTTGCTAATTTTTCAGCGAAGAAAATTCGCCCATCACTAGTGGCCGATTATTATACTTGTCAGTGTAAACTAAAAGGAACATTAAAGCTTATCTACATTTCAGCACTTGGATGCCACTCATGTATTCCTACAGAATTGGAAAGGGTTGAGCTCTTTCCCATTCCTCTTTGTGAGTCTGTTATTCTCAGCTCTCAAACAGTAAGGTTCATTTGCAATACTGCTGAAGCCTGAGAGTACTCCTTGTTCTTCATACGTTTTAATGTAAGGTTAAGTTGGGGCAAATCAATTTTATCATTATTCCCCTTCAACATGAGAGTGTAAGTACAGCTCACTTTACATGCAGTGTATGGATACACATTATTAAGAATCTAGAGTGTCATACACAAATATTCACAAGCTTTTCAAGTTATCAGGCTCTAAACGATAATCAGGAACATTTGCATCATCATATGGTGATTGTGTTTATTTCCTGTAAAATAACACAACTCTATTTCTGGGGTTTAATTGAAAGTTGCAAACATGCAATTTCATAATGAGTAATATGAAACGTCTATAATCTCTCTGATTGCAGTCCCTTACATATGCATATATTAAGAACACAGTTTTACCAGCTTGACAATATGAATGTTATTACATTCATATCCAACTTGTTTTCTCAAATACGTGTTTTAAATATAGATTCCAGTTTGAATAGTTAAAAGTTAGTTTGGTACAAAAATGAACACATTTTAATAACCATTATTTTAGATATTTACATTTAATAATAAATAATTAGGGGATTTTATATTCTGATGGCTTGTACATGTTGGAGCCTACAACAATTCTGGATTCTGATAATGACCATTATTTTCAACGATAATGAGCACTCCCATGTGTACATAGTCTAGCATAGTAATAACAGATAAATCAGCAGGTGCTGTAAAAACCCAAAGCTTCTTGTTTTGTTCTAGATGGATTCTGTAACTTGTAGTTCAGCAGTTAATCCTCTCTCTTTGGTTTAATGGTAAAGACTGTCATCTGCATAGTTCAGGTTGTACAATACAAAAATCACTTTGAAAATTCAGTCCTAATCCCAGTGCCGTAACTAGAGGGGGGGCCCTGGTGCGTGAGGCGCAACCGGGCCCCGCCCCCCCTCCGTACACGACAGCTTCCACTGGTGAGCGGGCTGCCGGAGGGCCCTGAGGGGGTGCAGGCCCTGGTCCCCTCTCACCCCCTGCTCCCCCAGTAGTTCTGCCACTGCCTAATCATATAGAACTACCCCATAGATATATGGATTCCACTGTCTACATTAAGGGGGTTATTTATTAAAGTCTAGATGCTAAAAAAATTTATTATACCCCGAGGCTGCAAAAATTCTTTGAAAATTCTCCATCTTCAACCTGTTGAGGTTCTGTAGAAGTCAGTGGCAGATGTCCTATTTGCAGTTTGAAGATATTATAGTCTGCTCTGGCTTTCTTAGGATAATCTGAACATTTCTGGCTTTTCCATCAATTTCAGGAAAAATTCTGACTTTTCAAGTGTTTTTTTGGTTTTTTTTAATGATATAATAAGAATAATGGAGACATTTTTATTATGTGGACATTTTGATTTCATTTGTCCATATTGCATTTTGAAATACCTGAAGGTCATTTTATTAGAGTATATTATATACATATACAATATAGCTCTGAGATGTAGTAATTTTTTATTCAAACTTTTAACACTATCGTGGTTTAATAAATCATGAAAAATTAAAAAATGGTGTTTTGCCCTTTAAAAGTCCCACCAGACAAAAATTGGACTTTAGTAAATAACCCCTTTAATGTAACAGCTTCTAACATTATACACCTTTCTCAGTACCATTTTTCCACTTTATTTATAAAATACTGTTTCCTTATATATCACCAGTAATGATTTTGAACAAGAAGACTACATTCAGTACAATCTGTCAGGTACCAGATACATTATGTGCAGTACGTCATTCTGAAGCACTGTTCTCTTTGGGCTACATTGAGAGAACATTAGCTGACTTATATATCAACTTAAATCATTTTTCATCATAAAGAAAAAGAAAATAAAAAAAGCTATTACTAATATATATATATATATATATATATATATATATATATATATATATATATACTTCTAGGGGAGTATTAGCTGTGTAATGCTGCATCACTTGATCCATAGTAAAGTATATTTCTATGCCAAAGTACCACCCTGTGAATGCAGTGGAACTGCAGATCAGGCAAGGCTGTTGGGTGGAGATGGCATAGCAATTGCTGCATTTTACTTGGCCCCAACAGCCATGGGTTTAATCCCTTTAAAGCTGCACTGCTGCCTGCCTCATTCTTCTGCTACAGAAGAGCAAGTCCCATGATCTTAGATGCCTGGAGGACAGTGAGAAGGGGCAGGCAGGGGAGACCCTGGCTCAGCATTATGGTGAGTCAAGCGCTGCCTGTGTATAACATTTGTGCACTAAGGTGAGACTATGACTAAAGTCTTAGGGGCATGTTTACTAACATTGGAGATAAATATCTGGAGAGATTTCTGGAGATGTTGCCCATAGCAACCAATCAGATCGTTGCTTTTGTTTTCTAACTTGGCTGTGGCTGTTTAAATCTAATTGCTGATTGGTTGCCATGGGCAACATCTCCAGAAATCTCTCCAGATATTTATCTCCAATGTTAGTAAACATGCCCCTTAGTATGTGCAGGAAAAAAGGGAAGCATGCATATGGTTAATGACTGTGTGTTCTAGAGTGCAGTTGTGTATTTGCATGTTCTATTGGGGCAAAGTGTACTAGTGTCTCTTTTATAAGAGTGCACAATTACTGACATGTTACTTCTAGAAATGTGAGTAGTGATGGGTCGAATTTATTCGCCAGGCCCGAATTTGTGGTGAATGTGCGCGATTCACTGCCGGCTAATAAATTTGCAAAACGGCTGCGAAAATTCGTTTGCGTCAAAAAAAATGTCACCAGCGTCCAAAAACGGTGGCCGGCGTCAAAAATGGACGCCGGCGTAAAAAAACGGACGTCAGCATCAAAAACGGACGCCGGTATCAAAAACTAGACGCCAGCGCCGTTTCGCAAAAGTCGCAAATTCACCCATCACTAATTGTGAGTATGTGTGCCTGCTAAACCTGATTTCTGAGAATGGAAGTGTGGGTTTAAATTAAATGTTCCTGGGCCCCATAGCAAAATTATTTTAGGGCCCTCTTAAACTTTTTTCATAGAGAATTTCTAATTCTTTTCTTAAAAGTGAACCACTAAACTCTTACCTCAGATTGTATTGGGTGGCTTCTACTGTCATGGGAAAAACATTTTTTTTCAAAATGAATCAGTTAATAGTGCTGCTCCAGCAGAATTCTGAACTGAAATCCATTTCTCAAAAGAGCAAACAGATTTTTTTATATTCAATTTTGAAATCTGACATGGGGCTAGACATATTGTCAATTTCCCAGCTGCCCCAAGTCATGTGACTTGTGGTCTGATAAACTTCAATCACTCTTTAGTGCTGTACTGCAAGTTAGAGTATCACCCCTCCTTTCCCCCCCCCAGTAGCCAAACAAAAGAACAATGGGAAGGTAACCAGATATCAGCTCCCTAACACAAGGTAACAACTGCCTGGTAGATCTAAGAGCAGCACTCAATAGTAAAAACCCATGTCTCACTGAGACACATTCAGTTACATTGAGAAGGAAAAACAGCAGCCTGCCAGAAAGCATTTCTCTCCTAAAGGGCAGGCACAAGTCACATGACCAGGGGCAGCTGGGAAATGGACAAAATGTCTAGCCCCATGTCAGATTTCTAAATTGAATAAAAAAAATCTGTTTGCTCTTTTGAGAAATTAATTTCAGTGCAGAATTCTGCTGGAGTAGCACTATTAACTGATGTGTTTTTAAAAAAAACATGTTTTCTGATGACAGGATCCTTTTAAGTTGTTGAGATCCTAATACTGTAACAGACACATATCCAGGCCCAAGCATTCTGGATTAACAGGACCCATAACTCTAATTAACGCCACAAGTATTAATGTTATGGGAACTTCCACATATTTACTTGCCATCTTTGCTTTTATGAATGTATGGCAGCGCTTAACTGAAAATCCCATTCACATGATTGGGACCTGTCAGTAGACTTTCTGTTAATATTATTTCACTCTTGCTTTATTTCTGTTGCACTGAACACACAATACAATTTTTGTCTTCTACAGTCAGTGGAGCTCATTTATTAACGCAGCGCAGCGCATAATTGGACGCAAAATTTGACTGCGCCATCACAAGCGACACCGCAAATATATTTGCGTGTTATTGCGCTTATCACTTAGCTTTTGCGATGGCTTTTTTATGCGCTTTGCGCAAAAGATTGGGCATTTATGTCGCAAACTATGCCATGTTTGAGAGGGGCGTATCTGGGGGCGTGGCTACAATGCGCTTGTACTGCGGCGTCACAGAGTTGCATCTATATATTCGCACATTTGCGCCCACACAACAGCACCACAATTTTTACGACAGCCTCTTGGTGGCGTAGTAACGCTCTTCAAAATAGCTGCGCTAGTTTGTTCGCATTTTTGCGATTCATGTTGATTGAATGTCAATTTTACTTATGTGTGCAGGGCAATACTGCTAAATTGGGTTCTGGCAATTAGTGTCTGCTGCGTGTTGGTGGGGATGTTTGTTTTTCAGATGACAAATGCGCTGTGTCTATTACTCCAGTTTCTATTGAAAGCCTAACCTTTTCATATCTGAATCTATTACTGAAATCAATGCATGTTTGCTAGGGTAATTTGGACCCTAGCAAACACATTGCTAAAACTGCAAACAAGAGAACTGCTAAATAAAAAGCTAATGAAAACAAACTCTACAACTAATGGAACATGATAACCACTAAGCAAATGTTAAACTAAAAGATAACTCAAAGGAGAAAAAGCAACCAGGTCTCGCCCCCAACATTTTAAAAGAGACCAAGGTTCCTTTAAGAGTTCCAGGATGCCGAAAAACCTTTGGAAGCAAAGAAATATCTGCGTAAAAATAAACGCAGGTGGGGCACATTGAACGCAATATGCGCAATAGGTAGGGCAACTAAAATAAGATGTGCGTTCATACATGCGCACAACTAAGCCTTACCTTTGCGAACTTCCAGAGCGCACAATTTATTATAAGCATTGCGACAACTGAGACATAGTTCCGCGCCGTCTCAAGTGCCTGCGTCTACAGCAGCGCACAATCACACTTTTTAAGGTATCTTGCAGGGTTGTGCGTAACATTAATAAATACTCGCATGCTCTGGGCAAATACCAGACCTCTGCGCTCTTTTTAGCACTGTGCTGCGTTAATAAATGAGCCTCAGTGGGTTCAGCATTTAAAGCTGGCATCTCTGCTTTTATTCTGCAGGCAAACGTTTGGCTGACACATATAGAAGAAAGTTTATCAGAGCCATTGATGTTCCACTGTTCTAGACAAGTTCTTGTAGCAGCCAGAAAGTCATATATTAAATGCTGGGGAGCTCTTGTGTATCAGCTTATTGAGTTAGAATGAGCTTGGAATAAAAATGGGACATGAGTGGTAGGGCTTCTCATTTGTTATTGTAACCTCATAAACCTTTTTACAGATGACCTTGTTATGGATTCCCATCAGTTTTCTTTGAAACTTCTTCATTTACATTTATATAGATTTATCCTAATGGTAACTCTGCAGACTTAAAAAATACTCATATTGAAACAACTTGTACAGCTAATCCTGTTGCTCTTGTGTTCTATAGCCAGTACTTGCAACAACTACTATTATTTTGGGATGGGGGCTTATGACAGGTTCCCAAAGATTAGGGGGCCAATTCATTAACTTTGAGTGAAGGAATAGAAGAAAAAAACCTTCGAATTTCAAAGTGTTTTTTTGGCTACTTCGACCATCGAATGGGCTACTTCGACCTTCGACTACGAATGATTCGAACTAAAAATCGTTTGACTATTCGACCATTCGATAGTTGAAGTACTTAAAAAATACTTTGACCCCCTAGTTCCCACCTAAAAGCTACCCAACCCAATGTTAGCCTATGGGGAAGGTCCCCACAGATCATAGGCTTGGCTAAGTTTTTTTGCTCGAAGAATAATCCTTCGATCGTTGGATTGACATCCTTCGATCGTTGGATTGACATCCTTCGAATCGTTCGATTTGAAGGATTTAATCGTTCGATCGAACGATTATTCCTTCGATCGTACGATCGCAGTATTTGCACAAAATCCTTCGACTTCTGATATTCGACCCTTGTTGAATTTGCCCCTAAGCGTCAGGACAGCAAAAAGTCTGGCTTTTATTTCAGCCGTCAGCAAACAGGTACAAAATAAAATCAGTCTAAGGTCAATAACAACAAAAGGAAGTACAATTACAGACCTTCCCCTGAGTGTCCGTGTGTACAGGCACATAGGATTTTTTATATTTTAATCCAGCAATAGTTCAGGAAACATGCATGTAAACACTTAATACCACATATAATTAAATTCCACTGTCCCTAATTGAAAATACTTGTGTTTGCCACCTACGGCAAAGTTAAATGTCAGTGTTCTTGATTCAAAAGATACACGCATATAAATATATTCAGAAACCTGACTGAATTTCAAATGATGTATCTGTTCATAGTATGACCTTCATAGCCAGCTGCAGGGCAATGATAAATGAGTGTCTTACAAACTTTTTTTCTTTTGGTGTCATTTTAACAGCAGACAGTTTAATGTTCATTTTGATTTCTGACAATTTATAATGGAAGGTGCAAAGTTTGGAGAAGCCAGAAAAAAAATATTTCCAATAACTAAGGCGTTTGTGAAGGGGTTTATAGAATTTGTCAGATTAAATACAAACTGGATTAGGCTCTTTGCATAGCTGTCCTCTGTTCCTGAATGTAAAAAGGATCATTGTGATTCAGCATAACACAGATCTATGTGAATTTATGCAGCACAGCAGAATTAGAAAGCATAGTCAGGTGTACAGCCCTCCATCTTCCAGAGACTGCAGTCTAGCAGCAATTTATTATATCATTACTCTATAATCAGGCCAAGGCACTCCCATTATCAACTGAATGGGGCTCATTTATTAACGCAGCGCAGCGCATAAGTGGACGCAAAAGATTGTCTGCGACATCACGAGTGTGATCGCTAATATATTTGCGTGATATTGCGCATAACACAGAGCTTTTGCGATGGTTTTGTTTATGCGCATTGCGCAAAAGATTGGGCATTTATGTCGCAAACGATGCCGTGGTTGTTAGGGGCGTGGCTGTGGGCGTGGCTACAATGCGCTTGCACTGCGGCCGTCGCAGATTTGCGTCTGTATATGTGCAAAACTGCACCCGGTCAACAGCACCACAATTTTTACGACTGCCTCTTTGTGGCGTAATAGTAACGCTCTTCAAAATGCGCATTCCTGCCCAGCTGCGCTAGCAGAGCCACACTGCTAAACTGGGTTCTGGCAAATACAATGGTGCTGCTGTTGGTGGGGATGTTTGTTAACGCAAAGTTTACTCAAAGATGAACAACCCCTGTAAAGTGCATATTAACCACGCCTTCCACCCAACATGTTTATATTGACCAAGGTTCCTTTAAGGGTATCAGGTAGGCTAAACACCTTTGCAACCAAACAAATATTAGCACAGAAACAAATGCAGATGCGTCTAAGTGAACGCAATATGCGCAATATGTGACGCAACTAATTAAAGCAGCGCATTCATACATGAGCACAACTAATCCTTACCTTTGCGGTATCTTCCTGTGCGCACAATTTATTATAAGCACTGCGACAGCTGATACGCAGTTTCACACAGTTTCACAAGTCGCACCTACATTAGCGCACAAAATCGCACTGTTAAGGTATCGTGCGCTACATTATTAAATACTCGCATGCGCTGGGCAAATGTCAGGCCACTGCGCTCTTTTTAGCACTGCGCTGCGTTAATAAATGAGCCCCACTATTCCTAATTTAGGCTTAAAACATTTGCAATATTAAACACAAATTAAAAGGTACGATTTAATGTGTTTTTTTTTCTATCTACTATAAAATAACTTGTCAATAGTGATGGGCGAATAAATTTGCCTGGCACAAATTCGCAGCTAATCTCTGCGTTTCGCCGCCGGTGAATAAATTTGTGAATCTCCCGCAAAAATTTGCAGGTGAAAATTCCCCGTCATCAATTTCCATAATTTTTTCATGAAAATGTTCGAATTTCACAATTTTTTAGTGAAAACTTTAGAATTTCACGATTTTTTGTGAAAACATTAGAATTTCAAAAATTTTTGTGAATTTCCAGATTTCACGATTGCGGCGAACCAAAACGGGATAAATTTGCCATCACTACTTGTCATTATTAAACATTTACGAGAATACATCTATGGTGTTAGGGTCTCCAAGAAGTATAAAGGTTACTCACCACATTGGGGAGGTGGCCCAGGTGCACCGCCCTGAGCCCTCAGCACGGGGGAAGCGAACAAACCGACAGAACCAATATGGAGCAGGCACTCAATAAGGCAAACTTCCACCAGGCAAATATTCAAAAGTGAAAAAGGTTTATTGTGTCCACAGCCTGACGCATTTCGTGTCACAAACACTTAATCATATGCTTATTATTAAACATTTAACTAAAGTAGACAGTTGTACTGAGAGTTTCCTAGTAACAACATTTATATTGTGTCATTTTGGGTGAAATTAATCATTTTAACAAGCATAGATATTCTGTAGTCAGTAGTTTCTTTGCTAGAAATGCACCGATTATTTCTAAAGTGACACTCAAAGCATTTGTTGATATTCCAGGAGTCAGCATCAGTTGCATAAGAAACGTGACTTGTATCGCAAAATTCTAGTAAGCAAAATAAACATTTCTGGATATAATGCCAGAAGGGCTGCTGTAAGTTGCCATAGATCATTGCTTTATATCTATTGCTTTATATCTGGTCCATCAGACTGTTTGGGACTCAAGAAAATCAGGCCCTATATTTAATCTTTGTCCCGACATGATAAATGGTAATCTACTCTATGTATAAATCCAGGGTCCAAATAGGTTGACCTGGCTGGTAAATTGGTGGCACCTTATGCCCACTTCAGAATTCTGTCCAGTACCAGGATTGTCTGTATTGTCAACTGAACAATGCTAAAATTTCTAAATCCAACATCGAATTGAAAAAATTCGATAGTCAACTTTTTTTTTTGTTTGAATTTAGCTGTTTTCAATCAAATTAAAATTGTTCGATCGATCGTAGAAATCGTTCGAATCGAACTATTCGAACGTTCTAATCGATCGATCGAACGATTTTCAAAAAAAAAACTTTGACTTCTAAAAACTATAGGTTCAAGAGTATTTGTTTCCGTAATTTTTTTGTTCAAGGGGGTGTAAAGTCATTTTTTAAGTGTGTGTGTATAGATTCTTAACACAAAATAAAACAACTTAATGAATAATAATAATAATAATATATGTCTGTTAACATTTTCGTACCTGCTTTGAGATACAGTTTTTGCAGCTCTCTCTCCTCTCCCTTGATCTCCATCAAGGAGCGGGAGCCCATACTGTATCATGCTTTGTTCCCTTGCGAATCTCTTTTGTTCTTTCTGGTTTTGCCCTTGCCCAGTGTTAACGCTGAAATTATCTGTTTATTTTTCTACAGGAGTCACCACCGCAAATGCAACAAGAAAACTGCAATTATGAGCTTAATCTCCATATTTTTTACCCCATATTGCAGCCTTTTTCCCCAGAAATTCAGCATTGTCACCTTCAGAAGGGTACAGTAGGCCTGATACAATTGCAGTTCATAATTAGAGCAATTGTGCTCACACTTTACTGTAAATCAGACACAATTGTCCTGACAGTTTTCCAAGCCCCATTGCCATTGTCTATAGTGTTTGGCATGAGAGTGATGCCTGCAACCAATTCTTTACATGCAAGGGTGCTGCATCTATTGATGCATGGAGCTTGCATCTGGTCTGGGGAGCTTGCATCTGGTCTGGGGAGGTAGCTCCAGGGTTCTGGAGTCAATAGATGCAACTACGCTTGATTAATAATAAGAGGCTGGAAGAACATATGCTGAGTGCAACCATATGGAAGTGCAAATTTTGAAAAGTAAAATAAAAGTATCTTTAATGAATTGGGTTTTATCTGCAACTGACTATATCTTCTCTAAAGAACCCTTTAGTCTTGAGTTTGGTGGCAGTTGATGCACATTTAATTCTAATATCCAATAGTCCAAATGATAGTGATACACAGTCTTAGAAATTGTAAATTAATGACTGACAATCAAAATGTGGGGGTAAATTGTATATTGGCCCAAACTTCTTGGTATGCAAGTCTTTGGTGTCTCTTCAAGTACAAAAACAAGTTGAGTCCTGTCTTTAAAAACTTTATTATTATGTATGAAACACTAGACAATTTTGGGGTTCACTAAAAAATATTATTCCACATACCCAAATGCTACTAAATTCAATGATTTTTAGGAATGTTAACCAAGTTATGATAGTTGTTCAATCTATGATATTGTAATACATCAATACTGTTGTACTGCAATCAACTTCTGCACTGATGATTCAGGCAGAAGCCAGAATGTAGCATGAGTGTAAATACAGTATAAAGACCACTAGGTGATTTTGGGTCAGTGTTCTACATAAAAATGTTCTGTTGCTGATAACCATTCTTCCCCCATTGCAAAAATCACACCATACTCTTGGATCAGATTATTCCTCCAGTATGATCTTGAAATATGGGAGGAAACTGGAGATTCTAGAGGCAAACCCTAGCAGAGAATCTCAAAGCAGATGGTGCCCCAATCTGAACTGAACTCAGAAATGCTAACCACTGTTCAGGTTTAAAGCTTCTACGATAGTATAATGTGCCAATAGTTGAAGTTGATCAATAATGTATTATACTCAAGTCATGGTGACATGACCATCTCACACTGAAATGAAAACTGACACTTGCAACAAGCCAGATTTATAATGACCCTAAAGGAGACAATGAGTGTGAAATGAGCCTAAAACGTTAAGTCTGGTATGTCTAAAAGTTTGTGAATCAATCACTAAATATGACATTTATGTAGAGAAGAAGAGAGAGAACTAACAAGTTGAACACGGCCTTTGATATATTTAACAGAAAATCGCAAAACTAGAACAGAATAGATAACATGAACTTTGATCACGGATGCTTGAAATGGCAGAGCAAATAGCAGAGCAAATAGCAGACAAGAGGTTAGAGGTTAAATCATGAAAGTAATTCAGTGTAGCCTATCCAATGAATTGGTCCTTTGATATTAGTACAAACAGACTGCATGAGCCCTTTGATTCTTACATATTTCATCTTTAAAATAATTTGAATTAAAATACACAAGATTTATGGTGTTGGACAGACATAGAGCTGTTGGGCAATCATTATTAAAATATTCTACATTCAATACACAACACAAATGTCTGAAAAAATGTATAAATCCAGTACAGCGGATTAGTAATCATACTGTATAGAGCCTCAGCCACAAAGTTGTTATGTATATGTCTTAAGGAGGCTCCAGAGGTGGCTGAAATGCCAGTGCCACATATACAGTATAAAGTGATAGAAGGAGCACCCTCTCTGCTCATTCAGCAAGCATTTCCCCTGTTCTGGCTGCATTTTGGGGTGTCAGAGGGCTCAGGCCAGCCCAGTCCTTACAGCTTGTCCTATAGCCTGAACCCTCTGCCCCACCCTAACTTGCACATTATTGAGTGAAGAAGGCACCTACTGTATGTACATTCACCTCCAGCCTTTCCAGAGCTGTCTACTCTGCCTATTTTCTTGAGTCACCAGATTTTGGGCTCCTTCCCTTGATCTACCATCACTCTTAAGCATACCCCCCGATTTTCCATGATTTTGGATGATTGCAGTGAAAATCCAATGTCTGCATATGCAGAACATCTCAGTGATGTCAGCTGGAAAGATGTGCACATGTGCAACACAATAACTTTGGTTTCAGGAAAGGTCTGTGCATGCAGGTGATGTCACTTCCGCCTACGTCTCCTCCTGGTAGGGACATTTTTGGTGGTGCTCTGCATATCCCCCTACAAATTAGCAATGAAAGTTGACAGCATTGCCTATCTTGAATGCATGCTGCTGAACACAAACAGCATTGTGTTCAAGGGGGTAATTGCAAGTCTCTAAGCTACAAAACAGTGTGACACATATGGGGGAACATAATCAAATTCCTAAATTGAAAAAAAAAATTGCACTTTTGCAGTTTTACATAAATATTCTATTTGTAGTGGTTTGTGAGATATTAGTACTTAGACATTATTAAAGACGATTTTGACCTTTGACTTTTTTTGTTATAGAATGTATTCAAATGGTTTTCATTTCTATATGGGTTTTCAATTATTCTCCTTCTTCTACATCTTTTACATTTTTCAAAATAAGTGAAAACATTTTTTTTTCACAATTACTTATTGTTACTTTTATTATTTATTTCTCTGTTCAGGCACTCTCGTGTTCAGATTCCCAGTATCCCAATCACCCATTTCCTGATTTCTAGGGTAAGTTGGACCTAGTAACCAGATTGCTACTGAAATTCTAAATTGGAGAGCTGCTGATGCTGACCAAAGAGATAAATAATTAAAAAAACACAATGAATCCATTATGGACCGAGTTCTCAGATCTACTTAGTAAGATACTACGGAACCCCACCCCAATGGACATGTGTAACTTTCTGTTGGGCAGACCATTCCCAAGAGTGGGCAAAACCACTCAAGCTTTGATAAATCAGATATTAACAGCTACCCAAATATCAATAGCATCCCACTGGAAATTATACCAACTCTGGAGGAAATTAAACGCCGAATCGAGGCCAATAAGATTTTTGAATATGGCGTTGCCAAAATCCGCAATAAAATCACTCTATCTAGAGATATGGGCACCTTGGGAAATAATAAGTTTGGAAGATTGAATTTGGATACTCCTTCCTCCACAAATAGTAGACCTGAACTGTCTCATATGGTTTCCTCTCCACCATAATCTCCATTTTTGCATGACCACTATTTAGGTCAACAATATAATAATAATGCTATGTTGTTTCTTTTATATATACATAACATTTACAATGTACTGATGCTTGGTTTCAGCTGCTGACTGTTAAACAACATTGCTATGATTAATAAAAAATTTACGTTACAAAAAAACCCCAATGAAAATAAAACATGAAAGCCAATTGCAAATGATCTTAAAATATCACTATTTACAGCATAGTAAAAATTAATCAAAAGGTAAACTATCCATTAAAAGTGCTACTGCATTCTATATGCACTTACTGTATGTGGTTAACCCTCAGGTTGCTGGATCTTATTTGATCCAAAAGTCATACATTTATACAAAAGTCATAAATTACACATGAGATCAGAGGAGTAGACTGAGTGTACATTAATTTATTGTTGGGATTTAAATCCCCTTCAAGCAGAATCACAAGCCAATAATATTTGTGCAAATGAAAAATTCTTTACACAACTGAAACTTTTCTCATATTGTTTGCATTTCTCTATTAATTGTAATTCTCCTATATAAAAGTAATACAAACTACAGTGACTAAATAATAGAAAGGCAGTAGCACTGCTAGAGTACCTAAGGGCAAGAAGGCAAAAGAGAAACATTTACTCATGCTTTTTAATATTCTTAATAGTGAAATAGACAGAGACATCAATAAAGTTACAGAGAACCTAAAACCCAAGACCCTGCACTGCTTAACAGTCCATTATTGAAGAAATTAAAATATGTAAACTCATAGGCCAAATTAACATGGTAAATCACTATTCTGCATGGCTTAGTTAGACCCTTTTGGGTAGATTGACCAGCTTCAGCCTCGCACAGCTCACTAGGGATGTAGCAAACTGCCGTTTATGTGTTCGCGAACGCCGTTCGCGAACACCGGCAAAAATGCGAACAGTTCGCGAACAGTTCGCGAACTTCGAACATCCGCAAAATCGTTCGATTCGAACGATCGAAGGATTTTAATCGTTCGATCGAAGGATTTTCGTTCGAATCGAATGATCGAAGCCATTCGATCGAATCGATCGAATGGCTTCGATCGTTCGATTCGAACAAAAATCCTTCGATTTTAGCGGTCGAAGGAATCGAATGGTCGAATGGTCGAACGATTTTTGTTCGAATCAAACGCGAACTCGTATTGGCGAACGTCGCGCGACGTTCGCGAACATTCGGCGGACGCGAACAGTCGAAGTTCGCGCGAACTAGTTCGCCGGCGAACAGTTCGCTACATCCCTACAGCTCACACCAGTTTGCCAGGTGCAAATGTGATATGACTATACCAATTCACTAATATGCAGAGTTTTGTCCTGGGCGCCGAACGCTGGCGATTTTTCTCTAGTGTAAGTGCTAGTTTCTTTTTAGGACTTCACTTGGTCTGAGGTGGCGAAGTCAACTCAGGCGAAAGAGGTAACATTCAGTAAAATCCGCACTTTACTGAATTTGCAGAGTAACGACCTTTTGCCAGAGCGAAAAATCGCCTGGCAATAGACTGTGAACGAAAGATAGCGACGGTCTCTTTCGCTCGCAAATTGGTGCCTGCGCTTGCTAATTGTCGCTAGCGTTAGCCACTTCGTCCTTTAGTGAATCTACCTGAATGGCTTTTTTAATGTAGGGTTTTTTAAGACTTGCTTGATGATCTTATGTTTTTATCAAAGCAGCAATCTATTTTTTCACTAGTGAATGGATCTCTAAATACTGATATTAACTACACATAAAGGAAAACCTGTACATATTTTTCTTCCATGACTGCAATTACATTTCCCCATGAAATACGACGACACAGATAAGCCAATATGGAACTAGTATATCAGCTCAGTCAAAAAATGTGAATATGTGCATAATATGGGCTACCTGCGCAAGTGAATCTATGAAAAAAGTCTTTACTAGAACCTTATTGAAGAACAAATATAAACCCTGCAATTTAAGGGTGAGTTATTTTTCCATTATACCTCTGGTTGTTCAGGTTTAGCAGGCAGCAGTGTTAAAAAATGGTAGGACTGCATTAAAATCTGCAGACCTCTCCTCACACCTAAAGTTTGTGACAGTTAATTCATTAGTGCAGCTAATTTTGATAAAATGCTATCACAATTACTGATGGCATATCACATAGGGTGCTATATCACTTACAATATCACAATAATGAACTGCAGCAGCGAGAGCCTTCGTGATACTGGCAAAGGCAATCAACTGTGAGTTTGCTGCTTTCATCTTTCAGCGAGCCATGCAATATTGATGCAGTGTTGACAATGCTAGATATTTTGAGTAAGGGGCATCTAACATTACTATTGACTTTACATTTGGGTTTATCCATATCATAGGAAATAAATAATAGGTTATTGAATATCTGACTTTCGGAATGAATGGGTATTTATTTTGATAGCATCTGGCTTTCCATATAAGTAACACTCTATTTAGATCACGTTTATTAGATGGCAAAGCACAAACACAGTGAAGGGATCTTCTAATAGGTCGTGTCTCTAAGAAAAGTTTTTTTCTTCTCATGACAAAGAAAAAATATACACTATACACTTCCTACTCCCAATCAATTTCCCCCAACATGAAATATATCTTGAGCTAGCCCCCTACTATAAAACTATTTTAATTAAATCCACCCTCCCCGTTTGGCTGAATAGCTGCATTCATCTAATCCCTTGATCCAAACTAAGATATAGTAAATCCTTATTGGAAGTAGAACTAGTCTATTGGGTTTATTTAATATTTACATGATTTTCTAGTAGACTTAAGGTATGAAGATTCAAATTACAGAAAGATCCATTATCTAGAAAGCCCCAGATCCTGAGTATTCTGCAAAACAGTTCCCATACCTGTGGTTGTTTGACAACAAAAAATATCAATGTATCCAACTGCTTGGCAGACGGAAGCCCTTCTGTAACATAAAAATTATTAAACAATAAATGGGCTTCAAACACACACAATGCATTTATGCATGTTACACCTACTGATATATCCCTTTGTATATATTTTAGGATGGCAGGAGTGACTATACCTTTTCCAGAGGTAGCACCCAATGCAGAGGTATACACCTTTGTTTTATTTACAGCAGGGCTTTCCACAAACTGGGCTCTTTTCTTATTCACACAACATTGATAAAAGAAAACTACCCCCCTCCCATCAACTACCCTAGATCCCTCCTCCCTGCTTCCTATCTGCATAGTGAATTATTACAGAAAGGATCCCTGGACAGCATGCTCACCTATTTATGCAGAGTAGCACAGCGGAGCTCATGGGCGCCATCTTCTGGATATTCAATCACCTTCTGATCCTCTTCCCTTCGGCAATTCACATAACTTTTTCGGCGCATGCGCATTTAGTACAAACACTGGACTGCTCCAACTGCGCATGCATCAAATACGGTGTTCCCTTACAAAAGAAGACTGACGACCCAGAAAATGGTACCCATGAGCTCCACTGAGGTACTCTGCATAAATGAGTGAGCATGCTGTCCAGGGGACCCTTTCTGGACTAATGCACTATTGGGGTAGAACTATCTGGGATAGTAGATGGGGCTCTTCTTATAGGGGGTTAGTTCTCCTTTAAATATATGCAATGTTCAATGTGTTTTTAGATTTTCTCCTCAATCCTCTCAGTGGCTCATTAATTCCAACACATGTACTGGATTTTCCAGCCTCTGCTCCTTTTATTCTTTACCTCTGTCTCATAAAGCATTATAAATGAGATATACCTTCCCTTCAGAGTCTTCTTCTCACTTACTGTGCTACAATATTTTCATATGACTATGAAGATTTTCATTCATCCAGGTCATGGTATATCTAGTATAGGTAAATCTAAAAACAACTGGACTTGCTGAGTAATCAATGAAGACGTTTCACTACTCATCCAAGCAGCTGAACTGAAGAAGCTGCTAGGATGAGTAGTGAAACATCTTCATTGATTACTCAGCAAGTCCAGCTGTTTTTAGATTTACCTATACTAGATATATAATATTTTCAGTTTGAATACTAAGCTGTAAGCACTGAAATTCTCCTGGTGTGTAGTGGAGCGTCAAGGTCTCATAATGCCCATGAGACCTTTTTCTGCTTTGTATTCACAACTCTCTCATAGTCTAAAGGGTTCATTTATAACGACCCTGGCTGAAAGTACAATAGGGGGCCGATTCACTAAATTCGAGTGAATTCGAGTGAATGATTCGAATTAAAGAAACTTCGAATTTCGAAGTGTTTTTTGGGCTACTTCGACCATCGAATGGGCTACTTCGACCTTCGACTACGACTATCGAAGGATTCGAACTAAAAATCGTTTGACTATTCGACCATTCGATAGTCGAAGTACTGTCTCTTTAAAAAAAAATTCGACCCCCTAGTTCGGCAGATAAAAGCTACCGAAGTCAATGTTAGCCTATGGGGAATGTCCCCATAGGCTTGCCTAAGTTTTTTTGATCGAAGGATATTCCTGCGATCGTTGGATTAAAATCCTTTGAATCGTTCGATTCGAAGGATTTAATCATTCGATCGAATGAATAATCCTTCGATCGATCGAATTTCCTGCGCTAAATCCTTCGAATTCGATATTCGAATTCGAAGGATTTCAATTCCTAGTCGAATATCGAGGGTTAATTAACCCTCGATATTCGACCATTGGTGAATCGGCCCCTCGGTGAGCAAAAGCTCATCTGTTAGTTCTCATTCCAAAAGCTCTTGTATCCGGCTCTGGCTACATTTTGCACTGTGTGTAAAAACACTAGTGTTCCTTAACTGGCACACAGGTCTGGACTGAGAATCAAAACAGGCCCTGGCATTTCAGGTACACAGAGGTCCAATCAGCTCACACAGAGGCCCAAAAAGCGCCCACCTGCCCACTAAATACTGACTTTCTATGGCACCATATTGTAGCCCCTCTGTCCTTTGCCAGAACCCACAGATTGCCAGTCCAGGCCTGCTGGCACATCAGTAAGAGAACATTTGGGGGATGAATGAGTGTCTTCTCCGGCCTCAAGAATAGAATACCTTTTTTCATGGCAGGGTGCAAAGGGCTTGTTTTTTTATACCATGTACCATAATAAAGTGTCCACTCAGGTCTTTTCTTACTAGTGGCATGGCATTATTTAAAATATAACCAACAGCTTTTTGAATGTAATTGTAAGGAGGTTGGAATTTGTAGTTCCAACAGTTGATTGCTGCACTGCCCTTATACACTTTGTGCCATGATTGTGTTACTATATTAAAGGGATACTGTCATAGAAAAACATGTTTTTTTTCCAAAACACATTTGGCAGATACATTCAACAATTTCAAGAAAGGGTTGGATGACTTTTTAGCAAGTTAGAAAATACAGGGGTCCTGAAAAATTTTCTTAGTTGATCCAGAGACTAGTTAATTTTTTCTTCTTGCAGTCAGGAAGCATGTGGGTTTTTCTTTTTGCCTTTCTCTGGATCAACTAGAATTTAGGCAGGTTTTATATAGACAGAGAAGTTGAACTCGAAGTACATTATTTTTTCAAAGTCGTTACGATGTAAACAACGAGACTTACAATCTGCATGTCATTTTTCATATGATATTCAGCATCTTTCCTGTTAAAATTCCAAAATTGCAGAATCAGAGCTTTCACCAATGCAACCAAAAAAATCAATGTTAAAGTGACAAAGGGATTTTTATATTTTAAATTTAGCTTATTGGTCGATCCTGTGTGCTCTCAAGAACCACTTGTTTCCCCAAGATCAGGGCTGTTAGCAAGATTACTAGCCAAATTACAGACTAATTTTACCCATTATATATGGTAAAGCATGACACTGCATCACCCACATGAAATCAAGTAGATACAAGATATATAGGATATAGGCGCTATATAGGAATAATAAAAAAGTCCATGACACTGTACAATGCAGGAAGACTGGAACTCCCAGATTTAGAGAGCATAAATAATTTATGTCCAGTCCATACTTCTAGAGTTTTTTTGTGTTTAGTTAATTTTATTTTCCCTATGGATTTGCCTAATCGTCATTATATTTCCACACCTATCTATAAAGATATTGGCTGCCCCAATTTACAGTCTTAGTATGGGCCAATGAGACATTGTGTAAGACATGCTGAAGATCGATGGGTTCTCTTACCTCCTGGCGCGTCCAATGAATGGTCCCGGGTTCGTCCCGGGCCTCTGATGCTCGCACGTCTCATATGTGTCGTGGAGCGTCATGACATCATAGTTGGGCGCTAGATTCTAATTTGGTGCCAAATTCCCTTTAAAAAAGAGATTAAAACCATAGTTTAAAAAAACCCTCCCCCCACCCTGGGTAGACCCCCCTCCCTCCAGCCTACCTGCCCCTCTCCGGGCAAATGCCCCTAATTTTTTACTCCCCCCTCCGGCAAATTCCGGCAGCCATCTTCTTCCTTCAGTATTTTTCGGAATTTTTCTGAAGATTTCAGGAGAGGGAAGAAAGCTGCTGTGAACTCTGCACAGAGGGGTGAGTAAAAAATTAGGGGCATTTGCCCGGGGGGGCGGTAGGCTGGTGGGAGGATGGAGGGGGGTCTACCCCCTTTTTTTAAAGTATGGTTTGAATTCTCCTTTAAAAGGCATTTTTTAATCCTGTAACAGTGCCCAAGCTGGCTTCTGTTTACAGATCCTGCCTAAGCGTTTTATATTTCTTTGATTACTCTGGTATTTTGACTCCTGTTGTTTGACTTTGATTCCTGCCACCTGCCTTGACCTTTTTGCCCGTTTTTGACTAAGACCCTGATCTTTGCCAGTACCACTGTATAAATGCTCACTCTCCTAAAAGCACAATTCCCTGTTCCGCAGCAGAAATCCCGGGGCCCCAAAAGGGCGTCACTGAACACTGTAATTCACAGGGCTACCATTGTGCATCTAGAGTGCCAGCAGTCATCAAAGGTTCCTGACTAACTAGATGTTACACATTGTTTCTCTGACAAGTTTGCTGCAAACTTCTTGTGAGAAGGGTTAGGTGTCTATGTGTATTTGTATTATTACTTAGCAACAAGTACATGGCTATGTTAACTGGGGTAAAGTGTTAGGAGTAGAAGTGGTTTATTTGATGTAAATATTTCAGTTGCGTTCACTCAATGACAGTGTTAGGTAGGGGATCCCCCTGGGAGGTTCTAGATCAGGTTCTCTTCTGTGTGACTTAGTGGGGGGATTTCCCCAGTTAGGTCATATAAGGAAAAGAAAGTAGCGTGCCACTTCCCTTCTGACTGATAATAATATTAAGGATATGATGCTGAAGAGCCTGAAGCTTGCAACCTCAGAGGGGTACTAAGGAGAGTTATTAGAGAAGTGAAGTTTTGTAAGGGTAGCTTGGTTGAGCTCGCTGTTGTCGGTCATAGGCAGGTGTAGGTTGTGTAGAGCAGCTGAGCTCCAACAAGGAGAGACAGAAGGACCAATGTCCCAGCAGTACCTCGCTTATATAGGGACCTAGAGAAAGAGGGGCAAGGGAGAGTGGGGCCTAATACCGAGTTCTGAAATTCTGTTAAAGGTTGAGATTAAGGAACTTCAGACCTGCAAGACCACAGTACTTACCACTAATTCACTGTGAAATAATATTTTATAAAAAGGGAATGAAAAAGAAACATACCCACTGAAATATATACTAATGTTATTAAACTCTATGACAAAATTCACTCTCTCATGCCAATAAAAAATGATTCTCCCTTAAGGATCTAAGAAATCATGAAGTGAAAACGAAACTATAAACAGAGATCAGATGGTTATAATCATAATATATACAATATACCGTATATCATAATATATATAATATATTATGCAGTTCTTTAAAGCACTTACAGGTACGGGGTCCATTTTCCGGAAACCCATTATCTAGAAAAAATCCAATTTACAGGAAGACCATCTGCCATAGACTCCATTGTAATCAAATAATTCAAATTTTTTAGATAGATTTCCCTTTTCTCTGTAAAAATAAAACAGCACCTTGTACTTGACCCCAAGTGAGATATAATCAATCCTTATTGGAAGCAAAGCAATCCTATTGGGTTAAATGAATGTTTAAATGATTTTTATTGGACCTAAGATATGGAGAAAGACCCTTTTATCTGGAAAACCCCAGGTCCCAAACATTCTGGATAACAGTTCCCATACTTGTATATCTTTTGATACATGAAATACATATATAATCCATGTATCTATATATACTATAAAGCCAAAAAACTTGATACCCAGTACTTGCACTTTTTGTTTGTGTGTTCTAAGTCTCCACACCTTTATGCTAAAAAAAACTATACATACATACGTATATCTTTTTATGTACTAGAATAAAATAAACTTTTAGTCATGTAATTATTTCTAACATTGTTTTTAATTCAGCTTGATATAGAATTAAAAGAAAAAAATGAATAATTACCTATAATTATAAAAGAGAATATCCATAAACAAGAATGACACATTAGATATTAAAGCCAGAACATAATGTAGCTGTACAACAAACGTAAAATCTCACTCATGCACAGCGCATTAAAGAGCTGCTTTATAAGGCCAGGGATTTTTTTTAGAATACATTAAATGGAAAATGAAGGTTTCCATTAAAATTACATTGTTGCAAAGATAAAACCTCTTTCCTAGTTCTGCTTCAAAACCAGTGATTTATTTCTTCCACTGAGCGGCAAATTATGCTTTGTGCTTTAAAATAACAAACAAAATGGAAGCATAGAGCATTTCTCTCACTTTATACATTAAATATATGTACCAAATATCCGAAAACAGAGAAGCAGGCTTATGCAATAAAATAATATGCTTTGCTGGCATTATGGTGGACTACAGCTGAGTTGCAGCACTGATTTGACAAATTTCTTTGTTAGATTTGATTGTGGTAGAGAAATCCACATAGAAAATGGATGGCAGCAGGTCAGAGTCAATGTTCCTAGGCTTTATTAAACAAGAAGAAAGAGGGGAAACAGGTAATGAGTTTTCTCCTTTTTCTTAAACAATGACTTGCAGTTTAAAAAGAAGTGTTAGCTGTTGCAACAAGGGAGTGACATAATGTGAACTGAACAGAGAGTGTATAATGATGTCTTGTATTCTGTCACTTTTACAATGATTGCTTTCCTAGAACACTATCTGTAGATACTCATACACTACAATAGACCCACAATGTCATGTATGCTTGTATACTCGCCTATCATGAGTGTCATTTTAGCAATGGAAAACATAAGACGCAAAACAGAGCTGGTCTGGAGAGTAACTCTTTAACCACCTTTAAACACATATATTTTTCTTATATTTGCTTTTTATAACACAGGAAGAACTTGAAATAAATTGTATTTTTTTTTATCTCTCAGGTGTGGAGGCAGGGTGTAGTGAAACTGTAATAAAGTGCTATGTACAATAATTGGGTGCCAATGGTTCTTTGTAGTTATGGTTTGTTTTCCTGGCACTTAGATGACTGTGCAACCTATTAAAGGAATATGAAATATTTTTTTTGTACATGCAAGTCATCCAATTACATTAAATACAAAAGCTCCAGGCCTATCAAATATTTGTACATCTCCAATGAAATAAAATCATTTCCTTCTTTGTTATATTTGATTTATTATAGTGCCTAAAAATTCACCTTTTGAAAAATCATCCCCATAAATTAACTCTGCATAAAAAATGACATTTCCTCACAGCTACATGGTTTGATAAACCGAGGACTCGATTCATTTTAGCAGCTATGTAGAAGTAAAACAAATCACGTTTTTTTTTTTCCTTTTTTTCAGCCGTTTGTCAAGATTTGGGTTTTAAAAGTCTAATGTTTAAAAGCTAAAAAAAAATAAAATGAAATAAAAGTAAATACAGGAAAATAACTTCAGTATGGAATTATTTCGCTTGATTGAATCAATAACTGTGCTTTGCCCTGAAGCTTTTAAGCATTGTTCTTGCTGGAAAAAAAGATGCAAATCTCCAGAAAGCAGTGGACAAAATTATACCTGTAAAATCCATCCTGTCAGTCATAACATGGGCTGAACTCTACAGTGCCATGTAATTTAAACTACTGCGGCTGAAAGAGCTCACACCTGACAATTTCACATTTTTCCTGAAGGAAGTACTAAAGAGCATTTGCATGGAGAGCATTTAGCAAATGTATGGACAGAATGTACAGAAACCATTGGCCGCTTATGAAGCTGTATTAAAATGTTGAAAGAGAAGAAAAACATGTTTAACAAACAATTGCAATGGCCGCGTAATGTTCCCAAATTGTTCTATTGCGATTAAACCACAGCATTATGATTTTGTCATTACCAAAATAATTTATCACTTGGGAAATTAATTTAAACTGCAATTCTCTTTGATGGTTTCATGCTGTGCTACAACAGGTGTAAAATAATTTACTTATGAGCCCTGTGTGAAGAGAAATGTTACGTCAAACCATACAAAGCCAAACAGATTACCTGAAGTTGATGGATAATGAGGATGCTTTGGAGGCGTTGCAGATTAAAAAAAGAAAAAAAAAATGATATGTTCTCAGCTTCCTGGTATTATTTTAACTAAAATAGCTCCCTTGGCATTTCCAAATCACAAGGCGCCACTTAAGGTTAGAGCAGAGGTTCTGAGTAATGTAACAAAAAGCTCAAGTTAATTATTCATGGCTTTCCTTAATTATAGAAATGCTAAAATATTAACTGTGACCTTTATTTTCTGCTTACAGAATTATTTCAGCATCTTAACAATTAAAAATAGCAGTACTCAATATTTTATGTTCGATTATGGTTTCAACATTTTAATATTAAAATGTTCCTTTTGCGTCAGTCATTGCTATTTTGGTTTTTCATCTATAATTTAAAGACTTTTTATTTAATCTGTCTTTTCAAACCCTGATTATAACTCTAAAGGTTGGTATGATTATATAAGTGACCTTATTTGAGATCTGACATGAAATTTTAATGGCGGAAAAGTTTTCAATAGATCAAGTCCATATCGTGATCACGTCATGATATCATTTCTTGGTTGATGAACACATCAATACATATTCGTGGTAGCCAAAGGGTAAAGAAGGATTGTGGTCAAGATTCAGGCAGAAGGTTCAAAGGCAGCAATTGGTGGTAGTCGGGTACAAGACAGAGAGTCAAAAGTCCAAGAATCTCTTAATCAAAAAATATATAGCACCAAGAATTGCCAAGAAGCGTGACTTATCTCTGGGCATTGAACCCGTGTCTTGCCGTTCCTGTTATTTAGAATTTTCATGCCTATGACATCACAACACGATGACATCAGTGTGTGGCCCTGGGTAGTGATGGGCGAATTTGCGACATTTTGCTTCGCCGGAAAATTTGTGAATTTCGCGCCTGCGTCTGTTTTTGGCAGAATTTTTTTTTGACGCTGGCGAATTTTTTCGGGCGTTTTGCGAATTTATTCGCTGGAGACGAATCACGCAAATTCGCGCCAGGCGAATAAATTTGCCCATCACTAGCCCTGGGTGCTGACATCTTGCTGCTGAAGCAGAGCGCTCAGCAACAGAGCACTCCTGACAGTGATATTGGGCTGATCTGATTATTTGATCATGATAATGATAATGTGGTCTTTGTTCCGAAAGGAATATCAAGCCTGTCCCATACAGTTTGTTGTCTCACAAGGAAACTTCCGTTCTTCACACAGACACAGACAAAGGATTCTGCGGATCAAAGGCAGCGCATGCACATTAAACAACCCTTGTGCACTGCTGCTGTGCCAGAGGAAATTGGTGCACAAGCTTTGCAGTCACTCTCGCGTCCGTGGGGGGCAGAATACTTTTGGTACTTTTTGATGTGCAATAGATCAAAAGGCGCCATACGCAAGCAATTACGCAAGCAAAAAAGCAAGCAAAAAGAAAATTTCGGTGCGGAATAGAATTTAATACAGTTTTCTACAACAACATGAAACAGGACAAAGGAACGTATCTGGCCAAAATTAACTTAGCGATCAGGAACATCTTGGGATGGGCTTTCAAAGTATGGGGGATATAAAAAAAAATACTTTCCTTGACCTTTAAGCATCGGGTAAGGTGCATACTGTATATAAAATATAGTTGCAATGCTGCAAAATATTTTAGAAATAAAAGGTCTGTAGTTTTTCAAAAAGTTTTCATAGACAATATTTTTGCATTGGCTGTTAAAGTTTTTTTTGTTTAGTTAAGATTTATGTATCGTCTTTAACGGCAGAGAAATGTAGTTTCCATGATTGGATCTGCCTTTTTTACAATGTTTCTGAAAACATGTTTTAAAATATGCAAATTGAAAAGAGAGAGAGAGTGAACACTTTCTTTATTGGCGACAGTCAAATAGCGGGAAATTAAGTAGAATATGACACTTATTTTCAAGCAGAGATCAAGGAAGCAAGCAAATTAGTACACTGTGCCTTACAGTAAATTGCCTTCTATTCAGATAATTTTGTTTTGCTTGAATATAAGTAACACATACATATTATAGATGACTGGCATCACGCACACAAAATGCACTGGATACAATATATTAGGGAACTAGGACGAATACATTGACGCAGCCAATTAAGCAGCCCTTTTTCAAAACTTGACCCTTTTAATATTAGACTTACAGAAGGTTGCTTCACATAATTGTTGATATACAAATCAGCTCTAAATAATTATTAGCAGTAATGAAAAAATTAGCAAAACCATTGGAACTCCTGGGCTGTCTGCAGAAAAGACAAAAGAATTCTGAGCAATGGAATCACATGGAACAAGAAAGGGAGCCTGAAAAGCAGTAATATGACTAATGATCACACTGTTACATATTAGTATACCCAGCTTGATCTTTTCATGCTTTTATTGACACTTTTGTTTTGCTCCTCAAGTTGAAATATGTAAGAAATTGAAAGCATTTCAGTCTAACAGGGGAATGTAATAAAAATCGCAAACGGAAAAACTATTCGCAATGCGAAAAGTTATGCCTTTGCGCGAACAAATTTTGCTTTGTGCGAATTTAATATAGCTTTTGCGAGCCCGGAAACTGTTTACGGACCACTTCCGACAGTGAAAGACCGTTTGCGAATTTTATAGTTTGCGCCAATGAGCAGTCAATGTAATAAAACTTCTTAATGAAAAAGTCGTTATGTTTGCTCCAAAAGATTACGACACCTTCAAGCACTTCTTATGAGTGCGCAATTAAAATTCGCAATGCAATAACAGTTTAAGGAACAATATTACATTGCGAGATGTGGATTTTTAGTCTTATTGGTGCGAATTATTTTGCTCTTTGCAACTTTTGTTACATTCCCCTGAAAGTACTGTATTACAAGAGTGTTGTATTTTCTTCTTCAGGCAAACAGATCAATCAGTGAAAGCCTTCTCCATTATATTGGGTTTATAACTAATTCTAAAACGATTAGCCCCAAGATGTACAACAACATTCAGCTCTCAAGAAAGTTTAAGCCAACTTGGGATTTCTCTGAATTTGATCTTGATCTGCTTGTTTCTAAAAAAATCCAAGGGTCTGAGAGTGTTTGGGCAGAATCCCAGGGTCAAGCCATCATAACCTTCACCAACTGTGCAGTGACTGACAGCTAGTACAGCTTGCTGGATGCTTCTTTCTATTTTTATTCTGGGGCCACTCTAGAATCTCAGTTTCAATCTAAATTTCTATGCAATTTAATATCATGACTTAAAATCCAAATTCCTATTTTTATATTAATACATCCATCCATACATATTTTAAAGGTATTTATTAATCACAGCTATTAATCATACTGTTTATTGCCCAGGGCTGCCATCAAGGGGGCACAGGGGGTAGAGATGTACTGGGCCTGGGAAGTCTCGAAGTGCCTAATCCCAAAGCTCCAAAATCCTGAATTGTCAATTGATGCTGATTGCTCTAGTTTTTGAGCTGCCATGTACCAAAATCTGAACTAATATTTTGATATTTATGTAAACCCATCTAGGCTAGGCTATACCATGTCTGGCTAGGAAACAGGCAGAGCTTTTGCTACATGAAAGGGTGAAAGGATGGTGTTGTGCAACTACACCTTATTTGTGCTGACTGACTATATAAAAGAATTGGACACCAGAAGGTTCTTGAACAAAAAAATAGCTGGCTTTATTCACTTATTAAAGTGAAAATCAGGGTTTTATACTCACAATCCTCTGAGGTGTATTACATACATGTCAGATAACAAGGGGAGGAGGGAGGGGAGAGCTAGAGACGGCAGCGAATATGGACTATGGATAGGAAGAAGACACTTAATAGGTACCTGCCAAGCACCCCCTTATCTTTGTGCCCTAGGCAAGTGCCTCTTCTGCATACCCCTAGACCTGGCCATTACTAATCCTAAAACCCTATTAGGCTGTGATCTCTACACTACAGGCCAGTCTTGCCTGAGGGGAGAGCTAACCCCTTGCTATCCCTACTAGTTGGAATGTTATGTTTGGTGCTTGAGTGGAGTAGAGTGCTCATTGAGTCCAGTCAGTTTAAACAGGTAATTCCAATTTGCTTAAAATAGTCATAGGGATAGAACTTTGCAGAGAGTATATACTCTGACACTAATATGCACAGGGAGGTAAATACATTTTGCTGTATAAAATATCCTAGAGTTTTGACATTTGCTTTGCAATTCTGTCTATTGTCTGCTGGGTCCGTTTCCAGAATCATTTTGAATAACACCCATAACAGACTATTACAATCATGGAACAATAGAAAAATGTCATACAGAGATCTATAATTGATTGGAAAAAGTAGCTGAATAGGCCAGTCTCTTGCTTATATTTTTGACGAGAACAATGACCATTACCATTTAATCATCTCCTAGCATTCATTGTTCTGAGAAAAATTAAAGCCTCACAATCAAACTTATTCTATATTACAATAAGTCTTTTCTGCAGATTAATGAGGGACATGGATATGGGGAACAAAGGAAGAAGTTGTATAGAACACTGGGCAGTTCTCATCCATTGTTCAAATGTGCCCATGTTCACCAGAGGTTATGATAATCCCATTAACTGTTTTATTGCAAGACAATTAAATTAACATGTAATATAAATGATGTCAATCCAGTACTGTACCCAGTGGAAATGTGATGTTATTAAAAGCTTTTCAGAAGTGTAGAAACATGTTCTAGGAAATTGCAATCTGTGTTAATCAACAGGGGTTTGGTCTGGCATATGAAACTAATGGGATCTGCGGCTGATAGGAGGATCTCATGTTATAAAGAAAATCAGATTTTAAAGGGGAACTATTGTGAAAATAAAAATTTTTATATTAGCTTCAGCATACCGAAATAAGAAACTTTCGAAATGCTCCAGGCCTATCAAATATTTGTACATCTCCAATGAAATAAAATCATTTCCTTCTTTGTTATATTTGATTTATTATAGTGCCTAAAAATTCACCTTTTGAAAAATCATCCCCATAAATTAACTCTGCATAAAAAATGACATTTCCTCACAGCTACATGGTTTGATAAACCGAGGACTCGATTCATTTTAGCAGCTATGTAGAAGTAAAACAAATCACGTTTTTTTTTTTCCTTTTTTTCAGCCGTTTGTCAAGATTTGGGTTTTAAAAGTCTAATGTTTAAAAGCTAAAAAAAAATAAAATGAAATAAAAGTAAATACAGGAAAATAACTTCAGTATGGAATTATTTCGCTTGATTGAATCAATAACTGTGCTTTGCCCTGAAGCTTTTAAGCATTGTTCTTGCTGGAAAAAAAGATGCAAATCTCCAGAAAGCAGTGGACAAAATTATACCTGTAAAATCCATCCTGTCAGTCATAACATGGGCTGAACTCTACAGTGCCATGTAATTTAAACTACTGCGGCTGAAAGAGCTCACACCTGACAATTTCACATTTTTCCTGAAGGAAGTACTAAAGAGCATTTGCATGGAGAGCATTTAGCAAATGTATGGACAGAATGTACAGAAACCATTGGCCGCTTATGAAGCTGTATTAAAATGTTGAAAGAGAAGAAAAACATGTTTAACAAACAATTGCAATGGCCGCGTAATGTTCCCAAATTGTTCTATTGCGATTAAACCACAGCATTATGATTTTGTCATTACCAAAATAATTTATCACTTGGGAAATTAATTTAAACTGCAATTCTCTTTGATGGTTTCATGCTGTGCTACAACAGGTGTAAAATAATTTACTTATGAGCCCTGTGTGAAGAGAAATGTTACGTCAAACCATACAAAGCCAAACAGATTACCTGAAGTTGATGGATAATGAGGATGCTTTGGAGGCGTTGCAGATTAAAAAAAGAAAAAAAAAATGATATGTTCTCAGCTTCCTGGTATTATTTTAACTAAAATAGCTCCCTTGGCATTTCCAAATCACAAGGCGCCACTTAAGGTTAGAGCAGAGGTTCTGAGTAATGTAACAAAAAGCTCAAGTTAATTATTCATGGCTTTCCTTAATTATAGAAATGCTAAAATATTAACTGTGACCTTTATTTTCTGCTTACAGAATTATTTCAGCATCTTAACAATTAAAAATAGCAGTACTCAATATTTTATGTTCGATTATGGTTTCAACATTTTAATATTAAAATGTTCCTTTTGCGTCAGTCATTGCTATTTTGGTTTTTCATCTATAATTTAAAGACTTTTTATTTAATCTGTCTTTTCAAACCCTGATTATAACTCTAAAGGTTGGTATGATTATATAAGTGACCTTATTTGAGATCTGACATGAAATTTTAATGGCGGAAAAGTTTTCAATAGATCAAGTCCATATCGTGATCACGTCATGATATCATTTCTTGGTTGATGAACACATCAATACATATTCGTGGTAGCCAAAGGGTAAAGAAGGATTGTGGTCAAGATTCAGGCAGAAGGTTCAAAGGCAGCAATTGGTGGTAGTCGGGTACAAGACAGAGAGTCAAAAGTCCAAGAATCTCTTAATCAAAAAATATATAGCACCAAGAATTGCCAAGAAGCGTGACTTATCTCTGGGCATTGAACCCGTGTCTTGCCGTTCCTGTTATTTAGAATTTTCATGCCTATGACATCACAACACGATGACATCAGTGTGTGGCCCTGGGTAGTGATGGGCGAATTTGCGACATTTTGCTTCGCCGGAAAATTTGTGAATTTCGCGCCTGCGTCTGTTTTTGGCAGAATTTTTTTTTGACGCTGGCGAATTTTTTCGGGCGTTTTGCGAATTTATTCGCTGGAGACGAATCACGCAAATTCGCGCCAGGCGAATAAATTTGCCCATCACTAGCCCTGGGTGCTGACATCTTGCTGCTGAAGCAGAGCGCTCAGCAACAGAGCACTCCTGACAGTGATATTGGGCTGATCTGATTATTTGATCATGATAATGATAATGTGGTCTTTGTTCCGAAAGGAATATCAAGCCTGTCCCATACAGTTTGTTGTCTCACAAGGAAACTTCCGTTCTTCACACAGACACAGACAAAGGATTCTGCGGATCAAAGGCAGCGCATGCACATTAAACAACCCTTGTGCACTGCTGCTGTGCCAGAGGAAATTGGTGCACAAGCTTTGCAGTCACTCTCGCGTCCGTGGGGGGCAGAATACTTTTGGTACTTTTTGATGTGCAATAGATCAAAAGGCGCCATACGCAAGCAATTACGCAAGCAAAAAAGCAAGCAAAAAGAAAATTTCGGTGCGGAATAGAATTTAATACAGTTTTCTACAACAACATGAAACAGGACAAAGGAACGTATCTGGCCAAAATTAACTTAGCGATCAGGAACATCTTGGGATGGGCTTTCAAAGTATGGGGGATATAAAAAAAAATACTTTCCTTGACCTTTAAGCATCGGGTAAGGTGCATACTGTATATAAAATATAGTTGCAATGCTGCAAAATATTTTAGAAATAAAAGGTCTGTAGTTTTTCAAAAAGTTTTCATAGACAATATTTTTGCATTGGCTGTTAAAGTTTTTTTTGTTTAGTTAAGATTTATGTATCGTCTTTAACGGCAGAGAAATGTAGTTTCCATGATTGGATCTGCCTTTTTTACAATGTTTCTGAAAACATGTTTTAAAATATGCAAATTGAAAAGAGAGAGAGAGTGAACACTTTCTTTATTGGCGACAGTCAAATAGCGGGAAATTAAGTAGAATATGACACTTATTTTCAAGCAGAGATCAAGGAAGCAAGCAAATTAGTACACTGTGCCTTACAGTAAATTGCCTTCTATTCAGATAATTTTGTTTTGCTTGAATATAAGTAACACATACATATTATAGATGACTGGCATCACGCACACAAAATGCACTGGATACAATATATTAGGGAACTAGGACGAATACATTGACGCAGCCAATTAAGCAGCCCTTTTTCAAAACTTGACCCTTTTAATATTAGACTTACAGAAGGTTGCTTCACATAATTGTTGATATACAAATCAGCTCTAAATAATTATTAGCAGTAATGAAAAAATTAGCAAAACCATTGGAACTCCTGGGCTGTCTGCAGAAAAGACAAAAGAATTCTGAGCAATGGAATCACATGGAACAAGAAAGGGAGCCTGAAAAGCAGTAATATGACTAATGATCACACTGTTACATATTAGTATACCCAGCTTGATCTTTTCATGCTTTTATTGACACTTTTGTTTTGCTCCTCAAGTTGAAATATGTAAGAAATTGAAAGCATTTCAGTCTAACAGGGGAATGTAATAAAAATCGCAAACGGAAAAACTATTCGCAATGCGAAAAGTTATGCCTTTGCGCGAACAAATTTTGCTTTGTGCGAATTTAATATAGCTTTTGCGAGCCCGGAAACTGTTTACGGACCACTTCCGACAGTGAAAGACCGTTTGCGAATTTTATAGTTTGCGCCAATGAGCAGTCAATGTAATAAAACTTCTTAATGAAAAAGTCGTTATGTTTGCTCCAAAAGATTACGACACCTTCAAGCACTTCTTATGAGTGCGCAATTAAAATTCGCAATGCAATAACAGTTTAAGGAACAATATTACATTGCGAGATGTGGATTTTTAGTCTTATTGGTGCGAATTATTTTGCTCTTTGCAACTTTTGTTACATTCCCCTGAAAGTACTGTATTACAAGAGTGTTGTATTTTCTTCTTCAGGCAAACAGATCAATCAGTGAAAGCCTTCTCCATTATATTGGGTTTATAACTAATTCTAAAACGATTAGCCCCAAGATGTACAACAACATTCAGCTCTCAAGAAAGTTTAAGCCAACTTGGGATTTCTCTGAATTTGATCTTGATCTGCTTGTTTCTAAAAAAATCCAAGGGTCTGAGAGTGTTTGGGCAGAATCCCAGGGTCAAGCCATCATAACCTTCACCAACTGTGCAGTGACTGACAGCTAGTACAGCTTGCTGGATGCTTCTTTCTATTTTTATTCTGGGGCCACTCTAGAATCTCAGTTTCAATCTAAATTTCTATGCAATTTAATATCATGACTTAAAATCCAAATTCCTATTTTTATATTAATACATCCATCCATACATATTTTAAAGGTATTTATTAATCACAGCTATTAATCATACTGTTTATTGCCCAGGGCTGCCATCAAGGGGGCACAGGGGGTAGAGATGTACTGGGCCTGGGAAGTCTCGAAGTGCCTAATCCCAAAGCTCCAAAATCCTGAATTGTCAATTGATGCTGATTGCTCTAGTTTTTGAGCTGCCATGTACCAAAATCTGAACTAATATTTTGATATTTATGTAAACCCATCTAGGCTAGGCTATACCATGTCTGGCTAGGAAACAGGCAGAGCTTTTGCTACATGAAAGGGTGAAAGGATGGTGTTGTGCAACTACACCTTATTTGTGCTGACTGACTATATAAAAGAATTGGACACCAGAAGGTTCTTGAACAAAAAAATAGCTGGCTTTATTCACTTATTAAAGTGAAAATCAGGGTTTTATACTCACAATCCTCTGAGGTGTATTACATACATGTCAGATAACAAGGGGAGGAGGGAGGGGAGAGCTAGAGACGGCAGCGAATATGGACTATGGATAGGAAGAAGACACTTAATAGGTACCTGCCAAGCACCCCCTTATCTTTGTGCCCTAGGCAAGTGCCTCTTCTGCATACCCCTAGACCTGGCCATTACTAATCCTAAAACCCTATTAGGCTGTGATCTCTACACTACAGGCCAGTCTTGCCTGAGGGGAGAGCTAACCCCTTGCTATCCCTACTAGTTGGAATGTTATGTTTGGTGCTTGAGTGGAGTAGAGTGCTCATTGAGTCCAGTCAGTTTAAACAGGTAATTCCAATTTGCTTAAAATAGTCATAGGGATAGAACTTTGCAGAGAGTATATACTCTGACACTAATATGCACAGGGAGGTAAATACATTTTGCTGTATAAAATATCCTAGAGTTTTGACATTTGCTTTGCAATTCTGTCTATTGTCTGCTGGGTCCGTTTCCAGAATCATTTTGAATAACACCCATAACAGACTATTACAATCATGGAACAATAGAAAAATGTCATACAGAGATCTATAATTGATTGGAAAAAGTAGCTGAATAGGCCAGTCTCTTGCTTATATTTTTGACGAGAACAATGACCATTACCATTTAATCATCTCCTAGCATTCATTGTTCTGAGAAAAATTAAAGCCTCACAATCAAACTTATTCTATATTACAATAAGTCTTTTCTGCAGATTAATGAGGGACATGGATATGGGGAACAAAGGAAGAAGTTGTATAGAACACTGGGCAGTTCTCATCCATTGTTCAAATGTGCCCATGTTCACCAGAGGTTATGATAATCCCATTAACTGTTTTATTGCAAGACAATTAAATTAACATGTAATATAAATGATGTCAATCCAGTACTGTACCCAGTGGAAATGTGATGTTATTAAAAGCTTTTCAGAAGTGTAGAAACATGTTCTAGGAAATTGCAATCTGTGTTAATCAACAGGGGTTTGGTCTGGCATATGAAACTAATGGGATCTGCGGCTGATAGGAGGATCTCATGTTATAAAGAAAATCAGATTTTAAAGGGGAACTATTGTGAAAATAAAAATTTTTATATTAGCTTCAGCATACCGAAATAAGAAACTTTCGAAATGCAATCAATTAAAAATTCTGTACTGTTTCTGCAATAATCAAGTTAATCTTCACTATTCCTCTCTCAGCATCTGTTTCTCCTCATTCTGTCTTCATTTAGGAGTTGGGTGTCAAATGAATGATCCAATTTATCTCCTAGGCTCTTTTTGCTTAGAAGATGTATAGAGCTCACTCTAATAAAATCATCAGAAATCCTGTCTCTCTACATGCAGAATTTGTGCAAAAGACAGTTATTTTGTTAGATTTTGTTTGTACTGGAATCAGTTATTTGAGTGAGCTCTAATTCATCTGCTAGGAAAGGGAGCCCCCCCATAGGATATATTGGATCTAACAATCAATGAATATCTGACACCCAAGTGCTGCCAGAAGAGAGAATGAAGAAAAACAGATGCTGAGAGAGGGATAGTGAAGATAAACGTTATTATTTCAGAAACAATGCAGAATTTTGAATAGATTGTATTTAGAAAGTTACTTACTTCAGTATGAGGAAATATATTACATTTTTATTTTCATTTTAGTGATAGTTCAATGTACTTTATTTCCAGTTAACTGAAGTCCTTCAGGAGCAGTGGTGGTACAGTATTAAAGGTGTAGCCTTAATCTTGTATTTCAGTGGGGATTTATTTATTCTGATAAACTAAAAAACAATAACACAACTATATATAGACTTAGTAGACCATGATGCATGTAGTAACTGTTTCCATGTGCAATTTCAAAGATTAAATGTTTGACTTGCACTGGTTGACATAGTTCATAATATTGAGAAAGTTGGTGATTTTTGATAGTAGAGGTATGTACCAATATGATTGTTTTGTCTCCAATAAGGATTAATTACATCTTAGTTGGGATCATTAGTACAAAAAGATTTTTTTTTTAAATCGAATTACTTGATTAAAATGGAGACTATAGGGGATGAACTTCCTTTAATTCAGAGATTTCTGGATAATGGGTTTCCAGGTAACAGATGCCATACTGGGATGTGTAACACAAAAATACTATTCCCCTGCACTTGGGACCATAAGTGAATTAAAGTCCAAAATAATTCAAAAAGTTTATTGAATAACCCTCCACCTGTGTTTAGTGCTCTTTCTACAGTCAGGCCACACCAGCGGACCAAATTACACTTAAACCAACGTGGAATAGGATGGAGCACACAATCCGTAGGCTCTGCTGCAAACAAATTTATATGTCACAACATGTTTCGGATCACATGGAGCCTTTTTCAAGGGAAAATACAAACGTCATAAAAACACTCCGTTTAACACCAAGTAGTACCTAATTCAAATTTATATTTGAAGCTCAAGTTTGATGCAACTGTTTTTAGATATTGCAACACAATTGGGCACAATTACTTTTTCTTCGCCAGGCATGAATTTTTTGGCGAAGTGGAACGGGAGAAATTCGCCCATCACTAGTGGTGTTTAATCACAAGCTCCAGCAGTTTACTAACATAATGGTTATATTCCCACATGCAGTTACCTGGAGCAACCAACTACCAATTTGTTTTGAATAGTCTACTACAGGTTTAAAGAATTAAAGTTTTCATAGTTGGGTTGGTATTCATGTTACTTCTGTCATTAGACCAAGCCTACAAATACAGTAATAGGATCTATTATCCAGAATGCTAAGGACCTGGGGGTTTTCTGGGAAGAGATCTTTCCATAATTTGGATCACCATTCCTTAAATCTGATAAAAAACATTTAAACATCAAATAAAGCCAATAGGATTGTTTTGCCACCAATATGGATTTCTGCAGCTTAGTTGGGATCAAGTATAAGGTACTGTTTTATTATTACAGAAAATAGGGGAAGATTTTTATTTTTTTTTTGCTTCAAATGCACTCTATGGAAGATGGTTTTCCTGTAATTTGGATCTTTCTGGATATTGGATGAATAGTTAACCCAAAATACATCACTTAAGCAATTCAGGGTCAGGCCAGTGATTTCACAAAAACATCCTTAAAAAGAACAAGAAAGAACTGTACCACAAAACCTGCATGTGGAGATGTCAATGGAGTATTTTGAATATTATTATGTATGGCAATTCATTTTTAAATTATTAAATATATGGATTTTTGTTATTTTTATGCAAGGAAGTTTATTAACTCTTTACATTTTTCTTGATAATAGTTGCCCTTTACATTCTAAATAGCTTTGTTATACAACCAGGCAAAACAATCATAGCACAGTGCATATCAAAAGCAATAATTATACTGGTGTACAGTATAAACTAAACCAGATTATAAGTGCCTTAGTCTGGTTTATCTCAATTTATATACCCTCTGCCACTATCACTACATCCTTGTGTCTCTGGACGTGTGGCTTTGCCACTGATATACAGGTATGGGGCCTGTTATCCAGAATGCCCAGGACATGGGGTTTTCTGGATCTTCTGTGATTTGGACCTGGCTGCTAATAATCATTTAAACATTAAATACACTCAATAAGGATTAATATATATCTAGATGTATATAAGAAAAGACTGTATTATTTATGTGTGTCAAAACAAACAATGCACATAAATAATAAAGTCATTGGGGGAGAAAAAAAAATTACTTCAAAGATTAAATACAAATGGATCAGTACTATAGTTAAATGCAAATGGTCTGATAGCTACAACAAGTGTTCTACGTTGGGCGCTGCCTCCTTAATCTACAAGTCCAATTCTACAAATAAACATAAAAGAAGGGGCGCAGTCCCATTGTGTGAAATTGTATCAGCACCTTTATTCAAATAAAGCTATATTGCACTGACAAGCACTCCACTACCCTTGATAAAGTATTGGGGAAACATTTTATGGACTTTTCTGATGAATGATTATTCTCTGCTAAAAGTGCAATATGGCTTTATTTGAATAATTTATTTGAACACAATGGGACTTCTTTTTTGTTTATTTGTTTAATTATTTCTTAGTTGGGATCAAGTACACGGTACTGACGGTAATCCGTTTTAAACATTTGATCTTGGTCTCCTCCAGAACTTGTGATTAATCAGGGATCCCTTCCCAAACAAACAAACAAAAAAACAAAACATTGAGACACACAGGATCTGATGTTTTTGCTCTCCTCTCTCTTTTTTTTTTTTGCTTGAGGCTCTGGTGCTACAGCTTGTACTGGTACTAATACTGCACTGTACTTTTCAAATGCGTCCCATTAGACTGAGCTGCAGCAAAATGCTTACACAGATACTGTCTCTGTAAAATCATGTCTAACCACCAAGTAAAATAGGGAGCTTTTGCTTCAAAGCTGTTCAATAGCCAGGGTTTTTTTTTATAAAAAAAAACATACTTTTTAACATACCTTTTAACGTGGCAAGAGAACATATAGAACATTTGAAAAATGTAACATATAAGGTACAATGCAATTTAAGCCTGTTCAATAACAGGTAATCTCCTCTTCTTTATGGCTCATTAATAATACACACATACAGCCTAAAATCTATATAGTTTCAATTGCAGCATCTTCACATACAGTAACAGATATACAACTGCTAATTTTTGTTGTATACTAAAATGCGAGATAGGCCACCATGATCTATAAGAAGTGTAAAGAATGCCTCAATATCATATACCAAACTGGAGATTCCCTTCTATCAACCCGTGCTGCTGAGACAAAGGATAACTATTTCTAAGAGCTTAGAGCACCAGTGGCGTGGATCCCTGGGGGCAGCTTATAACATTATTGGTAGTAAAGAGCTTGCAGAAGAGACTTGCTGGGCACAAAGCCATAGTTTGTAACATACCAAAGGGTTGCAAAACTGAATAAAACAGCTTGTTAACAAAAGATTTAAGGGGTTACTTGCAAAGTGGTAAAAAAAGCTGCACACCACCATGTTTTTGGAACACTTGCACCTTGCTATGAACAGCACTTTTTAGAATTGCTGCAGAATAGTGAAGGGCGAATTTGTCCCGTTCTGTTTCACTGAAAAATTTCCGAAATGACGAAAAAATTTGCGAAACTGCAAAAAATTATGCGAGTGACAATTTTTATACATGCAACTATTTTGTCCAAATGCATTAAAGTCAAGGGGTGTCTGAATAATTTTGATGAGTGACAATTTTTATGCATGCGACAATTTTGACGTGTGATAATTTTTTTTGTCTCTGCAAATTTTTTGCAGGCACATTTTTGCATGGGTTTGCAGTAATATAAGACATTTTGTAATGGCTGAGAAAAGCCATTTCATATACGTAAGAGGTTACTAGAATTGTTTTAGCATAGAGGAGTAAGGACATTTGCTCTTAGCACCCAGCTTTATGGGAAAACAATGAACATAAATGCTACTTTGGGAACCTTCTGTACCTATTTGTCTGTAAAATGGTGTCACCCTATTAGTGCACACACCACCATTACAGACATCAAATAGGCTTGCAGTTGAAAACTGAAAATGTAATTAACACAAGAAGTTGTAATAAACTCAACAACAGCTGCTCCTTTAGTATTTCACTTAGCTCCAGATAAACACAAATAAAACTGTATAAGTATTTAATTACTCTTTCATCCATATTCCTAAAACTTTCCATTTGTTTAGATGACCCTCTTTGGCCAACAGGTAGAGTTGCCACCTTTCCCATTGGGGAACTCCAGGAAGAAGCTGGGATGGATGAGCTATGTGTCCCCAGTGCTCCCCATAAAGCGGCTTGATGGCATGCTGCCCATAATGCCACCCCTAGGTTCAGGCTTTTGTCGCCTCGCCGCAATCAACAGGATTAGGCTCACTGTGGTACCTTTATAAGGAAGCTGACCTCAGACCTTTTGATGTCATATTCAGTTCTTCATGGCCAAAGAGGATGGGACACATTGCTTTCTCTCTTATATAGACTTCCTAGGGCAATTATCTTTCCTCCTGATTGAAGCTGAAGGATGCCTGCTTCCAGAACCACAAGAATTACATTATGACATGTCTCCCCCTACTCTTTAGCGCTTAATTATTGCTTACTATCTGCCAACCCACAATCTTTAGTTCATGGCAGGAAAGTTGACACTTTTTAACCATCATTTCTATATTGGTGGCCATCTCGTGTAGTTGGGAACTGTACTTATATATACCCAGATACAAATCTATGAGGAAAACTTATCTCATAATTCAATTTCAGATTTCCCATTTTCCTACTGGATAGCATTTTGTCACTGAATCTAAAGTTGGCTCCTTATATGAAAACAAACTGTTAAACCAACAAAGCTTTGGGACATATTATACCTTAGGTATATCCTTAAGTGCAACTAAATACATCATTTTATTAGTGATAATTAGTGGAACTCGTTCAGACTTTGTCCAGAATAGATATCTTTAAGAAATGCACTGTATTCTACCATTAAGTCAATTTCCATTAATCATTTCATGTCCTGGCTATGTGACTCTGAGGTATAGTACTGGGAGTTACAGTACAGCAGCTGTATAATGCAGTTGTATTACAGTATGTAAATGGTATACTGCTTGCATAATAAATACATTCCTTTATTACTGTCTCCCTTAAGGAGTTGAACTGATTCACTTGAATAAATACCTCATTAGCCTTTCATAAATAATGTATGTTGGGAACGTTGCAGTCAGTGTAAACCACTATACGGGAGATTATTTGTGCTTTCTATTACAAAATTATGTGCATATATTTAATATTAAAGGGTAACTAGACAAACAAAATATTTTTTTTTGCAAAAAATGTATAATAAAAAATCAAAATGTGTCACCAATGAAAAATTGTGCAAAGCCATTGGGAAAGAAAACATAATATTCATGGAGTAATTGTTCTTAAAAATCTCACAGACCAGTTCTATAGCGCTGGTTGTTGTATTTCACTCTGCCTAAGTTACGAGTTAAATATCAGGCTGGGCAAGCAGTGGAATAGTTTCAATAAATACTTAATCCTGAGAATTTGTACAGCTGAAGGGTAGAAAGTAGCTATATGAATTGTTAATCAGTCCTGCAACATGTGAATTTTATAGGTGTCTGGTTTTGGATGAGCTGATCTTATCACATAATTGGCTTTTTTATAATTCCATTTTTTTTCTCAACTGATTTACATAGTTCTCTGTTCCTACTCTTTTGTAGGCTTGAAAATGGCATTGGGCCTAAGCTAACATATACTTTCTATAATGACTTTTCATTTTAAGTTTTTTGATTTGCACGTTCCAGTAGTTTGTTAATTGTTTTCCTTTACAATATGAGCTTCATGGCACTTGGGGGTTATTATGCACCAGTCTAATTTGTTAAGGCAGGCCAGCACTTTATATACAGAATATATTATCCATACATAGTGGCACATTATTATTCTATTTCATTTTGACTTTCCAAGGTACAGCTGTTTTCATTGCTTTATCCTGTTATTCGGAAAGCTCAAAATTACAGAAAGTTTCCCATCGACAATATTGTATCAAAATAGTCCAAATGATTTCCTTTTTCTCTGTAATAAAATAGTAGCTTGTACTTAATTCAAACTACATAGTAAATTAGATTGAAAAAAGACACATGACCATCAAGTTCAAACTTTTAAGTCCATATATAACCTGCCTAATTGCTACCTCATACAGAACCCTTTTAGGGGTTTGCCTAGCATCAGCCTGAAGTTGACCTTGGCAAATTGCTTAATGAGGACAGTGTTCTGTACCAAGCTTAAAAAAAAACATTTGAGAAGCTGACTAGCGAGGGCAGCTTTGGTGCTATTCTGCCGAAAAGAAAGTAGAGGTCGCTGTTGAAGGCAGCATGCAGTAGATGGCACAGATGAACTTTCTTGAAAGAAAGCATTTGAGAAGCTGATTAGTGAAGGAAGTTTTGGTGCTTTAACAAATGTGAAATATTGGTTACTCATTAATGTAGCCCGAAGAAAAGGCACCTTTCCCTGAAATGCATCCCTGGGAATCGCACGCTGGGCTCTTTGGGCAAAGAAACCAAGTGATTTGCTGAATGCACCCTAGAAAAGCTATGTAGGGTTGCTGATTTTGCCGTCTCCATAGTAGTAGTCGCTCTTGAATGCAGCATGAAGAAAATGCCACCGGCAAGCCTGCTTAGAATAAAGGGTTCTGTACAGGCATAAAGGAACCCGAAAAGTCAGCCAGCCAGGATTTGAACTCTGGACCCCACGGGAAGAAGCAGGCGCTTTAACCATTACACCACAGGAACCTAGATCTGGCTGTTTAATTTACGGATGACAGTGAGAAACTATTGTCCCCTTGTGTCTCTGCATTGACTGGCAGGGCCGGAAGTTCATCTTCTGCCTAATAAAGTCAATACCAATCAGAGGTCATTTCCTAATAGAGCATGCCTAAATAGCTCAGTCGGTAGAGCGCACGGCTCAGGTCGATAACTCAGGTCCAAAAGGTTGTGGGTTCGATTCCCACCTCTGCTAAAAATGCAGCTCCAGGGATACTCTTGTCTGCAGTGCTTAAAACAACTCTCAATAGTGATGGAAGGGCAAGTGCCATAAGTCCATCATCTGCCTTCCATTTGGCTGCCCCTTTTTCCAACTGGCTTTGTCCTTCTATGCTACGCTGGTATGTACTTCTACATCAGGCCAGGGGGTTCCCCATCTAGCACCTTGCCCTTACCTTTGCATCAGTTTGAGTATTTTTTCCTCATACAGAACCCTTTTAGGGATTTGCCTAGCATCAGCCTGAAGTTGACCTTGGCAAATTGCTTAATGAGGACAGTGTTCTGTACCAAGCTTAAAAAAAAAAAAACATTTGAGAAGGTGACTAGCGAGGGCAGCTTTGGTGCTATTCTGCTGAAAAGAAAGTAGAGGTCGCTGTTGAAGGCAGCATGCAGTAGATGGCACAGATGAACTTTCTTGAAAGAAAGCATTTGAGAAGCTGATTAGTGAAGGAAGTTTTGGTGCTTTAACAAATGTGAAATATTGGTTACTCATTAATGTAGCCCGAAGAAAAGGCACCTTTCCCTGAAATGCACCCCTGGGAATCGCACGCTGGGCCCTTTGGGCAAAGAAACCAAGTGATTTGCTGAATGCACCCTAGAACAGCCATGTGGGGGTGCTGATTTTGCCGTCTCCAAAGTAGCAGTCGCTCTTGAATGCAGCATGAAGAAATTGCCATCGGCAAGCCTGCGTAGAATAAAGGGTTCTGTACAGGCATAAAGGAACCTGAAAAGTCACAGAGCCGGGATTTGAACTCTGGACCCCACGGGCAGAAGCAGGCGCTTTAACCATTACACCACAGGAACCTAGATCTGCTGGGATAATTTCCGGGTGAGAGTAAGAAACCATTGTCCCCTTGTGTCTCTGCATTGACTGGCAGGGCAGGAAGTTCATCTTCTGCCTAATAAAGTCAATACCAACCCGAGGTCCATTCCTAATAGAGCCTGCCTAAATAGCTCAGTCGGTAGAGCGCACGGCTCAGGTCTATAACCTGGTCCAAAAGGTTGTGGGTTTGATTCCCACCTCTGCTAAAAACTCAGCTTCAGGGCTGCTCTTGTCTGCAGTGCTTAAAACAACTCTCAATTAGAGATGGCGCGAACTGTTCGCCGGCGAACTTGTTCGCGCGAACATCGGGTGTTCGCGCTCGCCGGAAGTTCGCGAACATCGCGCGACGTTCGCCATTTTGGGTTCGCCATTGTTGGCGCTTTTTTTTGCCCTCTCACCCCAGACCAGCAGGTACATGGCAGCCAATCAGGAAGCTCTCCCCTGGACCACTCCCCTTCCCTATAAAAACCGAAGCCCTGCAGCGTTTTTTTCACTCTGCCTGTGTGTGCTGAAGAGATAGTGTAGGGAGAGAGCTGCTGCCTGTTAGTGATTTCAGGGACAGTTGAAAGTTTGCTGGCTAGTAATCGTGTTGATACTGCTCTGTTATTGGAGGGACAGAAGTCTGCAGGGGTTTGAGGGACATTTAAGCTTAGGTAGCTTTGCTGGCTAGTAATCTACCTTCTACTGCAGTGCTCTGTATGTAGCTGCAGTGGGCAGCTGTCCTGCTTCTGATCTCATCTGCTGACTGCTGCAATAACAGTAGTCCTTGTAAGGACTGCTTTTATTTATTTTTTTGTTGTTTTACTACTACTACTACTACTACTATAAGAGCCCAGTGCTATTAGTCTAGCAGTGTTGGGGAGTGGGACTGGTGTGCTAATCTGCTGCTCCTAGTAGTTCAGCAGCACCAACTTTAATTTTTTTTTTTTTAATATTCATTTTTTTTTTATTTTACTTTTTTTTATTTTACTACCGCTGTAGTAGTGTATAAGTTGACCTTTTAGGCATTATTTGCCCTGTAGGCATTTTTTGCCCAGTGTGTTATTCAACCAACTGCCATCTAGCATCACTAACAGCTCTCCCCCTACACTATCTCTTCCAAGCACACACAGGCAGATTTTTCAGATACATTTTTGCCCTTGATCCCCCTCTGGCATGCCACTGTCCAGGTCGTTGCACCCTTTAAACAACTTTAAAATCATTTTTCTGGCCAGAAATGTCTTTTTTAGATGTTAAAGTTCGCCTTCCCATTGAAGTCTATGGGGTTCGCGAACCGTTCGCGAACCGCTCGCATTTTTGCGCAAGTTCGCGAATATGTTCGCGAACTTTTTTTCCGACGTTCGCTACATCCCTACTCTCAATAGTGATGGAAGGGCAAGTGCCATGAGTCAATCATCCGCCTTCCATTTGGCTGCCCCTTTTTCCAACTGGGTTTGTCCTTCTATGCTACGCTGGTATGTACTTCTACTTCAGGCCAGGGGGTTCCCCATCTAGCACCTTGCCCTTACCTTTGCATCAGCTTGAGTATTTATTCCTCATACAGAACCCTTTTAGGGGTTTGCCTAGCATCAGACTGAAGTTGACCTTGGCAAATTGCTTAATGAGGACAGTGTTCTGTACCAAGCTTAAAAAAAAAAACATTTGAGAAGCTGACTAGCGAGGGCAGCTTTGGTGCTATTCTGCCGAAAAGAAAGTAGAGGTCGCTGTTGAAGGCAGCATGCAGTAGATGGCACAGATGAACTTTCTTGAAAGAAAGCATTTGAGAAGCTGATTAGCGAAGGAAGTTTTGGTGCTTTAACAAATGTGAAATATTGGTTACTCATTAATGTAGCTCGAAGAAAAGGCACCTTTCCCTGAAATGCACCCCTGGGAATCGCACGCTGGGCCCTTTGGGCAAAGAAACCAAGTGATTTGCTGAATGCACCCTAGAACAGCCATGTGGGGGTGCTGATTTTGCCGTCTCCAAAGTAGCAGTCGCTCTTGAATGCAGCATGATGAAAATGCCATCGGCAAGCCTGCGTAGAATAAAGGGTTCTGTACAGGCATAAAGAATCCTAAAAAGTCAACCACCCGGGATTTGAACTCTGGACCCCACGGGCAGAAGCAGGCTCTTTAACCATTACACCACAGGAACCTAGATCTGTTGGTATAATTTCCGGGTGAGAGTAAGAAACCATTGTCCCCTTGTGTCTCTGCATTGACTGGCAGGGCCGGAAGTTCATCTTCTGCCTAATAAAGTCAATACCAACCCGAGGTCCATTCCTAATAGAGCCTCCATAAATAGCTCAGTCGGTAGAGCACACGGCTCAGGTCTATAACCTTGTCCAAAAGGTTGTGGGTTCGATTTCCCCCTCTGCTAAAAACTCAGCTCCAGGTCTGCTCTTGTCTGCAGTGCTTAAAACAACTCTCAATAGTGATGGAAGGGCCAGTGCCATAAGTCCATCATCTGCCTTCCATTTGGCTGCCCCTTTTTCCAACTGGCTTTGTCCTTCTATGCCTCGCCGGTATGTACTCTATTTCAGGCCAGGGGGTTCCCTATCTAGCACCTTGCCCTTACCTTTGCATCAACTTGAATAGTTTTTCCTCATACAGAACCCTTTTAGGGGTTTGCCTAGCATCAGCCTGAAGTTGACCTTGGCAAATTGCTTAATGAGGACAGTGTTCTGTACCAAGCTTTATAAAAAAAAACATTTGAGAAGCTGACTAGCGAGGGCAGCTTTGGTACTATTCTCCCGAAAAGAAAGTAGAGGTCGCTGTTGAAGGCAGCATGCAGTAGATGGCACAGATGAACTTTCTTGAAAGAAAGCATTTGAGAAGCTGATTAGTGAAGGAAGTTTTGGTGCTTTAACATATGTGAAATATTGGTTACTCATTAATGTAGCCCAAAGTAAAGGCACCTTTCCCTGAAATGCACCCCTGGGACTCGCATGCTGGGCCCTTTGGGCAAAGAAACCAAGTGATTTGCTGAATGCGCCCTAGAACAGCCATGTGGGGGTGCTGATTTTGCCGTCTCAAAAGTAGCAGTCGCTCTTGAATGCAGCATGAAGAAAATGCCATCGGCAAGCCTGCGTAGAATAAAGGGTTCTGTACAGGCATAAAGAATCCTGAAAAGTCACCAAGCCAGGATTTGAACTTCAGACCTCACGGGCAGATGCAGGCACTTTAACCATTACACCACAGGAACCTAGATCTGTTGGGATAATTTCCGGATGACAGTAATAAACCATTGTCCCCTTGTGTCTCTGCAGTGACTGGCAGGGCCGGAAGTTCATCTTCTGCCTAATAAAGTCAATGCCAACCAGAGATCCTTTCCTAATAGAGCCTGCCTAAATAGCTCAGTCGGTAGAGCGCATGGCTCAGGTCGATAACCTAGTCCAAAAGGTTGTGGGTTCAATTCCCACCTCTGCTGAGAACTCAGCTCCAGGGCTGCTCTTGTCTGCAGTGCTTAAAATAACTCTCAATAGTGATGGAAGGGCAAGTGCCATAAGTCCATCATCCGCCTTCCATTTGGCTGCCCCTTTTTCCAACTGGGTTTGTCCTTCTATGCTACGCTGGTATGTACTTCTACTTCAGGCCAGGGGGTTCCCTATCTAGCAACTTGCCCTTACCTTTGCATCAGCTTGAGTATTTATTCCTCATACAGAACCCTTTTAGGGGTTTGCCTAGCATCAGCCTGAAGTTGACCATGGCAAATTGCTTAATAAGGACAGTGTTCTGTACCAAGCTTAAAAAAATAAAACCATTTGAGAAGCTGACTAGCGAGGGCAGCTTTGGTGCTATTCTCCCAAAAAGAAACTAGAGGTCGCTGTTGAAGGCAGCATGCAATAGATGGCACAGATGAACTTTCTTGAAAGAAAGCATTTGAGAAGCTGATTAGCGAAGGAAGTTTTGGTGCTTTAACATATGTGAAATATTGGTTACTCATTAATGTAGCCCAAAGAAAATGCACCTTTCCCTGAAATGCACCCCTGGGACTCGCATGCTGGGCCCTTTGGGCAAAGAAACAAAGTGATTTGCTGAATGCGTCCTAGAACAGCCATGTGGGGGTGCTGATTTTGCTGTCTCCTTAGTAGCAGTCGCTCTTGAATGCAGCATGAAGAAAATGCCATCGGCAAGCCTGCGTTGAAGAAAGGGTTCTGTACAGGCATAAAGGAACCTGAAAAGTCACCCAGTCGGGATTTGAACTCCGGACCCCACGGGCAGAATCTGGCACTTTAACCATTACACCACAGGAACCTAGATCTGTTGGGATAGTTTCCGGATGACAGTAATAAACCATTGTCCCCTTGTGTCTCTGCATTGACTGGCAGGTCCGGAAGTTCATCTTCTGCCTAATTAAGTCAATACCAACCAGAGGTCCTTCCCTAATAGAGCCTGCCTAAATAGCTCAGTCGGTAGAGCGCATGGCTCAGGTCGCTAACCTGGTCCAAAAGTTTGTGGGTTCGATTCCCACCTCTGCTAAAAACTCAGCACCAGGGCTGCTCTTGTCTGCAGTGCTTAAAACAACTCTCAATAATGATGGCAGGGCAAGTGCCATAAGTCCATCATCCGCCTTCCATTTGGCTGCCCCTTTTTCCAACTCGGTTTGTCCTTCTATGCTACGCCGGTATGTACTTCTACTTCAGGCCAGGGGGTTCCCCATCTAGCACCTTGCCCTTACCTTTGCATCAACTTGATTATTTTTTCCTCATACAGAACCCTTTTAGGGGTTTGCCTAGCATCAGCCTTAAGTTGACCTTGGCAAATTGCTTAATGAGGACAGTGTTCTGTACAAAGCTTAAGAAAAAAACATTTGAGAAGCTGACTAGCTAGGGCAGCTTTGGTGCTATTCTGCCGAAAAGAAAGTAGAGGTCGCTGTTGAAGGCAGCATGCAGTAGATGGCACAGATGAACTTTCTTGAAAGAAAGCATTTCAGAAGCTGATTAGCGAAGGAAGTTTTGGTGCTTTAACAAATGTGAAATATTGGTTACTCATTAATGTAGCCCGAAGAAAAGACACCTTTCCCTGAAATGCATCCCTGGGAGTCGCACGCTGGGCCCCTTGGGCAAAGAAACCAAGTGATTTGCTGAATGCACCCTAGAACAGCCATGTAGGGGTGCTGATTTTGCCGTCTCCAAAGTAGCAGTCGCTCTTGAACGCAGCATGAAGAAAATGCCATCGGCAAGCCTTCGTAGAATAAAGGGTTCTGTACAGGCATAAAGGAACCTGAAAAGTCACACAGCCACGATTTGAACTCTGGACCCCATGGGCAGAAGCAGGTGCTTTAACCATTACACCACAGGAACCTAGATCTGTTGGGATAATTTCCTGATGTCAGTTAGAAACCATTGTCCCCTTGTGTATCTGCATTGACTGGCAGGGCCGGAAGTTCATCTTCTGCCTAATAAAGTCAATACCAACCAGAGGTCCTTTCTTTTTTTTTATCAATTCTTTGTTTATTGAAATTTCGGGGTAAGGGTACAGAAAGAAGAGAGGGGGAGGGTAGGGTAGGGATTTGCAAAATTCACATAAGATCAAGAACATTTATGAGCAAGTTTACAACAAGTTATTACTCACATTTAAGCAAGTCTCAAGCAACAGAAGAGCAATCTGCACAATTACTTTTAGTATTAACAAAGTATAGTAATGAAATAGGTCACCAATTCAAGCTGGCAATTATCTATGCTTAGAACCAAAGATCTTTCAAGGAGAGTGGACTTTAGTAGTTTCAAGAAAATTTAACCAAGGAGACCATGTCTTCCAGTAAGTGGTACTTTTGTTATGTATAATGTATGTGATCTCTTCCATTTGCCTCACATCTTCCACCGCAGCCAACCATTCAGTAAGAGTTGGTGGTTCAGGAGATTTCCATTTCTTCGGGATCAACGACTTTGCAGCATGAAGGAGATGAGAGGCAAGTGGGTTATTAATTGGTTTGCTATTGTCATATTGTATATTTAACAAAATTGTTTCTGGACATTCCATTTTAAATTTTGAGCAAGTGACATTATTAAGTATTGCTAGTACGTTCTCCCAGTATTTTTGCAGTAGTGGGCATGATAGCCAAGTGTGTACATGTGTGCCTTCCGCAGAGTTACATCTCCAACAATTCCCAGAAAGATTTGGATACCATTTTCTAAGTTTGCTAGGTGTGCGATGCCATCTCATGATCAGTTTGTATACTGATTCTCTTGTTTTGGACGCTTTTGCAGATTTGTTTATTGTTCTGAGAATACCTCTCCATAAATCATCAGAAATATCTATTTTAAGTTCTTTTTCCCATTCTAAGCGTTGTGATCTCGGATATGTAGCTGACGTTTCCAGTAATAATTTATATAGTCCAGATAGAGGTTTATTTAGTTCTTTATGTGAGGATAAGAGGAGTTCCCAACTCGTTTCAGGCCTGTCCCAGTTATATTGTGTGATTGATTGGATAAATTTATGCAATTGGCTGTAACCCCAATTGTCTCTAGGATGTTGTCCCCACTTTTTCTGGATCTCAGCCAGTGATATTACTTTTCTATTTTTAATTAAATCACTCATTTTTGTCAACCTTGTGCCCCATTTTCCCCATCTAGTGAACGCACCTTTTTCCATGCTTGGTTGGAATTCTGGGTTATAAAGTAGAGGCTGTAATATATAAGGTAAGTCTGACAAACCAAATTGTTTCTTATTTTTATGCCATACCAATAAGGTTGCTCCTATCAAGGGATGTTGAAGAATTTCTTTAGATAGACTATCTTTTTCCCTCCACAAATTATTTACCAGGGGAAAGCCTACCATCACCTGTTCAATGGCACACCAGTCTTTTTTCTTTGTCTCTGAGTTCCAGTCTAAAATCCGAGTTAGATGAGCTGCAATATAATAAAGGTAGGGGTCTGGCATACCAAGACCACCCTTAGCTTTAGGTGCAATCAATAAGCTGTGTCTAATCCTAGGATTCTTACCTCCCCACACAAATCTCAAAATACTAGATCTGATTGAAGTAAAAAAAGAGTGAGGTATTAAGATAGGTAACGCTTGAATATAATAGAGGAGCTTAGGTATTAAGACCATTTTGATGGCCTGAAGCCTTCCAAACCATGACAATTGTAACCTGTTCCAATTATCAATCAATTTTTGAAAGATGGCTAATAATGGCACATAGTTGTCCTGGTACAACTTTCTCGAATCCGCCCTTATCTTGATGCCTAAGTAAGTGATAGTGGAGGAGGTCCATTTAAATGGGAAATTTGCTTTAATATCTTGTACTTTTGAGGTGGGTATGCTCAGGTTCAATATTTCTGACTTAGTGTAATTCACCTTGAAATTCGAGAGTTCCCCAAAATCTTTCATAAGTTTTATCACTTTTGGTAAAGACAGGGAGGGTTTCGTAATATGCAATAGGAGGTCGTCAGCAAAAGCTGTACATTTGTATTCTTTTCCTGCTACTAAGATTCCAGAAATATCTGAGTCATGCCTAATGTGAGATAATAGGATCTCCATAACAAATAAAAACAGAATTGGGGAGAGAGGACACCCTTGTCTGGTCCCATTATGTATATAAACTTTAGGGGAAAGCGTTCCGTTAACTCTAATTCTAGCTGTAGGTTGTTCATATAGGGCCATAATCCTATTTATTGTCATGTGACCGAATCCAAATCCTGCTAGTGTTTTCTTTAAAAAAACCCAGGACACTCTGTCAAACGCTTTTTCAGCGTCGGTGGTAAGCATGACAGAAGGTACACCTTGTTTTTGAACATGTTTTATTAGTGATAGAACTTTAAATATATTATCCTTCCCTTCCCTCTTAGGAATAAAGCCTGCTTGATCGGTGTGGATAAGCTCGGGTAAGTACATTTTTATTCTGTTGCTCAATATTTTGGCGTATAACTTCATATCAACATTTATCAGGGAGATGGGCCTGTAGCTAGGGCATTGTTGAGGATCTTTGTTTGGCTTAGGTATAATAGTTATATGCGCCTCCTGCGCTTGGGGGTGAAAACTATTTTTGTCCTTAATACTGTTAAAGTAACTGAGTAATTGTGGGGCAATATCGTTTTTAAAGGCTTTATAGAATGTAGCAATATAGCCATCAGGCCCAGGGCTCTTCCCTGGAGGTAAAGAGTCAATGCAGTTTTCTACTTCCCTTAATTCAAATGGTGCATCTAGCATTAAGCTTTTGTCCTTGGATAGCTTGTTTATATTAGCATCCTTTATAAATTCTTCCATCTTATTTATTGTCGTTTCCTTAGGATTTGATCGAGCTAGTTTATAGAGTGCTTGATAATAGTCTCGAAAGGCTACAGCTATACCGCTAGTGTCATAATGCAGTTTATTAGCTTTATCTTTAATCGATGTAATATAAGTTTGTGGTTGGATTTTCTTAATTATTTTGGCAAAATGTTTATTGCATTTATCTCCTAATTCGTAAAACTTTTGTTTTGTTCTCATATAACTTTTCTGTACTTTTTGAATTAGGAGTGCTCGGAGCTGAAGTCTTTTAGTGTCTAGTTCAATTAATGTTTTTTGGGCCATCTTTTCCTTGTGAGTTGATTCTAATTGTGAAATCTCCCTTAATAAACTAACTATTTCTTTTTCTCTTTCTTTTTTTAGGTTGCTACTCAAGGCTATCAGCTTACCTCTCAATACACATTTCAACGTTTCCCATAGCGTTGTTGGCGAAATATCTGGTGTATGATTTGTGTCAATTATCGAGGTTATCCAGTCCTGTATTAACTGTTTCCTACTTGTAGTGTGAAGAAGGAATTCGTTAAATCGCCATGTGAATTCAGCTCTTAAAGTTTTAGGTATAACAAAATTAACCATAACTGGAGCGTGATCTGAGAGAACCATGTTACCAATATCTGCTTTGATAAATAACCTTACCCAATGCTGTGATACGAAAATGTAGTCGATTCTGGAATAAACAGAGTGAACTTTGGAAAAGTGAGTGTAGTCTTTTTTTGAAGGGTTTAGCACTCTCCAAATATCTATCAATTGTAATTCCATAAGCATTTTTTTGATTTCCCGCAAACCTTTATATGAGATACTGGACTTCTTGGATGAGGAGTCAGAAAGGGGGTTCAAAGTAAGATTGAAATCACCGCCTAAGATCACCATACCTTCTCTAAAATTATCCAGCACTTTGAGAAAGTATTTAACATACTCCACTTGTCCAGAATTGGGGACATAGACATTAGCAATAGTGCAGGCTTGGTCAGCTAGTTTCCCTTTTATTAAGACAAAACGGCCCTCTTTATCATTAAGTGTTTCATGGTGTTTAAACGGGAGATCCTTATGTAATAAGGTGATGACTCCCAAAGATTTTTTGACTGGGTTGTTACTCGAGAAAATTTGTGGATAATGATGTAAATTAAGCGCTGGTGCATTATTTTTCTTAAAATGAGATTCCTGGATCATAACTATCTTGGCTCTCTGCTTTCTACACTGATGGAATACTTGGGCCCTCTTGATTGGTTCATTTATTCCATTTACATTTAAGGACAGTACTAGCCCTTCCATATTGGTGTCCTTAACCATATTTATCAAAACCTGGGACCAGCAAAATAACCGATAATAGCTTATACTTGTTGTTCACTTGCTGAAGGGTGGGGGTATACCAGGTGTAGGGAGTTGAGAAAGGGGGGAATCCCGGAACCTTTTCCAGGATTTTGGTAGGGGTCAACTTTTGCCGCTTTAGACTTATCGGGGGTAAGCCCCAGTGCTGTGATGGTGAGGCTGCGGCTCGGGTGCAAAGCACCGTAAAACTCGGGGTGGGTGGTAAGCTGCTGTGCGGCAGTTTAATAACTGGGAACATGAGTGGGCAGGGTGGCCAGCCACCAACCAGTCTGCCAATAAACTAAGTATTCGTGCTTCAACGGATTTAAACATATTTCTATTCAAACTCTATAACTCTAAATACCCATATATCTTTACCAAACATGAGATTGCATATATAAGTAGATTTGAACCTGAAATCGAAAACACATAAATCTAATGGCAAACACATCAGCTAAATAATATTCTTAATAGTTTACCCTGACGATAGTCTGTGGTAGCCATAGCTCTTATTCATCCTGAAGTGTGGAACAGTCTTATGTTCTTCTTGAGCTGTGTTGTAACCTGTAAGGGTAAAAGAAAAAAAAGAAAAACAAGGAAAAATCCCAATTGTCCCGGCAAGGTGATTTGCCCAATGCTTAAGGGATAACAAGCAGTAGATAGGTTTGGTAACTTGTGAGTCACTTTAAAACTTCAAGGAGATAGATGACTCATCCTTTCTTTGGGGGTCCTCGGCGTGCGGGGTGTTCTCTTTGCTGAGGTGAATTGTGTCCATTCTCCTTGTATGTCAAAGTTTAGCTCGGGAATCCTATTGGCAATTGGCATCCATCCTGGTAATTCCATATCCGGTATCTGGAATTTTGTCATGAAAGTGTCAGTGTCCATGGGGGATCTAAGAACTGCTGTAATCCCATCCTTATTAGCAGTTAGGGAGAAGGGATATCCCCATCTATATTGGATATTCAATTCTCTGAGTTTATCAGTTAGTGGTTTCAGCATTTTCCTTTTAAGGAGTGTTGTCCTTGAGAGGTCCTGGAACAGTTTTATATTATTTTCTGCATATGAGATTTGTACCATATCCCGTGCTTTGCTTAATATCTCCTCCTTTAAGGGAAAATCGTGCAGACAGCAAAGAATGTCCCGAGGTGCATTGAGAGGGGCAGCTTTTGGCTTATAAACTCTGTGTGCCCTGTCGATTTTAATTTCCATATCAGGTTCTCTTTTCAGTATAGAGTTGAAAATTTGACACAGAGCTGTCCCTATTTCCTCATTTTGGACATGCTCAGGGACCCCTCTTATTCTAATATTGTTCCTCCTGCTCCTATTTTCCTGATCTTCAACTTGTCTTTGAAGATCCTGTATTATTATATCTTGGTTTTGTACATGTTTATATATGGCTTTTTGCCTATCAGTGCTGTGTTTAGCATTGGTTTCGATGTTATCAGCACGTTCTGCCAGGGATAACATGTCTTTTTTAATATCTTGGATTTCCTCTCTGATAGCCATGGTTACTTCCTGTAACATTCCTTTAATATCAGCTTTGGATGGTAATTTAGCGATAAAAGAGTGTATATCTACCTCCTCCTCTGCATCGCTATCAGCTTCAGACTGCTCTTTGTTAGAATCGGCTTCCTCCTCACACACATCTCGTGCGGGCGCCATCTTGGATTCCAAGCGTCTCGGCTTTTTCTTCAGAAATAGCGGCGCTATATCCCCAGAAAGAGTTTGTGTCCTCCTCCCTGGTGTTTTGTCAGCCTCCGCTCTGCTTTTGTGAGTTTTCCCCATCTTTCCGCTCAGGTATAATGACTGGTTTCGGGCATTTGTCACGGAGCTCCCAAACTAGGCTGCTTGCATACTCAGCGTCAGACCACGCCCCCCCAGAGGTCCTTTCTTAATAGAGCCTGCCTAAATAGCTCAGTTGGTAGAGCGCATGGCTCAGGTCGATAACCTGGTCCAAAAGGTTGTGGGTTCGATTCCCACCTCTTCTAAAAACTCAGCTCCAGGGCTGCTCTTCTCTACAGTGCTTAAAACAACACTCAATAGTGATGGAAGGGCAAGTGCCATAAGTCCATCATCCACCTTCCATTTGGCTGCCCCTTTTTCCAAATGGGTTTGTACTTCTATGCTACCCCGGTATGTACTTCTACTTCAGGCCAGGGGGTTCCCCATCTAGCACCTTGCCCTTACCTTTGCATCAGCTTGAGTATTTTTTCCTCATACAGAACCCTTTTAGGGGTTTGCCTAGCATCAGCCTGAAGTTGACCTTGGCAAATTGCTTAATGAGGACAGTGTTCTGTACCAAGCTTAAAAAAAAAAACATTTGAGAAGCTGACTAGCGAGGGCAGCTTTGGTGCTATTCTGCCGAAAAGAAAGTAGAGGTCGCTGTTGAAGGCAGCATGCAGTAGATGGCACAGATGAACTTTCTTGAAAGAAAGCATTTGAGAAGCTGATTAGTGAAGGAAGTTTTGGTGCTTTAACAAATGTGAAATATCGGTTACTCATTAATGTAGCCCGAAGAAAAGGCACCTTTCCCTGAAATGCATCCCTGGGAATCGCACGCTGGGCTCTTTGGGCAAAGAAACCAAGTGATTTGCTGAATGCACCCTAGAAAAGCTATGTAGGGTTGCTGATTTTGCCGTCTCCATAGTAGTAGTCGCTCTTGAATGCAGCATGAAGAAAATGCCACCGGCAAGCCTGCTTAGAATAAAGGGTTCTGTACAGGCATAAAGGAACCTGAAAAGTCAGCCAGACAGGATTTGAACTCTGGACCCCACGGGCAGAAGCAGGCGCTTTAACCATTACACCACAGGAACCTAGATCTGGTTGTTTAATTTACGGATGACAGTAAGAAACTATTGTCCCCTTGTGTCTCTGCATTGACTGGCAGGGCCGGAAGTTCATCTTCTGCCTAATAAAGTCAATACCAATCAGAGGTCATTTCCTAATAGAGCATGCCTAAATAGCTCAGTCGGTAGAGCGCATGGCTCAGGTCGATACCCTGTTCCAAAAGGTTGTGGGTTCAATTCCCACCTCTGCTAAATACACAGATCCGGGGCTGCTCTTGTATGCAGTGCTTAAAACAACTCTCAATAGTGATGGAAGGGCAAGTGCCATAAGTCCATCATCCACATTCCATTTGGCTGCCCCTTTTTCCAACTGGGTTTGTCCTTCTATGCTATGCTGGTATGTACTCTACTTCAGGCAAGGGGGTTCCCTATCTAGCACCTTGCCCTTACCTTTACATCAATTTGAATAGTTTTTCCTCATACAGAACCCTTTTAGGGGTTTGCCTAGCATCAGCCTGAAGTTGACCTTGGCAAATTGCTTAATGAGGACAGTGTTCAGTACCAAGCTTTAAAAAAAAAAACATTTGAGAAGCTGACTAACGAGAGCAGCTTTGGTGCTATTCTGCCGAAAAGAAAGTAGAGGTCGCTGTTGAAGGCAGCATGCAGTAGATGGCACAGATGAACTTTCTTGAAAGAAAGCATTTGAGACGCTGATTAGCAAAGGAAGTTTTGGTGCTTTAACAAATGTGAAATATTGGTTACTCATTAATGTAGCCGGAAGAAAAGGCACCTTTCCCTGAAATGCACCCCTGGGACTCGCATGCTGGGCTCTTTGGGCAAAGAAACCAAGTGATTTGCTGAATGCGCCCTAGAACAGCCATGTGGGGGTGCTGATTTTGCCGTCTCCAAAGTAGCAGTCGCTCTTGAATGCAGCATGAAGAAAATGCCATCGGCAAGCCTGCGTAGAATTAAGGGTTCTGTACAGGCATAAAGAATCCTGAAAAGTCACCCACGCGGAATTTGAACTCTGGACCCCACGGGCAGAAGCAGGCGCTTTAACCATTACACCACAGGAACCTAGATCTAATGGGATAATTTCCGGGTGAGAGTAAGAAACCATTGTCCCCTTGTGTCTCTGCATTGACTGGCAGGGCCGGAAGTTCATCTTCTGCCTAATAAAGTCAATAAAAACCCGAGGTCGATTCCTAATAGAGCCTGCCTAAATAGCTCAGTCGGTAGAGCGTACAGCTCAGGTCTATAACCTAGTCCAAAAGGTTGTGGGTTCGATTCCCACTTCTGCTAAAAACTCAGCTCCAGCGCTGCTCTTGCCTGCAGTGCTTAAAACAACTCTCAATAGTGATGGAAGAGCAAGTGCCATAAGTCCATCATCTGCCTTCCATTTGGCTGCCCCTTATTCCAACTGGGTTTGTCCTTCTATGCTATGCCGGTATGTACTCTACTTCAGGCCAGGGGGTTCCCTATCTAGCACCTTGCCCTTACCTTTGCATCAGTTTGAATAGTTTTTCCTCATACAGAACCCTTTTAGGGGTTTACCTAGCATCAGCCTGAAGTTGACCTTGGCAAATTGATTAATGAGGACAGTGTTCTGTACCAAGCTTAAAAAAAAAAACATTTGAGAAGCTGACTAGCGAGGGCAGCTTTGGTGCTATTCTGCCGAAAAGAAAGTAGAGGTCGCTGTTGAAGGCAGCATGCAGTAGATGGCACAGATGAACTTTCTTGAAAGAAAGCATTTGAGAAGCTGATTAGCGAAGGAAGTTTTGGTGCTTTAACAAATGTGAAATATTGGTTACTCATTAATGTAGCCGGAAGAAAAGGCACCTTTCCCTGAAATGCACCCCTGGGACTCGCATGCTGGGCTCTTTGGGCAAAGAAACCAAGTGATTTGCTGAATGCGCCCTAGAACAGCCATGTGGGGGTGCTGATTTTGCCGTCTCCAAAGTAGCAGTCGCTCTTGAATGCAGCATGAAGAAAATGCCATCGGCAAGCCTGTGTAGAATAAAGGGTTCTGTACAGGCATAAAGGAACCTGAAAAGTCACCCAGCCGGGATTTGGACACTAGAACCATGGGCAGAAGCAGGTGCTTTAACCATTACACCACAGGAACCTAGATCTGTTGGTATATTTTCCGGATGACAGTAAGAAACCATTGTCCCCTTGTGTCTCTGCATTGACTGGCAGGGCCGGAAGTTCATCTTCTGCCTAATAAAGTCAATACCAACCCGAGGTCCATTCCTAATAGAGCCTGCCTAAATAGCTCAGTCGGTAGAGCGCACGACTCAGGTCTATAACCTGGTCCAAAAGGTTGTGGGTTCGATTCCCACCTCTGCTAAAAACTCAGCTCCACGGCTGCTCTTGCCTGCAGTGCTTAAAACAACTCTCAATAGTGATGGAAGGGCAAGTGCCATAATTCCATCATCTGCCCTCCATTTGGCTGCCCCTCTTTCCAACTGGGTTTGTCCTTCTATGCTACGCCGGTATGTACTTCTACTTCAGGCAAGGGGGTTCCCCATCTAGCACCTTGCCCTTACTTTTGCATCAGCTTCAGTATTTATTCCTCAAACAGAACCCTTTTAGGGGTTTGCCTAGCATCAGCCTGAAGTTGACCTTGGCAAATTGCTTAATGAGGACAGTGTTCTGTACCAAGCTTAAAAAAAAAAAAACATTTGAGAAGCTGACTAGCGAGGGCAGCTTTGGTGCTATTCTGCCGAAAAGAAAGTAGAGGTCGCTGTTGAAGGCAGCATGCAGTAGATGGCACAGATGAACTTTCTTGAAAGAAAGCATTTGAGAAGCTGATTAGTGAAGGAAGTTTTGGTGCTTTAACAAATGTGAAATATTGGTTTCTCATTAATGTAGCCGGAAGAAAAGGCACCTTTCCCTGAAATGCACCCCTGGGACTAGCATGCTGGGCTCTTTGGGCAAAGAAACCAAGTGATTTGCTGAATGCGCCCTAGAACAGCCATGTGGGGGTGCTGATTTTGCCATCTCCAAAGTAGCAGTCGCTCTTGAATGCAGCATGAAGAAAATGCCACCGGCAAGCCTGCGTAGAATAAAGGGTTCTGTACAGGCATAAAGGAACCTGAAAAGTCACCCAGCCGGGATTTGAACTCTATACCCCATGGGCAGAAGCAAGCGCTTTAACCATTACACCACAAGAACCTAGATCTGCTGGGATAGTTTCCGGGTGAGAGTAAGAAACCATTGTCCCCTTGTGTCTCTGCATTGTCTGGCAGGGCCGGAAGTTCATCTTCTGCCTAATAAAGTCAATACCAACCCGAGGTCCATTCCTAATAGAGCCTGGCTAAATAGCTCAGTCGGTAGAGCGCACGACTCAGGTCTATAACCTGGTCCAAAGGGTTGTGGGTTCGATTCCCACCTCTGCTAATAACTCAGCTCCAGGGCTGCTCTTGCCTGCAGTGCTTAAAACAACTCTCAATAGTGATGGAAGGGCAAATGCCATAAGTCCATCATCTGCCTTCCATTTGGCTGCCCCTTTTTCCAACTGGGTTTGTCCTTCTATCCTACACCGGTATGTACTCTTCTTCAGGCCAGGGGGTTCCCTATCTAGCACCTTGCCCTTACCTATGCATCAATTTGAATAGTTTTTCCTCATACAGAACCCTTTTAGGGGTTTGCCTAGCATCAGCCTGAAGTTGACCTTGGCAAATTGCTTAATGAGGACAGTGTTCTGTACCAAGCTTAAAAAAAAACCATTTGAGAAGCTGACTAGTGAGGGCAGCTTTGGTGCTATTCTGCCGAAAAGAAAGTAGAGGTCGCTATTGAAGGCAGCATGCAGTAGATGGCACAGATGAACTTTCTTGAAAGAAAGCATTTGAGAAGCTGATTAGCGAAGGAAGTTTTGGTGCTTTAACATATGTGAAATATTGGTTACTCATTAATGTAGCCCGAAGAAAAGGCACCTTTCCTTGAAATACACCCCTGGGACTCGCATGCTGGGCTCTTTGGGCAAAGAAACCAAGTGATTTGCTGAATGCGCCCTAGAACAGTCATGTGGGGGTGCTGATTTTGCCGTCTACAAAGTAGCAGTCGCTCTTGAATGCAGCATGAAGAAAATGCCATCAGCAAGCCTGCGTAGAATAAAGGGTTTCTGTACAGGCATAAAGAATCCTGAAAAGTCACCCAGCGGGATTTGAACTCTGGACCCCACGGGCAGAAGCAGGTGCTTTAACCATTACACCACAGGAACCTAGATCTGCTGGGATAATTTCCGGGTGAGAGTAAGAAACCATTGTCCCCTTGTGTCTCTGCATTGACTGGCAGGGCCGGAAGTTCATCTTCTGCCTAATAAAGTCAATACCAACCCGAGGTCCATTCCTAATAGAGCCTGCCTAAATAGCTCAGTCGGTAGAGCGCACGACTCAGGTCTATAACCTGGTCCAAAAGGTTGTGGGTTCGATTCCCACCTCTGCTAGAAACTCAGCTCCAGGGCTGCTCTTGCCTGTAGTGCTTAAAACAACTCTCAATAGTGATGGAAGGGCAAGTGCCATAAGTCCATCATCTGCCCTCCATTTGGCTGCCCCTTTTTCCAACTGGGTTTGTCCTTCTATGCTACGCCGGTATGTACTCTACTTCAGGCCAGGGTGTTCCCTATCTAGCACCTTGCCCTTACCTATGCATCAATTTGAATAGTTTTTCCTCATACAGAACCCTTTTAGGGGTTTGCCTAGCATCAGCCTGAAGTTGACCTTGGCAAATTGCTTAATGAGGACAGTGTTCTGTACCAAGCTTTAAAAAAAAAAAACCATTTGAGAAGCTGACTAGCGAGGGCAGCTTTGGTGCTATTCTGCCGAAAAGAAAGTAGAGGTCGCTGTTGAAGGCAGCATGCAGTAGATGGCACAGATGAACTTTCTTGAAAGAAAACATTTGAGAAGCTGATTAGTGAAGGAAGTTTTGGTGCTTTAACAAATGTGAAATATTGGTTTCTCATTAATGTAGCCCGAAGAAAAGGCACCTTTCCCTGAAATGCACCCCTGGGACTCGCATGCTGGGCTCTTTGGGCAAAGAAACCAAGTGATTTGCTGAATGCGCCCTAGAACAGCCATGTGGGGGTGCTGATTTTGCCGTCTCCAAAGTAGCAGTCGCTCTTGAATGCAGCATGAAGAAAATGCCATCGGCAAGCCTGCGTAGAATAAAGGGTTCTGTACAGGCATATAGAATCCTGAAAAGTCACCCACCCGGGATTTGAACTCTGGACCCCACGGGCAGAAGCAGGCGCTGTAACCATTAGACCACAGGAACCTAGATCTGCTGGGATAATTTCCGGGTGAGAGTAAGAAACCATTGTCCCCTTGTGTCTCTGCATTGACTGGCAGGGCTGAAAGTTCATCTTCTGCCTAATAAAGTCAATACCAACCCGAGGTCCATTCCTAATAGAGCCTGCCTAAATAGCTCAGTCGGTAGAGCGCATAGCTCAGGTCTATAACCTGGTCCAAAAAGTTGTGTGTTTGATTCCCACCTCTGCTAAAAACTCAGCTCCAGGGCTGCTCTTGTCTGCAGTACTTAAAACAACTCTCAACAGTGATTGAAGGGCAAGTGCCATAAGTCCATCATCTGCCTTCCATTTGGCTTCCCCTTTTTCCAACTGGGTTTGTCCTTCTATGCTACGCCGGTATGTACTCTACTTCAGGCCTGGGGGTTCCCCATCTAGCACCTTGCCCTTACCTTTGCATCAGCTTGAGTATTTATTCCTCATACAGAACCCTTTTAGGGGTTTGCCTAGCATCAGCCTGAAGTTGACCTTGGCAAATTGCTTAATGAGGACAGTGTTCTGTACCAAGCTTTAAAAAAAAAACATTTGAGAAGCTGACTAGCGAGAGCAGCTTTGGTGCTATTCTGCCGAAAAGAAAGTAGAGGTCGCTGTTGAAGGCAGCATGCAGTAGATGGCACAGATGAACTTTCTTGAAAGAAAGCATTTGAGAAGCTGATTAGCGAAGGAAGTTTTGGTGCTTTAACAAATGTGAAATATTTGTTACTCATTAATGTAGCCGGAAGAAAAGGCACCTTTCCCTGAAATGCACCCCTGGGACTCGCATGCTGGGCTCTTTGGGCAAAGAAACCAAGTGATTTGCTGAATGCGCCCTAGAACAGCCATGTGGGGGTGCTGATTTTGCCGTCTCCAAAGTAGCAGTCGCTCTTGAATGCAGCATGAAGAAAATGCCATTGGCAAGCCTGCGTAGAATACAGGCATAAAGGAACCTGAAAAGTCACCCAGCCGGGATTTGAACTCTGTACCCCACGGGCAGAAGCAGGCGCTTTAACCATTACACCACAGGAACCTAGATCTTTTGGGATAATTTCCAGATGACAGTAAGAAACCATTGTCCCCTTGTGTCTCTGCATTGACTGGCAGGGCCGGAAGTTCATCTTCTGCCTAATAAAGTCAATATCAACCAGAGGTCCTTTCCTAATAGAGCCTGCCTAAATAGCTCAGTCGGTGGAGCGCATGGCTCAGGTCGATAACCTGGTCCAAAAGGTTGTGGGTTTGATTCCCACCTCTGCTAAAAACTCAGCTCCAGGGCTGCTTTTGTCTGCAGTGCTTAAAACAACTCTCAATAGTGATGGAAGGGCAAGTGCCATAAGTCCATCATCAACCTTCCATTTGGCTGCCCCTTTTTCCAACTGGGTTTGTCCTTCTATGCTACGCCAGTATGTACTTCTACTTCAGGCCAGGGGGTTCCCCATCTAGCACCTTGCCCTTACCTTTGCATCAGCTTGAGTATTTATTCCTCATACAGAACCATTTTAGGGGTTTGCCTAGCATCAGCCTGAAGTTGACCTTGGCAAATTGCTTAATGAGGACAGTGTTCTGTACCAAGCTTAAAAAAAAAAAAACATTTGAGAAGCTGACTAGCGAGGGCAGCTTTGGTGCTATTCTGCCAAAAAGAAAGTAGAGGTCACTGTTGAAGGTAGCATGCAGTAGATGGCACAGATGAACGTTCTTGAAAGAAAGCATTTGAGAAGCTGATTAGCGAAGGAAGTTTTGGTGCTTTAACAAATGTGAAATATTGGTTACTCATTAATGTAGCCGGAAGAAAAGGCACCTTTCCCTGAAATGCACCCCTGGGACTCGCATGCTGGGCTCTTTGGGCAAAGAAACCAAGTGATTTGCTGAATGCACCCTAGAACAGCCATGTGGGGGTGCTGATTATGCCATCTCCAAAGTAGCAGTCGCTCTTGAATGCAGCATGAAGAAAATGCCATCGGCAAGCCTGCGTAGAATAAAGGGTTCTGTACAGGCATAAAGAATCCTGAAAAGTCATCCACCCAGGATTTGAACTCTGGACCTCACGGGAAGAAGCAGGCGCTTTAACCATTACACCACAGGAACCGAGATCTTTTGGGATAATTTCCGGATGACAGTAAGAAACCATTGTCCCCTTGTGTCTCTGCATTGACTGGCAGGGCAGGAAGTTCATCTTCTGCCTAATAGATTCAATACCAACCAGAGGTTGCTTCCAATTCGAGCCTGCCTAAATAGCTCAGTCAGTAGAGCGCATGGCTCAGGTCGATAACCTGGTCCAAAATGTTGTGGGTTCGATTCCCACCTCTGCTAAAAACTCAGCTCCAGGGCTGCTCTTGTCTGCAGTGCTTAAAACAACTCTCAATAGTGATGGAAGGGCAAGTGCCATAAGTCCATCATCTGCTTTCCATTTGGCTGCCCCTTTTTCCAACTGGGTTTGTCCTTCTATGCTACGCCGGTATGTACTCTACTTCAGGCCAGGGGGTTCCCTATCTAGCACCTTGCCCTTACCTATGCATCAATTTGAATAGTTTTTCCTCATACAGAACCCTTTTAGGGGTTTGCCTAGCATCAGCCTGAAGTTGACCTTGGCAAATTGCTTAATGAGGACAGTGTTCTGTACCAAGCTTTAAAAAAAAAACATTTGAGAAGCTGACTAGCGAGGGCAGCTTTGGTGCTATTCTGCCGAAAAGAAAGTAGAGGTCGCTGTTGAAGGCAGCATGCAGTAGATGGCACAGATGAACTTTCTTGAAAGAAAGCATTTGAGAAGCTGATTAGCGAAGGAAGTTTTGGTGCTTTAACAAATGTGAAATATTGGTTACTCATTAATGTAGCCGGAAGAAAAGGCACCTTTCCCTGAAATGCACCCCTGGGACTCGCATGCTGGGCTCTTTGGGCAAAGAAACCAAGTGATTTGCTGAATGCGCCCTAGAACAGCCATGTGGGGGTGCTGATTTTGCCGTCTCCAAAGTAGCAGTCGCTCTTGAATGCAGCATGAAGAAAATGCCATCGGCAAGCCTGCGTAGAATAAAGGGTTCTGTACAGGCATAAAGAATCCTGAAAAGTCACCCATCCGGGATTTGAACTCTGGACCTCACGGGCAGAAGCAGGCGCTTTAACCATTACACCACAGGAACCTAGATCTTTTGGGATAATTTCCGGATGACAGTAAGAAACCATTGTCCATTGTGTCTCTGCATTGACTGGCAGGGCCGGAAGTTCATCTTCTGCCTAATAAAGTCAATATCAACCAGAGGTCCTTTCCTAATAGAGCCTGCCTAAATAGCTCAGTCTGTGGAGCGCATGGCTCAGGTCGATAACATGGTCCAAAAGGTTGTGGGTTCGATTCCCATCTCGGCTAAAAACTCAGCTCCAGGGCTGCTCTTGTCTGCAGTGCTTAAAACAACTCTCAATAGTGATGGAAGCGCAAGTGCCATAAGTCCATCATCCACCTTCCATTTGGCTGCCCCTTTTTCCAACTGGGTTTGTCCTTCTATGCTACGCCAGTATGTACTTCTACTTCAGGCCAGGGGGTTCCCCATCTAGCACCTTGCCCTTACCTTTGCATCAGCTTGAGTATTTATTCCTCATACAGAACCATTTTAGGGGTTTGCCTAGCATCAGCCTGAAGTTGACCTTGGCAAATTGCTTAATGAGGACAGTGTTCTGTACCAAGCTTAAAAAAAAAAAAACATTTGAGAAGCTGACTAGCGAGGGCAGCTTTGGTGCTATTCTGCCAAAAAGAAAGTAGAGGTCACTGTTGAAGGTAGCATGCAGTAGATGGCACAGATGAACTTTCTTGAAAGAAAGCATTTGAGAAGCTGATTAGCGACGGAAGTTTTGGTGCTTTAACAAATGTGAAATATTGGTTACTCATTAATGTAGCCCGAAGAAAAGGCACCTTTCCCTGAAATGCACCCCTGGGACTCGCATGCTGGGCTCTTTGGGCAAAGAAACCAAGTGATTTGCTGAATGCGCCCTAGAACAGCCATGTGGGGGTGCTGATTTTGCCATCTCCAAAGTAGCAGTCGCTCTTGAATGCAGCATGAAGAAAATGCCATCGGCAAGCCTGCGTAGAATAAAGGGTTCTGTACAGGCATAAAGAATCCTGAAAAGTCATCCACCCGGGATTTGAACTCTGGACCTCACGGGAAGAAGCAGGCGCTTTAACCATTACACCACAGGAACCGAGATCTTTTGGGATAATTTCCGGATGACAGTAAGAAACCATTGTCCATTGTGTCTCTGCATTGACTGGCAGGGCCGGAAGTTCATCTTCTGCCTAATAGAGTCAATACCAACCAGAGGTCCTTTCCTAACCGAGCCTGCCTAAATAGCTCAGTCAGTAGAGCGCATGGCTCAGGTCGATAACCTGGTCCAAAATGTTGTGGGTTCGATTCCCACCTCTGCTAAAAACTCAGCTCCAGGGCTGCTCTTGTCTGCAGTGCTTAAAACAACTCTCAAGAGTGATGGAAGGGCAAGTGCCATAAATCCATCATCTGCCTTCCATTTGGCTGCCCCTTTTTCCAACTGGGTTTGTCCTTCTATGCTACGCCGGTATGTACTCTACTTCAGGCCAGGGGGTTCCCTATCTAGCACCTTGCCCTTACCTATGCATCAATTTAAATAGTTTTTCCTCATACAGAACCCTTTTAGGGGTTTGCCTAGCATCAGCCTGAAGTTGACCTTGGCAAATTGCTTAATGAGGACAGTGTTCTGTACCAAGCTTTAAAAAAAAAACATTTGAGAAGCTGACTAGCGAGGGCAGCTATGGTGCTATTCTGCCGAAAAGAAAGTAGAGGTCGCTGTTGAAGGCAGCATGCAGTAGATGGCACAGATGAACTTTCTTGAAAGAAAGCATTTGAGAAGCTGATTAGCGAAGGAAGTTTTGGTGCTTTAACATATGTGAAATATTGGTTACTCATTAATGTAGCCCGAAGAAAAGGCACCTTTCCCTGAAATGCTCCCCTGGGACTCACATGCTGGGCCCTTTGGGCAAAGATACCCAGTGATTTGCTGAATGCGCCCTAGAACAGCCATGTGGGGGTGCTGATTTTGCCGTCTCCAAAGTAGCAGTCGCTCTTGAATGCAGCATGAAGAAAATGCCATCGGCAAGCCTGCGTAGAATAAAGGGTTCTGTACAGGCATAAAGGAACCAGAAAAGTCACCCAGCCGGGATTTGAACTCTGGACCCCACGGGCAGAAGCAGGCGCTTTAACCATTACACCACAGGAACCTAGATCTGCTGGGATAATTTCCGGGTGAGAGTAAGAAACCATTGTCCCCTTGTGTCTCTGCATTGACTGGCAGGGCCAGAAGTTCATCTTCTGCCTAATAAAGTCAATACCAACCCGAGGTCCATTCCTAATAGAGCCTGCCTAAATAGCTCAGTCGGTAGAGTGCACGGCTCAGGTCTATAACCTGGTACAAAAGGTTGTGGGTTCAATTCCCACCTATGCTAAAAACTCGGCTCCAGGCTGCTCTTGTCTGCAGTGCTTAAAACAACTCTCAATAGTGATGGAAGGGCAAGTGACATAAGTCCATCATCTGCCTTCCATTTGGCTGCCCGTTTTTCCAACTGGGTTTGTCCTTCTATGCTATGCCGGTATGTATAGAAGGGCCAGGGGGTTCCCTATCTAGCACCTTGCCCTTACCTTTGCATCAACTTTAATAGTTTTTCCTCATACAGAACCCTTTTAGGGGTTTGCCTAGCATCAGCCTGAAGTTGACCTTGGCAAATTGCTTAATGAGGACAGTGTTCTGTACCAAGCTTTAAAAAAAAAAACCATTTCAGAAGCTGACTAGCGAGGACAGCTTTGGTGCTATTCTCCCGAAAAGAAACTAGAGGTCGCTGTTGAAGGCAGCATGCAGTAGATGGCACAGATGAACTTTCTTGAAAGAAAGCATTTGAGAAGCTGATTAATGAAGGAAGTTTTGGTGCTTTAACAAATGTGAAATATTGGTTACTCATTAATGTAGCCGGAAGAAAAAGCACCTTTCCCTGAAATGCATCCCTGGGAATAGCACGCTGGGCTCTTTGGGCAAAGAAACCAAGTGATTTGCTGAATGCACCCTAGAACAGCCATGTAGGGGTGCTGATTTTGCCGTCTCCAAAGTAGCAGTCGCTCTTAAATGCAGCATGAAGAAAATGCCACCGGCAAGCCTGCGCAGAATAAAGGGTTCTGTACAGGCATAAAGGAACCTGAAAAGTCACCCAGCCGGGATTTGAACTCTGTACCCCACAGGCAGAAGCAGGCGCTTTAACCATTACACCACAGGAACCTAGATCTTTTGGGATAATTTCCGGATGACAGTAAGAAACCATTGTCCCCTTGTGTCTCTGCATTGACTGGCAGGGCCGGAAGTTCATCTTCTGCCTAATAAAGTCAATATCAACCAGAGGTCCTTTCCTAATAGAGCCTGCCTAAATAGCTCAGTCGGTGGAGCGCATGGCTCAGGTCGATAACCTGGTCCAAAAGGTTGTGGGTTTGATTCCCAACTCTGCTAAAAACTCAGCTCCGGCGCTGCTCTTGTCTGCAGTGCTTAAAACAACTCTCAATAGTGATGGAAGGGCAAGTGACATAAGTCCATCATCTGCCTTCCATTTGGCTGCCCCTTTTTCCAACAGTGTTTGTCCTTCTATGCTACGCCAGTATGTACTTCTACTTCAGGCCAGGGGGTTCCCCATCTAGCACCTTGCCCTTACCTTTGCATCAGCTTGAGTATTTATTCCTCATACAGAACCCTTTTAGGGGTTTGCCTAGCATCAGCCTGAAGTTGACCTTGGCAAATTGCTTAATGAGGACAGTGTTCTGTACCAAGCTTAAAAAAAAAAAAACATTTGAGAAGCTGACTAGCGAGGGCAGCTTTGGTGCTATTCTGCCGAAAAGAAAGTAGAGGTCGCTGTTGAAGGCAGCATGCAGTAGATGGCCCAGATGAACTTTCTTGAAAGAAAGCATTTGAGAAGCTGATTAGTGAAGGAAGTTTTGGTGCTTTAACAAATGTGAAATATTGGTTTCTCATTAATGTAGCCGGAAGAAAAGGCACCTTTCCCTGAAATGCACCCCTGGGACTAGCATGCTGGGCTCTTTGGGCAAAGAAACCAAGTGACTTGCTGAATGCACCCTAGAACAGCCATGTGGGGGTGCTGATTTTGCCATCTCCAAAGTAGCAGTCGCTCTTGAATGCAGCATGAAGAAAATGCCACTGGCAAGCCTGCGTAGAATAAAGGGTTCTGTACAGGCATAAAGGAACCTGAAAAGTCACCCAGCCGGGATTTGAACTCTGGACCCCATGGGCAGAAGCAGGCGCTTTAACCATTACACCACAGGAACCTAGATCTGCTGGGATAATTTCCGGGTGAGAGTAAGAAACCATTGTCCCCTTGTGTCTCTGCATTGACTGGCAGGGCCGGAAGTTCATCTTCTGCCTAATAAAGTCAATACCAACCCGAGGTCCATTCCTAATAGAGCCTGCCTAAATAGCTCAGTCGGTAGAGCGCACGGCTCAGGTCTATAACCTGGTCCAAAAGGTTGTGGGTTCAATCCCCACCTCTGCTAAAAACTCAGCTCCAGCGCTGCTTTTGCCTGCAGTGCTTAAAACAACTCTCAATAGTGATGGAAGGGCAAGTGCCATAAGTCCATCATCTGCCTTCCATTTGGCTGCCCCTTTTTCCAACTGGGTTTGTCCTTCTATGCTACGCCGGTATGTACTCTACTTCAGGCCAGGGGGTTCCCTATCTAGCACCTTGCCCTTACCTATGCATCAATTTGAATAGTTTTTCCTCATACAGAACCCTTTTAGGGGTTTGCCTAGCATCAGCCTGAAGTTGACCTTGGCAAATTGCTTAATGAGGACAGTGTTCTGTACCAAGCTTTAAAAAAAAAAAAACATTTGAGAAGCTGACTAGCGAGGGCAGCTTTGGTGCTATTCTGTCGAAAAGAAAGTAGAGGTTGCTGTTGAAGGCTGCATGCAGTAGATGGCACAGATGAACTTTCTTGAAAGAAAGCATTTGAGAAGCTGATTAGCGAAGGAAGTTTTGGTGCTTTAACAAATGTGAAATATTGGTTTCTCATTAATGTAGCCCGAAGAAAAGGCACCTTTCCCTGAAATGCACCCCTGGGACTCTCATGCTGGGCACTTTGGCCAAAGAAACCAAGTGATTTGCTGAATGCGCCCTAGAACAGCCATGTGGGGGTGCTGATTTTGCCGTCTCCAAAGTAGCAGTCGCTCTTGAATGCAGCATGAAGAAAATGCCATCGGCAAGCCTGCGTAGAATAAAGGGTTCTGTACAGGCATAAAGGAACCTGAAAAGTCACCCAGCCGGGATTTGGACTCTAGAACCATGGGCAGAAGCAGGTACTTTAACCATTACACCACAGGAACCTAGATCTGTTGGTATATTTTCCAGATGACAGTAAGAAATCATTGTCCCCTTGTGTCTCTGCATTGACTGGCAGGGCCGGAAGTTCATCTTCTGCCTAATAAAGTCAATACCAACCAGAGGTCCTTTCTTAATAGAGCCTGCCTAAATAGCTCAGTCGGTAGAGCACATGGCTCAAGTGCCATAAGTCCATCATCTGCCTTCCATTTGGCTGCCCCTTTTTCCAACTGGGTTTGTCCTTCTATGCTACGCCGGTATGTACTCTACTTCAGGCCAGGGGGTTCCCTATCTAGCACCTTGCCCTTACCTATGCATCAATTTGAATAGTTTTTCCTCATACAGAACCCTTTTAGGGGTTTGCCTAGCATCAGCCTGAAGTTGACCTTGGCAAATTGCTTAATGAGGACAGTGTTCTGTACCAAGCTTTAAAAAAAAAAAACCATTTGAGAAGCTGACTAGCGAGGGCAGCTTTGGTGCTATTCTGTCGAAAAGAAAGTAGAGGTTGCTGTTGAAGGCAGCATGCAGTAGATGGCACAGATGAACTTTCTTGAAAGAAAGCATTTGAGAAGCTGATTAGCGAAGGAAGTTTTGGTGCTTTAACAAATGTGAAATATTGGTTTCTCATTAATGTAGCCCGAAGAAAAGGCACCTTTCCCTGAAATGCACCCCTGGGACTCTCATGCTGGGCACTTTGGGCAAAGAAACCAAGTGATTTGCTGAATGCGCCCTAGAACAGCCATGTGGGGGTGCTGATTTTGCCGTCTCCAAAGTAGCAGTCGCTCTTGAATGCAGCATGAAGAAAATGCCATCGGCAAGCCTGCGTAGAATAAAGGGTTCTGTACAGGCATAAAGGAACCTGAAAAGTCACCCAGCCGGGATTTGGACTCTAGAACCATGGGCAGAAGCAGGTGCTTTAACCATTACACCACAGGAACCTAGATCTGTTGGTATATTTTCCGGATGACAGTAAGAAACCATTGTCCCCTTGTGTCTCTGCATTGACTGGCAGGGCCGGAAGTTCATCTTCTGCCTAATAAAGTCAATACCAACCAGAGGTCCTTTCTTAATAGAGCCTGCCTAAATAGCTCAGTCGGTAGAGCGCATGGCTCAGGTCGATAACCTGGTCCAAAAGGTTGTGGGTTCGATTCCCACCTCTGCTAAAAACTCAGCTCCAGGGCTGCTCTTGTCTGCAGTGCTTAAAACAACTCTCAATAGTGAAGGAAGGGAAGGGGCCATAAGTCCATCATCCACCTTCCATTTGGCTGCCCCTTTTTCCAACTGGGTTTGTCCTTCTATGCTACGCCGGTATGTACTTCTACTTTAGGCAAGGGGGTTCCCCATCTAGCACCTTGCCCTTACCTTTGCATCAGCTTGAGTATTTATTCCTCATACAGAACCCTTTTAGGGGTTTGCCTAGCATCAGCCTGAAGTTGACCTTGGCAAATTGCTTAATGAGGACAGTGTTCTGTACCAAGCTTAAAAAAAAAAAAAAAATTTGAGAAGCTGACTAGCGAGGGCAGCTTTGGTGCTATTCTGCCGAAAAGAAAGTAGAGGTCGCTGTTGAAGGCAGCATGCAGTAGATGGCCCAGATGAACTTTCTTGAAAGAAAGCATTTGAGAAGCTGATTAGTGAAGGAAGTTTTGGTGCTTTAACAAATGTGAAATATTGGTTTCTCATTAATGTAGCCGGAAGAAAAGGCACCTTTCCCTGAAATGCACCCCTGGGACTAGCATGCTGGGCTCTTTGGGCAAAGAAACCAAGTGATTTGCTGAATGCGCCCTAGAACAGCCATGTGGGGGTGCTGATTTTGCCATCTCCAAAGTAGCAGTCGCTCTTGAATGCAGCATGAAGAAAATGCCACCGGCAAGCCTGCGTAGAATAAAGGGTTCTGTACAGGCATAAAGGAACCTGAAAAGTCACCCAGCCAGGATTTGAACTCTGGACCCCATGGGCAGAAGCAGGCGCTTTAACCATTACACCACAGGAACCTAGATCTGCTGGGATAGTTTCCGGGTGAGAGTAAGAAACCATTGTCCCCTTGTGTCTCTGCATTGACTGGCAGGGCCGGAAGTTCATCTTCTGCCTAATAAAGTCAATACCAACCAGAGGTCCTTTCTTAATAGAGCCTGCCTAAATAGCTCAGTCGGTAGAGCGCATGGCTCAGGTCGATAACCTGGTCCTAAAGGTTGTGGGTTCGATTCCCACCTCTGCTAAAAACTCAGCTCCAGGGCTGCTCTTGTCTGCAGTGCTTAAAACAACTCTCAATAGTGAAGGAAGGGAAGGGGCCATAAGTCCATCATCCACCTTCCATTTGGCTGCCCCTTTATCCAACTGGGTTTGTCCTTCTAGGCTACGCCGGTATGTACTACTACTTCAGGCCAGGGGGTTCCCCATCTAGCACCTTGCCCTTACCTTTGCATCAGCTTGAGTATTTATTCCTCATACAGAACCCTTTTAGGGGTTTGCCTAGCATCAGCCTGAAGTTGACCTTGGCAAATTGCTTAATGAGGACAGTGTTCTGTACCAAGCTTAAAAAAAAAAAACATTTGAGAAGCTGACTAGCGAGGGCAGCTTTGGTGCTATTCTGCCGAAAAGAAAGTAGAGGTCGCTGTTGAAGGCAGCATGCAGTAGATGGCACAGATGACAAATGCACCCCTGGGACTCGCATGCTGGGCTCTTTGGGCAAAGAAACCAAGTGATTTGCTGAATGCGCCCTAGAACAGCCATGTGGGGGTGCTGATTTTGCCGTCTCCAAAGTAGCAGTCGCTCTTGAATGCAGCATGAAGAAAATGCCATCGGCAAGCCTGCGTAGAATAAAGGGTTCTGTACAGGCATAAAGGAACCTGAAAAGTCACCCAGCCGGGATTTGGACTCTAGAACCATGGGCAGAAGCAGGTGCTTTAACCATTACACCACAGGAACCTAGATCTGTTGGTATATTTTCCGGATGACAGTAAGAAACCATTGTCCCCTTGTGTCTCTGCATTGACTGGCAGGGCCGGAAGTTCATCTTCTGCCTAATAAAGTCAATACCAACCAGAGGTCCTTTCTTAATAGAGCCTGCCTAAATAGCTCAGTCGGTAGAGCGCATGGCTCAGGTCGATAACCTGGTCCAAAAGGTTGTGGGTTTGATTCCCACCTCTGCTAAAAACTCAGCTCCAGGGCTGCTCTTGTCTGCGGTGCTTAAAACAACTCTCAATAGTGAAGGAAGGGAAGGGGCCATAAGTCCATCATCCACCTTCCATTTGGCTGCCCCTTTTTCCAACTGGGTTTGTCCTTCTATGCTACGCCGGTATGTACTTCTACTTCAGGCAAGGGGGTTCCCCATCTAGCACCTTGCCCTTACCTTTGCATCAGCTTGAGTATTTATTCCTCATACAGAACCCTTTTAGGGGTTTGCCTAGCATCAGCCTGAAGTTGACCTTGGCAAATTGCTTAATGAGGACAGTGTTCTGTACCAAGCTTAAAAAAAAAAAAACATTTGAGAAGCTGACTAGCGAGGGCAGCTTTGGTGCTATTCTGCCGAAAAGAAAGTAGAGGTCGCTGTTGAAGGCAGCATGCAGTAGATGGCCCAGATGAACTTTCTTGAAAGAAAGCATTTGAGAAGCTGATTAGTGAAGGAAGTTTTGGTGCTTTAACAAATGTGAAATAATGGTTTCTCATTAATGTAGCCGGAAGAAAAGGCACCTTTCCCTGAAATGCACCCCTGGGACTAGCATGCTGGGCTCTTTGGGCAAAGAAACCAAGTGATTTGCTGAATGCGCCCTAGAACAGCCATGTGGGGGTGCTGATTTTGCCATCTCCAAAGTAGCAGTCGCTCTTGAATGCAGCATGAAGAAAATGCCACCGGCAAGCCTGCGTAGAATAAAGGGTTCTGTACAGGCATAAAGGAACCTGAAAAGTCACCCAGCCGGGATTTGAACTCTGGACCCCATGGGCAGAAGCAGGCGCTTTAACCATTACACCACAGGAACCTAGATCTGCTGGGATAGTTTCCGGGTGAGAGTAAGAAACCATTGTCCCCTTGTGTCTCTGCATTGACTGGCAGGGCCGGAAGTTCATCTTCTGCCTAATAAAGTCAATACCAACCAGAGGTCCTTTCTTAATAGAGCCTGCCTAAATAGCTCAGTCGGTAGAGCGCATGGCTCAGGTCGATAACCTGGTCCTAAAGGTTGTGGGTTCGATTCCCACCTCTGCTAAAAACTCAGCTCCAGGGCTGCTCTTGTCTGCAGTGCTTAAAACAACTCTCAATAGTGAAGGAAGGGAAGGGGCCATAAGTCCATCATCCACCTTCCATTTGGCTGCCCCTTTATCCAACTGGGTTTGTCCTTCTATGCTACGCCGGTATGTACTTCTACTTCAGGCCAGGGGGTTCCCCATCTGGCACCTTGCCCTTACCTTTGCATCAGCTTGAGTATTTATTCCTCATACAAAACCCTTTTAGGGGTTTGCCTAGCATCAGCCTGAAGTTGACCTTGGCAAATTGCTTAATGAGGACAGTGTTCTGTACCAAGCTTAAAAAAAACAAACATTTGAGAAGCTGACTTGCGAGGGCAGCTTTGGTGCTATTCTGCCGAAAAGAAAGTAGAGGTCGCTGTTGAAGGCAGCATGCAGTAGATGGCACAGATGACAAATGCACCCCTGGGACTCGCATGCTGGGCTCTTTGGGCAAAGAAACCAAGTGATTTGCTGAATGCGCCCTAGAACAGCCATGTGGGGGTGCTGATTTTGCCGTCTCCAAAGTAGCAGTCGCTCTTGAATGCAGCATGAAGAAAATGCCATCGGCAAGCCTGCGTAGAATAAAGTGTTCTGTACAGGCATAAAGAACCCTGAAAAGTCACCCACCCGGGATTTGAACTCTGGAACCCACGGGCAGAAGCAGGCGCTTTAACCATTACACCAGAGGAACCTAGATCTTTTGGGATAATTTCCGGATGACAGTAAGAAACCATTGTCCCCTTGTTTCTCTGCATTGACTGGCAGGGCCGGAAGTTCATCTTCTGCCTAATAGAGTCAATACCAACCAGAGGTCCTTTCCTAATCGACCCTGCCTAAACAGCTCAGTCGGTAGAGCGCATGGCTCAGGTCGATAACCTGGTCCAAAAGTTTGTGGGTTCGATTCCCACCTCTGCTAAAAACTCAGCTCCCGGGCTCCTCTTGCCTGCAGTTCTTAAAACAACTCTCAATAGTGATGGAAGGGGAAGTGCCATAAGTCCATCATCTACCTTCCATTTGGCTGCCCCTTTTTCAAACTGGGTTTGTCCTTCTATGCTACGCCGGTATGTACTTCTACTTCAGGCCAGGGGGTTCCCCATCTAGCACCTTGCCCTTACCTTTGCATCAGCTTGAGTATTTATTCCTCATACAGAACCCTTTTAGGGGTTTGCCTAGCATCAGCCTGAAGTTGACCTTGGCAAATTGCTTAATGAGGACAGTGTTCTGTACCAAGCTTAAAAAAAAAAAAAAATTTGAGAAGCTGACTAGCGAGGGCAGCTTTGGTGCTATTCTGCCGAAAAGAAAGTAGAGGTCGCTGTTGAAGGCAGCATGCAGTAGATGGCCCAGATGAACTTTCTTGAAAGAAAGCATTTGAGAAGCTGATTAGTGAAGGAAGTTTTGGTGCTTTAACAAATGTGAAATATTGGTTTCTCATTAATGTAGCCGGAAGAAAAGGCACCTTTCCCTGAAATGCACCCCTGGGACTAGCATGCTGGGCTCTTTGGGCAAAGAAACCAAGTGATTTGCTGAATGCGCCCTAGAACAGCCATGTGGGGGTGCTGATTTTGCCATCTCCAAAGTAGCAGTCGCTCTTGAATGCAGCATGAAGAAAATGCCACCGGCAAGCCTGCGTAGAATAAAGGGTTCTGTACAGGCATAAAGGAACCTGAAAAGTCACCCAGCCAGGATTTGAACTCTGGACCCCATGGGCAGAAGCAGGCGCTTTAACCATTACACCACAGGAACCTAGATCTGCTGGGATAGTTTCCGGGTGAGAGTAAGAAACCATTGTCCCCTTGTGTCTCTGCATTGACTGGCAGGGCCGGAAGTTCATCTTCTGCCTAATAAAGTCAATACCAACCAGAGGTCCTTTCTTAATAGAGCCTGCCTAAATAGCTCAGTCGGTAGAGCGCATGGCTCAGGTCGATAACCTGGTCCTAAAGGTTGTGGGTTCGATTCCCACCTCTGCTAAAAACTCAGCTCCAGGGCTGCTCTTGTCTGCAGTGCTTAAAACAACTCTCAATAGTGAAGGAAGGGAAGGGGCCATAAGTCCACCTTCCATTTGGCTGCCCCTTTATCCAACTGGGTTTGTCCTTCTAGGCTACGCCGGTATGTACTACTACTTCAGGCCAGGGGGTTCCCCATCTAGCACCTTGCCCTTACCTTTGCATCAGCTTGAGTATTTATTCCTCATACAGAACCCTTTTAGGGGTTTGCCTAGCATCAGCCTGAAGTTGACCTTGGCAAATTGCTTAATGAGGACAGTGTTCTGTACCAAGCTTAAAAAAAAAAAACATTTGAGAAGCTGACTAGCGAGGGCAGCTTTGGTGCTATTCTGCCGAAAAGAAAGTAGAGGTCGCTGTTGAAGGCAGCATGCAGTAGATGGCACAGATGACAAATGCACCCCTGGGACTCGCATGCTGGGCTCTTTGGGCAAAGAAACCAAGTGATTTGCTGAATGCGCCCTAGAACAGCCATGTGGGGGTGCTGATTTTGCCGTCTCCAAAGTAGCAGTCGCTCTTGAATGCAGCATGAAGAAAATGCCATCGGCAAGCCTGCGTAGAATAAAGTGTTCTGTACAGGCATAAAGAACCCTGAAAAGTCACCCACCCGGGATTTGAACTCTGGAACCCACGGGCAGAAGCAGGCGCTTTAACCATTACACCAGAGGAACCTAGATCTTTTGGGATAATTTCCGGATGACAGTAAGAAACCATTGTCCCCTTGTTTCTCTGCATTGACTGGCAGGGCCGGAAGTTCATCTTCTGCCTAATAGAGTCAATACCAACCAGAGGTCCTTTCCTAATCGACCCTGCCTAAACAGCTCAGTCGGTAGAGCGCATGGCTCAGGTCGATAACCTGGTCCAAAAGTTTGTGGGTTCGATTCCCACCTCTGCTAAAAACTCAGCTCCCGGGCTCCTCTTGCCTGCAGTTCTTAAAACAACTCTCAATAGTGATGGAAGGGGAAGTGCCATAAGTCCATCATCTACCTTCCATTTGGCTGCCCCTTTTTCAAACTGGGTTTGTCCTTCTATGCTACGCCGGTATGTACTTCTACTTCAGGCCAGGGGGTTCCCCATCTAGCACCTTGCCCTTACCTTTGCATCAGCTTGAGTATTTATTCCTCATACAGAACCCTTTTAGGGGTTTGCCTAGCATCAGCCTGAAGTTGACCTTGGCAAATTGCTTAATGAGGACAGTGTTCTGTACCAAGCTTAAAAAAAAAAAAAAAAATTTGAGAAGCTGACTAGCGAGGGCAGCTTTGGTGCTATTCTGCCGAAAAGAAAGTAGAGGTCGCTGTTGAAGGCAGCATGCAGTAGATGGCCCAGATGAACTTTCTTGAAAGAAAGCATTTGAGAAGCTGATTAGTGAAGGAAGTTTTGGTGCTTTAACAAATGTGAAATATTGGTTTCTCATTAATGTAGCCGGAAGAAAAGGCACCTTTCCCTGAAATGCACCCCTGGGACTAGCATGCTGGGCTCTTTGGGCAAAGAAACCAAGTGATTTGCTGAATGCGCCCTAGAACAGCCATGTGGGGGTGCTGATTTTGCCATCTCCAAAGTAGCAGTCGCTCTTGAATGCAGCATGAAGAAAATGCCACCGGCAAGCCTGCGTAGAATAAAGGGTTCTGTACAGGCATAAAGGAACCTGAAAAGTCACCCAGCCAGGATTTGAACTCTGGACCCCATGGGCAGAAGCAGGCGCTTTAACCATTACACCACAGGAACCTAGATCTGCTGGGATAGTTTCCGGGTGAGAGTAAGAAACCATTGTCCCCTTGTGTCTCTGCATTGACTGGCAGGGCCGGAAGTTCATCTTCTGCCTAATAAAGTCAATACCAACCAGAGGTCCTTTCTTAATAGAGCCTGCCTAAATAGCTCAGTCGGTAGAGCGCATGGCTCAGGTCGATAACCTGGTCCTAAAGGTTGTGGGTTCGATTCCCACCTCTGCTAAAAACTCAGCTCCAGGGCTGCTCTTGTCTGCAGTGCTTAAAACAACTCTCAATAGTGAAGGAAGGGAAGGGGCCATAAGTCCACCTTCCATTTGGCTGCCCCTTTATCCAACTGGGTTTGTCCTTCTAGGCTACGCCGGTATGTACTACTACTTCAGGCCAGGGGGTTCCCCATCTAGCACCTTGCCCTTACCTTTGCATCAGCTTGAGTATTTATTCCTCATACAGAACCCTTTTAGGGGTTTGCCTAGCATCAGCCTGAAGTTGACCTTGGCAAATTGCTTAATGAGGACAGTGTTCTGTACCAAGCTTAAAAAAAAAAAACATTTGAGAAGCTGACTAGCGAGGGCAGCTTTGGTGCTATTCTGCCGAAAAGAAAGTAGAGGTCGCTGTTGAAGGCAGCATGCAGTAGATGGCACAGATGACAAATGCACCCCTGGGACTCGCATGCTGGGCTCTTTGGGCAAAGAAACCAAGTGATTTGCTGAATGCGCCCTAGAACAGCCATGTGGGGGTGCTGATTTTGCCGTCTCCAAAGTAGCAGTCGCTCTTGAATGCAGCATGAAGAAAATGCCATCGGCAAGCCTGCGTAGAATAAAGGGTTCTGTACAGGCATAAAGGAACCTGAAAAGTCACCCAGCCGGGATTTGGACTCTAGAACCATGGGCAGAAGCAGGTGCTTTAACCATTACACCACAGGAACCTAGATCTGTTGGTATATTTTCCGGATGACAGTAAGAAACCATTGTCCCCTTGTGTCTCTGCATTGACTGGCAGGGCCGGAAGTTCATCTTCTGCCTAATAAAGTCAATACCAACCAGAGGTCCTTTCTTAATAGAGCCTGCCTAAATAGCTCAGTCGGTAGAGCGCATGGCTCAGGTCGATAACCTGGTCCAAAAGGTTGTGGGTTTGATTCCCACCTCTGCTAAAAACACAGCTCCAGGGCTGCTCTTGTCTGCAGTGCTTAAAACAACTCTCAATAGTGATGGAAGGACAAGTGCCATAAGTCCATCATCCACCTTCTATTTGGCTGCCCCTTTTTCCAACTGGGTTTGTCCTTCTATGCTACGCATAGAAGGGCCAGGGGGTTCCCTATCTAGCACCTTGCCCTTACCTTTGCATCAACTTGAATAGTTTTAACTCATACAGAACCCTTTTAGGGGTTTGCCTAGCATCAGCCTGAAGTTGACCTTGGCAAATTGCTTAATGAGGACAGTGTTCTGTACCAAGCTTTAAAAAAAAAAACATTTGAGAAGCTGACTAGCGAGGGCAGCTTTGGTGCTATTCTCCCGAAAATAAACTAGAGGTCGCTGTTAAAGGCAGCATGCAGTAGATGGCACAGATGAACTTTCTTAAAAGAAAGCATTTGAGAAGCTGATAGTGAAGGAAGTTTTGGTGCTTTAACAACTGTGAAATATTGGTTACTCATTAATGTTGCCCGAAGAAAAGGCACCTTTCCCTGAAATGCATCCCTGGGAATAGCACGCTGGGCCCTTTGGGCAAAGAAACCAAGTGATTTGCTGAATGCACCCTAGAACAGCCATGTAGGGGTGCTGATTTTGCCGTCTCCAAAGAAGCAGTCGCTCTTGAATGCAGCATGAAGAAAATGCCATCGGCAAGCCTGCATAAAATAAAGGGTTCTGTACAGGCATAAAGGAACCTGAAAAGTCACCCAGCTGGGATTTGAACTCTGGACCCCATGGGCAGAAGCAGGTGCTTTAACCATTACACCACAGGAACCCAGATCTGTTGGCATATTTTCAGGATGACAGTAAGAAACCATTGTCCCCTTGTGTCTCTGCATTGATTGGCAGGGCCGGAAGTTCATCTTCTGCCTAATAAAGTCAATACCAACCAGAGGTCCATTCCTAATAGAGCCTGCCTAAATAGCTCAGTCGGTAGAGCGCATGGCTCAGGTCGATAACCTAGTCCAAAAGGTTGTGGGTTTGACTCCCACCTCTGCTAAAAACTCAGCTCCAGGGCTGCTCTTGTCTGCAGTGCTTAAAACAACTCTCGATAGTGATGGAAGGGCAAGTGCCATAAGTCCATCATGCGCCTTCCATTTGGCTGCTCCTTTTTCCAAATGGGTTTGTCCTTCTATGATACGCCGGAATGTAATTCTACTTCAGGCCAGGGGGTTCCCTATCTAACACCTTGCCCTTACCTTTGCATCAACTTGAATAGTTTTTCCTCATAAAGAAACCCTTTTAGGGGTTTGCCTAGCATCAGCCTGAAGTTGACTTTGGCAAATTGCTTAATGAGGACAGTGTTCTGTACCAAGCTTTAAAAAAAAAACATTTGAGAAGCTGACTAGCGAGGGCAGCTTTGGTGCTATTCTGCCGAAAAGAAAGTAGAGGTCGCTGTTGAAGGCAGCATGCAGTAGATGGCACAGATGAACTTTCTTGAAAGAAAGCATTTGAGAAGCTGATTAGTGAAGGAAGTTTTGGTGCTTTAACAAATGTGAAATATTGGTTTCTCATTAATGTAGCCGGAAGAAAAGGCACCTTTCCCTGAAATGCACCCCTGGGACTAGCATGCTGGGCTCTTTGGGCAAAGAAACCAAGTGATTTGCTGAATGCGCCCTAGAACAGCCATGTGGGGGTGCTGATTTTGCCATCTCCAAAGTAGCAGTCGCTCTTGAATGCAGCATGAAGAAAATGCCACCGGCAAGCCTGCGTAGAATAAAGGGTTCTGTACAGGCATAAAGGAACCTGAAAAGTCACCCAGCCCGGATTTGAACTCTGGACCCCATGGGCAGAAGCAGGCGCTTTAACCATTACACCACAGGAACCTAGATCTGCTGGGATAGTTTCCGGGTGAGAGTAAGAAACAATTGTCCCCTTGTGTCTCTGCATTGACTGGCAGGGCCGGAAGTTCATCTTCTGCCTAATAAAGTCAATACCAACCAGAGGTCCTTTCTTAATAGAGCCTGCCTAAATAGCTCAGTCGGTAGAGCGCATGGCTCAGGTCGATAACCTGGTCCTAAAGGTTGTGGGTTCGATTCCCACCTCTGCTAAAAGCTCAGCTCCAGGGCTGCTCTTGTCTGCAGTGCTTAAAACAACTCTCAATAGTGAAGGAAGGGAAGGGGCCATAAGTCCATCATCCACCTTCCATTTGGCTGCCCCTTTATCCAACTGGGTTTGTCCTTCTATGCTACGCCGGTATGTACTTCTACTTCAGGCCAGGGGGTTCCCCATCTAGCACCTTGCCCTTACCTTTGCATCAGCTTGAGTATTTATTCCTCATACAGAACCCTTTTAGGGGTTTGCCTAGCATCAGCCTGAAGTTGACCTTGGCAAATTGCTTAATGAGGACAGTGTTCTGTACCAAGCTTAAAAAAAAAAAAACATTTGAGAAGCTGACTAGCGAGGGCAGCTTTGGTGCTATTCTGCCGAAAAGAAAGTAGAGGTCGCTGTTGAAGGCAGCATGCAGTAGATGGCACAGATGACAAATGCACCCCTGGGACTCGCATGCTGGGCTCTTTGGGCAAAGAAACCAAGTGATTTGCTGAATGCGCCCTAGAACAGCCATGTGGGGGTGCTGATTTTGCCGTCTCCAAAGTAGCAGTCGCTCTTGAATGCAGCATGAAGAAAATGCCATCGGCAAGCCTGCGTAGAATAAAGTGTTCTGTACAGGCATAAAGAACCCTGAAAAGTCACCCACCCGGGATTTGAACTCTGGACCCCACGGGCAGAAGCAGGCGCTTTAACCATTACACTAGAAGAACCTAGATCTTTTGGGATAATTTCCGGATGACAGTAAGAAACCATTGTCCCCTTGTTTCTCTGCATTGACTGGCAGGGCCGGAAGTTCATCTTCTGCCTAATAGAGTCAATACCAACCAGAGGTCCTTTCCTAATCGACCCTGCCTAAACAGCTCAGTCGGTAGAGCGCATGGCTCAGGTCGATAACCTGGTCCAAAAGTTTGTGGGTTCGATTCCCACCTCTGCTAAAAACTCAGCTCCCGGGCTCCTCTTGCCTGCAGTTCTTAAAACAACTCTCAATAGTGATGGAAGGGGAAGTGCCATAAGTCCATCATCTGCCTTCCATTTGGCTGCCCCTTTTTCAAACTGGGTTTGTCCTTCTATGCTACGCCGGTATGTACTTCTACTTCAGGCCAGGGGGTTCCCCATCTAGCACCTTGCCCTTACCTTTGCATCAGCTTGAGTATTTATTCCTCATACAGAACCCTTTTAGGGGTTTGCCTAGCATCAGCCTGAAGTTGACCTTGGCAAATTGCTTAATGAGGACAGTGTTCTGTACCAAGCTTAAAAAAAAAAAAACATTTGAGAAGCTGACTAGCGAGGGCAGCTTTGGTGCTATTCTGCCGAAAAGAAAGTAGAGGTCGCTGTTGAAGGCAGCATGCAGTAGATGGCCCAGATGAACTTTCTTGAAAGAAAGCATTTGAGAAGCTGATTAGTGAAGGAAGTTTTGGTGCTTTAACAAATGTGAAATATTGGTTTCTCATTAATGTAGCCGGAAGAAAAGGCACCTTTCCCTGAAATGCACCCCTGGGACTAGCATGCTGGGCTCTTTGGGCAAAGAAACCAAGTGATTTGCTGAATGCGCCCTAGAACAGCCATGTGGGGGTGCTGATTTTGCCATCTCCAAAGTAGCAGTCGCTCTTGAATGCAGCATGAAGAAAATGCCACCGGCAAGCCTGCGTAGAATAAAGGGTTCTGTAAAGGCATAAAGGAACCTGAAAAGTCACCCAGCCGGGATTTGAACTCTGGACCCCATGGGCAGAAGCAGGCGCTTTAACCATTACACCACAGGAACCTAGATCTGCTGGGATAGTTTCCGGGTGAGAGTAAGAAACCATTGTCATCTTGTGTCTCTGCATTGACTGGCAGGGCCGGAAGTTCATCTTCTGCCTAATAAAGTCAATACCAACCAGAGGTCCATTCTTAATAGAGCCTGCCTAAATAGCTCAGTCGGTAGAGCGCATGGCTCAGGTCGATAACCTGGTCCTAAAGGTTGTGGGTTCGATTCCCACCTCTGCTAAAAACTCAGCTCCAGGGCTGCTCTTGTCTGCAGTGCTTAAAACAACTCTCAATAGTGAAGGAAGGGAATGGGCCATAAGTCCATCATCCACCTTCCATTTGGCTGCCCCTTTATCCAACTGGGTTTGTCCTTCTATGCTACGCCGGTATGTACTTCTACTTCAGGCCAGGGGGTTCCCCATCTGGCACCTTGCCCTTACCTTTGCATCAGCTTGAGTATTTATTCCTCATACAAAACCCTTTTAGGGGTTTGCCTAGCATCAGCCTGAAGTTGACCTTGGCAAATTGCTTAATGAGGACAGTGTTCTGTACCAAGCTTAAAAAAAAAAAAACATTTGAGAAGCTGACTAGCGAGGGCAGCTTTGGTGCTATTCTGCCGAAAAGAAAGTAGAGGTCGCTGTTGAAGGCAGCATGCAGTAGATGGCACAGATGACAAATGCACCCCTGGGACTCGCATGCTGGGCTCTTTGGGCAAAGAAACCAAGTGATTTGCTGAATGCGCCCTAGAACAGCCATGTGGGGGTGCTGATTTTGACGTCTCCAAAGTAGCAGTCGCTCTTGAATGCAGCATGAAGAAAATGCCATCGGCAAGCCTGCGTAGAATAAAGGGTTCTGTACAGGCATAAAGAATCCTGAAAAGTCACCCACCCGGGATTTGAACTCTGGACCTCACGGGCAGAAGCAGGCGCTTTAACCATTACACCACAGGAACCTAGATCTTTTGGGATAATTTCCGGATGACAGTAAGAAACCATAGAGCCTGCCTAAATAGCTCAGTCGGTAGAGCGCACGGCTCAGGTCTATAACCTGGTCCAAAAGGTTGTGGGTTCGATTCCCACCTCTGCTAAAAACTCAGCTCCAGGGCTGCTCTTGTCTGCAGTGCTTAAAACAACTCTCAATAGTGATGGAAGGGCAAGTGACATAAGTCCATCATCTTAATTTGGCTGCCCGTTTTTCCAACTGGGTTTGTCCTTCTATGCTATGCCGGTATGTATAGAAGGGCCAGGGGGTTCCCTATCTAGCACCTTGCCCTTACCTTTGCATCAACTTTAATAGTTTTTCCTCATACAGAAACCCTTTTAGGGTTTGCCTAGCATCAGCCTGAAGTTGACCTTGGCAAATTGCTTAATGAGGACAGTGTTCTGTACCAAGCTTTAAAAAAAAAAAACATTTGAGAAGCTGACTAGCGAGTGCAGCTTTGGTGCTATTCTCCCGAAAAGAAACTAGAGGTCGCTGTTGAAGGCAGCATGCAGTAGATGGCACAGATGAACTTTCTTGAAAGAAAGCATTTGAGAAGCTGATTAATGAAGGAAGTTTTGGTGCTTTAACAAATGTGAAATATTGGTTACTCATTAATGTAGCCGGAAGAAAAGGCACCTTTCCCTGAAATGCATCCCTGGGAATAGCACGCTGGGCCCTTTGGGCAAAGAAACCAAGTGATTTGCTGAATGCGCCCTAGAACAGCCATGTAGGGGTGCTGATTTTGCAGTCTCCAAAGTAGCAGTCGCTCTTAAATGCAGCATGAAGAAAATGCCATCGGCAAGCCTGCGCAGAATAAAGGGTTCTGTACAGGCATAAAGGAACCTGAAAAGTCACCCAGCCGGGATTTGGACTCTAGAACCATGGGCAGAAGCAGGTACTTTAACCATTACACCACAGGAACCTAGATCTGCTGGGATAGTTTCCGGGTGAGAGTAAGAAACCATTGTCCCCTTGTGTCTCTGCATTGACTGGCAGGGCCGGAAGTTCATCTTCTGCCTAATAAAGTCAATACCAACCCGAGGTCCATTCCTAATAGAGCCTGCCTAAATAGCTCAGTCGGTAGAGCGCACGGCGCAGGTCTATAACCTGGTCCAAAAGGTTGTGGGTTTGATTCCCACTTCTGCTAAAAACTCAGCTCTAGCGCTGCTCTTGCCTGCAGTGCTTAAAACAACTCTCAATAGTGATGGAAGGGCAAGTGCCATAAGTCCATCATCTGCCTTCCATTTGGCTGCCCCTTTTTCCAACTGGGTTTGTCCTTCTATGCTACGCCGGTATGTACTCTACTTCAGGCCAGGGGGTTCCCTTTCTAGCACCTTGCCCTTACCTATGCATCAATTTGAATAGTTTTTCCTCATACAGAACCCTTTTAGGGGTTTGCCTAGCATCAGCCTGAAGTTGACCTTGGCAAATTGCTTAATGAGGACAGTGTTCTGTACCAAGCTTTAAAAAAAAAAAAAACATTTGAGAAGCTGACTAGCGAGGGCAGCTTTGGTGCTATTCTGTAGAAAAGAAAGTAGAGGTTGCTGTTGAAGGCTGCATGCAGTAGATGGCACAGATGATCTTTCTTGAAAGAAAGCATTTGAGAAGCTGATTAGCGAAGGAAGTTTTGGTGCTTTAACAAATGTGAAATATTGGTTTCTCATTAATGTAGCCCGAAGAAAAGGCACCTTTCCCTGAAATGCACCCCTGGGACTCTCATGCTGGGCACTTTGGGCAAAGAAACCAAGTGATTTGCTGAATGCGCCCTAGAACAGCCATGTGGGGTTGCTGATTTTGCCGTCTCCAAAGTAGCAGTCGCTCTTGAATGCAGCATGAAGAAAATGCCATCGGCAAGCCTGCGTAGAATAAAGGGTTCTGTACAGGCATAAAGGAACCTGAAAAGTCACCCAGCCGGGATTTGGACTCTAGAACCATGGGCAGAAGCAGGTGCTTTAACCATTACACCACAGGAACCTAGATCTGTTGGTATATTTTCCGGATGACAGTAAGAAATCATTGTCCCCTTGTGTCTCTGCATTGACTGGCAGGGCCGGAAGTTCATCTTCTGCCTAATAAAGTCAATACCAACCAGAGGTCCTTTCTTAATAGAGCCTGCCTAAATAGCTCAGTCGGTAGAGCACATGGCTCAAGTGCCATAAGTCCATCATCTGCCTTCCATTTGGCTGCCCCTTTTTCCAACTGGGTTTGTCCTTCTATGCTACGCCGGTATGTACTCTACTTCAGGCCAGGGGGTTCCCTATCTAGCACCTTGCCCTTACCTATGCATCAATTTGAATAGTTTTTCCTCATACAGAACCCTTTTAGGGGTTTGCCTAGCATCAGCCTGAAGTTGACCTTGGCAAATTGCTTAATGAGGACAGTGTTCTGTACCAAGCTTTAAAAAAAAAAAACCATTTGAGAAGCTGACTAGCGAGGGCAGCTTTGGTGCTATTCTGTCGAAAAGAAAGTAGAGGTTGCTGTTGAAGGCAGCATGCAGTAGATGGCACAGATGAACTTTCTTGAAAGAAAGCATTTGAGAAGCTGATTAGCGAAGGAAGTTTTGGTGCTTTAACAAATGTGAAATATTGGTTTCTCATTAATGTAGCCCGAAGAAACCTTTCCCTGAAATGCACCCCTGGGACTCTCATGCTGGGCACTTTGGGCAAAGAAACCAAGTGATTTGCTGAATGCGCCCTAGAACAGCCATGTGGGGGTGCTGATTTTGCCGTCTCCAAAGTAGCAGCATGAAGAAAATGCCATCGGCAAGCCTGCGTAGAATAAAGGGTTCTGTACAGGCATAAAGGAACCTGAAAAGTCACCCAGCCGGGATTTGGACTCTAGAACCATGGGCAGAAGCAGGTGCTTTAACCATTACACCACAGGAACCTAGATCTGTTGGTATATTTTCCGGATGACAGTAAGAAACCATTGTCCCCTTGTGTCTCTGCATTGACTGGCAGGGCCGGAAGTTCATCTTCTGCCTAATAAAGTCAATACCAACCAGAGGTCCTTTCTTAATAGAGCCTGCCTAAATAGCTCAGTCGGTAGGGCGCATGGCTCAGGTCGATAACCTGGTCCAAAAGGTTGTGGGGTCGATTCCCACCTCTGCTAAAAACTCAGCTCCAGGGCTGCTTTTGTCTGCAGTGCTTAAAACAACTCTCAATAGTGAAGGAAGGGAAGGGGCCATAAGTCCATCATCCACCTTCCATTTGACTGCCCCTTTTTCCAACTGGGTTTGTCCTTCTATGCTACGCCGGTATGTACTTCTACTTCAGGCAAGGGGGTTCCCCATCTAGCACCTTGCCCTTACCTTTGCATCAGCTTGAGTATTTATTCCTCATACAGAACCCTTTTAGGGGTTTGCCTAGCCTCAGCCTGAAGTTGACCTTGGCAAATTGCTTAATGAGGACAGTGTTCTGTACCAAGCTTAAAAAAAAAAAAACATTTGAGAAGCTGACTAGCGAGGGCAGCTTTGGTGCTATTCTGCCGAAAAGAAAGTAGAGGTCGCTGTTGAAGGCAGCATGCAGTAGATGGCCCAGATGAACTTTCTTGAAAGAAAGCATTTGAGAAGCTGATTAGTGAAGGAAGTTTTGGTGCTTTAACAAATGTGAAATATTGGTTTCTCATTAATGTAGCCGGAAGAAAAGGCACCTTTCCCTGAAATGCACCCCTGGGACTAGCATGCTGGGCTCTTTGGGCAAAGAAACCAAGTGATTTGCTGAATGCGCCCTAGAACAGCCATGTGGGGGTGCTGATTTTGCCATCTCCAAAGTAGCAGTCGCTCTTGAATGCAGCATGAAGAAAATGCCACCGGCAAGCCTGCGTAGAATAAAGGGTTCTGTACAGGCATAAAGGAACCTGAAAAGTCACCCAGCCGGGATTTGAACTCTGGACCCCATGGGCAGAAGCAGGCGCTTTAACCATTACACCACAGGAACCTAGATCTGCTGGGATAGTTTCCGGGTGAGAGTAAGAAACCATTGTCCCCTTGTGTCTCTGCATTGACTGGCAGGGCCGGAAGTTCATCTTCTGCCTAATAAAGTCAATACCAACCAGAGGTCCATTCTTAATAGAGCCTGCCTAAATAGCTCAGTCGGTAGAGCGCATGGCTCAGGTCGATAACCTGGTCCTAAAGGTTGTGGGCTCGATTCCCACCTCTGCTAAAAACTCAGCTCCAGGGCTGCTCTTGTCTGCAGTGCTTAAAACAACTCTCAATAGTGAAGGAAGGGAAGGGGCCATAAGTCCATCATCCACCTTCCATTTGGCTGCCCCTTTATCCAACTGGGTTTGTCCTTCTATGCTACGCCGGTATGTACTTCTACTTCAGGCCAGGGGGTTCCCCATCTAGCACCTTGCCCTTACCTTTGCATCAGCTTGAGTATTTATTCCTCATACAGAACCCTTTTAGGGGTTTGCCTAGCATCAGCCTGAAGTTGACCTTGGCAAATTGCTTAATGAGGACAGTGTTCTGTACCAAGCTTAAAAAAAAAAAAAACATTTGAGAAGCTGACTAGCGAGGGCAGCTTTGGTGCTATTCTGCCGAAAAGAAAGTAGAGGTCGCTGTTGAAGGCAGCATGCAGTAGATGGCACAGATGACAAATGCACCCCTGGGACTCGCATGCTGGGCTCTTTGGGCAAAGAAACCAAGTGATTTGCTGAATGCGCCCTAGAACAGCCATGTGGGGGTGCTGATTTTGCCGTCTCCAAAGTAGCAGTCGCTCTTGAATGCAGCATGAAGAAAATGCCATCGGCAAGCCTGCGTAGAATAAAGGGTTCTGTACAGGCATAAAGGAACCTGAAAAGTCACCCAGCCGGGATTTGGACTCTAGAACCATGGGCAGAAGCAGGTGCTTTAACCATTACACCACAGGAACCTAGATCTGTTGGTATATTTTCCGGATGACAGTAAGAAACCATTGTCCCCTTGTGTCTCTGCATTGACTGGCAGGGCCGGAAGTTCATCTTCTGCCTAATAAAGTCAATACCAACCAGAGGTCCTTTCTTAATAGAGCCTGCCTAAATAGCTCAGTCGGTAGAGCGCATGGCTCAGGTCGATAACCTGGTCCAAAAGGTTGTGGGTTCGATTCCCACCTCTGCTAAAAACTCAGCTCCAGGGCTGCTCTTGTCTGCAGTGCTTAAAACAACTCTCAATAGTGAAGGAAGGGAAGGGGCCATAAGTCCATCATCCACCTTCCATTTGGCTGCCCCTTTTTCCAACTGGGTTTGTCCTTCTATGCTACGCCGGTATGTACTTCTACTTCAGGCAAGGGGGTTCCCCATCTAGAGGGACTAAATTGGTTAGAGGGACGGAAGACTTAAATTATGAGGGTAGACTGTCAAGGTTGGGGTTGTTTTCTCTGGAAAAAAGGCGCTTGCGAGGGGACATGATTACACTTTACAAGTACATTAGAGGACATTATAGACAAATGGCAGGGGACCTTTTTACCCATAAAGTGGATCACCGTACCAGAGGCCACCCCTTTAGACTAGAAGAAAAGAACTTTCATTTGAAGCAACGTAGAGGGTTCTTCACAGTCAGGACAGTGAGGTTGTGGAATGCACTGCCGGGTGATGTTGTGATGGCTGATTCAGTTAATGCCTTTAAGAATGGCTTGGATGATTTTTTGGACAGACATAATATCCAAGGCTATTGTGATATTAAACTCTATAGTTAGTATAGGTATGGGTATAAAGAATTTTAATTAAAAGTAGGGAGGGTGTGTGTATGGATGATGGGTTTTCATTTGGAGGGGTTGAACTTGATGGACTTTGTCTTTTTTCAACCCAATTTAACTATGTAACTATGTAACTATGTAACCTTGCCCTTACCTTTGCATCTGCTTGAGTATTTATTCCTCATACAGAACCCTTTTAGGGGTTTGCCTAGCATCAGCCTGAAGTTGACCTTGGCAAATTGCTTAATGAGGACAGTGTTCTGTACCAAGCTTAAAAAAAAAAAAACATTTGAGAAGCTGACTAGCGAGGGCAGCTTTGGTGCTATTCTGCCGAAAAGAAAGTAGAGGTCGCTGTTGAAGGCAGCATGCAGTAGATGGCCCAGATGAACTTTCTTGAAAGAAAGCATTTGAGAAGCTGATTAGTGAAGGAAGTTTTGGTGCTTTAACAAATGTGAAATATTGGTTTCTCATTAATGTAGCCGGAAGAAAAGGCACCTTTCCCTGAAATGCACCCCTGGGACTAGCATGCTGGGCTCTTTGGGCAAAGAAACCAAGTGATTTGCTGAATGCGCCCTAGAACAGCCATGTGGGGGTGCTGATTTTGCCATCTCCAAAGTAGCAGTCGCTCTTGAATGCAGCATGAAGAAAATGCCACCGGCAAGCCTGCGTAGAATAAAGGGTTCTGTACAGGCATAAAGGAACCTGAAAAGTCACCCAGCCGGGATTTGAACTCTGGACCCCATGGGCAGAAGCAGGCGCTTTAACCATTACACCACAGGAACCTAGATCTGCTGGGCTAGTTTCCGGGTGAGAGTAAGAAACCATTGTCCCCTTGTGTCTCTGCATTGACTGGCAGGGCCGGAAGTTCATCTTCTGCCTAATAAAGTCAATACCAACCAGAGGTCCTTTCTTAATAGAGCCTGCCTAAATAGCTCAGTCGGTAGAGCGCATGGCTCAGGTCGATAACCTGGTCCTAAAGGTTGTGGGTTCGATTCCCACCTCTGCTAAAAACTCAGCTCCAGGGCTGCTCTTGTCTGCAGTGCTTAAAACAACTCTCAATTGTGAAGGAAGGGAAGGCGCCATAAGTCCATCATCCACCTTCCATTTGGCTGCCCCTTTATCCAACTGGGTTTGTCCTTCTATGCTACGCCGGTATGTACTTCTACTTCAGGCCAGGGGGTTCCCCATCTGGCACCTTGCCCTTACCTTTGCATCAGCTTGAGTATTTATTCCTCATACAAAACCCTTTTAGGGGTTTGCCTAGCATCAGCCTGAAGTTGACCTTGGCAAATTGCTTAATGAGGACAGTGTTCTGTACCAAGCTTAAAAAAAACAAACATTTGAGAAGCTGACTTGCGAGGGCAGCTTTGGTGCTATTCTGCCGAAAAGAAAGTAGAGGTCGCTGTTGAAGGCAGCATGCAGTAGATGGCACAGATGACAAATGCACCCCTGGGACTCGCATGCTGGGCTCTTTGGGCAAAGAAACCAAGTGATTTGCTGAATGCGCCCTAGAACAGCCATGTGGGGGTGCTGATTTTGCCGTCTCCAAAGTAGCAGTCGCTCTTGAATGCAGCATGAAGAAAATGCCATCGGCAAGCCTGCGTAGAATAAAGTGTTCTGTACAGGCATAAAGAACCCTGAAAAGTCACCCACCCGGGATTTGAACTCTGGAACCCACGGGCAGAAGCAGGCGCTTTAACCATTACACCAGAGGAACCTAGATCTTTTGGGATAATTTCCGGATGACAGTAAGAAACCATTGTCCCCTTGTTTCTCTGCATTGACTGGCAGGGCCAGAAGTTCATCTTCTGCCTAATAGAGTCAATACCAACCAGAGGTCCTTTCCTAATCGACCCTGCCTAAACAGCTCAGTCGGTAGAGCGCATGGCTCAGGTCGATAACCTGGTCCAAAAGTTTGTGGGTTCGATTCCCACCTCTGCTAAAAACTCAGCTCCCGGGCTCCTCTTGCCTGCAGTTCTTAAAACAACTCTCAATAGTGATGGAAGGGGAAGTGCCATAAGTCCATCATCTACCTTCCATTTGGCTGCCCCTTTTTCAAACTGGGTTTGTCCTTCTATGCTACGCCGGTATGTACTTCTACTTCAGGCCAGGGGGTTCCCCATCTAGCACCTTGCCCTTACCTTTGCATCAGCTTGAGTATTTATTCCTCATACAGAACCCTTTTAGGGGTTTGCCTAGCATCAGCCTGAAGTTGACCTTGGCAAATTGCTTAATGAGGACAGTGTTCTGTACCAAGCTTAAAAAAAAAAAAACATTTGAGAAGCTGACTAGCGAGGGCAGCTTTGGTGCTATTCTGCCGAAAAGAAAGTAGAGGTCGCTGTTGAAGGCAGCAGGCAGTAGATGGCACAGATGAACTTTCTTGTAAAGAAAGCATTTGAGAAGCTGATAAGCGAAGGAAGTTTTGGTGCTTTAACATATGTGAAATATTGGTTACTCATTAATGTAGCCCGAAGAAAAGGCACCTTTCCTTGAAATGCACCCCTGGGACTCGCATGCTGGCCTCTTTGGGCAAAGAAACCAAGTGATTTGCTGAATGCGCCCTAGAACAGTCATGTGGGGGTGCTGATTTTGCTGTCTCCAAAGTAGCAGTCGCTCTTGAATGCAGCATGAAGAAAATGCCATCAGCAAGCCTGCGTAGAATAAAGGGTTTCTGTACAGGCATAAAGAATCCTGAAAAGTCACTCAGCGGGATTTGAACTCTGGACCCCCCAGGCAGAAGCAGGCGCTTTAACCTTTACTCCACAGGAACCTAGATCTGCTGGGATAATTTCCGGGTGAGAGTAAGAAACCATTGTCCCCTTGTGTCTCTGCATTGACTGGCAGGGCCGGAAGTTCATCTTCTGCCTAATAAAGTCAATACCAACCAGAGGTCCTTTCCTAATAGAGCCAGCCTAAATAGCTCAGTCGGTAGAGCGCATGGCTCAGGTCGATAACCTGGTCCAAAAGGTTGTGGGTTCGATTCCCACCTCTGCTAAAAACACAGCTCCAGGGCTGCTCTTGTCTGCAGTGCTTAAAACAACTCTCAATAGTGATGGAAGGACAAGTGCCATAAGTCCATCATCCACCTTCTATTTGGCTGCCCCTTTTTCCAACTGGGTTTGTCCTTCTATGCTACGCATAGAAGGGCCAGGGGGTTCCCTATCTAGCACCTTGCCCTTACCTTTGCATCAACTTGAATAGTTTTAACTCATACAGAACCCTTTTAGGGGTTTGCCTAGCATCAGCCTGAAGTTGACCTTGGCAAATTGCTTAATGAGGACAGTGTTCTGTACCAAGCTTTAAAAAAAAAAACATTTGAGAAGCTGACTAGCGAGGGCAGCTTTGGTGCTATTCTCCCGAAAATAAACTAGAGGTCGCTGTTAAAGGCAGCATGCAGTAGATGGCACAGATGAACTTTCTTAAAAGAAAGCATTTGAGAAGCTGATAGTGAAGGAAGTTTTGGTGCTTTAACAACTGTGAAATATTGGTTACTCATTAATGTTGCCCGAAGAAAAGGCACCTTTCCCTGAAATGCATCCCTGGGAATAGCACGCTGGGCCCTTTGGGCAAAGAAACCAAGTGATTTGCTGAATGCACCCTAGAACAGCCATGTAGGGGTGCTGATTTTGCCGTCTCCAAAGAAGCAGTCGCTCTTGAATGCAGCATGAAGAAAATGCCATCGGCAAGCCTGCATAAAATAAAGGGTTCTGTACAGGCATAAAGGAACCTGAAAAGTCACCCAGCTGGGATTTGAACTCTGGACCCCATGGGCAGAAGCAGGTGCTTTAACCATTACACCACAGGAACCTAGATCTGTTGGCATATTTTCAGGATGACAGTAAGAAACCATTGTCCCCTTGTGTCTCTGCATTGATTGGCAGGGCCGGAAGTTCATCTTCTGCCTAATAAAGTCAATACCAACCAGAGGTCCATTCCTAATAGAGCCTGCCTAAATAGCTCAGTCGGTAGAGCGCATGGCTCAGGTCGATAACCTAGTCCAAAAGGTTGTGGGTTTGACTCCCACCTCTGCTAAAAACTCAGCTCCAGGGCTGCTCTTGTCTGCAGTGCTTAAAACAACTCTCGATAGTGATGGAAGGGCAAGTGCCATAAGTCCATCATGCGCCTTCCATTTGGCTGCTCCTTTTTCCAAATGGGTTTGTCCTTCTATGATACGCCGGAATGTAATTCTACTTCAGGCCAGGGGGTTCCCTATCTAACACCTTGCCCTTACCTTTGCATCAACTTGAATAGTTTTTCCTCATAAAGAAACCCTTTTAGGGGTTTGCCTAGCATCAGCCTGAAGTTGACTTTGGCAAATTGCTTAATGAGGACAGTGTTCTGTACCAAGCTTTAAAAAAAAAACATTTGAGAAGCTGACTAGCGAGGGCAGCTTTGGTGCTATTCTGCCGAAAAGAAAGTAGAGGTCGCTGTTGAAGGCAGCATGCAGTAGATGGCACAGATGAACTTTCTTGAAAGAAAGCATTTGAGAAGCTGATTAGTGAAGGAAGTTTTGGTGCTTTAACAAATGTGAAATATTGGTTTCTCATTAATGTAGCCGGAAGAAAAGGCACCTTTCCCTGAAATGCACCCCTGGGACTAGCATGCTGGGCTCTTTGGGCAAAGAAACCAAGTGATTTGCTGAATGCGCCCTAGAACAGCCATGTGGGGGTGCTGATTTTGCCATCTCCAAAGTAGCAGTCGCTCTTGAATGCAGCATGAAGAAAATGCCACCGGCAAGCCTGCGTAGAATAAAGGGTTCTGTACAGGCATAAAGGAACCTGAAAAGTCACCCAGCCCGGATTTGAACTCTGGACCCCATGGGCAGAAGCAGGCGCTTTAACCATTACACCACAGGAACCTAGATCTGCTGGGATAGTTTCCGGGTGAGAGTAAGAAACAATTGTCCCCTTGTGTCTCTGCATTGACTGGCAGGGCCGGAAGTTCATCTTCTGCCTAATAAAGTCAATACCAACCAGAGGTCCTTTCTTAATAGAGCCTGCCTAAATAGCTCAGTCGGTAGAGCGCATGGCTCAGGTCGATAACCTGGTCCTAAAGGTTGTGGGTTCGATTCCCACCTCTGCTAAAAACTCAGCTCCAGGGCTGCTCTTGTCTGCAGTGCTTAAAACAACTCTCAATAGTGAAGGAAGGGAAGGGGCCATAAGTCCATCATCCACCTTCCATTTGGCTGCCCCTTTATCCAACTGGGTTTGTCCTTCTATGCTACGCCGGTATGTACTTCTACTTCAGGCCAGGGGGTTCCCCATCTAGCACCTTGCCCTTACCTTTGCATCAGCTTGAGTATTTATTCCTCATACAGAACCCTTTTAGGGGTTTGCCTAGCATCAGCCTGAAGTTGACCTTGGCAAATTGCTTAATGAGGACAGTGTTCTGTACCAAGCTTAAAAAAAAAAAAACATTTGAGAAGCTGACTAGCGAGGGCAGCTTTGGTGCTATTCTGCCGAAAAGAAAGTAGAGGTCGCTGTTGAAGGCAGCATGCAGTAGATGGCACAGATGACAAATGCACCCCTGGGACTCGCATGCTGGGCTCTTTGGGCAAAGAAACCAAGTGATTTGCTGAATGCGCCCTAGAACAGCCATGTGGGGGTGCTGATTTTGCCGTCTCCAAAGTAGCAGTCGCTCTTGAATGCAGCATGAAGAAAATGCCATCGGCAAGCCTGCGTAGAATAAAGTGTTCTGTACAGGCATAAAGAACCCTGAAAAGTCACCCACCCGGGATTTGAACTCTGGACCCCACGGGCAGAAGCAGGCGCTTTAACCATTACACTAGAAGAACCTAGATCTTTTGGGATAATTTCCGGATGACAGTAAGAAACCATTGTCCCCTTGTTTCTCTGCATTGACTGGCAGGGCCGGAAGTTCATCTTCTGCCTAATAGAGTCAATACCAACCAGAGGTCCTTTCCTAATCGACCCTGCCTAAACAGCTCAGTCGGTAGAGCGCATGGCTCAGGTCGATAACCTGGTCCAAAAGTTTGTGGGTTCGATTCCCACCTCTGCTAAAAACTCAGCTCCCGGGCTCCTCTTGCCTGCAGTTCTTAAAACAACTCTCAATAGTGATGGAAGGGGAAGTGCCATAAGTCCATCATCTGCCTTCCATTTGGCTGCCCCTTTTTCAAACTGGGTTTGTCCTTCTATGCTACGCCGGTATGTACTTCTACTTCAGGCCAGGGGGTTCCCCATCTAGCACCTTGCCCTTACCTTTGCATCAGCTTGAGTATTTATTCCTCATACAGAACCCTTTTAGGGGTTTGCCTAGCATCAGCCTGAAGTTGACCTTGGCAAATTGCTTAATGAGGACAGTGTTCTGTACCAAGCTTAAAAAAAAAAAAACATTTGAGAAGCTGACTAGCGAGGGCAGCTTTGGTGCTATTCTGCCGAAAAGAAAGTAGAGGTCGCTGTTGAAGGCAGCATGCAGTAGATGGCCCAGATGAACTTTCCTGAAAGAAAGCATTTGAGAAGCTGATTAGTGAAGGAAGTTTTGGTGCTTTAACAAATGTGAAATATTGGTTTCTCATTAATGTAGCCGGAAGAAAAGGCACCTTTCCCTGAAATGCACCCCTGGGACTAGCATGCTGGGCTCTTTGGGCAAAGAAACCAAGTGATTTGCTGAATGCGCCCTAGAACAGCCATGTGGGGGTGCTGATTTTGCCATCTCCAAAGTAGCAGTCGCTCTTGAATGCAGCATGAAGAAAATGCCACCGGCAAGCCTGCGTAGAATAAAGGGTTCTGTAAAGGCATAAAGGAACCTGAAAAGTCACCCAGCCGGGATTTGAACTCTGGACCCCATGGGCAGAAGCAGGCGCTTTAACCATTACACCACAGGAACCTAGATCTGCTGGGATAGTTTCCGGGTGAGAGTAAGAAACCATTGTCCCCTTGTGTCTCTGCATTGACTGGCAGGGCCGGAAGTTCATCTTCTGCCTAATAAAGTCAATACCAACCAGAGGTCCATTCTTAATAGAGCCTGCCTAAATAGCTCAGTCGGTAGAGCGCATGGCTCAGGTCGATAACCTGGTCCTAAAGGTTGTGGGTTCGATTCCCACCTCTGCTAAAAACTCAGCTCCAGGGCTGCTCTTGTCTGCAGTGCTTAAAACAACTCTCAATAGTGAAGGAAGGGAATGGGCCATAAGTCCATCATCCACCTTCCATTTGGCTGCCCCTTTATCCAACTGGGTTTGTCCTTCTATGCTACGCCGGTATGTACTTCTACTTCAGGCCAGGGGGTTCCCCATCTGGCACCTTGCCCTTACCTTTGCATCAGCTTGAGTATTTATTCCTCATACAAAACCCTTTTAGGGGTTTGCCTAGCATCAGCCTGAAGTTGACCTTGGCAAATTGCTTAATGAGGACAGTGTTCTGTACCAAGCTTAAAAAAAAAAAAACATTTGAGAAGCTGACTAGCGAGGGCAGCTTTGGTGCTATTCTGCCGAAAAGAAAGTAGAGGTCGCTGTTGAAGGCAGCATGCAGTAGATGGCACAGATGACAAATGCACCCCTGGGACTCGCATGCTGGGCTCTTTGGGCAAAGAAACCAAGTGATTTGCTGAATGCGCCCTAGAACAGCCATGTGGGGGTGCTGATTTTGACGTCTCCAAAGTAGCAGTCGCTCTTGAATGCAGCATGAAGAAAATGCCATCGGCAAGCCTGCGTAGAATAAAGGGTTCTGTACAGGCATAAAGAATCCTGAAAAGTCACCCACCCGGGATTTGAACTCTGGACCTCACGGGCAGAAGCAGGCGCTTTAACCATTACACCACAGGAACCTAGATCTTTTGGGATAATTTCCGGATGACAGTAAGAAACCATAGAGCCTGCCTAAATAGCTCAGTCGGTAGAGCGCACGGCTCAGGTCTATAACCTGGTCCAAAAGGTTGTGGGTTCGATTCCCACCTCTGCTAAAAACTCAGCTCCAGGGCTGCTCTTGTCTGCAGTGCTTAAAACAACTCTCAATAGTGATGGAAGGGCAAGTGACATAAGTCCATCATCTTAATTTGGCTGCCCGTTTTTCCAACTGGGTTTGTCCTTCTATGCTATGCCGGTATGTATAGAAGGGCCAGGGGGTTCCCTATCTAGCACCTTGCCCTTACCTTTGCATCAACTTTAATAGTTTTTCCTCATACAGAAACCCTTTTAGGGGTTTGCCTAGCATCAGCCTGAAGTTGACCTTGGCAAATTGCTTAATGAGGACAGTGTTCTGTACCAAGCTTTAAAAAAAAAAAACATTTGAGAAGCTGACTAGCGAGTGCAGCTTTGGTGCTATTCTCCCGAAAAGAAACTAGAGGTCGCTGTTGAAGGCAGCATGCAGTAGATGGCACAGATGAACTTTCTTGAAAGAAAGCATTTGAGAAGCTGATTAATGAAGGAAGTTTTGGTGCTTTAACAAATGTGAAATATTGGTTACTCATTAATGTAGCCGGAAGAAAAGGCACCTTTCCCTGAAATGCATCCCTGGGAATAGCACGCTGGGCCCTTTGGGCAAAGAAACCAAGTGATTTGCTGAATGCGCCCTAGAACAGCCATGTAGGGGTGCTGATTTTGCAGTCTCCAAAGTAGCAGTCGCTCTTAAATGCAGCATGAAGAAAATGCCATCGGCAAGCCTGCGCAGAATAAAGGGTTCTGTACAGGCATAAAGGAACCTGAAAAGTCACCCAGCCGGGATTTGAACTCTGTACCCCACGGGCAGAAGCAGGCACTTTAACCATTACACCACAGGAACCTAGATCTTTTGGGATAATTTCCGGATGACAGTAAGAAACCGTTGTCCCCTTGTGTCTCTGCATTGACTGGCAGGGCCGGAAGTTCATCATCTGCCTAATAAAGTCAATATCAACCAGAGGTCCTTTCCTAATAGAGCCTGCCTAAATAGCTCAGTCGGTGGAGCGCATGGCTCAGGTCGATAACCTGGTCCAAAAGGTTTTGGGTTTGATTCCCAACTCTGCTAAAAACTCAGCTCCGGCGCTGCTCTTGTCTGCAGTGCTTAAAACAACTCTCAATAGTGATGGAAGGGCAAGTGCCATAAGTCCATCATCTGCCTTCCATTTGGCTGCCCCTTTTTCCAACTGGGTTTGTCCTTCTATGCTACGCCAGTATGTACTTCTACTTCAGGCCAGGGGGTTCCCCATCTAGCACCTTGCCCTTACCTTTGCATCAGCTTGAGTATTTATTCCTCATACAGAACCCTTTTAGGGGTTTGCCTAGCATCAGCCTGAAGTTGACCTTGGCAAATTGCTTAATGAGGACAGTGTTCTGTACCAAGCTTTAAAAAAAAAACATTTGAGAAGCTGACTAGCGAGGGCAGCTTTGGTGCTATTCTGCCGAAAAGAAAGTAGAGGTCGCTGTTGAAGGCAGCATGCAGTAGATGGCCCAGATGAACTTTCTTGAAAGAAAGCATTTGAGAAGCTGATTAGTGAAGGAAGTTTTGGTGCTTTAACAAATGTGAAATATTGGTTTCTCATTAATGTAGCCGGAAGAAAAGGCACCTTTCCCTGAAATGCACCCCTGGGACTAGCATGCTGGGCTCTTTGGGCAAAGAAACCAAGTGATTTGCTGAATGCGCCCTAGAACAGCCATGTGGGGGTGCTGATTTTGCCATCTCCAAAGTAGCAGTCGCTCTTGAATGCAGCATGAAGAAAATGCCACTGGCAAGCCTGCGTAGAATAAAGGCTTCTGTACAGGCATAAAGGAACCTGAAAAGTCACCCAGCCGGGATTTGAACTCTGGACCCCATGGGCAGAAGCAGGCGCTTTAACCATTACACCACAGGAACCTAGATCTGCTGGGATAGTTTCCGGGTGAGAGTAAGAAACCATTGTCCCCTTGTGTCTCTGCATTGACTGGCAGGGCCGGAAGTTCATCTTCTGCCTAATAAAGTCAATACCAACCCGAGGTCCATTCCTAATAGAGCCTGCCTAAATAGCTCAGTCGGTAGAGCGCACGGCGCAGGTCTATAACCTGGTCCAAAAGGTTGTGGGTTTGATTCCCACTTCTGCTAAAAACTCAGCTCTAGCGCTGCTCTTGCCTGCAGTGCTTAAAACAACTCTCAATAGTGATGGAAGGGCAAGTGCCATAAGTCCATCATCTGCCTTCCATTTGGCTGCCCCTTTTTCCAACTGGGTTTGTCCTTCTATGCTACGCCGGTATGTACTCTACTTCAGGCCAGGGGGTTCCCTATCTAGCACCTTGCCCTTACCTATGCATCAATTTGAATAGTTTTTCCTCATACAGAACCCTTTTAGGGGTTTGCCTAGCATCAGCCTGAAGTTGACCTTGGCAAATTGCTTAATGAGGACAGTGTTCTGTACCAAGCTTTAAAAAAAAAAAAACATTTGAGAAGCTGACTAGCGAGGGCAGCTTTGGTGCTATTCTGTAGAAAAGAAAGTAGAGGTTGCTGTTGAAGGCTGCATGCAGTAGATGGCACAGATGATCTTTCTTGAAAGAAAGCATTTGAGAAGCTGATTAGCGAAGGAAGTTTTGGTGCTTTAACAAATGTGAAATATTGGTTTCTCATTAATGTAGCCCGAAGAAAAGGCACCTTTCCCTGAAATGCACCCCTGGGACTCTCATGCTGGGCACTTTGGGCAAAGAAACCAAGTGATTTGCTGAATGCGCCCTAGAACAGCCATGTGGGGTTGCTGATTTTGCCGTCTCCAAAGTAGCAGTCGCTCTTGAATGCAGCATGAAGAAAATGCCATCGGCAAGCCTGCGTAGAATAAAGGGTTCTGTACAGGCATAAAGGAACCTGAAAAGTCACCCAGCCGGGATTTGGACTCTAGAACCATGGGCAGAAGCAGGTGCTTTAACCATTACACCACAGGAACCTAGATCTGTTGGTATATTTTCCGGATGACAGTAAGAAATCATTGTCCCCTTGTGTCTCTGCATTGACTGGCAGGGCCGGAAGTTCATCTTCTGCCTAATAAAGTCAATACCAACCAGAGGTCCTTTCTTAATAGAGCCTGCCTAAATAGCTCAGTCGGTAGAGCACATGGCTCAAGTGCCATAAGTCCATCATCTGCCTTCCATTTGGCTGCCCCTTTTTCCAACTGGGTTTGTCCTTCTATGCTACGCCGGTATGTACTCTACTTCAGGCCAGGGGGTTCCCTATCTAGCACCTTGCCCTTACCTATGCATCAATTTGAATAGTTTTTCCTCATACAGAACCCTTTTAGGGGTTTGCCTAGCATCAGCCTGAAGTTGACCTTGGCAAATTGCTTAATGAGGACAGTGTTCTGTACCAAGCTTTAAAAAAAAAAAACCATTTGAGAAGCTGACTAGCGAGGGCAGCTTTGGTGCTATTCTGTCGAAAAGAAAGTAGAGGTTGCTGTTGAAGGCAGCATGCAGTAGATGGCACAGATGAACTTTCTTGAAAGAAAGCATTTGAGAAGCTGATTAGCGAAGGAAGTTTTGGTGCTTTAACAAATGTGAAATATTGGTTTCTCATTAATGTAGCCCGAAGAAACCTTTCCCTGAAATGCACCCCTGGGACTCTCATGCTGGGCACTTTGGGCAAAGAAACCAAGTGATTTGCTGAATGCGCCCTAGAACAGCCATGTGGGGGTGCTGATTTTGCCGTCTCCAAAGTAGCAGCATGAAGAAAATGCCATCGGCAAGCCTGCGTAGAATAAAGGGTTCTGTACAGGCATAAAGGAACCTGAAAAGTCACCCAGCCGGGATTTGGACTCTAGAACCATGGGCAGAAGCAGGTGCTTTAACCATTACACCACAGGAACCTAGATCTGTTGGTATATTTTCCGGATGACAGTAAGAAACCATTGTCCCCTTGTGTCTCTGCATTGACTGGCAGGGCCGGAAGTTCATCTTCTGCCTAATAAAGTCAATACCAACCAGAGGTCCTTTCTTAATAGAGCCTGCCTAAATAGCTCAGTCGGTAGGGCGCATGGCTCAGGTCGATAACCTGGTCCAAAAGGTTGTGGGGTCGATTCCCACCTCTGCTAAAAACTCAGCTCCAGGGCTGCTTTTGTCTGCAGTGCTTAAAACAACTCTCAATAGTGAAGGAAGGGAAGGGGCCATAAGTCCATCATCCACCTTCCATTTGACTGCCCCTTTTTCCAACTGGGTTTGTCCTTCTATGCTACGCCGGTATGTACTTCTACTTCAGGCAAGGGGGTTCCCCATCTAGCACCTTGCCCTTACCTTTGCATCAGCTTGAGTATTTATTCCTCATACAGAACCCTTTTAGGGGTTTGCCTAGCCTCAGCCTGAAGTTGACCTTGGCAAATTGCTTAATGAGGACAGTGTTCTGTACCAAGCTTAAAAAAAAAAAAAACATTTGAGAAGCTGACTAGCGAGGGCAGCTTTGGTGCTATTCTGCCGAAAAGAAAGTAGAGGTCGCTGTTGAAGGCAGCATGCAGTAGATGGCCCAGATGAACTTTCTTGAAAGAAAGCATTTGAGAAGCTGATTAGTGAAGGAAGTTTTGGTGCTTTAACAAATGTGAAATATTGGTTTCTCATTAATGTAGCCGGAAGAAAAGGCACCTTTCCCTGAAATGCACCCCTGGGACTAGCATGCTGGGCTCTTTGGGCAAAGAAACCAAGTGATTTGCTGAATGCGCCCTAGAACAGCCATGTGGGGGTGCTGATTTTGCCATCTCCAAAGTAGCAGTCGCTCTTGAATGCAGCATGAAGAAAATGCCACCGGCAAGCCTGCGTAGAATAAAGGGTTCTGTACAGGCATAAAGGAACCTGAAAAGTCACCCAGCCGGGATTTGAACTCTGGACCCCATGGGCAGAAGCAGGCGCTTTAACCATTACACCACAGGAACCTAGATCTGCTGGGATAGTTTCCGGGTGAGAGTAAGAAACCATTGTCCCCTTGTGTCTCTGCATTGACTGGCAGGGCCGGAAGTTCATCTTCTGCCTAATAAAGTCAATACCAACCAGAGGTCCATTCTTAATAGAGCCTGCCTAAATAGCTCAGTCGGTAGAGCGCATGGCTCAGGTCGATAACCTGGTCCTAAAGGTTGTGGGCTCGATTCCCACCTCTGCTAAAAACTCAGCTCCAGGGCTGCTCTTGTCTGCAGTGCTTAAAACAACTCTCAATAGTGAAGGAAGGGAAGGGGCCATAAGTCCATCATCCACCTTCCATTTGGCTGCCCCTTTATCCAACTGGGTTTGTCCTTCTATGCTACGCCGGTATGTACTTCTACTTCAGGCCAGGGGGTTCCCCATCTAGCACCTTGCCCTTACCTTTGCATCAGCTTGAGTATTTATTCCTCATACAGAACCCTTTTAGGGGTTTGCCTAGCATCAGCCTGAAGTTGACCTTGGCAAATTGCTTAATGAGGACAGTGTTCTGTACCAAGCTTAAAAAAAAAAAAAACATTTGAGAAGCTGACTAGCGAGGGCAGCTTTGGTGCTATTCTGCCGAAAAGAAAGTAGAGGTCGCTGTTGAAGGCAGCATGCAGTAGATGGCACAGATGACAAATGCACCCCTGGGACTCGCATGCTGGGCTCTTTGGGCAAAGAAACCAAGTGATTTGCTGAATGCGCCCTAGAACAGCCATGTGGGGGTGCTGATTTTGCCGTCTCCAAAGTAGCAGTCGCTCTTGAATGCAGCATGAAGAAAATGCCATCGGCAAGCCTGCGTAGAATAAAGTGTTCTGTACAGGCATAAAGAACCCTGAAAAGTCACCCACCCGGGATTTGAACTCTGGACCCCACGGGCAGAAGCATGCGCTTTAACCATTACACCAGAGGAACCTAGATCTTTTGGGATAATTTCCGGATGACAGTAAGAAACCATTGTCCCCTTGTTTCTCTGCATTGACTAGCAGGGCCGGAAGTTCATCTTCTGCCTAATAGAGTCAATACCAACCAGAGGTCCTTTCCTAATTGACCCTGCCTAAACAGCTCAGTCTGTAGAGCGCACGGCTCAGGTCGATAACCTGGTCCAAAAGTTTGTGGGTTCGATTCCCACCTCTGCTAAAAACTCAGCTCCCGGGCTCCTCTTGCCTGCAGTTCTTAAAACAACTCTCAATAGTGATGGAAGGGGAAGTGCCATAAGTCCATCATCTGCCTTCCATTTGGCTGCCCCTTTTTCAAACTGGGTTTGTCCTTCTATGCTACGCCGGTATGTACTTCTACTTCAGGCCAGGGGGTTCCCCATCTAGCACCTTGCCCTTACCTTTGCATCAGCTTGAGTATTTATTCCTCATACAGAACCCTTTTAGGGGTTTGCCTAGCATCAGCCTGAAGTTGACCTTGGCAAATTGCTTAATGAGGACAGTGTTCTGTACCAAGCTTAAAAAAAAAAAAACATTTGAGAAGCTGACTAGCGAGGGCAGCTTTGGTGCTATTCTGCCGAAAAGAAAGTAGAGGTCGCTGTTGAAGGCAGCATGCAGTAGATGGCACAGATGAACTTTCTTGAAAGAAAGCATTTGAGAAGCTGATTAGTGAAGGAAGTTTTGGTGCTTTAACAAATGTGAAATATTGGTTTCTCATTAATGTAGCCCGAAGAAAAGGCACCTTTCCCTGAAATGCACCACTGGGACTAGCATGCTGGGCTCTTTGGGCAAAGAAACCAAGTGATTTGCTGAATGCGCCCTAGAACAGCCATGTGGGGGTGCTGATTTTGCCATCTCCAAAGTAGCAGTCGCTCTTGAATGCAGCATGAAGAAAATGCCACCGGCAAGCCTGCGTAGAATAAAGGGTTCTGTACAGGCATAAAGGAACCTGAAAAGTCACCCAGCCAGGATTTGAACTCTGGACCCCATGGGCAGAAGCAAGCGCTTTAACCATTACACCACAGGAACCTAGATCTGCTGGGATAGTTTCCGGGTGAGAGTAAGAAACCATTGTCCCCTTGTGTCTCTGCATTGACTGGCAGGGCCGGAAGTTCATCTTCTGCCTAATAAAGTCAATACCAACCAGAGGTCCTTTCTTAATAGAGCCTGCCTAAATAGCTCAGTCGGTAGAGCGCATGGCTCAGGTCGATAACCTGGTCCTAAAGGTTGTGGGTTTGATTCCCACCTCTGCTAAAAACTCAGCTCCAGGGCTGCTCTTGTCTGCAGTGCTTAAAACAACTCTCAATAGTGAAGGAAGGGAAGGGGCCATAAGTCCATCATCCACCTTCCATTTGGCTGCCCCTTTATCCAACTGGGTTTGTCCTTCTATGCTACGCCGGTATGTACTTCTACTTCAGGCCAGGGGGTTCCCCATCTGGCACCTTGCCCTTACCTTTGCATCAGCTTGAGTATTTATTCCTCATACAAAACCCTTTTAGGGGTTTGCCTAGCATCAGCCTGAAGTTGACCTTGGCAAATTGCTTAATGAGGACAGTGTTCTGTACCAAGCTTAAAAAAAAAAAAACATTTGAGAAGCTGACTAGCGAGGGCAGCTTTGGTGCTATTCTGCCGAAAAGAAAGTAGAGGTCACTGTTGAAGGCAGCATGCAGTAGATGGCACAGATGACAAATGCACCCCTGGGACTCGCATGCTGGGCTCTTTGGGCAAAGAAACCAAGTGATTTGCTGAATGCGCCCTAGAACAGCCATGTGGGGGTGCTGATTTTGCCGTCTCCAAAGTAGCAGTCGCTCTTGAATGCAGCATGAAGAAAATGCCATCGGCAAGCCTGCGTAGAATAAAGTGTTCTGTACAGGCATAAAGAACTCTGAAAAGTCACCCACCCGGGATTTGAACTCTGGACCCCACGGGCAGAAGCAGGCGCTTTAACCATTACACCAGAGGAACCTAGATCTTTTGGGATAATTTCCGGATGACAGTAAGAAACCATTGTCCCCTTGTTTCTCTGCATTGACTAGCAGGGCCGGAAGTTCATCTTCTGCCTAATAGAGTCAATACCAACCAGAGGTCCTTTCCTAATCGACCCTGCCTAAACAGCTCAGTCGGTAGAGCGCACGGCTCAGGTCGATAACCTGGTCCAAAAGTTTGTGGGTTCGATTCCCACCTCTGCTAAAAACTCAGCTCCCGGGCTCCTCTTGCCTGCAGTTCTTAAAACAACTCTCAATAGTGATGGAAGGGGAAGTGCCATAAGTCCATCATCTGCCTTCCATTTGGCTGCCCCTTTTTCAAACTGGGTTTGTCCTTCTATGCTACGCCGGTATGTACTTCTACTTCAGGCCAGGGGGTTCCCCATCTAGCACCTTGCCCTTACCTTTGCATCAGCTTGAGTATTTATTCCTCATACAGAACCCTTTTAGGGGTTTGCCTAGCATCAGCCTGAAGTTGACCTTGGCAAATTGCTTAATGAGGACAGTGTTCTGTACCAAGCTTAAAAAAAAAAAAACATTTGAGAAGCTGACTAGCGAGGGCAGCTTTGGTGCTATTCTGCCGAAAAGAAAGTAGAGGTCGCTGTTGAAGGCAGCATGCAGTAGATGGCACAGATGAACTTTCTTGAAAGAAAGCATTTGAGAAGCTGATTAGTGAAGGAAGTTTTGGTGCTTTAACAAATGTGAAATATTGGTTTCTCATTAATGTAGCCCGAAGAAAAGGCACCTTTCCCTGAAATGCACCCCTGGGACTAGCATGCTGGGCTCTTTGGGCAAAGAAACCAAGTGATTTGCTGAATGCGCCCTAGAACAGCCATGTGGGGGTGCTGATTTTGCCATCTCCAAAGTAGCAGTCACTCTTGAATGCAGCATGAAGAAAATGCCACCGGCAAGCCTGCGTAGAATAAAGGGTTCTGTACAGGCATAAAGGAACCTGAAAAGTCACCCAGCCGGGATTTGAACTCTGGACCCCATGGGCAGAAACAGGTGCTTTAACCATTACACCACAGGAACCTAGATCTGCTGGGATAGTTTCCGGGTGAGAGTAAGAAACCATTGTCCCCTTGTGTCTCTGCATTGACTGGCAGGGCCGGAAGTTCATCTTCTGCCTAATAAAGTCAATACCAACCCGAGGTCCATTCCTAATAGAGCCTGCCTAAATAGCTCAGTCGGTAGAGCGCATGACTCAGGTCTATAACCTGGTCCAAAAGGTTGTGGGTTCGATTCCCACCTCTGCTAAAAACTCAGCTCCAGGGCTGCTCTTGCTTGAAGTGCTTAAAAGTACTCTCAATAGTGATGGAAGGGCAAGTGCCATAAGTCCATCATCTGCCTTCCATTTGGCTGCCCCTTTTTCCAACTGGGTTTGTCCTTCTATGCTACGCCGGTATGTACTCTACTTCATGCCAGGGGGTTCCCTATCTAGCACCTTGCCCTTACCTATGTATCAATTTGAATAATTTTTCCTCATACAGAACCCTTTTAGGGGTTTGCCTAGCATCAGCCTGAAGTTGACCTTGGCAAATTGCTTAATGAGGACAGTGTTCTGTACCAAGCTTAAAAAAAAACCATTTGAGAAGCTGACTAGTGAGGGCAGCTTTGGTGCTATTCTGCCGAAAAGAAAGTAGAGGTCGCTTTTGAAGGCAGCATGCAGTAGATGGCACAGATGAAATTTCTTGAAAGAAAGCATTTGAGAAGCTGATTAGCGAAGGAAGTTTTGGTGCTTTAACATATGTGAAATACTGGTTACTCATTAATGTAGCCCGAAGAAAAGGCACCTTTCCCTGAAATGCACACCTGGGACTCACATGCTGGGCCCTTTGGGCAAAGATTCCCAGTGATTTGCTGAATGCGCCCTAGAACAGCCATGTGGGGGTGCTGATTTTGCCGTCTCCAAAGTAGCAGTCGCTCTTGAATGCAGCATGAAGAAAATGCCATCAGCAAGCCTGCGTAGAATAAAGGGTTCTGTACAGGCATAAGGGAACCTGAAAAGTCACCCAGCCGGGATTTGAACTCTGGACCCCACGGGCAGAAGCAGGCGCTTTAACCATTACACCACAGGAACCTAGATCTGCTGGGATAATTTCCGGGTGAGAGTAAGAAACCATTGTCCCCTTGTGTCTCTGCATTTACTGGCAGGGCCGGAAGTTTATCTTCTGCCTAATAAAGTCAATACCAACCCGAGGTCCATTCCTAATAGAGCTGGCCTAAATAGCTCAGTCGGTAGAGCGCACGACTCAGGTCTATAACCTGGTCCAAATGGTTGTGGGTTCGATTCCCACCTCTGCTAAAAACTCAGCTCCAGGGCTGCTCTTGCCTGCAGTGCTTAAAACAACTCTCAATAGTGATGGAAGGGCAAGTGCCATAAGTCCATCATCTGCCCTCCATTTGGCTGCCCCTTTTTCCAACTGGGTTTGTCCTTCTATGCTACGCCGGTATGTACTCAACTTCAGGCCAGGGGGTTCCCTATCTAGCACCTTGCCCTTACCTATGCATCAATTTGAATAGTTTTTCCTCATACAGAACCCTATTAGGGGTTTGCCTAGCATCAGCCTGAAGTTGACCTTGGCAAATTGCTTAATGAGGACAGTGTTCTGTACCAAGCTTAAAAAAAAAAAACCATTTGAGAAGCTGACTAGCGAGGGCAGCTTTGGTGCTATTCTGCCGAAAAGAAAGTAGAGGTCGCTGTTGAAGGCAGCATGCAGTAGATGGCACAGATGAACTTTCTTGAAAGAAAGCATTTGAAAAGCTGATTAGTGAAGGAAGTTTTGGTGCTTTAACAAATGTGAAATATTGGTTTCTCATTAATGTAGCCCGAAGAAAAGGCACCTTTCCCTGAAATGCACCCCTGGGACTCACATGCTGGGCCCTTTGGGCAAAGATACCCAGTGATTTGCTGAATGCGCCCTAGAACAGCCATGTGGGGGTGCTGATTTTGCCATCTCCAAAGTAGCAGTCGCTCTTGAATGCAGCATGAAGAAAATGCCATCGGCAAGCCTGCGTAGAATAAAGGGTTCTGTACAGGCATAAAGGAACCTGAAAAGTCACCCAGCCGGGATTTGAACTCTGGACCCCACGGGCAGAAGCAGGCGCTTTAACCATTACACCACAGGAACCTAGATCTGCTAGGATAGTTTCCGGGTGAGAGTAAGAAACCATTGTCCCCTTGTGTCTCTGCATTGACTGGCAGGGCCGGAAGTTCATCTTCTGCCTAATAAAGTCAATATCAACCCGAGGCCCATTCCTAATAGAGCCTGCCTAAATAGCTCAGTCAGTAGAGCACAAGACTCAGGTCTATAACCTGGTCCAAAAGGTTGTGGGGTCGATTCCCACCTCTGCTAAAAACTCAGCTCCAGGGCTGCTCTTGCCTGCAGTGCTTAAAACAACTCTCAATAGTGATGGAAGGGCAAGTGCCATAAGTCCATCATCTGCCCTCCATTTGGCTGCCCCTTTTTCCAACTGGGTTTGTCCTTCTATGCTACGCCGGTATGTACTCTACTTCAGGCCAGGGGGTTCCCTATCTAGCACCTTGCCCTTACCTATGCATCAATTTGAATAGTTTTTCCTCATACAGAACCCTTTTAGGGGTTTGCCTAGCATCAGCCTGAAGTTGACCTTGGCAAATTGCTTAATGAGGACAGTGTTCTGTACCAAGCTTTAAAAAAAAAAACATTTGAGAAGCTGACTAGCGAGGGCAGCTTTGGTGCTATTCTGCCGAAAAGAAAGTAGAGGTCGCTGTTGAAGGCAGCAGGCAGTAGATGGCACAGATGAACTTTCTTATAAAGAAAGCATTTGAGAAGCTGATTAGCGAAGGAAGTTTTGGTGCTTTAACAATTGTGAAATATTGGTTACTCATTAATGTAGCCCGAAGAAAAGGCACCTTTCCTTGAAATGCACCCCTGGGACTCGCATGCTGGGTTCTTTGGGCAAAGAAACCAAGTGATTTGCTGAATGCGCCCTAGAACAGCCATGTGGGGGTGCTGATTTTGCCGTCTACAAAGTAGCAGTCGCTCTTGAATGCAGCATGAAGAAAATGCCATCAGCAAGCCTGCGTAGAATAAAAGGTTTCTGTACAGGCATAAAGAATCCTGAAAAGTCACCCAGCGGGATTTGAACTATGGACCCCACAGGCAGAAGCAGGCGCTTTAACCATTACACCACAGGAACCTAGATCTGCTGGGATAATTTCCGGGTGAGAGTAAGAAACCATTGTCCCCTTGTGTCTCTGCATTAACTGGCAGGGCCGGAAGTTCATCTTCTGCCTAATAAAGTCAATACCAACCAGAGGTCCTTTCCTAATAGAGCCAGCCTAAATAGCTCAGTCGGTAGAGCGCATGGCTCAGGTCGATAACCTGGTCCAAAAGGTTGTGGGTTCGATTCCCACCTCTGCTAAAAACTCAGCTCCAGGGCTGCTCTTGCCTGCAGTGCTTAAAACAACTCTCAATAGTGATGGAAGGGCAAGTGCCATAAGTCCATCATCCACCTTCCATTTGGCTGCCCCTTTTTCCAACTGGGTTTGTCCTTCTATGCTACGCCGGTATGTACTCTACTTCAGGCCAGGGGGTTCCCTATCTAGCACCTTGCCCTTACCTTTGCATCAATTTGAATAGTTTTTCCTCATACAGAACCCTTTTAGGGGTTTGCCTAGCATCAGCCTGAAGTTGACCTTGGCAAATTGCTTAATGAGGACAGTGTTCTGTACCAAGCTTTAAAAAAAAACATTTGAGAAGCTGACTAGCGAGGGCAACTTTGGTGCTATTCTGCCGAAAAGAAAGTAGAGGTCGCTGTTGAAGGCAGCATGCAGTAGATGTCACAGATGAACTTTCTTGAAAGAAAGCATTTGAGAAGCTTATTAGCGAAGGAAGTTTTGGTGCTTTAACATATGTGAAACATTGGTTACTCATTAATGTAGCCGGAAGAAAAGGCACCTTTCCCTGAAATGCACCCCTGGGACTCGCATGCTGGGCCCTTTGGGCAAAGAAACCCAGTGATTTTCTGAATGCGCCCTAGAACAGCCATGTGGGGGTGCTGATTTTGCCGTCTCCAAAGTAGCAGTTGCTCTTGAATGCAGCATGAAGAAAATGCCATCGGCAAGCCTTCGTAGAATAAAGGGTTCTGTACAGGCATAAAGGAACCTGAAAAGTCACCAAGCCGGGATTTGAACTCTGGACCCCACGGGCAGAAGCAGGCGCTTTAACCATTACACCACAGGAACCTAGATCTGCTGGGATAATTTCTGGGGGAGAGTAAGAAACCATTGTCCCCTTGTGTCTCTGCATTGACTGGCAGGGCCGGAAGTTCATCTTCTGCCTAATAAAGTCAATACCAACCCGAGGTCCATTCCTAATAGAGCCTGCCTAAATAGCTCAGTCGGTAGAGCGCATGGCTCAGGTCTATAACCTGGTCCAAAAGGTTGTGGGTTCGATTCCCACCTCTGCTAAAAACTCAGTTTCAGGGCTGCTCTTGTCTGCAGTGCTTAAAACAACTCTCAATAGTGATGGAAGGGCAAGTGCCATAAGTCCATCATCCACCTTCCATTTGGCTGCCCCTTTTTCCAACTGGGTTTGTCCTTCTATGCTACGCCGGTATGTGCTTCTACTTTAGGCCAGTGGGTTCCCCATCTAGCACCTTGCCCTTACCTTAGCATCAGCTTGAGTATTTATTCCTCATACAGAACCCTTTTAGGGGTTTGCCTAGCATCAGCCTGAAGTTGACCGTGGCAAATTGCTTAATGAGGACAGTGTTCTGTACCAAGCTTTAAAAAAAAAACATTTGAGAAGCTGACTAGCGAGGGCAGCTTTGGTGCTATTCTGCCGAAAAGAAAGTAGAGGTCTTTGTTGAAGGCAGCATGCAGTAGATGGCACAGATGAACTTTCTTGAAAGAAAGCATTTGAGAAGCTGATTAGCGAAGGAAGTTTTGGTGCTTTAATAAATGTGAAATATTGGTTACTCATTAATGTAGCCGGAAGAAAAGGCACCTTTCCCTGAAATGCACCCCTGGGACTCGCATGCTGGGCTCTTTGGGCAAAGAAACCAAGTGATTTGCTGAATGCGCCCTAGAACAGCCATGTGGGGGTGCTGATTTTGCCGTCTCCAAAGTAGCAGTCGCTCTTGAATGCAGCATGAAGAAAATGCCATCGGCAAGCCTGCGTAGAATAAAGGGTTCTGTACAGGCATAAAGAATCCTGAAAAGTCACCCACCCGGGATTTGAACTCTGGACCCCATGGGCAGAAGCAGGCGCTTTAACCATTACACCACAGGAACCTAGATCTGTTGGGATAATTTCCGGGTGAGAGTAGTAAACCATTGTCCCCTTGTGTCTCTGCATTGACTGGCAGGGTTGAAACTTCATCTTCTGCCTAATAAAGTCAATACCAACCCGAGGTCCATTCCTAATAGAGCCTGCCTAAATAGCTCAGTCGGTAGAGCAGACGGCTCAGGTTTATAACCTGGTCCAAAAGGTTGTGGGTTCCATTCCCACCTCTGCTAAAAACTCAGCTCCAGGGCTGCTCTTGCCTGCAGTGCTTAAAACAACTCTCAATAGTGATGGAAGGGCAAGTGACATAAGTCCATCATCCGCCTTCCATTTGGCTGTCCCTTTTTCCAACTGGCTTTGTCCTTCTATGCTACGCCGGTATGTACTCTACTTCAGGCCAGGGGGTTCCCTATCTAGCACCTTGCCCTTACCTTTGCATCAACTTGAATAGTTTTTCCTCATACAGAATCCTTTTAGGGGTTTGCCTAGCATCAGCCTGAAGTTGACCTTGGCAAATTGCTTAATGAGGACAGTGTTCTGTACCAAGCTTTAAAAAAAAACCATTTGAGAAGCTGACTAGCGAGGGCAGCTTTGGTGCTATTCTCCCGAAAAGAAAGTAGAGGTCACTGTTGAAGGCAGCATGCAGTAGATGGCACAGATGAACTTTCTTGAAAGAAAGCATTTGAGAAGCTGATTAGCGAAGGAAGTTTTGGTGCTTTAACAAATGTGAAATATTGGTTACTCATTAATGTAGCCGGAAGAAAAGGCACCTTTCCCTGAAATGCACCCCTGGGACTCGCACGCTGGGCCCTTTGGGCAAAGAAACCAAGTGATTTGCTGAATGCGCCCTAGAACAGCCATGTGGGGGTGCTGATTTTGCCGTCTCCAAAGTAGCAGTCGCACTTGAATGCAGCATGAAAAAAATACCATTGGCAAGCTTGCGTAGAATAAAGGGTTCTGTACAGGCATAAAGAATCCTGAAAAAGTCACCCAGCCGGGATTTGAACTCTGGACCCCTGTTATTATTATTATTAACATATATTTATATAGCGTCAACATATTGCGCAGCACTACAGTATTGCGTAGCACTACAGTGCTACGCAATATGTTGGCGCTATATAAATACATGTTAATAATAATAATAATAATAATAATAATAGTTGATCCAGAGGAAGGCAAAACACCCCATCTGATGCCTCTCCAATTTGCCTCAGAGAGGGAAAAAATTCCTTCCTGACTCCAAGATGCCAATCAGACAAGTCCTTTGCACGTTTGCAGAATAAAATTTGCAAGGTTATATCCCTGCATTTGCTTGCCTTGAGTGCCAGTGTTTTCTTGGATCATTTGTTGTGGAAGGTGCCGATCCATCCAACTGCGTGCACCAGGCACTGAAATTTCGAAGAGTGTGCAGGGGGGCTACACTACTCAGCAGTCCTTGGATCAACCTGTACTATGAGCTATCTTCCATAACCCTGTATTCCCTCACTTGCTAAAAAGCAATCCAACTCCTTCTTAAAGCTATCTAATGTATCAGCCTATACAACTGATTCAGGGAGAGAATTCCACATCTTCGCAGCTCTCACTGTAAAAAACACCTTCCGAATATTTAGCCGGAACCTCCTTTCTTTTAATCGGAATGAGTGACCTCGGTCAGCTGTAAAGACCTACAGGTAAATAAAACATTAGAGAGATTATTACATGATCCCCTTATATATTTATACATAGTTATATGTTACATGCCCATTGCCCAGGTCAGAACACACCTATCCTAAGAAATACTCATGCAGGGAGGTGCCATCCTTTGAATACTATGAATGGAGGTAAACAGTTAGGGACCACAATATGGTCTTTAATATGACGTGGTATGGTGGCTTACCAATTTTATGATCATAACTAAAAACCCCGGTTTGTGCAAATACATGCACTTGCATAGATACTAAATTATTATGAAACATGGGACCAGGGAAGTGTGCATTGATCAATCCCCTCTCTTTTGTTTGCTTGTAGCTAGTTTGGCCAGATCAGTCACACTTCCATTGTATTTATATAGTTTTACTTAGCCTTGGAAAGCATGTATTCTGTACATCCACTCTTCATTCCCTCTCTAAGAAACAGAGCAGGAGTGTCACCTGTCAATAAGTTTTCAGTTTACTTTGAGGCATAGAGACCCCCTGCTCCTTGTTAGGGGATTATACAACAGGAGGGTTGTGGATGGGGACACTGGATTCTAATCACCTAACAATCACTGATGTTTCTGCAAGGCATCTTGGGAGATAAGAAAATGTTTTACTTTTTAGCATTTAAACTTCCTGTAATAATGTTGAAGTTGTTTTGAAAATTGAATTTACAGACGCGCAATGCCGGTTTAATTTTATTGAATTCATGTTGGCATGGCTAAAATAGTCTTTACTTTGTAACTGGTAAATGCAAAGGCTAATTGTCTGTTATCTATATATCAAAGATCACAAGCAGACAGATATTTTGGGGTGAAAGAACGACCCACCCTATAATTATAGTACAGTAAGAGCTTAATACCTTTATTTGATAACAGTAACTGTCATTGTTATTCATGATTAAAAGGTGTATCATTCAGTGAATATAATACTGTTAGCAGGATGTGAGCTGCAGTGTAGACATGTAGGGTAAACCTCATTATCTCTCACAGTTATGCCAGTCTGTGCCCTATAATGTGATTGTTCTACAGCAGCAGGAGCTTATTGATAGCAGTGGAATAGTTGCAATAAATACTTAATCCTGAGAATTTGTACGGGATTGCATAACACAAATGGTTTGGAGAGAGACAGTGATTTTCAGTACTTGCATAAGTGCCTCAGTAGCCTAAAAAATAATGAATGCAGGGCAGGTGGCAGTGATCCCTGATACAGAAAATGTTGTTGTATTTCAGAATGTACAATACATGCAGCACTTGTAATGGAGCTGTTTTGTCTTGTTAAAAATCCCACCATCGTTTTATAGGCCAGACAGACATAATAAATTATGAGACATACTAATTAATTAAAGACATGGCTGCAGAAATCCCTACTTTTGGCCCAAACTTTATTGCAAAGTCATAATGCTTTTTTTACATAAATGTCTTTTTTTTTAAATAATAATAATAGTGCATATAGTCTAAGTATGTTCTTTGGGTGCCTTGAGAGAAGGTGGAAAATAAAATGTAAGCAATTTGCAAGCTTCCAGATTATGCTCCTATAACACTGGATTTATCTGATAGGAATTTAAGATTATTTGTGGCTGTGAGAACATGAATTCAATAAGATGAAATCCCATAATGCTTTTCTATAAATCCAAAGCATTTCTTTGTTTGATTGTATAAATCACATAAACCCATAGAAATGCTCCTCTAAAGACTCCTTTCCAAAGATCTAATATCACTGCTCATACCTATATTTAAAGTTCCATTCAATATTTGTTGGCAGTGTCAGTTCCAGTACTATCTGAAGGACTCTATGTCTGTCACTTGCTGAGTTTGACTGCTCATTCTTGGAAGCATTACTCTGAGATAAATAATAGGGTTATTATTAAAAACCAACAAACACAATTCTTTGCTTTTTATATTTTCTTACTTCTTCAACCACATTTTCTCATACTGCTATTAAATATTTTGTTTAAATAGTAGAAATACAGATTACAAGTATGGGAGCCGTTATCTGTAAACCCATTATTCATAAAGTTTAGAATCACCTAAAGAACCATCTCCCATAGACTCCATTTTATCCAAATAGTCCACATTTTAATAAAAAGTTTTTATTTTTTCTCTAACAAAACATTATATACTTTTTACTTGATCCAAACGAAGAATTAACTAATCCTTATTGAAAGCAAAACCAGCCTACTGGGTTTATTTAAAGTTTTAATGATTTTATAGTGGACTAAAGGGAAGGCATTACAGAAAGCTTTGTTATATGGAAAACCAGAGGTCCCGAGCATTCTGGACAACAGGTTCCATACCTGTACTATAAATATTGCTCCATAGAACCCCCATTTTACGTTTTTCATGGGACCAGAAAAAATGGTTTAAAATCTGGTAAAATGTAACTTTATAAAAAACACACTATTCCATGTTCAAGCGAATTTGCGCTAGCGTTAGCCGCTTCATGCTTAAGTGAACTTGCCCCTAGGACTGAGCAGTCAGAGTACGTATCTGGTTTAGCCTTAGATCTTTTGCAACCTCCTTACATACACAGTTACAAGATTTCAGCAAATTAGAACCCTATCTATTCTTCTACCTCCGAGTGTTATTCAAACTCTTCCTCTGTTCTACAAGAATCATCACTCATCACTTATGGTCACCCCATGTGTTTTCCCCACCACAAAGCCCTTTAATCTTGATTCCTGACAACAACTTTGCTTTTGGCTGGACTATAGTCCTGGTACGTTTGTATGACATTAGTTTTGCCTTAGTCTAATGAACACCTCCATGGTATATGTTAGTGCTATAAATAAAATGTAATAACATGTCATTAACTGTTTTATTTTATTCTTTTCTATTTAGACACTTCTTTAATGTTTTTATGATTTGTTTTTATCTCTCTACATAAAAAGTCACCTTTTTATTGCATTCAGTAAACTAGAGTTATAGTTAAAATGGCTTAGGACAGCCTTTTTTTAAGTCAAAAAGAAACATAAAAGAATGGTTTCTAGAAGGAAGCCAGTGTTTTAAGTATTTGTGAAGCGTTATTGATGTGACATTTTTAGATATCTACAAGGGTTCTCTGCACTAAAAGTGTGTGACAGAAGATCAGAGAGACGCAGAAGCCATAGGAGCACATTAGGACTGAATAGTTTGCTTCCATATAGAGCTCACATTTAAAGAATGAGGTCTGTTTTTTTTTATTGGAAATCTTCCCTTTTGTGAGAGGTTGATTTTAAGCACTTTGTGTCACTTATAACTTATAAGGAAAAATCTGTTCTCGTTGCTTTGAAGGGACACAATAACATTGTGCGGCTAAATTAAAGAACAGAATTTTTGTGTTCAAGACAAAGTCGCAGAAATATGAATTCATACAATTACATTTGTTTTTCGGAGCCGTTTGTCTATTCACGTGCATTTGGAAAAAGCCTTGGACAATAATTGTATAATTGCTTTAAAAGGGAAATTAAGCCTACGACACTGGTATTAAGAATGTATGCAATTAAGAAAGCAGCACAACAGCTGAATTATTTCATTTATAACCTACAGCACTCACTAGTGTCTGTCTCTCAGCCTGGCTGATCTCCTAATTATTACTTATACCCTATTTTTCCTTTCTAATTCTGCTCATGAATGCAGTGTAATTCCCATTCACAAACTAAAGTGTGCTCTCTGTGTTAATACCCATTATCTCTTTTTTATTAGCTTTGAAAGTGGATCTGATCAAATCTATTATTTGTACTGTACATCCCACTATATTCCGTTTCCCTCTTGTCCTCCCCATGTCATTTGTCTTGTAATGGCCTTGCACATTAACTTTATTATGTGCAAAAAAAGGGAACATTGCTTAGGTTACAAGTCTATCTGCGTGGCTTCATGTGACTTGGGGGAGCAGTTACCTTGTAGCATCGTTTTGCTGGAGATGAAAGTGTTGAGACCGCTGGCTGGGTTACTCACTATCATTTTATTTCACACCAGTACATAGTGCATGGAGTAGAATTGCTATCTTAGGACAAGCTCCAGGTGCTACAAACAAATTCCACTATTGGCAGATATATGCCTTATTGCTTTATGCAATAAAAAGGGCAATTATCAAGCACTCTACAATATAATTAAAGGAGAAAGAAACCCTGTAGAAAAAAACCCTGTACTCCCCACCCCACAAAGACCCCCCCTCCCTCCTCCCCCCAGGGAAATTCTCCATACTTTATACCCCTCGTCGCAGATTCTGGCAGCAGACTTCACGGCATCATTCTTCTGGGTCCTCGGTAAGCTGACTGGGATATCAGTATGTCAGCGCATGTGCGGTTGGAGCAATTTGCTGTTTTTCAACTGAGCATGCGCTAAAATTGATGAAGATTGCCAATCTCCCGGTCATCTTACAGAGGACGCGGAAGATGGATGCCGTGAAGTTCGCTGGCAGAATCTTCGACGAGGGGTAAGTATAAAGAATGGGACATTTCCACGGGGGGGGCAGTTTCCCTGGGGGGAGGAGGGTCTACGTGGGGTGGGGGGAATCTAGCTAGGGTGACTTTGTTTAAACCTTATTTTATCTTTTCATACATGGTATATAGGAGTCTTATTACCATAACACAAAGTGGTAGTGAAGACAGAACCCAGAATAGATTCCAATCAATATTTTATATTCTGGTTGATGCTACTGCACAGTCTCCCTCTGTGTCATCACTTGATAGATCTGCTTTGATGCCACAATTTTACATTTCTCAGCCACCATGACAATGATGGATCTTGGTAGTAGTGTGACATAAATGATGGTATTAATAATATATGTTTGAATGTGCTTCTGCTTTATATAGGTCCCAAGGCCCAGTATGTTCTGCTTTAAATGTATCAGAATTACATAGAATATAGACAATGGAGGATATCACAGGCCTCAGTTACTATTAAGGTGACCATAGACACACAGATCCTATCGTACAAATCGAGGATTCGTATCATTTTCAGATTGTGTGTGGTGTGTGCCGACATCTTTCGTCCGGCAGAGAGCGGTCATTTAGGTCAATCGGTCAGGTTTGATTTTGACTCGACCGAACCCGCCGGAGCCCACGGCACATCGTAATCGGATTGTTCGGCCATACGGCCGAACAATCAGATTACCCCCGATATAGCCATGTTTGTTAATGGCATATCGCGGAAAGATCCACTTGTTTGGCGATGTGGCCAAACAAGCAGATCTTTGCATCTATGGCCACGTTTAGTGGTTGCAAAGCTAAGGTGAAAAACTAAGGATGCACCGAATCCAGGATTCGGTTCGGGATTCGGACAGGATTCAGCCTTTTTCAGCAGGATTCGGATTCGGCCGAATCCTTCTGCCTGGCCGAACCGAATCCGAATCCTAATTTGCATATGCAAATTAGGGGCAGGGAGGGAAATTGCGTGACGTTTTGTCACAAAACAAGGAAGTAAAAAATGTTTTCCCCTTCCCACCCCTAATTTACATATGCAAATTAGGGTTCGGATTCGGTTCGGTATTCGGCCGAATCTTTTGTGAAGGATTCGGGGGTTCGGCCGAATCCAAAATAGTGGATTCGGTGCATCCCTATGAAAAACACATTAAGAAAAGCATATGCAGGTTCACTCCTGCCATGAGGCAAGGTGAAAACCAGTTATAAGGGCAGACAAAAAGCCACTCTTGTAACTTTAAGGGTTTTAACCCAAAAATTCAGCTCCGCTAATACAGATAGCACTATTGCGCTCAATGCTGCCCACTTTTTTAAACCATGGAGAGGGAGGGCTACAGCAGCCCTAAGATCGTCCCTGATCATATTTCAAGTTTTTGTGCCCAGTCAGTGCAACAATAGTGCATTATTATGACTTAGGTGCAAGGGATAATGTGCCAAGGAGGAAGGAAAACCTATAGTTTACCTGTTTATAGCCAGGCATTAAATACTGTGGTTCCTATAAGTAGTAATGGGTTTGAATTCAATGAGCATGCAAATCTGTCCCGTCAAAATGATTTTTTCATTCAACAATTTTTTTTCACTCCAAATGCATTAATGCCAATGGGTGTTTCTTCTTATGGCGACTTTTTTGTCTTGGCAACTCTTTTTGTTACAGTGAAATTTTTAACTGCGTATTTTTGCAGCAGTTTCACAAAAAATTCTCAAGTTGTGAAATGCATAATTTCGCCACAAATCAGTACCTGGCAAAAAATGTGTTCATCACTATCATCACTAGTTGCAGCAAGTTGCAGTACCGTAAGTAGGCCATTGTTGAACAGCCAAGTTAAGGGCAAATACATCTGTAGATTTTATTAAACCCTGGAGCTACCACCAGCATGAAAGTGGCAGCAATTGTAGGGTCTGCACAGCTGGTTGTATCAATAGGTGCTGCATACTTGTGCCAAAAATATCACATGCTATAATTTTAATGGAGATTGATGGAAAATGTTAAACACAACTTGCATCTGATTTATGGCCATATACATGCACAACTGCCTTTATTTTCATGCATCTGCGCTGGGAATTTTGGTACAAAGAAAACCTGCATAATGGGTAAAAAACTGAAATTGTACTTTGCACGCTGCACTTAGAAATGGCCCTTATAATTATGCCTAGGCAACTTATCTGCCATTTATAAATGGGCATCTGATTTGCACCTGTATTGTTGTGGGTGTGGCAATTTTGGAACAAGTGCACAATGTTCAGAAAGTGCAATTATAGTGGAATTCTGGAAAAATTAGGCATTTTTGTGAAACAATAATGATGAATTGCGCTAGATGAGCAAGTGGATCAAGCAGAGGTATGCTCGCTCACACATGCAACAATATGTCATGCAGTTTCATTAATACCTTCCATGGGGACATGGACAGATCCAGAAGATACTGGCACATGGTTATACAGGTACATAGCATTCCATATGATTTGTAATCTTGTAGCTCTTAATTCAGGCAAGTTATCCTGGATGTCAGACAGCTTTAGTTGCAGAATTTATTCACACACGCACACAGGAGGTACCTGGCACTAATAAATATTCATCCTTGACCAATTTAGTAGAAATGTCAGTATAGATTTGCATATATGATGATAATTGTAGTCAGTGGAAGGCCCAAAAGCATTTTATTACAGTAATAGATGTACAATTGTAGACTGGAGCTCTGTGATGATGAAAACCGCAAGTACAAAACTCCTACTTTTGTGTTCCAGAAATCTTTGCGGAGAAATCCATCTCTGACAAAATGAGCACCGATGAACTCTGCTGACCTTCTCCTGCTTTTGCTGCAGCATTAAATACTATTATACAGAGCTGCCATTTCCCTGTATTTTCTGCCTGAGCTAGCAGCTTGCATAACATTGGATAAAACCAGCCGTGGAGAATAAGTGGAGGGGGTCATAACCTTAGCCTGGAGGGATCTGTACCGATCTGATATAATATGCAAGGGGAGTTATTACAGTTGATGCTATAGAGAGTAATAAGGAAAATGGCTGGGATATGTAACAGCGATTGCCTCCTACACTTGGTACAGGCACAAGCTGAATCAGTTTTTATCTATTCCCATATCTCTTTTTCACTTTAACCAAATACTTCCACAAGCAGCTGTCTTCCCAGATCCAGGGCAGTGTGATGGGGTCTCAGGCCTGATTTTCACAGACTTCCAGCTCATTTCAGCTCAAATCATTAGAACGTTATGTTCTTTAATGCTAACACAATAAAAATAAAATATCAACATACTGTTGTGTTAACAAGAATTTCAGCAGTTCAGACTTGAGCTTGATATGTAACCCCCCTCATCATAAAATGTTTAGCTTGCTTGCCTTAGTATCATGAGTGGTAACATATCATTATATTATCTTTATTATATTATTATTAGTCACAAAGACCTTCATTTTTTACATACAGTATTTGTCTCATTACATATATTCTTTTCAAGAGAACTTGAAACAGCATGAACCACTTGAGCCTACCTACAATTTTCAATGTATTTAGCAAGTTGCATAATTACATCTACTGGTCCCCCCTACCCCTGCCTACCACCATCACAGTCATTCATATCTGTCTCACAGTAAGGGGGTTATTTATGAAGGTCCAAATTTTTCTAAGTATTTCTAACATTAAAATCCAAAATATCTATATCTATATATATCTCTATCTATCTATCTATATCTATCTATATCTATATCTATATATATCCTATATATCTATCTATATCTATCTATCTATATCTATATATATATATATATATATATATATATATATATATATATATATATATATATATATAGAGTAGGGGAACCGGCACTCACGAAATGGAGATCTAGCGTGCCTGGGTGCAGTCCAATTTCAGTAACATCAATTAGGCAGAGTAGAGATCGCACTCACAGGACTTACTCTTAATAAAGTAACTTTATTGTGGACAGGTGCTGACGTTTCGGCTGAGACAACAGCCTTTCTCAAAGTGCAAAAAATGTAACAGACACGGAAATAAATAACCAGTGTGGCGGGAACATAATCAAATTACAAAAAACACACCAGTGGCAGAGGAAGTGACGTGTCAAAGAAGGGGGAGTGTACGGCTATACCAACTTAAATGTAAAACACACATTGCATGAATCGAAAAAAGAAAGACATCAATCACAACTGGAAGTATAAAAAATTATACATATAAACTAAACAAATGTACACTAGACACATCTATTAAAATAAAAATAAATCAGAGCGAAACAAAAGAGGTGTCACACTATCTAATCATTATATAGCTTCGTGATAATTCATCCTAAAATACAAGGAATGCTATAACACTGCTAATTGCGTGTTGCCTAGTGCGGAAGTACATAGCAACATGTTGCCAAAAATGGACACAAGGTAAAAACACTTACAAAGTGTTAGTATAGATCTCTGTTGCAAGACGCTGTTATATATCTATCAGGAGAGCAGCTAGATATATTCAGAGTACTACCTGGAGATATACAGTCGAAGGAGCCAGAGAGTGACCCAGAACTGAGAGACACGAAACCAAGAGGGTGCCGCATGGGCAGATAGAGCTTATAGAGACGATCTAATCTTAATTAACAGAGAAATCGTATATAGAGAGGAAACGAAGACACGAGCGAGTACTGCACCCAGGAGAGGTCAAAAATAAAAATAAGAATAAAAAGTAAAAAATGAAAAATGAAAAATAGAAATAAAAATAAAATAAAAATAAAAATAAATAAAAAATAAACCAACAGAGCACAAGTGATCAACACGTCCCCCTCATACGAAAACTGAATCCAGGAGCAGACATAAGGGGTATATTAGCATAAGTTCGTAGAAACTGCAATACAACCTACATTGAGTAGTCCACTCTGAACGTAGGTACGGGGAGTCTTAGGCACGTCGGCCAATGGAACGCTATAGGGATCATTATTAACACAGACCGGTCGGTAGTGTATATTGCCCATTCGATGTCTGTGTTGCAGTCAAACCATGGTCAGCTCGGTATCCTAGCTGGAACTAATCGTCCGGTGGATCACTGTTGGACTCTATGCATCGGTCCCGGACCAAGGGACACCCAAATATTACACCACCTAGGGTTGATGGATGTGGTCGCATCCCCTCTTTTTATCCATTCAAGGGCCTCTCTATAGGTGTATAATCAGACAGGGGAGCTAAGGAACACGAGACTGTCAGGGCAAATCACCCCGTGATGCTAAAATGCAAAAATTGTCCAAGTTTGGCACAACTTGGGGACCACTGCCGTATTCCGTGGTGTGCCCGTTGTTGGAAGTCCTTCGCCTGGGCAGGGGGGTGTTGTTTATATGCACCACGATTGAAACAACATCGAAAAAATGGGAAAAGGAAAATAGAAAAATCAAGATCAAAATCAGAAAAATAAGGAAAGAAATATATAATATAAACACTCAAAAAATAAAAAATAAATAAAAATAAAAATAAAAAATAAAAATGAGAGTCAAAATGAGACAACAAAAACCAAAAAATAGCAGCAGTACTGGAGTTACTCCTCTCTGACTGGGTTACACTCATAGAGATAAAACACGAAGAAAGGGCAACATAAGACAGAAAAGGAAAGAAAAGACAAAAAAGGAAAGTGTGAACGAATGATAGAGAAACAGCTAGAGCCAGGGGAGTGTACTAGCCTACCGATTAGGTAGCCCACCACATACAAATGTACTAAGGAGATGCTACCCGGGACACCATACATAGACACAGAGGCCTATGGATTAGTATACTCACTATCCAGAGTGTTGTAATGCCAGGATATAATACGAGTTCAAATAAATCAGAATAAACACATTAAAGTTAGATCAGACTTTCAAACATGCAACATGGATTGATGAAAGAAACAGGCAGTCACTGGCTATATTGCGTTGGTTATAGTTACTTGTAGATGAATGGAGCATACGATATAAGTTCAGTCAGTCCATATGGATTGATCGTATTAAGTCTGTGTATCCATCTTAATTCGCACTGGAGTAACAACTTTTCACGATTACCGCCCCGTGTTGGTTGTGGTACGTGGTCTATCATCATACAGCGTAAGCTGGCCAATGTGTGCCTGTGGAGCAAGAAGTGAGCAGCCACCGGTGTGTCTGCTTTGCCAGATGTAAGTGCTGTTCTGATCGCAGAGCGATGGTTGGCCATCCGTTCACGAAATGTGGTTGCTGTCTTGCCCACATAGAACCGACCACAAGGGCATTTAATAAAATAGACCAGAAATTTAGAAGTGCAGGTCAATTTGTAATTGATCGCAATAGATTTGCCCGAATGTGGGTGATTAAAGGTAGGGCCGGTGATGAGAGAGTTGCAGGTGATGCACGATGGACAGTGAAAACACCCTTTCTTCTCAGCGTTGAGCCATGTGCCAGAAGCGCCCTGTTGGTAGCAGTGGGTAGGGTCCGTCTTTACTAGGATATCCCTGAGATTTCTCCCTCTCCTATATGCAATCCGGGGCCTGGTGCGAAAGATGGGCGGGAGTGTGGTGTCCCTTTCAAGCACCGTCCAATGGTTATGTATAGCCTGAGTCAGAGGTTTTACATAAGGGGTGTAGGTAGTTAAAAACACCAAGTGTTCTTTATCATTGTCTGTTGCCGGTGATGTATTTGTTGTGCCATGAAGTAACTTATCTTGTGTTTGTAGTAAGGCTCTCTCTTTGCAGGAATTCCACTAGAGTGACCGGCCTGTATAATGACATCAATTTGACGTTTAAAAACAGCAGTGGGGTCACTAGGGAGTTGTTTGTAAACTGATGTGTCAGACAATGTCATTATACAGGCCGGTCACTCTAGTGGAATTCTCACCACAGACACCAGAGATTTCTTAACACAGGACTTTCCTATCTGTCCAATAATTTACACCCTGCCGAAGATCCACAAAGGCCTGGCATCACCCCCTGGCTGCCCTATTGTTAGCGCACAGGAATCACTCTTGCAGCCCCTGGTCATTTTTGTCGACTACTATCTACAGCCTATTGTGAAAAAGACATCCACCTATATTCAAGATTCCGGTGATTTCCTCTCTAAATTACATTCGGCAGCACCATTCCCAAGGGGAACGAAATTAGCCACCATGGATGTGACATCCTTGTATACTGTCATCCCCACAGAAGAGGGCATCGGAAACATCAAGAACTTCCTGGTTAAATATCCTGAACACGTTGACCTCCTACTGAGTTTCTGGTGCAACTCCTTCGTCTCTGTCTTACTTGCAATTACTTTAAGTTTGAACTTTCTTATTATTTACAGTTGAGTGGGACGAGTATGGGTTCAAATGTCGCGCCGGCATTTGCGAATCTGTATATGGACAACTATGAAGAAACATACATTCTGTCTAAATATGGCCGCTTTATTCATAAACTATATTGTTTCATAGACGATCTGTTCCTGTTATGGACCGGCTCTACGGAACAATTTACCACCATGGTCGATGAGCTCAACACCTTACCAACAACTATACGATTTACGGCCACCATAGATGACAAGCAGATTTCTTTTCTAGATCTGACGGTGATACTGACCGAAAATGGATTTAACACCACAACATACAGAAAACCCACAGATCGCAACACTCTGCTACACCATACCTCTTGTCACCCACCACACATCAAAAAAAGTGTACCCTATTCACAGATGATACGGATGGTAAGGAACAATTCCGACTCGACACAATTACGGATACAGCTTGATGATCTGATATTGAGACTCGACCAAAGAGGTTACCCACTACATGAACTTCTCTCCTGCAAAGAGAGAGCCTTACTACAAACACAAGATAAGTTACTTCATGGCACAACAAATACACCACCGGCAACAGACAATGATAAAGAACACTTGGTGTTTTTAACTACCTACACCCCTGATGTAAAACCTCTGACTCAGGCTATACATAACCATTGGACGGTGCTTGAAAGGGACACCACACTCCCGCCCATCTTTCGCACCAGGCCCCGGATTGCATATAGGAGATGGAGAAATCTCAGGGATATCCTAGTAAAGACGGACCCTACCCACTGCTACCAACAGGGCGCTTCTGGCACATGGCTCAACGCTGAGAAGAAAGGGTGTTTTCGCTGTCCATCGTGCATCACCTGCAACTCTCTCATCACCAGCCCTACCTTTAATCACCCACATTCGGGCAAATATATTGCGATCAATTACAAATTGACCTGCACTTCTAAATTTCTGGTCTATTTTATTAAATGCCCTTGTGGTCGGTTCTATGTGGGCAAGACAACAACCACATTTCGTGAACGGATGGCCAACCATCGCTCTGCGATCAGAACAGCACTTACATCTGGCAAAGCAGACACACCGGTGGCTGCTCACTTCTTGCTCCACAGGCACACATTGGCCAGCTTACGCTGTATGATGATAGACCACGTACCACAACCAACACGGGGCGGTAATCGTGAAAAGTTGTTACTCCAGTGCGAATTAAGATGGATACACAGACTTAATACGATCAATCCATATGGACTGAATGAACTTATATCGTATTCTCCATTCATCTACAAGTAACTATAACCAAAGCAATATAGCCAGTGACTGCCTGTTTCTTTCATCAATCCATGTTGCATGTTTGAAAGTCTGATCTAACTTTAATGTGTTTATTCTGATTTATTTGAACTCGTATTATATCCTGGCATTACAACACTCTGGATAGTGAGTATACTAATCCATAGGCCTCTGTGTCTATGTATGGTGTCCCGGGTAGCATCTCCTTAGTACATTTGTATGTGGTGGGCTACCTAATCGGTAGGCTAGTACACTCCCCGGCTCTAGCTGTTTCTCTATCATTCGTTCACACTTTCCTTTTTTGTCTTTTCTTTCCTTTTCTGTCTTATGTTGCCCTTTCTTCGTGTTTTATCTCTATGAGTGTAACCCAGTCAGAGAGGAGTAACTCCAGTACTGCTGCTATTTTTTGGTTTTTGTTGTCTCATTTTGACTCTCATTTTTATTTTTTATTTTTATTTATTTTTTATTTTTTGAGTGTTTATATTATATATTTCTTTCCTTATTTTTCTGATTTTGATCTTGATTTTTCTATTTTCCTTTTCCCATTTTTTCGATGTTGTTTCGATCGTGGTGCATATAAACAACACCCCCCTGCCCAGGCGAAGGACTTCCAACAACGGGCACACCACGGAATACGGCAGTGGTCCCCAAGTTGTGCCAAACTTGGACAATTTTTGCATTTTAGCATCACGGGGTGATTTGCCCTGACAGTCTCGTGTTCCTTAGCTCCCCTGTCTGATTATACACCTATAGAGAGGCCCTTGAATGGATAAAAAGAGGGGACGCGACCACATCCATCAACCCTAGGTGGTGTGATATTTGGGTGTCCCTCGGTCCGGGGCCGATGCATAGAGTCCAACAGTGATCCACCGGACGATTAGTTCCAGCTAGGATACCGAGCTGACCATGGTTTGACTGCAACACAGACATCGAATGGGCAATATACACTACCGACCGGTCTGTGTTAATAATGATCCCTATAGCGTTCCATTGGCCGACGTGTCCAAGCTCGATATCCATCCTAGTATGGTTTGACGGCTTCCCTGACAGTGAACGGCAACATCCTGGAGCGTAATGAACTAGAGGATTTACAGCCCTCCTGATCTTTGTGAACCTGTTCCCGGTGGTTCCCTGTGGACGAGCTACAGAGTGGCCTTTCGTTGGCATCGATCTCGACCAACGTCCGAGTGCAGTCGAAACCCAGCTCCGCAACATTGTGATTGCGGGGACAGTGGCTTTTTTCAACATGGATCGGTTGAACATCTTCCACGGACCTGGCTAGTCTGACACGATGCCTAAGACTCCCCGTACCTACGTTCAGAGTGGACTACTCAATGTAGGTTGTATTGCAGTTTCTACGAACTTATGCTAATATACCCCTTATGTCTGCTCCTGGATTCAGTTTTCGTATGAGGGGGACGTGTTGATCACTTGTGCTCTGTTGGTTTATTTTTTATTTATTTTTATTTTTATTTTATTTTTATTTCTATTTTTCATTTTTCATTTTTTACTTTTTATTCTTATTTTTATTTTTATTTTTGACCTCTCCTGGGTGCAGTACTCGCTCGTGTCTTCGTTTCCTCTCTATATACGATTTCTCTGTTAATTAAGATTAGATCGTCTCTATAAGCTCTATCTGCCCATGCGGCACCCTCTTGGTTTCGTGTCTCTCCAGTTCTGGGTCACTCTCTGGCTCCTTCGACTGTATATCTCCAGGTAGTACTCTGAATATATCTAGCTGCTCTCCTGATAGATATATAACAGCGTCTTGCAACAGAGATCTATACTAACACTTTGTAAGTGTTTTTACCTTGTGTCCATTTTTGGCAACATGTTGCTATGTACTTCCGCACTAGGCAACACGCAATTAGCAGTGTTATAGCATGCCTTGTATTTTAGGATGAATTATCACGAAGCTATATAATGATTAGATAGTGTGACACCTCTTTTGTTTCGCTCTGATTTATTTTTATTTTAATAGATGTGTCTAGTGTACATTTGTTTAGTTTATATGTATAATTTTTTATACTACCAGTTGTGATTGATGTCTTTCTTTTTTCGATTCATGCAATGTGTGTTTTACATTTAAGTTGGTATAGCCGTACACTCCCCCTTTTTTGACACGTCACTTCCTCTGCCACTGGTGTGTTTTTTGTAATTTGATTATGTTCCCGCCACACTGGTTATTTATTTCCGTGTCTGTTACATTTTTTGCACTTTGAGAAAGGCTGTTGTCTCAGCCGAAACGTCAGCACCGCAAAGACTGACGTTTCGGCTAGCACTCTAGCCTTTCTCAAAGTGCTACAACAAACAATTACAGGCCCTAATAAACCCTAAAGTGGTGGGAGGGGAGGTAGTGACATCATCAGTGGGGGATGTGTGGGGGATGTGCACACAATAGAGTGGAAAAAAACAAGGTAAAATAAACAATCAAAATACAGATAATATGTACAGGTTCACAATCCATATATATATACACAAGAGTCAATCCTGGAGATGAAAGGTTGTTTCAATTAATATCAACAGTTTAGCCATTTAGTCCATAAATCACAAAATGTATCAAAACACGGTTAATCCTATCGAGTGGTATTATTAAAGGGAAATGCAGCAATTAATATCAACAGTGTTGCCATTTAGTCCATAAATCACAAAATATATCAAGATGCGGTTAAACTTCTCGGACAATGTTGCCAAATGAAAATACAGCAGGTCCCAACATGCTTAACGTCCTTGGAAGTTCGTTAAAAGAAATAGTAGGCGCTATACAGTACCTATAGTAAGCGGTTCCTGGCTGAATGAAAACTGAGACGGGAGGTGGGAAGTAACATCACCGTTCTGTAGGGGTTCCATTGGAGTACGTCCATGATCAGTCTGGTCCTCACGTCAAACCGAATTCTGAGTCGCTAGAGAGTGCGGCCTTGTGTTTGGTGCTGATTGAACAGCTCTGATTGAGTATGATAGTGGTGCACCTTCGCATAACTTCCTGTAGGTGGCATGAGTTCCCCAGGTCCCGTTGCTATGGACTGAGACCTTAGTGACCTGTTGTTGCTACTGCTGCTTATTAGGAGATAAAGAAAGATTTTGGCATCAGTTTGACATCCTGGGTATCTGAGGGTTCTGAAGTAAGAGCAATGATATACAGAGTGACAGAAAAGATAGAGTCAGATGTAGAAGAGAGGGAACAAAGGGGCACAAGAGAGGGGCAAAATCCCAGTCACTCAGTAGAACCGTCTGCTTGGTGATAAAAATATACAGTTCATAGCGGACTGCTTGAATAATGGCGGATTTACAGTTGTGTAACCGCCCTAACGCCAGAGATAGGGAAAAGAGAAAGGCCCAGTACTATACGCACTATTGCTCCAGGCTGCAATAAGTAGCTACTTTTTGGTGCCGCAAAATCTGCGTTGGCCCAAGCAGTCGGAGGTACACACTGGAGTTGTAGGTGAGGTCTGCCACCTGGTTACCCAGGGGAGATGCGACACTCAGCCCATCCTATGTTGTGTGTTAAGATGAGGACCCTTAGAAATCAGATTCAGGTGGTTGCTGAATTACTTGGGAAAAAGACTGGTTATACATTGGTGATCATAGCCGGCCAATTTAGGCCTCCAGTGACTCAGGGAGGTACAGCAGGGGAAAGAAGAGAGTAAGAAAATCGAGAACACTCAGCCTCAGGGTCAGCCTGGAATTGTGATCAAAATGCAGCAACAAATAACTACGACAGGTCAATCAAAAGAAAGGGTTATAGGAGATAAGTTCATTCAATCCTCTGGGGCTCAGGGTGTCCAAACGGTGGATCCACTTCAGTTCCTTCTGTAGTAGGAGTCTCTCTTGGTCACCTCCGCGGGAAGGGATGGGGACGTGGTCAATGATCATGCATCTGAGTGATGCTAATGTATGTTTACATTCGACAAAGTGTTGCGCTACTGGTGTGTCACCGCTCCCTTTATTCAATGCCGCCCGGAGCGGTGACACACCAGTAGCGCAACACTTTGTCGAATGTAAACATACATTAGCATCACTCAGATGCATGATCATTGACCACGTCCCCATCCCTTCCCGCGGAGGTGACCAAGAGAGACTCCTACTACAGAAGGAACTGAAGTGGATCCACCGTTTGGACACCCTGAGCCCCAGAGGATTGAATGAACTTATCTCCTATAACCCTTTCTTTTGATTGACCTGTCGTAGTTATTTGTTGCTGCATTTTGATCACAATTCCAGGCTGACCCTGAGGCTGAGTGTTCTCGATTTTCTTACTCTCTTCTTTCCCCTGCTGTACCTCCCTGAGTCACTGGAGGCCTAAATTGGCCGGCTATGATCACCAATGTATAACCAGTCTTTTTCCCAAGTAATTCAGCAACCACCTGAATCTGATTTCTAAGGGTCCTCATCTTAACACACAACATAGGATGGGCTGAGTGTCGCATCTCCCCTGGGTAACCAGGTGGCAGACCTCACCTACAACTCCAGTGTGTACCTCCGACTGCTTGGGCCAACGCAGATTTTGCGGCACCAAAAAGTAGCTACTTATTGCAGCCTGGAGCAATAGTGCGTATAGTACTGGGCCTTTCTCTTTTCCCTATCTCTGGCGTTAGGGCGGTTACACAACTGTAAATCCGCCATTATTCAAGCAGTCCGCTATGAACTGTATATTTTTATCACCAAGCAGACGGTTCTACTGAGTGACTGGGATTTTGCCCCTCTCTTGTGCCCCTTTGTTCCCTCTCTTCTACATCTGACTCTATCTTTTCTGTCACTCTGTATATCATTGCTCTTACTTCAGAACCCTCAGATACCCAGGATGTCAAACTGATGCCAAAATCTTTCTTTATCTCCTAATAAGCAGCAGTAGCAACAACAGGTCACTAAGGTCTCAGTCCATAGCAACGGGACCTGGGGAACTCATGCCACCTACAGGAAGTTATGCGAAGGTGCACCACTATCATACTCAATCAGAGCTGTTCAATCAGCACCAAACACAAGGCCGCACTCTCTAGCGACTCAGAATTCGGTTTGACGTGAGGACCAGACTGATCATGGACGTACTCCAATGGAACCCCTACAGAACGGTGATGTTACTTCCCACCTCCCGTCTCAGTTTTCATTCAGCCAGGAACCGCTTACTATAGGTACTGTATAGCGCCTACTATTTCTTTTAACGAACTTCCAAGGACGTCCAGCATGTTGGGACCTGCTGTATTTTCATTTGGCAACATTGTCCGAGAAGTTTAACCGCATCTTGATATATTTTGTGATTTATGGACTAAATGGCAACACTGTTGATATTAATTGCTGCATTTCCCTTTAATAATACCACTCGATAGGATTAACCGTGTTTTGATACATTTTGTGATTTATGGACTAAATGGCTAAACTGTTGATATTAATTGAAACAACCTTTCATCTCCAGGATTGACTCTTGTGTATATATATATGGATTGTGAACCTGTACATATTATCTGTATTTTGATTGTTTATTTTACCTTGTTTTTTTCCACTCTATTGTGTGCACATCCCCCACACATCCCCCACTGATGATGTCACTACCTCCCCTCCCACCACTTTAGGGTTTATTAGGGCCTGTAATTGTTTGTTGTAGCACTTTGAGAAAGGCTAGAGTGCTAGCCGAAACGTCAGTCTTTGCTTTGAATAATAAACACCATTTTTTCTTCATAAGACCTGTGAGTGCGTACCTTCCTCGACGCTGTTGTTCTACTTTTTGGGCTTATCGCACCCAGGCAACATTTACCTACTTACGTGTTGTGCTGGCCTCCAATAGTTTCTATATATATATATATATATATATAAATGCAAAAAAAGATCCGCACTATGAAAATTTTAGAGAATTTATTGCAAGAGTCTAACGTTTCGGCCTCCTCCGAGGCCTTTTTCAAAGTAAAAAAAAAAAAAAAATTTTTAAAAAATAGTGGTGAACACAACTTTCCCTAGTTTGTTATAGTTATACAGGAGCAGTGACCAGCTCCATGTTGTCGCTCCCACCCTTCCCAGCTATAGTCAGGTGATCCCACTGGTGTCTAATAAAAGGGCAGCCAAGTATGGAGGTTTATTTTGAAAGCAGCTAGTAAGTTGCAGGTAAAACTTAGTCCCTTTGTAAAATGTATAATGAAGCAATAGAATTCTTAATGAATCAGATAAAATTGAGCATAGGACTGGCAAGATATGGGATGACTTTGACGTAGTTGGCCAGCTTAAATATATTGCAAAATATGGACAAACAATCCCTGTTTTGTTTAAAGGGTAAGGCATTTTTTAGTAGCAGTATGCACAAAATGTCGCTGTCTTAAATATATTGATAATGGGTTGAGTGCAGAGGACTTTTGTATTTGACTATATATATATATATATATATATATATATATATATATATATATATATATATATATATATATATATATATATACAAAAGTTTGGTTTGGTGCACTCAAAATCCGTTATGTCCGATGCCTGTGTGCTGGTTTGAAAGAACATATTACCAGCAATAAAAAAATACACACCAACCAGGACTTAGTCAAAAAAGTGAAAAGAACATATGCACGGATCACCCCCTCTTATTTTTCTCCCGGGGAGGCGCGTACGGTATCAAACTCCACGTGGCCAGGTTAATATTCAGCTGCATACCTTACGTCATTTCGCTACCAATCCAGAATACGGAGGTGTGTATTAGGCAGTCCTACCGTCAGCGTTGGTCCTTTCTACTTCCACTCATCGGCGCAATTGGTTAATTAACCCTCGATATTCGACCATTGAAGTAAAATCCTTCGACTTCGAATATCGAAGTCAAAGGATTTACCCATTTACTTTGATTGTTTGATCGAAGGAAAAATCGTTCGAACGAATGATTAAATCCTTCAGATCAAACGATTAGAAGGATTTTAATCCATCAATCAAACAATTTTCCTTCGATCAGAAATTGCTTAGAAAGCTTATGGGGAAGGTCCCCATAGGCTAACATTGGTGCTCGGTAGGATTTAGGTTGTGAAGTAGGTAGTCAAAGTTTTTTTTAAAGAGACGGTACTTTGAATTCTTCGAATGGTCGAATAGTCAAACGATTTTTAGTTCGAATCGTTCGATTCGAAGACGTAGTCAAAGGTCAAAGTAGCCAATTCAATGGTCGAAGTAGCCAAAAAAACCTTCGAAATTTGACGTTTTTCTCATTCTAATCCTTCACTCGAGCTCAGTAAATGTGCCCTAAAATGTTCATATAATCCAAAGTGTCCATATCATTACCATGCATAGTATCAAAATAAAGTACATACAGTAGTGGCAGAAATGTTCTAGTCATTATGTGGCAATCGCCGGTGGCTCTCTAGATTTTTAAACAAATGGAGACATAGGCAGCGGCTCGTTCAGCCCTTTTGGGGCTAGGTACTAGAGTTTGAAAATCCACATAGATTCTTTTCTGGTCAGAAGAAGGTTTATATTACCCCCCTCCTTGGGACTGGCACATGATCAGTAAGCATGTGTCTAAACTGTGGAAGCATATGTTTAAATTTTAACCAATGTTTTGCCACTGGCTGATCAGTAGGGATGTAGCGAACGTCGGAAAAAAAGTTCGCGAACATATTCGCGAACTTGCGTCAAAAATGCGAACGGTTCGCGAACGTCGCGAACCCCATAGACTTCAATGGGAAGGCGAATTTTAAAAGCTAGAAAAGACATTTCTGGCCAGAAAAATGATTTTAAAGTTGTTTAAAGGGTGCCACGACCTGGACAGTGGCATGCCAGAGGGGGATCAAGGGCAAAAATGTATCTGAAAAATACATTGTTGACACAGCGCTGCATTTTGTGCTGTAAAGGGCAGAAATCACACTACGTCACTCAGGTGATGTTTCTGGACACGGAATATGAAAAAGCTCACAGAGCTAGGTGGCAGTTGTTTGAAGAACACACTGGGCAAATAATGCCTGCAAGTGCACTACTATTGGTGCACTACTATGAAGAACAGCAAACAGCACTGGACACGTTAAAGAACAATAAGATAAGTAAAATAAAAAAATATATATATGTATATTAAAAAAACAAAATTACTCTGGTTGGTGCTGAACTACTAGGAGCAGCACAGTAGCACACCAGTCCCACTGCCCAACACAGCTAGACTAATAGCACTGGGCTCTTATAGTAGCAAAGTAAAAAAACAAAAAAGAAAATAAAAGCAGTCCTTACAAGGACTATTGGGTTATTACAGCAGTCAGCAGATGAGATCAGAAGAGATCAGTGCCCACAGCAGCTACATACAGAGCACTGCAGTAGAAGGTAGATTACTAGCCAGCAAAGCTACCTAACCTAAAATGTCCCTCAAATCCCTGCAGAGTTCTGTCCCTACAATACAGAGCAGTATCAAGTAGATTACTAGCCAGCAAAGTTATCAACTGTCCCTCAAATCACTAACAGCTCTCTCCCTACACTAGCTCTTCCAAGCACACACAGGCAGAATGAAAAAACGCTGCAGGGCTTCAGTTTATATATGGAAGGGGAGTGGTCCAGGGGGTGTGGGGGTGGTCCAGGAGGGAGAGCTTCCTTATTGGCTGCCATGTATCTGCTGGTCTGGGGGAGAAATGGCAAAAAAAAGCGCCAGCTAAGGCGAACCCAAATTGGCGAACGTCGCGCGACGTTCGCGAACATTCGGCGAACGCGAACAGTCGATGTTCGCGTGAACAAGTTCGCAGGCGAACAGTTCGCGACATCCCTACTGATCAGCTTTTTCAGTGGCTAGGGCCGCTCTTCCGCTCTTATGGTACATCTGTGGTTATTCATTCTCTCCCTGTACGTTGTGGAGGCTTTTCCCACATAATGCAAACCACAAGGACACCAAATCATGTAGACAACATGGTCCATTGTCCAAGTTAGTCTGTGCTTAATTGTAAATTTGTGTCCTGTCCTTGGGTGAGTGAACTGGGAGCCCTGTAGCATTCCGCCACATGAAAGACAGTTTGTACACTTGTAGCATCCATGTTTTTGATCTGGTAACACATCTTTAACAACTAGCATGTAACTCAGATTCTGTCCCCTTCTGTAAGCCAAAAGAGTCTTGCCTTGTCCAAGAAAGGCAGGAGGGGATAAGAGTTAATAATCTCCCATCTGTTGGTTAGTGATTTCTTTATGGTCATGCCGGAAAAACCCACATCTACTCTTTCAAAGTATTTAATTGTAATTTACTTAAGCCACGTAGTGCAGTTTGCCTTTAGGGAGCTTTATATATCACCAATAGCAACAAAGGAGCTTACCAAAGACATAATGGTACAGACTTTCTAATATCTCTAAATTTAGTTCATTACAGCATTAAACTATAAGTGGAAGAGGGTGACTATCGCATAATACATGAGGCTGCATGAGGGAGGACTCTGCCCAACCTTATATTTCTTTTGCAATGCATTTTTAATTTCACTTAGAATGATTTTATACATCAAGTTTAATGAAGTTTCCAAATGAAAGCTTGCAATTCTTGGCAAACTGCAGCAGCTTCTTTATTTCATCAGTTCAAGGGCCACTTTATTACTTACTGTATTTTCTGTATATATCTTAACATTTTAATTGTTGCCATTTGCATACTTAATGTATTATTTTATTTACCAGATACTCTATGGTTTTAAAGACTAGTAACATTCATCACTAACAACTGCAGCCGCAGTGACACATTCATACGTCTTTCTGCAGAGAATACTTTCAGTACTTAATTTCAAGGAATGCGGCATTACGTCAAAATGTTGCCTAATTATGCGGTTCATATATTGCATTCCTTTTTTATAGCTATAAAGTGCAAGAGGTCAGAAAAAAGCATTGTGCACTCAGATTAATATTGGTTTCTCTGTATCCACCCATCCAGTGTGAGGATGGCATCAGCAGAGCTTGCCTTGCATATGTAAATTGTTTATCTTGCAGAGATGCTGTATTACATCACAATTTAGGTCGGTAATGCCATGCATATATTGGATTGGTTGGGTACAAAATGCATTGTTTTGTTCAAATTAAGATTGGTTTCTTTAATACATCCTTCCATTGTGATGATGGCATCAGAGCAGCATGCCTGGAAGGCATTTGGTTGTCAGTTCAGTAAAAATGCCTATTGATTTTCAATTGGCCTCTACAGTGTTCATAAGTATGAGGGAGAAATTCAGATACATCTTGTGCTGCCCCTTCTCTTAATAATGGCCTTGAGCAGCCTTTCTGCCATGCCTTGTTTCCATCATGTAGCTAATATTAGTCACAAATCTTGATGTAGTTATCACAAACAAAAGCCAATTACGTATTTCAGTTCATGTAAGTAACTACATTCCTTTAATGATCGGACTCAGGAAGAAACAGGTAAGGGTAGTGAGGAAAAAACAAAGATGAGGCAAAAGGATATGAACATCAGTTTTAAACCATATATCAGATTCTATTCATTTATACTTAATGCACCAGTTACAGTAATCATAGTTACATAGTTAGTTACATAGTTAAATCAGATTGAGAAAAGACCAAAGTCCATCAAGTTTAACCCCTCCAAATGAAACCCAGCATCTGTACATACACACACTGACATTGACCCCTATTTAAACATAAATATATATACCCATATCTATATTAACTGTAGTTTTTAGTATCACAATAGCCTGGATATTATGTTTGTCCAAGAAAACATCCAGGCCACACTAAGGGGCACATTTACTTAGCTCGAGTGAAGGAATAAAAGAAAAAATACTTAGAATTTCAAACGTTTTTTTGGGCTACTTCGACCATTGAATAGGCTACTTCGACCTTCGACTACGACTTCGAATCGAACGATTCGAACTAAAAAACTTTTGACTATTGACCATTCGATAGTCGAAGTACTGTCTCTTAAAAAAAAACTTCGACCCCCGCCAAGTAAAACCTACCGAACCTCAATGTTAGTCTATGAGGAAGGTCCCCATAGACTTTCGAAGCTTTTTTTGATCGAAGGAATTTCGTTTGATCGATGGATTAAAATACTTTGAATCATTCGAACAAATTGCGGTAAATTTAACTTCAACAGTCGAATATTGAGGAGAATTAACCCTCGATATTCAACCCTAAGGAAATGTGCCCCTTCAAAGCATTAACAGAATCAGCCATCACAACATCATCTGGCAGTGCATTCCACAAACGCACTGTCCTCGCTATGAAGAGCCACGTATGCTGCTTCAAATAAAAGTTCTTTGACCAGGGCTTTGTCAAATCATGTGATTGTCAAGACACCCCCTTACTGAACCATCACCACTTACCTATCCCTGTACTCCCCAAGGCTCCCTCTAGTCTAAAGGGGTGACCTCTGGTTTGGTGAGCCACTTTATGGTAAAAAGGTAACCTGCTATTTGTCTATAATGTCCTTGTAAAGTGTAATCATGTTTTCTCTCAAGTGCCTTTTCTCCAGAGAAAACAATCCCAATCTTGACAGTCTACCTTTATAATTTATCATTTATATTCCTCTTCAGAAATTGAGTCCACAACTTCACTGCATACTCCAGGTGAGACCTTAACCTATAAAGTTATGTTTATGTTAAAATTATGTTTTCATCCCTTGAGTTAATGCCCTTTTTTATGCAAGACAGAACTTTATTTGCTTTAGTAGCCACAGAATGACACTGCCCAGAATTCTACAAAAAACCCTAGATCCTTCTCAGTTAAGGAAACGCCCAACACACTGCTATTTAGTATATAGCTTGCATTTATATTATTTTTGCCAAAGTGCATAATCTTGCATTTATCAACATTGAACCTTATTTTCCAGTTTTCTGCCAAGTTTTCCAGTTTAGTCAAATCACTCTGCAAAGTGGCAGCATCCTGCATGGAACCTATAGTTCTGCACTATTTAGTATCATCAGCAAAAAATAGAAACAGTACCTTCAATACCCACCTCCAGATCATTAATAAACAAGTTGAAAAGCAAAGGACCTAGTACAGAGCCCAACAATACTCCACTAATAACACTGGTCCAGTTAGAACATGTTCCATTTATCACCACCCCTTGTTATCCATGTAATGCCCAATGCTTTGGTCTAACAAGGTTTTGCTCTCCGTGTCATTTACAGTTGTGGCAAGCATCGGTGCATATTCTTTCTTTTACAAAACAGAAGCTAAATCTGGAAATATTCTGTTATGTCTGTTGCCCACCTGAAGGACATGTCACAATTAAACTCACATTTTTAAAAAGGACAAATGTCTCATTGTGTATGAAAAAATATGACTTTGCCAACTTCTCGATGCTTAAGTTTTTTACTTGAGCTTTTCTTGCTTTTTATACTATTATACAATAAATATAGTTTAGAGTAATTATTTAAATACATTATTTTTAGTGCTTTGATTCTGGGAAAGGAAAAAAAATATGAAAATTAATAAATTGGGCCCATTTGAGATCACGTGTGCTTTTCGGCACAAGTTATCTTTAAAGAAAACCTGCTTGAGTTTACTAATTACATCAGATTTTGTGCTGAAACAAGTTTGTCAATCTTTGTAAGTTTGCCAGGACTGGCTTTTATAAGAAAGAAAACGATTTGCTTTATTTATATTTATTTACGAAAATGTACTTTGTTTATATATTAGAGCACTGGATCTTAAATTCAGAACAGATTCCCAGTTTATTCTAAAAAAAATCTATGCTTAACTTATATTTTAAAAATGTACTTTGTTTATATATTAGAGCATTGGATCTTAAATTCAGAATGTATTCACAATTTATTCTACTAATTCCATTTATTTGGCTATATTTAAGGTTGCCACCCGGATGGTGTTTCACCAGCCTAGGCCAAGCCAGCAAAATACTAGCAAGGGCTGGGGCCAGTAATAAACATACTAACCGGCAATTTACTTGCCAGTAAATTTCTTCTGTCCCTGGCCCACCTCCAATTTGCCCTAATGCACCTCCTACCTGCATTCTCAACTCCCCCTCTAGCCCTACTCACCTCCGTCTCATGAACCTGCACCCTGACTCTCATGGTTTATTCAAGACCCTTTCACCAGATATGAGGCATCCACTGGATTTGGAAGAAAGGAGATTTTATTTTAAATAAGGTGCTTCTGAGGAAAATTTGAGAGGCTTCAGATGGGTTAGATGGGTTAAACCAAAAGGTTTATTCAACATCAAGAATTTGTCTTTAACCCACTATGATCACCCTGCACAATTTAAAAGGACTAAGTCATAACCTTACATTTATCAACACTTGCCAAAACCTGAAAAATGCAAGGTCTTTTTTCTTACAATAAAATCAGAGTTTTTTGTGAAAAAAAACCCTCAAATTTTTTGAGATTTATCATACCACGAGGATGGAAAAAGTCTGAATCTGAAAAATCCGGTATCTCAGACCTACCAAGGTTATGTATAAGTCAGTGGGCGTGGTCAATATCCTATTTGGAAGTTTCTGTGGTCTTTTCAGGTAAAAATCTGAAAATTTTTAGCTTTTCTGGAAAAATTTAATTCAATTTGTTTGTGTTTGTCGTAAATCCAATTTAACCATTTTTTTTATCAATAAATAAGGTCCAATCGTGGATTCTAGTTTAGTCAAACTTCTTTTATTTTAGTATCATGCTACTTATACCCCCTGGTCATCAGGATGCAAGGGTGACACATCATAGATGGATTCAAATATCCAGCATAGTTTTGCGCCATGGAAAATGTAGCTATATCACTTACCTCTATAACCAAGGAGGAAATACAAGAATAAATGTCTTTCTAACTATTAACTTATTCTGCATGATTTGCAAAAGCAGAAACAAAAAAGGTTAATTGGGATCCATACTTGAAAAATTAAACGGCTTTTCGCTCAAGTACAATATCCTATAATAGGAAAAATTTCTAATTTTTAAGCTCTTTAAAGTTGCACTTTAATTAAACAATTGTAGTGTTTTATGCAACATGTTCACTTGATCAAAGGGACCTCGAAGAAATATATTCCTTTGCCTGCTAATGTAAAATGCCATTTTCCTATTTACATTTAACACTTCTGAAACCATGCTTCCTGGGTAGAACAGAAAATAAAATGGCATTTTTAATAATCTTAAAGTAATAAAACTTTAGAAACAAAGCCACAACCATTAAAGTCTGTGTTTATTAGAGAAATTAATTGGAAAATGCATACCTTGTAAACACAAGAAATCCAGAAATTTAAAAATAAAAGTAGATTCACAGTCAATGCAATTTGTAGTTTTACGGTGGAATATAAAGATTACATGAATTATTGGCCAGTTCACACTATTAGATTTCTTTACTTGAAGGAGTAATTTGATGTAATTCTACACCAGCATCAGAGGCTGACAAGTATCATAAAAAATACATGGCAGGTTTGATACAGTAGCATTAAAACACAAAGTACTGCAAGACCTGCAAAGCATACCTAATGACTGTCATATTAGTATTGAACTCATTCTATATGGTATTTTAGGAAGGAAGAATTATGCTGTACAGCAAAGGAATGCAATTATTCTAAAATTACTTGCTAGGCAATAATGTTATACAGGAACAAATATCTCTTCCAAGAATAAGCATAAAAATATATTGAATCTTGAAGACTGGGAAGTTTAAGCTTATTTTTAAAGCTACCTAATGCAAATATAGCAGATTTATTAATACTCATTATTTCCTTATTGATGTCTAGCTCATAGAAAGAGCTGAACACATGTTAAAAATACCTTTGTCACCTCTGTGTCTCTCCTCAGCTCATATGTCAGCTTTATATTTGGACAGAACCCAGACACCAATACATTGCCGAGGCTGAGTGTTCATAACAGGATTTATATTTAAATTTGTTTTACCTGGCAGAAAAACTGTGACAAGGACAAATTAACATCTACAAAATTTCCTTATAGCCACATAACACAATTCATTTATTAAGGGGATGTAGCTTGAAATTCCACCACAATGCCACTTAATCAAAGGGGGTGACCTTATATGTTCATGAAATAGAGCCAATATTGGCACCCATACTGTACCTTGGGGTCTGTAAAAGATTTAAAAAAAGCTTTGCTGTTCAACAATGGCAAAAGATAAAATATCACGAATTCCCATAGGGAGGAAGCACACCAAACATATGATTTTGCCTTTTAGGACATTTATTCAGCAGTGTTGGCACAAAAGATAAAATATCACCAGAACAAACTACTTATGGATGATTTTTGGGGTTTGCATCTGTAAGATTGTAGTGAGGGCCTATTGGATCCCCTACTAAACACAGTAACATCATCATAAAGTGATACTGGCATCAAGTTACATTCCATCTGAAGTGATACTGACATTAACATAAATAGGATTAAAAATGAGTAAAAATCACTTGCTTACTATACTATACTATAATTGACTTGCTTGCTTTTGCCCCAAGTCACCATCGCCCACCTCAGCTGCCAAAAGTACATCAGGATTTCAATGCGGAAGTATTGTTTATATTTGAATTTCAGCTTGTGTAAAGACCAAAGGCACCTCCAGCCCAGAATAAACAAAGGATCCTTAGCTCTCTTCTTTGGCTTTTTCTGCAGGTTGTGTTTCAGGTAATTCTGAATTGAGGTGGCCTGGGGGGGCTGTTCTAGCAAAACAAGGTGGTTGCTATTCATCCCTATTAATTTTGTTAGAAATATGCCAGCAGCACATAAAGCTGGCCAAACAATGGTCAGGTCAAGCAGTTCCTTGACCAAATTTGTCACCCACTCACTGGACCAAATCAGACCTATCTGATTGCTGGCTCATGCCAATGGAGTTCTCGCTCCATACTCAGATATCGGCAGACAGACCTTCTCTTGGGTCAATAAGCTGCTGACCAATAAAGCATGTGACCAGCCAGCTAACACACAACTAGAAACAGAAACTAGAAACAAAAGAAACTATAACAGGAGGTTGTAGAATATTCGTGTAACCCCATCTTGGCCACCCACCTGGCCATAGGTCCTGAATTACTTTGCTAAGATAAAGGGTACTGGGAATTTACCTCTCATGGCAGTGCCTCCACCTAATGGGATCTGGGAATATACCTGCGGGTGGCTCCATTAGGAAACAATATTATAACATACATTTTGCAGTCAACATATAAACTTTATATAAGAGTAAAGAGCAAAGTAAATAAGCAAGTTACATATAACTGACCCACTACCCTGGGGAACCTGTTGCAATCAAATCCTGGCACCTCCTTGCCAGGCAAAGTCCCACACTCCACTCCTGGTGGACAAAGAGAGTCTCAGCCACTTTTCCCCAAAGAGCTCTTAAATTTTCCCCATGTGGCGCTACCTGCCCAAGTACCTCTCCAGATGGACAGAGGTAGTTGCTCCCATGTAGCAGACACATGAACACCACCTGTATCTTTAACAGGGCTCACATGCTGATGCTTTCACTACTCTCCCTCAGGCACAACTCACCCAGGGACTCACCCAGGGACTCACCCAGGGACTCACCCGGGGACTCACACCGATGCGCAGGCTCACACAGAGCTGGTACAGGCATGCACAGCGATGAAATCCTTTAGCCAAGTACTTGAAGCTTACTTTAAATCTTCAGGATATAGCCATGCCCAGATTTGTGGAGAGGCCACAAAGGCCTAGGGAAGCACAATTTGAGGTCACACCATCTGCCACTGCACCAAGGACTCAGTGCAGATAGGGACAGGGGAAGTGCCTGCGCATGCGCCCGAGGGCGCACTTCCGCATGGGGGGGGATTGTGCATGCATATGTGTGCGCTTCTGCATGGGGGAAGAGGGGGAGAGCAGAAGGACTGTGTGCTGGAAACAGTAATCCAGCCCTGGTCACTGCTCCCAACACTATCCGCAGTGTGAGCATAACAAACCCCCTTTACTCTTCATGACACAGCTCCCAGCTCTCTTTATAATGCAAGCACAGAAAAAGCACTTTTGCATTTGAGCTTAAGACCTTCCTGGTCAAGCTATCAGGCTTGGGGCTCCCCTACCCCAAGCCCTTTCCAGAGGCTCCTCACATTTTTGCAGAAGTTCTGTCCACTCTCAATGAAAATGAAACTAGCAATGACTGTGTGCACATGGCAACTAAGCTGTTTGAAGCATTTGTGCACCAGTGAAACCTTCTGGCCACCTCCGGTATCTGCCAGAACACACTGCACAAGGACAAGGGCTCACTCCCCCTCCCTTCAATATAAGTCCAACCCAGGCAGGGAATTTCCCACCATGTGGTACTTTTAGGACCATAGGAGAATTAACCCTGTGGGTTCCTACATTCTATTCTGACTAATATTAAGATGGAAGTCTTAGTTAATCTGGATATTGTTAAACTGAATCTCAACTGAAGCAAAGCATTGCTGACAATCTTTTGTTTATGTAACCTGCCTTGTTGCACCAGCTTACACAGCTACTGGATCCCTTCATTCATCATTAGGGATGTAGCGAACTGCCGTGTATGTGTTCGCGAACGCCGTTCGCGAACACCGGCAAAAAATGCGCAAAATCGTTTGATTCGAACGATCGAACGATCGAAGGATTTTAATCGATCGAATGATTTCATTCGATCGAATGGCTTCGATCGTTCGATTCGAACGAAAATCCTTCGATTTTAGCGGTCGAAGGAATCGAATGGTCAAATGGTCGAACGATTTTTGTTCGAATCGAACGCGAACTCGTATTGGCGAACGTCGCGCGACGTTCGCGAACATTTGGCGGACGCGAACAGTCGAAGTTCGCGCGAACTAGTTCGCCGGCGAACAGTTCGCTACATCCCTATTCATCATACAGAGAAACAGCTGCTGACGGAAGGAATTGAGGCATAAGCAGACGCGTTCTGGGTTTTTCAGGTGAAACATAACAAAAACAGTGATCATAAAGTGGATAAAAAATTTGTAACAAAATATACAAAAATTGATATGCAGTAGCATACCTGTAAAACAGCAGGGAAACAAAACACACTGCTCTGCCATGTACACAGCAAGGCCACCAACCCACTTACATTACAACAGGCAGTTATTCCTATGTACCCACAGAAAACATATTACAGGATAGGGTAAAATACATTAAACATCACTAAATAACTAACAATCTCCTTGTCACGTTTGGTATCCCAAAACTCAGAACAGATTCCAAGGTTCTGGTCACGCTTCTTCCTGCCTTTTGTATTCGGAAGGAGGCCTCCACTACAAGGATGCCTCCAGTTCTTAAAGTGAGAAAACTAAAGTGAGAGTTCTGGGCAAACAAGGGAACCGTAAAGTCTGACAGGGACAGGTTAAAAGCAAAATGTAGTTGTAGAACAGGCTGAGGTTAATAACCAAACATTCAGTGCAGTACAGATCCAGAAGAATGGTTAGTAACAGGCAAAGGTCAGTTCACGCAGCGATACAGTGGTAGTCAAGGACAGACAAAGGTCAAGGAAGAGAGAATCCAGACTAGAAGCGCACCCAGTAACTATCTACAACAGACCTACGATGGGCAGTGAGCAAAAGGATGCGTCTCCTTTAAATATTAAAATTTCGTGCCAAAAAGAAAAAGGAGGAACACAAATCTGACATAGCCACAAATAAAAATGAAAAAGGTCACAATGCTTCACAACTAAGATTTCAAGTATTGCAGCACGTCCCTAGACCAGGGCGAGGAGGGAATAGGGAAAGAATTTTATTGCAACATGAAGCAAGATGAACATATAGACTTAACACAGTAACACCAAATGGGCTGAATGAATGCTGGATACAAAGGCAGGACTTTTATTTGTACCGACAAACAGATAGCATTGCAAGACTGGAGATGATACACGCATGTTACGTCTGACTTCAGACACTATGGACACTTGGGAGAGGAGGGGATTACTGGGTATTTTAGCGCCATTATGCTCAAGGGGCACTTGGGTACGCTATCATTGACAAAGGGGCAGCAAGCTCCTGAAACGTTTGATTTTTGTACTCTGCACATTAAGGGGCAGATTTATCAAAGGTCGAGGTGAATTTTCGAATGAAAAAAATTCTAATTTGGAGCTATTTTTTGTGTACTTCAACTAGGGAATAATCCAAATTCGATTCGAATTTGAAAAATGTGAATATCGAAATTTATCATGTACTGTCTCTTTAAAGATTCGACTTCAATCATTTGCCATCTAAAACCTGCCGAATTGCTGTTTTAGCCTATGGGGGACCTGTTTGGAATCAATTGGTGGACTTTGAAAAAGTTTTTTTCTGGAAAAATTTTGAATCGAATTTGATCGAATGCGCTATTCCTTTGATTCATAAGATTTGAATTCGGCTGAATACGGAACCTATTCGATCAAAAGCAGACCTATTCAACCAAAAAAAACGTTAGACTTAATTTTTGTCGTCCTTTTTGAATTCGAATTTCAAGTTTTTTTTCAATTCGAAATTTGACGCTTGATAAATATGCCCCTAAAACTTTTTGGAAGTACTTTGGTACACCAAAGCAAATGTTGAAGCGTGTCTTCTCTTTTCTTCTCGCTGGTCTTGGATAATGTTCGTGCTGAGTCACATGATTGGGAGCAGACAGCGCTAACAGGAAACTTCCTAAGTATTCTCTAAAAACCGTGAGTGTATTGAATGCCACTAATTGTCCCAACTAGGAGGAAGGCTGCAAGCAGCCTCACAGGCGAGGGGATGCCCGCCGCCTCCCAGGTATTATTACACTCCTTGCAATTTGATGAGAAGAGCATAAACAGCTAACAGGGTTCTGCATAAACGTTGCAGATTCTTTATACAGCCCCCACCTTTGGATGCTAATCTGCAGTATAATTGCTGCACAACATACAATTACTATAGAAGTGGATACACAACTTATTTCAGAGGAGAAATAAAACTTTAAAACAGCCTATGACACAACCTCTCCCAAAGAAGAGCAACAGGAAAGGACTAGAGCATTTGCCAGTATCCACAAGGGACGGACCACTATAGAGATATAGTAAAGTAAATATTCTCCACTTATTTAGTCTGCGATATTAAACCAGGAAATCACTTACAACCTGGTTTAGTCCTAATAAAAAATAACATACAAGTTTACATTACAATTTCTCCTACTATTTAATTCATATATCCTACCTTTGCTTACATTTCAAAGAGATCAGACACTGGCCATCCAATCTGCAATATACATTTACAATTCTAACTGCAATGGACTAATTAAATAGCTATTATAGTCACTCTACAAGGGCAATTGACATGTTAATTGATTATACTGCATATGTCCTTTAGGTCCTGTAGGTCATTTTACTATTCTATTTCTCAGCACTTAAGTCTGATTGTATATGTGTAATAATCCATATGGTCTGGTCATTCAGCCTAGAGACTGTAAAATTCAGTTAGGTCCAAACAGATACAATTATTCTCACTACTAAATTTTAAAGTATTAGGTGCAATGAGAATGTGACCGCAAAATTCATACAAACAAATACAAGAGATCACATTAAGACAGTATGGGGAAATGAAATTCGTCAAAGTCATCTCTGGCCTGTCCAGTCCTACCCTCAATTTCATCTGATTTATTAAAAATTCTACTATTTCATTATTCGTTTTTCAGAGGGACTAGGTTTTACCTGCAACTTGCTTGCTGTCAAGGTTAAAACTTACAAATGGTTTTATTGGCCACCACCGGGGGACTTATATTCCATGAAGGTCCAAAGGGCATTAATGGGGGGATGCTGGTTTTTGGGCCTCCCTTCAGTTGTGGAAGCGAATCCTCTTACTTAATGGGGTTTGAAATGCCCATGGGTTTTCCAAGGGTTTTCCTCTGTCTTGCAAGGGCACACACACAAATCCACAAACCCCTCTTCTTAACTTATGCATTGTCTTTCCACACTCCTCCCTTCAGACAGACATACAGTGTATTATATTCAGCCAACAGAGGATTAACACTCCAATCATCTTTCTGCATTATTTTTTATTCTGAGCAATAGATACAATGAACTAAATTAATTTCTCGAATTTTTTCGAAAGCAGAAATTCCTTGAAAATTCACAGAAGAACAACACAAATAAACTACAAATAATACTAGCCAATTAATCATAGGTGCATGATAGCACAGGACAAAGTTAATAAAATACACAAGAAGGCCTTCTTTCTATATGCAAAGTTTCAAGAATATAGTGTTTTAGAATTACACAAGAAAATAATAAAGAAAACAAATTGTAATAGAACTGTAGAATGGCATTTCCTAGATATAGGTCTAGAAAATGCCATTTGGATAATGTATCCTGTGCCACTGCCTTCACAAAATCTGAATTATAAGATTGTTGGAGGATTTTGGTTATTTACCCACTGTAGACTTGCAATTAGTGATGGGCGAATTTATTCGCCAGGCACGAATTTGCGCGATTCGCCGCCAGCGAATAAATTTGCAAAACTCCCGCGAAAATTCGTGTCAAAAATTCGCCGGCGTCAAAATTTTTTTTTCAGAAAAATGGATGCCGGCGTCAAAAACGGGCGCCGGCGTCAAAAACGGGCACCGGCGTCAAAAACGGGCGCCGATTCGTGAACTTTTCGCCGTTTCGCGAAATTCGCAAATTTTTCGGTTAAGCGAAACGGCGCAAATTCGCCCATCACTACTTGCAATTACAATTCTGCAGAAAGGATACCTATAGTATGACAATGACATTTATAGACTTATTGGTAATTATGAGAATATATACAGAAGTGCAGTTTCTAGTATAATTTGAATTAATAAAGTTAACTGTGGTGTCATGACTCAGAGAAAGCGCAAGTAACAGCAAGCCAAGGGGTTAATTTTGCTTCCTTTCCTCCCCAATACGTATGCCTTGGTATTTGCTGAATATGCAGTAATACATTGTGATATAAATAAAGTCACATTTGATGGGTAATACCAAAATTTCTAGTTCAGTTACTGACCTGTTTATTGCCTCAGGTTATGTTTTTTTCCTTGAAAATAAACAGCATAAAAAGAGCCATTTCAAATATGGGGCTTTATGAAATAATGTCTGACGCAATTTGAATTTTCCAAAGACATAATGATCAATCCTTATATTTTATAGAGAGACATTTTCACAATGAGTTGCTTATTAAATTTTGAAATGTGTGGCTCAGCTTTTTCTTCCAAACAGCAAAGAAAATTGCTTACCGTAAGCAATAATGGTTGTCCATTGTTTGCTTATTTTTATTTATCACATTGCTCTCTTTAAAGGTCCCCTATATCCTTAAAGGAGAAGGAAAGGCATAATAACTGGAGGTTCGAAAATGTTAGTCTTAGACTATAATCAGGTATGTACTCACTGATAAATTGCACCAACCTATGGTACTGCAATAGGAGTGCCGATCCACCATATTTATTCTCTTTCCCCCACCCTCTTTACGGCCCGGTCTGGATGTACATGCACAAGCTTTTCACTCTCCTGCACATGTGCACCAGCCTGGGGCCACAGTAAAATATCCTAGAAGTGAAATAAGATTGTAGTGAAGTTCGCTTAAAGGAATACCTTGACCTGGTACAGGAGCACTAGCCCTGGGTCTCAGGTGAGCAAATATAATCACTGGTGGTTGCTCAACATTTAGCACCATTTAGTTATTATACCTTTCCTTCTCCTTTATATTTTTCCTAAGATTTGTGCTTAGTATAGGGAAATACTTATGGCAACAGATTTATTGTATGTCATGTTTACTGCATGGGCTATGAATAGTCTGTTGTGCCAGCTATGAAAAGCAGACACTTTTTAGAGGTCATAAGACTAAGGCCACAAGACAATGGAATATTTCAAATAGACAAATTCATAATTTATCTTTACAAGAGGAAATTTTGAATTTCTGTTTAATCACCAAAATAATCTCAAGTAAACTAAATAGTTTTCTTCTCTGAAAAACTGTATTCTTTAACTTGCAAAATCAAAAACGTAGTCACTAAGAAAATGACACTAACCTATTCATTTTTAAAAATGCAACTTCTTTTAAGTCTTTTTATATAAAATAATTGAACATTAAAAATACACTTTTCGTTCACTTCTGTAGAAACTCACCAGGTTTTATTTGATAAATTATTTCCATTGGGGGGAGTTTTAAAATCTTTTAATTGTCTAGGAAACCTTGAATTAAAAATATTCTTTGAACAAATTGCAGCAACTATTCCTATTGGAATTCTAATAAAAGTTTCAATTAATAGTTATTTCACCTTGTAGGAGTTGTATGTTTTCCAAATGAAATTATATGTGAGCTTCCATAATGTTGTTGCTACCAACAAATATTGCTGGACTTAAGTTCCCACCAACGAATACAACCATATTATGAAGGGCTAAAATCACGAAACTAAACTCACAAACTCTAAAACCATAATTGTCTTTGAATTTATGAAAAGATCCTAATATAAATAGCGCAAACAAAAAAAGGGCTGAACAATGCGCTAAAAAGTAGTAAAACCTCTAAAATTCAGATTGGTTTAAAAAGGGTCCAATAGGATCAGCACATTTCACATTGACTTCTACAGCACCTTAATAACTTTTATTTGGCAAAGTTTGGCATTAAAGGCTTTTGTCTTCTGAACTCCTGCCTGCATTTGACTACGTTTGTTCCTGAACCCTTGTCTGTTATCGTGAACTTGGACTTTAGCCTGAAACTTCCTCCTTGGTCCAGACTTCCCCCGCTAGTAGCCGATAGGGCCCCTGACATTCAGTTTATTTTCTCTTTCAGCTGGCTCACTGTTGTTCATTGCAGTACATTGTTGTTTTAGCTGCATTTAACTTAGTTTATTAGATTCTATTCTTCAACATGTACTTGACAGACTCATAGGCAGTCTGTCCATCTCCAAGAACCCCTGCAACACAGAAGAGACAGTTCCGAAAGCAATATTGGACTGCGACCAGGTTCTTTGGATTTGCATTCATTAATGTTACACATTGACTTGTTTGTTGACTAACAAACTGTAAGGGAACCTTACACTGGTGGTCTAGTGGGCAGCGTGGTCAACCACCGCTCCTTCAGCGTGGACGCCCGCTTCGCTGCTCCTTTCCCTTGCTCTGCCAGTTCCTCTATGGCACACACACTGGCGCGCTTCCTGGTTTATGCACCGCCGTGATGACGTCATGTGCAGGGGCGTGAAATTCAAACAGTATAACAGGGGAATGTGTTCTGCTAACTGCCCATTGTTAGGTTCACTTAGCTTCTTCCTGGGTGTTAGATTCTTTGTGAATCCTATTGCTCATTAGTGTATTGACCTCGCCTGCCTGATAACTACCCTGACCTCTCTAATCCTGATCCTGCTTGTCTGTGACTATTCTGACCTCTCCAATCCTGATCCTTTGCCTGTCCACTTACTATTCTAAATTCTCCAATCTTGATTCCGACCTGTCTGACGATTCTCTGCTTGTGCTGGCCCGGCCTTCCTGTTCCTGGTGGTGTTCTTTCTTTCAGTATCCTGGTGAGATGATTGTACCCCTTTGCTCATCCAGAACCGTTAGCTTAGCTCCTCTCTCTATTAAGACATGGCGACATCTGATTAGCTGAGGGCTCCTCCCGAGGTGAAAGGCGGTGGTTAAAGGCAGAAGTGAGGGCCGAGACCAGGGAGCTTAGCTTGGGTTCTGGATATAGAGTGCTGAACATGACACAAACTTTTGCCTTCTCTGTTGATTTGTGTGAAATGTGAATTGATTCCAAAAGTGAGCTGGGAAGGTAACATAATTTAAATCTAACCTTTGCCTGAGGCTGCCACTTAATTTGAGAGAGACAAAATATGCTTCAAATCTGCACAGGAAAGGGTGACACAGAAGGTGATACTGCATCTGCTGCTGAAATAAAATGTAATATAATTATATTTGATAATGATTCTATTTTTTTAAGTATAATGCGTGGGCTGTACTGATTTAACTGACAAGACAGCACAAAGCACAAAGTGCAACTGAGGAGTATATCTCACAGTGGGGCAAATTCACTAAGCGCCGAAGCGCCGAACGCTAGCGTTACTTCGCTAGCGTTTGGCATTTTCGTTACTGTGCAAATTCACTAACGAACGCTGGCGTAGATTCTCTAGTGTTACTTCGCACCCTTACGCCTGGCGAAGTTTCGCTACGGACGTAACTACACAAATTCACTAATGCGCGCAGTGTTCTGAACGCTACCTTTTACGCTAGACTTCCTTCACCACCTCAGACCAGGTGAAGCGCAATAGAGTAGATAGGGATTGCTTCAAAAAAAGTCAAAATTTTTTCTAAGTCCCAAAAAACGCTGGCGTGTTATGGGTGATAGGCTGAAAAAGATCAAAAATTTTTTTGGGGCTCCCCTCCTTCCCCCCTACATTTCCTGACTCATGGCAACTTACCTATACAGTGGGCACATGTGTAGGGCAAAATAAAAATTTTATTTGATGTTTTGAAGGTTTTCTAGGCATTTGTAGTGCTGATACGTATTCCTCCATTGAAATTTGAATTTGGCGCGGTATGCAAATTAGCCTTCGCTAGCGTAACTTCGCTTCACTTAGCGAATCAACGCTAGTGCAACTTCGCAACCTTACACTACCCCTGAGCGCAACTTCGGATTTTAGTGAATTTGCGAAGCGCTGGCGAAACTACGCCTGGCGAAGTGTGGCGAAGTGCAGCAAAGTTACGCCTGGCGCAACTACGAATCTTAGTGAATTTGCCCCAAAATATCTCAGTTGGGGACAGATGAGGATCAGGGACTTTTCTACTGCCTTTAGAGTAAATTAACATATAGTGTAAGGGATGTGTAAAATAGCCACCCCTAGTATTATGTGCAGGCAGTCCCTCCATGTTATAGACACCTAACTGGGTCCTAAAATACAGTTGTGAGGGGTACTGTTTGTTCTTCCTGCTCTAAGCTATGCCCCTTGTTGTTTCTCACAGTGACCAGCAGATGGCACTGTGCTAGAGTATAAAAGCCACTGAGGCCATGCTTTCAGTGTCCATCTTGTGCTGGCTCTAGCCTGTGCAGGAGGCAGAGCTTGAGTGGAACCTAGACAGGTCAGGTCTAGTGAGAATAGGCTACTCACCCTTATAAATCACTCTAGGAGTGACAGTCAGTCAGATTATTTAGCTGAGCATCTTGAGGCTCCTACGAGGATTGTAGTGGGATTAGGATCCCAGGGTACTCATTGCCCAGAAGTAGGGACTAAGTATACAGACCTAGGGTAGATAGATTCCCCTCAGGTTCCACATAGGGAAAAGGCTGAAAACTGGGTGTACCTCCTCAAAGCTGCATGTATTGTTCCTATCTCTGAGGAGAATCATACTGACCAAAGGTGTTGTGAGTACTGCCTATTCAATGTACTGTATGATCCTGCAAATGTTCTATTTATGTACACTCCACTGAGGATTGTATATTGTGCTCAATAAATCTGTTCTATGGTTAAGTTATAAGAACCACTGGCGCCCAATTCTTTGCACCCTGAATACAGTTACAGTTGCACTACACCCTGCTTCCACATCGCTGCGAAGGCTCACTCCCTAAGGTTTTAAGGTCTCATCCAGAGCATATGTAGTGGGAGTGAAGTTTATAGTAGAGTAAGGTGCACTCAATTTACTATAGTGCTACATAAGTATATACGATTCTCTCCACATTTTTTCCTACACTTTGAAATATCTGTGTCTAGTTAGTTTGCATGACTACAGTTTTACTAATGTGATAGGTATGTATGATGGTGTTTTCTGATTGGTTAGTATAAAAGCTTTTTAATTGTGAACTCGGATTGGTTGTTGTAAGTGTCTTGTGATTGGTCACAAGCCCTATAAAAGACTTTGACAGGGGTGTGCCCATTATGAGTAAGTGCCCCAACAGGCACAAAATGTGACTTATACAGGACCTCGAGAGCTTTCAGATGGCGGATTTTCAGAGTCGGACTTTTAATACCATCAGGCCGTAATAAATTCCGAAAAATTAGTCTTTTTTTTTAGTCTGAAAACTGCTAATTATTTGAATTTCGGATATTCGGAGCAGTGTCGGATTGGCCCACCGGGATTCCAGGAAAACTCCCAGTGGGCTCAGTTGTCAGTGGGCCCTCATGCTGCTAAACTTTTGGCCTATTTCATGGCCATTCCCTATTCTATGAGAAAAAAGAGGCGAAATAGATGGAATAATAGATTATAGTATGTAAACAAAACAAACAAGGAGAATAGGGATTGATTGAGGAGATGAAGAATATAAGTACTGAGAGTGGGCCCCTGGTCTAAGGTTTTTGGTGGGCCCCTGGTGTCCCTGTCCGACACTGTTCAGAGCATAATAAATAACCCGCTTAATATGCATTGCTTTTTGAATTTTTGGGAAAAACTAACTTTACATTTTTTCTGAGACTGGGGTGGACTGTGGGATTTCCCTGAATGTCTAATTAAATATGTACTGACATATAAACAAGGTGCTGTGTCTTAAATTAACTTTATCATTGGCTTACATACACCATTTGCCAGTTTTTTTCTGATTCAAAATGATCCCTGTAGTCTGATCTGTTCAAAATAACTCCACTTTCTGTTCTTCTAAAAATTAAATTTTTTTCTCACTCAAAATGCTTTAAAGCCAAAGGTTTTTTTTTAATTATGATGACTTTTGTTTTGTCTCGGTGACAATTTTCTCTTGCTGGCTTTCTTGTCTTGGCAACAATTTTGTCAGCAAATTTGTCTCAGCAATTTTTTTGCTGCAGTTTGCACTAGTGAAATGATGCAATGGTTAACAGGTAAATTAGTAGTGAGGGAGAAAATTGTGACCATGCATTGCGCCTACTTATGTATTCTGTGAGAAAGTATTGGTTATTGAATTAATACTGAGCTGATGTGTGTTTTTCTACCCCTTGGTTCATCTTACGCAGTGCACACAAAAAAAGCCTTCAGAGTGACTGGCAGTTTTTGTATGGCTGACAATGCTTGTAGATCTGAGAAAAAAAAAAAAACTTTACTAAATTGATACATCGTTCATGTCCTCCTACTGCAACTTCATTTGATTCACAGAACTGTATTATTATGTACAGTATAGGACAATTATAGAACATTTGAGCTAGGTGCCTCCAAGTTACAATCCACTGGTTATTTGCAGCTGGGTCAGAGCTTTGCCTTTTGAGAGAAAACATGCAAAGGAAAATGCCATTGATCATCAGATGATAGAAAGCAATCAAAGTGAGATTCCTCATTATGCAGCTTATTGATGTTCAGATTTGAGATTGGCATGGAAAATTACCTCTGCTGTTGCTGCTAACAATAATGACATGGTTTATAAGAGCTTTAAATACTGCTGACTGATGTACAATGCTTGTCTATTTTACTAACCCTGTGAACACTAAGCTTATTAATAAGATGTGTGCTAAAAAAATTAATAGCTGTTATGATGAGCCAACATCCACTGTCTATACTGTTATGGTATTATAATTATGTCTTAGGCAGCTACATCAGTACATGCAATTGTCTACAGATTTAAACTTCATCCCTTTTGATTAAATATTTTAATTGTGTTTGATACATGAATACATTTTATAGGGTTCATTTAACAAAAGAGTACAATGTGGTAAGTGAAAGAGTAGTGAAAAGAGTATGTCTGCAACTCATGGGGTGGCATTTTAGCGGTGCACATTCTTTAAATGTCATTATTGCATGCTCTGTATCTATTTATACATATCTACTTTTATTTAGGTGGACCAATTCACACATCAGCAACGGAGGCCCAGTTCAATAGGATCAGATTCCAATCTTTATGGGTCCAACATGAGTCTTTGGGGCTTCTTTAAAACTAGAGATGCTGCTAGAATTGCATTGCATATTAATAAAGAAAACAGTGTTTGCCCTAATTTAATGGTCAAATTTTTTTTTCTTTATAAAGTTATGATAATACCGGAATTTAAAGCACCCCCCACAAATCTCCATTAAGCAATAAAGTGAATAGAATTTAACAAATCATCTTCTTGTGGAATTAAATGAACGATTTGGCTTCGGACTTTCCAGACAACTCAGCATAAATTTCATTCACTGCAATCAGACAATGCCTCTATTAAGCTGTCCCAATTAAAATAATTACAGGGCACCTGCAAATAAAATGCTTTTGTCATCTTCGTCAATTATTCTTGTGCATGTATTAAATGCTTGGCCGCTGACAGTGATATTTTTTTCTGATCTTTGATACTCCATAAAATTCTAGGGATTGATCCACTTAGAATAATTTGCAGGCAACTGCATTTAGCCAGATTATTAATTATTGATTATTTTGTGCAAATTGATTTTATAGCGAACATACAGGCGCAAAAATTTGCCAGCGTCAAAAAAAATTGTCACAGTTTCACGAATTTCGTGGGAAATTTGCGAATTTTTTTGCGAAACGGCGCGAATTCACCCATCACTAATCACAATTCTTCATGCTTCTTTGACTACAGCTACTGGGTCTACAATCAGTTTCCATTAGGGACCTTTGCAGATCAGTTGAGAGTGGACACAGTCTACCCCTTGCAGCGTCTGATGTGATTTTTCAAGCAGCCTGATCAATAAATTGCTGAGCTCTAAACAGATTGCGAACCATACATGCTCGATATTCCAAAAGCTGCAGACTCAAAGGCCATGCAGTATCAACACAGGGGATATTTGTTTTTGCCTCCTTAAATTCTGCCTTCAGGTATTCCTGTAATTTCTTTACAGGGAGGCCCATTTTGTTGAGTTTATGAGCAACAAAAGCTAATTGTATCTGTTATTCCTGCTTCAGATTAAAATATGCATACATTTGTCTACAGCAGCTAAACCCTAAAAACCATCCACTGACACAAGCAGACAGGGTCAGACGGGACCGAGACCAAAAGAAAAACAGAGTGTGCCCTCAATGGCCCTGCTGACCCAGGCCTTCTCTCCAGCCCAGGCTGCACCAACATAGTAAAGAAGGAGGCAATATGTATAGACATCGGGAGAAGGCCCCTAGAGGTTGAGAGAAGGGCCCTTGAATTCATAGCGCCGGTGGGCCACTATTGCCTCAACCCAATGCTTCAAGCAGTTGCTAATTGTACTATACAATATGTGAGTCAAGGACATTAAAGGTGCTGCAAAAGGGGTCTTATTCACTTAAATTCCTTGTGTGCTGCTAAATATTGATCCCCTGTAACCACCATGGGAAATAATTATGTATACAGTATGTACCTGTAATTTTAAAAAATATGATACATGATACATGAACATGATATTTGAGCACTAATCTACAAAAAAGCAATACAAATCTTGTTGTGGCTGGACATAAATGTTGTGTTACAGCAAAATAATTTTCACTTGTTAATTAATTCATTGACAAGCTGCCTGTTCATTGTTTTTGCTTTATAGTACCAAAAGAAGACTGACATTGTGAAAAAAAATATATATATTTTTTTATTTTGCTTGCATGTTATATCAAAGAAAATGTACAAGATTTCCCTGGTCTGCCGTCATAATAGTTCAGTGAATCTGAACTCTAACCATTATATTTCCAACCTGACCTTGAGGTCCACTGAGATCTCAGAAAAACAAATACTGTGTTATTGATTTGCTTTCGCTAGAGTATTTTGCCAGAGATTTCTTTTCTAAAGCATTGCAAAATGAAAGTAAGAAATAAGAACATGACAGAAGATTGAAGGTTAAGTAGATCATTTTATAATATGCCTTCAGTCCACACTGTGATGCCCATCTTTTCTTACAATATGACTATATGAAGAAGGCTAAGAAGTGATTGCTAAAAAGCTATTCCATTTACAAAATATATTTTCTAGGCAATCTATCTTGTGCCTCTATATGCCATATAATATATCTGAACACAGATGATTACAGTGTAAATTAAGATGAAACATTGCAGAAGCTCTAACTTGAATATAGAGATTAGATATATGATAGACATCAAGGAGCAGATTTATCAAGGATCAAAGTGAAAATTCGAAATAAAAAAATTTACATTTCGAGCTATTTTTGTGTACTTCGACTAACGAATAGGCCAACATTCGATTCGAATTTTAAAAAAAAATTGACTATTCGAATATCGAAATTTATCACGTGCTGTCTCTTTAAAACTTCAATTCCAACCATTCACCATCTAAAACCTGCCAAATTGGTGTTTTAGCTATGGGGAATCTATTTAAAGTCATTTGGTGGACTTTGAAAAATCTAAGTTTTTTGGGGTTAATAATTCGATTTGAATTAGATCAAATGCCGTAAAATTTTGAATTCCAGCGATTGAAATACAGTCTAATCAACCGAAGTTAAAAATTTTGATTTTTTTAAATAAATTTGGTCTTTTTTTATTTGAATTTCAAAGTTATGGGAGTTCAAAAAGACCCCCATTACATCGGAATGATAAATTTGCTCACTAATTGCTGGGATTTGTTTAATTAAAAAAGATAACAACACAGTATAGATCTATATAGAAAGATCCAATAGGAAAATAATCTTCAAATCTGCAAAATCTGCATTCAACATCTACAAAGATATTCCAGCTAGTCAGGTGATCCCACTGGTGGCCAATAAAAGGGCAATCATGTTTGTGAGTTTTAACCTTGACAGCCCAACGTAATTGCAGGTAAAACTTAATCCCTGTGTAAAATGTATACTGAAGCAATAGAATTCTTAATTTATCGGATGCAAGTTGAGTGAAAAGTAAGAGGGGTTAGAAGGCGCACACTCAAGCAAACAAACATGAGGTGCAAGTCCACAGGGACTCACTAACAGAGTTACCAAAGCAAATTGAATATCCGTAAAATAAGATTTGCATACTCCAATAAAAACGTAACACAATTTTATTTCATATAAGGATTAAAATAATAGCCCAACGTGTTTCAACCAATAAAAGGTCTTCATCAGGGGCAAAGTACAAAAATTATAGTACAGAAAAAAGAACAAAATATATATATAGATCTGAGACAATCTGAAATAGGTTTTCATTTTTTATTAAATGTGGTTTTTGAGTTATTTAGCTTCTTTTTCAGCAGCTCTCCAGTTTGTAGTTTCAGCTATGGTCAAAATTACCCTAGCAACCATGCATTGATTTGAATATAAGACATGAATATGATTAGAAGACGGCCTAAATATAAAATAGCAATAACTACAAATGTATAGCCTTACAGAGCATTTATTTTTTTAAATAAATCTGAAAGCTGGAAAGAGAAAGAAGAAGAAGCTATAGAAAAGAAAAAATGAAGGCCAATTAAAAAATTATCTACAATTAAAACATACTAAAAGTTAACTTCACAGTGAATTACCCCTTTAAAAGTATCAACCAGTTTATACAAAATGCAAAACACAGATGCCTGGTTTTGCAAAAAGATCTATGTTTTTATAAGTGAGTACATATTTACACATTAACAGATGTTCAATAATTCGAAATAGTTTCCAAAAATACTTTACAACAGTAATTAGAAAAACTGGAAGATTTTAAAAGGCATTTTTGCATTTGATAACTTTGGTCCAGCGTCAATCCTTTCAACTAAACCTAGTGGCCCAGTTAGGATTCCTCATTACCATCTTCCTAAAACCTCACTAGTAAATGATTTACCCTTTTACGGTGAAATTCACCATAGTGCATTTTTGGTTTTGTATGCATTTTTTTATTTACTGTACATAGCTCTACTTGTATAAACAACTCTGTAACATAAGACAATACAATTAACTAGGAGCAATTGCTCTTTTTTACCATTTCTTCAAAGTACAATGCCTTGCAAAAGTAATTCTCTGTATAGGTCATTGTACACTGAAATAGATTTCTATTTCAAAACAATTTAAAAAAATTTAAATACTGTTTTTAATGATACATTGTTAGGAAAAAAAATATTTTATTGGTTTGGTATTGCCACCTTATGCAGTAATAACTGTGATTTCTGTTGATGTAGAATTTATAGTTATTCATTGCAATGTTTGATTCCCATCTGAATTATTTTTTATTTTACCCTGTACTCTGTATATGAGAGTACTCTGTATATGAGTAAACCTACATAAAGTATTTTGTGGGACATACTGTACAGTATGTACCACTGATTAAGATTTTGCCTCATTCTTCCAGGCATATTTTCTCCCAGTAACATAGCAACATAGTAAGTTTATCAAGTTCAGCTTATATAACCTGCCTAACTACTAGTTGATCCTTTCAGAGCAAGGTAAAATACCCTGTTTGAAGCCTCTCGCATTTGCCACAGAGGGGGAAAAAATTCCTTCCTGACTCCAAGATTCAAGAATCGGAATAGCCCTGGATCAACTTGTACTATGAGCTATCTTCCATAACCCTCTATTCCCCCACTTGCTAAACACCATCCAACTTCTTCTTAAAGCTATCTAATGTATCAGTCTCTATGACTGATTCAGGGAGAGGATTCCGCATCTTTATAGCTCTCACTGTAAAAAAAACCCTTTCCTTTAATAAGTGAAGATACATTTTATTTTTAATGTATTTTAAAGAATGTTATGTGCTATTTTCTCCCTAATTTTAACCATATTACCATTCTGCCTTGCAAAAGCAAGTGTGACTGAAGTCTATTTGCTGTTCAGTGGCCTCCAGTTACTATCAACGGGTACAGGTATGTGATCCATTATCTGGAAACCCATTATCCAGAAAGTTCAGAATTAAAGGAAGGACATCTCCCATAGACTTAATTTTAATCAAATAATTCACATTTTTAAAAATGGTTTCCTTTTTGTTTGCCTAAAAACACAGTTCCTTGTACTTGATCTAAACTAAGATATAATTAATCCTTAATGGAGGCAAACCAATCCTATTGGGTTTAATTAATAATTAAATAAAAATAATTAATAATTAATTATTTTTTAGTAGACTTAAAGGGATGGGGATCCAAATTATGGAAAGATCCCTTATTAAGAAAACCCTAAGTCCCAAGTATTCTGCATAACAGGTCCCACACTTGTATGAAAAATACAACGTTAATTTAGTTTAGGTCTCTGCAGAGAGATCTGAAAGCCCATAAAGAAAACAATTAGCCACCTGCAGTTGAAATCTTGTTCCAAAAACTCAATCTGGTAAGTTCGCTCCATATTAGTAAAGCTGCTCTGAACTGTTTTCAAATAATCTTTATATTCAGTGTATACATTATATATTTGGTTGTACAGAGATGCACCCAATAATTGAATTGCAATATCTTCTAACATCTATTATTACTCAATATATGTTATAATGCAAACAATGGCTTTTTGTTTTTCTGTGTTTTAACAATAAAACATTAGCAACAATAATGGGGCTAATTTATCATATATTGAACTGATGAATAATGAGGGGTTCCCACGAGTTTTATCATTTCTCTATTTATGAAAATAATTTTCAAAAACTGTTTAAAGGCTTGATAAATCGGAACCTAATGTTTGTTATTTTACTGAAATTATATCACAGCCTTATTTAAGGACTTTGAGGACTTCTCTTTCAAACTGCAAATTGATCCTATTTTTTCTTAGTTAAATTTTCTTTCATGTTCTTTCCTGGGGAAAAAAAAGTTGTGAATCTTGAGTAGTAGTAAAAGTTCCCAGACCATGGTGACTAGCACGGAAGAGTTAGATATCATTGTGGCTGAAGGCTGCTTTGCATTTTATAGAGTGTTATAAAGAAAGTTGAACCCTGGGAGTCTTTCAATGCTTGCATATCCTAATTTTTTTATAGAGAGTTCTTTAAACTTTGATCACATCTTTTAACACAGTAAAATACTGTACAGGGAACTTGACAGTTTCAACCTTTAGCACTGGGAACTGTTAGAACATTTGAACATAGAATTTTTTAAATGGTTGACTGAATTGTACTTATTTTAGTAGTAGTCGACGTTTCCCTCTCATATGTTCATGTGCGTATTTTATCTTTTGTGTCTCATCTGTCTATGTTTTCTGTCCAAATTATTTCACTACTGCTGTGCTCCCATAAGTGTAAATGTATATCCAGTATTTTATTATGGGAGTATGTCCTGGATTCATAAATATAGCATTATGCAGTTATATATTCATCAACAAGACAAGTATGAACTAAGGTTGCTAAATGGACCTTGCGAATATCTAGATAGGAATTGGAACACTATGGCTTTGTAAAATAAGAGCTATGGCTCATGAAAAAAAATTGTAGTCACATTTTATTTGAGATCAAACAACACAAATGGGATTATTTATCAATGTTTGTATTCTTTTTCTGTGATTCAATTTTTTTTGAACTAACAATCATGAATGTGAATAATGATTTAAGAAATTTTTTTCTGAAAAAAAAAAAACTTGAACTTGGCATCTGACTAGTGATGGGTGAATTTGGGACATTTCGCTTCGCCGGAAAATTTGCGAAACGTCGAAAAATTTGTGAAATGAAACCAGCGTCTCGTTTTTGAATTTTTGCTGGCAAATTTTCACAGCGGTTTCACAAATTTATTTGCCAGTGGCGGAAGATTGCAAATTTATGTGTTTTTAATTAGAGGAAATGTAACAAGAAATGTTTTTCAAAAATGTGTTAGCAACAACTGCAAAAACTTGAGTTTCTATAGAAGTCAATGGAGATCTTCTATAAAGATTGAAGCAACTTTATTTTATTTTTTCCCTCTGTAAATATAAACAGTTGAGATTTTCAGCCTAACTGAAAATGAATGGAACAATTTCTGTTAGTGTGTGCCTTTTTTCCCTCTGTAAAACATTACTATTCTGTCTGAGGTTTTGACCTTGGCAGCGTCAACTGCGACTGCTTTATTTCCCTCACACAAAAATAATTATAAATCTGCCACAATTGTTTAAAATATAACTAATTTTTGGGATGATAGAATACATGAACAAAAGTCAACTAAAACACCAAGACATTTCTTTTTTCTGTATTTTCTCTCTGCAACACAATCTGCTGAAACATGTCTTAATCTTAAAATTACATATTTTCTTAATAATATGAACTATACACACCCAAATGAATGAATTGATCTGGGCTTTGTTGATCACTTCAGCAATTTAGAACACATTTTTTATTTTAGTTGTCATGATATTAGCTTACACTGCTAATATAATGAATTTACAACAGAGGCACCCCTCTTGTTGTTTTTGACCAGTTGATGTCTTTGTGGCCAAAGAAAAGGGGATTTGTTGAAATTTATGATATAAACCATGTGAAATGGCTAATATCATAAGAAGTACATAAACTAAACAGCAGTCAGAGCAAGTTTATTAATTTGTTTGGATGTTCACAATTTCTCTTTGAACTAATGTACACAATGGGACCTATTTTTTTTTTTTGTATTTTTTTATGACTTCATATAAACTCGTAATTTAAAAAAATGAAGTACAATATTTATTAAAATAAGTGTGAGAATAAAACTGTGAACAACATAACAAATACCTCAAATTTATATTTTATGCTTAATTTTTAAGGCGTCAACGAGCACAAGAAAATTATAAAAACTCAAAAAATCTGATTGAATAAATAGTTTACATTTACTTCTACATGACCCATTTACCAATGTATCATTTTTATTAAACTTTTTCATTAGAACAATTTATTCCTGTGTTGAAAAATTTTCAATCCACTCCCGGCATGTGATACACCCCCCCAAATCAGTCAAAGCTATAATGGCAACCAATTCCAAAACTGGCATTGAGGGAACAGTATCACTAGTGATGTTTGATCCTTGCCAAAAAATTTAAGAAATGGCTAAGATTTGCAAAATGCATTGAAGTCAATGGACATGTTTTCTCAGGGAGACCTGCCAATTATCACTAATTATCACTATTTTTTTTTTAGCACATGTTGACCATAGAAGGTGTGTATTTAAATTACTTTTCTAAATATTTTAAAGCACTTTGTGATAATTCTTAATTGTTTTCTGTATTTTCTATATATTCTTTTTAACTTTGGAAAGGAAAAACCTGTACATTTGGGTGTACTGTTATCTACAAAGTTCATGATGTATCCCGGTACATTAATCCTGCTTCTACTCACACATCTTCTCTAGGGTATTCATTAGCTGTAAAGAAATGTTCTTTCTTGAGTGATTTTTATTGACTAGTTTCTGATGTTTCAGCTAAATCAGAAGTTAATGTTATGCAATTAAACCACCTATAGTGCAAGTGCAGAAACAGAGGGATTTAGGAAAAATGGTAACTAAAGGTTATGTTCTGTAAGTGTTTAGTACAAAAGTCATGATGACATTTTGGTGAATAACATATTTGACTTCTTAAAAATGACTTTTTGACACAGCACACAATTATATTTCATACTGTTACTAAAAGAGGAAAAAGTTGTGCTTGATGATTCATTTTTTTTTCTAGAACATAAAATTCAGACAGCTCCTATGGAGCTTTGAAAGGTCTGACCAAGATGGGGGATTTCTGTATCACATTTTGTATAATTCCACAAAAACATAATTTAAGCTTTTTGAAAAGCCTAGCCCCCTGCTCTCCTGTTGAGCTCTGACTAGTTTGCTGAGCTGGCTGACTACTGTTATTTTGTATCAACCGCCAGCTGTCCTCAGCCTGAATCCTCAAAACCCCATAAGTCCCTGCACATGTAATTTCAATAAGGAAAGGAACATCACAGTGCAATGCATTGTGGGTTATCTAGTTCCTGCCTGCTGTCTGTAAGCTGTGGAGAAGTTGTTACAATTTGTAACATCAGTGTTTTAGTCCCTCCTTCCCTGCCAGGATTTCAAATGATGCAGAAAGAGAAGAACTGTTAAACAGCTGGATTTCAGGACAGAAACTGGCATTTATTCATACTTTTTGAAGAAACAGGTAACTGTGATGGATATATTAGGGGTTTCTGTGTTATCTGGGCCTCTTTATCAAATTTTGCTTTGATAGTCAGAGTTCCCCTTTAACAGGTCAGTAATTGAGAGAAGCAGTGAACGTGGCTCATATGAAGGCTTGGGGGAATAGAAGTACCTCCAATACAAAACCAGCTTCAAGCTCTCAAAAGCATAAAATATGAGTAGAAAAAGCCATTGCCAACAATGAAGCCATTCTGTAGGACAGTTTGAATCGCTACATTGTGTCATTTTTTTTACTAAACTCTGAATGCAAAAATCCCGAAAAATTTGTGATTTCTTTTTATAAAATCAGACTTTTAAAAAAATCACAACATTTTTTAGAATTTATTAAACCCTGAGGATGGAAAAATTTGAATCTGAAAATGCAGCATCTCAGACCTGTCGAGGTTGCATATAAGTATAGAGGATAAAAGGTCAGCACTCACCCTTCATAGACAGTCTTTTGGTGCACGTCCCAGGCTGCCACCAACAGCCGAAATTACAGGAACACTTTGCATAAATAGACAGCACCCAGTAGGAATTTTCTTAAAAAGCCTTTATTTCCAGGGCTTTATTCAGACGAAATACAGCATGAATACAGCAACATTTCAGGCATCCATTAGCCTTTCCTCAAGCTGGTCTTGAGGAAAGGCTAATGGATGCCTGAAACGTTGCTGTATTCGTGCTGTATTTCATCTGAATAAAGCCCTGGAAATAAAGGCTTTTTAAGAAAATTCCTACTGGGTGATGTCTATTTATGCAAAGAGGTTGCATATAAGTTAATGCGAGAAGTCCCAATGATTTTTTGGTGTGCACTGGGTTTCGTGCAATGCCCCTAAGTTTTCGGAGTTTTAGGGTGAAAAATCCCAAAAAATCAGGAAATTCATGAAAATCGGATCAAAAAATCATGAAAATCTGTTTTTTTCCTGCAAAGCCAATTTTTCGGTAAAATGTAATAATAAATAAGCGTAAAAAAAAAACAAAGCGGGTTTCATCTGAGTTTGTAGCAGAAAATATTGAGATAAACTCGGACTTTGATAAATAATCCCTTAGTAGTAGCTTATAACATTAATAAATATGGGAGCACACTAACTGCAGTAATTCAATGATCAGACACATGTATAGAATTATTACACTGTGTGGCATACCTGAAATAGTTTGATTGCATTCAAACCTTGTATTAATTTTATGTATTCTGAATGCATTGAATGAAATGCCGGAGGACAGTTGACATTTATATAAAAGCCTATATATTTAAAGATGGAATAATTATTTATTCCCCTCCAGTTACACTCATTATTGATGGAAAGATAGGTAAAATATATTACATACAGTATGTGTGTGTGTGTAAATATATAATTATCAAAAGCATGTGGAATACATTATAAAAAAACATTTTAAATGAATTTGGTGAACAATAGCAGTATTGAGAACCTGAATTAACTTATTCAACTTTTAATTGTATATTTAATAAATGATTACTGTTCAGGGGAAACATTTACATTTTAGATGTTATTTATCAATGCTTCAGTTATATCTAGTATAGGTCAATCTAAAAACAACTGGACTTGCTGAGTAATCAATGAAGACGTTTCACTACTCATCCGAGCAGCTTCTTCAGTTCAACTGACTGGTGTGGGAAGTTCTCGGCATATAAACTCTTCCACTAATCCATTTACAATGACAACATTGTAACTCTTCAAAGAGGTGACATCTGAAGAAACTCACAGAAGTGTTGATTCTGTGTAGTTGTGATAGGATTATCCAATGTGTCATGCAACTCCTAGATACAGGTGTTACTTGTGAGAGTTGCATGAATGGATGTGTGAAGTGTTCTGAATCCGCCGGGGTACAGATGTTAGAACAGCATTGTATGTAGCAGACAGGTGGTGTCGCAGGTAGTGATGTAGCGAACTGCCGATTTGATGTTCGCGAACGCCGTTCGCGAACACCGGCAAAAAAGCGAACAGTTCGCGAACAGTTCGCGAACAGTTCGCGAACAGTTCGCGAACTTCGAACGCTCGATAAAATCGTTCGATCGAACGATCGAAGGATTTTATTCGTACGATCGAACGATTTTCGTTCGAATCGAACGATCGAAGCTATTCGATCGAATGATTTTAATTCAATCGAATGCTTATAATCGTTCGAACGAATGGAAATCGTTCGATTTTAGCGATCGAACGGTCGAATGGTCGAATGGTCGAACGAAATTTTACTTCGAATCGAACGCGAACACCAATTGGCGAACGTCGCGCGACGTTCGCGAACATTCGGCGGACGCGAACAGTCGAAGTTCGCGCGAACTAGTTCGCCGGCGAACAGTTCGCTACATCCCTAGTCGCAGGCCCCCACCTCTGTTCAGAGATGGTCTCTCCACCTCGGTTTATATGCCGAGAACTTCCCACACCAGTCAGTTGAACTGAAGAAGCTGCTCGGATGAGTAGTGAAATGTCTTCATTGATTACTCAGCAAGTACAGTTGTTTTTAGATTGACCTATACTAGATATACTATGACCTGGATGGATGAAAATCTTCATAGTCAATGCTTCAGTTAACATTTTTGCCTGAATTCAATTTTTTTTGCTCTAAAACTCATGAATTATAATAATGGTATACAAAACTTGAATGTTGCTAAAATGCTAAAAACTCAAATGTAAAACTGTCTCTCGTGAGTTAGGGAGTTATTTAATAAAACTCGACTTTTTCTCACTTTATTTTAAAAAAATTCAGTCAAACTCTGAATCCCCTTAATTTACCAATAAAAGTTCTTGAAAAAATCGGTCAGTGAAAAAGTTGCTAGAAAATTGAGCATCAATTCAAATCATGTGACTTTTTGAATTGATGCTCCGAAAACTCAACTTTCTCAAATTGTCATCCCAAAAACTCAAATTTATTGGATTAACCGGTGCAAACAGCCCAAAACTATTCCAGTTGTTAAAGGGGCCATCTGGCATTGACTTGTCGACAGATTGTAGCTGTAGAGTATTTTGTTTTTTAGCAGCTTCAGAGCATAAAAACAGATTTTACAGGCCCTTTACAGATATTGACAAAACCAAACTTAATTGATCCTTAGCTGCAACATCGTGCACTTCTACTTGCATCATTCATTTCACTGTGTTTGATAAATAGGAACTTATGATATCTGTGTTTCCGACTACCATATAATGCACATATGAACAAGAACTAGTGTATTATCAATATGCTTTACTAACATCTATTTACTGTTGTGTACTGGTTCTATACTTGTACATTCTTGTCCTCTATAGATGATGATACAAATAGCGAAGAATCAGAAACATATACCAGTCATGTGATATGTTTACTTGTATGCTTGCATGCACTGAGTGTTTTTTATATCAAGGCTTTAATTATCAATCTATTTAAGTTTAATTTCATTTAATGCTGGTACAGCGGAAAACGAAAATAAAAAATAACGTAAATAAAGATGAATGTGTACAATGTTATACTAATAAAATTAAAAACATACACATAACTGCAAAGTTATTAATAAGTCTGAATATGCAGGTTAAGGATGTGGTAATTTATAGTTCCTACACAAAACTTTTCTGATAAGGTGTGTGACAGCTCACCCACACTTTTCTTAGAGGTGTAAAATCAAACAAGCTTGTTTCAGCTCTCTGGTGAGCACAAGTAAAAGGAGCTTCGTGTTGCGAAAAACCTACATGTAATGTATAATGATATTGAAAAAGCAAATGAATCTTGAAACATTTATTGGTTTTGATAGCTATTTTTAAAAACAAACTGCCATTTTCTCATAGAAAGCAGATGGAAAAGGATTATGCTTCGGTGTTGTGATATAAAATTTGATAATGGTTTTGAGGTGTGACAGCCGAGAAGAGAGGGATGGTAAGTACTGTTGCAGTATCCCAGTAGGCTTCTATAGTGTTAGCTTTTGCAAGTCCCATTGCTAAGATGAGTGCCCAGAACGTTTTCATTTTCATGGATATTTGTGGGAAGTCATGGCTGAGCTCTAGAATGTTCACCTAAGGTCTTTTGGGCAGTATACTGCTCAGCATATAAATTGGTGTAGAGGACCATAACCTCTAGGATGGTCTCTGTTACAAATAAATGGAAGAAATTGAGATGGTTGAAGTTAGCAGTGTCGGCCTTAACTCCAGGGACTCCAGTAAAAGAGGAAATTTGGGGAGCAGAGTTACCAGGAGCCCCTCCCCTATAAGCTCTCCACCAGCTGCAGCAGACTCCTCTGCTTCTGCCTCCTCCTTGTCTACCTCCCAAGGGACTTCTGGGACACTCTGAGTGCAAGTGTTACTTACTTCTATGTTCTAAAGCATCTGTAGATGGATCAGTTTCTAGGTCTCTTGTAGGGGCGGATTAATGCTTAGGCTAACCTCGGCTATAGCCTATGGGCCCACAGTGCTGAGGGGCCCATGGGGCATTTCAATTCGTAAAGTGAAAGTGTAGCCTAGGGGCCTCAGGTAGTATTAATCCGCCACTGGTCTCTTGGCACATAGTCTGAATTAGAATTCAAGCTAGAGGCCTTTACTGCCTTGCAAAGTCTCTTGGCCATCCTGCCCCCCCCAAGAAAGAACAACCAAATAAGCAATACAACATAATGACAGAATGAAGTATAAGGTATATGTGTGTATAGCGGTTCTGTTCTCTGTTGGTTGCAGGGATCCAGGTTCTAAACCCAGATGTGATGTGACCCAGAATGGGACGCGGCTTGTAACATACATTGAGGTTACAGTCTGGTTCCTGGTCCCCATTGACTGCAGGTGTATCAGTCAGGTTCTAAACCCAGACGTGACGTGGATTGTAATATATTCCACTGGCAGCAGGTGGTACACTTTTGATGTGATGCAAACGTTATGATCTATGGCAGGCAAATGGTAAATTACGCTACATTGGTGGCACAGTGCAAATATAATTATGCATTGAATACATATACACAAGAGATGCTGAATGTAATTAGCTGGATATGTACTGTACATGAAGCAGAAGGAAAATAGGTGACATTTTACTTGCAAGTGCCAAAGAAAAAAAAGTAAATATGTTTGTATCCGTGTTGCGCACCTTCTGTAGCATATTTAAACTCTTAGCTTTGTGCCTGACTTTACATAAAAACACATATAACATCACAAATAAAATATGGCACACTGTTCTGCCAAGGATATATAAATTACCAGAGCCTGCTGTATATCACAGCTAGTGAGAGACATACAACCAGGAACCAACTTGGTCTAATTTATACAGCCCATCCAGAGCAGTGAGCTAATTCACAAATCACACCTACAGCATAGCAGGGCTCAAAGAAATTATTTTAAATTAAATTTCGAACAAAATAGTGCTTGTTTTTCTTGCTGCGAGATAAATATGAACAAATGAGGCTTTCTGGGAGAGAAGGAATGTAGTGTCTAAAATACAGTACTATGAAGTTCCACATCCACATTGTTGCTGGATTCTTTTTTCCATTCAAAAAGCTTTTATTACACAGAAAGTCACTACATTGAAATGAGATTTTCAATATTGTATAAAGTATACATTTGTATACAGTATCGAGTAACATACATTTTGGGTGTTAGTCCCTGAGCTATGAGGTGGTCAGCTGGTGGATGAGAACGGAGAAAAAGCAGAGATTCTGAACTATTTTTCATCTGTATACACAAACGAATAACCATCTAATGAAGGGGTTCTTCTTAATAGTCCTAATTCTAGTAATAAAACTAATGATGCATGGTACACGCAAGAGGAAATTCAAAAGAGACAAGAGCATATCAAGACAAACAAAGGTCCGGGACCAGATGGCATCCATCTCAGGATACTAGACAAGCTTAGCTCTGTGATTGCCAAACTTCTTTACTTAATTTTTCAGGATTCATTGAAGTCTGGCATGGTGCTGAGAGACTGGCGAATTGCTAATGTTAATGCCACTATTCAAAAAGGGATCCCGTTCTCAGCCTCAAAACTATAGGCTGGTTTGTCTGACGTCAGTGGTAGTAAAGCTTTTGGAAGGAGTATTAAGGGATAAGATACTTGAATTTGTTGCAAATCATAATACTACGAGTTTGTGCAGGCATGGTTTTATGCAAAATAGATCTTGCTAGACTAATTGAATTGCTTTTTATGAGAAGGTGAGCAGGAACATTGACTCTGGGATGGCAGTGGATGTAATCTTAGACTTTGCTATTTGATTCAGTACCACACAGACGGGTTCTGGCTAAATTAAGGAATAATGGCCTGGAACATTGTATATGTATTTGGATAGAGCACTGGCTGAAAGGCTGATTACAAATAGTGAAAGTAAGTGCCTGGTAAGGCCTCACTTGGAGCATGCAGTGCAGTTTTGGGCTCCAGTCTTTAAGAGGAATATAAATGAGCTGGAGAGAGTGCAGATATGTGCAATTAAACTCCACAGAAACAGACAAAATTCCATAAATGAACGGGATAATAATCCTTTTGCTTCCCCACTCATAGTGCATCACTCTAATAAATGGAGAAATAGAGAAGGAGAACAAACTGCAGAACTAGCTGCTAGTGCTTTTATTGGTACATTTCAAACTTAACGCTTTTTGCCAAGTGTATTACGTTAGTGCAACTTACAGAGATTTAGAGGTCCACACAGGAAATAATGTAATTCATTCCCCTCCCACACATATCATATAGAGAATACCAGTCTAATGCTATAGAAGCAAGTTCATAAATAGTGTAAAGGTCTGAGTGTGCAACAATACTAGTGTATAAAAGTCATTTCAAGTCCATTTATTCCAAGTCCATTAACACAGCAAAATTATTCCAAAGGTATAGAAACAGAGCAGTTTCTATACCTTTTTTTATATATATATAAAAATAATTTTATACCTAATTTATTTGACAGTCTTCAAAATATTGCAATGAGTTGTCTGATATGCTTTAAACAATAATTAGCCTGCCTGACCCTTCTTTCTGCACTTTATTCCACATGGACCTAAAACATAGGCATTTGACACACATGGCTAGACATCATTTACTTTACATTTCTAAAGTAGAAGTGCTTCTTTTTGCACAAGATCACAATATGTTATATAGACTACAGTTGTTTCCACTGGCTGCCAATACATTTCCATCCAATAAATTTGTTGTAGGCTACCTATAAAACAATTATTTCAATGTTCCTTTAATTTTCTATTTCCAAGGCTGAATGGTTATCATTAACGAGATGCATATGCCAAGCCAGAAAGAAAATGTTCAAATGATTGGCAACTAGTCAGGCAAATCCACTGGCTTCAGTTCACATGCTTCCCACACATTTTTTGTGAGGTTACCACTTCTGGCTTCTGTTCAGAAATGCATGAGGTTATCAGATTCAAAAGATTTAGAAGAATTAGCATTCATAAATTAAGGATTATATATATTTACTAAATGGGATAAGTAGAGCATCTAGGATATTTAGATCAAACAAAAAAAACCTGCATAAACATTTATTCATTTAGAATATACATATTTGACTTCAGACACTTTAGAATGAACTAAGCATTAAATATAAAACAAATACGTAAAGAAAACTTTGATTCAGCTCCCTTAGCTTTTCATATATTTTAGATAAAGCCTTTGAATGAGCTTTATACATTTTTGACTTAGCATTTCCACTGATCCTAAATTATATATAAGCAGAGCACATGTTGAGAGTTAGGCCTCCTGCAGAGTTGAGATTGACATGCAATATAAAATCAGATGTGAGGTTCACAGGGGCTCTGAGAAATGATGATAGGCCTGTTGGATCTACTTATAACTTAAAGGGATACTGTCATGGGAAAAACATTTTTTTCAAAATTAATTAGTTTATAGTGCTGCTCCAGCAGAATGCTGCACTGAAATCCATTTCTCAAAAGAGCAAACAGATTTTTTTATATTCAATTCTGAAATCTGACATGGCTTTCCCAGCTGCCCAAGTCATGTGACTTGTGCTCTGATAAACTTCAATCACTCTTTACTGCTATACTGCAAGTTAGAGTGATATCACCCCTCCCTTTTTCCCCAATAGGAAGGTAATGAGATAACAGCTCCCTAATACAAGATAACCCATGTCCCACTGAGACACATTCAGTTACATTGAGAAGGAAAAATTGCATTTCTCTCCTATGCAGGCACAAGTCACATGACTGGGGGCAGCTGGGAAATTGACAAAATGTCTAGTCCCATGTCAGATTTCAAAATTGAATATAAAAAAATCTGCTCTTTTGAGAAATGGATTTCAGTGCAGAATTCTGCTGGAGCAGCACTATTAACTGATGTGTTTTGAAAAAAACATGTTTTCCGATGACAGGATCTCTTTAAGCTGTCCTGCCATAACCAGTCCTTTTTCCTACCCCATGAGAATTCCAATTGATCGATGAATGCTGCATTATTTATGTATATACAGCATGCACTGTGTCTGGCCTCTACTGGAATATCATATTTACAACTGTCAGAGCATTAATCTGTCACAAAATTCTGTACTGGTTCCGGGACTTATAATATAATTCTGATGGATGGAAGTTGTGTTATTGGTGTTGAGGGACTAAGGGGCAGATTCACTAACTTCGAGTGAAGAATTCGAATGAAAAAAAGTTCGAATTTCGAAGTTTTTTTTTGGGTACTTCGACCATCGAATTGGTTAAATTCGTTCGAATTAGATCGAAGTCGAACGAAATCGAACGATTCGAAGTAAAAATCGTTCGACTATTCGACCATTCGATAGTCGAAGTACTTACCCTTTAAAAAAAACTTTGACCCCCTACTTCGGCAGATAAAACCTACCGAAGTCAATGTTAGCCTATGGGGAAGGTCCCCATAGGCTTGCTAAGCTTTTTTTGATCGAAGGATTTTCCTTCGATCGTTTGATTAAAATCGTTCGAATCGTTCGATTCGAAGGATTTAATCGTTCGATCGAACGAAAAATCCTTTGATCGTTCGATCGAATGTTTAGCACTAAATCCTTCGACTTCGATATTCGAAGTCGAAGGATTTCAATTCGAGGGTCGAATTTCGAAGTATTTTTAACTTCGAAATTCGACCCTTAGTGAATCTGCCCCTATATGTTTACTGTATAAATTTGTACCTTTTTTTCCATTGTCACCCAGAGTGCTTTTTTTTCCTGTTGTATCAGATTTGTTCGTGGCAGCACCAGGGCATGAGGGCTGTGTGACATGTGCATCTGCCTCATTTAGTGTGTATATATACAGCATGAGCATATATACTGTTTTATCCCATATTAGTTTGCAAAGTTTGGGTCATTTTTTGTTGTCCTTGATAAAGGTCATAATGATGACTGAAATGTTGGACACTGCAGATATACAGTGCATATATATAGATATTATGACAAACTGGCTGCCTGTACACGTAATTTTTGGAGGAAAATTAGCTATGGTAGGCAGGTAAGCAGAGGATCAGGAGCATAATGACAGTGACACAGCATCTTCAGGAAAAAACGCAGGTGTATTCAGGAAAACTCTTCCAGCATAAAGGTACTGGCATTCAGGAACACAGTTCATCTGCATTTTAACATTCAAGACTTTTCCCCACACTGGGGTTCTCACCAAACAGATTGATTTCCACACTCTGGAATATTCAGGCTTCTCACTAAGCCCTCTTTACTCTTCCCTCCAGGGACACAAATTCACCAGCTTCTGGCCTGGATCACCTTCTGGCTTTCCTGAATCACTTTAGATTCAATCTCAATCACCTGGTCACGTTTCCCTCTGCTCCTTGCAGTGGCAGGCAGCACCACCAGCCCCTCTAGGGGTTCCAGACAAAGACAGGCAACCTCTTCTGTTCTGTGCCCTGCTCTAAAAGAGCATCGTAACACTTAACTATGATTAAATACTTTCCCAAAGGACAGCCTTCCAGTGGAAAGTGAGCTCCAACATACAAACTGGATCAGTGGAATGGACTGCCTGTTCCTTCCCAGACAGCGGACACTATAGCTTCCAGGGCCAGATCGCAATATCCTTTAAATAAAGAGACCACTCTCTGTTTAGACACATCTCCCTTGCAGCTTCCAACTCCTATAGGGGAGAAATTAAAGGCAAAACACACTTCTCTGTGGTCATTCTACCACAATATATATAGAATTATTAATACTCCCCTATTGTCAATGAGGAATTCCATGACTAAATAAAAGCACTAAAGGCTGAGGAACTCTAATTTTACTTCTAATAATCTTCCTCAGGCAGATATAGCTATACGAACACACACTTATTTGCATACAAATTATGCATTTGTATTTCAGTGGGATTCAGCAATTTTATGATTTATATATAGCATTAGGGCAGGAGTAAGGGATCAATATAAGACTTGGGAATGGTGTGTAGAGCACTTGTAGATGTACCATAAACTTGTGTTAATGGATATACTCCTGCAAAGCACCCTGGAGACACCTTAGAGATCCAGTAACCAGGCACACACGAATGGCAGTAGAACAGGCACATCCTTATTTTATTAAATAGCTGAAGCTGTAAAAAAGTGATGGTTATATATTGTGAATAACAACAGGAACATTTCTAATCAGTAGCTTAATAGTGCAATAACAATATCAGTTCAGTAAAAATAGCCCTCGGCATAACCCTGGTGTGCACACACAACTCGTTGCCAGCTGGGTATAGTGTGTACTGGTGAAAAACTGGATGGGTTGCAAAGGGCACAACAGTCTTAATGAAAGGGCAGAGATAGACTTGGAATTCAGATTTTGTCTGTGAATGTGCTGACAACACAAGATGCAGATGTGTCCTTTGGTATTGTAAAAGCAATGCTGTGAGCCTTACTTACAATCCTTGCAGGTGGATAAGGTAACCATGTAAGGAACTTATGTTTTCAAACTTATATCTTCAAAGCTTTCTTCGGATCAAAATGGCTGATCACACTGGCTGCTGGGACCTTGCGCTCTTTTCAAGAGACACCAGAGCTGGCTTTATCTAATCACAGATATTTCATAGGCACCATTGTTAAGAATGCTGGACTGGTTTGAAAATGTTATCCAGTTGAAGGGAAGGCAGTGCAGTATATTTTAAAAAAAAATATCACAGTAATAACATTTAAAAAAATATTCCTCAATATAGATATTAATTGAAAAAAATGATAGAAGCAGTAAATATAAGGATCAATATGAATAAAAAAAATGAGCCCAGTGCAATTAATGGCACAATGAGAAATAAGAATCTAAAATTGCCTTCTTCCTTGAGGCTGTACTGCTACCAAAGATTGTGGTGCATATATGATACAAAAATAAGGATAATTGGTTGGAAAGGAGCCATGGTGGGATCATATCATGATCACCTTTTCTCATTTCCTTAATATTTTATGTCATGTGTTTACCCTTTCCCCTTAATATAATCCTCGAATGTCATTGGAGCAAAGAGCTTATCTGAAATCTAAGATGCCCTACAGTTCATACAATGGGATTTTCCTCTGGGACCCTGAGGACGGTTACAATATTTTACTGAAACATTGGACTACACAGTAGAGCACAATATTACATTTTGGAAGTCCTGTAAGTGATTGTTTGCCATATATATATATATATTTTATTAATTCTAATAAAAGTCATTGCAATTGTAAAGATTCAACTTTTGCTTTTGGAATGTTTCAGTTGGCAGTTTACTTAAAAGGGACCCGTCACACAAAAAAATATTCCAAATCCTATTTTATCAAATTAGTCAAACACAATTAACTTTAATTACACTGTATAAATTATTTGTTTCCTATCCTTGTATCATCTCAGAATCTTGTTTGTGCACCAGAATGGGAGACCTGATGTCCATCCCCATATACTGGCTACAGAATTAAATGGTTAAGAGAATGGGGGGGGATGTGGGAAGAGCAGTGACATCTAGGAAGTGCTGAATGGAAAGTGAAAGTAACTGTCGGCCCTGCCTCTATGCCTAAGGCATAGATGAGGGGCAGGCAATATTTGATTGACAGTTGAGATTTTTAAATGTATTTAAGTGAATGCTTTAATAAAAAAATAGTATTTAGACTTCATGTTTAACCTGAAAAGGACTTTTATTATACAGTTTTTTTGTCTGAATGACAGGTCCACTTTAAGCCTGCATTTTACATCAGCCAGATAACTACAGGGTTTTAATCACTTTCATTCTATTATCATAACTGTAACACAGGCTTTTACCCACACACAAATATATAAGCCATCAGTGTTCTCCTGGGAACGGAACAGAATGGAAATTTGAAACATTAATTAAAGACATGATTGGATTATCTTGGTTTAAGGGAAGAGATACACATTTACTTATCAGATCTTTATAGATAGCTAGTTTTTATACTTAATTTTATGACACATAAGTTGCTACTCTGGATTAGATATTTATTTGTTTTAGTTGAAAGGGAATAGTAAAAATCACTTCTGACATAAATCATTCTAATTTACTGCAAGTATTTTCTGTCTTAAATTAGATCCGGCATGAACCGTGACTTACTAATGCCAATGTTTGAACACAAAGAATTTCTAAATTGGATCTGACAGAAGCCATGCCTATTAAGTATTACTATTTATAATGATGTCATTGAGGCCTGCAAATAGAAATACAAATGAATATTTTCAGCATGGCTTAACAACATCAGTTCTTATTATTCTTCCTCTTGGTTCACCCATGCAAATGGGAGCAGTATACTGAACATCTTGACATTCTGGTGTTTCATGATCTCATGGGATGAGGGACAAAACAAAGTCACGTCTAAATATAAAATAATGGGCAAATTCCTTCATCAGGTGTACGCTCATCACACGTTTACATGTAGAAGCCTACTGCCTTGCGGATCCTGGACGTGCAATGTTCCAGTGCTTAGGAGATATTATTTGGCTCAGTACTGACTCAGTAGAAAATAGCAATTAAACTGAACTTTCACAATAAATAGGGGAAACTGCAAGTCTGCTTGATTTTAACAGTAAATAATTTTCAAATCACAGCTTATAAAACTGCAATCACAATTTACATTGGTAGAATAATAAGAAATCTATTGCTTCTGTAGGACTTTGAAATGAACATTGGTTCTGATTATCTGAAAGATTATTTATTGCATGCAAAATATTAACTAGCCATTTCTACTGATAGCTGGTTCCAGTGGTGGCACTTGATTACTCTTTAAATAATGGTGTTTGTCATTTGGTCCTTTCTCATTTTCTTCTGTTTTTTACTGACTCTCTGTGCTATTTCACCCTTGCCTGAATTTTCCCTATCATTGGCCTTCCCACATTTTTGGGGTTCCTTATCCTGTTCTGTAAAATTCTATGGGCCTTATTTAAAGTTTTTTGTGGGAATCACAGCAAAAAAATGTGAAGCCCGAAAAAGGCGTTGGTACCACTGCTTGCAAGCTACTCATACTTCAGTTGTCAGACTTTCTGTATCAAGCAGTTTTCATCAATAGACGTAGAAAATCATTGCCATATTTATTTGCCTTGCTTTAGATGTAAATTCTGAGCAGAATTTTCTACTTGAAATGTTATCAGACTTTGGTAACTAGATTTTGAGGCAGATTTTTTAAAATCTTTGGAATTGTGGAATTCCAACAGTTTGTGCCATTAGTATGCTTATTTAGTAGTACAACTAGTAAAGTGCAGCTACTAGGGATGCACCGAATGCAGGAATTGGTTCGGGATTTGGCCAGGATTCTGCCTTTTTCAGCAGGATTCGGATTCGGCAGAAGGTTCTGCCCGGCCAAACCGAATCCAAATCCTAATTTGCATATGCAAATTAGGGGCAGGGAGGGAAATTGCGTGACTTTTTATCAGAAAACAAGGAAGTAAAATATGTTTTCCCCTTCCCACCCCTTATTTGCATATGCAAATTAGGGTTCGGATTCGGTTCGGTATTCGGCCGAATCCTTCGTGAAGGATTCGGGGGTTTGGCCGAATCCAAAAAAGTGGATTCGGTGCATCCCTAGCAGCTACAGATAGCAACCAGCCAGCAATTATTTCTGAACAGAGTGCTACAATTTAGAAAATTAAAGCAAAGTTTTTCCTGCTTGCTTTGCTAGATATGGACAACTGTATCAGTGCAATTTAGCACACGATTGTAGGAAATGTATCATAGCAGGCTGAAGTAAGTCTTTTGGGGGTACTTGCAAGTCCAGGTTCCCAAGCTTATCCACCCTCATCCCAAATCTGCTCATCTAAGAAATACAGATTTTACAGTGGCCACTTTTCTAGATTTTTTCAATTTCAGGTTTTTTTTTTATTTCCATGGTATATTTTTGCCAGTTTATACATAGCCAGTTTCATGTGCCTCTGATTTATTGTTTATCTCAAGTAGAGGTTTCAGAAAGGAAATGTGTCACATGGAAAAACATAATATTGATTCATTCTGACATTTATGTTTCCTAAATCCTGTGCAATAATGAATTGCATTAGACTGAGCAGCTTGTTCCTATTTTCCACTGAGCGCACAGTTTAATAAGCGCAACTAAGAACAACAGCTCAAGCATATCATGTTTAAAAGCAGAAATGAAATAATAAAACTCATGACTTAATTTTTGGAGTATCTGAAAAATTATCCATTTATTTCCACAAGTATATCTAATTTTATACCTAAAAAAGCATAATAAAAAGGCATGTGTTTATGTGAGTGATAAAACTATATCATAGTTATTTGGGAATCCTTTTCATTGTTTATTGTTTTTTTCCCACCTTGCTTGTAGCTGGAAAATGAATTGAAGAAACTTGATACTTTGGTATGGACTGCTCATGCTGGTCAGTGTTTTAAATTAACTGTAATGTGGCAACATGCTGTAAACTGCTGTGTTATTACTTCAAATTCCTTAATCTTTAGACCCAGTAGCTACAGTAAATACATTTGCTGTAGCTTTATGAATGTGTTGCTCTAGCTGTCCAGCCTGTGTATTGGTCATAGTTTATGGAATTGTAGCAACTTTGGTCTGTAAGAAATGTAGAAAAAAAATGATGTCACTTAAAACCCTTAAATGCATAGAAAAAATTATGTTAGGAAATAGGCACTTCTCAAATACATGAATTATATGTGATAAATATGTTTTAAACACACACTTATTGAAATATATTGAATTCAATGTAAACATTGATAGAAGACAATGTGATGATCAACTCCATTGACCAATAACACCAGTTCGTTTCTGCAGAGTTTACATTTCTACAAGATTTGTTATTACTTGCCACATCCCATGGGGTATATTTATCAAAGAAGAATCTGTCACAGTCCTCTAGAGTGAACTTCCGCAACTCTCCATTCATTTTAAAAAGGCTTATTTATTTCACCCATTGATAAATACTCTTTTAAAAATCCCATAGAAATAAATGGAAAGTGGCGACCTCTAACTTCACTCTTTGATAAATATACCTCCCATGTTTGAAGAGTAATGTAAGCTACATAGGGTATTGTAGTTTTCAAAAACGGTCCGCACACACCAATATTGCAGTCAGGGATTGTGCCCCTTTTATTAATGCCACCAACAATCAACGTTTCGGGGGGAACACAGCCTCCCTGCTTCAGGTTCCTGAAGAAGGGAGGCTGTGTTCCCCCCGAAACGTTGATTGTTGGTGGCATTAATAAAAGGGGCACAATCCCCGACTGCAATATTGGTGTGTGCGGACCGTTTTTGAAAACTACAAAACAGTAAGGAGACCGGGCTAGGTCAACGGAGGACCAGCACCACTACGCAGAAAAGTGGAAGGAGGTGTGCGGTAATAGAAAATCTCATTGTACCAGCTACATAGGGTAGTCATTTGTTCATGAAAAATGTGTGGTTTTCGGATGACTACACAGCAGCCTGCTTATATCAACTATAATTGTGTTCCTGAGGTAAACACACCAGTTTTACCAGTGCAGGGCAAGAGTACATTATATTGTCATTCCTTTAATACACTTTTTTGGTATTACTGTTCATTTAATTGTAATTTTAAAATAGAAAGTTCCTTTTGTGGGTCTCTTTTATCATATACAACAGTGCACCTGTTTTGTTGGGAGTTTTTTTATTAGTAGTGATGGGCGAATTTGCGCCATTTCGCTTCGCTGAAAAATGTGCAGATTTCGTGTGAAATTCGTGAAACGCCGAAAAATTCACAAAACTGCGCCGTCGTCTCGTTTTTTTTTCATGCCGGCGTCCTTTTTTTGGCGTCCAAAACACAGACGCCGGCGTCCATTTTTTTTTACGCCAGCGAATTTTCACAGCCATTTTGCCAATTTATTCGCCGACGGCGAATCGCTCAAATTTGACGCAAATTTGTGCCTGCCGAATAAATTCGACCATCACTATTTATTAAGTCTAAATTCCTTCATGTAGACCCATGTAGCTTAGGTTTTTGTTTTATTTCTGCTCCCTACAAAAGAATAATCAAAGTAACCCTTTACATAAATGATTCTGTGTATTGAATTTGTTTGGGAGAAAGGTCTTCAAGAGGCATCCACTTGCATTTCACTTATGTGTTCTTTCCCTGTTTAAAGTTTCTGGGTTTAATTTGCAATTTGTCATGAAATAATTCCTTAAAGGAAAGCTAAACCCTAAAAATGAATGTGGCTAAAAATGCCATATTTTACATTATGAATTTATTGCATAAACCTAAAGTTTAAGCTTCTGAATAGCAGCAATAATCCAGGACTTCAAGCTTGTCACACAAGGTCACCATTTTGGAAAATGTCTGTGACACTTACATGCTCAGTGGGCTCTGAGCAGCTGTTGAGAAGCTAAGGGTCATCACTAATTATCCAGCAGAAAATGAAGTTGGTCTATAATATAAGCTGATGCTACAGGGCTGATTATTAAATTCTGATGCTAATTGCACTGGGTTCTCTATTCTGTATATACTGTATATTGTGAGTCATCCCTAAGATCATTAAGTGATAGGTGCACAGAGCATGTGAATCAGCAGAAAAGAAGATGGGGCATCTTCAGAGACACAGATCTTGCAAGCTAAAAGACTGTGGTTGCCTTGGGCTGGTGCAGAAGCCCAAAGTATGTACAACATTTCTACTGTACTTCTTTAGTTAAGCTTTAGTTCCCCCTTAAGGATTAATTTACAGCTTTACCACATTACTACAGGAATCAGTTTTGCCAATTACTTTTACAGGACAATATAAATATTCTGTTTATATAAACAGACACGGTATCAGCTCTGTTTTTAGTTGAGCCTCAGTGACAACAGCGTTGATGTATTTTTCATATTTCATTGCTAACTTAAACAATAGTGCAAGATATTTAGAATACTGACATTATTTTGAAAATCATTCTGTGGGTGACCATTTTTACTCAATTTCTGATGACACAGCCACTTGAACCTCTAGACACAATACACTAAGGAGAGCTAGAAGTATTTAAAAGTGTTATATCTCATAGAAATATGATGCAACGACTTTTGAAGTGAAAATCCCAATGACTATGATGTATAATGATGAATATATTTTATTTTTCCCCTCACCTTCTGCACTCTCTTGTCATTCACTTCTAAATGTAAAAGGCACCTTCTGTGTGTTGCAAGATCAACCCAACTGCATAAGATCACATTCGGTGCCATTAGACATTCTCATTTACAGAAAGAAGCAAGGTCAAGTATAAACACAAGGCAGAATAAGTGTTCCTTTGTTTAGTAAAATATGCATTTTTCCTCCTTTCACTGTGAGCAAATTAAGCCTTGACTGCAACTAGGGATGTAGCGAACGTCGGAAAAAATGTTCGCGAACATAATCGCGAACTTGCGTCCAAAAATGCGAACATCGCGAACCCCATAGACTTCAATGGGAAGGCGAATTTTAAAAGCTAGAAAAGACATTTCTGGCCAGAAAAATTATTTTAAAGTTGTTTAAAGGGTGCAACGACCTGGACAGTGGCATGCCAGAGGGGGATCAAGGGCAAAAATGTATCTGAAAAATACATTGTTGACACAGCGCTGCGTTTTGTGTTGTAAAGGGCAGAAATCACACTACGTCACAGTCAGGTGATGTTTCTGGACACGGAATGTGAAAAAGCTCACACAGCTAGGTGGCACTTGGTTAAAGACTGGGCAAACAATGCCTGCAAGGGCAACGTATACAGTAGTGGATACGGAATATATTATTGCTGCTGTAAAAACATCACTCAGGTGATGTTTACGGACACGGAATTATTATTGTTATTTAGACAGAATGTGAAAAAGCTCACACAGCTAGGTGGCACTTGCATACCTCCCAACTGTCCCTCTTTTGACCACTCAACCCCCTGTCCCTCTTTTGTACTGGAAAGTCCCTCTTTTCTCTGCACTGAACAGCCAGAAAAAAAACAGTTTCTAACTTAATTGGCTTTTGGCAGAGAGCTCAGAACAGCTAACAGGTGCAAATAAGATACTTTGTAACAATTTTGACTCTGGTTGGTGCTGGTAGTGGTGAACTACTAGGAGGAGCAGCACACCAGTCCCACTCCCCAACACAGCTAGACTAATAGCACTGGGCTCTTATAGTAGCAAAGTAAAAAAACAAAAAAGAAAATAAAAGCAGTCCTTACAAGGACTATTGGGTTATTACAGCAGTCAGCAGATGAGATCAGAAGCAGTGCCCACAGCAGCTACATACAGAGCACTGCAGTAGAAGGTAGATTACTACTAGTCAGCAAAGCTAACGAACCTAAACTCACTGTCCCTCAAATCCCTGCAGAGTTCTGTCCCTACAATACAGAGCAGTATGAAGTAGATTACTAGCCAGCAAAGTTACTATAAACTGTCCCTCAAATCACTAAACAGCTCTCTCCCTACACTAGCTCTTCCAAGCACACACAGGCAGAATGAAAAAACGCTGCAGGGCTTCAGTTTATATATGGAAGGGGAGTGGTCCAGGGGGTGTGGGGGTGGTCCAGGAGGGAGAGCTTCCTGATTGGCTGCCATGTATCTGCTTGTCTGGGGTGAGAGGTAAAAAATAAGCGCCAGCTAAGGCAAACCCAAATTGGCGAACGTTGCGTAACGTTCGCGAACATTCGGCGGACGCGAACGGTCGATATTCGCGCGAACTAGTTCGCGGGCGAACAGTCCGCGACATCCCTAACTGCAACCTAACCAACCAAAACTAAACAACTTAGTAGGCTACCACTGACTTAAACATAAAGGAATAAACCAAAATAGAAATATGTCTCGAGGAACCTTCTATGGTATTTCTTGGATCACTCTCACAGAGAGGTTTAAGAGTATAATCCAAGACCCTAGGAGTGCTCCGTCGTCTCTTTGATCTACAGTATCACAGCAAACCCTACTACAGATAGGGCCACCATCAGTGGGGACTGTTGTCAGGGCCTGGTCAAATGTTGATGGGGGGTGATCTGCCAAAATGACAGAACTTGCATAACTTCCATCAAAACTTATAGAAACCAAAGTAACTAATTCAGAAATGTAGGTATCACACAATGTCAGTGTGACAGGGGCATGTAAGAGTATAGGGGTTAAACTCAATTTACTGAATTATATGAGCATTATATGAATACTGCAATGAATAGTTATTGGGCCCCTAGAGCAAGATCATGGGTCCCTAAACTCTAGGGGGTATATTTATCAAAGAGTGAAGTTAATAGTGAAGTTCCGCCATAGAGTGAAATTCCGCCACTTCCCATTCATTTCTATGGGGTTTTTAAAGGAATATTTATCAAAATCCCATAGAAATGAATGAAGAGCTGCGGAATATACTCTAGAGGCGGAACTTCACTCTTTGATAAATTTACCCCTAGGAACAAGACATTTTTCATAAACATATGCTGCAACTGCTTATCAATCAAATTTCCAGGGGGCCAACTATAGTTTGTAGCCTAAAAACACCTGCCAGGGCCGGGCCGGTATTACAAATTTACCGGCAATACACTAAAAGAAAGCCCTTGCCCTCCGGTGGAAACTTACCTTTTCATCCTCATCTTGCCCTCGCGCGATGTGTCCCGTCCCTTTTGTGGTGTGGCTCTGCCCCCATTTGCATCACGACCCGTCCCTTTAGTTCCCACCCCCGCTGACCGGTATAATTTTTTTTTACAAAGGTGGCAACTCTATTTGTAGCTGTCCCATCAGTTGTGGGGTCTGTTTCCTCTAAGGTTAAACCCCTGCTTCTCAGTAAAGTATTTTGTAAGTTTGCATCATAGTAGCTGTGATTGAAAAAACAGATCCATCTAGTTCAAATTTTTGTCCTAGCAAAACCTACTTAGCAAAATCCTTTAGTTGATCCTTTTTGTAATGCATGCAAGGTATGTGGCCAAAACTTGTGTTCAAGCCCCCCCCCCACCTTGTATGTTATCCCAAAATTTCTGATTGCAAATCAGGTCAGTTTAACCTCATCTAGTCAGTTTCTGTTAAAATATAGTGGAGTAGTATGGAAACCAATAATTTCTTGATAAACATGGCTTGCTTTTACTAAGGGGCCGATTCACTAAAGGTCAAATATCGAGGGTTAATTAACCCTCAATATTCGACTAGGAATTAAAATCCTTTGACTTCGAATATCGAAGTCGAAAGATTTAGAGCACATAGTTCGATCGAACGATCGAAGGATAATTCCTTCGATCGAACGATTAAATCCTTCGAATTGAACGATTCGAAGGATTTAAATCCAACGATCGAAGGAATATCCTTCGATCAAAAAAAGTTAGCCAAGCCTATGGGGACCTTCCCCATAGGCTAACATTGACTTCGGTAGCTTTTAGATGGCGAACTAGGAGGTCAAAGTTTTTTTTAAAGAGACAGTACTTTGACTATCGAATGGTCAAAGAGTCGTACGATTTTTACTTTGAATCCTTCGATTCGAAGTCGTAGTCGAAGGTCGAAGTAGCCCATTCGATGGTCGAAGTAGCCAAAAAAAAACGTTGAAATTCAAAGTTTTTTAACTTCGAATCCTTCACTCTAAGTTAGTGAATCGGCCCCTAAGTAAGACTGAAATTTAAGTTACTACATTGGTACATATGCAAATTGATTTTCTTAAATGTTTTTGCAAAAAAAATAAATAAAACCATTATTTTAACTCAATATGCTTCCTGCTCAGTATAAACCTTTAAAAGTGAACAATCATGAAAATTGTATATATGGTTCATCATACTGAAATAAGAAAATTGCTAAATATGATCAATTAAACATTTTGTACTGTTTTTGAAATAATTAAGTTTATCTTCACTTTTTTCCCTCTCAGCATCTGTTTCACTTCATTCTGTCTTCTTGCAGCAGTTGGGTGTCAGATGTTTATTCAAAGTAAGATTCAATATATCTTATAGGAAGGACTCCCTTTTCTAGCAGATGTGTTTGAGCTAAATCAAATAAGGACTCCAGCACAAACAAATCTAACAAAATAACTGACTTAGGTACAAATCCTTCACGTAGAGTGGAAATTTTTCTGGTAAGTTTAAAAGAGTGCAGTCTAATATATCTCCCCAAAGGCAGCATTGGACCTACAGTAAGGGGGTTATTTATCGAAGTCCAAATTTATCTCAATATTTTCTGCTACAAACTCTGATCAAATCCGCTCAGGTTTTTTAAGCTTAGTTATTATTACATTTTCACAAAAGATTGCTTTGTGGAAAAAAAATCTGATTTTCACAATTTTTTCAGATTTTTCCATCCATTCCACCCGAAAACTCTGATAACTTTGGGGTATTGCACGAAACCCAGCGCACATCAAAAAATCATTGGGACTTCTCCCTTTGACTTACTGTATATGCAACCTCGACAGGTCTGAGATGCCAGATTTTCAGATTCTGACTTTTCCATCCTCGGGGTTTAATAAATCCTGAAAAATTCATGAAGTCTGAAAAATCAAATTCTTTGATTTTTGCACTCGGAGTTTAGTAAATAGCCCCCTAACTGTCATTCAAAATCAGACTCCCAACTCCTGTGAAATTTTTCGCCTTGTTTTGCCGAAAAAATTAAGGCCATAGACTTGTATGGCGTTGTGCGTCAAAATAAAAAGACGATCATCAAAAAAATTTCACGGCACAACAACATTTTTTTGACGCCCATAGACTTTAATGGGCTTCGTGGACATTTCGCCGGCAGTGAAATGGGTCAAATTCGCCCATCCCTAGAAAGGAATAGGGAGATCGAAGATTAACTTCATTTTTTCAGAAATGTGTCAGAATTTATAATTGATTATATTTAGATAATGTCTTAATATAAGTATATATTAGTAAGATGAAGCTTATATATAATTTTAATTTATGCGGTAGTTTGATAATTGAAATATTTTAGCATTAGAAAACAACTATGTCTATATACTGGAATCAAATGAATAGTATGCTATACATCATTTTCCAAGAACTTCTATAATAATTATTATAATGTGAATGATTATTAATATATTGAAAATAAAAATGAATCCTCAATTCTATAATAATATACAGTCAAATTATAATTTATATTCTTAAATGTGTTTTATTTCATATAGGGTACATTTTTACATGTGTGACATTGGCATAGTTTTCTATTTTGTTTTTCTATAAAGCGTTTAGAAATATTTAAATGAAGCTTTTTTTGAAGCACATATTAAAACATTTTAGATGTAATTTAAGAAAAAAAACTGGCAAAGCATTTAACAGGATTTTCTTATCAACAGCTTTCCAGATGCTACAACTGTCAGTTAGACCATGCCAGTGACTGGTATCATGCCAACTTAATAAAAGTTGGTTCCACTTGTCACCCTTTCAATTTCTCTACTGGCCTCAATTTTAAAGGGCCTATTAGCATTATCAGAGTAATCTTAAAGATGTGTTTTGGCTTTCTGTTAAATTAACTTTCTTATTTTATGGAAATATATAATCAAACAGTATAGAAATAAAAAGGAATAAAGGAAAATTATCTTGACAATAAACTGTTTGCAATTTTTGATTCATTGTTCTAGAAATATACACTAATCTGCATAACACTGATTACTGTTATAAAGTCATAATGCTCTCTTTTATTTTCTCTGACTTTACAATTCTGTAATTACTGATCAGTCTCTGCATTTAGGAAGCAGTATTGTTTATTAAGATCTTTTCAAGGGAGGACATTATCCTGTATGATATTATTTTGATGCAATAGTATGTACCAGAAGGGTTTAATAAGAATAAAAAAAACCTAAACCTGCCTATAGCTAAAAGGAAGAATTAAGAGGTCTTTTAATTTCCCCAATAAATTCCATATTTATACTTAATCAGTTGCAGCAGTGTGAGTGAGGACAAAAATCATGTTAAAATTAAATTATCATTGGACTCTTTTGGATATCAATGGGAAATCTTCCATTGATTTTTTTAGGAACTCGGCAGGTATGAGTTAGAGTACTTTTTTATTCTGACTTTTAACATCATTGGAGTTTAATAAATCTCAAACAATTTTTTCAATGAAAAAATCGTGTTGTCTGGATAACAGGTCCTATACCTGTAATATCTTTGGAATTGTGGAATCATAGCAGTTTGTTCCATTAGTAGGTTTGTTTAGTAGTACAGCTGGTAAAATGCAGCTACAGATAGCAACCAATCAGCAATTATCTCTGAACAGAGTACTACAATTTAGAAAATTTTGGTTGTTTTGCAGATATTTGCAACTGCATCATTGCAATTTAGCACACGATTATAGGCAATGCATCATAGCTAGAGATGGCGCGAACTGTTCGCCGGCGAACTTGTTCGTGCGAACATCGGGTGTTCGCGCTCGCCGGAAGTTCGCGAACGTCGCGCGACGTTCGCCATTTTGGGTTCGCCATTGTTGGCGCTTTTTTTTGCCCTCTCACCCCAGACCAGCAGGTACATGGCAGCCAATCAGGAAGCTCTCCCCTGGACCACTCCCCTTTCCTATAAAAACCGAAGCCCTGCAGCGTTTTTTCACTCTGCCTGTGTGTGCTGAAGAGATAGTGTAGGGAGAGAGCTGCTGCCTGTTAGTGATTTCAGGGACAGTTGAAAGTTTGCTGGCTAGTAATCGTTTTGATACTGCTCTGTTATTGGAGGGACAGAAGTCTGCAGGGGTTTGAGGGACATTTAAGCTTAGGTAGCTTTGCTGGCTAGTAATCTACCTTCTACTGCAGTGCTCTGTATGTAGCTGCAGTGGGCAGCTGTCCTGCTTCTGATCTCATCTGCTGACTGCTGCAATAACAGTAGTCCTTGTAAGGACTGCTTTTATTTATTTTTTTGTTGTTTTACTACTACTACTACTACTACTATAAGAGCCCAGTGCTATTAGTCTAGCAGTGTTGGGGAGTGGGACTGGTGTGCTAATCTGCTGCTCCTAGTAGTTCAGCTGCACCAACTTTAATTTTTTTTTTTTAATATTCATTTTTTTTTTATTTTACTTTTTTTTATTTTACTACCGCTGTAGTAGTGTATAAGTTGACCTTTTAGGCATTATTTGCCCTGTAGGCATTTTTTGCCCAGTGTGTTATTCAACCAACTGCCATCTAGCTGTGTGACCTTGTTCACATTCTGTCTAAATATCCATAATATTACCGTCTCCAGAAAAAACACCGGAGTGACTTTTTTCAAGCAGCCATAATATATTTTACGTAATCCGTATCCATCGCTGTAGTAGTGTATAAATTGACCTTTTAGGCATTATTTGCCCTGTAGGCATTTTTTGCCCAGTGTGTTATTCAACCAACTGCCATCTAGCTGTGTGACCTTGTTCACATTCTGTCTAAATATCCATAATATTACCGTCTCCAGAAAAAACACCGGAGTGACTTTTTTCAAGCAGCCATAATATATTTTACGTAATCCGTATCCATCGCTGTAGTAGTGTATAAGTTGACCTTTTAGGCATTATTTGCCCTGTAGTCATTTTTTGCCCAGTGTGTTATTCAACCAACTGCCATCTAGCTGTGTGACCTTGTTCACATTCTGTCTAAATATCCATAATATTACCGTCTCCAGAAAAAACACCGGAGTGACTTTTTTCAAGCAGCCATAATATATTTTACGTAATCCGTATCCATCGCTGTAGTAGTGTATAAGTTGACCTTTTAGGCATTATTTGCCCTGTAGGCATTTTTTGCCCAGTGTGTTATTCAACCAACTGCCATCTAGCTGTGTGACCTTGTTCACATTCTGTCTAAATATCCATAATATTACCGTCTCCAGAAAAAACACCGGAGTGACTTTTTTCAAGCAGCCATAATATATTTTACGTAATCCGTATCCATCGCTGTATTAGTGTATAAATTGACCTTTTAGGCATTATTTGCCCTGTAGGCATTTTTTGCCCAGTGTGTTATTCAACCAACTGCCATCTAGCTGTGTGACCTTGTTCACATTCTGTCTAAATATCCATAATATTACCGTCTCCAGAAAAAACACCGGAGTGACTTTTTTCAAGCAGCCATAATAAATTTTACGAGATCCGTATCCACCGCTGTAGTAGTGTATACGTTGATCTTGTGGGCAGTATTTGCACAGTGTTTTCTTCAAACCGCCATCTAGCTGTGTGAGCTTGTTCACATTTTGTCTAAATATTGATAATATTATCGTCTCTAGAAAAACCACTTGAGTTACTTTTTTTCAAGCAGCATTCATATATTTTACGTAATCCGTATCCACCACTGTAGTAGTGTATACGTTGATCTTGTAGGCATTATTTGCACACTGTTTTCTTCAAACTGCCATCTAGCTGTGTGTATTATCGTTTCCAGAAAAACCAACTGAGTTTTTGTTGTTGTTGTTTTTTTAAAAATAATGCCAGGCAAAGGCAGGCCGCCACGCAGAGGCCGTGCTAGGGGCCGTGCTGCTATGCAATCCTGTGGCCCTAGCAAATTGCCCAGTTTTAAAAAGCCAATGACCCTGAACTCCCAAAATGCTGAAGAGGTAGTTGACTGGCTTACACAGCACACCCCATCCTCTACCGTTTCTAACTTTACCACAACATCCTCCTCATCCTCCACTGCTATGGCCACCCCACGTAACACTTCCTCCACCACCGGTGCCCCTTCTTCACTGGAGTCAGAGGAGTTATTTTCCCATGAGTTTCTTGAACTGAGTAATGCGCAACCATTATTGGCAGAAGAAGATGAAGGAGATGAGGACGTTACACCAGATTTAATTCTGGCAGAGAACACGACAGAGATGGACATAATGATGAGTGATGAGGAGGAGGTCCCCGCTGCTGCTTCCTTCTGTGATGTGTCAGAAGAAATTGATGCATCTGAGGAGAATGATGATGAGGAGATTGATGTTTTGTGGGTGCCTAGTAGAAGAGAGCAAGAGGAGGGTAGTTCAGATGGAGAGACGGAGAGTCAGAGAGGCAGTAGGAGAATAAGACTTAGAAGAAGCAGGGAGGACAGCCCGCAGGGATCAGTAGGGCAACAACATGTATCGGCACCTGTGTTCAGCCGGCCAACGCACCCGCCATTGCCGCCAATGCCGCCAACTTCTACTGTTACCGCCAGATCGCACACTTCCAAAAAGTCAGCAGTGTGGGATTTTTTTAATGTGTGTGTCTCTGACAAAAGCATTGTAATTTGCAATGAGTGCAGTCAGAAACTGAGCCTTGGTAAGCCCAACAGCCACATAGGTACAACTTCTATGCGAAGGCACATGAGCGGCAAGCACAAAGCACTTTGGGAGCAACACCTCAAAGGCAACAGGCAAACTAAAAGCCACACTCCTTCTGGTCCAGCATCTTACTGCTCTACCTCTGCTCTCCTTGACCCGTCTGAACCACCCTCCACTCCGCCTTCCACCTTGACCACCTGTTCCCATTCCCAGTCATCTGCCACCAGCCAAGTTTCTGTGAAGGCCATGTTTGAGCGTAAGAAGCCAATGTCTGACTGTCACCCCCTTGCCCGGCGTCTGACAGCTGGCTTGTCTGCACTCTTAGCCCGCCAGCTTTTACCATACCAGCTGGTGGACTCTGAGGCCTTCCGCAAATTTGTAGCAATTGGGACACCGCAGTGGAAGGTACCCAGCCGCAATTTTTTTTCTAAAAAGGGAATACCACACCTGTACCAACATGTGCAGAGCCAAGTTACCGCATCTCTGTCACTTAGTGTTGGGCCAAAGGTCCATATGATTACTGACGCATGGTCCTCCAAGCATGGTCAGGGCAGGTATGTCACCTACACTGCCCACTGGGTGAACTTGGTAATGGCTGGGAAGCAGGGAATGGGTAGCTCAACAACAACAGTGGAGTTGGTGTCACCGCCACGGATTGCACGCGGTTCTGCCACCACCTCTACTCCTCCATCGCTCTCTACCTCGTCTTCTTCCTCTTCTTCTTCTTACTCTGCTGCTGGGTCCTCCTCCTTCTCCTCCTCCACACCTGTGCACCCCCAACTCCCCCTAGGCTATTCGACGTGCCAGGTACGCCGTTGTCACGCTGTCTTGGGGATGACGTGCCTGGAAAGCAAAAACCATACCGGATCTGTACTCCTGTCATCTCTGCAGTCACAGGCCGATCGGTGGCTGACCCCACACCAACTGCAGATCGGAAAAGTGGTGTGTGACAATGGAAGCAATCTGTTGGCAGCGTTGAGACTGGGCAATTTAACACATGTGCCCTGCATGGCACATGTGTTAAATTTAATAGTCCAACGTTTTGTCTCCAAGTACCCAGGATTCCAGGACGTTCTCACCCAGTCCAGAAAGGTGTCGGCCCATTTCAGACGTTCCTACACAGCCATGGCACGCCTTGCTGACATTCAGCAGCGCTACAACATGCCAGTCAGGCGTTTGATTTCTGACAGCCAGACTCGCTGGAATTCAACGCTCCTTATGTTGGAACGTCTGCTGCAACAACAAAGGGCCGTCAACGAGTACCTTTTTGAACTGGGTGGTAGGACTGGATCTGCAGAGCTGGGGATTTTTTTCCCCCGTTACTGGGTGCTTATGCGCGATGCCTGCAGGCTCATGCGACCTTTTGAAGAGGTGACAAATATGGTCAGTCGCACCGAAGGCACCATCAGCGACCTAATACCCTTCGCTTTCTTCCTGGAGCGTGCCGTGCGACGAGTGACAGATGAGGCTGTAGACCAGCGTGACGAGGAGCTGGAAGCGCACGATTTATGGTCGGAATCACCAGAACGAACCCAGGCACCTGCTGCAACGCAGGGAGAGGTGCCAGAAGTGGAGTCAGAGGAGGAAGGTGGCTTTGTGGAGGAGGAGGAGGAGGACCAACAGGAGCAGGCTTCCCAGGGGGCTAGTGGTGACCTTTTGGGGACCCCTGGTCTTGTACGTGGCTGGGGGGAGGAGACCGTGGATGATGCAGTCCTTGATAATGAGGAAGTGGAGATGGATAGCTCTGCATCCAACCTTGTGAGAATGGGGTCTTTCATGCTGTCATGCCTGTTGAAGGACCCCCGTATCAAGAGGCTTAAGGAGAAGGACCTGTACTGGGTCGCAACGCTACTAGACCCTCGGTACAAGCATAAAGTGTCAGAAATGTTACCAACATACCACAAGTCCGAAAAGATGCGGCATTTACAAACCAGCCTGCAAAACATGTTGTACAATGCTTTTAAGGGTGATGTCACTTCAGGAACTCATCAACATTCCAGGGGCAGAGGTGCCAGTAATCCTGCCACGAGCACACCTGCAAGGACAAAGCCCTTTGGCCAGTCTGTAACGTCAGACATGCAAATGTTTTTCTGTCCAAGGCAGCGCCACAACCCTTCTGGATCCACCCTCAAAGAACGCCTCGACCGGCAGGTAGCGGACTACCTGGCATTAACTGCAGATATCGACACTCTGAGGAGCGATGAACCCCTGGACTACTGGGTGCGCAGGCTTGATCTGTGGCCAGAGCTGTCACAATTTGCCATGAACCTCTTGTCTTGCCCAGCCTCAAGTGTGCTCTCAGAAAGGACCTTCAGTGCAGCAGGAGGGATTGTAACTGAGAAGAGAACTCGCCTAGGTCACAAAAGTGTCGATTACCTGACCTTTATTAAAATGAATGAGGGGTGGATCTCGGAGGGTTACTGCACGCCGGAAGACTTGTTCTGACTTCTATGCAGCTGTCCTTCTCTTCAAGCCTCATGACTCCACACACAGCTGTCCTTTAGCGTCCTCCTCCCTCCGCCACCGTTACAAACTAGGGTGCAAACCCTACTGGTTTAATTTTTTCTGGCCTCTGTGCTTCAGTGGCTGCAACCAAAAAAACTGGGCAAACAATGTCTACAAGGTCAACGTATGGCAAAAAATGACTATTTTCAGCATTTATATGGCATATTTTTTCTGGCAACTGTGCTTCAGTGGCTGCGTCCAAAAAAATGCATATTTTCTGCATTTATATGGCATAATTTTTCTGGCCTCTGTGCTTCAGTGGCTGCGTCCAAAAAAATGCATATTTTCTGCATTTATATGGCATAATTTTTCTGGCCTCTGTGCTTCAGTGGCTGCGTCCAAAAAAATGCATATTTTCTGCATTTATATGGCATAATTTTTCTGGCCTCTGTGCTTCAGTGGCTGCAACCAAAAAAATTTATATTTTCAGCATTTATATGGCATATTTTTTCTGGCAACTGTGCTTCAGTGGCTGCAACCAAAAAAACTGGGCAAACAATGTCTACAAGGTCAACGTATGGCGAAAAATGACTATTTTCAGCATTTATATGGCATATTTTTTCTGGCAACTGTGCTTCAGTGGCTGCGTCCAAAAAAATGCATATTTTCTGCATTTATATGGCATAATTTTTCTGGCCTCTGTGCTTCAGTGGCTGCAACCAAAAAAATGCATATTTTCTGCATTTATATGGCATAATTTTTCTGGCCTCTGTGCTTCAGTGGCTGCAACCAAAAAAATTTATATTTTCAGCATTTATATGGCATAATTTTTCTGGCCTCTGTGCTTCAGTGGCTCTAACCAAAAAAATTTATATTTTCAGCATTTATATGGCATATTTTTTCTGGCAACTATGCTTCAGTGGCTGCAACCAAAAAAACTGGGCAAACAATGTCTACAAGGTCAACGTATGGCGAAAAATTACTATTTTCAGCATTTATATGGCATATTTTTTCTGGCAACTGTGCTTCAGTGGCTGCGTCCAAAAAAACTGGGCAAACAATGCCTACAAGGTCAACGTATGGCAGTTGTTTAAAGAGAACAGTAGATTACTAGCCAGCAAAGCTACCTAAGCTAAAATGTCCCTCAAATCCCTGCAGACTTCTGTCCCTCCAATACAGAGCAGTATCAAGCAGATTACTAGCCAGCAAACTTACTATCATCTGTCCCTGAAATCACTAACAGCTCTCCCCCTACACTATCTCTTCCAAGCACACACAGGCAGATTTTTCAGATACATTTTTGCCCTTGATCCCCCTCTGGCATGCCACTGTCCAGGTCGTTGCACCCTTTAAACAACTGTAAAATCATTTTTCTGGCCAGAAATGTCTTTTTTAGATGTTAAAGTTCGCCTTCCCATTGAAGTCTATGGGGTTCGCGAACCGTTCGCGAACCACTCGCATTTTTGCGCAAGTTCGCGAATATGTTCGCGAACTTTTTTTCCGACGTTCGCTACATCCCTAATCATAGCAGGCTGAAGTAGGGCTTTTGGGGGTACTTGTATGTTACAGGTCTGGGGGTGCAAGCTTATCCACCCAAGTAAGGTCACCTCTGTGCACTTCTACATGCAGATAAGAAGCCAAATTCACAACATTCTTCAAAAGGGTTACCTAGGCACAATGATTGAGAAGCAATTGCATATGTAGACTGGAGCAACTGCATATCACTTTAATTTGCTTAAGAGATTCCATGGACACTCAAAAAACACCCAGTTGTGCAAAAACCAAATCATAAATTACCAGGGAAGGATTCACAGTAGTTTAGATGGGTAGTCCTCTCATGGTAGGTGGAAAGGAGACGACTGGCCTGCATCAAACACTTTAATAAGCATATACTAATCAAATGTAGACTACTGCGAAGTAAAAGCTGTTAAAAGGTGCTATTATGCATATCACACATCCATATAAAGTGTCAATTAAAACACACAAGCTGTCACTTGTATCATATATGATAAATAAAATAAAATAATAATGGTGAGATAGATTAAGTAGTATTAAATAGTAAAACTCATTGATATGCATATTAATCAATCAATTGTGACATCTATAACACACTGAATAGTGAAATCCATTAGTACTGCATAAATTAATCAACTGAAGGCAAACATTAATAATAACAGGCGTTATTATGTATACATCAGTCAAAATAAGTATGTGACTACTAACTTCAGTACAATTGATCAATCTGAATTTATTAATTATTAATTAATCAGTCAATTGTGGATTTATTTGATTAATACCTGTACTCAAAATAGCTTTGGTTTTGAGTGCCTACTTACATTATTTAGAACATTTATGTGACTAGAATCTGTACCTGTCTAGATACAGTAAATGATTATTATACCCCTTTTAGTTAAGGGGAGACAGCTGTAGAATGTGGCTGGTTTGGATTCTGGTTCCTCATTTGCATGAATGTAGATTTGCTTAGAAGTGGCCTAATTGTTACAAATGCTTTATTTATTACTTATCATTTTTAAAGGCTGAGTGGAAGGCGAAGGACTAGGATTTTTAGATATACAGGTTATGTATAGTTACATACAGTAATTACATAGTTAAATCTGGTTGAAAAAAGACCAGAGTCCATCAAGTTCAACCCCTCCAAATGAAAACCCAACATCCATACACACACTCACGCTGACCCCTCCAAATACTCACATAAACTAAATATACCCATATCTATACTAACTATAGATTCTAGTAGCCTTGACAGTAGCCTTGTCTAAGAAATCATCCAAGCCACTCTTAAAAGCATTAAAAGAATCAGTCATCACAAAAACATCAAGCAGTGCATTCCACAACCTCACTGTTCAATGAAAGTTATTTCCTCTATGCTGAAGGGGTGGCCTCTGGTGCGGTGATCCTCTTTATGGGTAAAAGGGCCCCCCGTTATTTGTCTATAATGTCCTCTAATGTACTTGTAAAGTGTAATCATGTCCCTTTGCAAGTGTCTTTTTTACCCAGAGAAAACAAGTCTTTTTGTCCCTCTAATCAGTTTAGTTCCATGTCTCTGCACTCTTTCCAGCCCATTTATATCCCTCTTAAGGACTTGAGGCTAAAATTGCATCTTATACTCCAGGTGAGGCCTTACCAGATACCTATAGAGATGCAAAATTATGTTTTATCACTTGAGTGTTTGGCCTTTTTATGCAAGACAGTGCTTTATTTTCTTTCATACGAACTCCAAACTGCTCACGCACACCCAGAAAGTACTAACCCTGGTGCTCTGGGAAAAGGGCTTCGGCAACCCCACAACAGTACGAAGGAAGAATTCACCGGCACACAGGTATTGCTGGCAGGGTGAAACAACCCTTGCTTAAAGTTTAATAGTGCGACATGCAACGTTTCGGGGGCATCATGCTTGATAAAGGGGTTGCCCCCGAAACGTTGCATGTCGCACTATTAAACTTTAAGCAAGGGTTGTTTCACCCTGCCAGCAATACCTGTGTGCCGGTGAATTCTTCCTTCGTTATTTTCTTTCATAGCCACTTCCCAAAATTAGACTACAAAAACCCCTAGGTTCTTCACAGCTAAGGAAACTCCTAATACACTGCCATTTAGTGTATAACTTGCATTTATATTATTTTTGTCAATGTGCACAACCTTGTATTTATCAAAATTAAACCTCATTTTCCAGTTTGCTGCCCAGTTTTCCATTTTGTTCAAATAATTCTGTAAAGTGGCAATTTTCTATCAACAGCAAAAATAGAAACAGTAGTTTCAATGCCTGCCTCTAGCTCCAGGCCATTAATAAACAAGTACTAACATCAGTGGTCCAATTAAAAAGTGTTCCATTTACCACCACTCTTTGTGTTCTATATTTTAGCCAGTTCTCTATCTAGGTACAAATACTATTTTCCAGGCAAACATTCCTTAATTTAACCAGTAGCTTTCCATGTGACACTGTGTAGATCACATCCACTGCTCAAGGTCCCTGTTCAACTTTTCAAAAAAAGAAATGAAATTAGTCTGGCAAGATCTACAGCATTATGCAAAAAACCATGCTGAAAAAAACTCATAGTATCATGATTTTGAAGTCCAGTATCCCCTTCAATATTCAATATTGAAGGGGTAATCAATAATACCCCTTCAAAAGGCTGTCCTACTACTAATGTCAGACTAACAGGCCTATAGTTTTGAGGCGAAGAACTGGATACATTTTGTATACGGCACTGTGCCAGATCTCAATGAATCCTGAAAAATATTTGATATTAAAATATTAAAGATGTTTGGCAATCACAGAGCTACGCTCTCTAAGTACCCTGGAATGGATACCATTTGGACCAGGACCTTTGTTTATCTTAACATGTTCTAGTCTCTTTTGAATTTCCTCATGCATAAACCATGCATCATTAGTTGTAATACTAGAATTGTGACTATTAAAAAGGAAACCTTCATTAGCTGGTTTCTTGTTTGTGTAGACAGACGTAATTTCTAATTCAATACTTTGCCACCTCTGCCAAATGGTCCGTTGAACCATTTGAACAGGTTAATAGCCTTCCTGACATTTGAGGGTTTTTTTAGGAGGAAAACTCAATTTGAATTGGATTCCGATTTTCAGGTCGTTCCTATTCGATCGAATTTTAAACATTCAAGTTTTTTCTTAAATAACCTCTCATCTGAGTTGCGAGTACATTCAAATTTATTACAGTTCATTCAAACTGACATCACTTCAAAATTCAACCTTTGAATTTTAACCCCCTAGAGTTTTTAAATGTCACCCAACTGCCTCATCATCCTACTGCTGTTCTGTTCCCCCAAAACTATCTAACGCAGCTAGGTCCTGCTCAGTGAGCATTTCTTCCTTTATTGTAGGAAGTTGGCATACATTTAATCTGGAAGTTTATTCTAATACATTATATGAAAGCCATATTTAATTATGGGAATGCAGGCCTATGCGGTTTTTAACATTCATTTCTTTAGCAAAAGAGTAGCTTGATAAATTAGATCCCATGGCATTTCTTAGAATTAGCTATAAAATGTCCTAGTTTTTCCTGGAAATTAGAATGAACTTAGAGAATACACTGCAGCATTATCAAGTAGCTATTTTATTTGTTCGGAAGAGTTTCGAACTATAAAAAAAATAACTTTTTTGTAAATATATGACATATTACTAGAAATGTTTGTGAGCAGGAAAATCCTCCCAGTTGCAGTTATGTTGCCAATTATTAAACCAAGTTTATGTCAGCACATTTTACTTGTCCTATGTCATGCAGAATCCTGTTACACAGGTATGGGACCTGTTATCCAGAATGCTCGGGACCTGTGGTTTTTGAGATAATGGATCTTTCCATAATTTGGGTCTTCATGCCTTAAGTCTACTAGAAATTCATGTAAACATTAAATAAACACAATAGGCTGGTTTTGCTTCCAATAAGGATTAATTATATCTTAGTTGGGATCAAGTACAAGCTACTGTTTTATTATTACAGAGAAAAAGGAAATCATTTTTAAAAATTTATATTATTTGGATAAAATGGAGTCTATGGGAGCCATTCCGTAATTCGGAGCTTTCTGGATATCGGGTTTCCGGATAAGAGATCCTATACCTGTATATGGTTTTCAAAATGATAACATGATATTAATGGGAGCTTTGCACATGGAGTGCAACAGGCCTCAAATAAGACTGGTTTGCAAAGAATAAAGTGATTGAATAAATAGATTAGAAAACATGATATTTACTGCAAATTTTACATGTTATTTCATGTTTCTGAAACATTTTTCAGCAACTTCTAATTTATTAGAAGTCTCTAAGAGAAAATCTTTATTGCAGCTCAAGACAGGGTTCTATGGGTAGAAATATTGACTGAAAATAAACTTTTACTTTTAATAAAGCTTCTTGAGTAGCTTCTTGAGTAGCATCTAGGCACTTAGATTTTGTGATTTTTAAAAAACTTTAAAAACCCTCAAAGTAATTTTTGTTGCCTCTACAGTCATACTGTAGTACACTGATAGTACAGTATGAAAGCATTTCTATAGCACCACAATAATATACAGCACTTTACACGGTATAGATATCATCTGTGCTTAAGTGCCTACTGTTTCAATACACAGATGGGATGAGAACCGTGCCCTGATGAGTTTCCATTTCAGTACTTGTGCTATTAGAAAAATCAAATATTATAAACACCAAAGACAAGTTAGCTTAATTTGTATTATGAAGATATTCTAATGCATCCCTGAATCGACTCCTTTTATTCAACACTTATCAATGACCCTAGGCTTTGCCTATGACTACGTATATTGTGGATACGAAACGCGGCAGGACGCTGTTTGCTTTTAACCTGTTGAAATAAAATTCTTTGTTTTAAACTTCTGGGTGGACGTGGAGTGCTCGCCGACTTCTGTTCAATTATAATGTCTGGCCACAGGTGAGTGACCACCGGGCTTGAGCCTATTTGTGTCAGGAGCGCTCCTACTCTCAGTGATGACAGATCCAAGATGGCTGCGCCCATGGCAGCTACATGGGTTTGGCACCGGCGCGTTGATATCAACCGCTGGGAGCCAATAGGCCCCCTGACATTATACTCGGGACATGGACCCCACTGAGGAAGCTATGCCTGATGCCGGACGAGCTCTCCGGGGATTGGTGTTCCGCATGGAAGATTATAAAGCTCAGCAGATTGGGCAAGTTCTGGATACTCTTCTATCCCGTATGCCTTCTGTGTCTCCGGTCGTCGGTAATCCTCCTGTGGCCATTACACCTCCTTCAGTGGCTTCATCGACTGGTGAGCCCTGCATCCTCCACCCCGTCAATATAGTGTGGTTCCACAAGCCTGCAGAGATTTCGTTACTCAGTGTCTGATCCAGTTCAAGTTTCAACCCTCTCAGTACTCCAGTGAACAAGCCAAGGTGGGATATTTGATGTCCTGTTTGGAGGGAAACCGCTAGAATGGGCAACACCACTTTAGGAGAAGAATTCTCAGCTGACCTTTGATGCCAAGGCTTTCCTTCAGGCCCTCCGTACTTTCTTTGATGCCCCTGGTTGTGTTGCCAACTCCTCTTCCCGACACATTCGGCAATGTAACCGAAGTGCCAGTGAGTACGCCATTGATTTCAGAACCTTGATGGCTAAGACTGGCTGGAACAACGAGGCGTACTTAGTCTCCAGGGATCATTCTGAATTATTGGAAAATCTAATTGCTCCCCATCAAGGTGGATACAATGCTCAGGGAACATAAATCAAACAGGGAGCGCTGCAAGAGATTTCAGCTAACTTTGGCTCCATGCTTCCAAAGACACCTGTTGACTCCTCCATCTCAGCAGAGGAATCTATTCAGGTCGGAAGGGCATGTCTCTCCGAGCTTGGCAGGTCTGTGTCTGTACTGTGGTAGCCAAGCTCATTTTGCCAATTCCTGTCCTGTGAAGCCAAAGGGTTCTCTTCTTCAAGGTAAACCTGGGGTGGCAGATTTGCGTGGCATTACATCAAAACCCCAAGAAAACTCTCACAGGTTTCTTCTGCCTCTACAGATACGTCTGGCCACTCATCGGTTCTGCCTCCCTTGATTCCAGGGCTTCAGGGAATTTCATGGACGCTACCTTTGCCAAATACATGGATATTCCTCTGTATCCCTTGACTACTCCCCTGCGGGTTACAGCAATTGATGACAGACCATTAGTGTCTGAGATAATCTCCATGACAACAGGGGAATTACCTGTACAGGTTGGGACTTTTACATAAAGAGAAATTATCGTATTGATTATTACCTGCCCCTCCCTTCCTGTGGTATTGGGGTTACCCTGGCGTCGTCTGCACAATCCCTCCATTGATTGGGCCTCCAATCAGATCTCTGGTTGAAGTCTATTTTGCAAAAAACATTGTTTACCTGCTACTCCTCTCCACCGCGTGACCATCTCATTGACAGGATTTCAGTCCTTGCTGACAGTCTACATGAGTTTGCTGATGTCTTTTGTAAAAAGTCTGCAGAATTCCTCCCTCCTCATTGTCAATAAGATTGCCCCATTGACCTTCCTGAACCATGCCACCTAGAGGTCACACTTATCCCTTGTCTCCTGCAGCTATGAAGGACTATATCCAGGAGTACCTCCAGCGGGGATTTATTTGTCCCTCAACCTCACCTGCTGGGGCTGGCTTCTTCTTTGTGGAAAAGAAGAATGGTGGTCTGCATCCCTGCATTAGGAGGACTGAGGACTTAAAATCACTGTAAAAAAACAATACCCATTGCCTCTAATCTCTGAACTTTTTGACCAACTGAAAGGGGCTAAGATTTTCATCAAGCTGGATCTACGTGGAGTGTATAACCTCATCCACATTTGTGAAGGAGAAAAATGGAAGATGGCATTCAACACCCAGGATGGGCATTATGAATACCTTAGGATGCCCTTCGGCCTCTGAAATGCCCCTGCCATTTTCCAAAAGCTTGTGAATGACATTTTCAGAGACCGACTGTGGAAATCAGTCGTCTTATACCTAGACGACATCCTAATCTTCTCCAAAGACTTGGAAAGTCATCATTCTCAAGTGAAGGAGGTACTCTCTCGTTTAAGGGAAATCTCCCTATACGCCAAGCTGGAGAAGTGCATTTTCGAGGTGCCCAAGATCCCTTTCATTGGGTATGTAATTACCCCCGAAGGATTTGAGATGGATCCTGCCAAGATTTCAGCAATACAGAAGTGGCCTCTTCCCTTAAGTACCAAGGCTATTCAGAGATTCATTGGGTTTGTGAACTACTACCAGCAATTCATCAAAGGGTTTTCCTCCCATTTTGCCCCTATCCTGGCTCTCATTCGCAAGGGAGGTAAACCCAATTCCTGGCCGCCTCTTGCCTTGGAAGCCTTCCAATCCCTGAAAGATGCTTTCACTTCTGCCTTGGTTCTCCGTCACCCAGGACCCTGGAGCTATTATTTCTCAAAGACACTCCGCTGATGGGAAATTACACCCCTGTGCATATTTTTTGAAGAAATTCTCCCCTGCAGAGCAGAACTATGATATTGGGAACTATGAACTCCTGACAGTCAAGCTTGCTCTTGAGAAGTGGCCCACACTTGTTAGAGGGGCTTCTAATCCGGTCACCATCTATACTGATCCTAAGAATCCCCGGCAGTTTGAAGACATGCATACCCAATTTGGATTCGGGGGAATATATACTTTCCAAAAATATATGGTTTTCTGGGGTGGACATACTTTTTTCTACCTGTGCCCCCCTCCAACTATATAAATGTATTGATTTTGCAGTATCTCGAATTACAGAACTGAACTACAGGGGCCCCTATATGCCACATGCTTAGGTAAGCCTATACATATTGGGCATCAAACTGTTCAGTGGACTACTGGCAATCATATAGGGTGTTTTTAATTGGTACCTAATGATGTGTGGGAGATATGATGCTGTAGAGTGGAAGCTTTGAGGTCATTTTTCAAAAAAAATCGCCAATTTCTATAAAACGTTATAACTTTAGGAAACAATTGCAACTTGGTAGTTTGGAGTACATTGATATATTTACCCATTTTTGATTCTCTAGAATCTGTTCTTTCTAATTATGAGTAGTTTTCTATGGTAAATCTACTGTTAGTGGAATGTACAAATCAGAAGTATGCCGTTTTGTGGAGCGGTGCTTTGGAAATTTAGTAGTGTACTGCTTGTAGATTTTGATCTATACAAGTGAGAAATCTCCATAAAACAATATATATTTGGTATTGCCGCATTGTAAAGTGAAAGAGTACAAAATGTCTTAAAACGGCTTGGCAATAGAGGTTTGCATTTAGGACAAAATGGTTGGCAGGTAAAGGGTTAACATATGGGTTGCCCTGTCATTATGAAAAAATAAATAATTGATAAGGTGCACATCCTCATCCGATCAATCATGCTTGTTAAGAAATATCAGAAAGTTAAGTTGAGCCCTAGTTTTATTGAATTTTCTGTCTTTTCATCTGTTAGTACAAATCATTTTGAACAAATTACTTCAAAGAGGGCATGAGTGCATTGTTTTTTACTTTGCACATTTCCTTGGAGGTATTAAAAAACTTCTCTTGTATATTAATAGATTAATGCGTAATGCATAATGTTCTCTTTTTTTTACCCCTGCCCTCTGTAAAGTTGGTACTGACTACATTTTCACTATTAATAAAGAGCATGCAAGGAGGGACACCAATAGTTTCATACTTAATTGCATGTAAAATTCAAAAAAGTTTTAATGAAAAACTAACCACTGGGGGAAGACGAGATATTTAATGAAATATACAAATGCACACCACACAGCATACAAGTAATAAATATGGTCATCAGGTATGTTTGCAAAAGGAATTTTATATAAACTAAACTATAAACAAATTTCCTGAATACTTTCACTAGTTAGGGTTACAGTTATGGAATCAATCATGTAAAAAAGTCATAGCAAATAACTGCAATAGAAAGAACAAAATTGCATTAGCAATTCTTTAAATGCATTAATATATGTATTTGTTCCTGAGTTAAATGGCTTGATTAGCTGCTGACAGATCCCTACTAATATTAGTTTAGCACTATAGAAATGGAATGGAATGGTGTCACACAGAGATTGTTTTAGTTGTTGCAACATCTTTCAAAATTAAAATATCACAGATACAGACACACGGTTTTTGAGTACAATTATAGAATGCCTCAAAACACAAATGCACAGCTTGCTACTGCTGGTAGCTGACTGATTAAGGCTATTAGTAATGCAGCCTTGCCAAAGTAACATAATGATGTGTGCTGGCCTCACATTAGTTAGCAATTGTAAAAACAATTATTAGGGGAAATGATGTTCTCATTGCAAATATTTTCCTTTAATAAAACATTCTTTTGTATAATAAAATGTTTCCAAAAATAATGAATATTTGTCAGTAATACTTTATACTGGATATGATGCAAATAACATTGTGGTGTTCATGCAAATGGCCTGTAGATGTCACTGTGCTCATACTTATACTGTGCATGCTTCCTGGTAGCTTAAAAGTGAAAGTGAAAGCTTACTTTTGTGTACTGCCTGCATGACTATGCTTATAAAGCAATGTTATATTCGACTCATCCTCGGCTACCCAAAACATAACAGACATGAACTGGATTTTGATAAGTACAAAGAACCATAACATACATAAACATACATAAACACTGTTAAATGCACCATAAATATTCTATTTTTGGTTTGTAATTTGAATAAGGGATGTATCATGTGATTCCCCATTCAAGCATAATACTTTATTCATCAGCATCATATTTTACTCTCATATGACACAAAATACTTGGCTAGGGGGACTATAATAGTGTAGCACTGATTTTTCTGATGTTCCTTAATTGCCATAAGAGGTAGTTAATGATATAAACTAAGCAATTCTCTAACTCATTCTGTTGCTTTTATACTTTTTAATGTCTCTTCTAAAATTCACATATGTGAGGGTTAGAAGAATGAAAGCTCAAGATGGGCAAACATATGTCCCAGCTATTAAGCAACATTTTATTCAAAAAAAGAATGTCAAACAGATATTCATTTTAACATAACATATTTATTTCTAAGCATATCACAATTCCTATTATATGTGGCCAATACATAAGGAACAAGAGATATTAAAAAGTAAAATGAGTAAAAACAAAAAGTAAGTAACATAGGTAAGTCCCATGCAGATGGAAAAACATGGCTTCACTATGTTTCTGCTTGTCTGGCTTTGCAATTAATAAAAGAAATTCACTAAGGACAGTATTGCAGTAGTCTGAAAAATTGTAAAGACCAGCAATGAGAATGAAAGATTTTAGTGCACTTGTGTGGCTACAAATGAGAAAATGTTTGGAATAACTTACTGACCTCCTAAGTTGTCCAATATTTGTACAATTTGGCCACAAACATGAATGCCCACATTCATTAATATGTACAGCTGACCCAAATTACCTAGCATGTGATTCCCATACAGTTACCGAGTTAGAGGGCAGGGACCAAAATGTACGTGTGAGGCTATAGTAAATGGAATGGTAGCTTTACTCAAAACTATCAGCTCTACTTAATGTTTGCTCTGGATGAAGCCTATTACACTCAGATGTGGGCCCTCGCAAGGCAGGGTGTTGTAGAACTATAATCTTTAGTGATTCACAAGAATAGCCACCAGTAATTCTTATAACTTAACCAGCACTTATTATTGAGAACAAACCGTAAAGAAGATCAGTGAGATAATGCAGTTCACAACCATGGAGTAATCAAGAAATACCTTACAGCACTTAGAACAGATCATTCCCTTCTGTAGAACATGTAAATAGGAATATGAACCAGTCTGCCCAGAGTTCTCTTTGTTCCTCAGGCTCCTCTTCAAAGGAAACTCAGGTTGGAAACTATCTAGTCCCAAAACTCTGCAGACTGATTCCCTTATTTAGGCCAGAATTCTGCTGGGGACCTAACCCATTCTAACCCCTACTAGGGATGGCGCGAACTGTTCGCCGGCGAACTTGTTCGCGCGAACATCGGGTGTTCGTGCTCGCCGGAAGTTCGCGAACGTCGCGCGACGTTCGCCATTTTGGGTTCGCCATTGTTGGCGCTTTTTTTTGCCCTCTCACCCCAGACCAGCAGGTACATGGCAGCCAATCAGGAAGCTCTCCCCTGGACCACTCCCCTTCCCTATAAAAACCGAAGCCCTGCAGCGTTTTTTCACTCTGCCTGTGTGTGCTGAAGAGATAGTGTAGGGAGAGAGCTGCTGCCTGTTAGTGATTTCAGGGACAGTTGAAAGTTTGCTGGCTAGTAATCGTTTTGATACTGCTCTGTTATTGGAGGGACAGAAGTCTGCAGGGGTTTGAGGGACATTTAAGCTTAGGTAGCTTTGCTGGCTAGTAATCTACCTTCTACTGCAGTGCTCTGTATGTAGCTGCAGTGGGCAGCTGTCCTGCTTCTGATCTCATCTGCTGACTGCTGCAATAACAGTAGTCCTTGTAAGGACTGCTTTTATTTATTTTTTTGTTGTTTTACTACTACTACTACTACTACTACTACTACTACTACTATAAGAGCCCAGTGCTATTAGTCTAGCAGTGTTGGGGAGTGGGACTGGTGTGCTAATCTGCTGCTCCTAGTAGTTCAGCAGCACCAACTTTAATTTTTTTTTTTTTAATATTCATTTTTTTTTTATTTTACTTTTTTTTATTTTACTACCGCTGTAGTAGTGTATAAGTTGACCTTTTAGGCATTATTTGCCCTGTAGGCATTTTTTGCCCAGTGTGTTATTCAACCAACTGCCATCTAGCTGTGTGACCTTGTTCACATTCTGTCTAAATATCCATAATATTACCGTCTCCAGAAAAAACACCGGAGTGACTTTTTTCAAGCAGCCATAATAAATTTTACGTAATCCGTATCCATCGCTGTAGTAGTGTATAAGTTGACCTTTTAGGCATTATTTGCCCTGTAGGCATTTTTTGCCCAGTGTGTTATTCAACCAACTGCCATCTAGCTGTGTGACCTTGTTCACATTCTGTCTAAATATCCATAATATTACCGTCTCCAGAAAAAACACCGGAGTGACTTTTTTCAAGCAGCCATAATAAATTTTACGAGATCCGTATCCACCGCTGTAGTAGTGTATACGTTGATCTTGTGGGCAGTATTTGCACAGTGTTTTCTTCAAACCGCCATCTAGCTGTGTGAGCTTGTTCACATTTTGTCTAAATATTGATAATATTATCGTCTCTAGAGAAACCACTTGAGTTACTTTTTTTCAAGCAGCATTCATATATTTTACGTAATCCGTATCCACCGCTGTGTATACGTTGACCTTGTAGGCATTATTTGCACACTGTTTTCTTCAAACCGCCATCTAGCTGTGTGTATTATCGTTTCCAGAAAAACCAACTGAGTTTTTGTTGTTGTTGTTTTTTTAAAAATAATGCCAGGCAAAGGCAGGCCGCCACGCAGAGGCCGTGCTAGGGGCCGTGCTGCTATGCAATCCTGTGGCCCTAGCAAATTGCCCAGTTTTAAAAAGCCAATGACCCTGAACTCCCAAAATGCTGAAGAGGTAGTTGACTGGCTTACACAGCACACCCCATCCTCTACCGTTTCTAACTTTACCACAACATCCTCCTCATCCTCCACTGCTATGGCCACCCCACGTAACACTTCCTCCACCACCGGTGCCCCTTCTTCACTGGAGTCAGAGGAGTTATTTTCCCATGAGTTTCTTGAACTGAGTAATGCGCAACCATTATTGCCAGAAGAAGATGAAGGAGATGAGGACGTTACACCAGATTTAATTCTGGCAGAGAACACGACAGAGATGGACATAATGATGAGTGATGAGGAGGAGGTCCCCGCTGCTGCTTCCTTCTGTGATGTGTCAGAAGAAATTGATGCATCTGAGGAGAATGATGATGAGGAGATTGATGTTTTGTGGGTGCCTAGTAGAAGAGAGCAAGAGGAGGGTAGTTCAGATGGAGAGACGGAGAGTCAGAGAGGCAGTAGGAGAATAAGACTTAGAAGAAGCAGGGAGGACAGCCCGCAGGGATCAGTAGGGCAACAACATGTATCGGCACCTGTGTTCAGCCGGCCAACGCACCCGCCATTGCCGCCAATGCCGCCAACTTCTACTCTTACCGCCAGATCGCACACTTCCAAAAAGTCAGCAGTGTGGGATTTTTTTAATGTGTGTGCCTCTGACAAAAGCATTGTAATTTGCAATGAGTGCAGTCAGAAACTGAGCCTTGGTAAGCCCAACAGCCACATAGGTACAACTTCTATGCGAAGGCACATGAGCGGCAAGCACAAAGCACTTTGGGAGCAACACCTCAAAGGCAACAGGCAAACTAAAAGCCACACTCCTTCTGGTCCAGCATCTTACTGCTCTACCTCTGCTCTCCTTGACCCGTCTGAACCACCCTCCACTCCGCCTTCCACCTTGACCACCTGTTCCCATTCCCAGTCATCTGCCACCAGCCAAGTTTCTGTGAAGGCCATGTTTGAGCGTAAGAAGCCAATGTCTGACTGTCACCCCCTTGCCCGGCGTCTGACAGCTGGCTTGTCTGCACTCTTAGCCCGCCAGCTTTTACCATACCAGCTGGTGGACTCTGAGGCCTTCCGCAAATTTGTAGCAATTGGGACACCGCAGTGGAAGGTACCCAGCCGCAATTTTTTTTCTAAAAAGGGAATACCACACCTGTACCAACATGTGCAGAGCCAAGTTACCGCATCTCTGTCACTTAGTGTTGGGCCAAAGGTCCATATGACTACGGACGCATGGTCCTCCAAGCATGGTCAGGGCAGGTATGTCACCTACACTGCCCACTGGGTGAACTTGGTAATGGCTGGGAAGCAGGGAATGGGTAGCTCAACAACAACAACAGTGGAGTTGGTGTCACCGCCACGGATTGCACGCGGTTCTGCCACCACCTCTACTCCTCCATCGCTCTCTACCTCGTCTTCTTCCTCTTCTTCTTCTTACTCTGCTGCTGGGTCCTCCTTCTCCTCCTCCACACCTGTGCACCCCCAGCTCCCCCTAGGCTATTCGACGTGCCAGGTACGCCGTTGTCACGCTGTCTTGGGGATGACGTGCCTGGAAAGCAAAAACCATACCGGATCTGTACTCCTGTCATCTCTGCAGTCACAGGCCGATCGGTGGCTGACCCCACACCAACTGCAGATCGGAAAAGTGGTGTGTGACAATGGAAGCAATCTGTTGGCAGCGTTGAGACTGGGCAATTTAACACATGTGCCCTGCATGGCACATGTGTTAAATTTAATAGTCCAACGTTTTGTCTCCAAGTACCCAGGATTCCAGGACGTTCTCACCCAGTCCAGAAAGGTGTCGGCCCATTTCAGACGTTCCTACACAGCCATGGCACGCCTTGCTGACATTCAGCAGCGCTACAACATGCCAGTCAGGCGTTTGATTTCTGACAGCCAGACTCGCTGGAATTCAACGCTCCTTATGTTAGAACGTCTGCTGCAACAACAAAGGGCCGTCAACGAGTACCTTTTTGAACTGGGTGGTAGGACTGGATCTGCAGAGCTGGGGATTTTTTTCCCCCGTTACTGGGTGCTTATGCGCGATGCCTGCAGGCTCATGCGACCTTTTGAAGAGGTGACAAATATGGTCAGTCGCACCGAAGGCACCATCAGCGACCTAATACCCTTCGCTTTCTTCCTGGAGCGTGCCGTGCGACGAGTGACAGATGAGGCTGTAGACCAGCGTGACGAGGAGCTGGAAGCGCACGATTTATGGTCGGAATCACCAGAACGAACCCAGGCACCTGCTGCAACGCAGGGAGAGGTGCCAGAAGTGGAGTCAGAGGAGGAAGGTGGCTTTGTGGAGGAGGAGGAGGAGGACCAACAGGAGCAGGCTTCCCAGGGGGCTAGTGGTGACCTTTTGGGGACCCCTGGTCTTGTACGTGGCTGGGGGGAGGAGACCGTGGATGATGCAGTCCTTGATAATGAGGAAGCGGAGATGGATAGCTCTGCATCCAACCTTGTGAGAATGGGGTCTTTCATGCTGTCATGCCTGTTGAAGGACCCCCGTATCAAGAGGCTTAAGGAGAAGGACCTGTACTGGGTCGCAACGCTACTAGACCCTCGGTACAAGCATAAAGTGTCAGAAATGTTACCAACATACCACAAGTCCGAAAAGATGCGGCATTTACAAACCAGCCTGCAAAACATGTTGTACAATGCTTTTAAGGGTGATGTCACTTCAGGAACTCATCAACATTCCAGGGGCAGAGGTGCCAGTAATCCTGCCACGAGCACACCTGCAAGGACAAAGCCCTTTGGCCGGTCTGTAACATCAGACATGCAAATGTTTTTCTGTCCAAGGCAGCGCCACAACCCTTCTGGATCCACCCTCAAAGAACGCCTCGACCGGCAGGTAGCGGACTACCTGGCATTAACTGCAGATATCGACACTCTGAGGAGCGATGAACCCCTGGACTACTGGGTGCGCAGGCTTGATCTGTGGCCAGAGCTGTCACAATTTGCCATGAACCTCTTGTCTTGCCCAGCCTCAAGTGTGCTCTCAGAAAGGACCTTCAGTGCAGCAGGAGGGATTGTAACTGAGAAGAGAACTCGCCTAGGTCACAAAAGTGTCGATTACCTGACCTTTATTAAAATGAATGAGGGGTGGATCTCGGAGGGTTACTGCACGCCGGAAGACTTGTTCTGACTTCTATGCAGCTGTCCTTCTCTTCAAGCCTCATGACTCCACACACAGCTGTCCTTTAGCGTCCTCCTCCCTCCGCCACCGTTACAAACTAGGGTGCAAACCCTACTGGTTTAATTTTTTCTGGCCTCTGTGCTTCAGTGGCTGCAACCAAAAAAACGGGGCAAACAATGTCTACAAGGTCAACGTATGGCGAAAAATGACTATTTTCAGCATTTATATGGCATATTTTTTCTGGCAACTGTGCTTCAGTGGCTGCGTCCAAAAAAATGCTTATTTTCTGCATTTATATGGCATAATTTTTCTGGCCTCTGTGCTTCAGTGGCTGCAACCAAAAAAATTTATATTTTCAGCATTTATATGGCATAATTTTTCTGTCAACTGTGCTTCAGTGGCTGCGTCCAAAAAAATGCATATTTTCTGCATTTATATGGCATAATTTTTCTGGCCTCTGTGCTTCAGTGGCTGCAACCAAAAAAATTTATATTTTCAGCATTTATATGGCATAATTTTTCTGTCAACTGTGCTTCAGTGGCTGCGACCAAAAAAATGCATATTTTCTGCATTTATATGGCATAATTTTTCTGGCCTCTGTGCTTCAGTGGCTGCAACCAAAAAAATTTATATTTTCAGCATTTATATGGCATAATTTTTCTGTCAACTGTGCTTCAGTGGCTGCGACCAAAAAAATGCATATTTTCTGCATTTATATGGCATAATTTTTCTGGCCTCTGTGCTTCAGTGGCTGCAACCAAAAAAATTTATATTTTCAGCATTTATATGGCATAATTTTTCTGGCAACTGTGCTTCAGTGGCTGCGACCAAAAAAATGACTATTTTCAGCATTTATATGGCATATTTTTTCTGGCCTCTGTGCTTCAGTGGCTGCGGCCAAAAAAACTGGGCAAACAATGCCTACAAGGTCAACGACGTTGACCTTGTAGGCATTGTTTGCCCAGTTTTTTTGGCCGCAGCCACTGAAGCACAGAGGCCAGAAAAAATATGCCATATAAATGCTGAAAATAGTCATTTTTTGCCATACGTTGACTCAACGTATATGGCAAAAAATGACTATTTTCAGCATTTATATGGCATATTTTTTCTGGCAACTGTGCTTCAGTGGCTGCGACCAAAAAAACTGGGCAAACAATGCCTACAAGGTCAACGTATGGCAAAAAATGACTATTTTCAGCATTTATATGGCATATTTTTTCTGGCAACTGTGCTTCAGTGGCTGCGTCCAAAAAAACTGGGCAAACAATGTCTACAAGGTCAACGTATGGCGAAAAATGACTATTTTCAGCATTTATATGGCATATTTTTTCTGGCAACTGTGCTTCAGTGGCTGCGTCCAAAAAAACTGGGCAAACAATGCCTACAAGGTCAACGTATGGCAGTTGTTTAAAGAGAACAGTAGATTACTAGCCAGCAAAGCTACCTAAGCTAAAATGTCCCTCAAATCCCTGCAGACTTCTGTCCCTCCAATACAGAGCAGTATCAAGCAGATTACTAGCCAGCAAACTTACTATCATCTGTCCCTGAAATCACTAACAGCTCTCCCCCTACACTATCTCTTCCAAGCACACACAGGCAGATTTTTCAGATACATTTTTGCCCTTGATCCCCCTCTGGCATGCCACTGTCCAGGTCGTTGCACCCTTTAAACAACTTTAAAATCATTTTTCTGGCCAGAAATGTCTTTTTTAGATGTTAAAGTTCGCCTTCCCATTGAAGTCTATGGGGTTCGCGAACCGTTCGCGAACCGCTCGCATTTTTGCGCAAGTTCGCGAATATGTTCGCGAACGTTTTTTCCGACGTTCGCTACATCCCTAACCCCTACCCCATACCCCTTGGTGGAGACAAATGCTGCTAGATGTCCTAGATGGTACCTGTGGGGGAAAGAATGCCTCCAACAGATTATTATGGACCACATTCAATCCAGTCTGTGTGCCTGGACAGCACATGAAATAAATCACAAGATTGCTTTTCCCAAGTATACAGCAAAAGGCATGACAGTTTTAATTCTAGCATTTGTTTTCTGGTTAAAAATGAGGACCACAGTTTGGTTTTTAGGCTGAATCAATTGTCAATAAAGCCATTTTCGGTAAGGAATTGTTTGATTCAGCCATTTCAGCTTCTGAAATGTCCAAACTTTATGGGCACATACAAGTGGTTACTTTAACCTGCAATAAAAACAGAAATAAATGTTGACAATTCAAGGGAAATTAAATTTTCAGCGTGTAACAGGAAACATAAAATATGACTTTGTCTGCTTTTCTTCAACATATCTTTATTTATAAGACTGTGCTGCAGTATGTCCTGGGTAGAACACATCATTTTCTAATAATAGATGATTGATAATTACTACAGTATATGCACAATATGTAAGATACAGGGGTGCTTAAAGTACTCAAAGTGGATGGACAAGATGGCCACCAAGAATACCTTAATTCTGGTACTGAGAGCTGTAATATTTCTGGCCTGGGCTTTGAAGGGCTGCTAATGGAAGCCAGTGTTGACCACTCCCACAGGAAGAGTATGGCACACACAAGCAGAGTAAGGCAGCCAGAGTATGGCACACACAGGCAGCATAGGGCAGACAGAGTATGGCACACATAGGCAGCATAGGGCAGACAGAGTATGGCACACACAGGCAGCACAGGGCAGACAAAGTATGGTATGCATGTGCAGCATAGGGCAGGCAGAGTTAGGCAGGAAGACAATGGCACACATAGGCAGAGTGTGGCACACACTGGCAGCATACGGTAAGCAGAGTATAGCACACACTAGCAGCATAGGGCAGTCAGAGTATGGCACACAGAAGCAGAGTAATGCAGGCAGAGTATGGCACACACAGGCAGAGTAAGGCACACAAAGGCAGAGTAAGGCAGGCAGAGTATGGCACACATGGGTAGGGTTGAGAAGGCACAGGCAGATGGGAGTAGCAGACAGGGCAACCTATCAAGACCAGTGAACAGTATGTACTGTAGTATGTACAGTGACACAATGCCAGTAGTCAGTGTCGGACTGTGGTGCCTAGGGCCCACCAAGAAACCTTATCTCAAGGCACAGGGGCAATTCCATACATAATACCCCCAGAATTCACAGTAGGACGGCACAAGGGTAATTTCATGTATAATACTCCAGAATTCACAGTAGGATGGCACAGGGGAAATTCCATGTAGAATACCCTAGAATTCACAGTAGGATGTCACAGGGGCAATTCCATGTATAATATCCCAGAATTCACAGTAGGACAGCACAGGGGCAATTTCATGTATAATATCCCAGAATTCACAGTAGGACGGTACTGGGGCAATTCCATGTATAATACCCCAGAATTCACAGTAGAATGGCACAAGGGCAATTCCATGTATAATAACCCCCAGAAATTACAGTAGAACAGCACCAGGGCAATTCCATGTATAATACCCCCAGAATTCACAGTAGGATGGCAATTCCATGTATAACACCCCAACTGTTAAAATTCAGAAAGAGTCAAGGAGTTAAACCTCAAAGAGATTAATAATTGTTAAAGAAAGGGAGGAGAAACTGCTATAAGATAAGGGAAGTCAGAAGGTAGACAGTTTAAAAAAAAAACCCCACCAAGCAAACAGTAATAAAGCTGAAGCAGGGATTCTTACCAGCATTCTTTCTGACAGAGTGTCTGTCCTGATCATTCATGTGTGTGTGTGTGTGGGGGGGAGCCATTGAGCCATGAGCATTTGATTTACCATGATTTCAGCCAGGCCTAACCTAATCTGCAGGCAGGTACATTGTTCTTTCTCTCCCCTTCCAAACCAAAGCAGTACGGGGGGGTGGGAAATTCAAAGGAATCTCTGCTCTGCCATCACACTACTGCTTCCGGCTTCCTCCTTCTTGTGCTCTCCTCCACCCCCTACCTTTTAAAAAAATATCCTGCGCATGAACTAATATACATGTGATGTAAAAAAAATAAATAAAGTTTAAAAAAAATCATAAAGCTGAGACCCGTGCAGATGCCCCTTTTGCCCTGTTATTAAAGCAGGCCCTGGCAGCAGGCCATTGTCACTCAGTACCACTGTCCAGTACAAAATGTGCTCCCTCCACGGCTCAGCCGTAGCTTCAGACTCAGAGTGAGTGTCAAGAGCTGCACACTTCACCTACTAGAATGCACATGCAGTGCTCGGGGACAAGACAGCATTAAATTGGCTGTGGCTATGCTGCTTCCTGCCTGCCTCCCTGCCTGTAACGTAGAACTTATGTTACGTGGTGCACGTGCAGGCACTGAGATGCAGGATAGCGCAGGATAGCACAGTCAAGTGATAACAAGTTTAAAAAATGTCAGTTTTTGGCGAAATTGCGCCGGCATCCAAAAAAACAGACACCAGTGTCCATTTTTTTTGATGCCGGCGAATTTTCACAGCGGTTTCACTAATTTGTTCGCCGCCGGCGAATCACGGGAATTCGAAAAAGCAAGATTTTTTTACCACAAAAAAAATTGGATTTTAGAAAAAAACCCTCTTTTTTTGAGTTTTAAGCATTCAGACTAATAAATAACCCCCTTAATGTCAGTGAAATTAGAGACGGTAAAGGGAAATATGCCTTACCGCAGAAAAACAAAAACAAATAATGCATTTATTTTTAGATTATTATGATTTACAATTGTCTAAAAATTTTTTTTGTCAAATTCCCCTTTTAAAAATCCAATGTATATTGCAAATTCCTGTCAAGGTTTGATATTATAAATGATGCATGCCATGGTAATGACTTAATCCCTGATTTATTGTCTCTTATGTAAGTGGGATGATATTGCTGCCAGATCCATATTGGACATATGGTTCATCCACTAATGAATTCTGAGTCTGCTATGGAATTATTCAAACACAACAAATTTGTTTTTTTAAAATTGCTGAACGCAATATGATAAAACATGCAGAAATTCTTTATATGAACAATATGAGTATTCAATTGAGCAAAAGCAGTTTTGGTGACAGATATACCGTGATAAAGTGACCTCTTCTGCCTTATGGAGCAAAGATGTATCTGCTTTCTTGTGGAATATTAGGCAGCACGTTATTCATTTTGTGTGATTTAAGAACCAATCCAATGGGATTTCAGCAAGTAAAATTACTTTGGACTTTCTATATATTCTGACCATTGAATGCTCAGCTGAAATGAACCCTGAGCTCTTTCCAATAAAACTTCAGAACATTTCCTCTATTAAACCTGAATCCTTAGCAATACATTCTGAATACAAATTAACATTCTTTGTTTTGTTTTCATTTAAAAAAAAGTTGTCCTTTGTTTACTGCTTGTCTGTCATGTACATAGAAAAAAAAAAGATTAAAAACTGACAACATTCTGTGCATATCAGAATAAAGTAGCAACAAAACAAATATTTATTATCCACCATGGACTACATACTGAGCCTACTTTGTAATCATTGCTTGTTTCTCTGACAAAGCTGAGATTCAACCTCCTGCTTGGCAACTATCAATTTGCTCCTTATGTCATCATAAATTACACACACCAGATAATGATTGGTCTCCTTCTTAGATTAATAAAATGGATATTTATCCACTGTATCACTGTGAATTTACAGTACAGTGAATCACTGTGGTCAAATGATTAACTTGGCATCCACAGCTGCTCCCCCTGTGCCATCAGCAGTGATTAATTAGCATGTTGTTTTTGTTTATCATAGAACATCAACACCTAAAGAGTGAATTTTTAGACTCATCATTTGACTACATTTGTTTCAGTTAAGACTTCTGATTCTCTTACATATACAGCTGAAACATATATCCTTTTGCTCATTAATGGACCACATCACTCACAGGTATCTGAAATGAACAAAAATATAAAACTAATAAAATAACATACAGCTATGAGTTCCATTATCCGGAAACCTGTAAGCCATCGTATGGAAAGGCCATCTCCATTTTAATCAAATAATTACAATTTTTAAAAAAGATTTCCTTTTATTCTGTAATATTAAGACAGTACAGTGTACTTGATCTCAACTAACATATAAGGCATCCATACTGGAGGTAAAACAATCCTATTGGGTTTCTTTAGTGTTGAATTTGGAGTCCTCTTATCCAGAAAACCCTAGGACCCTAGCATTCTGGATAACAGATCACAAACTGTATGATTTTTAACATGGGTAAATAGTAATTCTAGAAAGGAGAATAGAAAGTGAATGCGTTTTTCTGCGGTAAATGTTAAACTCGAATTTTGATGAATGTACAAAAACGAATACAAAACTGCCATCTAAAATGTTGAGAAGCCATTTAGAAGGCAATGGTAAATGTCTTTTTCCAGTTGTAAAATCTTTCTTTGCTTTGAGCTTTACAAGGTTTTCTGGGGGGTTTTTTTGTGGAAAATTATAACAAGAATGAGGATTTTGAAGTTTTGATGTTCTTATTCCGATTTGTTAGGTGTTTTTATATGTTTTTTATCTTCTAATCTTTTAACAAATAAGTAGGCATACATGTTTTTTTTTTTAAAAAATATGAATTTAATCTAGGTTGAAATTACATTAATGTTAATTTTGATAAATAACCCCCCCCCCAAAGTTTGACCACTCTTTCATAAATATTCCTATAAAAATCCCTAAATCAGGTATTTTTGAAACAGCAGTAGACTTATCAGTCTGACCCACGAGTACTGCCATATTAATGAATAGAAAGTTGGTGAGATTTCTATGGCAAACTCTAACCTCTTATTTTGATAAATAGGCCTCCCCATTTCACCAGTGGTTACCTAATCTAGCATAGAACTTGCTTAAGCTAACTCAACAGGTTGAGCATTAATTACATTTTTGCTTTTGTACTGGTTTTCTGTGCATATATGTTACAAAATAAGGAAAACTTTTTGTCCAATTATTACTTTATGCATAATTCAGATTTCTGGCATTTTTTAAATAGTTTTTATTTTTTTGCAGTTTTCTCCTATACTTATACATTTCAGTGAGAGCATTTGGTCTTATATGGTGCTAATTTCACAAACAGGCTATGCCATTTGCACTGCAATTTCAGGAACTAAAGGCCTATTTAATATTGCTCAAGCTTTTCATCTCAAGCAATCTTTAAGGAAACCCTGTATAAGTTTCCTGGCTCACACTGGGTTTTGGACTGAAAACCCTCAGTTGTTTCTATAATTATACCTTAACAGGCTTTTGGAACAAAGAAAAGTTCATGTTTTTGGGCCGAAACCCAGCATGAGTTAGGGAATGCACATTGGTTTCCTTAAAGATTGCTCAAGCCGAAAAGTTTGAGCAATCTTAAAGGGGAACTATCTGAAAATGAAAAGATAATATAAAATTCATCATAAAGTAAGAAACTTTCTAAATATAACCAATTAAAAATGTAGTACTGTTTCAGAAATACTGTTTGCCATTACTATCCATCTTTCAGCATCTGTTGTTCTTCATTGTCTCTTCATGCAGGATTTGGTTTTCACTGACAGTTAGATGCAGGTATGGGCTCCATTATCCGGAAACCCATTAACCAGAAAGTTCCAAATTACAGAAAGGCCATCTTCCATAGACTCCTTTATAATAAAGTCATCCAAATGTTTTTCTCTGTAGTAAAAGAACAGTACCTTGTACTTGAACCCAACTAAGATATAATTAATCCTCATTGGAAGCAAAATCAGCCTGTTGGGTTTATTTAATGTTTACATTATTTTCTAGTAGACTTAACGTATGATGATCCAAATTATGGAAAGATCAGGTATCTGGAAAACCTCAGGTTCCTAGCCTTCTGGATAACAGGTCCCATACCTGTACAATATAACTTGTACCTTGTACCCATAACTTGTATGGGTACCCATAACTCAGATGGGATTCCTTTCTTTAGCAAATGTGTTAGAGCTCACTCAAATAGCTGATTCCAGCACAAACAATATCTAACAAAATAACTGACTTGCATGTTGAGAGATGGAATTTCTGGTGATTGTAGAATGAGCTAAAATACATCTTTTCTGCAAAAGAAGCCCCCTAAAAGATATATTGGATTTAACTGTCATTCAGATTCAGACTCCCAATCCCTGCATGAGGAGAGAATGAAGAGGGACAGATGTAGAAAGCAGGCGAGTGTAGAGGAACTTGATTATTACAGACACTGGTCAGAAGTTTGAATTGATTATACTGTATTTATACAATTTCATATTTCAGTACAGTGAAACATATTCAGTTTAAGCTTTTTTTTTATATAAGTGCAATGGTTTCCCTTTAAATAGATCCCTTATTGTAATACAGAATAGTAAATTTACTTAATACTACTACAACTATAAATCTTTATAAACTGTTGGGAATTTTGGAGAAGCATTTTTACTGTAATTAACTTTGTAAGGCAAGATCTAGATCTAAAAAATGAATGATTTCTTTATCTGTTTTGATCTGTTATCTTATAATTAAGCTTCTCAGCAAACCAATTCATTCTTTCTTCATGAAAAAAACCTTTTTGTAGTGTGAAGTCTTTTTTAAATGCTGGATATTGTACAAACAATGCTCACTGTATACAGTGGTGTCTACTAAGCCTATGTTATGAGCATGGTAATGATCCAATAAAGTAAAGGCTCCTCCCAGAAACATAGACAAACAGTCTTTGCACCTGCCTTTACAGAGTTGCCTTTTTCGCTGATTTTCTACATGGGGACAGAAGTGGACTGCATTAAAATGAAAAGCAAAAAAACTGAAATAAAAGTGAAATTTAAACAGTAAAGAAAATTGGTGATAAGGATATAAAGGAAGATTAGGAAATAATTAGGAAGAGTAAAGTGGTGATTATAGAAAGATTGGGAAAAGAGATCAAGGAAAAATATAAAAGTTGCTAGAAATTAAAAAGAAAAAAGGATTTTAGTGATGTGGAAAAGCTTTTCAGGGAGTTGGAACTGCAAGAGTTTAAAAGGGATTTGGATAAATAATTGCCATTGTTTTGGCTTATAAAAGGTAACTGAGCAGATCAGGGTGGAGGCCATTTATGTGCGCAGCATTTTTATTCACAAATAAAACTTGCCAGAGCCCAGAACACAAAGGTCCCTGGTGACCAGGGGGCTAATAATTTGGGCTTGCTAGCTTAGTAGAGTGAGGCACTATGATTACTGAAATCTCTGGTACTGAATACTGATATGGAAAATGAATGTGTTCAGCTGCTTAGAGCAGTCAAATTTATTCTGATAAAAGTAATTGTTAGTTGACGTTCCTAAACTTGACTGTTTTGCCAATCTCACTGTTCCATCTCACCCTGTTAGTTAAAGTTTTCAATGTTAACAGACTCCAGCTGCACAACTATGGCAGCCCCCTCATACAAGAACATGGGGCATCAGACAGGTAATGTAAAAGCATTGTGCAAATACTTTATGGCAAAGTTATAAGTTGCTTTCAAAGGCAATATTATGATAGATGTAAAAAAAAGTTTGATTTCTGGTGTCAGTATCTCTTTAAGTTCTAAACTCTTGCATGATTTCTTAATTTCTTTACTCAGTTTGGAAACAATTTGAAATTCAATTTGGAAACACTATTCTAATATAGAATCAAAGCAGTTAAGAAAGATTGGGTAAAATTAGTGCCCATATTGTATATGTCAAGGATTAGGTAGGGGGTGCTGTGGAGACTGATGGGGAAAGGGCGAGTCCCTGAGGCAGGAGCTGTATGTGCCTAGGGAACACATAAAGGGAAGGCAGGAACAGGTTGAAGAGGGCGATGAGTCTGGAAGAGGTGCAGAGTAGTGATGGGCAAATTTGTCCCATTTCGTTTCACCACGAATTTCATGAATTTCCAGGAAGATTCGCGAAACTGGTGAAAAATTCATGAAACAACGATTTTGACACCGGAGACAATTTGCCGGCGTAAAAATGGGTGCCGGGTAAAAGTAAATTCGCCCATCACTAGTTCAGAGTGGAATAGGACGGAGAGGGCGAAGATCAGGACTGGACTAGACAGAATGAAGTGGGCGAAGGGCAGGACAGGAACAGACTGGATTGGAACTGGACGGTGCGGGCGTAGATCAGATCGGGATCAGACTAGAAGTATAGGACAGGATAGTGCAGGCATAGATCAGGAGACAGGAGCAGACTAGAAGTATAAGACAGGACAGTGCGGGCATAGCTCGGGAGCAGACTTGAGATCGGGAACAAGAGAACTGGATACCGGGAAGAGACTGGAGCAGATAGCAGGAAAGGACTGGATAGCAAGATGACTGGAATGGATAGCAAGATAGGACTGGATCAGATAGCAGGAGAGGACTGGAAAAGGCAGAGCAAGACAAGGTAAGATATAAACAGGGTACAGGTCAGAACAGAACAGGAAGCAGGAACCAGAAAGGCAAGGTCAGGTCAAGGCAGAATAAGGTTAAGGCAAGATCAGGTTTGGAGTAAGGAACAGAGCAAGATTCCAAATAGCAAGGAAAGCTGAGCAGGGCAAGGTCAAGGCAAGATTAAGCAAGGAAAGATCAAGGGACTGTATAAAGCAGGACCGGAGCATAACTGGAAGGGGAAGATGAGACAGATCAAGACAGAACAAGGTTCAGAGCCAGGCAGTACAAGACAGGGAAGGGTTCAGACAAGCTAAGGCAAGGCAGAATAGGAAGGAGGCTAGAACAGGAACCCGTAGCTAGGGACAATGCCGCATTAGGATGGGAACCAATGCTCAGACAAGGAGTGTTCAGAGGGCTGGCCTTAAACAGGGCAGAGTCAGCTCTGATTGGCTGACTGCAAACAAATCAGGCTGCTGCTGGGCTGGGGCTGCAAAGGCCAGGTAATATATAGTGAGCGCCACTGCAGGCTGCTCACCTGGCCCAGTTGGTAAGGCATCGAGAGAGAAACTCAAAGGTCCCTGATTTGAATCCCAGCAGATCCTGACAGTATATAGACAAACTAGACAGGAAGGCATTAGCTATTTTCTCAGTTTATGTTCAATAGAGTACAAGAATGGGAAGTATAAATACAGAAGGGTTTACCTGCAGGAGAAATGTTTTCCTATGCCATTATTGTAATCACTGTAGTGTGGTAGGAAATAGTTGTTTACACTGCAGTTTGTGTAACAAGATTCCAATGAAATAATTCAATACATGTATCTATAGTAATGCTCTTGTGGTCTTTTGTACATTGGATAAAACATGTTTTTTTTTCACTAATCTTGAAAAATGTGTAGTTTGTGTATGTTTTGTTCAGATTTTAGTAATTTTAGAGGTTTTTGAAACAACAACTATAAAAAGTATGAACAAAAAAATGATCCAAAAAAATATGAACCCCTAAAACCTTGAAAAATTCTATCTTGGATTAAAAATGGTCCAATAGGATCAGCGCTGATCCCATTGACTTCTATAACACCTCAACAACTTTTAATTGGCAACAATTTGCATTTGAGGTTTTTGTGATTTTTAAACTTAAGAAATCTCAAACTTTTAGAACTTTTTTGAAGTATAGGAAAACTACACATTTTTTGAGATTAATAAAAAAACAAAAACAAAATTTGATTATTATTAAATGGGCCCCATAATGTCATGATACCATATTGATGTGAACTTTGTAGGATACAAACAAAGCGGCATTTGAAATCTTGCCCCATTGATGGGTGGACTAAAACCTTTAAATTAATATAACAAAAGTTAAAGGTAATTTTTTCACTTGTGTTTACAAGGGTTTGTGGAATTTGTAGTTAAAGGAGAACAAATACCATTTTATAATTGGGATTCCAAAACTTAGGCACCCCCAAGTGACTACTTTTACTTACCTAACACGCCGGGCCAGTGCTTCTATCAGCAGCACTGGCCCAGGGTTCTTCTAGTGAGCACCACAGATCAATCTTCTTTCTGCTTCTTTGGTTTTCAAATTTCCTGGTGAAGATGTATGCGCAGTAGACCAAAATAGCCGGCTTTTTCGTTAAATTTCTGCTTTTTGCTCTACTGCCCATGCGCAGCCATGAGATGACCTGAAGAAGCAGGAAGAGAATCTTTCAGGGGTGCTCACTAGAAGAACCCCGGGCCTGTGCAGTCTTCTGCTTATAGGAGCACCGGTCTGGAGTGTCAAGTAAGTAAAAGTAGTCACTTGGGGGTGCCTAAGTTTTGGAACCCCAATTGTAAAATGATATTCGTTCTCCTTTACAGGAACATTAAAGCTCCCAAAAAATCTAGAAATTCCATTATATACATTATATACTGAACCAGCCTAAAGGTTCAGCTTTTCAATAACAGGCTTTGAAAGATGTCAGAGTAGATCAGCATCTTGGATTTTGGTAAGCATGTCAGTGACACTGCACATGCTCTGTGTGTTCTAGGCAGTGTTGAGAAGCTAAGCTTAGGCGTTGTCACAAATGATGAAGCAGAAAATTAGGTCTATCTTTCACTGAAGCTGATGTATAGGGCTGATTGAATTCTGATGCAAATTGCATTGGTTTTGGATCCGCCATGTAATGAGAATCGGAATTAATCACCAATCAGCCATGTATTGTGACTTTTATATTCTAAACATACAGTATATTGTGAGTCAGTTCCTAAGCTCAGTAAGTGACAGCAGCACAGAGCATGTGCAGTGAATCAGCAGAGAAGAAGATGAAGAGCTAATGGGGGGCATCTTTGAAGGCAGCAATTATCTCTGCTAATGGTTTGTGGTTACCTTGGGCTGCTAACTCTAAAATAACTACTATTGCTGACAGTCTTTTAAAATTGTCTTTTAACAGTCTTTTGAATTAATATATTGTCTTATGTACTAACATTAACTAAATATGTAACCTTCGAATGGATAGTTTGGACCCTTTAATATCCCTAATCATAGTTTTACCTGGCTATAAGCAACTGTGTGCAGTTCCTATTCTCTGATAATTGCAATCCTTTGGGATTTCCCAGTTTGCATTTTCTTATATCTGCCCTGTTGTCATTTCACTTTCCATAAACAATAGAGGATTAATACAAGAACATTTAGTAGGATAAATCAAACAGAAAATTGGGAAGGACCTGCTGTTAAGTTAGAAGTAACCCAAGTACTGTTTAAAAATTAAAAAATCTTTATTAGGACATACATTAGCCTAATGCGTTTGGTCCCTAAGTGGGCACTTACTCAGCCTTTTTTTGTGCACACCACAGCAATATTTAATACTAGAACGCTAAAAATGTACACAAAATCAGCATAACCATTTGTTAGCTGCTCAAAATGAACACAATATGCTAATATGAGATCTGAGGTGGGCTAATCTTCTGGTTGTTTCAGGTTATACATGAATCATTGTAATTCACAACACCTCAATCAATCTGTAAATAATTTCGTATTGATTTGCATTATGGTTATCAGGGACTTGCATGTACACTATGATTTATGGACTCATTTTCATGTTGTTGTTTTTTTCAATTTCAGCATATAAAATGAAAATACACATCTAAATATCTCCCATGATAAAGGAGTATAAATAAGTAATGAAGTATAGTTTAATTTAAAAAAAATGCACCATCCTGTACATTTTAGGAGTAGTAAAGCAAAGCACCTGACTAGTACCTGGACTATATACAAACATGCCAAGCTAGTACTAAATTATGCATCACACTTGCTTATACTCTCCCCCTGCACAAGATGTTCAGTGACACTAAACTATCTGTTGGGCTAATTTAATAAGATAATACCATACAATCTTATGGGCATAATATAGAAAATATCAATGTTATGTGATATATTAATCTTTAATATATTCCAATATTTTTTTCCAATATTTTGCATCACTCTAGCTTTATTCTCAGATTTATTCTTATTACCATCCCCTGTTTGCCTGTCAATAATTCATTGTGTGTCAACTGAATAGCTTTAATGAATAATTTCCCAATGATCTCATGTGAATAATTCCTTTCTAAAAAGCTCAGCTTCCTCTGTTCAGCCTCTTTAATAAAATCTTTGGATTCAGCACAACAACACTTCAAACTTCTGAACTGTCCAATATTTTATTATTTATGTACTCTTTAGGCAATCTGGATATTTAACACTTTCAAAGTGCCTGCTGAATGTGAGAGGGTGAGCTGTATGAATCTAGTATATATATATTTTTTTTGTTTTTTTTGTTTTTGTAATGCAAGAGTGTGTTTCCAGTTCATATAGATCAGTGCAGTCCAACTTCTATGGTACCGAGGGCCGGAATTTTTCTAATCTACATGGTGGAGGGCCGAAAACAGAAGCCAGTGTTAGCCACTCCCTGTTTTTAGACCACACCCACTGTAAACCACACCCATGTTACCGCAAGACCATGTCCACATTAATAGCACACCAAAAAACCAAATGGTTGGTGCTCGCTGCAGGGATCAGGGCCGGAACTAGGGGTAGGCAGAGTAGGCGGCTGTCTGGGTGCCATCATTGAGGGGCGCACTTTTAAAGGGGTTTTTTTTTCATTTTTTTCAATTGTTTATTTAATAATTTGTTTCAGTAATCATGGTCACCCATTTGGGTGGAATCCATCTCCTTCACCTTCTCCCTCTTGCCGGCAAGTAATAGCTCCTTCTGTGCGGTGCAGCGCGATGTCCGTACACGCGTTATTGACGTCACTGATGTGATGACAGAGAGAGGCAGAGAGTTGGGGGGCTGCTTGGTCTGTCTCTTGCTGCTCTCAGCCTTGCACAGTTGCACTGAACTGAAGACATTCTTTCTATTACTGTTAAGTGTGAAGCTTCCTGCTGGCACAGCCAGGTACAGATTTGGGGGCCATATGTTTGCTGTTGCTGCTGGGCTGGGCGCTGGCACAGGTACATAAATACTTGGGGGCAATATGATGTGATCAGATTTATTTTTGGCTGCTACTGACACAGGTAAAGATTGGGGGCTGCTGTAGGGCTGTATAATGAATGGCTGCTGAGCTTGCTGGTACAGGTATGGGGGGCAGTAATATAAATTAAAAATGTTTTACACTTTCTTGCTCTCTTTAAACCATCATGGTAAGGAGGGAAATGGTAATGCAGGACAGGGGGCACTGATTGAAGCTCTTGCCTAGGGTGCCAAACTATCTTGTGCCTGTCCTGGCAAGGATGTCACTCATATGTGAAAAAAGCTAAGTCATATTAAGACATACCCATAAATCCATATGACTCCTCCTCCCCTGTGTATAATACAGTACCCCAGCATATGATTACATATGACACCTTAGGGGCCACTAACAATAATTTTCAATTGCTAACAAACCCCCAGAACAAATACCAAAGTATGACACACACAGGGAGCATAGGGAAGACAGAACAGAGCAGGAGACAGGAAAATCAGGACCAGTCTAATATGTACTACATACAGTGACACAGTGCTGGTGCCCCATTAGCATTTTAAATAAGGTGTGAACAGGTGAACAATGCGGGCAGTTTCAGTCTGGGTCTCAGGTGTGAATAGTACAGGGCTGTGAGGGTGTGAACAATACAGGGGGATCACAGGTGTGTACAATACAGGGGATTGCAGTGTGAATTTGAGGTTTAAAGAATGCAGCAGCCAGTCAGTCTCTGTAGTGATACCTTTTAAATGTTACATATGGTAAATAGACACAACAGGCAGACTTTGATGTGGAGGGCCATATAAAGGGGGTCAGTTGGACAGCCCTGATATAGATCATGAACTCTGTACCGAATGATATAAACGCCATATTCATTCATGATTACTTTTGCCATTGTTATAGTTTGATATGATGGTCCATCCTTATCCGACTAAAAATATAATCTGTAGGTTAAATTGCCCTTAGGCCCTGGCCACTCACAGCATGGCTGTGCTTCTTTCAGTCAGTGTTAGAGTCCTGCATTTAACCAATATTTGAAACCCAGATCCGAACCAAACCCACAACTTTATCCCACAACCTGTATTCTTAACTGCTTGGACCCACTACACGACCCGACCCACAACGGCATTATCCACAACCTGCTGACCACCATTATAATCAAACAATCCAAATGTTTAAAATAGATTTCATTTTCTTTGTAATGATAAAACAAAACCCTGTACTCGAGCCAAACTAAGATATAATTAATCCTTACTGGAAGCAAAACCAGCCTATTGGGTTTATTTAATATTTTTCTAGTAGACAAATTATGAATATCCAAATTATGGAAAGATCCATTATCCAGAAAACTCCAGGTCTTGAGCATTCTGAAAAACAGGTCCCATACCTGTATACATGTGTGACTTTGGTGACCAAGCTCCCCCACCCACACAAGCTAAAAGGAAAACATTGGTCAGGGCCCCTCCAATACAATGAGGGGGAAAAGGGTGGAAAAAAAATTTGGTGACCAGTCCCCCCAGTTAAATATTGGTGGCCTGCTCCCTCCAAGTTAAAACAAACACTGGTGGCCAGCCCTCCACAAGTAAAAAATAAGAAAAAAATCATTGATGGCCAAGGTTCCCTATTAAAATTAAAAAAAAAAAGATCATTGGTGTTTAATGGAAACTTTTAAAAGTTGGCAGTTACGGGTTCCAGAAGTGCTGACACCTAGTGGTTACATTGAATAACTGCAGAGGAGCTGCATTCACTTGAGAAATAAGCAACATCTAGGGGCAGATTTAGATAGGATCAAATATCGAGGGTTATTCGATATTCGACTGCCGAATGTAAATCCTTCGACATCGAAGTCGAAGGATTTACCGCAAATAGTTCGATCTAACGATTAAATCCTTCGAATCGTTCGATTCGAAGGATTTTAATCCATCGATCGAACGATTTTTCTTCAACCAAAAAATTGCCAGAAAGCCTATGGGGACCTTCACCATAGGCTAAAATTGCACCTCGGTAGGTTTTAGGTGGCGAAGTAGGGTGTCGTAGTTTTTTTTAAAGAGACAGTACTTCGAATATCGAATGGTCGAAAATTCAAATGATTTTTAGTTTGAATTGTTCGATTCAAAGTCGTAGTCTAAGGTCGAAGTAGCCAATTAGATGGTTGAATTAGCCTAAAAAAACATTTGAAATTCAAAGTTTTTTTTATTCTATTCCTTCACTCAAGCTAAATAAATGGGCCCCCTAGCGGTGTTTGTCAGCAACAGCAGCCTCATTACATCTACAGTATCGGGACATCATTAAACAGAAAGAGGCCCAATGGGCATTTGCTCGAAATTCACAGATGGCCAGTCCAAGACTGGTGGACAGGGACAAGGAAGATGATTAAACGACTTTAAAGGCATAAAAAATAAATATAACACCAACATCTGTACTCCCACTCGTATAGCTGCATAGGCAGCCAATACAAGGAGTGGAGATTGGCCTGAAAAAGTAGGCATTTTCCATCTAATCTCTGCTTCACCTGCGCTGAGGTGCCTGTCAGTGCAGCTATATGGGACAAGCCAGAGCCTTCGTTTAATTCATTGCTAAAGTCATACCCTTGTAATGCTCACATGGGGATCCAGAAAAATATACCAGCGTCAATTACCAGGTGTAATACCTAATGGTGGCCATACTACAGCAGTATCTGATTATCTTGATCCTGAGCCAAACTGACAGATATGTGACCTTAGACAGCTATGACCAAATATTTGTTAGGGACAGAAAGTCTGATATAGCAGATCTGATTAGAAGTGAAAAAATATGGCTGTCAAATGTAGTGATGTCAAGTCCAGACAGTCAGGCAATATGGTTGAAAATGGATACATTGCCTGACCAATACTGGGTTTTAGAAAATAAAAAAAACCATTGAGGCTATCTATATGTGACTGCTTTGCTCATCCAGTTGGCATGTACTCTCCTACTTTGTAGATAAATCTCTTCTCTTTGAGGTCAGAATGGAAAGATATATACTGTATATAATATAAATATGCACCATTGTTTACTTTATACAACTTCACCTTTGTGCATGTGTGCGACGTTTGCAATATTTTTATCTCTTTCACGGAAATGAATGTCTGCATTTTCAGCAATGTATCAATACCAAAGAATTTAGCTTCAATCAACCTCAGTATTCTTGTGTGCCTATCTAACACTTCTATAGAGTAATGAGACCTTTAATTGTGGCAGAATCCTGGTTTTAATTGAATTCATTTCCTATGTGTGGCTTGGGAGAAAATCTAAAAGAATGCCTGGTCCTTGTTTTGTTTGCAAGACCCAATGAATGTTTGTGCTGAGTAAATCATGAAAAGGACCAGGTGTTAACTTGAAATAAATAGTAATGGCCAATAATGCGGTAGGTTTTACACATTTCTAGCCTTCTTACATGTCCTCTGTGGTTGGCAATGTTATTAATGCACTTACCAAAAGAGGTTAAATATGTTTATCTAAGCTTTAATTTTATCTGTGAGAGCAAGCAAAGTAAAACAGAGTTAGAGTATTGTTGATATCCTGTAAGAGATGATTTTTTTTTTTTTAAAAGATCATTTTGACAACCTTTCAAAAGCCATTAACCTAAGCAAAACAGTATGAGATGCTGAAATGTTTTAGCTAAGCAAAACATACCTTGTATTAAAGTCTTCTGGTTGCACTAATGGCAGTTAATGCATAAAAATGTCTAAGTGCTTTCCTCCAGAGATGGAAAGATCACAACAACCTGAATGATCTCTATAAAAGATCAAATTTGTTTCCAATTATGGTTGTTGTAAGCAAAAAATTAAAACTCTTTTTTTTTATCACAACTTGAATCGTAAAAGCCTAGGAGCATAATGAGGACAATTTATAATGTGAGGTGCAGTGACAGTGGCTCTATGTGGAACTCTATGTGGAACTCTTACAGCATGTTAACATAAAAGTTTATTATAAGCTTCATTCTTACAAAAACATTTTCTAAATAAAATAACTTACAAATGATGTACCATTTATGAAATAATCACATTTTTTCTTCACCCTTTCCTTCTCAGCATCTGTCTCTCTTAATTATCTCTTCATGCAGGAGTTGGGTGTCTAATTTCGAATAACAGTTGGATCCAATATATATTTTCATGGTGGGATTCTTTTGCCTAGAAAATGTATTAGAGCTCATTCATTTAAAATCACCAGAAATGCTGTCTCTCTACATGCAGAATTTGTGCAAAAATTTGTTAGCTACATTTTGTTTGTGCTGGAAACAAGATCTAACTAAGGAAAAGGACCCGCCTGAAAGATATATTGGATCTAACTGAAACTCTGACCCTCAACTCTTGAACTAGAAAATGAACAAACTTGATTATTTCAGTAATGGTACATTATTTTTAACTGATTATAGTTAGAATGTTTCTTATTTCCGTATGATGAAGCTTATGTTAAATTTTCATTTATACAATAGTTATTAAAGCTTGTTAAAAAAAAACTAGAGATGACCTGACTCCAGTTGCATTGTTTAAGAAAACTGAATGGGCTAAACCAATTGCTTTCAACTGAAGTTACAATTACAAATAACTTTTAGGGTAGTGTCATACAAGAAGTTTTTGTTGCCTGTTGTTAATGTTAATCTGTGCTACAGCGAGCAACAAACCTTTTGTCTAACCTTTTGATCATCATATGTGGAACAAATGAGTAGGAATTTTTTCCCCCTCTGCGGCAAATTGGAGAGGCTTCAGATAGGGTTTTTCGCCTTCCCCTGGATCAACTAGCTGTTAGGCAGGTTAAAAAAAGTTAAAAGGTTAAACTTGATGGACGTGAGTCTTTTTTCAACCTAACTTACTATGTTGCTATGTAATGGACATCAGGTCAAATTGTGGAACAATGCAAAAGAAAGCATTTCTGAAGCCAGATCAGCAAAAATAATGTGTTTTACTTCCAGTGTTCTAAAGCATAGGCAAGGGTAAGGTATTTTCAGGGAATCTCCTGGCATGGCAGTATCCTAAAACCAGTGAAATTAAATGGTTTATGTATCAACATTCCAATTCAAAACTTAACACTTAGGCATTTAAAAGCAGCAAGTTCATGTAGAAGTCAATAGGAGAAGTCTTTCATGATTTTAATCAATCCCATTTTTAAGATTCAAAATGTTTTAATAAATAAGCAAAACAATTGAGCTTTATACAATTTTGACTTTATTGAAATGAGAAAAAGTCTAAAATTCACAAATTCAGATTTTGTTAGTAAGTCTTCTAAGTAATTAATGTATATTGGAAAGTTGCTAGAATTGGATTTCTTAAATTATTAAATAATTAGTTCTTGGGTGGAGGGCCCTTTAAGGGGATTGAGTTTTGAATGTTTTCCAATAAACATAATATAATGCCAAATGAGAAAACCCTTATTGAATTTAATTGGAATTAACGTGTATTTGGAAATTCACAAACAAGCTACTAAAGGACCTTTTCTGCCTTTGTTTGCCCCAGCTTGACCCTCAAAAGATCATACATATGTATAATAGTTGTACATCCACAAACAACAACAACGACAATTGCCTGGCTGTTGGTAAACAAGCCATATTGGAAAATGCAAATGAACCGCACTGACAAAGCTTAATTTAAAAAATGAAAGAAATATTTTAAATAAAATTACACCCAGATAGTTTTAAAACAGTATCAGAAAATATCAAAAGTAATTTGGTGAAGAAAATGCAAACAAGCTCAAGAAGTCATTTACCTATTTTAGGTTAGCTTGTCCTTGATCCTTGAGAGATCATAAATGCATTTTAGTCTTCTTCGTGGCATATTATTTTCCAGACATGCTAATCCTGTCGATAACGAGCTGTCAAAATTATTTCAATTAACAAGAATATTTATTTTGTCTACTGAGTATTTTTAAATATTATAGCAACTTTATTAGGAAAATTGTTTTAAAATGTAATTCTATCTTATGGTGTAAGTCTACAAAGATTTGAATTTGTGTTGCTTTACAAATGAACTCTGTGGGATCCCTTTTTTTCTCAATAACTAAGGGGATTAAAATGCCATAAAGGAAAGGGTTAAATAAAGAATTCTAACAACATAATGACCAAAAGACTCCAAATAGAACAGTGTACAGTGGTATTTTAAACTCCAATCATATTTATTTGGCAAAGTAAAGAAGAACACATCTTGGGAACATTTCCTGCTTCTCTTTATGCTTCTCTTTGTCCATAAATGTTGTGTCTTTCAGTTGGTGGGTGCACTGGCACTGAAGTCTGTAAAACATAACTACTTACTACTAGCTCGTCATCCAATTATCGAAATTGGAAGATAAAAAAAGTCATTTTTACAACATAAATATCTTCAGTTTATACTCGTAAAGCTGAATGAAGTGCGCTATGTTTTAGAATGGCATATACCTAGAAATGAAGAAAAACCTCGACAGTGTAATAAGATTAAAGGTTATATGCGCTGAGAACTACTCACAGACGAGTTTGTGGAGTATCAGACAGTTAGGAAACCGTGATCGCTTCAGTGTCCTGTCAGAGTTGGTCTCATCTGATGTGTACCTAGTGGGGAAAATCTTACGATAGTGTAGACATTCGGCTGGCGTGCGGGAGAGGACAAAAAGATTTAAGCTTACCGGACAAAGGTAGTCAAACGCGGTTTGTCCTCTGCTAGTAGCGGTTCGATGGTACAGTCCTCGTAGGTGGATTAGCCAGTCGGGTCCATGGTCTGAGTGAGTGTTGCTAGGAGGTGAAGTTCAGTAGCAGGCGCCGGATTTGGTAGTCACTTTCGGCGTGTCACTCCCGGAAGTCGGCTCTTGACTCGTGTCAGACGCTTTAGACTATAAAGTTTGTCTAAAGCGTCTGACACGAGTCAAGACCCAACCAGCTAATCCATCTTCGAGGACTGTACCATCGAACCGCTACTAGCAGAGGACAAACCGCGTTTGACTACCTTCATCCGGTAAGCTTAAATCTTTTTGTCCTCTGCCGCACGCCAGCCGACTGTTCTGCACTATCGTAAGATTTTCCCCGCTAGGTACACAGCAGATGAGACCAACTCTGACAGGACACTGAAGCGATCATGGTTTCCTAACTGTCTGATACTCCACAAACTCCCTGTGAGTAGTTCTCAGCCCATATTACCTTTAATCTAAAGGTACACTAAATACACTATCGAGGTTTTTATTCATCTCTAGGTATATGCCATTCTAAAACATAGCGCACCTCATTCAGCTTTACGAGTATTTACAAGTGGATAAGTGGATCCATAATCTTGGTGCAGCTGTTATCCCCCCCTTCCCAGCTAGTGCGGACTTTAATCTCTTGTACCTAATCTTCAGTTTATAAATACTGTGATCAGTCTGATCACTTAGTTAAAGTATCTGCAAGCACAGGGTGCAATGGGATTCTGGTCTATTTTCTGCTTGCTCTAGTGGACACTGGGGCAGATTTACTAAAGGGCAAAGTGGCAAACACTGGCGACAATTAGTCAGCTTCGCCACCCAATTTACTAACAGGTTCAGGCGCCAATTCGCTAGCGAAAGAGATAGAGTGCAAATGAGCGCTAATGCCTATCGCCAGGCGACAATTTGCTCTGGTGAATGGGCATTACTCCGCAAATTCACTAAAATGTGGATTTTACTGACCGTTACCTCTTTTGCCAGACTTGCCTTCGCCAGTTCAGACCAGACGGATTTCACTGCAGTGGATAGATCTTCCTCAATCTTTGTTACGTACATCATATTCTGACTGGAAAAAGCATCGAAGTTCAAAAAACGCTGGCTGTCTTTTAAATCTTAAGAAAACATTAACTATACAGTGGGCTCATGTGTAGGGCATTATATTAACCCTAATGTCTTTATTAAGGTTCCCTGGACATGTGTAATTAAAAGTGGAAATGAAGGGGCACATTTACTAAGGGTCGGATATCGAGGGTTAATAAACCCTCAAAGTAAAATCCTTTGAATTTGAATATCGAATTTGAAGGATTTTGCGCAAATCCTATGATTGATCGATCAAAGTAAAAATCCTTCAATCGAACGATAAAATGCTTTGAATCGAACGATTGGAAGGATTTTAATCGATAGATCGAAGGATTTTTATTCAATCAACAAAAGCTTAGAAAAGTGATGGGGAAGGTCCCCATAGGCTAACATTGTACCTTGGTAGGTTTAAACTGCCGAAGTAGGTAGTCAAAGTTTTTTTTAAAGAGAAAGTACTTTGACTATCGAATGGTCGAATAGCCGAACGATTTTTACTTCGAATCCTTCGAATCGAAGTCGAAGGTCGAAGTAGCCTATTCGATGGTCGAAGTACCCAAAAAAATACTTTGAAATTCGAAGTTTTTTTCATTCAAATCCTTCACTCGAGCTTAGTAAATGTGCCCCTTAATGTGAAGTTTTAGATTAGCACACACTTTTCCAATTAATTATGACTATACAACCTAAAGCAAATCTTTAAGAACTTTTCATTTACTCTTCATTTAGCACCATCAACTAGGTGCATCATGCCAGGCACACTCAGCATACATTTTCACATAAGGAGCATGATATTCTCAGGTAGAGAAGAGCCCTGTATTATTTTTTTGAACACTAGTGAAATGAATGGTGCTGTCGATTAACGACCAGGAGCCAGTGTGCTTTGTAACAACAGTTTTAATTAAAAACGAAAGATCAGCACAAATGAGAGCAGGCATAAAACAAGCCCTTAAACAAGCTACCAGCAAGAACAAAAGTCTGTAAAACAGGCCAAAGGTCAAGGGCAGGCAGACAATGGGGACCTTTTTACCAATAAAGTGGATCACCGTACCAGAGGCCACCCCTTCAGACTAGAAGAAAAGAACTTTCATTTGAAGCAGAGTAGATGGTTCTTCACAGTGAGGACAGTGAGGTTGTGGAATGCACTGCCGGATGATGTTGTGATGGCACACTTTTTGCCTATTGTTTAAATTAAATACTGTATATATAGGCCTTTTTATTTCTTGAACTAAACAGAGCAAAAACGGAAGCAACGAAGATGTTCTGTTCCAACTTCCTGGCTCACACTAGCTTATTAAAAAAAAAATAGCACTTTATATTATGGGCCAATACTAACCTCCAAGTCTAACAAAGACTGCAGCTGAGGTTAGTGAGAGGCTTGTTCATACAGAAAGCTTCTTAGTGGACTTTAAGTAGCTCATAAGAACCAGGAATTTTAAATGTGACTTACTTTCAACTAGGGATGCGCCGAAAACTTCGCAAAAGATTTGGCCTAATAACGAACAGAATCGAAATCCTAATTTCCATATGCAAATTAGGGGTGGAAAGGGGAAAACATTTTTAACTTTCTTGTTTTGTGACAGAAAGTCACGTGATTTCCCTCCCCGCCCCCAAATCCTGGCCGAATGCCAAACCGAATCCTGGATTTGGTGCATCCACTTTCAACATGTTTTTGCCATGTTTAGTTCAAAAGATTGCAATAGATATTTCGTAAAAAAAAAAAAATATTAGGCACAGTCTATTTTCAACACAAACCCTATTCACTTAATTAATAAGGTATGTACTGCTCCTTTTACATATGTTTTCAGCAGGAAATAAGTAAAGAGCTCCCAATGTGCCTGTGGTGTGCATGTGGACACCCATGGGCTTACATTCCACCAGTGTGGGCGAGATTCATTACCAGGTACACAGATCTTCATGCAATAGTGCTGGGTTGAATTACACTTTCATACATGGCAAATTAAGTGCATTGTAGCCAAATAATTGTAATTTCCCTAGCTGTTTCCCACAATGATAAATGAGCCATTTTATCTTAATCGGAATTCCCAATGTCCTCAGTTTCCTTGTCAGAAGCCAACCAAACTCAGCATATTTATTAAATATATACTCTGCCCATTGCTTCCTCTAGCCACTTAAAATAATTAGAATAATACAGATGTTTATTTTCAGCACCTCCATATAGCTTTGTCATTTAGCTGACAAATAATGGGAAGACCCAAGTTTAGAAATTAGTTGATTATGTTCTCTGTGGCTACTTCTTATGGGTATCTTTAAATAAAGAACACAGTGTACACTGTAACTACATTACCTGATCAAAATAAAAAAAAAAATAACAACAAAATCAGCATGGAAATCATTTTCCTTGGTGAGCTGGAACCACCAGCAATCTTTCCTTTATATTAAAATATTGTTGGAATGCTTTCCAAAAGATTACAGTTGCTGGAATTATACTTGGGGATTTAGTTTGATATTCAAATAAAACTCTTGCTGAAAAATATTTATGATTAAAGTAGCAGATCAGTTGGCTGGATAGAGTTATGACGTATGATGATGGATTAATATACTTTCTCTAACATGAAAATCACCTGTAGCAAAATTTAACTCACAGTGAAGGAAAAATAAGCACATATTTCCATGCTGGCATTTAAATCATTAGCTGCACTGGAATTAGTATTTTATTAAAAACCAGTGTTCAGAAAAATAAAATGCCTTGATTTAAAGTATTAATGAATTCGCAGAACTTCGACAAAATCCGCCGCAAAACATTTTGCTGCAACAAAATTGTCACAAAAACAAACAAGTCCCCAATCGAAAAGGACGGTGAGACAAAAAATTTGCCACAAGAAAAACTTTAATGTAATTGGAATGAGAAAAAATTGTTGCACATAAACATTTTTACACCCATTGGCTTTGAATTTTTTACAGTTTCACAAATTTTTTCACAGCTTTGTGAATTTTTCAGGGACAGATTTGCTCATCACTAGTATAAACACATTTATTTTACAGCAATGCACAATATGTTGGTGTTCTAAAAATACATGTTAATGCTAATAATAATAATAATTAATAATTATTATAATACTGTACCTTGTTTCATTGTGTTCCATGTACACGGGGCATATTTATCAAGAGGCACATTTTATAAAAACTTCCATAACGCAAAAATCGAAAAAAAACTACCAATAAAAATTAATTTAAAAAATTCAAATATTTTAAATTCAGGTGAATAGGATCGACCTGCAAGCTTGAATCAAATTCAAAATTAATTTGATTTGAGTTTTTTCACAAAAAAATATACTTTTTTTACATTTGACTTTCAAAAGTCCACTAAACGACTCCAAATTGATTGTAGGTGGTGCCCCATAGACTAAAACAGCAATTTGGCAGGTTTTAGATGGTGAATAGTGAAATTTAAATTCTTAAAGGGACAGTACATGATACATTTTGAAATTCAAATTTTGAATTTTTTTTAAACTCAAATTGAATTTGGAATGTTCCCTAGTTGAATTACATTAAAATAAACTAAAAATTTGAATTTAAAAGTTTGAATTTTCAATTTGACCCTTGATGAATCTGCCCCAATATGTTTGTCAGTAGGACAGCATAATGGCTTCTTACTTATTTATAATTAGAAATTCATCTTGAGTACAAATATTTTCCTATCATTTTATATCATATTTTTTGTGATATTTACAAATATTTACAGTATCAAGGTGACAAGGAAAAACTAGGACAAAAGCAACCACATCATCACATCAATATACCATATATACTTTAATTCAGATTTTTGCTCTCTGCTGCCATTAGAATAATAACTTTTAAGAAAGAAATTTCATAAACCATATTGTCTCTGGATGTCTCTGGATTGCACTGTTTAAATTTATGTAAATTAATTTTTGCCAATTCCCACCACTCGTTAAGAGAGTAGTTTGTAATTCATGACATGATCTTGGTTTGTAAATCACACTGAATATTTAAATGGAATGATTATCACTTGATTAATCTGCACCATTATTCACACTGAATTGACTCAAATCTCACAATAAAGTTTAGCTTTATTTTATTTGAAAATGAATGAAGGTTTTAAGAAATAAGTTGATAAGAGAATGTGTCCATGAATGTTTTTTTTAACATTCAGTAAATGTAGAACCCATTTTTAAAACAAGTACCTGGTTGCTCCCTTCAACCTAGCCAGCCAGAAGAATTGATTCTGTAAGGGGCAAATTCATCAATGGTCGAATATCGAGGGTTAATTAACCCTCGATATTCGACTGGGGAATGAAAATCCTTCGACTTAGAATATCGAAGTCGAAGGATTTTGCACAAATACTTCGATCGAACGATCGAAGGAATAATCGTTCGATCGATTTGAATCGAATGATTTGAAGGATTTTAATCCAACGATTAACAATGGAAAACTGGGCAGCAAACTGGAAAATGAGGTTCAATGTTGATAAATGCAAGGTTATGCACTTTGACAAAAATAATATAAATGCAAGTTATACACTAAATGGCAGTATGTTGGGAGTTTCCTTAAATGAGAAGGATCTAGGGGTCTTTGTAGATAACACGTTGTCTAATTCTGGGCAGTGTCATTCTTTGGCTACTAAAGCAAATAAAGTTCTGTCTTGCATAAAAAAGGGCATTAACTCAAGGCATGAAAACATAATTATGCCTCTTTATAGGTCCCTGGTAAGGTCTCATCTGGAGTATGCAGTGCAGTTTTGGACTCCAGTCCTTAAGAGGGATATAAATGAGCTGGAGAGAGTGCAGAGACTAAGTGCAACTAAATTGGTTAGAGGGACGGAAGACTTAAATTATGAGGGTAGACTGTCAAGGTTGGGATTGTTTTCTCTGGAAAAAAGGCACTTGCGAGGGGACATGATTACACTTTACAAGTACATTAGAGGACATTATAGACAAATGGCAGGGGACCTATTTACCCATAAAGTGGATCACCGTACCAGAGGCCACCCCTTTAGACTAGAAGAAAAGAACTTTCATTTGAAGCAACGTAGGGGGTTCTTCACAGTCAGGACAGTGAGGTTGTGGAATGCACTGCCGGGTGATGTTGTGATGGCTGATTCAGTTAATGCCTTTAAGAATGGCTTGGATGATTTTTTTGGACAGACCTAATATCAAACGCTATTGTGATACTAAGCTCTATAGTTAGTATAGGTATGGGTATATAGAATTTAATTAAAAGTAGGGATGGGTGTATGTATGGATGCTGGGTTTTCATTTGGAGGGGTTGAACTTGATGGACTTTGTATTTTTTCAACCCAATTTAACTATGTAACTACTATGTAACTATGATCGAAGGATTATCCTTCAACCAAAAAAAGTTAGGCAAGCCTATGGGGACCTTCCCCATAGGGTTCGTAGCATTTAGGTGGCGAACTAGGGGGTCAAAGTTTTTTCTTAAAGTGACAGTACTTCGACTATCGAATGGTCGAATAGTCGAAGGATTTTTAGTTCGAATCCTTCGATTCGAAGTCGAAGTCGTAGTTGAAGGTCGAAGTAGCCCATTCAATGTTCAAAGTAGCCAAAAAAACACTTTGAAATTCCCCTAAGTGTTGAGGTAGTAGTGAAATCCACTTACTTGGTCATTTACTAAGAGCAAATTACTCTTAGTAAGAGTGCAAAATGCAAGAATTTGTGTGATCTGCTAATCTTAAACATGTTGTGTCTTGCTCTTTCCTGCATTTCCCTGTGAAATACTCTATTGCTTGATTTCCCTGAGAAGCAACATGTAGATGACCATCCAAGAGCCAACCGATGTAGTTAAAAGCCTTTATTCAGAAACAGCTAAAACAAACGATCCTTGCGCGTTTCAATCCGATACTTACTTATAGGCCCTCTTCTTGTCCCGTACATGTCCTTTTACTTGAGCATCTAAATGACAGGTACAACAGAGCCCTGTAATTACCACCTGCCCTATGGCAGATAGTAAGAGGCAGATTTATCAATGGTCGAATTTAAAATTAGAATTTTGATTTAAAATTGACTAGGGAATTGTTAAAATTCAATACGATTATTTTTAAATGTGAATTTTGAAATTTATCATACACTGGCCCTTTAAGAATTCTAATTAGACTGCTCCCCCACTTAAGCCTGCCAAATTGCTGTTTTAGCCTAATGAAGATATCCTGGGAGTTTATTGGAGCCTTCCTGACATTCAAGTTTTTTTTCTGAGAAAAAAAAAATCGAATTGAGTTTAAAAAACTCGAATCAAATTCGATTCGAATTTGATTAAAATTTGCGTGTTTATCCTATTCACCCAAGTTTGAAAAATTAGATTTTTATAATAATTTGCAATTTGTTGAATTTCAAGTTACCTACCTAAGGGTAGGGCTGTTCTGCACCTAGCTCCTGATTTTTATTTGATCTTTATAGGGGCATATTTGCAAGTCTTAAGGGGTTATTTACTAAACTCCAAATGCAAAAATCACAAAAAAATTGTGTTTTCTTTCTGACTTTTAAAAAATCATGAATTGTTCAGAATTTACTAAACCCAGAGGATGGAAAAGTCTGAATCTGAAAATCCAGCATCTCAAACCTGTCAAGGTTGCATATAAGTCAATGGGAGAAGTCCCAATTATTTTTTGAAGTGTGTTGGGTTTTGTGCAAAATTACGAAAAAAAACATGAAAAACATGATTTGTTTGGAGTTTGTAGCAGAAAACATTGAGATAAATTCGGACTTTGATAATTAACCCCATTCATTTTTAAGCCCTTGTGTTTATAGTCAGAATAAATGACCCCTTTAGGTTGTCCTTCCTTTAATAAACAATAAAAGGGGTTATGTAATAAAAAGTTTTACCTTTTCTCAAATTTAGTTATCCAGAGTAACCAATCAGATTTTTTCGTTTCAAAAAGCTGACATGTACATTCCACATGCCGTTTGATTTCTATGGGTTACTAGACAAGTAAAAATCGTAAGACAATTTATTGCAATACCCCCTATATTCATTCATCACATCGTTCAGATTAGTCATGACAGGCAGAAAAAAATAATTTAGAGGAATCAATAGACAGAACAAAAAGATTGCATACAAATGTGAGGAACTAAAGCCTTGTTTTAAAAAAAAAAAACACTTCATTTCAGGGGCTCAAAAGTAATTGGACCAGGAGTTCAAAAGTAATTGGACAATTGACTCAAAGGCTATTTTATGGGCAGGTGTGGGCAATTACATAGTAACATAGTAAGTAACAAAGTAAGACACACGTCCATCAAGTTCAACCTTTTTTTTTTAACCTGCCTAACTGCCAGTTTATCCAGAGGAAGGCAAAAAAAAAACCCATCTGAAGCCTCTCAACTTTGCCCCAGAGGTGGGAAAAATTCCTTCCTGACTACAAAATGGCGGAGTAGTCCCTGGATCAACTTGTACTATAAGCTATCTTCCATAACCCTGTATTCCTTCATTTGCTAAAAAGCCATCCAACCCCTTCTTAAAGCTAATTTATCAGCCAGTACAACTGGTTTAGGGAGAGAATTCCACATCTTCACAGCTCTAACTGTAAAAAACCCCTTCCGAATATTTAGGCAGAACCTCTTTTCTTCTAATCGGAATTGGTGACCTTGTGTCAGCTGTAAAGACCTACTGGTAAATAAAGCATTAGAGAGATTATTATATGATCCCCTTATATATTTATACATAGTTATCATATCACCCCTTAAGCGCCTCTTCACCAGTGTGAACATCTCCAATTTGGCCAGTCTTTCCTCATAGCCAAGATTTTCCATACCTTTTACCAGCTTAGTTGCCCTTCTCTGCAACCTTTCTAATACAACAATGTCCTGTTTGAGTGATGGGGACCAAAACTGTACGGCATATTCTAGATGGGGCCTTACCAGTGCTCTATAAAGTAGAAGAATGACCCCCTCCTCCCGTGAATCTATGCCTTTTAATACAGCTCAATACCTTATTTGCCCTTGATGCTGCTGAATGGCATTGTTGCTACAGCCAAGTTTATTATCTACAATGACTCCAAGGTCCTTTTCCATAATGGATTTGCCTATTAGAGTCCCATTAAGGGTATAAGTGGCTTGGATATTTTTACATCCCAGGTGCATGACTTTCCATTTATCAACATTGACTCTCATTTGCTACTTAGCTGCCCAGTTTGCCAGTTTGTCAAGATCCTGTTGCAAGGATGCCACATCCTGGATGGAATTTTTTGGGCTGGATAGTTTTGGGTCATCTGCAAACACTGATACATTACTTACAATACCCTCCCCTAAGTCATTAATGAACAAGTAAAATAAAAGTGGACCCAATACCGAGCCCTGAGGGACCCCACTAAGAACCTTACTCCAAGCAGAGAATGTACCATTAACAACCACCCTCTGTACCTTTTGGCAAAATCGAAATCGATCACATCTACTGCCCTCCCACTGTCCAACATCTTACTTACCTAATCATAAAAAATAATCAAAGAAGACATGACCTATCATTCATAAAGCCATGCCGATTGCTGCTCATAATGCCATTCACTAGGACAACATTTTGAATGTGATCCCTTAACAAGCCTTCAAATAATTTGCCCACAATCAAAGTCAAACTTACTGGCCTATGATTGCCAGGCTGAGATCATATTCCCTTTTTAAATATTGGAATGACATCAACTTTTCTCCAATCCATAGGTACCATACCAGATGAAAGCGAATCTGAGAAAATCAGAAATAGGGGCTGGTCTAAAACTGAACTAAGCTCTCTTAGAACCCAGGGGTGTATGTCATCAGGCCCTGGAGCCTTGTTTACATTACATTTTTATTAAAGCTTTATGGATCATATCCTGAGTCAGCCACTGGCTAGATTGAGCTGAGCCATCAGTGCAGCTATGAAGTAAGCCTGGGAATTCAGACTCCTCTATTATATACACTGAAGAAAAGAACTGATTTAGCACATTTGCCTTTTCTGTATCTGTTAAATACTGGTACCATTATTTAATGGAGAAACACTCTCAACTTGCATCTTTTTACTATTAATATATTTAAAAATAACTTCTTGGGGTTAGTCAGCCTCCGCCGCAATGCACTCTTCATTTCCTTTCTTTGCCTTCTGGATTGCTGATTTACAACATTTATTACAGTGTTTATATTTATTAAATGCAGCTTCTGTCCCAACAGATTTGTAGTTTTTAAATGCCTTCCTCTTCTTTCCTATTAACTTCTTTTCTTCTATATCAAGCCATATAGGGTGATTCTTAGAACTTCTACATTTACTCCTTAAGGGAATACATTGAGAATAGTAATGATTTAATAATATTTTAAATGACAACCATTTCTGTTCTGTGTTTTAGCTGAAAAACACAATGCCCCAATCAATTCTTAGAAGGGCAGCTCTCAAGGCACTAAAATTCCTTGAAATTCATGGTTTTTGTTGCCCCCAGTGTATATTTGTTTTTTGCACCAGACATTAAGGGGCAGATTTACATATGGTTGAATATCGAGTTTTTTTTTTTAAGAGACAGTACTTTGAGTATTGAATGGTCGAATATTCGAACGATTTTTAGTCCGAATCGTTCGATTCAAAGTCGAAGTAAAAGGTTGATGTAGCCACAAAAAAAAATTCTAAATTCGAAGTTTTTTTTATTCTATTCCTTCACTCGAGTAAAGTAAATGGGCCCCCAAATGATACAACATTATGGTCACTATTACTCACTATTGTTATGTCTATCAATGAAGCAGATAAAAGCCCTGGACTTGATTTGAGGGGGGGGGGGGTGCTTGTATGTGGAAGTTTTTGACAACATGCGGTCAAATAAGCTCTCCATCCAGGTGAAAAAAGCCATCCTTAAGCTGCAAAAACAGAAAAAAAAAACATCTGAGAAATTGCTACAATATTAGGAAAGTAAATGAAAGACTGCATGAAAGTAAATACAGAGGTTGCATTGCAAGGTGCAAGCCACTCATAAGCATCAAGAATAGAAAGGCAAGATTGGACTTTGCTAAAAAAAAAAATCTAAAAAATCCAGCACAGTTCTGGAAAAAAGTTCTTTGGACAGATGAAACCAAGATCAACCTCTACCAGAAAGATGACAAGAAAAAAGTATGGAGAAGGCGGGAAACAGCTCAAGATCTAAAGCATACCACATCTCTATAAAACATGGTGGAGGCAGTGTGATGGCTTGGGATTGCATGGCTGCCAGTGGCACTGGGACACTAGTGTTTATCCATGATGTGACACAGGGCAGAAGCAGCCAAGTGAATTCTGAGGTGTTCAGAGACACTGTCTGCTGAAATCCAGCTAAATGCAGTCAAATTGATTGGGAATTTGGGAGGTGTTTCATAATACAGATGGACAATGACCCAAAAACATACAGCCAAAGCAACCCAGTAGTTTATTAAAGCAAAGAACTGGAATATTCCTAAATGGCCAAGTCAGCCACCTGATCTGAACCCAATTGAGCATGCATTGAGCATGCTTGTTGAAGACTAAGCTACGGACATAAGGACAGAAAGGCCCACAACTGAAGGTCACTGTAGTAAAGGCCTGGCAGAGCATTAAAAAGGAGGAAACCCAGAATCTGGTGATGTCCATGAGTTCAAGACTTCAGGCTGTCATTGGCAGCAAAGGGGTTTCAACCAAGTATTAGAAATGAACCTTTTATTTTCAGTTTTTTAATTTGTCCAATTACTTTTGAGCCCCTGAAATGAAGTGATTGTGTTAAAAAAAGGCTTCAGTTCCTCACATTTTTATACAATCTTTTTGTTCAACCCACTGAATTAAAGGAATTGTTCAGTGTAAAAATAAAAACTGGGTAAATAGATAGGCTGTGCAATATAAAAAATGTTTCTAATATAGTCAGTTAGCCAAAAATGTAATGTATAAAGGCTGGAGTGACTGGATGTATAACAGGTCAGTCACAACTCTACTTCCTGCTTTTCAGCTCTCTTGGTTTACACTGACTGGTTGCCCTGGCTACCAGGCAATAACCAATCAGAGACTTGAGGGGGGGCCACATGGGTCATATCTGTTGCTTTTGAATCTGTGCTGAATGCTGAGGATCAATTACAAACTCACTGAACAGAAATGTACCATGTGGCCCCCCTTCAAGTCGCTGACTAACTCAGAGTTATAGAGCTGAAAAGCAGGAAGTTGGATTCTGGCTGTTTTATTAGAGATCTGTTCACTCCAGCCTTTATATATTACATTTTTTATTTTGCACAGCTTATCTATTTACCCAGTTTTTATTTTCACACTGAACTATTCCTTTAAAGCTGAAAGTCTGCAGTTCAGCTGGATCTGAGTTGTTTCATTTAAAATTCATTGTGGTAATGTACAGAACCAAAATTAGAAAAAAAAGTTGTCTCTCCAAATAATTATGGATCTAACTGTATATGCCCCTTAGTATGATGTAGAGAGCGATATGCTGAGATCAACTACTGCTGAGTTTTTTTATTATTTGTGTTTTTTGGGTTGTTTAACAGCTCTCCAATTGCAATTTCATCAGTCTGGTTTCTAGGGTCCAAATCACCCTAGCAACTATGCTTTGTTTTAAATAAGAGACTGGTATTTGAAATGGAGAGCTTTTTTTTCAAAACTCTCTTTTTAGCTTTAATAAACTTGATTGGAAAAACTAGATCACAACTAAAAACACATTCAAAATCAAAATTTTCCATTAATTTTAAAAAATTTAACATAGTTAAAAAATTAATTATAAAATAAAATAAAAGCTCCCCAGTATACTCCTGGACAATCATGCAAAACATTCTAAAGGTTTGAAGACCATGGTATAGCTATACCTTTCCTAACATTGGTGATCTATCTATGCTGTCATCATTTCCATTGCTTTGTGAGTTTCTGTCAGTAAAATTCAGTTTTTTTGTAATGTTGGTACTGTATACATACCTGTGTTGCCCTTAACTGGTTATACAAGTTTCTTTCTGTCCTTGATTTCCATGCTTTTCTTTATCTTTTAATTCAATCTCTTATTTTTTTCCCCTTATTTCCCATTATGTGAATTGTTAGAAATGCTTATATGTACGATCCCTTCCTGTACAAAGCAATGATGTAAGTAGGTGGGATGGTGATGCCATATGGAGAGGCCAATGACTTGCTGGGCATATTGATCAGGGCACAGAGATGGGTAAGTATTGGGGCAATATTGGGGCTCTGACCTCTACTGGTGTTTTACCAGCCTAAAGTACTGGCTGTGTGCCAACCCTACATGAGACAAAAAAAAAAAAAAAAAAAAAAACAACCCAGCAGCGCAGAGCTAGGTAAAAAAAAAAGAACCCCCAGCCACTACATTTTATGAAGCAGAGACTCCTTTTCTTTAAAACAATGGGGTCAAAAGTAAGTAACTGATGGTTCATAACAACTTGGCAGTAATCCTACCTTATCTTCTCCTTTAATTTTAAAAGCTTATTAGTAAGATACTGTTACAGAAGTTATAATTAAAATCACTCCCAAGTAAATTACATGCAGCGTTATCATTACATTTTTACATTTTATTTTATATTACTGTATCAGTCCTCCCCATTTAGAATCACTATTGGAAACTCATAATATTAAAACCTGGCATCACTTTTCACCCACTAGTAAAATTCATGCTTTTTTCACATAAAGCTACTCAATTTATGAGACAATTTTATTGGTGCAGGATTTCAGTAAATGATAAATACTGTAATTTATGTTAAAATGCTTAGTTGTTTTTTTTTTTTACAAACAACAGTTGATTTGAGCAGACAATACTGGAAAAACTTAGAATTCCAAAAGCATATTTCTTCAATTCTTATTGACTTGTTCAAAAGCACAATAAAATTGGTTATACCGTTCGCTGTGTACTTTGTGTTAATTTCAAATTGCCCTCTTTCTCACTATGTCTGCCATGTGCCATATAAAAGGCATCTAAAAATGACAAGGTTTCATTGCATCTGTGAAGTTGCATAATTCTCTGAAGTAGAGTTCTCTGTTATTCTGACCTCTTCAGTATTCTGTATTGAACTTGGCTGGGTATTTCTTCATGGTTCTTTATTCACATTCTCACTTACATGTGGGATAGGGTAGATCAGTCTAAAGCGTTCAAGTACAGAATGATCAAAGTACAGCACACGACTGTATTTCATTGAAGTTACCGGACATAAATTCTGATAACTCATTCTTGTGACAAGCACTGAAGCCAGAAACGAAAATGGCACAACACGAATTCATCATTTTGACAGAATTTCAATGAGGATGAAGACAAGGAACACCAAGCACACATCCATGCATATCTAAGCTATTTGTCTCTGTGTAATTTGGCTTTTTCTTTACTTGAACAAATTCCATATACTTAATCAATCTTTAATTGTTTTTATAAACTAAGGAATATCAGGTAGGTGCAGCTGTTATGAAGAGCACCATACTCAAGATCTAACTATGACACACAGCCTAGTAAGCTTTACTCAGAGTTCACTGTTGCTAAACATGGAGTCTGTATGCTTAAATCACAGATTCCAATTACTGCCAAGATCCATGACCACTTCTACTTGTTAAGCACCTTGGCTTAACTTAACAAAATTCCCCTCCCTTTTTTTGATTTTGTTGAAAGAATTCTCCAGTTCAAATATGAATAACAAGCAATTATTTCCTAGCTGTAGACGACCAACTTAATTCTGTATCTAATTGATTGCTATGGGTCACTTTGCTGCACCTATAGTTTGTTTGTAAAAGGGGTTCAATATGACATTTATCACTAACATAAGAATTCTTTGAGCATCTTCATATTTGTGTACCTTATTATTCTTTGTCCAAAAGGAACATTATGGGAGTTATTTATCAAAGTTCGGATTTATCACAATATTTTCTGAAAAAAACTCTGACCAAATCTGCACAAGTTTTTCCTGCTTATTTATCAATACACTTTCCCATAAATTTCATTTGCGGGAAAAAATCCGAAAAAATCTTGAAAAATATGGGTTTTTTTTCTGGATTTTTCACCCGAAAATTTTGCCCGAAAACTCAGAAAACTTCTGAATATTGCCAAAAACCCAGCGCACATCAAAAAATCATTGAGACTTCTCCCATTATATGCAACCTCAACAGGTTTGAGATGCCGGATTTTCAGATTCTGACTTTTCCCATCCTCTGAGTTTAATAAATTTCGAAAATTTGTGATTTTTTTTTTTAAAAGTCGATTTTATACAAAAATCACACATTTTTCGTGATTTTTGCATTTGGAGTTTAGTAAATAACCCCGGAGGGCCAAAAAATTCCTCTCTCACTTCAGTATAGCTATTGGACCAGTCCTTGGATCGACTTGTACTAAAAGCTATTTTCAAAACTTTGTATATCCTTACTTTTTAAAAAGCCATTCAACCCTTCTTTAAGTTATTTAATGTATCAGCCGGTACGACTGATTCAAGGAGAGAATTACACAACTTCCCAGCTCATTGAAAAAGATATTTAGATACAACCTCATTTCTTCTAACTGGAATAGATGCCCACAAATCTGCTGGAAGGACCTTCTGTTAAATAAAGCATTAAACAGATTATTACAGGATTCTCCCCTATATTTATACTTGTGTGCCTCTTCTCCAGCATAAACACCTTCAACTTGACCAATCATTCTTCAATAACTGGATTCAATAATACCCAGTTTGAGCACTGGAGACCAAACATATGTATTTGTAATTCATATACAGAAAATTTAGGAGTAAAGCCTTGAAAATTATAAGAGAAATATATGCACAGGCAAGCAAAAAATCTTTAATTTCAAATTTGATGGACATATTAAAAAAGGACTCTCAAATACTAACATTCCCATTCCATCTCCTAAAATAACTCTCAATAAAAGACTGAAAGTGAAGTGGTTCTATTAGTGTAGTTCTAGTATCTTACTGAAAGGTAATGATTTTCTTATTATTCTGGAAGCCACCTATAATGACTGAATTACACCAAAAAGCTGATCAGAACACACATATAATATTAATATCCACTATTGCAATCTTGGGGCACCCCTTGAATAACAGAAACACTAGATTAATAACCTAAACTATCTCTTTATATAACCCCCTTAAATAACACCATTATACAATAACTTTTCTGATATCTAGTATAGGTCAATCTAAAAACAACTGGACTTGCTGAGTAATCAATGAAGACGTTTCACTACTCATCCGAGCAGCTTCTTCAGTTCAACTGACTGGTGTGGGAAGTTCTCAGCATATAAACTCTTCCACTAATCCATTTACAATGGCACATTGTAACTCTTCAAAGAGGTGACATCTGAAGAAACTCACAGAGGTGTTGATTCTGTGTAGTTGTGATAGGATTATCCAATGTGTCATGCAACTCCTAGATACACCTGTCTGCTACATACAATGCTGTTCTAACATCTGTACCCCGGCGGATTCAGAACACTTCACACATCCATTCATGCAACTCTCACAAGTAACACCTGTATCTAGGAGTTGCATGACACATTGGATAATCCTATCACAACTACACAGAATCAACACCTCTGTGAGTTTCTTCAGATGTCACCTCTTTGAAGAGTTACAATGTGCCATTGTAAATGGATTAGTGGAAGAGTTTATATGCCGAGAACTTCCCACACCAGTCAGTTGAACTGAAGAAGCTGCTCGGATGAGTAGTGAAACGTCTTCATTGATTACTCAGCAAGTCCAGTTGTTTTTAGATTGACCTATACTAGATATACTATGACCTGGATGAATGAAAATCTTCATAGTCAACTTTTCTGATATTTACTTGAGGCCATATTTTCTCCCATTGATTTAAATGGCCTACATGAGGTTTGAGATGGTGTTAAATATGGTGATTGAATAGTGTGAAAGGAAGTACACATCTTGAGCAATTAAATTTTGTGTATTCTCCAAGAAATACACAAAAAATTATGAAATGGCTGGTGCTAAATGCATTAGTGGGAATTTCTCACTTTGGAGTCAAAGGGCTTTTTATCCTTCAGCAAATTCCATTGGAGTCAGTGGGCAGTTGTTCTCAAGCAAAATCCATTGGATTCAGTGGGCACTTTTTTTTTAACCGTGAAACAAAACACAATGGAAATCTGCCACAGATTCAAAAAATTTCACCACACACGAAAATATGAATTTTGTGACAGATCTGTATCAGGTGAAAGGATTTGTTCATCCGTATATGACACTTAAATACCAAAAAAGAACCAGCAAGTCTTCCAAAAATATATAGGAAATGCAATTAAAGTTATAAATAGAATAATAGAAAAAGTGATTTGTACATTAAAAAAAAAAGTGTATATATATATATATATATATACACACACACACATATTTTTTTAAGTACAGGTATGGGATCTCTTATCAGGAAACCTGTTATCCAGAAGGCTCCAAATTACAGGAATGTCATCTGTAATAGACTCTAATTTAAATAAAATAATTATAATTTCCTTTTTCTCTGTAATAATAAAATAGTACCTTTTACTTGAATCTAACTAATATATAATTTATCCTCGCAGGCAAGGAAATCCTATTGAGTTTATTTAATATTCTATTTTAGTAGCCCGAAGATATTGTGATCTAAATTATGGAAAAATATGTTTTCCGAAAACATGTCTTATACTTGTGGCAGGTCGCATACCTGTACTTTTAAACCCTACAAAACAGCCACATTCATAGGAACTGACCTAAAGTTAATTATTGAATGAGAGTAAAGTAATAATAGGCTGATATAGTAGGACAGAAGAGCTGTGACGATTGTCAATTATTGGAAAATATTGTGATTTGCAAATGTACAAAATACCCTTGGCTATGAGGTTGCTAAATGTTACCGGTGAACTGCATTGATATTTGCACATATTATATATTAGAGACCTTAATGATCACATATGCCAATTAAATATATATGTGTGACCAGTATATTGAACTTTAATCTTGTTAATAAATATGTCTTACTTTTTAGAGCTAAAATATTTGTCCTGCATTATGTGTACCTAGATTACAGGCAAGAGAACACATACATATGCATACATGCTTGGTTATATACTCTAAAGGAGTCATGATTGATTCTAAAGATTAAATAAAGATTAAGCATCACAAGATTAAGCATCACTTGGCAAGTGGTTCCAAATGGTTCCACAAATAACAAATAAGCAGATTTACAAATCTGTTTATTTGGGTAGTGTTCTGACAATGAGAAATGATACGAATCAACTTTGGAAAGTTACATGTGCTACAAAATAAATTTTCAGGCACTGTCAGCACTGACAAAATGTATTTAAGATATATCTCATGCCTCGCTTCAGAAGTTTAATTACATATATATTACTCTGTCACAGACAAATACAGAATATAAGTATGCAGATGTGCACATAGGCTAAAAGCTTTTTACATGCATCTAAGAACCTACTTTCCTTAGATCCTTAGATTAGAGTCCAGTATGGGCCCGGTTGGGCAGACCAGTGCCTAATTCCTGCCCACTAACCTGCTACTCGACTTGTACCCATCTATCTTTTTTTAAGTACAGCTATTGGACCTGTAATCCAGAATTCTCGGGTCCTGGGGTTTTCTAGATGTTTCCATAACGTGGTTCACTATATTAAAAAATAATTAAAACATTAAATACATTCAACAGAATTGTTTTGCCACCAATAAGGTTTCTTTATATGTAATTGGGATCAAGTACAATGTAATTAAAAAAAGAAAATAACCTCTTGCCAGTGCCTCTAGCCAACCTCTTGCATACATTAAAAGGTAATGGAGCACAAAAAATGTATTTAAGATATATCTCATGCCTCGCTTCAGAAGTTTAATTACATATATATTACTCTGTCACAGACAAATACAGAATATAAGTATGCAGATGTGCACATAGGCTAAAAGCTTTTTACATGCATCTAAGAACCTACTTTCCTTAGATCCTTAGATTAGAGTCCAGTATGGGCCCGGTTGGGCAGACCAGTGCCTAATTCCTGCCCACTAACCTGCTACTCGACTTGTACCCATCTATCTTTTTTTAAGTACAGCTATTGGACCTGTAATCCAGAATTCTCGGGTCCTGGGGTTTTCTAGATGTTTCCATAACGTGGTTCACTATATTAAAAAATAATTAAAACATTAAATACATTCAACAGAATTGTTTTGCCACCAATAAGGTTTCTTTATGCCAGTGCCTCTAGCCAACCTCTTGCATAGATTAAAAGGTAATGGAGCACAGCAATCTACTTCAAAATTGCCACTTTTAGCGACTCCCGGTTTATAGTGAAATTATTGTTTTTTTTAACAGAAGACCATTTTATGTAAAATAACTACATTAATAAGCCCTATCGCTAACTTTATTCCAATAAAACTGTGTTGAGTATTATTCTATTCTAAATGTTAAATTAAAAAATATATATGTACTACAATGTATATTTTTCTCCTAAAATATAACAGATCTTCATTCAGTTTCTACCTAAACAGTATGTGGGCAGCTATTTAACAGGAAACAGTTACTACATGTCTTGTATCCAACTCTCACAATTCATACATGCTCTTCAGAAATGTCATTTCACTTTGGAGCCATGTACATCACTGCTGTCCTTTTGCTTTGCCTCTATTTATCATACTTCATACTCTGCTAAATCTGCCAGTTTTTATTTTTCTCACTGACAACAGCTGTCAGCTTACAATTTATGTCTTTAAAACTCTTGGTGGCAGCATAATCACAAGTCGCTAGATATTTGCTAGCTTTTTTCTGTACCACTTCCATTTGTTAGAGGGTTGGATTAACTACACTCATACACTGTAATTGCTCACAAGGAGAACAATGAATAAAATAGAAGAGTGCTGTATTTAAGCAATGATGTTAACGGTGTTGCGATAGTAATCGCATGAGGGCCATTACTATTAATTGTTTTAGCTACAGAGTGTACACAGGACATTGTAATTAAGAACAGGTTTTCTTTGGAGTCCAAAATACTTGTATAACTATCACCCTATAAACAACAAATAAGCAGGTACCCTATATCACATGATAAGGACATCTTCTTTGGGCAGTTTAGAGGGTCCAGACCCACAGTTTTGCATTTATTTTTGTATATGCATGTTGTAACATATCCTATAGCCAATACCTCAAATTTCTGACTACTTTAGGGGGGCCGATTCACCAATGGTCGAGGGTTAATTAACCCTCGATATTCGACTAGGAATTGAAATCCTTCGAATATCGAATTCGAAGGATTTAGCGCAGGAAATTCGCTTGATCGATCGAAGGATTATTCATTCAATCGAACGATTAAATCCTTCGAATCGAACGATTCGAAGGATTTTAATTCAACGATCGAATGAATATACTTCGATGAAAAAAACTTAGGCAAGCCTATGGGGACCTTCCCCATAGGCTAACATTGAGTTCTGTAGCTTTTAGCTGCCGAACTAGGGGTTCGAATTTTTTTTTAAATAGACAGTACTTCGACTATCGAATGGTCGAATAGTCGAACGATTTTTAGTTCGAATCGTTCGATAGTCGTAGTCGAAGGTCGAAGTAGCCCATTCGATGGTCGAAGTAGCCCAAAAAACACTTTGAAATTCGAAGTTTTTTAACTTCGAATCCTTCACTCGAATTCACTCGAATTTAGTGAATCGGCCCCTAGCTGTTGTTATTGAATTATAACTGATAAATAAACTATAAAATATATATAAACTATAAGGAATGGCAACTCCCTGTGATATGCTTTCCTTTACATACCTGGTTAAAACAGCAAATTGATACTAACAAATGTCCGCAATGTCCTCTGGAACAGCCAATGGCACAAACATATTTCCTGGTTTTTAAAATAAATTTAGAGGAATCTTGTAACCAGAGTCCTGTATACAGAGTTTTTGTGAGTATTTTATCTAGGACGTCTGCTCCTTCATGGTGTGCGCCACGTCTGTTCTGCTACTTCAGGGTTTCACGTGGCACACGGCTGTCTTCAGCTATATATGGTGTGTTCGCACCTGACGATGTTGCGCTTGCGTGAAAGTCATATGTTTAAAGGTGCAGGTCACTGTTTAGCATTGCTCAATGTAAAGGTCTATTGATATTGATAGTTCCTGGGTGCGTTTTCAAAGTGTGTTGCACTGATCCTTGACTGTCCCTAACCTTGTCCAGTTAGCCACCTGTCCTGATCTTTGCCTGTATCCGACTGGAGCCTTTTTCTGTACAGTGATATTGGTGTATTTGACCCGGCCTGTGACCCCAACTACTCTGTCTCCTGCATTTGTACCGCATTGTCTGACTGTTACCGACCCGGCCTGGCTTTTGACTACACTTTTTGTTTCCTGTTCTACTACCTCATGCTAGCTTCCCTTGCTTGCTCAGAACGCTCTTCTTGGATCTCTCACGTTAAGACCTGGCAGCATTCGAGTAGTGGAGGGCTAGTCCCAAAGCCAAAGAGTGAGCTGTGACCGAGTCCTTGGAGTCTGTTCTGAGTTTGGAATACACTGTGTTAGAGTTTTTACAGTCTTTATGAATCAAATCATAAAACACCTCTATTCAAACCACATGTTTAATATGGAATTAAGCTTGACCCCATGCATCCAAAATGCATTTTTCTGACATTGGTAAAGGTCCTCCAAGCCAGATATAGCAAAGCAGCCTTAAACTATCAATTATCCACCAATGTATTTATGGTTTATATAAGTTTCTATTCTTGGTATGCATCCAGATATAGAATAAGCATCAAAACGCCATGGGACAAATATATCCACATTCAAATTTGACTTTCTAATACAATTCAAATCTTTTGAGGCAAAAAACGTGAATTCAGATTTGATTTTCCTAAACTTGAATTTTAACAATCCTTTTAGAGAAAAATACTCATAATCTAATAGCTAGTGAGTTCATGTACTAGTCAAAGGGAGCTATAATTTCAAAACTCAAGCTATTTCTTAATCCAATTTTTTTCAAGATTAGTTCAACATTTGGCAGAAAATGAAGGCTAGAATTTGTTCTTTGTTGTTTTTTTCATGTATTTGAGATTCGAGTTTTTTTTAATAAATAAGTGCATATTTTTAACTTTTCCTGAAAAAACATGAAAATCGATTTTTGGTTAATATACTTCTGTATGTATCATACAATTCTTTAAAAGATGTGACATATTCTAATTTGGGTAAAGCATGGTTATACTGAATTCACAGCTGCAAAATGCACCAATAAATAGAACATTAGATCCTTCTAAAAAAAACAAAAAAAATACTTCTTAATTAAAAACAAGTGTGATCTAAAAATAGAACATTTGTATTGAAGAACATTTCAGGTAGGAAATATAATGCTCTGATTTTTCATAAAAATTACAGAACAATTTCATTGACCATTAATTAAATCTTTCTGCAAAATGTAAAACACCACTTAATTAAAAACAAGTGTTATCTAAAAACAGTACATTTAGGGGGTTATTTACTAAAACCCAAAAATGTCTCATTATTTTCTTAAAACAACTTTAACCAATCTTCCCTGCACATTTTTACCGTATTCACCAATACATTTACTCAAAAAAAATCTGGTGTGGAAAAAGACTCAAAAATTGTGAAAAAAAATCTAAATTGTGTGATTTATTTGGGATTTGACAACCAAAAACTCGGATTTTTTTGGATTATCGGCCGAAAACCACAAATTATTATCTTCCAATTGTAAATAGGACATCTGCCATTGACTTCTACTTGCAGGTTTGAGGCCTCGAGCCTCGGGGTTTAATAAATCACAAAAAAATCTAGTTTTTTTCCCTACAAAATAATGGTGTGTTTCCACGTTAAAACTCTAGTCAGAAAGAAATCTGAGTTTAGTAAATAACCCCATAAATTGGAGAAGATTTCTGGAAATCTAATGCTCTGTTTATTTTCATAAAATTTACAGAACAATTTCCTTGGTCATCAATTTGCTATATACATTTTGTACAACAACCTGCATTAAATAGTGAACGCATAAATCACAATTTATAAAATTCTTTCGTAATCCACTTAGACTCTATAATTATCTCAGCATGGAGATTTATTTTTCAGGTGGAAGCACTGGTAGTGTCTTTGAGAGACTATTTGCAATCATATGTTCATAATATATCTGAAGGACTGTACTAATACATACTTGCTGGGACCTGAATGTAATTAAAAAACTAAATTAGATTTTTCTTTGAGAACAATATTAATTGGCGGTGTGGTTTCACTTAAAAAAAGAGGCAATTGATATCAATAGAATATGGACTTTTATTTCTGTGAGCTATGGTAAAAAACAGGTCTTGATGACCCAAAATAATGCCATGTCCCAGAGAATTGGGCAGAAGACACAACTACTATGTTGAGATTAAGCATTAGTTGTTTGAGTTGAAATGGAACCAAAATTATGTGATGGCATGCAAATTTGTGGACAGAATGATGGGTCCAAAATCACCGTAACTTTCAGCAGTAAGTTCCATTTATTCCACGGAAATGAGCAACTAGCAAATATCATGATTTAAAGTATTACAAAAAAAGTAACCACAAGAAAAAAAAATGCCCATTGACTTTAATGTATTTGAAATGACAAACATTTTTTACAAAGCAGTTTTGTGAATTTTCTGGCAAAGCAAAATGGGACAGATTCAGTCATCACTAGTGAGTACTGTTACGTGATTTATGTTTTTCTCCCCGAGAAGATACACAAAGCACACTTTTGCAATAGCCAGCCTTATCAATTTGAAAGTTAATATTTATATTTTCTTAGGGGCACATTTTTTCTGGTCAGGCTTTTTATTGAGAAAAATCAAAAAAGTTGCGGGGAAAAAAGCATGAGTTGTTTTGCAACAAAACTATGACAAATCCGAAAATACCTCAGCTGAAACCTGACCAAATCATGTAGAAGTCAACGGCAGATCTCCCTTTTACAACTGAAAGATGTTTCTTGCCTTCATGATTTTCAAGGGTTTTGGGCATTTTGATGCTGGTTTCCGAGCTACAAATTAAAATTGTAGCATGATTTTGTCTAGACTTTTCCACACATGCTTTTTTCATTAGATTTTTAATAAATTAAGGGCATTCATGGTTGGTAGTTTGGTTGATTTTTGTTTTTTAAATAAAAATGAGTTTTAATAAATGCCCCCCTAAGTGTCACAAATAACAACACCGATGTATTAGATTCTTAAACTTCTGATGAAATGGGATTACATGAAAGCAAAAACAAAAAACTTTGCAATCTCATATGAAGTACTTTAAAAGGCAACAAAAACAATTCAGAATTAGGGATGGGTGAATTTGACCAGTTTCGTTTCACCAAAAATTTGCCACCGGCGAAATGTTGCCGACTCCCATTAAAGTCTATGGGCGTCAAAAAAATTTGTCGCGCGGCAAAATTGTTTTGACACGCGTATTTTTTTGGACGCACAAACCCATACAAGTCTATGGGCATCATTTTTGAGGCAAAACAAGGTGAAAAAATTCGCCCATCCCTATTCAGAATGCAAGACCTTATTACATGGTCCCATATTGCTTTAAAGTTTCCCTTATTTATATGTCATTTTCAATGATATTTTAGTGCTTGATCTTGGTTGAAATTGTTAATAGGATTAAAATGTCAGAGTAATAAAGTGAAGCTCTTCTTGTTACCTCCTTAGTTGATATACATGGACAAGAGGCTACAATTCAGATTTACATTTTTACAAAATGTTTGTTAAAACAAATCATGAGCTGTTTGCTTATATATGACAAAAGGATTGTCAAATTGTACATCCCAGACAGGTGTATACAGTAAATGTGTTGGTTGTTGATGATTACTTGATCTTAAATGTTTTTTTTCATATTTTACATAAATTCACAGAAATCACTCAGAAAACAAAATTTGACTGCATAAAAAAAAAATTCTGAAGTTTTTTTTCCTTCGATAGCTACTGTATCTATGAAAAACTTAATTTGGAATAACTTGATCTCATTATTGTGTGGAACAAAACATGATTGTAACAAAATTTGCATTGTTCCATTCATTTTTGTTTAAAATGTTTTAATAAAAATGTTGAAACTGCTTTACAGTGACGCTATAATCATTTGGTGGGTTTTTACTGCCTAATTCTTTATTTTGAATTTTCAATATTTTCTCGATTGCTTAACCTAAGACTCCAAAAAAAATTAAGGATGCCATTTTTGCATTGATTTATTACAGAGTGAACTGAGGAAACCAAAATGAGCCCCAGTCTTGCTAGCTATCTTAGAACTTCACTGACATTTTCCTGAATTATTTTTTTTTTTTAAATTACCACATTTATCAAAGCTGATGCCTGTGTCAATTTGGCTCAAAACAGTTAAATGCCATTCTGCGCTATGATGTATTATGATCATTCATGCAAGTTCTTGCGCCTCTATATGCATGGAGATAGGATTCCAATAATTATTTTCCTCACTGGAATGACCAGTTATATAGGAATAAACAGGCAATGCTTACAGTATAAAATAAATAGCAATTATCAATAAATCAGCTCCTTTATTAGGTAAATGTGTGAACACTATAAAATTGCTAAATCAAGAAAAAAATTGTGCTATCCTCTACTATGTTTGTAACAATAAGGGGCAGATTCACTAACTTCGAGTGAAGGATTCGAATGAAAAAAACTTCGAATTTCGAAATTTTTTTTGGGTACTTCGACCATCGAATTGGTTAAATTCGTTCGAATTAGATCGAAATCGAACAAAATCGAACGATTCGAAGTAAAAATCGTTCGACTATTCGACCATTCGATAGTCGAAGTACTTTCCCTTTAAAAAAAACTTCGACCCCCTACTTCGGCAGATAAAACCTACCGAAGTCAATGTTAGCCTATGGGGAAGGTCCCCATAGGCTTGCTAAGCTTTTTTTGATCGAAGGATATTTATTCGATCGTTTGATTAAAATCCTTCGAATCGTTCGATTCGAAGGATTTAATCGTTCGATCGAACGAAAAATCCTTCGATCGTTCGATCGAACGTTTAGCGCTAAATCCTTCAACTTCGATATTCGAAGTCGAAGGATTTCAATTCGAGGGTCGAATTTCTAAGTATTTTTAACTTCGAAATTCGACCCTTAGTGAATCTGCCCCTAAATGTTAGAACCTCTTGTCTTTCTCTACTTTCCTACCAGAACAATGTTATAAAAAAAAATCAAATGTGTGGTCAAACTACAACGCCAACAATGAACAATCCCTTTATCCTATTTGCCTGTGATGTTTAGTGTAGATGTTCTTAACAAACTACTGATTTCTTTTAATATCCCAAAATGGATAAAGTTACTATGTCCAAATTCCAAAATAGGTAGCAAGATATAGGTGTTTTCTCAGTCTGATATCATATAATTGTGAAGTGTATTTATTATTCCAGAAACTGCAAGGACTTGCAAACATTTTTATAGGATAAATGTACAGTAGATTTAAGGGAGATTATAATGATTTTCTTAATGTCAGAGAATATTTATATATATTTTTTAAACATTTGGCCTAATTGCTGAATTCAAAATGAATCCTGGCAACTTTTAGTAACATAACTTACATACAGTATACTGTGTTAAATAAAGTTTTTGTGCTGATTTTGTAATTTGGCAGTTTGACATAAAACATGTATTAACATTTTGCATCAAATCATTTAGTATGTATTCAGGAGCTGGTAAAATTCTAACAATAAGATACAACAATAAACTACAATGAATACTCTGGGACTGTTCTATAAAGCTGCTTTACTTGTTTATGAATTAACAAATGTTGCAGAGGCAAAGGGGATGAATGCACTCCTATTCATGGAGAATTCTTAATCTCTTTATTGCTGGAGAGCATAGTGCTGGCCCGAGGTTAGACAATTTGTATCCAAATAATAAAATAACCATAGCTGATGCTATTATTGCAATGAAGATGATAGAATGCTAAAATGTACCCTGCTAGCAGGAAGCAGAAGTTTTGAATATAAATGAAGTATTTAAAAATTTAATAAACAATAATTTAAGTTGTAGTCTCAAGTGATGGGCGAATTTTGCCTGTTTCACATCACTGACAAATTAGCGAATTTCCCGCAAAATCCACGAAACAGCAAAAAATGAATGAAACTCGAAAATTGACACCCTCATCAATTATGGACGCGCATCTGAAAAGTCGCTCGCGTATTTTGCCACTGGTGTTAAAGTCGATGGGCATCCGAATAGTGTTGATGTGCATCGATTTCGACACAAGTGACTTTTCGGATGCCTTCAAAATTTTTGTGAATTTATTTGCCGATGGCGAAATGTGGAAATTCACCGTAAATTCACGCCAGGTGAATTTATTTGTCCATCACTATTAGTCTACATTAGCTGGGCATAATGCCACTTTGATAGGGAACATCGTCTGCTAGCTGAGGTAGCATAACAGTGGCGGAACAAAGCTATCAGGCAGGGATTGTTAGTTTGGGCTTAATTACATAGAGGAGGGTGTAGTTTAGTGGATTTGAAGCAGCAATAGTTAAGGAGGGTATCCATTTTGGAAAAAGAAACGGAGTCCCATCCTCCCTCTCTTGGTTTAACCCTTTGTGCAAGTTGTCACAATTGGGGGCTGGCACAAATCCAACCACACACAGGGTTGAAAAGCAGGAGCCAGTTGTAGAAGACTTAAAATATCACATTTTATTTTCCAAAATCAAAAACAAAGGCCTGACGCATTTCGTGTCTCCAACGACAGTCATAGGCCAGCCTGCTTTGATGTTTTCTGGTGTTTACTCCCTCTGCTAAAGGTCTGGGGCGTGTGCACCTGGGCCCACTGTGTACAGCGTAAGCTCTAACCTTCACACTGGTTTTGTTTGCCTGGGTTAGTGGGATACAGGTTAAGTTGACATGCTATGGTGAGTATTTGGGGTTGTTGATTAAATGGAACTGTGAGGTGGATAGCCCTTTGTCACAGCCAGGCAATGGTGGGTCCCTGGCAGGGAGGAGAGTTGGTTGACAAGGAGGATTTTACCAAGTCCCAAGTTGGTCAGTGGGACGAGGTTGGTGGTTTTCCTCTCTAAGAGCGTTGGTTTCTGGGAGGGTATGTTACATTGGTTGAAGCATGCAATCTGGCTGGAAGGCACAAGTGGCTGGTGGCTGGTACTATTGTCATGCACCTAATTGAGCCCATTGCCAGGGATCTTGCAGAGGATAAGTTACTTACTGTTATATCAATGTTGATATTTTATGATTACAATGCTGTTAATATGGAACTGTTATTTATATATTTATTTAATGTATTGTTAACACTTATGTTTCTGTGTAATAAAGCTGTGTCCGACAAAGATTTCAACAGAACACAAATAGTAAGAGTTAATTATTTTTAGGCCAGTTTGGGAATACAGTATAAGGCAGGTATTTGTGTCTGCCCATGTCAAGTAATGTACTTAAAACATACAGTGATAATTAACAAGAATATGTTAGGGCTTATGTGAGCATTAGAAAATGCTCTGTGTGAAAAGCCAATCAATGTTTTAAATAAAAAAGTATAACTCAAAGTTTATAAGATATAATCAGTTGTTATGTATTCCATTCTCAGAAAGAACATTCAACTCCTTCTCAACTCACACAGTAATTATGGAAGCACAAGTGGTAGAATAAAAAACTGCAAAAAGAGTTGTTTTATATTTAAAACAAAGACTATTAAAGCTTATCTTAAAAGTACATCTTGGCCATCATCGTATTAAAAAGATGCAAAATTAGTGAGATAATATACTGTATGTTTAGTCCAGTATATTTGATATATAATTTACTCTTAACAGGTTCAGTATAGGAAGTGTGGTTGTGTTTCTATTTAATGGTAAAATGATTAAAGTCAAATAATCTTTAATCAAATTCACATTAGGTTGGTTCTTGTGAAATTCAAAAATGGCTATTTTAGAACAAAATCCATTGATTCTATTAAACCAATAATAGGATCAATTGATGAAGACAGCAGCCTCTATTTTCCCAGAAAGAAATGACTGCCATATGGGACTTTATCGTTAAATGAGTGGAGTCTGGGAATGCAAAAGTCTTATCCCAAGCAATATCTGGCCTAATCACAATGTAGTATACCAATGGATAGTGGGCCTCTTTCATTAGAATAGAAAGTGGCTGCTGACAGAAAAAGGTGCTAGATCACCACCAGTACAATAAAGTACACCCATATTCAATTGTAAAAATATATCTATATACTGTGGTAGCGTGCCCAAGGAAATGTGTAAAAAGTTGTGTTTTACTTGTAATTTCTCCACCATGGGAGATGTAAGTTGCAAGGGAGGCGACTAAACAGAAAACGGTTTCTCTGCTTAAAGAATTTTGCCTTCTGGCCCTGGAAGCTTTGTTTGAAGGCTGTCCTGTGAAAAGGTAATTGATTCCATTTAGAGTGTTAGGAAGGTATCTCTGAGCAAGGCACAACAGGAAGAATACCCGGATGTGTAAGGAACTCCCAAAAGAGGCTGGGGGTTTGCCTACCACCGCAAGGAGCAGAGGGAGACGTGACCGAGTGACTAAGAGTCAAAGGTGATTAAAAAAATACAGAAAGTGAGCAAGGCAAGAGGCTGGTGAATTTGTATCCCTGGAGGGGAGAGTCAGCAGGGTTTAATGAGGAAACCAGAATATTCCAAAGTGTGGAAGTCATCCTGTATGGTGAGAACACCAATGTGGGGAAAAGTCTTTAATGCATGCTGTTAAAACACTAATGTATTGTGTTCATGTATGCCAGTACCTTTATATTGGGATGAGTTGCCTAAATAAACCTGTGTTTTTGCCTGAAGATCCGGTGTCCCTGTCTTTATGCTCCTGATTTTACACTTACCTGCCTTGCCTACCATAGCTAATTTCTCCCAAAAATTGCATGTTCAGCTTGTCACAATTCATATACAAATATCCAATACAGCAGGGTATGTTTGCATGACAATAATGCTACAAACAGTTCCCTAAACACAGTTTTCCCTAGTATCAGTGATGGCTGCTAAACCAGTCTTGCCTCTGTATTCTATTTGGCAGATTAATGTTTAGAAGCTAAGAAGAAGCTAGAAGAGTCATGCATTTAATTACTTTTCTCCCAAGGAAAGGATACAGGTGATTTCTATGCAATTTACCCTAAAATTCAAAAAATAATTCCCTGAACCTTGAACCTAAACCAAATAAATGATAAATATGTATAGAGCAGACTCCTTATTTTAGGTGTATAAGAGTGTGTGTAAAGTAAATATTACTTTAGTAAATCAGCCCCAACATTAATTTTATACTGCTTGGAGAAACAGTTATTTTTTTCTTTATCAACAATACTACGAATACACCAATTAGGTATTTAATAATTATATTTTTTAGAGAATATAATCTAGTCACATCAATCCCCTAAAAGCTTTATAGGGCTCATTTGCAAACCCAAGCACAGCACGTACAGTGCAAGGAAATTGGCTGCTGGCCTCTGCAGTCTGTTTTAGAGCACATGTCTTGCTTTTAACTTTATTTTTTATATCCACAACTCTGTATTAATGTATAGTAATCAATTATAATATAGGAAAATTGGCTTTAAGTGAGAGTACCAGGCAAAGGGAACTTACTGCAAATATATTGTAATTATAAGTTAGCATACTGTGCACCCCATGGTAATGCATTTAGTCAATATTTGAATGACAAGTACAGAATGTGCATTATAGGTGCATGTACAGAAAAAAACATGAGGTCATCTTTGGTCAACAATAATTCTTAAATGTCAAAGCCAATGGTAAAGACTAATAGCATTCAATGCTGTACTTTGAAAGCATTTTTGTTTTCAAGGTATTGAGTGCTATTAGTCTTCTCCTTACTGCTTTTGTTATGGAATTACGTTCAGTCAGCATTGTCTACATTTCTTTGAGCTCTTGGTGGCTTACTTTGGGTCTTCCATTAGATTAAGCAAGTTAAAAAATGTTTATATTTGCATTCTCAGTTTGATGGAGGGTGGTGTAAATGAATGCTTGCTATACTCTCTAAATGTCTATTACTCAGACTTTTATATAAAGCACTGTGACTCAGACAGATATCAAGCAGCGCTACATTTAACTACAAAGAGACCAACATTGGAAATTGGTTGGTTAAGTGCTAAAAAAAATTGTGAGGCTTGCTTTGATGTCTTTCAGCATTTCATGTTTTTTATTTCCTGTTGTTTTACTGAAACTATCTGACTTGCTGTGTTCCTCTCAACTTAGAAGATACCAGGACTCATTTACAAATGCAAGGGGGCAAAGTGCAAACTTGAGTGCATTGAGTGCATGCATTAATATAGTCTGTATGATCCACTTTACTTCCTTCTCACTGACACTCATACCCAAAGTACTGCATACTACAGTAACTTCTAATGTGAAGAGCATCCACACATCAGCAATAAGTGTCTACACTGGTAAATCCTGTGCATCCTTGATAGGAATTAATAGTGCATCATGGATAAAAAATGTGGGTGATGTGGGTAATAACACCAGATGTTTGCGCTTAGTACTTTGCCCTAGCAAAATAAAAATACCCTTCTATGTACTCCAATCACATTTTGTTTAAAACATTTACTGAACTTTAAATGTTGTAATGTTTATAAGAAATGCTTTAATTATGTTCATTTTGAAGGAGAAGATGATATTTTGGCACAATCTGATAAATTACCACATTGTATATTGTACAGAATAAATTAACTCTTTTGTAGGTCTGCAACTTGTATGAGTTATAAATATCACGTATTAACTTGATCTAAAAGCAGTCATCTCCACACCTCGTGTGTTGTTGCTTTCCCTATGGCAATCCCACATATACAGAACAGCGAGGATTGATTTATTAAAGGGCACCTATCACAGCCAAAATCAAACACATATTAACAATCTGACCAGTACAAGCTAAACACGTTTAATCAAACTACATATATAGTTTTTTGAAAAAACTGCAGATTTTAAAAAAATCCCTTACTTTGTCAAATGGGTTCTTTCACTGAAGGAGGCCATATTGAGACTCTAACAGAGACTCTAATATGCAAATTTCAGGAGCATGCTCAGATTGTAACACTGCTTTGAGTATTCTACCCAGAATGCCTTGTTTTAGTAAACTCCTCCACTAGAAGTATCCACTAGAAGTGCTGCCACCTGCTAACTTCCAGCAGGTGGCAGCACTACTGTACAGCAGCTAACACACAGGTTTGGCTGATTTGAAAATAGCTTAGAAGGGTTGATAAGCAAACAAGGAATTTCAACTGAGCATGTGCGAGATTTCAGAGCTACAGTTGGCTGGGAAGATATAGGTAGGAGGAGCCAGTGAAATCCAAGATGCCTGCCTCAGCTAGAACTGCAGGGGAGATAATGGAGATCTTGCAGAAGGTATAGTGAGCTGATCATTTACATTATACATACAATTCTAACTGTTTTAAAAATCGGATTTCTTGAACTTTCACATAGTGTATTTACTTAGTAAATGATTTTGGTCATGATTGGTGCCCTTTAATGAAAAACACAAAGTAAAGTAGAAATATACACTTTGGGGCACATTTACTAAGGGTCAAATATCGAGGGTTAATAAACCCTCGAATTCGACCCTCGGAGTAAAATCCTATGAATTTGAATATCGAATTCGAAGGATTTACGCAAATCCTATGACTGAAGGAAAAATCAATTCGAAGGATTGATCGATCTAAGGGTTTTCCTTTGATCAAAAACACCTTCGAAAAGTGATGGGGAAGGTCCCCATAGGCTAACATTGTACGTTGGTAGGTTTAAACTGCTGAAATATGTAGTCGAAGTTTTTTTTAAAGAGACAGTACTTCGACTATCAAATGGTCGAATAGTCGAACGATTTTTACTTTGAATCGAAATTCGAAGTTCTTTTCATTCAAATCCTTTACTCGAGCTTAGTAAATGTGCCCCTTTATGTCATAATTAAAATGAAATAATGCAAAATGCTTCCAAATAGCACAATTACTAGTAGTTACTAATCGAGCGTTAATTCGAAATGAGCAACTTTTCAAATTGTCTCTCCCCAAAAACTTAAAAAAACAAAAAAAAGTCCCAATTGTTAAAGGGACCATCTGCCATTGACTACATGATTTCAATAGATTTTAGCTGGTGCATTTTTGGATTTGGATTTTTATCAGCTTAGGAGCATAATTATTTTCCCTCTAAAAATTCTGATTTTTTTGCCCGTGAATTTTTTGCATTTGACCAGGAAAATTTGTAAAAATCTAGTAATACAACTAATGATGCATGGTTCACACATGAGGAAATTTAAAAGAGACTAGAACATGTTAAGGTAAACAAAGATCCAGGGCTGGATGGTATTGATCCCATATCGAAGTCGAAGGATTTAGCGCAATTCGTTTGATCGAACAATCGAAGGAATAATTGTCACGGCCGGCACCCAATACCAGAACTAGAGCCAAGCACCGTGGTCAGAGCTCTCTTCACCAGTATGTGTGACCACTTTTGGGCTTCGGGAAGACCCTCCGCCTACTAGGGTGCCACCTGGACTTATGAGTGGGCAAGGCTAGAGTTCTGGCAGGCAATGGGGCACGGCAAGTATCTAGAGTCTTTTGGGCCGAGGATCACGGTTACAGGCAAGGATGAGGCAGAGAGGATAGTCAGACAGGCTGGGTCGAGGCAGGCAGATAGCAAGGATCGTCAGGCAGGCAAGGGTCAAAACCGGGTATCAAGCAGAAGGGGTACAGGCAATAGAGTAGTCGGGTAACAGGCACAGGTCAGGATTCAGATGGGAGTGTCGTCAGGAAACAGGCTGGGGTCAAAACCGGATAACAAGCAGAATATACACAGGCGAACAGCACAAGGCTTCAAGCAAAACCACAGGATAAATCCTATCACGGGCAACCAGCAGTAACAATGAATGGGTTTAAGTACTGTTTGAAATTCGTGCCATTGCGCGCTGACGTAATTACGCCAGCGCGCCTGTGCCTTTAAATAATGCGCATGCGCGCCGCGCGCGCACTAGGACCCGGAAGCCGACGGAGAAGGAGCGCGGCGGCGCGGCGGCGCGGCGGCGCACTAGGACCCAGAAGCCGACGGAGAAGGAGCGCGGCGGCGCGGCGGCGTGGCGGCCATCCACGCCACCGCGACCCAGGTACTTTCGTTACAATAATCATTCGATCGAACGATTAAATCCTTTGCATCGAACGATTTGAAGGATTTTAATCCATCGATCAAAGGATTAACCTTGTAAAGCCTATGGGGGCCTCGGTAGGTTTTAGGTGGTGAACTAGGGGGTCGAAGTTTTTTTTAAAGAGACAGTACTTCAATTATTGAATGGTCAAATGGTGAATATTCAAACAATTTTTAGTTCAAATCGTTCGATTCGAAGTCGAATGTCATAGTCGAAGGTCGAAGTAGCCAATTCGATGGTCGAAGTAGCCAAAAAAAACATTCGAAATTCGAACTATTTTTCCTCTATTTTCCTCTATTCCTTCACTCGAGCTTAATGAATGGGCCCCTCAATTATTTATTCATTACTTAAAAACACTTTTATTTGTTGATGTTATTGTTCCTTTACTGTAACTATAAATAGTTCCCAAAATGATGACAACATTAGAGGACAGATTTATCAACATTTAGTAGGTAATTTATTAACGTCTGTTTTTTTTTGATTGGCGTTTTAAAGTAGAAAAACTTTTTTTCATAGGAAAAAACAACAAAATTTTTTTGTGATTCATGAAACCAATGGTGTTAAAAGTCCGAATAAAAAAATACTCCAACTCAGACCTATCAAATTCTTGTAGAAGTTAATGGCAGATTATATCCTGATCTGCTCTTGGTTACATTTAATAATCGAAAATTTGTAGTTTTTTCGGGCATCAAATCCAAAAAAGTAGTAGGTTTCGGCCGTCAAATCCGAAAAAGTTGCAGTTTTTTTTTTCACATACCTCACAAATTTGTGTTTTTTCTATATTTCTTTGGGAGGCCTATTTAAAAAAGCTTGACTTTTCCTCAATTTATTAAAAAAACAATTCAACCACATCCCAAACCTGAATCCCTTTAATTTACCAATAATAATTCTCAAAAAAAAATCAGTCTGAGAAAAAGTCACAGCAAAATCATGAGACAATTCAAATAATGTGATTTTTTTGATTTGGTGCTTGAATTGTACAACCTTTTCTAGTTGTCACCTTGACAACTCAAATTTATATGGTGAATTCTAACAATCTTGTCCTCTCAAAGGCCCCTATATGTATATTGGCCTAATCCCCATCACCTGTCCTTATGGAAATTGTGACCCTTCAAGTACACAGCATGTATTAAGATTGACAGTCAAAGTTTTAGTGCACTAGGATTAACATCTTGCAGAGCAATGCTATCCTGTTTAAACCGGTGCCTGTGCAAAACATCATTCCCCCTTTCTCATATTCTCTTTTCATCCCCTTAAAAATTATCAGAGAGCTCTGCACCTGACGTGCGTTTTGCCCGTGAAGACTTTGTCAAAGGCAAGATGACAGCCAAATATTGCGATCTTTACATAATCGCATCTTCTGCCATCATTTGCAGAGAATCACAAATGCGCTGACATCACAGTTACTCTTTTTTAACAGGGATATACCGAAAACGTTGCACTGCATTCAATAAGAAAGCAAGGGCTTGCCCTGCTTAACTAAACTGCTGTGTGCCGGTGATCCTTCTATATACCGAATGCTCCAGGGCATCAGCCCTGCAAATGCACAAATGATCATCATAAGCAAAGTGTTTCAGCAAGGGCATAATAGGAATCTTAAGGCATCTGCCTTACAAGATACAATAGCCACCATGCTGCGAGAATATACAAATCACATCAACAAATACATAAGTCATAAGCTGCTGAGAGTATACACAGTATACACAGGAAAAAAGTTTAAATAAACCATACATTGTGAATTAATGTAATCAGATCCAAAATTACACAAATCACAATATTATTTACCAATATATGTATGTAAGGATAAACTTTCATTTAATCCATGGGGGGGGGGTGAGGTTATTCAGTTCATATATACAAGACTTTCTTTAGATAAAAGAATTAGATCTAAATTGTCCCTCTTGATTCCCAGGGAGATATGTTCCAGGACTGTGACTGTTAGTATGGATTAACACCATGATATAAATAGAAGTGTTTACCAAAAGGACTTGTTTTTTTTTATTCTTAGTTGTGTCTAACTCAATATCATTGTGTCTTTGAGCTTGTAAATTGTTCATGGTTAGTGTGATGGAACGAATATTGGATAAATGTTCTGAGATTCTCTTTTTTAATGTTCTCTTGGTTTTTCCTATGTACCGTAAATTACACAGACATGTGATCATATAAATGAATTACAGTTATTCCATTGTTTCATTAGATGTCTCTTTCCAAATCTATCTTTTTGGTATTAGTTATGTTGGGATAAATGTTACATTTGCCACAGGGAAAAGTACCTGTAGGAGGATAACATTGATTTGGTCTTGACTTACAAAAATCTCTTTGCACCAACATGTCACGCAGATTAGGTGCACGCTTGGAAGTCACCTGTGGTCATGGTCCTATATTTTCACAGAATATAGGATCAATGTATGCCAATGCTTTTTTAAAATAGCTCTGATAGATGGCCACACATTTTCTTGGTGTTCATTCCTTTTTGGATTTAACGTGCATGATCTTGACGTTTTAAAAGCTCTGGATCGACTTTTGTAAATTATTTAATTACTATAACCTATGTTTAAAGGTTGCATCCCTTGAGCAATTTCTCCCAAATCTTAAAAATTTCCTCACACATGAATAGCTTCTTTAACATTAGGAACATGGTGACTTGAGTGGTGTAATATAGAATTGGTGGATGTTTCTTTTCTGAAAATATCAGTCTGTAGTAAGCCTTCCTTATCTTTTCTTATAGTGATGTCCAGAAAGTCAACTTAAATTGTACTATGTACATACGTTGTTGGATGTCATGATCTAGGTGGGCTTTACTCTTTGTGAGTTTCATTTGGTATTACCCTTGAAAAATCAGATCCATACATCTCTTAATTTTAAGTGTTTTTAAACCCATAAATTGTTGGACCAGTTAAATGTTAAGTTTTAATATCAGCATAACACATGAAGTCTGCTCAGAAATGATGACATAGAACACTTTATTAACTAAACACACTTTATATTTATTTATTTTTCAATGAATTCATCACAAAAACAACTACATGGATGATTCACCAAGTTTGATGAAAATGAATTTATTGAAAATGATGCACAATTAATTTTTTTGAGAGTCACGTGAACTTTCCCCCACCTTGAATTATTTCTCTATTTCTCTTATTTTCATTACACTACAACATGGTGTATGGATGGTGCAACACAATGTAACTCTTCTGGTCATTCTTTTCTATAATTCAGTTTTTGGAGTTGTCTGCAATTCCTTTCTCCTCTAATTTCTCCTTCTTGGTCAATGAGGATATGTTAGATGGTAAAAAATATATTAAAATAAAGTTATCAAAATCATAAAAGTAATAGAAGGCCATAAGGCTCAGGCCCCTAACTAATTATGCCTAATTACTGACTGACCCTAAGCTAACTGCCACCTCCCCCACCATCTTTAAAAATAAAATGGGGTGAAGGGGCCACATACACCACTGCCACCAGACGCCTTTTGGGCAGGCCGAGAGGGCACATGGATGGGGGGGACAAGCACTTGTCACCAAATGCTCTCACAGCAATAAGGAATGCAACTGAAACACAGGCAGACAAGGAGTACCAAACAATGCACACCAGTGCCTTACCTGATCCAGGAGCTAAAGCACAGAAGACTCCAAGATATAAGGTAATGTGCTGGGGGGGGGGCATGGACCAAAAGCCATGTCACTAGAACACCTTATGGGCAGGTCTAATGCTTTCCCAAGGTTAAAAAGAAAATATTTTCTCCAACGAGAGCAAAAGCAATAGAGAAGGACAAAAAAGACACTGGTAGGTGGGTGTGGTTGGCCTTTAAAAGGTTTGGGGATGAGTAATGACACGAAGTTCAATAAGGGAAAGAGAAAATATATAAAATATATAAAATATAAATTCAATTTATGAAAACTCTGCCTCAAAGTATATACATTTTACATACTGTAGATAAACTATAGCATATACATTGTGTTTAATTTAAGATGCGGATACACTGATGTTGCCAATGTTTCATTTGTTCCTCTCTATGCATAATGCTTTCAGTGTGCATTTCATGGTAGAAATAAAAGTATACAATTTCATGTTAAAAGCCACTCTGTGTGTATAATTACACGCCGATGCCCTGCACATCAACATACCGTACATGCACATCAGCAAGCAGAGAGTTGATCACTAGTGATGGGCAAATTTGTCCCGTTTCGCCGCGGCATTCTCAAATTTCCCCAAAAATGCGTGAAACTGGCAAAAAAACTAGCAAATGTTGACACCGGTGTCAATTCATGGGCATCAAAATGTTTAATTGTCGCCGGCGTCAGAATTGTCGCGGGCATCAGAATTGTCACCGGCATCTGAATTGTCATGGAAATTCGCTGAGAATTTGCGCCTGCCTAATAAATTTGCCCATCACTATTGATCACCCCTTTGTCCACCTACAGTATGTTTCAATTTACTGCATTTTTTGTGCCACTAACCTGTATTTTAATAGATAATCAAGTTTAAAATGTTAATGCTGTTTTAGCAGCGATAATATTGATTTAGTCTATAATATATCATTGTCTCATATTCATTTACTGATGTTTGGTAAATACTCATCCATTCAATGTAGGAATAATCTCCAACCTGCTGTAATGTACCTGACAAATATTTTATTGATGAAAAATGTTCTGCTTTCTTGGAGACATGTATTACTTTATAAACCTTAAAAACAAAATGCAAAAAAAAAAAGGCTGAATTGCCAACAATCTCTCAGCAACCGTTTTAATAGAGTATTTGATTGGATAGATGTGGAAATAGAAATCAAAATAATGACATTCAACTAAAAAAAATGTAGTTTGAATTTTTCATCATACCTAATTTAGTCCAGCCCTATGACAGATAGCCTGTTTGGAATGCAATCATACGAAAATGGCTACACAGAAAATATAGAGGATTTAAGTACTTAGTGTTCATAATCTTTATTAATATGAAATACGAAATGCTTTTATGTCAGTTATAAAGAATTTGAGGAAAATGTAGAGGTGTATTTATTAAAGGTTGAATTTTAGTGGTTTTAGAGGTTTTTCAAAACCACAACTAAACTCTAACTCTAAAACCACAATTGTCATTAAAAGACTGGCATTAAAATATATGATATTAAGGGGCTGATTTATTAAAGTCCGAGAGAGGGTTTAGTGGAGAGATTTGAATTGTTGTTAGTATATTCTATTTATGAGACTTAACTTGTCAAATTCAAGTATTAATACAGTATATGTCTTGTGAGTAACTCCAAACTAGAAACACTCCCATTCCATTAATCTCCAGGTGGTGTGTGATTCCCGCATGCAGCCACTAGGGATGTAGCGAACGTCGGAAAAAAAGTTCGCGAACATATTCGCGAACTTGCGCAAAAATGCGAGCGGTTCGCGAACCCCATAGACTTCAATGGGAAGGCGAACTTTAACATCTAAAAAAGACATTTCTGGCCAGAAAAATGATTTTAAAGTTGTTTAAAGGGTGCAACGACCTGGACAGTGGCATGCCAGAGGGGGATCAAGGGCAAAAATGTATCTGAAAAATCTGCCTGTGTGTGCTTGGAAGAGATAGTGTAGGGGGAGAGCTGTTAGTGATTTCAGGGACAGATGATAGTAAGTTTGCTGGCTAGTAATCTGCTTGATACTGCTCTGTATTGGAACAAAAAAATAAATAAAAGCAGTCCTTACAAGGACTACTGTTATTGCAGCAGTCAGCAGATGAGATCAGAAGCAGGACAGCTGCCCACTGCAGCTACATACAGAGCACTGCAGTAGAAGGTAGATTACTAGCCAGCAAAGCTACCTAAGCTTAAATGTCCCTCAAACCCCTGCAGACTTCTGTCCCTCCAATAACAGAGCAGTATCAAAACGATTACTAGCCAGCAAACTTTCAACTGTCCCTGAAATCACTAACAGGCAGCAGCTCTCTCCCTACACTATCTCTTCAGCACACACAGGCAGAGTGAAAAAACGCTGCAGGGCTTCGGTTTTTATAGGGAAGGGGAGTGGTCCAGGGGAGAGCTTCCTGATTGGCTGCCATGTACCTGCTGGTCTGGGGTGAGAGGGCAAAAAAAAGCGCCAACAATGGCGAACCCAAAATGGCGAACGTCGCGCGACGTTCGCGAACTTCCGGCGAGCGCGAACACCCGATGTTTGCGCAAACAAGTTCGCCGGCGAACAGTTCGCGCCATCTCTAACTGGGACACCAGGGGTCCACCTCAGACCAGGGGCCCACTCTCAGTACCAATATTCTTCATCTCCTCAATCAACCTCTATTCTCTTAGTCTGTTCTATTTATACTATAATCAATTATTCCATCTATTTAGCCTCTTAGTTCTTATAGAAATAGGGAATGGCCATGAAATAGGCCAAAGGCTTAGCAGCATGAGGGCCCACTGACACCTTGGCCCACCAGGAGTTTTCCTGGTATCCCGGTGGCAACAAAAAAGCGCCAACAATGGCGAACCCAAAATGGCGAACGTCGCGCGACGTTCGCGAACTTCCGGCGAGCGCGAACACCCGATGTTCGCGCGAACAAGTTCGCCGGCGAACAGTTCGCGCCATCTCTAGCAGCCACCCTCCCTGTCCTGTCTTCCTCCTCCTCTTTCCTACATCCCCGCTACCCACCATCTCCTCCCCTCCAATCCCCCCTGCCTCTGACCCACCCCAACTTCCCTCCAACTCCATTTCTGTCTCCCTCCTGTGGGCACTAAGATCCCAGATGCTGCAGGACCCAGTGACCCTTCTCTCCAGCCCCATCTCTTTGGAACTGGAGAGACACTCTCCTTCATGCTTCTCCAGCCTCCTGCACCTGGCCATTGTCACAAATGTGCAATATATTACAATATAATGTTTTTTACCATGTGACCCAGCACAATGCTTTGTGGGAGATCAGACTCCATTTTACAGCTCATGGTGTGGAAAAAGCTAGCTGCTAGCACCCCCAGAGACATTGCTGAATGTTTTGCACCAGTATATGTGTTTATGTTGCAGTTATGTGCTTACATGTTACATGTTTATATGTTGTTGTTCATTGCAAGAGTTTCATCTCTTCCCCTTGCCCATCCAGTAAAAATCGTCAGTCTCCTTTATTGGATTGTGGGCAGGTTTAGTTGCATGTTGAACTACACACTGCCTCAGGGTAATATGCAGGGAGAATAGAACACCAAGGGGCAGAGTCACTAAAGGGAGAAGTGGCTAACGTTAGAGACATTTCACCAGAAATCCCATCCGCAGGGACATCACCAATTTACTGTGAATTTAGGTGAAAATTCACTAGCAAATAGGACCATTGCTAGCATTTGTTCATACTCTATCGCCCCCTCAGACCAGGCAAACTGCTAAATGAAGCTGGATCTTCCACAATCTTTTGTCATCATATACAGTCTGCCAGAAATGCATTAACGTAAAGACGTCCATACAACTTTAACGTACAAGCTCTCTTCAAATTGACCTAAGCGTAAGAGGACTAATAAAGTTTCGCTATGCAGAAGCAATCTCTAGAGTAATTTCGCTTTGAAAGCTCGCACTGCCGAAGTAACGCTATTGAAAAGTTGCCAGCGTTTGGAACCCAGAACGCAACTTTGTATTTTAGTGAATTAACGTATTAGTTGGTAAATTTACCCCAAGTCTGTTGACCAAGGGATCATGAACACGAGAAGCTTATGTACTCAGAGAACTTAACATTTATGTAACGTATGGGTTTAAAAAAAACAGCTAATTTTCTATTCAAAGGTCATTATTTATCTTAATTAGATGGGGCTGATATGAATATACCATAGTAAGAGACTTTTCAAATGTAAAACTGCTTTTATTGCATTTTACAATAGTGAATTGTGTCAACATGGTTGCATTTTACATTGGCAAGGTGTCATGTTCACAATGGGAAACACATTCATAAACTAAGGGGCCAATTTACTAATGTTTTTTTTTTTGTTTCCTCAAATCAAACTTTTAAGCACTAAAATTTGTGTATTTAACTAATTATAAATATTTTTTAAATGTAAAAACTACAAAAATTCTAATACAAAACTTTTCCATCAAAAAGCTAGCAATGTCATGTAGAAGTCAATGGTAATTGTCCTTTGCAAACTGTAAAATCTTTCTTTACTTTGAGCTTTTAGAGGTTTTGAGTGTGTTTTTTGTAAATGCACAAAAAGTCTTAGAATGAGAAGTTTGAGGTTCTTGTATTCTTTAAATGTAGAAGTCAATGGGAATTGTCCTAGGCAAAATTCAAGCCATTTTTTTTAAATTTGAGTTTTCGAGTTTGTAAACTCACAAATTCAAGTTTTTTAAGACTATAAACTCTAAAAAAAATTAGAGGTATTTGAGTTTTTAAGTCTATAAACTCAAATCATTTGAGTTTTTTCACAGATGTATTTGATCAAGTTTTTTTATATTCAGATTTTTCATAAATAAGCAAAAAATTGTTGTGAGTTTATTTGAAGTAGACAAAACTTCAAAAATCTCACAAATTCCATTTTTGATAAATAAGTCCATCAATGTTGATAAATGCAAAGTTATACACTTTGGCAGAAATAATATAAATTTGACATATACACCAAATGGCAGTGAGTTTGGAGATTCCTTTACTGAGAGGGATCTAGGTATTTTTGTAGATAACAAGTTGTATAATTCCTGGTAGTGTCATTCTGTTCCTTCTGCAAAAAAATAGAAAATCTCAAAGGAATGACAATATCATGTATGTTGACCTGCACAGAGTATTTTCTGATTTGGATCTTTAGCAGCTTTGGAGCATAATATATCTTGAAAAATGTGTTTTTTCCTCTAAAATTTTTTAGTTTTTTCCCTAGAAAAATCCAAACAGTAAAACTGAGGTTTCATAAATAGGCCCCTAAACGTTCATTACTTTAAAACATTTCCATTTTTTTGGGTTACTGTTCCTTTAAGAAGGATATCGATGAACTTGAAGGAGTGCAGAGACATGCAACTAAATGGTTAAGATGATGGAAGATTATGAGGGTAGACTTTCAAAGTTGGGTTGTTCTCTATGGAAAAAAAGGTGCTTGGGAAGGGGCATGATTACTATTTATATAATGTACATTAGCAGACATTATATACACATAATAGTGGATTTTTTTTTTACATAAAATGGACCACTGTACCAGAGGTCCCCCTTTTAGACAAGAGGAAAAGAACTTTCAATTGAAACAATGTAGGTGGTTATTTTCAGTCAAGAAAGTGGAGTTGTGGAATGTCCTGCCAAATGATATTGTGATTTCTGATTTATATATGTATCTTTTTATATTTGGATCTTTTAAGAAATAAATATACATTCATGCTTTTTTAAAATATGAGTTTAGTTGTTTTTGAAAAAAACTCTAACACTATACAAATCTCAGTTTTGAGAAATAGGCCTCCATGAGACATTTTATGAAATGTAAAAATTGGAAAAACTCAAAGGGGCCTATTTATGAAGCCACAGTTTTTTCTGGTCGAGTTTTTTAGGGAGACATCTCGAATTTTTAGAAGAAAAAAATTCTCACATTTTTCAAGATTTATTATGCTCCACAGCTAGTAGAAAAATCTGAATCTAAAAACACTACAGCCCAAACATGTAAAAATCATGTAAAAGTCAGCGGCAGATGTCCCTTTAACAATTTGAAGATGTTTCTTGCCTTCATGATCTTTGAGGGCTTCGGGATGGTTTTCATTGGATGATTTGTAAAAGTTCTGGGGTCAAATTGAAATAGTTTTTTTTTTTCGGGTGTTGAATCTATAAAAGTCACACAATGCACATTTTTGTTGCATTTTTGTTGGAACGTGTTTTTTTTGTTCAGATTTATTTGTAAATTAAATGGATTTGGGTTTGAAAAAATATTTTTTTATTTTGACGAACCTGGTCAAATTTGACCATCACTATATTTTACAGTTACTAGGTATTGTATACATTTTAATTAAATTAAATCCATTGCTTTTCACTTAGTCTAGATTATTAATGCATAATAAAGTCTTTTTACACAGAATGAAAATGACTAAAAGTTCAGTTCTACAAATAAAATATTAAGGGGTTATTTATTAAAACTCAATTTTTTCTAGTTGAGTTTTTTTATTGAATAAACTTGAACTTTTAGAGGAAAAAAACATCTAATTTTTCAAGATTTATTATTCCCCGAAGCGGCTAAAAGTCTGAATCTGAAAATACTCCATCTAAAACCTGTCAGATTCATGTAAAAGTTAATGGCAGCTGTCCCTTTAACCATTTGAAGATGTTTTTAACCTTTATGAATTTTGGGAGTTTTGGAATGTTTGATGCTGGTTCCAAATGAAACTCAATTTTTTTGCTTTAAAAATAAACAAATAAATAAATATTAGTAAATAAGTCAAATTTGTGCATGGGTGTTAGGTCGAGTTTTTCCCCTAAAAGTCGTGCTCCTAATTTATATACATTATTAGGTTTTAATCAACAATCATCATTTATTCCCTTATTTGAAGTTTTTTTTTTTTTACTATAGTAAATTTCTTACTGAATTGTTTTAATTGTTACTTTGCAAGTGATGAGACTAACTGATTGCTTTGGTTTGGTTTCTCTAGACTCGACCATACTTTTTGAGGGAAATGTAATAAAAAGTAATCGGTGGAGAAAAATCCTTAAATGAAAGCAAAATTCAAAAAAAACATTTTGAAGCATAATGTATCTTGAAAATTTTAGATTTTTTTTTCCTCTAAAGATGTTAGTATTCACTCTGACCAGATCACACTGTTTTTGAAAATACACACACACACTTTTAAAATATGCGCACAAAATAATTTTTTTGTACATATAGCCAAAAAGGAATTAGAGGGAACATTGCTGTACGGGCATGGTCAGTTGTATTAGAGTGGAAAGGAGCTTCTCTAACAAGGTAGGGTAATATACACTATATGCTACTGTAGAGCTAAAAATGCCTTAACTACAATAAAGGTATCTAATGTATAGTATCTGCCAGTGCAACTACTGCAAGTAGAGAACTGTGCAACTTTACAGCTATCATTGTAAAATAGTTCCTGTTATTAGGATGGAATCTCCTTTCTTTTAATCAGTGTCTGCTAGAAGTACCTACTAAAGCATCATAGAGTTTATTGTATGATCCCCTTGTGTACGTAAAGACAATACCCCCGCCCCGCCCCTCTCCATACTGCCCGCATTTCAGTGGCGCGCGGGCAGCCGGGGGGCCCTGAGGGGGTGCGGGCCCTGGCGTGCTTGCACCCCCTGCTCCCCCAGTAGTTCCGCCACTATCTTTCCTTACTGCCTTGTGGACCTGTACATTACTCCTGAATCTGAATCCGCAATTTTACTTTATTACACTATACAGTCACTGATAGTGATCAGCAAATTTATTTGCCAGGCGTGAAATTGTGGCAAATTTCCGCATTTCATCAATGACAAATAAATTAGTGAATTTCCCATGAAATTCGCCAGCGTCAAAGTTTTTTGACGCTGGTGACAATTCCGACACCTGGTCAAATTTGACCATCACTATATTTTACAGTTACTAGGTATTGTATACATTTTAATTAAATTAAATCCATTGCTTTTCACTTAGTCTAGATTATTAATGCATAATAAAGTCTTTTTACACAGAATGAAAATGACTAAAAGTTCAGTTCTACAAATAAAATATTAAGGGGTTATTTATTAAAACTCAATTTTTTCTAGTTGAGTTTTTTTATTGAATAAACTTGAACTTTTAGAGGAAAAAAACATCTAATTTTTCAAGATTTATTATTCCCCGAAGCGGCTAAAAGTCTGAATCTGAAAATACTCCATCTAAAACCTGTCAGATTCATGTAAAAGTTAATGGCAGCTGTCCCTTTAACCATTTGAAGATGTTTTTAACCTTTATGAATTTTGGGAGTTTTGGAATGTTTGATGCTGGTTCCAAATGAAACTCAATTTTTTTGCTTTAAAAATAAACAAATAAATAAATATTAGTAAATAAGTCAAATTTGTGCATGGGTGTTAGGTCGAGTTTTTCCCCTAAAAGTCGTGCTCCTAATTTATATACATTATTAGGTTTTAATCAACAATCATCATTTATTCCCTTATTTGAAGTTTTTTTTTTTTTACTATAGTAAATTTCTTACTGAATTGTTTTAATTGTTACTTTGCAAGTGATGAGACTAACTGATTGCTTTGGTTTGGTTTCTCTAGACTCGACCATACTTTTTGAGGGAAATGTAATAAAAAGTAATCGGTGGAGAAAAATCCTTAAATGAAAGCAAAATTCAAAAAAAACATTTTGAAGCATAATGTATCTTGAAAATTTTAGATTTTTTTTTCCTCTAAAGATGTTAGTATTCACTCTGACCAGATCACACTGTTTTTGAAAATACACACACACACTTTTAAAATATGCGCACAAAATAATTTTTTTGTACATATAGCCAAAAAGGAATTAGAGGGAACATTGCTGTACGGGCATGGTCAGTTGTATTAGAGTGGAAAGGAGCTTCTCTAACAAGGTAGGGTAATATACACTATATGCTACTGTAGAGCTAAAAATGCCTTAACTACAATAAAGGTATCTAATGTATAGTATCTGCCAGTGCAACTACTGCAAGTAGAGAACTGTGCAACTTTACAGCTATCATTGTAAAATAGTTCCTGTTATTAGGATGGAATCTCCTTTCTTTTAATCAGTGTCTGCTAGAAGTACCTACTAAAGCATCATAGAGTTTATTGTATGATCCCCTTGTGTACGTAAAGACAATACCCCCGCCCCGCCCCTCTCCATACTGCCCGCATTTCAGTGGCGCGCGGGCAGCCGGGGGGCCCTGAGGGGGTGCGGGCCCTGGCGTGCTTGCACCCCCTGCTCCCCCAGTAGTTCCGCCACTATCTTTCCTTACTGCCTTGTGGACCTGTACATTACTCCTGAATCTGAATCCGCAATTTTACTTTATTACACTATACAGTCACTGATAGTGATCAGCAAATTTATTTGCCAGGCGTGAAATTGTGGCAAATTTCCGCATTTCATCAATGACAAATAAATTAGTGAATTTCCCATGAAATTCGCCAGCGTCAAAGTTTTTTGACGCTGGTGACAATTCCGACACCTGGTCAAATTTGACCATCACTATATTTTACAGTTACTAGGTATTGTATACATTTTAATTAAATTAAATCCATTGCTTTTCACTTAGTCTAGATTATTAATGCATAATAAAGTCTTTTTACACAGAATGAAAATGACTAAAAGTTCAGTTCTACAAATAAAATATTAAGGGGTTATTTATTAAAACTCAATTTTTTCTAGTTGAGTTTTTTTATTGAATAAACTTGAACTTTTAGAGGAAAAAAACATCTAATTTTTCAAGATTTATTATTCCCCGAAGCGGCTAAAAGTCTGAATCTGAAAATACTCCATCTAAAACCTGTCAGATTCATGTAAAAGTTAATGGCAGCTGTCCCTTTAACCATTTGAAGATGTTTTTAACCTTTATGAATTTTGGGAGTTTTGGAATGTTTGATGCTGGTTCCAAATGAAACTCAATTTTTTTGCTTTAAAAATAAACAAATAAATAAATATTAGTAAATAAGTCAAATTTGTGCATGGGTGTTAGGTCGAGTTTTTCCCCTAAAAGTCGTGCTCCTAATTTATATACATTATTAGGTTTTAATCAACAATCATCATTTATTCCCTTATTTGAAGTTTTTTTTTTTTACTATAGTAAATTTCTTACTGAATTGTTTTAATTGTTACTTTGCAAGTGATGAGACTAACTGATTGCTTTGGTTTGGTTTCTCTAGACTCGACCATACTTTTTGAGGGAAATGTAATAAAAAGTAATCGGTGGAGAAAAATCCTTAAATGAAAGCAAAATTCAAAAAAAACATTTTGAAGCATAATGTAGCTTGAAAATTTTAGATTTTTTTTCCTCTAAAGATGTTAGTATTCACTCTGACCAGATCACACTGTTTTTGAAAATACACACACACTTTTAAAATATGCGCACAAAATAATTTTTTTGTACATATAGCCAAAAAGGAATTAGAGGGAACATTGCTGTACGGGCATGGTCAGTTGTATTAGAGTGGAAAGGAGCTTCTCTAACAAGGTAGGGTAATATACACTATATGCTACTGTAGAGCTAAAAATGCCTTAACTACAATAAAGGTATCTAATGTATAGTATCTGCCAGTGCAACTACTGCAAGTAGAGAACTGTGCAACTTTACAGCTATCATTGTAAAATAGTTCCTGTTATTAGGATGGAATCTCCTTTCTTTTAATCAGTGTCTGCTAGAAGTACCTACTAAAGCATCATAGAGTTTATTGTATGATCCCCTTGTGTACGTAAAGACAATACCCCCGCCCCGCCCCTCTCCATACTGCCCGCATTTCAGTGGCGCGCGGGCAGCCGGGGGGCCCTGAGGGGGTGCGGGCCCTGGCGCGCTTGCACCCCCTGCTCCCCCAGTAGTTCCGCCACTATCTTTCCTTACTGCCTTGTGGACCTGTACATTACTCCTGAATCTGAATCCGCAATTTTACTTTATTACACTATACAGTCACTGATAGTGATCAGCAAATTTATTTGCCAGGCGTGAAATTGTGGCAAATTTCCGCATTTCATCAATGACAAATAAATTAGTGAATTTCCCATGAAATTCGCCAGCGTCAAAGTTTTTTGACGCTGGTGACAATTCCGACACCTGGTCAAATTTGACCATCACTATATTTTACAGTTACTAGGTATTGTATACATTTTAATTAAATTAAATCCATTGCTTTTCACTTAGTCTAGATTATTAATGCATAATAAAGTCTTTTTACACAGAATGAAAATGACTAAAAGTTCAGTTCTACAAATAAAATATTAAGGGGTTATTTATTAAAACTCAATTTTTTCTAGTTGAGTTTTTTTATTGAATAAACTTGAACTTTTAGAGGAAAAAAACATCTAATTTTTCAAGATTTATTATTCCCCGAAGCGGCTAAAAGTCTGAATCTGAAAATACTCCATCTAAAACCTGTCAGATTCATGTAAAAGTTAATGGCAGCTGTCCCTTTAACCATTTGAAGATGTTTTTAACCTTTATGAATTTTGGGAGTTTTGGAATGTTTGATGCTGGTTCCAAATGAAACTCAATTTTTTTGCTTTAAAAATAAACAAATAAATAAATATTAGTAAATAAGTCAAATTTGTGCATGGGTGTTAGGTCGAGTTTTTCCCCTAAAAGTCGTGCTCCTAATTTATATACATTATTAGGTTTTAATCAACAATCATCATTTATTCCCTTATTTGAAGTTTTTTTTTTTTACTATAGTAAATTTCTTACTGAATTGTTTTAATTGTTACTTTGCAAGTGATGAGACTAACTGATTGCTTTGGTTTGGTTTCTCTAGACTCGACCATACTTTTTGAGGGAAATGTAATAAAAAGTAATCGGTGGAGAAAAATCCTTAAATGAAAGCAAAATTCAAAAAAAACATTTTGAAGCATAATGTAGCTTGAAAATTTTAGATTTTTTTTCCTCTAAAGATGTTAGTATTCACTCTGACCAGATCACACTGTTTTTGAAAATACACACACACTTTTAAAATATGCGCACAAAATAATTTTTTTGTACATATAGCCAAAAAGGAATTAGAGGGAACATTGCTGTACGGGCATGGTCAGTTGTATTAGAGTGGAAAGGAGCTTCTCTAACAAGGTAGGGTAATATACACTATATGCTACTGTAGAGCTAAAAATGCCTTAACTACAATAAAGGTATCTAATGTATAGTATCTGCCAGTGCAACTACTGCAAGTAGAGAACTGTGCAACTTTACAGCTATCATTGTAAAATAGTTCCTGTTATTAGGATGGAATCTCCTTTCTTTTAATCAGTGTCTGCTAGAAGTACCTACTAAAGCATCATAGAGTTTATTGTATGATCCCCTTGTGTACGTAAAGACAATACCCCCGCCCCGCCCCTCTCCATACTGCCCGCATTTCAGTGGCGCGCGGGCAGCCGGGGGGCCCTGAGGGGGTGCGGGCCCTGGCGCGCTTGCACCCCCTGCTCCCCCAGTAGTTCCGCCACTATCTTTCCTTACTGCCTTGTGGACCTGTACATTACTCCTGAATCTGAATCCGCAATTTTACTTTATTACACTATACAGTCACTGATAGTGATCAGCAAATTTATTTGCCAGGCGTGAAATTGTGGCAAATTTCCGCATTTCATCAATGACAAATAAATTAGTGAATTTCCCATGAAATTCGCCAGCGTCAAAGTTTTTTGACGCTGGTGACAATTCCGACACCAGCGTCATTAAACGAACACCCATTGACTTCAATGCACGTCAAATTGTTGCCGGCATCGAGAATTGAAGCCAATGTCAATTTTGACACCCGAAAATTGATGCTGGCATCAAAATTAGCATTTCGCAAATTTTTCACAATTTTGTGAAATTCGCAGGTAATTCACAGATTTTCCCGCGAAGCAAAACGGGACAAATTAGCCCATCATTAGTTACTGACATTCTTAAATAAGTAAGTCTAGACCGACAGCTTTTACTAAAATAATAATACTAATTTGTGATTACAAGGTTCCTATTTTAACATTTTGCCTGAAGAAAACCCAGACACATGTGTAACAGGAAGTCACTACTACAGTGTAATTGTATTTCCTGCCAACAATGTCTTGCTTCCAGTCATAATACAAATATGTATTTTGATGTGTCCCCTTAACTGAGCACCCCTTTAACAGAGATAACTACAAATATTAATAGTAACAATAGGTAGTTGTGAAAACACCTATTTACAAAATGCAATGCAATTATGTACAATGGAATGGGATCCAAAATACTGTATTCACTTTAAGACAATGATCATTCCTGCAAGCCATAACATGTACTTTTAGAATAACTTTTGTTTCTGTTGGGGTTCACAGCATAATAGAGTAAGGCTAATATAACATAACAGGGAATTTATAAAGGTGTTAGAGCATACTTTTTGTTGCCTTATTTTCCGGGCAGTGTGGTGCACTTAGTATTGTGTTCTTTGTACTTCTACCAGGCATCTGGCAGGATCAGGGTCATGGCTCAGTCACAGTTAGTTCTAGGAAAGGAACAGGAGGATCATTATCTCTTCAGAAAACCTTCTGTAATGCCATTAATGTTTCAAATGCTTTATTGTTTAGTCAAACCGAGTTGTTTATATATTTATATATAGATATATAGATATATAGATGTACAGTACACATAAAGGTACAGTTGGACAAACAACTTTTTTTTCTAATGTTGGTTCTGTACATTAGCACAATGAATTTAAAATGAAACAACTCAGATGCAGTTGAACTGCAGACTTTCAGTTTTAATTCAATGGGTTGAACAAAAATATTGCATAAAAATGTGAGGAACGAAAGCCTTTTTTTAACACAATCACATCATTTCAGGGGCTCAAAAATAATTGGACAAATTACAAAACTGAAAATAAAATGTTCATTTCTAATACTTGGTTGAAAACTCTTTGCTGCCAATGACAGCTTGAAGTCTTGAACTCATGGACATCACCAGATTCTGGGTTTCCTCCTTTTAATGCTCTGCCAGGCCTTTACTACAGCGGCTTTCAGTTACTGTTTTTTGTAGGCCTTTCTGTCCAAAGTTTAGTCTTCAACAAGTGAAATGCAGCTCAATTGGGTTCAGATCAGGTGACTGACTTGGCCATTCAAGAATATTCCACTTCTTTGCTTTAATAAACTCCTGGGTTGCTTTGGCTGTATGTTTTGGGTCATTGTTCATCTATATTATGAAACGCCTCCCAATCAATTTGACTGCATTTAGCTGGATTTGGCAGACAGTATGTCTCTGAACACCTCAGAATTCATTCGGCTGCTTCTGTCCTGTGTCACATCATGGATAAACACTAGTGTCCATGTGGTATGCTTTGGATCATGAGCTGTTGCATGTCTTCTCCATTCTTTTTTCTTGCCATAATGCCATCATTCTGGTAGAGGTTGATCTTGGTTTCATCTGTCCAAAGAATGTTTTTCCAGAACTGTGCTGGATTTTTTAATGTTTTTTTTTTTGGCAAAGTCCAATCTAGCCTTTCTATTCTTGATGCTTCATGAGTGGCTTGCACCTTGCAGTGCAACCCCTGTATTTACTTTCATGCAGTCTTCTCTTTTTGGTAGACTTGGATATCAGTACGTCTACTTACTGGAGAGTGTTGTTTACATGTTTGGCTGTTGTGAAGGGGTTTCTCTTCAGCATGGAAATGATTCTGCGATCATCCACCGCTGTTCTTCAGTGGATGTCCAGGTCTTTTTGCGTTGCTGATGCTTTCTCAGGATGTACCTGTCAGGGCCCGAAGGCTCGCGGACCTAGGAGGAAGCAACAAGTCCAACACAGTTAGAGGTATCCAAAGAGGTTGAACAAGAAGAATGGTCAAGTCCAGGCAAAAGGTCAATTCAGGCAGCAAAGTTCTTAGTTGATATAATAGGCCAAGGTCAAACACAGGAATCAAGATAAATAACAGAAGTCACACCCAGGAACACAATAAGTAGAACCTATAATTGGGCAATCTCTGCAATGTTCTGGCTTTTTATATAGGCTGATTTTCACTCCAAATGAGCGTGATGACGTCATGCGTCACGTGTTGACGTTGCACATTTTGAGGCGTCATGCCGCTGTGCATGTTTTGATGCGCTGGCTTCATGATGTCGCGCACGTCTTGCCGCATTGGCGTCAGAACAAGCCACATGTGGAGGACTGGGCACTGCCATCTTATCCATGGCGTCAGCTGTAATCGGCAGACAGGTAAGTGTGACAACTCACCTTCCTGGTGGTCCAGTGGTGCGGCGTGGACGCCCGACATGCTGCTCCTCGTCGTCTGAAACGCCGGTACCTTAGGGCGCACGCAGGGCGCGTATCTCTTCTTTTTATAGGAGCATTGATGCTGGCATATGATGTCAGCGTGCAACGGCGCAAAATTCAAATGCTATTTAAAGGGACATTTTGTATTTACTCATTGGCCATTATAGGATCATATTTTGTGAGTTCCTGGTGCTTCTGAGCTATTATTCCATCTGTTATCTGATACCTGTTGTGACCCCTGCCTGTTTTGAAGATACTGATCTCTGAAATCCTGACCCTGCCTGGTAACCGACTCTTCTATATCCGTATCCCTCCTAATGGATCTCCTGGTTTGACCCCTGCCTCTCTGACTCCGCTTTTACTCTACCTGTCCCGACCCAGCCTGACTACTTTCTGCCTACGCCTTGTACTCTTCTGCCCAAAAGAGATTTGGTTTACCATTGTGCCCCTCAAGCAACCCCCTCCTCAAATCAACTCCAGGGCTTTTATCTGCTTCATTGATAATGACATAACGAAGGAATTGCCGACACCTGCCCATGAAATAGCCTTTGAGTCAATTGTCCAATTACTTTTGAGCCCCCGGAAATTAAGTGAAATCTGCAGTTCAAAGTTCAACTGCATCTGTGTTGTTGCATTTAAAATTCATTGTGGTAATGTGGTAATGTACAGAAACCAAAATTAGAAAAAAAAAGTTTTCTGTCCAAATATATAGGAACCACTAGGAACCGGTGATGCATTGGTAAAGGTAAATTCTCATTCAACATTCAGGGTATTCGATCTATAGAAACTCATCTGAAACTCATCCTGGTTGCTTAGTTTGTTCACTTAATCATTATGCCTGTGTGGCAAAAATGTGTTTCCATAGCAACAATTTTAAATCCATTATTTTGATTAATCATTTTGCTGAGACATAATTCCTTTATAGCTACTAGGTTATGTTACCATTTAACACAAAAATCCTAGAGTAAGGTCAACTTTTTGTTTCTCCTTTCCTTTTTAAGTGATATATGTAAGTTAACATGTCAATGACAAAAACACTTTTTATAAGGACATTATTTTTACAACATGATCTAGATATATTTTATTATATTTATTATATTACAAAGACTAATTGATTAATCATTGATTAACAATTGAGTGGATTATTGAGAGCATGTATCAGACAACATTTCCGCTATGTGAATCTGAGAGATCTGCATCAAAAAAGGAAAAATTGTGCTCACTAGTGATGGGCGAATAAATTTGGCAGGCATGGATTTGCGGCAAATTTCCACATTTTGCTGCCAGCGAAACTGCAGTGAAAAATCGATGGCAAAAAATCTGTCATAACAAAAAAATAGTTGCACGTCAGAATTGTCGCGTCCATAAAATTTTTCACTTGCATCAAAATTGTTGTGCATCAAAATTATTTTGATGTCTGTGACTTCAATGCATTTCACAAATTTTTCACTATTTTAAGAATTTTTCAGTAAATTTGCAAATCTTTCGTTGAGGCTGTAACCACAAAATTTGCACAGACAAAGACATGAGGTCCTCTGCACTCAACCATTAAGATAGGAAGACATTTTGGGGGTTATGTAATAAAAAGGCACTACGTTTGCCCGGGAGCAGTAACCTATAACAACCAATAGGATGTTTGCTTTTAAACGGGTGACCAGTAAATGCTACCTTCTGATTGGTTGCTATGGGTTACTGCTCCTGGGTAAACTTAGTGCCTTTTTATTACATACCTCCCTTTGTCTTTTACTTAAAATCTCCCTCCCTTTAAACAAAACAGGGATTGTTTTTCCATATATTGAAATATATTTAAGTTGGCCAACTACAACAAAGCCATGGATGGGCGAATCTGAGCTGTTTCGGTTCGCCAAAAAATTTGTCGCCGGCGAATTGTCACCGACGCCCATTAAAGTCTATGGGCGTCAAAAAAATATTGTTGTGCGTCTTTTTTTTTTTTTGACGCACACTGCCATACAAGTCTATGGGTGTCATTTCCACGGCGAAACAAGGCGAAAAAATTTGCCCATCCCTAATCCCTGGTTTTGCCAGTCCTACACTCAATTTATATGCCACATACTTAGGTAAACATATACATATTATACATAAAACTGTTTAAGGGTCCCCAGGCTTTCATATTTAGGGTGATTTATCTTGATACCTAATATTATGTGGAAGATAAGATGCTGCAGGGTGGAAGTTTTGAGTTGATTTTTGGAAATATCACCAAAATTGCCAAACTTAGGAAAGGTTTGTGGCTTGGTGCTTTGGAGTAGAAAGACATGCATACTCAATTTGAATTCAGGTGAATATCTACTTTTCAAAAATATATGGTTTTCTGGGGTGAACGTACTTTTTTCTACTTTTGCCCCCCCCCCCAATTTGATGTAAATGTGTTGATTTTGCAGAATCTGGAATTACAGAACTGATAGCTCGAATGGGGTGTCTACATTTTGGGGCCCCTATATGCCACTAACTTAGGTCAACCAATACATAATAGGCATCAAACTCTTTAGTGGACTCCTGGTATTCATATTTAGGGTGTTTTACATTGGTACCTAATGATGTATGGGAGATATGTTGCTGTAGATTGAAAACTTTGAGGTAATTTTTCAAAAAATTTCACCAATTTCTATAAAAAACTGTAACTTTCTAATAATGTGTAGTTTTCTAGGGTAAGCACTGTTAGTGGAATGTTTGGCTTTTGAAATCAGAAGTATGCAGTTTTGTAGAGTGGTGCTTTGGATTTGGTAGTGTGCTGCTTGGAGATTTTGATCTATGCATGTGAGAAATCTCCATCAAACTATATATATTTGGTATTGGCGTGTTGAGGAGACATAGAACTTACCAAATCTGCTGTGTTCTCATACATAAAATAAATTGTGTTTTTGATATATGTGATTGTACTATGTGAAACACGATTCTGTGTAAGTGTGTAAGTATAGGGATCCCTTTACCTGCTGCACCATTCAAAGGATAACTAAACCCTAACAATAAATATGGCTAGAAATACCATATTTTATTTATTGAACTTATTGAACCAGCCTAAATGTTCAGCAGCTTTTTTATAGCAATGATCAAGGCTTTCAAAGTTGTCAAAGGAGCTTCCCATCGTGGATTTTGTTAGGAATGTCAATGACATGCATATGCTCAATGTGCTCTGAGCAGCTGTTGAGGAGCTAAGCCTAGGAGTTGTTGTAGATCATTAAGCAAAAAAATAGGTATGCCTGTCATATAAGCTGCTGCTAAAGGGCTGATTATTAAATGATGATGTTAATTGTGCTGGTTCTGAGTTGCCATGTACCAATAATTATGTTCTACTCATTTATGATGTGCCATTTAAATTATGTGTTTTGTGAGTTGGTCCCTAGGCTCAGTAACAGCAGTGACAGCAGCACAGAGCATGTACAATGAATCAGCAGAAATGAGGATAGGGAGCATATATGGAGGCACAGACCTTCTCTGCTAAAGGGCCGTGGTTGCCTTGGGTTGGTAAAGAAGCCCAAAACATAATGTGCAATATTTTTGCCCTACTTCTTTAGTTAAGTTTTATTTCTCCTTTACCTCTTTGCAACTACAGCACAATGTGCTTAATTGCTTGATTCCAGCAAATACAATCATGTTAAAACCTGCTGAATGTCATGACTGGTTTGCACTCCTTTAATAAAAGAGCACTAATGCATACACTCATGATCACCATTTTAATTTCCTGGTGCATTTTTTATAATTTGGTGATGTTCAGATATTACCAATGGTCATTCTGAGCTGCAATGGGAGATTAGTGTAGAAATGGTTAGTCACATAATTGAAGATGTATAATATAATTCAGCAAGTTTTGAAATTCAGCACATGTTGGGAAGTATGGGAAGTGTGTTGGTGATGAAGTCCTTACTAGATATTCCGCAGTACTGTCATTGAAACATGTAATTGTTAGCTCTTAAAATCCTCGTGAATTTCAATTGCATTTTGCAGCCTCAGACACAAATAAGCAGTATATACTGTAGCCACAAAACTCTTGTCCTATTTCTGCCCTTTGTTTAAGACATTCCATTCCCATAGCCAAATCTGGTTCTCCAAGTCCAACAATTGTGCAGTATTATACAATTTCTTATTAAGCAATACATTATAGTCTCACAGGGAAGCTGCCAAGTGTGTTGTTATAGATAATTCCCTACTCTCATCCAATTCTAAACAAATACTGATAACCCTGTATTATGTCTAAGGAACATTTTATCCCCTCTTTATTTTATGGCTGCTAGAAAATAAAATGCTATACTCATACATGTAAGTTCATTATAAACTCCCATGGTAAATGCAATAAAATAAAAGGCATAATAAAGTATAAAAGGTCTTTGAAATATATGGTAATTAAAAAATCATAAAAAGCAATGTTGGAGCCTGTAAAGCAGAAGCAAGCAATCATGCTGGCTGGATAGACTGTCACTGACACAAGTCACAAGTATTCAAACCAGCAAACAATGTATGTACATTACAGTATTATTTGATCCCTGCTGGTTTAGATCCACCTTTTCGTTACCCTGCAAATAAAAACAAAGTATGACGTCAATTAGGAAGAGGTATTACATCACATATCAAGATTTGTTAAAAATTAAATGTACCAAACATAATAAAGAACAAATGCAAATATAATTTTTAGTATCCAAAAAATACTTGCTTATTCCTGAAGGTGGGTCAAATTTTCTATCAAAACATTTCAAACAGAGTCTGTCGCCTTTCAGTGAAACCTTTTGAAATTACTGCTTTACTGTTATTTCCTGATATTTTCAAATAATTTTCCCTAGGAAGATGAAACCTTTAAAATTATTTCTCAATTCATTGGAAAATTGGAATGCAAATGTAAACAAACTCCATAAATGAGTCAAGTCATTCATTACATAGGCTTAACAAAATGACAAAACATTAAAGCTTGCCTAGAGCTCAAGAAAGTGTAGTTTTAAGCAAATTTGCTCTATACAACAAAAACACGTTTTCTATGATTTTAAAGTTATTCGAAAATCTAATTGCTACTGAAAGCAGTGTCTGTCCCTTGCTATTCTCTGCACTACTGGTTCTGAACATCCTTCATATTCACAAGAGCATGCAAGTCATTGGGCAGCATGATTGCACAGTTTCTAGGAATGGGGTCCTGACTTTAATTCTGATTTGAGAACTATTATTATTAACATGTATTTATGTAGCATCAACATATTTCACAGTGCTGTAAAGCAAATGTATACAACTAAAACACATGAATTACACACATAGAACATATAGAGTTACATACATTACAACCAATACCGGTACAAAAGGCGAGGAAGGCCCTGTGCAAAAGAGCTTACAATATAAAGGAAAGGGATTAAGAAACAAGGTGTGGGAGAGGTCAAGATCAGAATGAAGTGGGTGAGAGATGTAGTACTGTATGTGGTATTGCATTTGGTAGTTAAGCAGAGTGAGGGTAAGCTTCTCTAAATAAGTGCATTTTAAGAGATCATTTGAAAGCAGAAAGGTTGGGAGAAAGTCGGACAGACCGTGGGAGAGAATTCCAGAGGAGGGGTGCAGCCCTTCCAAAGTCTTGAATGCGAGCATTCATGCCCAGAGGTAATGAGAGAAGAATTGAGTAGCAAGTCAGTAGAAGAGCTTAGTAAGCAGTTGGGTGAGTATATAGAGATGAGTTCAGAGATGTAGGGTGGGGCAGAGTTATGAAGTGCTTTGAATGTCAAGGTCATTAATTTGAATTCTGAAAGGTAGTGGAAGCCAGTGCAGAGATTGGCAGAGTGCATTGGCAGAGATGGAGTGGTTGCTGAGGTGTATAAGCCTGGCGGCAGTGTTCATTATGGACTGGACAGGTAACAGGTGAGTTAGTAAAATTGGTGGTTGAACAGAGTCTGGTAAATATAAGATTCAGAGTATTACTATTGGAGTGAGAGGGGGACTCTGAGCACAGAGATAATACTAAGGAAGATGTTAGTGAAAGAAGTTTGGAGACAGAAGGGTTGTTAATATTGTTAACAGATATATTAAAGTCACCTAATATTATGGATGGGGTGTTAGATGAAAGAAAGTAAGGACGCCAGGCACCATAGTTGTCAAAAAATTGTGCAGATGGTCCATAGAGTTTGTATATAGTCCATGTGGGATTCCTTCAAGTGCTCCAGCTTCTATTGTAAGCTGCACTGGGACTAAAGTGAATGATGTAGAATATCTGTAAATTGTTGTCTTGATGTGTTGGTGCTAAATAAATAGAATATTAGAGTTGTGAGAATTAGAGTCATGGCTAGAGGAGAGCTGACTACTGTTAGATTTTTTTGTAGTATATATATATACTACAAAACAAGCAAGGTGTCTTGGTTTGACCTTTATGATTTGTAGGAATGGATTAGTGATGTGCAGGTCGACAAATTGTCAACCCACACCCAACCCTAACCAGACTCTCTCTATCTTCACCCGACTCAGTCTGTGGGTACACTTATTTTTATATATCCATGCTCACCCCACCCCCATCTCTGATGTCATAGAGGGGGAACAGCTGGTCTATAACTACCTACAGCCAGATGTGTAAGTGTGGCATAGTTAGGACACAGGCAACAGGAAGAGCTCAGCCTAAACACTCCTGTGGCTAGACTATTTTGTGTGGGCGTCAGCCTGAACCCACCTGACCCACAGGTCCCGCAGGCTTTGGCCCAGCCTGCCCATCACTAGAATGGATAGATTGGCTCAAGGTCTTAGAGCTGCCTTGATGTATTACTAATCAAACATGAACTCAGTTGTCCATAAAAGTCTCAAAATGTCTAATGCTTTAACCCTCTGACACACCTCTCATGCTAATCTCGTTTAATGGGGCACTTTAGTGTGATATCAGTGCAAGCATGAATGTAAACCATACACCCAGGTGACACATACTACCTCAAATGTAGAAAATTATGGACCACAAACTCACTATAAACAATATGTTTATTTTACTGCTTTTTGGTGTAGAAAAGAGTATTTGTTTATAGAATAAATACTTGTTGTCCTAATGTGGCATTGCCTGTTTAATAAATATTGACAAAATTTTGTTTTTTAACCCTTTAAGTGCCACAGATCATAGAATCTACATTTCATCAAAACTGACAATTTTGGGAAAGCATTGCTACTCAGTAGTTTGGAGCAGAAAGGAAGGAGTACAATTTTAGATTTGGTAGAATATGTACTTTCCAAAAATATAAAGTTTTTTGGGGGGGTCAACATACATTTCTATGTTTTATCCCCACAAAAAATGCAGTCAATGTGTTGATTTTTCATTAGCTGAAGCTACCCACAGGACTATTTGTATGCGCTAACTTCATTTTGGTGCTTATAAATGCCAGATACTTTGGTAATCCTATGCACAATGGGCAGCAAACTGTTTGGCGGACCCCATGCAATCATATTTAGGGTCCTTTTTCTTGGTACATAATGATACATGGATGATGCGATGCTGGAAAGTTGAAGCAATTTTAAGATTTTTCATCAAAAGCAACAATTTTGGGAAAAGCCTTACGGCTCAGTAGTTTGGAGCAGAAAGCCATTTTAGATTTGGTAGAATGTTTACTTTCTAAAAATATATGGTTTTGAGGGGTAAACATATATTTCTGTCCTTTTACCCTCAAAAAAATGCAGCCAATGTGTTGATTTTTCAATAGCTGAAGTTACCCTCAGGACTATTTGTATGCGCTAACTTCATTTTGGGGCCTCTAAATACCAGATACTTTGGTAAACCTATGCACAATGGGCATCAAACTGTTTGGAGGACCCCTGGCAATCATATTAAGGGTGCTTTTTCTTGGTATGTAATGATACATGGGCAATATGATGCTGGAAAATTTCCCCTCAAATGCACCTAATGCGAGAGGGCACATAATGTTTGTGCAGCTGGCTGGCATTTTGTGTAGCTGAATTGCGAAATTCATTAAATTCATGGTTTTTAGCTAAAATAAATTTGAATTTCAGAAAAAAAATATGAACATTGAAAAGTAACTCCCTTGGGGGGTTATTTATCAAGGTCCGAATTTATCTCAATATCGGCTGCTACGAACTCCGATCTAACCTGCTCGGGTTTTTAATGCTTATTTATTATTACATTTTCCCAAAAATTTGCTCAGATTTTCACAATTTGTTCGTGAATTTCCCCCTGAAATCTCCTAATTTTTCGTAGTTTTCACCCAAAAGCTCCGAAAACATTGTGAAATTGCCTGAAACCCCCGACACAACCAAAAATTAATGGGACTGTTCCCATTGACTTTTATGCAACCTCGACAGGTTTGAGATGCTGTGTTTTTATATTCATGACTATGAACACACACACATACGCATACTAGTCTAGGTTTAATACTGCTTCCAATTTTAATGATCGAGTTCGCTGTAACTTTTAAAAGAAAAAAAAGACTGTACCCATCACTCTGCATTTTTCTTTTCTGCTATCCAGTGTATTAAAAGACATTGTTCAGATTTTCAATTCAGCACAGAAAGAGAAAAAGGTGTCATGTTTCCCACAATAAACTTCCTGAAGTAGCAAGTAGATGGCATTAGATCACTGCATAACAGATTAAAATGGCATTACTAGTTTAAAAATATCTGTATGGCTTGTATTAAGCTAATTCAACTAATAAGTGAATGTTTATATAATTTATTGGTTACCATATCTAAAGTAACCTTTTCTCAAATTCTAATCATTCGAACAACCACTATAAAGGTTAAAGTAATTCTGTAATTTTTATTCAAACTTATTGAAAAAGTCTAGCCTGATGGAGAAAATCTTTTTTGTCGAATGTCATTATTTTCCAAGCATTGATAGTTTCAAAACACTTCTGAACCAATAAGATATAACCTTTTAGAATTAATATTTTTAAGTAAATGCCAAAGGGGAAAATAATATTTAATGGAAATTAATTTTTACCCTTTGTAGGCAGGATATTAAAATATTGCATGTTTCCATTTCTCTGTAGCAGTTGTTTTGTTCAGTATAAATTGGAACAGTCTGGATTATGTACATTAAAAGCAAATAAAAATATTTAATAATGTAACATTTATATTACAAAATGACAATATTAACAAAAGGAAAAAGTAACTTCTCCTTTTTATGGGTGGGAAAGGTAAAAGTGCAAAAAGCATATATATTTTTGCCAACCACCTGGCCCAATTGTGAGATGTAGCAACCTCTTGTTTCTTTCAAGGCTGAATACAGGAAGGGTGTCACATGGACTGAAGGAATGTGGGTGCCCCCCCCCACACAGAGGGTCTATTGAAAGCATTTTATGCAGCTGCATCACTACCTGGTATGGAAACTGCTCTGTATCGGATCGCAAGATCCTGCAGCGGGTGGTGAGGACAGCGGAAAAGATCATTGGGGTCTCGCTTCCTGCCATTATGGATATTAACCACACCCACTGTCTCCAGAAGGCTACCAGCATTGTCAGGGATAGCACCCACCCTGCACATGATCTCTTTACCCTTTTGCCATCCTGTAAAAGATACCGCAGTATTCGAGCGCTGACTTCCAGAATGCGAAACAGTCTATTTCCACAAGCCATCAGGTATCTCAACTCCCAAGGACTGAACTGAATATATTCATAAGGAACTGAAATGTCCACTTTGCTCAGCATGACTGTGTACTAGAGTTGTTATATAGCACCGGGGGGTTCTGGAGGAACGTCATTTAGTTTCTACTATGTACTGTATTTACTGTATATGGCTGAAATTACAATAAAATCCACTTGACTTGACATCATTTTTGTGTGTCTTGCATGACCCTCAATGGAAAGACACAAGCTATGACCTTCATCATGAAATTGTTGTACCATTTAAGGGGATAACTCTTATACCTGAAAAAGAACAGCACATTGAAAAACAAATAAAATATCCTAAAGTCCTAAATACTGTAAATATTGCCATTCTGCAACCAAACTGTTTCAGAAAACAAAGGAATGTTTGGCCTTATTTTTTTCTTTTTTTTTTCTTTTCTTTTTTACTGACAAATACAAGAGGTCCTCTGCACTTAACCCATTATCAATACATTAAGGACATTGAGACATGTTGTGCCTTGAGCTACCAAAAAACACTTTACCCTTTAAACAAAACATATTTAAGCTGGCCAGTCCTACACAACTTCTGTATGATTCTTTAAGAATTCAATTGCTTCATAATAGATTTTATACATTTTACACAGGGACAAAGTTTTACCTGCAATTTACTTGCTTTCACGGTTAAAACTCCCAAACATGGTTGCCCTTTTATTGGCCACCAGTGGGATCACCTGACTATAGCTGGGAAGGGTGGGAGCTACAACATGGAGCGGGCCACTGCTCCTGTATAAACTATAACAAACAAGGAAAAGTTGTGCTCACCCTAATTTTAAAAACATTAAGCGAGGGTGCAATGAGTCTGTGACCACAAAATTCATACAGACAAATACAAGATGTCCTCTGTACTTAACCCATTAAACATATTAAGGACATGGAGACTTTTTGTTTTTACCAGCAAGAAAATCTACAAAAACATCTGTTTCTTTCAGAACCCATAACTGTTCAGTAGAATGTCCCTTTAACCTTGATGTCATTTATAATGGTATCATTTTCTTTCTGTTCTGAGTAATGTGGTTAAATCTATTTCAAACTAATTTGTTTTTCTATAACTAGCTACATACAGTATTTGTAGACCGAGATGAAATTCATTCTGCAGAGTTTAATCCATCAAATCTATCTACAAAACATAATTCTATAAAGAAATCTAAAGGAGATAACAGGTGGCATGGATAAAAGTGGATTATAGCAGTACAATAATTATTTTGCGTTCCTCCAGTATTTTGCAGAATCTGCCATCTGTAGCAGAATTTGAAAATTGTGCATGAACTGTTCTGCATTTGCACAAAACTACCCATATACTGGCTGAAACGGACTGAGGCTCAGTATTAATACAAAAGAATCAAAGTTTTAAATTATATTGGCATTTTTGCTATTGTGCTGGCATAATAATTGCGGCTGAGCTTCAACATAGGTGTATGCTCATGTGGTGCTTAATTAGGTTTATGCCAATCTTCATATGAATTAAAAACATGCACTGCTTCTCACTTAAAACATTTTTTTGTGCATTTTATTCACAGCAAAAATTCATATTAGTACATTTCAGAAATACACCACAGTGCAGTGTCTCCCCTCTGGTCTGCCTACCTGGTGTTAGCCACTCCCTCCTGATGTGTTTCACGCTATTGGGCGCATCATCAGAGGGCCTCCATTAAGTTCAACCCATCCAAACAAACCCCAGTGCACTAATATACTAACCTATCTATATACTCACATATTTGAACTGTATAGATATCAATATCTATATTAATTGTAGATTTTAGTATAACAATAGCTTTTGATATTATGCTTGTTCAAGGAATCATCCAAGCCATTGTTAAAGGCATTTGTAGAATCAGCCATCACAACATTACCCAGAAGGGCATTCCACAACCTCACTGTAAAGAACTACCTACACTGCTTCAAAAGAAAAGTCTGTTCCTCTAATCTAAAGGGGTGGTATTTGGTGTGTTTATAGGAATAAAGATCTGTCTATAATGCCCTCTATTGTCCCCTCATTTTCAAGAGAAAACAACTCCAACTTTGACAGTCTACCCTTATACTTTAAAACTTCAATCCCTTTACCCAGTTTATTTGCACATCTCTGCATTCTTTCCAGCTCATTTATATCTTTCTGAATGGAGAATTCAACCCCCCCACTAATATAAACCCCTACCTCTACCCTACATAGTCCCCCCTCCCTGCTCTCCCTTGCACAGGTGTTAATAGCTGCAAGTGCCACTATTCCATTACTTACCTCTCATTGCAGAGTCAGTGCAGTGGAACTCACGGGCGGCATCTTCCGGCTCTTAGGTCTTCTTTGGGAGCTTAGGTCTTTCTTAAGTGAGCACCTTATTGGCGCATGCACTTTGAAGCAGTCTTCTGGTTTCTGGCAACTGCACATGTGCCAAAAGTGACAGAAATTGCAAAAGGGAAGGAAGAGTACCCGAAGAAGAACAAAGAGCCGGAAATATTGGAATTCATAGAGTAGATAGAATTCATAAGTAGAAAGAAACAATGATTTTTTTTATAAAAGGGCTTTAAATTCTCCTTACTTTAGTGAAGAATGAAAAGGACAATGGTTACAAGTAATGTAATTCAGAAGGAAAATCCTTTTTAGAAAGATCACTTAAATGTTATACAGTATGCTTTAACATGAGAAACTTTTAAATATGTATAAAAACTATGTGAACAGCTAATTTTAAAAAAGGAAATGAATTGCTTCTAGAATATTTGCCACCAATGCAGACCAAGTTAACTAACTCTAAAAAAACAATTTAGGATGTTTATTAGCTCTGTACTCTCACATTAATAGCATGCAAGCAAAATAAACTTGAAAAATAAACTTGCAACTCAGGGCTTTTTTATATATTTTTTGTCTATTTTACTTTGTTCCTTTGTGTAGGGCACACTTTTCTAATCCCACTTGAAAGGACTAACATCTATAATTATAGCTTGTTACAAATTATATTTATTCAAGAGCTGCCAGGTTTTATTATCAAGGGAGCTCAGCTAGGCCAAAAATATGACAGAAGCTGAAATCCCTGTAGTATTTATGGGACATACATGATCAGCATATAATTGTTAACGGTAATGTTTTTAGACCATCTTGTTTCAGAGAATAGTAAGCTGGAGTCAACTCTTCTCACACAAGTACCTGAAAATGAGAATGACTGGCTTTATATTTTGTCAGCATGTGTCACAGTTTCCCAGCAGTGTGCCTTGTAACATCTTGTGAGCCAGATAATGAGCAGTTTAAAGGTTGGAACTGTAGCAAGATTAGCCAAATTCCTTCTATTTTTTATATGTCCGCAAGGGTCTAGATTACAAGGTCAATCACACTTGGCACAGGTGCTTCATGGAGCTGAATTCATTACAATGACATTTATGTTTTATTGTTAAATGTAATATCCCCAGTTATTTTGAGCATTAATGAGTCAGCTGAGTGAAATTAATCATTAGAAAACACTAGAGATATGTAGCTAATTATAAAGATAATTTTAAAGTATGACTAAATATGCTTTAACGTGTAACTATGTAACAAAAGCCACAGCCTTAGTGTTTTGTTCGCAAGAGTAATGCTAGTTTATACTTGATTTCAATCAGTATAGTATAAGTAGAACCAAAAACAGTAAATATGAAGGCAAGGTATCATGCACTCATCACCAAATGCTCTGATAACAATACAGGAAGGCAACTGAAACCAGTGTTGGACTGGGATGCCAGGGGCCCAGCAAAAAACCTTAGATTCCTCCTCTACTCACTTAACCTCTTTATACTCCAAGTCTTTTATATCTACTTACTATACTCTATTGTTCCATTATTAAGCCTCTTTTTTCCTAAAAAGAAATAGGGAATGACCATAATATATGCCAAATGGTTAAAAGTAAGAAGGCCCACTGAAACCTGGGCCCACCAGGAGTTTTCCTGGTATCCTGGTGGGCCAGTCCGACACTGACGGAAACACAGGCAGTCATGGGATACCATACATTGCACACCAGTGCTCAATATGATCCAGGAGCTAAAACTCAGACGTGACGTGCTTGGGAACAAAAATGTTCCATGGAACCTTTGACCCTAGAATGCCTGCCTTTTGGACATGTCTAATGCTTTCCCTGGGTTAAAAAGAAACATTTTCTTCCAGTGGGAGCAAAAGCAGAAGGTCAAAAAAAGACATCAGTAGGTGGTATGGTTGTTTTTTTAAAGATTTGGGGAGGGTCCTTCTGATGGAAGAAGGGGGAAGGGAATCCGGTAAATACATGGAGTTTGTTAAGAGAACTACACTATAATTTTATAATTCACTGACATCTGCTTTGATTGTGCTATGATTGTGATTTATGTGTGTTGAAATCATAATTAAAGTAAACTAAAAATGATGGTGATGAATTCCTTGGAAAATAAAACACATATGAGTAACTATGTATTTTGTTAGTTATAAAGTTTTTTTTCTAAATGGTTTAAAAAAGAAAATGCAGATGTTATGCAACAATTAGGAAATAATGTCATCTACTGCAACCAAACATTTATTGCATAGTTACAAAGAGCAATCTAATAGTATTTTTTTCCCAGATATGTCAACAAACTTCTTTAAGTGTATTGAAGTATATAATATGTCATAAAATTCAATACATATATAAATGAGCCCCATAGTAACTTGGTAAGTTATTTGTAAGTCTGAAAGAAGACTTTATTATGTTTCATTCTTTGCTCTTGCAATTGTTCTTAGTTTCCCCAAATCCTAACTCCTAAATCCTACAATCTATCGTCTTGTTTACATGAGTAAATAGCTAAATTGGATTTAATTCCTTCAATTTTCAGATTGTGTGCATGGAAATGTGCCCAGTTTTATGTGAGAAGATTACAGGCATGGACTGTTTTCCAATGCTGCAGTTCTTATGAACTAGAAGAGAGAAATAAATAAATCACATAATTTTATCAGATTAAGACAGCCAACTCAATCCAACAGATCAGATCCCTTGTGTAATCAATAAATGCCTGATTCTCTTCTCTATATGCTGAAACTATAGCAGAGGCTATTTTTTATCAAATGAGGCATTTTCTATAAAAGTATTTTCCATACATATAACATTTTTTTAAATGATATCTGCAGTATTTGAATTTGTAGAAGACAAAAGCTCATAATGACATACTATATAAAAGAAGACATATCTGAACTACAATGTTACAACAGAAGTAATATTTTCCTTATGCAATCTTATCAGAAATTCTGTAATAGTTGGCAGTGTAAAGCTACATTGATTTTGCTGACAATTCTGTTTTCTTGAAAGCGTTTTATGCTGCTTTATCACTACCTGGTATGGAAACTTTTCTGAATCAGATCGCAAGATCCTGCAGCAGGTGGTGAGGACAGCGGAAAATATCATTGGGATCTCACTTCCCGCCATTATGAGTATTTACCACACCCTCTGTCTCCAGAAGGCTACCAGCATTGTCAGTAATAATACCCACCCTGCACATGATCTCTATACCCTCTTGCCATCCAATAAAAGATACAGTAACATTCGGGCGCTGACTTCCAGAATGTGCAACAGTTTTTTTCCATAAGCCATCAGGCATCTCAACTCCAAAGGACTGAACTGAATATATTCATAAGGAACTGCACAAACCTTTGAAATACTCTACATAAATGTATGTCTACCCTAGCCAGCGAGGCTGTGTACCTGCTAGGGTTGTTCACTTCAAAAACTCACATTTAGATGCACCCAGTATAGTCTTATGTATAACACCATGGGTTCTGGAGGAATATTATTTTGTTTCTACTATGTATTGTATTACTGTATATGGCTGAAATGACAATAAAATCCACTTTACTTGACTTGACTTGTTTTAATTTGCAGTTGAACAAAGAATGTTGTCACCCCAGGAAAAATAAAGAATACACAATTATACATATATAAAGAAAATATACAAGCTTTCCTAGTTTCCAGGTTATTCTGTCAACCAACACATACTGCAGTAGTGATCCCTCTGAAATATTTCTTTTTATGAGAATGTAAGTAGACACCTCGATTCTGGGATGGCAGTGGATGTGATTTACTTAGATTTTGCTAAAGCATTTGATACAGTGCCACACAAAAGGTTACTGGTTAAATTAAGGAATGTTGGCCTGGAACATAGTATTTGTACCTGGATAGAGAACTGGCTAAAAGATAGACTACAAAGAGTGGTGGTAAATGGAACATTTTCTAATTGGACCAGTGTTGTTAGTGGAGTACCGCAGGGCTCTGTACTAGGTCCCTTGCTTTTTAACTTGTTTATTAATGACCTGGAGGTGGGCATTGAAAGTACTGTTTCTATTTTTGCAGATGATACTAAATTGTGCAGAACTATAGGTTCCATGCAGGATGCTGCCACTTTGCAGAGTGATTTGTCTAAACTGGAAAACTGGGCAGCAAACTGGAAAATGAGGTTCAATGTTGATAAATGCAAGGTTATGCACTTTGGCAAAAATAATATAAATGCAAGTTATACACTAAATGGCAGTGTGTTGGGAGTTTCCTTAAATGAGAAGGATCTAGGGGTCTTTGTAGATAACACGTTGTCTAATTCTGGGCAGTGTCATTCTGTGGCTACTAAAGCAAATAAAGTTCTGTCTTGCATAAAAAAGGGCATTAACTCAAGGGATGAAAACATAATTATGCCTCTTTATAGGTCCCTGGTAAGGCCTCATCTGGAGTATGCAGTGCAGTTTTGGACTCCAGTCCTTAAGAGGGATATAAATGAGCTGGAGAGAGTGCAGAGACGTGCAACTAAATTGGTTAGAGGGATGGAAGACTTAAATTATGAGGGTAGACTGTCAAGATTGCGGTTGTTTTCTCTGGAAAAAAGGCGCTTGCGAGGGGACATGATTACACTTTACAAGTACATTAGAGGACATTATAGACAATTCGCAGGGGACCTTTTTACCCATAAAGTGGATCACCGTACCAGAGGCCACCCCTTTAGACTAGAAGAAAAGAACTTTCATTTGAAGCAACGTAGGGGGTTCTTCACAGTCAGGACAGTGAGGTTGTGGAATGCATTGCCGGGTGATGTTGTGATGGCTGATTCAGTTAATGCCTTTAAGAATGGCTTGGATGATTTTTTGGACAGACATAATATCAAAGGCTATTGTGATACTAAGCTCTATAGTTAGTATGGGTATATAGAATTTAATTAAAAGTAGAGAGGGGTGTATGTATGGATGCTGGGTTTTCATTTGGAGGGGTTGAACTTGATGGACTTTGTCTTTTTTCAACCCAATTTAACTATGTAACTATGTAACTATATTCCATAGCTAGTTGAATTGTTCAAACCCACAGTCCATGGCACAGACATTTTACAATGTAAAAAGGTCCTCTGCAGTCAACCCATTATCAATAAATTTAAGACACTGAGACATTTTAGTGTTATTTACTAAACTCTGGTTGGGGTTTTAAAGGTGAAAAATACAAATTTTCCTTAGATAAAAAAAACTAATTTTTCTTGATTTATTAAACCCCCGATGCTGCTAAAAGTACGGATAAAAAAAGTGGTCATCATGTAGAAGTCAATGGCAGATGTATAGGGATGTAGCGAACTGTTCGCCGGCGAACTAGTTCGCGCGAACTTCGACTGTTCGCGTCCGCCGAATGTTCGTGAACGTCGCGCGACGTTCGCCAATTGAGTTCGCGTTCGATTCGAATAAAAATCGTTCGACCATTCGACCATTCGATTCCTTTGACCGCTAACATCGAACGATTTCCATTCGTTCGAACGATTGTAAGCATTCGATTGAATGAAAAGCATTCGATCGAATGGCTTTGATCGTTCGATTCGAACGAAAATCCTTCGATCGAACGATTAAAATCCTTCGATCGTTCGAATCGAACGATTTTGCGGGTGTTCGAAGTTCGCGAACTGTTCGCGAACTGTTCGCATTTTTGCCGGTGTTCGCGAACGGCGTTCGCGAACACCAAAACGGCAGTTCGCTACATCCTTACAGATGTACCATTTACAGTTGGAAGATATCAAGATCTACGCTGGGTTTCATACAATAATCCCATTAATGTGTGCCTTTCGGGTGATAATGAGAAAAAAATTGGCATCTTTCATCAAATCCTGAAAAAAAGTATGATTCAGATCTTTTTCACATTTTTATCAAGTCTTTTTCCTGCACCAGATTTTTTAAGAGCAAATGTATTGATATATATGGTACAAATGAGCAGGGAAGTTTGGTCAAGTAGTTTGAAGCAAATAGTGAGACATTTTTTTGGATTTTAGTAAATAATCCCCTTTGTGTCTTAAGCTACTAAAATGCCATCCCCTTTAAACAAAACAGGGATTGTTTGTCCATATATTGCAATAAATTTAAGATGGCCAACTACATCAAAGTCATCCCTGATTTGGTCAACTTTCATCTGATTCATTGAGAATTTAGTTTTACCTGCAAGGTTTTACAGATGCCAAGTGCAACATTATAAATATAATGGGTGCTTAGATAGTTAAATATGTGACCTAGTTCTTGATGTAGAAAATAAGGGGCCAAATTAAATTTGCTCATGCTTTTTGGCAATATTTAAGTAAATCCTGCTTGAGTTTACTTTGTGCCAAAGAAATCTTAGCAATCATTTTACCCGAATTGCATGAGTAATCTTAAATTGGCCCCTAAGTGTATGGGTTCAAAGTATAGGACTGATTTTTCTTTGGGTACAAGGGGGTCCATTGTACCAGAGTAAAGGGTGGCTTAGAGGCTTGATGAGTGGGGGGGGCAGTTAGAGCATTATGGAGAAGCTAGCGTAGATAGGGGAATGGGATTAGAATGGGGAGGAGAGAGGGAGGTACACCATACATAAGTCAAAGGGGTACCAATGTTGCAAAGAAATCTACCTGACACTATCTATAGATCTCACTCTTCATTGAATTCCAATATCAGATAAAAATATTATTTCCTCCATTGTACAGAATGTTTGCAAATGCATGGACCTTGTCAGACAAAATAGAACCAGCTAATTTCATGAAGGGAAAATTATGATATAATTTGTATATTCAAAACTTGTTGGGATGAAACATGTGACTTGACTGTGAATATAATTATTATATTGTTTTTAGGAGGGGCAAAAGGATTAAAAAGATGGAGTTTGGCTTTATCTAAGCCAAGAATTAGAGCAACACATTAAACAAATGACAGAGGATAAAATTAGGGAGTATGGGGAGGCTCTATTGGTAGAGATTTCAGGTGACTAAAGATTACTAAAAAAAAATCATCATTGATATACTGTATACTACTAACCGCTTAGTATAAGTGAGAATTAAGCCCAGCTACTATTACAAATGGAAGGCTTCCCAACTAGGTTGAAGTTGTAATTATGGGTGCATATGCTAAATAACAACTGTTAGCACCAGGAATTAAATAGGAATTAAGTTATGACAACTAAACTATTAGGAAACTATGAGCTTTTTTTTTTTTTTGTTCTCATCAACAAGCTGCCCCCCCCTCTTATATTAAGGGTCCCATCCCTTCCTGTTTAACTTTTTTTACTATTTACAGTTCCAAAATGATTTGCTAGTATTATTTTTAAGTATGTAAATAGTAAAAAATGAAGCAGGAGGGGGTGGGACCCTTAACATCAGAGGGGGGTCAGCTGTTTGATGAGAAAAAAAGCTGATATTCTGAGCTCATATTTTTCGTCTGTCTTCACAAATGATGAACCAGTTAATGAAGGTTTCCTTTTTATTATTCCCAATTCTAGTAATACAACTAAAGGTTCACACATGAGGAAATTCAAAAGAGACTAGAACACGCTAAGATAAACAAAGGTCTGGGCTGGGTGGTATTCATCCCAGGGTACTTAGCTAGCTTAGCTCTGTGATTACCAAACCTCTTTACTTAATTTTTAAACATTGTGAATCCAGAGATATCTAAAGCAGTTTAAAATATTTTTTTTATTTTCCTGTTCAGAAAGTGCTTTATGAATCAGTGTTTTTTGATCACATTGATCAAAGCATGTGTTAAAGTCCACCATGTACTCTGAGGTGTTAGAACAAGCGTTTTAGCTCAGCAGATAAATACACCAATTAATTATTCATTATTATTCATATGTTCAATAAAATCCAAATTTATTGGGGGTGGCGGCAATTAGTTAGGAACTCCCAAAAACTATTTATGTTATTAAGGGACCCTAAGCTGGCGATTCTCTTCGCTAAACATTGCACAACACTAGGACCTTTTTTTATAAGAACACCAAACTGATTCCTTGTGATGCCCATGGCTGGCACATGGACAACATGAAGAACACACAGGGAAATACAGGTACCACAAGCAGGGGAAGATTAGCGTGAGCTTGGGGTCCCAAGCTAGGGATTACAGTCATTGGGAATGCCAACAAATTCGCACATCCCAGTGACTTTGGGTTTTATTGTCCCAGAAATCCCAGGCATAGTGCAATAGAATAATTCAACCTTAATCAATTGGAGACATAATCATTTAGCAGGAGCTCTCTTTACATAGTAACATAGTAAGTTAGGTTGAAAAAAGACTCACGTCCATCAAGTTCAACCCTTTAACTTTCCAACTGGATAAATCAATTAAGTTTAAGGTTTATTGTGTTCAATGTTTCAGTTCCTCGTAGGAACTTTAGTCAGGGAAACAGAACAGTGCACAGGCAGCCACAATTGTGTATAGTGCTAATGACCAACAATAGTAAAACATAACCCAGTGCATAGATAGAACCCCAGACCTACGAGCTGGGGGGTGGATGTGCCCAACACAACCTTGCCAAACAGAGCCTAATTGTGGATCAGGTAAACTGTCAGAACTTAGAGACAAAGTAAAAAAGAGGAAAGATAGTCCATTGTATAAAAACATTTCATTGTGGCAACATTTCATTAAGGCCCAGAGGGGCCACAGTGTCTAATCTGTGGATTCACTTAGATTCCCTTCTTAGGAGGGCTCAATCGTTGTTGCCCTTCTTTCCAAAGGAAGTGTTGGAAGTCAATTGCCATGCATCTGAATGCATTGAGTGTATGTCCCTTTGTCAAACAATGCTTAGCAACATGTTGAAGTACCTTTCCCTCTTTTAAGGCCTTGCTAATGGCAGATCAGTAGTTGCTGATTCTCTCTTTAAGTGTGGTACACATTTTTCGCATGTAGTACAGACCACAGGGACAAGTGATTATATACAAAATATAAGATGCGTTGCACCCCAACCTATGTAAGATTTTAAATCTCCTGCCCATGTGTGGATGGGGAAAGTCAGGCCCGGTCAAAAGACATCTGCATGTCACGCAGTCTGGTCACCTATAGCATCCCAATAGCTTTTGCTTAGACAATGGATTTGATTCTGTGGTACTTGTTCCTTTGAAATCTGTCCTTAATAGCAGGTTTCTAAGACTCCTACCTCTCCCATAGCCCATCATAGGTTTATTGGCAAAGTGTAGGGATAGTGATTCATCCATGCTAAGCATTGGCCAAGCATGTTTGTTAATATTGTCAGAAAGCTGGCGAGATGCTGTCAAGAACATGGCAGTAAAAATTAGAGGAGTGGCCAAGTCTTTAATGGTCTGTGTAGTATATAGTAGTTACAGTTGTGTATGTCCCGGTGCCCTATTATTATTCCTTATGACCCTAAGGAATTGTGAATATGAAATGCCCCTAATTGTGGCCGGTGGGTGTCAACTAACAGCATGCAGAATGGAATTCCGATCAGTGGATTTTCTAAATAGTCTAGTATCCAACTTTGAGTCCACAATATAAATGTTAAGATCCAAAATGTCATTGTTGTCAGTATCAAAATTTAAGGTCAGTTTGATGAGGGGTCTCGAGGTCATTGAGATGCTTATGATAGGACATAAGGGCTTCCTCTATATCAGTCCATATTAAGAAGAGAATGCAAAGACAATATCTAAGTATTGAATATCCCAAAAGTGGAAGAATGTCAATGGTTTAAAATTCTGACATAAAGATGTTGGCATAAGATGGTGCCAGCACACTTCCCATCGCGGTCCCTGAGTCTTGTAAATAAAAGCATTTTTCAAATTTGAAAAAAGTCCTGGTCAGTGTCATTTCTAATAGCTGAAGTATAAATTATATGGGTACACCCCTAGGTGGTAAAGTGAGCAGGGCATTTTTGCAAGCTTGTATGCCTTGATCGTGTGGAATCACAGTTTGTGGCGAATTCTTGCATTTCGCCATCGGCAAATAAATTCGTGAAACTAGCGAGAAAATTTGCAGACAAAAATTTATCATTTCGCAATTTTTTTGCTGTTTCGCAAATTTCCAGGGTAATTCACACATTTTTTGGTGAAGCAAAATGGGACAAATTCAGCCATCACTACTGATCAGGTCTTATAAAAAACGTATATATTTTTATTTGGCACATACTGACATTTCGGCTGCTCCTTCAGCCTTTTTTTAAAGTACTAAAAATAAATACATCCACCATGTAGGCTCATACACCTCAGTAGAGATGGCGCGAACTGTTCGCCGGCGAACTTGTTCGCGCGAACATCGGGTGTTCGCGCTCGCCGGAAGTTCGCGAACGTCGCGCGACGTTCGCCATTTTGGGTTCGCCATTGTTGGCGCTTTTTTTTGCCCTCTCACCCCAGACCAGCAGGTACATGGCAGCCAATCAGGAAGCTCTCCCCTGGACCACTCCCCTTCCCTATAAAAACCGAAGCCCTGCAGCGTTTTTTTCACTCTGCCTGTGTGTGCTGAAGAGATAGTGTAGGGAGAGAGCTGCTGCCTGTTAGTGATTTCAGGGACAGTTGAAAGTTTGCTGGCTAGTAATCGTTTTGATACTGCTCTGTTATTGGAGGGACAGAAGTCTGCAGGGGTTTGAGGGACATTTAAGCTTAGGTAGCTTTGCTGGCTAGTAATCTACCTTCTACTGCAGTGCTCTGTATGTAGCTGCAGTGGGCAGCTGTCCTGCTTCTGATCTCATCTGCTGACTGCTGCAATAACAGTAGTCCTTGTAAGGACTGCTTTTATTTATTTTTTTGTTCCAATACAGAGCAGTATCAAGCAGATTACTAGCCAGCAAACTTACTATCATCTGTCCCTGAAATCACTAACAGCTCTCCCCCTACACTATCTCTTCCAAGCACACACAGGCAGATTTTTCAGATACATTTTTGCCCTTGATCCCCCTCTGGCATGCCACTGTCCAGGTCGTTGCACCCTTTAAACAACTTTAAAATCATTTTTCTGGCCAGAAATGTCTTTTTTAGATGTTAAAGTTCGCCTTCCCATTGAAGTCTATGGGGTTCGCGAACCGTTCGCGAACCGCTCGCATTTTTGCGCAAGTTCGCGAATATGTTCGCGAACTTTTTTTCCGACGTTCGCTACATCCCTACACCTCAGCAACCGCTCCTCCTCTGCCTCGACATTCTGTCAATCCCTGCACTGGCTTCCGTTACCTTTCAGAATCAAATTCAAATTAATGACACTGACTTTCAAAGCACTTCACAACTCTGCTCCACCCTACATCTCTGAACTCATCTCTATATACTCACCCACTCGCTTACTACGCTCCTCTACTGACCTCCTACTCAACTCTTCTCTCATTACCTCCTCACATGCTCGCATTCAAGACTTTGCAAGGGCTGCACCCCTCCTCTGGAACGCTCTCCCACGGTCTGTCCGACTTTCTCCCAACCTTTCTACTTTCAAAAAATCTCTGAAAACGCACTTCTTTCGAGAAGCCTACCCTCACTCTGCTTAACTACCAAACGCAACACCACATACAGTACCACATTTCTCACCCACTTACTTCGATCTTGCCCACTCCCACACCTTGTGTATTACTCCCTCCCCTTTAGACTGTATGCCTATGCATAGGGCCTTCCTCACCTTTTTGTACCTGTATTGATTGTGACATTTGTTACTCCATATATTCTATATATGTAATTCGTGTGATGTAGTTGTATAATCACATTTACTTTACAGTGCTGCGCAATATGTTGGCGCTATATAAATACATGTTAATAATAATAATAATAATAATAATGATAAATACCTAGTTTGGCGTGAACCTCCAGTGACTTCACAGATGAGTAAAAAGTGTATAAACATGTACCTCACCATTCTTTCATAAATTTCTCAGAAACCCCCAACTGTAAGTGAGCATACAATTAAACAATATTCCCCAATTAAGTGTATTTTAATAAACAAATCACTCGTAAATAAGACCTGCTGTTATTATCGGTATTAGTATTGTGATTACCATTCACCATTTACCGCCGCTGGAGGAGATAACGTGTCATGTGCATAATATTACCTTTTATCTGTGCAACATAATGCAATTACCACTATTAACGGAGATAAAGTGTCCTGTGCTATGCAGTGCCTTAAACCTGTCTAACATACAGTAATATTACAATTAGCAGGAATAGAGTGTTGAGTGCGTTACAAAGTGTCCGTGTCTACACATATGAACAAACCCATACGTTCCATTCCTCAAGGTATATCACAATAAAATAACACGTATATAATGCCTATAATTAAAGTACTTTATATGTGTGCACGTTCCAACAAAACTAGACCATAAACTTTCTAGAAAAGAGGGAAAATGGAAATAAGTAAAAAAAATAAAAATAAAATCAAAACTCAAAAAAGGAAAAAAAAAACGAAAAAAGAAAAAAAGAAGACAAGGAAATCACACAGAAAGATAAGAGAATGAAATAAACTGTGTATAAGAAAAAGTTGGATACTGTTTTGAAAAATTTCCGAAACAGAGAAAATTCATTGACGTGCAACAATTTTTACACGATGCGCCAATTTTTACACGAGCAACTTTTTTGTTGCAGCAATTTTTTTTCACCCATCACTATATATATCTTTCTAATTATTAACATGAGAAGAGAACACAGTATCTAGAGGACTGCAGACAGCTAATGTGCACACAATATGGGGAGAACATATGAATTTTACTAAGAGATTGGTATGCCATAGTAACAGAGTGTTCTCTAGATTCATTATAGATAACTGTCAAAACCATACTTATGAGCAGGCATCAATAATGCTTATCTCAATACTGTATGTCCTTGAGTATATGTTTGGGGAGTTTTCATTTGCATATATCTGCTGTCATTAGTCATGTTCCCAATACACATTCTCTTTGTTTGTTTTCAACTTAGATGCTAGGTTTCTGTATACATATTTAAGAATAAAATATACATCTGATGGACAAGAGCGCACTAAATGCCCAGTAGATACCCAAAAGAAGAGAGAGGTCCCATCTTCACTGTTTGGACTACAGTAGATAGATGACAAATGCCACTGACAGATGCAAATATGAATGTTACAAACATAGGCCACTATGGAAATCTTGGAGGTACAGTTTGATGTGGTAGCTTCAGGGGTTTCTCTGTATCAAAAGGCACAAGTGGTGTCAAATGCATCTATATGGAAGTGGAATAAGCAAATGTTGACACGTACTTTAAAGTACCAGTGACACCAAAAGTGTTTTTAAAAAAATCAAATATAATTTTCTTTTGCCCTGCAATGTTGCTGCATTGCTGCAACTGGTGTGTTTGCTTAAAAAACTATAGTTTATATAAACAAGCTGCTGTATAGCCATGGGGGCAGCCATTCAAGCACAGGATACACAGTAGATAACAGATAAGTTCTGAAGAATCCCATTATATACTACAGAGCATATCTGTTATCTGCTGTGCCTTTTGTCCTTTTTCAGCTTCGAATGGCTGCCCCCATGGCTACACAGAAGCTTGTTTATATAAACTATAGTAGCATTTATGAAGCAAACACACCAGTTGCACCAGCGCAGCACAACAGTACAATATATATTCTTAACTTTAAACCACTTTCATTTTTTGGTGTGACTGTTCCTTGAATAAACAGAATTTTTTGTGCAATTAACTGTGGCCAAGCGGAACTGTGTTTGTGGCAATGAATAACCATAAAACTGTTGAGAAGGGCTTATAATGCTTTGATCTGCTTGCAATTTGTGTTAAATCTGGATTAACAGACTTTGTCTGGATGAATAGAATAAGTCCTATCTGTTATATATGTATATCTTCTTGATGCTCACCACCTAAAACTCTATCTGCTCTGTATGGTCTACTAGTCAGTTTCTAGTAGCAGCTTTTGTATGTTAAATGCATCAGGAAATGCTAACCTATGGATATATATTGGAAATGCAGTGAATTTACTTTAACTACTGTTAACTATTTAACTAATTTATATACCTTGTGATGGCTTGTACTAGGGTTAAGTGTGGTTTCTAAGTTGTGATTTTTTTGTTACTCAATTTTAACTATGTTAATGAGACTCTTGCCTGTTTGCTCTTACATTGAAGATTATTAAATAAAGTACAGATGAAGCCACTTGGATTTGTGAGTTAAATGCGTCATGACTCAGAGGTAATTGAATAAACTGTGTTATCTTAAGTCATCTTAACTCATTTAATGCATTTAACCTTTTCATTAGCATACCAAAGCTCCATTGTTCACAATGGTGAATGCTTTAATTAGATGGGATGTTGTGACGCAGTTTTCTGTGTTAAATGAGATAAATGGGATATCTGTGTTTAGTTATTCTGTGTCAAACAGACAAACCAAAGTGGCTGCATCTGTAGATCTCTAATTTTGCATCAAATCAAGTATTCTCATTCTGAAAATTTTCAGTACTTTACAATGACATTAATTAATACCAACAGTAATTGAAGTTGTCCCATATATTAAGCCTAAATAAAATAGATAAGAATGGGAGTCTTTTAAATCCCAAAAGAAAACAAGAATATTATTATAAGCAGCGCAAAAAAGGGGGAGTAATAGTATAATGAAGTATGAGCAATATACAATGGGAATAATAGCACAATTGAGTGATTCAAATTGCTATAAACAGTTGAAAGCAGATCCTGCTATGTAGTACAAAGGTCTGGGGACTCAGCCAAAATGTTGGATTATACAGTAAATCTTTTAAAGCATCTAGAAGCCGTGTGATTGTGGTATGTTTTGCAGATTTGATACTTGTTTCTGCTGAACTGCAAATATTTATATAAATTCCCACGGTTTCACTACTACCACATCATTTTATCAATTGATCTTAGTGCAACGTGTGTCTTTAAACATATGTATAAATATTCTGTGTTGCTCACACTCCAACCTCCCGATCAGTATTAAAGTAATGTCCAAGTGCTAGACAGATTGATCATCATATGCCAAACATCAGAGCATATGTGGAACTTCAGGGAACTGCAAAGCGAGTGTTGCATGTGATCTAAGTGTTTAGCAGGCACAAAAAAAACTTAAAGTGTTGCACTTGGGAGACTGTAAGAACCCAATGTAATTATGAGTTCAAGTGGGTTTGCCGGCGTCACTCTCTGTTTGTCTTGTCTCGAGGCTGGCGATGATTCCAACGCCAGCGCCCATTTTGACGCCAGCGACAATAAAAGGATTAACATTAATGGGCCCTGGCACTAGCTTTGACACTAGTGCCCATTTTGATGCTGGCAAATTGTCGCCGGCGTCAAAATAGCAGTTTTGCAAATTTTTCACCAGTTTTGTGAATTTCGCAAGAAATTCACGAAATTAGTGGTGAAGCAAAACGAGACAAATTCGCCCATCGCTACAAGTTGTCTCATGTGGTGTTGGAGCAGCACTTCTAGGCAGCATTTACATGTGAGAGATGCAGAGGGGGTTCATTTTGGGATCTGAACGGCAGACTCTACCTTGCAGCACTAAGGGTAGTGACATATGAGGAAAGGGGTCTATGTACTGGGGGGTGGAGCAGGGGCAGTGGAGGCTTATAAGTAGACAAATTTGTGACAATTAAGAGGGGGTGTAGGGAATGGAAGCGTAGGGCAGCTGGTCAACAGCTTGTTCAAAGCAACAGATTTGCTGTTTTGCGTGAAGATGCTGGGGGGGTCCTCAAAAATGATTTTTACATACTAGGAGAAAATTGGAGGGTGAGGACTTCCAAAGTAATTTTCTCAGAGATATAACCTTCTTTTTCTTTCGCTGAGACAAAATTACATATTTTGATGAATGCACAAATTTGTCATAAAATAATGTCTGATGTAGTTGCGTGAAGTATGTCGAAGATTTCAGAAGAAGACATAAGTAAATATGCACCTTTGTATGTATATATATTGGGTTTATATGCAGATTGTTGCACATTATTAATTTAAACTAGCAAATGTAATGCCCGTTGGGCTAAGCTTCTCTCTGCATGACATTATTGGGCAAGGCAAGCAGATTATAGATGATACCACATTGAACTTTATTTATAGATTCATCCCTTATTCCCACAAAATATCCATCAGTACTAGGGATGCACCGAATCCAGGATTCGGTTCGGGATTCGGCCAGGATTCGGCCTTTTTCAGCAGGATTCGGATTCGACCGAATCCTTCTGCCCGGCCGAACCGAATCCGAATCCTAATCTGCATATGCAAATTAGGGGCAGGGAGGGAAATTGCGTGACTTTTTGTCAGAAAACAAGGAAGTAAAAAATGTTTTCCCCTTCCCACCCCTAATTTACATATGCAAATTAGGGTTCGGATTCGGTTCGGATTCGGTTCGGTATTCGGCCGAATCCTTTGTGAAGGATTCGGGGGTTCGACCGAATCCAAAAAAGTGGATTCGCTGCATCCCTAATCAGTACCCAGTATCTAAGTACAAATGTGAACAAAAATTGCTGGCTCATCCCTGGTTGATAGGCTTACTGCCTCTAGCAACCAGTCATTTGCTCAAAACTCTGCATGGAAGTGAAAGCTAAAACAAAAACAAGCAGTCTGGTTTCCAGTAGCTGTAGCTTATGAACCTAACAACAGAGGATTCTGTCTGGAGAGAGGCAGAAAAGAATTTTAGATTCAGGGAAATTGTATATAGATATATTAGAGGTGAATAATCCAAAAATTAACAATAATAGGGGCCTGTGAGTGACCCTTTATGTACTGCCCACTACAGACTCTGCAGTGTGTTGACATGTAGGCAGTAGATGTAGACAGTAATACATTTACTATAGGCCTATTATGCAAATAAGAAAAGGCTTAAGGGAATAACGCCTGGATGGTGCCCCCTGGGAGATCTTCTGGTACTGTGGCAGGTCAGCCTGACCCTATCAGGACACAGTCATAGTTTTTGTGGTTAAAGATTTGTTCCTTATTAATAGTGATAGGTGAATTTATTTGCGAGGCGCAAATTCGTTACAAATTTCTGCGTTTCTCTGTCGGCGAAATTGCTGCAAAAATTTACAAATTCACCCATCACTGATTATTAAGGCTAAAATAAGATTTATTGTGTACTGTAAAAACACTCAATTGTATGAGGTTTGGGACCTGTTATCCAGCATGCTTGGGTCTTGGGGTTATTCAGATAATGTAATTTCTGTAATTTGGATTGTGATATCTTATGTCTACTAGAAAATCATGTAAACATTAAATAAACCCAATAGGCTGGTTTGGTATCCTGTACAAGGTACTGTTTTATTATTACAGAGAAAATGGAAATCATTTTTAAAAATTTGAGTTACTGTATACCCGAGTATAAGCGGAGTTTTTCAGCATCCAAAATCTGCTGAAAAAGTCTACCTCGGCTTATACTCGGGTCAGCGGTACCTGACCAGAATAGCTGAGATTTCAGTCACTTTTAATCATTCCTATACCAACAGTACACTTGGGGAGAGACTGCAATATCCCACAATGCCCTCGGTTGGTTATATGAAAGAATAACAGTGACTGCAATATCACACAGTGCCATCTGTTGGTTATATGAAAGAATAACAGTGACTGCAATATCACACACCGCCATCTGTTGGTTGTATGAAAGAATAACAGTGCACCCTCTGTTGGTTATATGAAAGATTAACAGTGACTGCAATATCACACAGCGCCATCTGTTGGTTGTATGAAAGAATAACAGTGCGCCCTCTGTTGGTTATATTAAAGAATAACAGTGACTGCAATATCACACAGCACCCTCTGTTGGTTATATGAAAGAATAACAGTGCTCCCTCTGTTGGTTATATTAAAGAATAACAGTGACTGCAATATCACACAGCACCCTCTGTTGGTTATATGAAAGAATAACAGTGCTCCCTCTGTTGGTTATATGAAAGAATAACAGTGACTGCAATATCACACAGCACCCTCTGTTGGTTATATGAAAGAATAACAGTGACTGCAATATCACACAGCACCATTTGTTGGTTATATGGAAGAATAACAGTGACTGCAATATCACACAGTGCCCTCTGTTGGTTATATGAAAGAATAACAGTGACTGCAATATCACACACCGCCCTCTGTTGGTTATATGAAAGAATAATAGTGACTGCAATATCACACAGCGCCCTCTGTTGGTTATACGAAAGATTAACAGTGATGGCAATATCAAACAGCACCCTCTGCACATGGTAGTGGGACAGTGGGACAATGCACACAGTAATCCGTTCGGCAACTCTCTGTCACCATCAACTTTGCAAAGAAGTCCGGTTGATCGCTGGGGGGGTCACTTTGGCAGAATGTGCGCTGCTGGGAGACAGGGCTGTAGTTGTGTCTAGGCTTATACTAGAGTCAATAAGTTTTCCCAGTTTTCGTAGGTAAAATTAGGTACCTCGGCTTATACTCGGGTCGGCTTATACTCGAGTATAAACGGTATTTGATTATAATGGAGTCTGTGGGAGACGGCCTTTACATAATTCGGATAAAGGTTTTCCAGATAACTTAAAAAGTCAAAATTATTACTTTTAAAGGGATACTGTCATGGGAAAATATTTTTTTCAAAATTAATCAGTTAATAGTGCTGGTCCAGCAGAATTCTGCACTGAATCCATTTTCTCAAAAGAGCAAACTTTTTATTTTTTTTTTATATTTTTTATATTCCATTTTGAAATCCGACATGGGGCTAGACATATTGTCAATTTCCCAGCTGCCCCAAGTCATGTGACTTGTGCTCTGATAAACTTCAATCACTCTTTATTGCTGTACTGCAAGTTGGAGTGATATCACCCCCTCCCTTCCCCCCCCCCAGCAGCCAAACAAAATAACAATGGGAAGGTAACGAGATAACAGCTCCCTAACACAAGATAACAGCTGCCTGGTAGATCTAAGAACAACACTCAATAGTAAAAACCCATGTCTCACTGAGACACATTCAGTTACATTGAGAAGGAAAAACAGCAGCCTGCCAGAAAGCATTTCTTTCCTAAAGTGCAGGCACAAGTCACATGACCAGGGGAAGCTGGGAAATTGACAATATGTCTAGCCCCATGTCAGATTTCAAAATTGAATATAAAAAAAATCTGTTTGCACTTTTGAGAAATGGATTTCAGTGCAGAATTCTGCTGGAGTAGCACTATGAACTGATGAGTTTTGAAAAAAACATGTTTTCCGATGACAGGATCCCTTTAATCTAATAATTATGACTTTAAAAAGTCGAAATTATGGGTGATAGCTGTGCATGCACGGCCAGTGGCTTGAGAAATTGAAAGCTGAATTTATCATGTTGGTTGGGTATGTTCTGCTGTTAAACTCCATTCTGCCTTCCCTCTCCTCTCCCAACTATTCCTGATTCATCTGTGTCTTTGTCACTTTTGGCCTCACATGTGCCTCCACTTGATTTCAACAATCCAAAGAACCCTCCATAGAGGGGTTCTGCGCATGCGTGTTAACCCATTTTTACTTTGTAAAAGTTATCACACAGATTGTGGGTGTTTATTCTGATTTGTATTATTCTACTTATAGAAATAGGACGCTACTTAGACTCTAGATATAATAATAGTTAAACTTTGTATGTGTGAACCTAAAATACTTTTTTTACCTTCCATGTTTCTCATATGCAAAAGTTTGAAGTTGAGATTTTAAATGAATTCCCACTAGTGATAAGCAAAGTTTTTCAGCAAGTTTTGCAGTGAAAATTATGCTTATTGACTCTAATGGGTGAAACATTTTTATCACACAGCAAAAAAAAAAAAAAGTTTTGTGAATTTTTAGCAAAGTGAAACGGGACAGATTCACCCATCACTAATTCCCACACCTACAGTACACTGAGATTTGTGGAACTCTGTATAACATGACCTTTATTTATTAATGAAGCAGATAGCAGATGTGTAGGTCTGGATTTTATATATAAATATATAAATATAAAAGAGCGATGTGACTACTGAATTTACTCACAGCAGAAGTCTTCTGTTCCACTTCCCTTAGGCATAGAAAATTCAGATGAAGTTTTAAATGCCCTTAACCACACACATTACAATCTAGCAATGATTGAATGCATTATAGAGCAATTTCATGGAACATCAAATGCAGTTTGGATAAAAATTGTCTGTGTTTAAATTGATGGTGCAGGTCAGATAGTAACAATCTGAGTTGGACACTTTTTGTTGCCTCGTTATTAAAGGTGATTTTGACTATCCATGTCTAGAACACATTTATAGCATTTTCCTGTTCTATTAACTCTCAAACAGCAATAGTTTCTTTCCAGTGTGACAGTTATGCCTAGAAGTATATTATTTTATGAACCATACACGTGGAGATACTCCTGCTAATTATACACTGAATTCTGTGGTGATTCTCTTCTATATAATTTTCATGAGACTATGATAAATACAAGCATTGGATTCTATTTAGTATTGGAATTTATTCATCATCTCTATGTAACATTGTAAATAAGCTCTCTGACTATTATATTATAGGTAAAAAATAAATTTATCAAGATATAATCTACAGTTTGGTCATTTTCCTATAGACTGTAAATTATATACTTCTAAATTCTGATGTCAGAATGCACTTTATAACTTAAAGTGAAATGTAAGCATATGTGCATGTATTTCCTGACCAGCTGCTGCTTGGTCCACCCCACCTGCCTGCATACTAGCTTGCTCTGAAGCAAAGAAATGAAGGGTCCTGAAAATAGCTCACAAAAACTCAAAGGGGAAAATTCACTAAATGACGAATTTTCACCAGTGTAGGCTCCGCCACACTGCGCACCACTTTGTCTGGCTCAAATACGCTGCAACTACGCTAATTCACTAAAGTGCAAAGTTGTGTCTCTGTAGCCGAACGCAGTCAAAGTTTCAGTTATAGAAAATCATCGCACAGGTCCCGGGTATCCAAGATCATATCAAAGCTGACCCCGAACAGGCCTTTCCCTCTCCACTATCCTCGCTTAGCAACTACGATCCGGCAACCTCCCCAGGTCAGTCCCAAACAGCACCAGCATTCTCCCCAGACTCCCCAGACCCACAAAATGTAACAGTAACAGCACAAGTTTTATCCAAACAGCTAAATGGCCTGCAGAAAACTCTAAATAACATGATCACTAAGGACATAGCCACAGCTATCCAGTCCCTGTGGGCCAAGATAGAAGATCTGGGTGAGCATACTGACCAAATGGAAATGGTTACAGATGATCTAGCCCAACACTATGCTATGATAGAGGAAGATAATTTAACTCTGAGGGAAGAATTAACCCAATTGAGAGCTCAATGCGATGACCTGGAAAATAGGTCTCAGAGGCAGAATTTGAGATTTAGAGGAATACCAGAGGACAATCTCAATCTCTACAACAATTTCTAAAAGGCCTCTTTACCAACTGTGCCTGAATTTGCCAGAAGAATCATACTGCATGGTCAGGGCCCATCACACTCCCACCCTTGCCTTTAAACCACCAGCTACTAAACCACCACGAGATGTGGAAGTATGCTTTCACTACTGTGAAACAAAAAAGGCTATTCTGGCAAAAAGCCACCAGCTTTCAGAGATTACATATCAAAATGTGAAGCTATCCATATTTACAGATCTATGCCCAACAACATTAATGGGATGAAGAAAAAGTGCCCAATTACTCAAGCACTCCGAGACAACCATATTCCATACAGATGGGGATTTACATTCCACTTAATGGTCAACAGAGCAGGTAAACAGCACATATTACAAGACTCTAGAGATGTCAAGAACTTCCTCATTTTGGTAGGCCTACGCAGACCACCTAAAGAGGCACAGAAGGATTCCACTCCACCCATGATGGATCTCACACCGGTATGGACCAAAGTCCAGACCCTGGCTCATTCTCCATCATCAGCACAAAGTTGTCTATCCTCAGAGAAGAATCCGCCATCACCATCTACCTGGCGGACCTAGAGAAGGAACCATGCCTTTCTTTTTCCATCACCTTCAAACATTTTTAGGGCCTTGATAGAAGGACCTATCTTCATACCACACATTCACACTTCCACCCAAGTACTTGGCTAAATTACCTTAGCCTGGATTGATCTCATCACCTCCCACTAGGAATCCAGGAGGCATCTGTATACCACTTGTACACACTGCTGGAAAAGTGGAAAGCCTGACGACTTAGTACCCCAGCTGTAGATTTACTGTAACCCAAGTGCTTTAATTATATTATTATTTTATTATGTTACTGTTGTTTTTTAATATAAGTTGCTTAATGTTTGCATCTAACATTTGCATGTAACTTTGCTGGTCACAACCCCTGGGGGTTCCTCATTTTAACCACTGAGGCCAAGAGGGCAGGGGTTCATTGTCTGGTCATAGCTTTCTACTTCTGATGCTTTAATGAAGGTTTTTATAAATGGTGAGAATTCTGTCTCAATGCTAAAGGGCCAAGTACAATCACCAAACAACATAGACTTAAGGGCACAAGCATTCCACCTCTCTAAAAGTATTAGACAGCTTATGAGCCAATACATCCTACAAGATGCCTAGAGAATCAATCACCCCAGAGACAGACAATGTACTTTTTATTCCAATCCTCATCAAGTCTATGCACAACTAGACTATTTTTTTTTCTTTCTCATTCATGCCTCACAGGTAATTTCTCAACTCAGATATTACCCATCACTTGGTCAGATCATACCCTGGTCCAACTGGACATTAATCTTGGCCCACCAACCCACAGGCAAACCCACTGGCGAATGAACAAAACAGTACGCTCCCATCTACAGACAAATGCACAAATTAAAAAGGCCCTTAAGGAATATTATACCTTGAATGCCCCAACTGCTCCCTCCATCCCGGTCTTGTGGGAACCAAACAAGGCAACAATATGAGGGATTTTAATTGCCACTAGGAAAAAAAACTGTGCTGCCACCTTTACAATACTAACCAACACACTTGAGGTTTTACAGCATCAACATTATGTATCCAAAAACCCCCAAATCCTGGCAAAAGCTTACACTGGCCAAGCAAACTATAGACTTCGAGAAATAGACAAATCCAATAAGGCGTCCCAACAAACTTATTTGAACAAGGGGAAAAGCCTCTAAGCCTCCTAGCAAACAAACTGAGGGAATGAAAAGCCCAATCAAAAAACAATAAAAATCAAATGCCCCCAGGGCCTCTCTACCCACAACCTAGACAAAATAGCAGAACACTTCTGCCAATTTTATAGTAAGCTTTATAACCTGGCTGAGGGCCTAACTCATCCAACTGCCGCACCAACAATATCACTCCAAGGCTTTTTACATTCAGTAGATATGACTAAACTACATCAAGATTGGATACCTTATGATCAAATTTCTGATACAAACGGAAGACTAATTTCTTCACCTACCTATGAAGCTGAATCGCACACACCAGTATTGTGCCCTGTTCAAAAACAACCTCCATGTGCTCATCCAAGAAACTAAACTTCTGTTACACAAATGGACAGATTACCCACTTTCATGGTTCATACTGATAGCGGCACTCAAAATGAGCCGCTATTATTCCTATTTTTTTTTCAAATCCTCCCTATATTGGTTCCCCCAAAACATTATCAGACATGCAACAAACATTTCTTAAATTTATTTGGGGCAACAAGGGACATAGGCTCTCTAAGATGGTACTATTAATGGGCAAAGCACAAGGGGGCCATGGAGCCCCATTCATACACAACTATCATGATGCACCCCATTTACGATGGATGGCAGCCTGGTCCAAATTTGACACGCAACCAATTAGAGCGAGAATAGAGAACTCCTTTAAAGCTCCAGTACATATGGGAGCTCACCTCTGGAATCCAGATGCACACCTAACACCCCCTAACACTATATTGGAATTTACCAAATCTATCCTTACAATCTGGTACTCAGTGAAGGATAAACTGAATCTAAGTTTACCTTTTACCTTAATGGCCACACATTCTTCTGTGAAGGGTCTGTTTAAGATATATGATGTGGTTACTGGCAATACTTCCCAGATACTCCAATTCAGGAACCTTCAGGCCAAAGTTCCTGAAATCTCTATACGATTCTATGAGTAGCTCCAAGTGAGACATTTCATGCTTCCTTCCCTTCCTCCTATAGGCAGAACAGTTCTCTCCCCTTTTGAATATATAATGAGAGGTGACTGGCCTCAAAAAGCTCTTTTATCAAACATCTATAAGATCCTACTATCCTACCAGCTAAAAACTTCAAATACAAATATAAATATATGCTATCCTCGGAACAAGAACTGCAAGGGCCCTTGGAATGGATTGGGAAGCTTAATGGCTGAATGCCAAAACAGGGGTGACATGTGAAACAAAAAGAAAATGTATATAAGGTTATGATGCACTGCTACATGACCCCCAAAAAGCTAAATAAAATATACCCAGCTGTTCCAGACCTGTGCTGGAGAGGATGTTCCAACCTAGGGTCATTGTACCATCTACTGTGGACATGCCCAGCAATCACTGAGTACAGGGATGAAGTACATAGAATAATAAACCCATGGAAGACATTTCCAGCTCCTCACAGAAATTGGTGAAACACATAATAACTGTGGCACGTACAACAATAGCAGCTAAATGAAAAACAGCCACAATAGCATCAATTTTGGAGGTCCATAGTGAATTCATCAAAAACATGTCCTTTGTGAGTACCATTGCCCATATCCAAAACAAGACCCCTAAATTTCTGGCCATCTGGGCCCCATATGAACTACTGGCGAGACCCTCTGACCTGTAACAAGAGTGAAGCATGACCTTTATAAGAACCTTAAAGGGATACTGTCATCGGAAAACATGTTTTTTCCAAACACATCAGTTAATAGTGCTACTCCAGCAGAATTCTGCACTGAAATCCATTTCTCAAAAGAGCAAACAGATTTTTTTATATTCAATTTTGAAATCTGACATGGGGCTAGACATTTTTCAATTTCCTAGCTGCCCCTGGTCATGTGACTTGTGCCTGCACTTTAGGAGAGAAATGCTTTCTAGCAGGCTGTTGTTTTTCCTTCTCAATGTAACTGAATGTGTCTCAGTGGGACATGGGAATTTACTATTGAGTGCTGTTCTAGATCTACCAGGCAGCTGTTATCTTGTGTTAGGGGGCTGCTATCGGGTTACCTTCCCATTGTTCTTTTGTTTGGCTGCTGGGGGGAAAAAGGGATGGGGGTGATATCACTCTAACTTGCAGTACAGCAGTAAAGAGTGATTGAAGTTTATCAGAGCACAAGTCACATGACTTGGGGCAGCTGGGAAATTGACAATATGTCTAGCCCCATGTCAAAAAATCTCTTTGCTCTTTTGAGAAATGGATTTCAGTGCAGAATTCTGCTGGACCAGCACTATTAACTGATTCATTTTGAAAAAAAAAATATTTTCCCATGACAGTATCCCTTTAAAGGGAATCTGTCGTCATTTTAAACTTTTTTTTTTTTTGCATTTTTATAAAAAACACACATCCATAAACACTGTCTGGCGAATAAAATGTTAATCCACAAATCCATGCATAAGTTATTTTAGTTGGTATTTTGTCATGCTTTTTTTTCTGCTGATTACACATTCATCCTGTGCTGCTCTAACAGCAGGCACAGCATTACCTGTGTGCATGGAGGCAGTCACTCTGTAATGAAAAGCCAGGTCGCACTATGACATGAGACTCTAGCTGTACACTCCCCCTCCCCTCTCTGCCCATGCGTGTGATGTCTGGAGGAGAGCGGTCACATGATTTGCAGGGAAGCAATTACTTTCACTTTCCTACGTCCTGCCTGCTCTACAGCCCCTCCTCCCACATCAAAGCTCCTGCCGTTCTGTAAGTTTGATCTCTGCATTCCTTTGGAGGGGGGAACTTTCTCTCCTTGCTGCCTTCCTAGTTTGTTTTACTAGTTACTAGATGAGGTAAAGGAGCTGTGAGTTCCCTCTGCTATCCACCTCACACAGATCTAGCTCCTTTCCTGCCTGCAATACTTCTTTTTTCATTAAGTACTTACTACCTTTCTCCTGAGCTATTTTAACCCTTCCTAGACTTCCTCTTAAGTTTCCCTGGTTTTCAAGTATGTCCTCCTTATTTTATCCTTTTTTTCTATTCCCTGTCATCAGTCCTGGGAGTGTACTCCTGTGTTTCTGCCATTCATTTTTGTGTAAACAAATATAATAAACTATCTATAGAAAATATTTTTTCCAGTGCCCAAAATGAATTGTGTGTGTGAGTGTATATATATATATATATATATATATATTTTTTTGAAACGTAAGTGGGGGCAGTGATCACAGGTCTTATTTCAATCCTTCTGAAATGGCGTCAGTAAGAGCTTATCTTGATACCTGCCTATTGTTCAATTGACAGGCTCAGCAGACAAGGTTCTATTTACATTACAGCAGCTTGTAGGAGGGAGGGGTAATGACATCACTCCAACTTGCAGTGCAGCAGTAAAGTGTGACTGAAGTTTATCAGAGCACAAGTCACATGACCTGAGGGCAGCTGGGAAATGTCAAAATGTCTAGCCCCATAGCAAATTTTAAAATTAGATATAAAAAAATCCATTTCTTGTTTTGAAAAACGGATTTCAATGCAGGATTCTGCTGTAGTAGCACTATTAACTGATACATTTTGTAAAAAACATGTTTTTTCCATGACAGTATCCCTTTAAGGAAGCCACCCCAACTTAAGGAACAATAACTAAATATGGTTTATTGTGAAAAATAACTATAACTGAATACCGGTCAAATGCTTTTCTAACACCCTACATCAAAATGGGCAGCTAACAAGTATACTGTGAAAAATAATCAAAGGTAAAACTGTTGGTTTTGTATGTTTTTTGTTTATTTTGTATATTTATGTAAGTTGTGAAAGGGACACACTTTGCACGTGCCCACTAAAAAACAATATTAATATACCGTATATATTTGAGTTTTTCAGCACCCAAAATGTGCTGAAAAAGTCTACCTCGGCTTATACTCGAGTCAGTACAAGCAGCAGACGATCGAGTGATAAAGCAAATGCACAGAATCTAATAAGAAAGCATGATTTTTTACCCGCCCACATCACGTCCCCCCTCCCTAGTCCCCATGTTACTGGATACTGAAGGAGAGACACATAGCTGACCATCCCTGCCTGTGTCCCCTCCCACATTCTTCCCTACTCAGTGTGTGTGCGTGAATGCAGGCTCAGAGGCACAGGCGATCACATTTATGTTCAGGGGAGGGAGCTTTCCTCCTCTCTCACTAGCTGCCCTGTCAGCAATAAGGACTGCTGTTGTTGTAAATCAAACGTTTTCTGGAGCCGGCAGGGCCCTTCCTGCTCTCTCTCACTGCTCTGCCAGTATCCATGTGGTGAACTCCCTGTCGCATCAGAGAAAGAACAGGGACAGCAACTTGAACTAACAGTGAATGTGAATGCATGGCAGCGAATGCTTGAGAGATGAGTGCCTGGTCTATGATGTGAACTATAACTAGCATTCTGTCCCAGTAGCTGCACAAATCCTATCTGATCCCCATTGTAAGCAACAGTCCTGCCCTGCTTTATGGTAGCTAAGATTCTAGCTGTTATTTAGGGAAACTTACCAGTATCTGCTGCATTTCTCACCCTAGGCTTATACTCGCGTCAATAAGTTCTCCCACTTTTTGTAGGTAAAATTAGGTACCTCGACTTATCGGGTTGGCTTATACTCGAGTATATACGGTATGTGTTTGATATAACCTTGAAAATATCCAATAAAAATTGGATACAAAAAAAGAAGAAAACCATAGAGCACAATTTATTTCTTGCTGCATTAGCCTTGGACAGATCCTAGAAATGGGGAGAAAATTGGCTCCTGGGAAGGCACAATGCAGTCATACTGCCTTTTAGTGATTCTTTTGAATTTAAATGGTGTGATAAAAAATTAGGTGTAGATATTTGTATTGCATGACTCTGTTTCCAATTTATATTAAGAAGCTTTAGACAGAGTCCATTGCCTTCTCCCACTGTTCTTAACTTGTGACCTGGGGTGGCTTGTTCCAAAGGGCTACCAATGCTTTCTATAATATCACCATAAATCCTAGGGAGAAGTTAAGGTGTGGATGAGCAAAAGGTTTCTTCTTGGAGAAACTAGGAAGGGTGTGAGGGCATTGAATTGACTGGTATTTTAAATTTAAATTGGCATTGTTACTGTAGTAATTGTAAAATTATTGTATATCGCATACAAGCAGTATGACTGATTGTTCACTGACTGTCTTTCCAATTTGATTAATGACTTCTAGCCATCCACATGTGAAATTGTACAATATGTAACTAATGTAAGGGACCTGTAGCACCATAACACCTTGACCAAAAAGTGAAATCTTACCTACTATCAATGGGCCTTCTGCTAAAAGAATTTAGAATATCATAAACAGGACACATTTTACTCAAAGTGCTTCAGAGCACAGTCAAAGCAAATCACCAGTCCACAGAGAATCCCTCTGTATCAGTTGTTCCATATCTAAAAGACAAACAGGTTACAGCTGGGTTTGTTTAGTCACTGATTTGTTTTGATTTGTGCTCATATGAACCATGATTTAACTTTCAATTTTACATTCTCTGCATTGGTAAGGGAGACAATTGCCCAGTAAAATGATATAATGCAGCAATTTAATATGACCAGTTAAATAAGCAAAACTGTATTATATTTTATAACTTTTATTATATTTTCTGCTTTGTGTTTTTTTTTTTTTTTTTGAATAGTGGGTTAGGATTTCTGTGCCTGAATTATAAATCTTCTTTGTCCCTTGGAGGGGCAGATATATTATATAATAACCTGGTGTATTCAGAAGGATTCCAGGCAGTTTTTATGTAAAAAATGAACACATTCATAGAAACAGATATCCGTGTTAAATGCCATTCTGTTCTAAGGGTGCTGAAAAAACATTAACTGCATAAATAAAGGTACATTTTTGTTTTAAAACTACACAAGTTAAACTAGGAAAAAATATATTACATAATGGTTTACATGACAATTATCATGAAAAGCTAAAAAAAAAATTTGGAAATGTACCGAGTTTCAAGAGATTAGGCAGTATATGTCACTTCTAATAAAAAGCAATATGCTTGATATTTCAAATATGCTGGCAATTGGAAAAAGCTTTTAGTGATTTTAAGTAAATATGAGTTGCATTTCTTCTAGATTTATGGTTGGATCAAGAAGCTGCAGATATCTGAAACCATTCTCATTTCTTGGAAATATGTTCTACTTTAATAAAGCAGTTGCCATCATTTTTTGTGGATATGCAGTGAAGCTATACTGGAAATTAAAATAGAATATTCTATAAAACACCAAGATTCATTGTGATCATTCTGAATTGTATTATATCTTACATTAAGACCCACAAATACTGACAACAATATAATTAGACAGTGTACATGTAATGGGAAAGTTAAATTAGAGCAAAATCTATGTGAAGTTTATGGTTAAAGGGACAAATACATATTTAACTTTCACCTGTGAAATTTTGAGTTTATTAGAAAGTTAATTTGAATAAAATATATTATAGGACTATGGGTCCTTATAGCAGATGATGAATGCTACATTATTGGTAAGGGTAAGTCCAAGCACTTGCAATTCTTTCTTTCCTGTTTCTCCATTTTTATTATTTTTCAAATGCCCAAATAATGCCTGACCTTAACCGATCTTACTTTCCTTCCATTAAGACCATTAGTATTATATTGTTTGCAAACCATAGCAGGTCTTCCGAGCCTGTGAAAACCAATAACTTTTAAATTGCAATGGAAATGCAAGGAAAGGCTGTGTTTGTGAAAACACCTATTTGGTGTATTCAGTACAAAGCCCATTCCTGACCTTAAAAAAAACAGTTAATTCTTTACAATGGTGCAGTCACAGGAGAGAACATTCTTTCTCCTTCTTCTAAATTTACCTGTGCGTTACTCTGACAAGGTCCTACCACTGCTATGACAAATAAAATCCTGACATTTCACAAAATATGCAAAAAAGGGGGAAGGTTGGGCATGTTTACATCTGCTCAGAAGATAAGGAAGTGAAATGCCTCTTCCCCTGACATCACGTTCCTCTCTTCTCCACCCCCAGCCCAGCTTTACCATGCCTTATTCCTTCTCACCCAATCACAGCTACATATGATTCTGCCATTCTTAAGCAGTGTAATTTGACTGCTGGTCATTTAGATCCCCTGTCATGCAGTCCCTGTGTTTATAGCTCCAATGCTTTCCTTTATATTTTAAATAGAAATAGAATACAGCTCATTGTGCTTGGTCAGGAGCCTTTAGAATACTTTTTATTGAATATTCTAGAAACATTGGATGTCCAAAACAAATTTCAAACATCACTTCATAATCACTGAAGCATAAATTAAAGAATAAATGGGAACTGACATTAAATTAAACTCTAAGAGATTTCTCCAGCCACCCACTTACTTAGACGGACTATTTGTATCTACCATCTGGGAAAAAAGATTTTCAATTGTGAGCAAATATATGATTAGTTACTTTGCGTTTGTTATAATTGCTCTTTGCTAAAAATCTCCATAAATATGCTGTCACAATATATGATTCACCATGAGAGGGAATTCAAGTTATATTTGAACACAACAATAAAAATCACAAAGCTGAATATTTTAATAAAATATATGGTGCCTGCAGAATCAGAAAGGCTTGGTGGTTGGGCTGTGATGAAAACAAATGTAAATAAAGATCCTAGAAATACAAATAAAACCCATATACTGTATGAATATACCATCTGATCATAAATATATTATCAAGTCACTACATGTTTTAGTGTGCATAGGTGAGTGTTTCACCTACTTGGACTAATTAGAACGGTTTAGTTGATTTTTTAATTAACTATATGGCTGTAATGCTCAGCATTAATGCAATTTATAGGTTTTGGGGCTAAACAAGCTCAACTCATGTTTGTTGTTATTTGATAATATAAAAAGGGCAAATAAAAATGAAGCCAGCCCATGCATAATTTGTGTTTTTAGTACATAGATACAGTAAACATTAGTCAATTATGCAATACCAAACATGGAGTAGTATCAATCTCCCTTTTTTCCCATATTTTTAGGCAAATAAGTATGTTCATTGCAACGGGGTTATCAGATTCCCTGTAGCTCTGGAAAGCCAGTCTGACACTGGAACATTGTAACAGTATGCCACTTTTTTCAGTTGTGGAATCATATTAAGAGAATAGTCAAAATTAAATACAGTACCTCTAACTGTAAATGGGAATAATATATATTTAAATATAGATAACTCAAAGAAAATAATTTGTAATAAAAAAACGATATTAATTTGAGCATACTGTATACAGTGTTAACTGGTCTTTGGCCAGTTTATTAGAAGCTTTTGCAGAGAGACACAAAATACATAAAACAAAAAAACCCTAAGCCTGTCCAGCTATAACTAATACAAAGGTGCTTTCCCTTACTAACACTGGACAAGGGCCTTGCGCTCCAATCCCTTTCAAAACAAAATGCACAAGTTTTTCCACACTTATATGGCAGTTACAACACAGAACATAAGCTCCTGCTTTCCCCAAAGGTTCTCTCTTTCTCTGTTTGAAAACCTTTTTGTAGGGAACCAACCCCTGTTCTGCTGCAACCTAATCACCATGCAGCTACCTGCAGCGCCGATCCGTGCCTTTATGCCGCCTGAGGCGGCCTTCCGTTGCCGCCCCGACCCCTCCTCACGGCGCTCACATTTTCTGTGCAGGAGGGGGTCGGGGCGCTGCACGACGCTAGTGCAGAGAGCGCAATTGCGCTCTCTGCACTGGAAGAGACGAATTTCTGAGTTGAAAACTGGAAATTCGGCTCTTAGTTACCAGGAGCGGCATTTTTGCCGCCCCTGGTAACCAGGGGGGCGCTGCCGCCTGAGGCGAGTGTCTCAACTCGCCTCATTGGTGGAGCGCCCCTGGCTACCTGTCTGGGAAGAAAATTCACCGGGACTGGAGGGTTCACGAACCTTTGTCCATTGACTCCAGGACTTTGTAAGCCAGCTTTTTACTTAAGCTGAACAATAGGAAAAACATTTTATTTTTCCCCATTGCAAAACTGACATTTGCTGAGATTATCACACATATGACAGGAATCTAGAGGAAACATATACTGCATCAACCTGTTTCCCAGCGCTTCTCTTACTATATATATATATATATATATATATCTATATATATATATATCTATATATATATCTATATATATATATATATATATATGCAACCACTGTGCTGTTCTCCTATTGTCTCACCCCTTTGTGTATACCCTCTTTGTATTGTGTATCCTCATAAATAATTTCCACTTAGATAGCCACACCTTTAATCGGTATGGTTGTTGCAACATTCTTTCAGTAAAATGTTTTTAATTTCTATTTGCCATGGTGTTGCTATTAACTGGCAAACAAAAATAATAGAGTTCCAAACTACTAAATGCGTCATTGCTACTTTTATTTCTAAACTAACTCTTATGTTTACTAGATTACAGGACAAAACAAGATTTTAGTGGCACCTTCTCAATAAGTTTAATTTATATAACAAGGAATAATCATGCTACTGTTCTTCATTTTACAGAAATTAAATACATATAATATATTCATAGAAATTAAGACATTCTAGTGTTTTCACAAAATGTGTTTAAATATTATTTTTGAACTCATTAATGAAATCTCAAAGCTAAACTATTACTTGTCAAAGGTAATTGCATACAAATTGGCAATTTTACTACTGATTGATATTTTTTCCTATGGTAATACAAGTATGGGATCCAGAAAGCTTTGAATTACAGCAAGGCCATCTCCCATAGATTCAATGTTATAAAAGTATTTTAAACTTTTAAAAATGATTTCCTTTTTCTCTGTAATAATAAAACAATACCTTGTACTTGATCCAAACTAAGATACAATTAAACTTATTGAAAGCAGAACCAGCCTACTGGGTTTATTTAATGTTTAACTTATTTTTTAGTAGACAAAGTATAAAGATCCCTATTATGGAAAGATTCATTTTTTGGAACACACCAGGCCCTGCACATTCTGAATAGCAAGATCCATACCTGTAATACTTATCAATGTAAAAAGGGCATTTAAGACTTACAGCTTATTACTATCATTACTAGTGGACCAAGTGGTCTGATTTCTCTATAGATGTAGTGACATTTCCCCTTCCCATCTGCTCTGCTACCTGAAAGCAAGCTGGTGGGCAGAGACAGAGATGTGACCAGACATTGGGGCTGCAACCGGACGAGCAGGGGGTGTAACCAGATGAACATGGATGAAGTACAGAGCCCCTACCCCCACATACACTTTACATTTTCTCAGTTGCAATATTTCTTCTAGGTTTTTTTTCCCCTGCAGTACATCAGTACTAAACTTTTAAAGAGTAATAACCTGAACAGAAGCAGCTAGAAGATCTCAGTACATGATGAGAATGAGAACAAAAATAGAGGTTTATCTATGGACAAAATAATTCATTTTGCTAAAAAAATGTTGCTTATATCCATCTGGTACTGCTCTCTAAACACTTGCATGTTATTATGTATGTTATTAGAAATAACAGAATAAGAAATCTATGCCCTAGACTGTGTCCTTCCAAAGGAGGGGAAGGGAAGTAGTTCCCCAGAGTTTATAAAAAGGGATGCCCTCATGTGTTCTGCCTCTTTCTAGTGCAACCACTCGCTGGAGGAGGTGGTGTGTTGCTGTCAGGGCCTGTGGTGGAGGTAGACTTCAGTATAGGAGCTAGCAAGTATCAGGTCAGAAACTGTATTAGGTCACTATAGGAGTGACAGATAGGTTCAGCAAAGTTAGTGAGCAACTAAGTCTTCAATAAGGAGTTTAGTGAAGGGTTAGTACCCTGCGGTGACAAGGCCACCAGGATAGGGACCAGCTGTGAGGTTTGCTTTGAATAGGGATTGTGCACCAAAGGCAGGCAAATCAATCCAGTGAGAAAGCTGACTAACAAGGATCAAAGATGATCCAAGAAACAAATTTGTATAAATGACCTGATGCCACTACTTGTTTGTGGAGTGTACCATCTGAACATGCACCTTGAGAATATGTGAACTAATTGACAATTGAGAAGTGTACAACCAGTTCAATAAATCATTTGGCTGTTTTAAAGAACCATTGGCACTCAAAGTTATTTGATCAAGAGTGATTGCTGTGCACTTATACCTGAGTGGTAATATCTTCCTCCATCCCATAAGTGGGGGCCCATCTGAAGAGAAAGAGTCTAAAGCTCCCCATAGATGCGACGATTCTTCTTGCCGAACGACCAAATTTAGGGAAGCCCGACCAATCCTTCGAAATTATTGTGCGGTTAGTGGGATTCGAACGATCGTACAGATCAGACAGTGCTTCTAGTAACAATGCTTGGTTGGGCATCTTTCAGCAAGGACAAAATATGTTAAAAATGGCGTATTTTGCAAAATTTTTGCTCTCCTATGTTGGCTTATTCATTGGATTCCTGATCTATCTGTGAACAGTTTTAGGTTTGTGTGGACCTTGCTCCTAAGACTATAGAGATGTTTCCATCGGACACGACTGATGCAGCATGCTGATAAAATCTTATTGTGTCAGACAGACATTTTTTCTTTTTCCAAATAATTTGACTTCCGGACGTAGCTGCATGAACAAACCATCCAACTTTAACTTATTCAACATATATTCTAAAGCTCCCCATAGACGCGACGATTCTTCTTGCCGAACGACCGATTTTAGGGAAGCCCGACCAATCCTTCGAAATTATTGTGCGGTTAGTGGGATTCGAACGATCGTACATCTTACGATTTTTTGGCCGACATCTGTTAGGAAATTGATCGGCCAGGTCAAAAAATCTTTGTCGGTCCCAGTGCAATCTATTTATGTTTGCAGGGCCAAGCAGGCAGCTCCCCTTTGTTTTCCTGGCAAATTGGTCTTTTTAGTTGATGGTAAATTCGTACGATCGTTCTGAGAAATCATGATCTCACGATCAGGATCTGATCTTTTAAAAATCTCAACATCTATGGCCAGCTTTACTATATTGTGCCTACCAGGAGTTCCTGGGAGTTGAACAACTTGCCCGGGTCCTGGAACCAGTGTATATTAACCAAAGGAAAGTTGAGGCAAACCCTAACTCATCCACCTGTTACACATATGAGTAGTGTGGTTTTCAAAACAAATAGCTGTAGTCTGTCGTTTTTCCTGAATTTAGAGAGCTTTGAAAAGTTCTGAAAGGGTTAAAGCAATAACAGATAAAATGTATGCTAAGTCTAATGGTACTTTTTATGTCTCTATCTATCTAAAAAGCAGACGGCAGTAAGAATTATACATTTATCTATTCTAGTTTGCATCTGTATCTATTCTGTGCGAAATACTAAGCTTTGTAAGAGAATGGGTAGCAGCCAAAGAGAACAGAAGGAGGAAACCTGGGGTTGGTTTTAGGAGACATAATGACTCAGTGGATATATTTATAGTTATTGGAGGTTGTAGCATGTATAAATTATATTTATTTCATTATTGATATTTTCAGCCTAGACGTACTGAATATGTCTGTGGATTTGTTTTCCTTCTGAATCATTTCTTCTCTAATCAGTTTGTCAGGGTTAGGCTTAGGCAATGTAATATTATAATGTTTTATTGAAAATTAGCAACATTTTATTGCAAGCACATCTTAATTTAATAAAGCAAAATGTTATAATGCATGGCCTTTAGTGTGCACAACCACATCCACAAACATCTTGGGACAGCATTTTATGATGCTTTAGCTGAGTTAAATAGTTTGACAAATCCCAGGTACAATAAATAAACTATCATGTGCTACAGTATGTGCAGGGTCAAGGAATACATACAAATATTTTTGCTTTGTGTTATATTATTTTTATCACTCTACATAATACTTTATATCATAAAACCATTTTTCATATTCCAGACACTTTGTCCTTCGGTTGTCATTTGGCTGGCTTCCACTACTGCACAGTTTGACACTGACAGCAACAATGTCCTGCATTTCACTTGATTCCATTGCTGACATCTTTAAGGAATAACCTTTCACAAACTTGCCATCTGCTGCTTTCATTATAAATATTGCTTATAGGCTACGCATTCTCCAGAGCTGGCAAATAATAATTATTTTTATACACATATAACTCTGAAAATGCTCTTTAATTTAAGGTAATGTACAGGACACACTTGAATACTTTACAAGTAATTATGATTCTGCATACCTTATCATTTAGCTATACAGATAAAAGCTACAGGTGTGTGATATGTGCTTGCAGCATTGAAAAAAAATAGACAAAGAGTTGAAGGCTACTGATTAATGAATAAATGAAAACTGGAACATATAACATCTATTATAGTCCCTGATACATGTGTGATCAGTGTTAATAGGTAGAGGAATCTTCAAAATGAGTACAACAAGCCAAAATGTCAGTTTTCAGAAATAAGCAGAGGGGCATCTATTCAGCATCTCTTTTGTTAGGGTTGGTTAAAAACTACTGGATGAAAATATGTCTTAAACAAACAGAGAAGGATAGAGACATAATCACCAGCACAAAATACTGGAAGAAATAGAAGAGTAAAGTTGAAATATACTTCTTGATGAAATGGGTGCTTTTACCAGTGCATAAGATACATACCAGAATATATGTTATCAACACAGGAAAAATATCATACACAAACGGTTCTTAGGGTATGCTATGTGAAAATGTGCCTTCTTCCCTCAGAACTTTGATTTCAGGTAATAATAAGCTTCTAGATGGTGTCTATTAGGGATGGGCAAATTTTTTCACCTAGTTTCGCCGCAAAAATGACGGCCGTAGACTTGTATGGCGTTGTGCATTCAAAAAAAAGCTGCGCGTCAAAAAAAATTTCGCAGCACGACAAAATTTTTTTGATGCCCATAGACTTTAATGGCCGTCGGCAACATTTTGCCGGTGGTGACTTTTTGGCGAAACAAAACGCGTCAAATTCGCCCATCCCTAGTGTCTATACACAGAGAAAGATAGCATTGATCAGTAAATGTAAAGAAGCGCTGAGCAAGTTAGATGCAGAATGTGTTTAAGGTAAAAGGTAGAGGGCATATCCAGTGCTGGTTTTCATTGAAATCATATCTGCCTGGTGCAATGCTAAAACTATGGCCGTTCTGAAAACTCTCCATCTCCCCCCTTGATTATTCTTATTTCTTCCACTTTGCAACCCTGCTGAGAAGACACAGGGACCTACCTCTTACTCTGCAGTCACCCCTGCTCTGCACACTTCTGCCTGCCTCTTCTCTTCTTCTTTGATCCAGCGTCTGTTACCTTAGGGAGACTTGCTTGTGTCAAATCTTTTGTTTATATACAATGTGTGTATATTTTACATATGTTTTGGCCATTTTCGGTTGAAGTAAAATCAATCGAACGATTTGAATGATTTAATCAATTGAACGAACAATTTTCAAAAAAAAAAACTTTGACTAGAATTAAAAAACCTTGAATTTCGAAGTAATTTTTGGGTACTTCGACCATCGAAGTAATGCAGGTGGTTTCTCTGAAGCAGCAGGTGGCACACAGCATGTAGGTACAGTAAAATCTGTGTGTGTTTCTGCGTTACATTTCTCTTGTAATCTAACAATGATTTTTCACCTAAGAATCTGACATTGCAAAATAAAAAGCAATTTGCGCATATTTTACACTAAGTGGACATGAACTATTAATCTTTGTGGATTACAAGAAATAATGTACCCTTTATTTAAGATATCATTTTTAAACGTTCAGCCTTAAGTGCTCATGCACAAGCAATTCTGTGCAGTGTCATTCTGTGGCTGCTAAAGCAAATAAAGTTCTGTCTTGCATAAAAAAGGGCATAAACTCAAGGGAAGTAAACACAACTAAACTGGTTAGAGGGATGGAAGACTTAAATTATGAGGGTAGTTTTCTCTGGAAAAAAAGGTGCTTGCGAGGGGACATGATTACACTGTACAAGTATATTAGAAGGCATTATACCCATAAAGAGGATCACTGTACCAGAGGCCACTCCTTCAGACTAGAAGAAAAGAACTTTCATTTGAAGAAAAAGAACTTTCATAAACAGCAAAAGGGAAACAGTGGTTCAAAACTTAACCAAGCACAGATGTATTGAATGAAATTCACAAAGGAGTTTAACAGAATACTGCAGGAAATCAGAGCATGGTGGTTAGGCATATACTCACATCATTGGTCAATATATATTCCTGCAGCACTCCCAGCTTTCAGGCCTTATCCTTAGTGGAACCCAGAGAAAACTATCTAGTCCTTGATTCTCTACACTATTGATCATGTGTGTAAAAAGTGGAGTGAAAAATTGCCGGTTCAGATATTTTGTTTTGTTTCCTAACTGTTGAAATCTAATTGCTGATTGGTTGCTATGAGCAACATCACCAGTAATGTTTTTTTACATAGCATGATATCTGGGAATCTATTTCCACTAACACTCCTTGGTGGAGCGCCAGACTACTCAGCTAAACAACCTTACTCTATCTGTCAATTCTAGAGCAACCTATTAAAGGGTATAACCTACCACTAACTCAAACCATCCTACCCAGGTTCCTACCCTTTCAACCTGCTCTGGCAAAAGATGCTACAAAATTGACCCTGAGTGAATGTGTGCTCAGTTTATATAATTTAAAGGAGAAGGAAATGCTAAAATTAAATAAGCTTTATCAGAAAGGTCTATATAAATACAACAGTAAACCCTCAAAGTAATGCTGCTCTGAGTCCTCTGTCAAAAAAAACACTGAATTTCTTTCCTTTTATTGTGTACTCATGGGCTTCTGTATCAGACTTCCTGTTTTCAGCATAAACCTCCAGGGCATGGCCTTGAGCATGCTCAGTTTGCTCCTCTCCCCCTCCCTCCTCCCATCCCTGCTGTAATCTGAGCTCAGTGCTGTTAGTGAGCAGGGAGAGACTCAGGCAGGAAGTGATGTCACACCAAGCTTATATGGCAGCTTCTATCCTAAACAAACAGAGACAGTGTCTAGAGCTGTTTACTCAGGTATGTTAAAGCATTCTGCAGAATAAATATAGCGTTTTAGCTTGCAATATTATGGCTAATCTGTTAGCAATAAACTGTCTTGGAGCTTTCCTTCTCCTTTAAACTAATGCCACCGTGTAGCTAAGCCAAGAACTTCAGTTTGGTGGCCATACTTTGACCCCGGAAACAGGTGCTTACTTTCCTTCTATGGCTAAGACCCCCCTTAGCTGTCCATAATACACCAAGGTCCACATAGTTGGTCAAATCTAAGGGGACTTTTCTCTTAAAGGAGTGTTATATGTGTCCTACACACATATAGGGATATATATTTCATACAGTATATCTAGTATATCTAGCTAGCTAACTAGCTATCTTTCTATCTATGAGAGAGGCATGCTTTTTTTTTATGTTTTTAGCTAAATATAGTGAGACCATTCAAATGTAAATATTTCAGAAAAAAATACAAACAAACTATTAGATCAGTAGTTTGGCAGACAGAGAGGGTGTTGCTGGTATATGTGGGGGGTGTCTTTGCTATCTAAATGTTATCCTAATCAAATCCAATCTTCCAATAAACTGTGATTTCTTTAGAGACAACTTTGTAGGATCTGATCTGTTGTACTTGCTGATATTTCTCAGCTGCTGTCCATTGCTTTTATTAGACTTTCGTTAGAGAATTTCCCCATTGAAATGACAATTTTATTAAAAGGTAGGGTAAATGCCACATCCACTTAGCTGTTCTTTGTGCAATTAGTTTGTAACTGCTTCATTGTCATGACTGTAGTTTTGGCAACATATACGGTATAACAACAAATTCTATTACTTGTCAATGTTCGAATACCCACAATTCAAATTTTTTTTGCACAAAAATTCACAAATTCAAAATATATTTTCAAAAACTTGAATGTTTGGTATTGAATAAGCACAAGCAACTCAACTCAAATGTAAAATCTAAAAGCTTGCAAGTTCATTGTGAGCCTATATTTCTGCCTTGAAGTCTTTATTCCTATCATATTCTCTCTAAAGAAGAATACAAACCAAAAACCAGCAGCTCATAAAAAAGCACATTTGTTATTTTTTAGAAAGAAATGTAAACTTCATTGGATGTTAACAAAGCCAGCACATTGGTTTTAAAATTACCTTCGGGTTTATATATATATATATATATATATATATATCTATATATATATATATATATATATATATATACAGTATATATATATATACATATATATATATATATATATATATATATATATATATATATATATATATATATATATATATATATATATATATACCCAAAGGTGGCGCATTCACACAAAAATATAGTCTGTGGAGGTGCTGGTAATAAATAATGTAATAGTCCGTGAACACTAAACAAGTTTTGTATTTAAATGATTTTTTTTAAAAGTTATGGGTATCCAAATTACAGTTCCATTAGCTGGAACCCCCTAGGTATTCCAGATAAAAGATACTATAGCTGTACAATTCCAGCTGCTACTATTAATAAATAGTTTAATTGCAAATGCCATTTAATTACTGGTGTCTTCTTTGAGATGTGTTTCTATCTGAAATTTATTTCTTTCAAACAGTAGAAGTGTTTTGATTGTAAGAAACATCCTTAAGAACCAGTAACCATTATGGATTATGGGAATCTCTGTGTCCAAAGGTTGAAAGCATCTCATACCTCACTGAATAGATTGGGCCAGATTCAATCCAGTGAGAAAAGTTATCTTATGTTTTATCATGTGAAAAGTCATGGACAAGATTCATTTCAAGGAGAATGCACTTTTCTCTAAATTCAGTTCCAGCTTTTCCCATAGACTTCAATAGCATTTTTTTCTCACTGAACTGAATCTGGTCCATTGTGTGCTTCTAAAATTCTGTTTGCTTCAGAAATGCTATTGCACTTTACACCATTTGTAGAAGTGTATCCAGCCTTAAATTTCTACCTACATGAGGAGAGAGCTGTGTATAATGTACTGTTACCCTGCCTTGGTAAAACGGGTGCGTTGCCTTGAAAAACACTAGTATAGTTTATATACAGTAAATAAGCTGCTCTGTAGCCATGGGGCAGCCATTCATGCTAGAAAAAAGGAGAAAGGGCACAGGATAAACCTATATTAGAGTTTCTGAAGCCAAAGCAGCAGTTTTACCATGGCAGGGCAACACTACATTATAGTGTCATAACTTTAAAACCCTTTTAATTTTAGATGTTACTGTTCCTTTAAGTTTAAGTTAAATACATCTTAAGCTATGACCTCCTTATCACAATGATTTCCTTTTTTGAACTTTTAAAAAGTGTTTTGATTCACACACATAATTCATTGCTTCATAACTCTCCTTTAATCACAAGGTTAAATTGTTTATGAAACATACACAACGAGGTGTGAGGCAAGCATAGCTAAATCTTTTAAAATGCTTATTAAGCAATAGTTAGGCTATAATTAATAACAGTCTCATCTCAGGGACTTCTTTAACAAGATGTAGCTCTTGATCACCAGAATGATCTGTTCATAATGAATCCTCTCTCATCAAAAGAAGTTAGACACCATAATTTTTTGACGTGCATTTCTGCTTTCTGTTTGTGCATGCTTTCTTGAGTGAATTTTAATTAGGTACTGTGCAATCATGTGAGAAGTAATAATAAATGAAAGCAAAATTTGTTCGAGACTTTGTTTATGATACAACTTTGAATTGTTAAACCATAGAAATTGAACTTTCATCTCAAAAAGTTCATATTCAGCAATATTTCATTACATTGCATGTATATTGTAATATTTTTTTATAGAAATTGGTTCACAATTTTCATTCTCAACAATTACTTGCTCTATATGAACAGAAATTGTTTCAAGAGATATAATTATGCTATGCATGAATTAGGATTTTCCTATTTCTTTTTTTTTTTTAAAAAGGATGCCCAGTAGCAAATGGTCAAAATGACAATTAAAGATATCTATTTAACTTCATATAAATTTAAAGATATATCAAAGAGCCACACAAATGCACCAGATACATTTTACCTGTTCCTGATTAGATGCTAATTATCTGTGGCACTGCCTCTTATTTTTGTCTTTATGTGGCATAACAGTTACTAAAGCCTGCAAGTGAATAGCAAAATGTAATTAAACTAAGCGCTTGGCCAGCAATAGGTAGAAATACAGAAAGTACATTTTATTCAGCTTACTGCCAGGTCATCTGATGTCATTTTAAATGCAGGAAATGAGGTCATCCTCTTGCATTGTGATGACTGCTAGAGATGGCGCGAACTGTTCGCCGGCGAACTTGTTCGCGCGAACATCGGGTGTTCGCGCTCGCCGGAAGTTCGCGAACGTCGCGCGACGTTCGCCATTTTGGGTTCGCCATTGTTGGCGCTTTTTTTTGCCCTCTCACCCCAGACCAGCAGGTACATGGCAGCCAATCAGGAAGCTCTCCCCTGGACCACTCCCCTTCCCTATAAAAACCGAAGCCCTGCAGCGTTTTTTCACTCTGCCTGTGTGTGCTGAAGAGATAGTGTAGGGAGAGAGCTGCTGCCTGTTAGTGATTTCAGGGACAGTTGAAAGTTTGCTGGCTAGTAATCGTGTTGATACTGCTCTGTTATTGGAGGGACAGAAGTCTGCAGGGGTTTGAGGGACATTTAAGCTTAGGTAGCTTTGCTGGCTAGTAATCTACCTTCTACTGCAGTGCTCTGTATGTAGCTGCAGTGGGCAGCTGTCCTGCTTCTGATCTCATCTGCTGACTGCTGCAATAACAGTAGTCCTTGTAAGGACTGCTTTTATTTATTTTTTTGTTGTTTTACTACTACTACTACTACTACTATAAGAGCCCAGTGCTATTAGTCTAGCAGTGTTGGGGAGTGGGACTGGTGTGCTAATCTGCTGCTCCTAGTAGTACACTATCTCTTCCAAGCACACACAGGCAGATTTTTCAGATACATTTTTGCCCTTGATCCCCCTCTGGCATGCCACTGTCCAGGTCGTTGCACCCTTTAAACAACTTTAAAATCATTTTTCTGGCCAGAAATGTCTTTTTTAGATGTTAAAGTTCGCCTTCCCATTGAAGTCTATGGGGTTCGCGAACCGTTCGCGAACCGCTCGCATTTTTGCGCAAGTTCGCGAATATGTTCGCGAACTTTTTTTCCGACGTTCGCTACATCCCTAATGACTGCAAGGTATAATCAATCACAGTATATGATAAACTTACACATGATTGAAGATCATACAAGTTTTAGTAGAAACTGAGCAAATTGGGTAAAGATTATTCCATGTGTGGACAACTTTATTTGTACATCGTTTATTTGTGTTTGGTATCGTTTTTTCCTGCTGTAGTTCTATGCTGTGCAGTAGTGCAATGTGGCCTATTGAAGTGGTAGACCGTTATGATAACTACTTTTATTTTTATTTCTGTATTTCCCAATACATTATTTTTTACCTTTTTTTTGGCAAAGGAAGACATTTTGCATTCTGTGGAAATAGAAAAACAATTATTTATTTAAATATATGATTAAGTAGCCAAATAATTTTCAACAAATAATTTCACCAAATTTGAGCCATGTGAAAAGAAGTGACAGTTAGGGATGGGCGAATTTATTCGCCATTCGCCAGGCGCGAATTCGCGGCGAATTTGCGCGATTCGCCGGCAGCGAATAAATTCGCGAAACTCCCGCGAAAATTTGCGTCAAAAATTCACCGGCGTCAAAACATTTTTTTCGAAAAAACGGGCGCCGGCGTCAAAAACGGGCGCTGGCATCGAAAACGGCGCCGTTTCGCGAATTTTTCGCCGTTTCGCGAATTTCGCGCGAAATTCGCGAATTTTTCGGCGAAGCGAAACGGCGCAAATTCGCCCATCACTAGTGACAGTTTGTTAGTATGCTAAATTAAAACTTTTTATTTCAGACAGTTCAGAAACCTACTAGGAATAATTCTCTTTCATCTGGTAGTAATTTATAACACTGAATTAATCTCCAGCATTTGCATGAATGGTCATAACAGGTCTCCTTTGAGATTATATTGCAGAGACAACTGTATAACCACATAAACAAATTTTTTGGCATGCTGACTTTGACAAAAAACTGATTCTTTGAAATATAATTACTGAGAAAGACTTTTCACAAGTAGTGATGGGCGAATTTGCAAAACGGCATCTCGTTTTTGATGTGAAAATGCACCGGCGTCCAAAAAACAAATTTTCGAAGCCATTTCGCGAATTTATTCACCGGCAGCTAATTTGCTAAATTCACGCCTGGCGAATCACTATTCACAAGGTTAAATATAGCAAAAGAGAACTTCTTCAAAATGCATATACATGACAGTACAGTATATGACTTGTAAACAAAGCAAGTAAAAAAAAAACAAGTAAAACCTGATTTGATAGAACAGTTATCATTGAGGCTCATTTAAAGCATTCAAGTTAGATTGGACAGCTAAAACTTTTATCAGATACAAAGAGACCAATAAAGTATGCAAAAAAACCCCAAAAACAACCAGACAGGCTAAAATAGAAAATGAAATTCAGCAAGAAGTAAAGTTAATTCAAAATATCCTGTAAAATGAATCCAGAAATGAGAAACAGTCTCAGTCTTAAGACTGATAAAAAGAATGGAACAATGAAACTATGAGAAGAGGTAGGAGTTACAGAGGTAGGACATTACAGACAAACAGAACTTTCACATAGAAGTAATCAAAGTACCATATCCCAACGCTTTAGACTTGAGGAACTGAACTTTGATTTAAAGCAATGGAAGTTGTTCATGGTTAAGGCAGTGACGTGTGTGGAATACCCTGCTGGATGATAGCACCACACATTGTCAGACTTGTACGGTTAAAATACGGTGCAAATTTTTTACATCTATTTTCTTAGGGGCATATTTATTATGTGAAAATTCACAGAAAGAAAATGGTGTAAAATGAATGGCGAATTGTGTGTAATTTTATGCCATGCGAATGCAAGATTTGTAGCTGTTATTTTACATTGCTTCCGGCATAAATCACTCTAAGAAAAAATGCATCCAATTTTAAGTCATTTTTACATGGCAAAACCTGGTGATGTGTCGTATATTATCCCGCTGTTTCTTTACACAGCATAATAAATATGCCCTTAAGATGGCCATAGATGCAAAGATCTGATCGTACGAATCGAGGATTCGTACGATTTTCGGAACGTGTGTGGAGAGTCCCGACATTTTTCGTCTGGCGGAGATCGTTCGTTTGGTCGATCGGACAGGTTAGAAAATTTCTGTCGGCTGCCGATAACATCTCTGCGTGTATTGCCGATTGTACGATTTTCAGTGGGAGACTGTCACTAGCTTTGGTTGGATATAGATATCGTACGATTGCTGTCAGGGGCAGAACATTGCTGATCTGTTCTTTATTTGATCTGACTGGTAAGACTTTGATCTGAATGGTTAGTGGCGGGTCGGGAGATGGGAAAGTCCGATCGTACGATGATTCGTACGATCAGGGCCGCTTCTGCCATGAGGCAAGGTGAAACCCTTGCCTCAGGCGGCAGCGAGCGGCCAGTTACAAGGGGCGGCAAAAAGCCGCCTCTTGTAACTTTAAGAGCCGAACTTCCGGGTTTTAATCCGGAAATTCGGCTCAGCTAGTGCAAAGAGCGCTATAGCGCTCAATGCACTAGCGATACTGCCCCCTGAAACCCGCTCCGACGCTAATTTTTAAGCGCGGAACGGGAGAGGAGGGGGGCGGCATCTGGGCTGCTGCCTCAGGCGGCAGTAGCCCCAGGATCGGCGCTGCGTACGATCGGATCTTTGCATCTATGGCCAGCTTTAGAGTGGCTTCCACCTGAAGCGATGTAAATTTACGATGACATACCTGGCGTTCACATTGTGTAAAATTACACATACCTTGATAAATCTGTCATTTCTTTTACATAGCTTTTTACACTGTTTTATGAGAGAATTTAATTTTATGCAACATAACAAATATTCCCCTATGAGTGGCATGGATGGCTTCTTAAACAAACATAATATCAAAGTCTATTATAATTTGAAGTAAGGGGCATATTTGTTTGCTCAAGCTTTTTGGCTTGAGCAAACATCAAGGAAACCTGCAGCGAATTTTCAAATAAATAACCCAGTACTGTCTACATAGCTGCATAGACTACATTTCCAAGAATTCCCTATACAATTTTTGCCCCTTTGGGACTGAATTTCAAAAGTAATTTGACCACAGCTGTAGAAAACAAATAATCTTTATAGAAACCAAAAACCCAAAGAGCATAACATAGTAACATAATAACATAGTAAGTAAGGTTGAAAAAAGACACATGTCCATCGAGTTCAACTTTTTTTTTTTTTATTAACTACCTATCTGCCAGTTGATCCAGAGGAAGGCAAAAAACCCATCTGAAGCCTCTCCAATTTGCCTTAGAGGGGGAAAAATTCCTTCCTGACTCCAAAATGGCAATCGGACTAGTCCCTGGATCAACTTGGACTATGAGCTATTTCCCATAACCCTGCATTCCCTTACTTGCTAAAAAGCCATCCAACCCCTTCTTAAAGCTATCTAATGTATCAGCCTGTACAACTGATTCAGGGAGAGAATTCCACATCTTCACAGCTCTCACTGTAAAAAACCCCTTCCGAATATTTAGGCGGAACCTCTTTTCTTCTAATCGGAATGGGTGACCTCGTGTCAGCTGGAAAGACCTACTGGTAAATAAAGCATTAGAGAGATTATTATATGATCCCCTTATATATTTATACATAGTCATCATATCACCCCTTAAGCGCCTCTTCTCCAGCGTGAACATCCCCAATTCGGCCAGTCTTTCCTCATAGCTAAGATTTTCAATACCTTTTACCAGCTTAGTTGCCCTTCTCTGTACCCTCTCTAATACAATAATGTCCTGTTTGAGTGATGGAGACCAAAACTGTACGGCATATTCTAGATGGGGCCTTACAAGTGCTCTATACAGTGGAAGAATGACCCCCTCCTCCCTTGACTCTATGCCCCTTTTAATACAGCTCAAGACCTTATTTGCCCTTGATGCTGCTGACTGGCATTGCTTGCTACAGCCAAGTTTATCATCTACAAGGACTCCAAGGTCCTTTTCCATAATGGATTTGCCTAGTGCAGTCCCATTAAGGGTATAAGTGGCTTGGATATTTTTACATCCCAGGTGCATGACTTTACATTTATCAACATTGAATCTCATTTGCCACTTAGCTGCCCAGATTGCCAGTTTGTCAAGATCATGTTGCAAGGATGCTACATCCTGGATGGAATTAATTGGGCTGGATAATTTTGTGTCATCTGCAAACACTGATACATTACTTACAACACCCTCCCCTAAGTCATTAATGAACAAGTTAAATAAAAGTGGACCCAATACTGAGCCCTGGGGGACCCCACTAAGAACCTTACTCCAACTAGAGAATGTCCCATTAACAACTACCCTCTGTACCCGATCCTGTAGCCAGTTTCCTATCCATGTGCAAATGACTTCATTAAGCCCAACAGACCTTAGTTTAGAAAGCAGTCGTTTGTGGGGCACAGTATCAAACGCTTTGGCGAAATCCAAATAGATCACATCTACTGCCCCCCCACTATCCAGAATCTTACTTACCACATCATAAAATACAATCAAATTCGTCTGACATGACCTATCCTTCATAAAGCCATGCTGATTGTTGCTAATAATGCCATTCATTAGGACAAAATTTTGAATGTGATCCCTTAACAAGCCTTCAAATAATTTGCCCACCACAGATGTCAAGCTTACTGGCCTATAATTGCCAGGCTGAGATCGTAATCCCTTTTTAAATATTGGAATAACATCAGCTTTTCTCCAATCCATAGGCACTATACCAGATGACAGTGAATCTGAGAAAATCAGAAATAAGGGCTGGTCTAAAACTGAACTAAGCTCTCTTAGAACCCGGGGGTGTATGCCATCAGGCCCTGGAGCCTTGTTTACATTAATTTGTATTAAAGCTTTTTGAATCATATCCTGAGTCAGCCACTGACTAGATTGAGCTGAACCATTCGTGTAGTTATTAAGTGAGCCTGTGAACCCAGACTCCTCTATTGTATACACTGAAGAAAAGAACTGATTTAACACATTTGCCTTATCTGTATCTGTTACAACCATACTGGTACCATTATTTAATGGAGCAACACTCTCAACCTGCATCTTTTTACTATTAATATATTTAATCTTTTAAACTTTTTAGGGTTAGTTTTCACCTCCACCGCAATTAACTCTTCATTTCTTTTCTTAGCCTTCCGGATTGCTGATTTACAACATTTATTACAGTGTTTATATTCATTAAATGCAGCTTCTGTCCCTACAGATTTGTAGTTTTTAAATGCCTTTCTCTTCTGTCCCATTAACTTCTTTACTTCTGTATTAAGCCACACAGGATGATTCTTAGAGCTTCTACGTTTAGTCCTTAAGGGAATAAATTGAGAACAGTAATGATTTAATATCATTTTAAAGGACAACCATTTCTGTTCTGTGTTTTTAGCTGAAAACCTAATGCCCCAATTAATGCTCTGTAGGGCAGCCCTCAAGGCACTAAAATTAGCTTTTGCAAAATTCATGGTTTTTGTTGCCCCAGTATATTTTTGTTTTTTGCACCAGACATTAAAAGATATAACCTTATGGTCACTATTACCCAGGGGTTCAATGACTTGCACATTTGCTATAAGTTCTGGGTCATTTGAGATCACTAAATCAAGAATAGCATTTTTTCTGGTAGGCTCCTCAACAACCTGTGCTAAAAAATTGTTGTGCAATAAGTTTATAAACTTGTTCCCATTAACTGATCTAGCAGTACCGTTGCTCCAGTCAATATCTGGGTAATTAAAATCCCCCATTATCATTACTTTACCTAAACTAGTAGCCTTTTCTATTTGCATTAGGAGCTTTGCCTCTTCCTCCTCACTTACATTAGGGGGTCTATAGCATACGCCTACAATTAATTTGCTGGATTCTTTACAATTGGTGAAGAACTCCACCCATACGACTTCTGCCCCCTCATTTTCTAACATAACCTCCTCCTTTATATGAGCTTTTAAATCCTGCCTAACATACAGACATACCCCTCCTCCTTTTCTATTGCCTCTGTCCCTCCGAAACAAAGTATAGCCACTGATATTTACTGCCCAGTCATGCGACTCATTCAGCCATGTTTCGGCCACACCAATCACATCATATTTTCCTTCCATCACCAGCAGCTCCAGCTCTCCCATTTTACCAGCCAGACTTCTTGCATTTGTAAACATACATTTAATACTGGCACCATATATATAGGCAACTTTCAAATATGCAAATGTCCACAGGTGTCAGGGGTGTCTTTCATATGACAAAGGGCTGAGACTTTAAAGCTACTGCTAAATAGCATTTTCATAATTAAAATGTTGCTGTATTTTCCAACTATGCATAAATATGATATACTGTACTTTGCTTTTTACAGCCTGTTTCTTTTAGCTTCTCAACAATCTTACAACTTTACACAAAACTGAATCTGCGATAAAACAGACTATTTTCAGCACATAATTTTTCTATTGTATTTATTGCTCTAGGCTAAAGTATACATTTCTCATGGGTCTCTGATTTAGTATGAGCTGATGTTTCTGATCTTGGAAGTCCATCTTCATGTATCTTTGAGACCACAAAATAGAAATTTGCCTGCTAATAAATAGTTAATGTGAACTGATGTCCCTCAAGGGTACGTGCTTTGAAATATAAGCATTCAATACACAGTTCACTTTTTTTTTGCTGTAAAAGGGTTTGAAAACTTTTTTATATTTTTTTACAAAAAAAATCTGAAGCATTTGTGTTAAATTATTGATGGTGCAGAGATTCCATCAAACAATATTTTTTGCTCTTCCATAAAGAAAAAACATGTCCTGTCATAAGAGCATATCCATTCATCAAAATATATTTTAGAAATAGCTTTTTTCCAGGTGTTAATATAAAGAATTTAGAAACCACCAAAATCTTCCACAGAAATAATCAGATGGTCATTTATACTGTATATATTATCTCACAGTATGGAATGTTGCTTTGCTTGGAAAATATTTTACATTATGTCTTTAAAGGTGACAGATAACTAGTGATTAGCAAATTTATTTGCCAGCCATGCATTCGCAACAAAATTCTGAATTTTGTCATGTGCAAAAGTTTTCGCAAAATGCAATGAAAATTTGCTGAGGAAAATTTGACGCAAAAAATTGCCCATAAGAAAAAACGTCCATTGACTTTAATGCATTTGGAGCAAAAAAGTCGCCATAAGAAAAAATGCATTAGGACAAAAAAGTCGCCATGAGAAAACATGACCATTGACTTCAATGCATTTCACAAAATTTCGTGAATTTTTTTTTTTCGGCAAAGCAAAACAGATTCGCTCATCACTACAAATAACATAACTAAAACCCCATTCTAGTATTGTAGGCAATAATGAATAGAATACAGTATGTTACTGGTTTGTAATGAAGGGTGGGCATGTCCTAACAGTTGCATTAGGACACAGTAGGAGGGGGATAGCTAACCAAAGCCCTACAGTCACCCAAGCAAAGACAGGCTTCAGGTCAGTCAAGCTAGGGAAATGAGGCAAGTAGAAGTGAAACAGATTTCTAAAATCTGAGTTTTAAAAAAATCACACATTTTTTGGAATCTTTTAAACACCTAGGATGGAAAAGTTTGAATCAGAGAATTCAGCATTTCAGACCTGTCGAGGTGGCATATAAGTCAATGGGAGAAGTCCCAATGATTTTTTGATGTGCACTGGATTTCGTGCAATACCCTGAAGATTTCTGAGTGTTCGGGCAAAAAAAACGGATTTGATCAGCGTTTGTAGCAGAAAATGTCGAGATAAAATCGGACTTTGATAAATAACCCCCTAAATATCAATAAAGAACCTTTTGTTGCCACTGTATACTGAACTTAATATTTACATTTTAACATAATCATCCTGATATACTACTCATTTTCCTAAAATGTCCTTGCTTAAAAGGAACATTAGAAAATATATTTGTAAAGATTTCAGATAAAGATATTAGTTACTACTATAAAATTGATTTTATGTGACTTGTGTTTTATGATAATTTAACTGCTATACTATCTTTCATAAGTCAGATGTAATAACTTCCTGAAAACCATACATTTCCAATTGTCCATTTTTTTGGCTTCCTTATTTATTTAAATAGACATAAAAGAATGGTGCGCTCCCCTTCTTTTATGTTTATTTGTAGAATTTGCCTGCTTAGGACCAGGAGATTAAGGAGGCAGCACCCCATGTGGAACATTTGCTGGAGTTGTCAGATGAATTTGCATTTAACCCTTGGAGTATTGAACATTTTTATTTGAGCTTTGGAGTATTTGGACTTTTTTTACCCACCCCCAGGACTTGGTTATTCATGTGAATTATTTGTTTCTACACACAAATGCCTTAAACCAGTTAGTGCACCTTTTATGTTATATACATCACTGCCCATAAGCCATCAGTATGTCAGAAGTTTGGGGATTAATTTTTAGTCAGAACTTTTAATAAATTCAATGATAGTCATGATTTAAGAGTGTGTGTGTGTGTTAGTCATGGTTTAAAAAACCTTTAAAACCACTAAAATCTGACCTTTAATAAATAAGCCTCCATGTTTTTAAGCAAGGCAGTATATATAATACAGATCTTTTCCACTATAATCAGAATTAACAGGGCCCAGGGCTCTACAAAAAATAATTAAACACACAAGAGCTTCCCAGACGAGCAAGCAAGCTTTGACTGGGTTAGGCAGGCTAGAGGGAGTGAGGGGTTAAGGTTCTGTTAGGAGTAGAAAGGGGAGAGCTTACCAAGCAGGGAGAAGGAGCATGAGCCAGAACTCCTCAGTCTGCATCGAGTAGCAGTGAGAGCAGCATCCTGCCCTTGTTCCATGGTGAAAATCTCAAAAGGTTTCTGTCAGTTGGTAAGTTTGCTGCTATGGCAGCTGAGCAGGTGGAGGAATGGGGCAGTATTCCCATATCTATAACATGTACTGGTACCTCTCCAGGTAAGGATCCTTGGAAATAAGGTTTGAGTGAGGCCATTTCAATCTTCTTGTCCATTCAGGTGCCACACATTTGGATGGTCAGCATGATGGTGGACCATTCACTTGATAACTGAGTAATTTTTAGGCAGGCATTGGGTTACCCCATTGGGTTAATGTTATACTACAGTTATATTTTGTTAATACTGATGTTGTTAATAAAGTTGCAGCCTTTAAACTCCATCCTCGGCTCCAAGAGTCTTTATTATAATCATAAGGTATATTGGATAAAGTGAGGTGGGTAGGACAGGTGACCTTGATGCTGCCCAGGTCAAGCAATAATACACGCAAATCAAATTTGACTAGGGAATTGTTTAAATTTGATCCAAGTTTTTATAAAAATTCAAATTAAATTTTTGAGTTTTATCATACACTGGCCCTTTAAGACTCAAATTTGACTATTCACCACCTTAAAAATGCCAAATTCTGTTTTAGCCTATGTGGAACATCCTGGGATCAATTTAGAGTTGTTTGCTGCCTTCTTAAAAATGTAGGGTTTTTTTGGAGAAAAAAAGCAAATCGAATTTGATTTGAGTTTGCAGGTCGATCCTATTCACCCAAGTACAAAAAAATTTGATTTTTTTAATAAATCACAGTTGGTCAAGTTTCAAGTTCATGGGAGTTTTAAAATAACTCCCATGAACTGGAAATTCGACCCTTGATAAAAAAAATCTGCCCCATATTGTGTAGTTAACATTATTACATTACATTATGGAGATGATTTACTAAAGTCAGATGAACTGACATCATTCAGATTCAAATTCTTTGTGCTCAAGATCATGAATTCAAATTACAATTTGCAAAACTCAAATGTTGAAGATATATAAGTGCAAAAATGTCAAAAAGCTTGAATATTAAACTTAAAAATTAAGCTTGTATGTCCATGTAGAAGTCAAAAAAATGTAAGTGACTTTTTTAATCTAATTCTTTTAAAAAAAAATTGTAGATGCATTGAATTGGTATGAATTGGATTAATTCAAGTTTTTTCATGGTTTATTTGACTTTCTTCAACTCTAATTTTCTTAATAAATAAGACTTTTGAAAATGCGATAGAGAAAAAAATTCAGATCATTTTGTATTTAATTAAATTTTAAAATCTTGCAGATCTGATTTTTGATAATAGGCCAGTGTCGGACTGGCCCACCGGGATACCAGGAAAACTCCTGGTGGGCCAAGGTGTCAATGGGCCCTCATGCTGCTAAGCCTTTGGCCTATTTCATGGCCATTCCCTATTTCTATAAGAACTAAGAGGCTAAATAGATGGAATAATTGATTATAGTAGAAAGAGAACAGACTAAGAGAATAGAGGTTGATTGAGGAGATGAAGAATATTGGTACTGAGAGTGGGCCCCTGGTCTGAGGTGGACCCCTGGTGTCCCAGTCTGACACTGTAATAGGCCCTCAGCACCAAAACTGGACAGGAACTGTAAAGCAATAAGCAGTATAAAAACTTATTGAAATATTGTAACAAAAATATGCACCCACTGTTACTTTTATATTTTATATGTAAGATCTGCTAGAAAAAATATTTTCATAGTGACTCCTACTACATATTTGCAGAATGGCTAATATAATTAGACTGAGTTCAACATGAGTAAATTCTAACTAATTCTGTGATGTTATGGGAATGCTGATATCTGTATGGAAAATAAAGTTGGTGTTTTTACAAAACTTAACCACACAAGTAAAACCAGACAAACAGAAACACATAAAAAAGGGAAAAACCTCTCCCGAAAAGAACAACTTATTCTATGTTTTTTTTATTATCTTTGCAAGGTTTAATGAAAGAAATAAACATGGGGAGGTACATTTATCCAAGGTCAAATTTCAAATTCATACGAATTTGTTTAAAAAAATCCTAACTCCCATAAATTTGAAATTTGATCAATCAAAATTTATTCAAAAATATACATTTTTAAAATTGGATTAATGGAATTGGCCCGAAAATTTGAATCAAATTTGAATCAAATTGACCCTTGATAAATCTGCCTCTTATTTTAACATATATAGTTTACATTTTTCTCTCTTTAGTAAATCTATAAAAATATAAATACCAAATCATTTCCATGCAACTGGCACTAATAAAATATATAAAGAAAGTTAAAATGCAATAAATGTGTTCACACTAAAATAATTTTCCTGCCATTTTCTCTCTTATTCAGTGATGTACTAACACCCTTATCACCCAAAATAGTTTTACATTTTGTCAACATACATAACAAAACAAAGATGTTTGGTGAAAAAAAGTCTTCTCATAATATTACACATACTTGAGTGAAAAATCTTTCTCAGAAACTTGTGCAATTGTGCTTACCTATTTAATGTACAGGAGGCATACATTATTTGATTTACAATGTAGTTACAGTTGGATACATTTCAAAGTTTTGTCATAGAATGATATAGAGCTCAGTTTGCAAAATTACTGGAAGAACAATTGTGCCTTACAATGAATGCATGTGGCATTGTTCCCTGGTCTCTCTACCTACCTCACATTTTAATGAAATCTCAAGAATGTATTAAAAATAATGTAAAAGTACAGTGGTTGTCACAGTTCTTCCCAGTTGTGAAACTGCAAGGATCTATGAGTCAGCAGATGAAAAAAAAATAATATTAAAAATGTTTCACTTGTCTCACTTTATATTATAAGATGACATTCCAGAACATACTTCAGAAGTTCCCAGCATTTATTTGAAGGCAAAACTAGTTTCATTATTTTTCATTATCATTCAAGATATTGTAGGTTATTATGAATGACATATTATCCTATCATGCACTAATGAAATGCCTTGACTCAACTTTTAGGGGGTTATTTATCAAAGTCTAAACTTATCTCAATATTTTCTGCTACAAACTCTGATCAAATCCGCTCATTTTTTTACGCTTCTTTATTATTACATTTTCCCGAAAATTTGCTTTGCAGGGAAAAAAAAACAGATTTTCACGATTTTTTTGGATATTTTCATAGTTTTTTCATGAATATCATGGTATTTTTTTTCAGAATTTTCACCAGAAAACTTCGGGGTAAACCCAGTACACATCAAAAAATCATTCGGACTTCTCCCATTGACTTATATGCAACCTCGACAGGTCTGAGATGCTGGATTTTCAGATCTTGACTTTTCCATCCTCCGGGTTTAATAAATTCTGAAAAAATCTAACAAAAGTCAGATTTTATAAAATTCTGAGTTTAGTAAATAACATCCATAATGTGGTTCATATCCTTTAAAGAAGGACACATGGAAGTTAATGCACAGTTAATATATTTTACACAGTTGATCTCAGACTTTTATTGACTAGACTTAATTCATCAAATGTGAAACCTGCCATGCAATAATAAGTAATTGCATAGTCTAAGCAACATTTACTATATAAAGAGTGGGGACCATTTGGGACTGAAACATTGAATAAAATGGTTTATGGAATAAACAATCACATTATCAATACAAACAGAGTGTGGTTACGCTGCTTACACACACACACATACACACACACACACACACACACACACACATTAGTTTCCCAAAATTGACACACTCCAGGACTTCATAATGCAGTTAAAAAGGAAAAAAATTTGTCAACGTTTCGGTCCTGTTCTGGACCTTTCTCAAGACAGGTTTTTGTATTTTTTTCACATAAGGTAGTAAATATAATTTTTTAATTTTTTTTAAAAAAATGATAAAACCACAAATTTTTAGATTCATGGAAAAAAAAATTCCATGATTTATTATTTTCTCTTTGTCTGATTATATTTTTCTTATCTCAGCAATATACTGTACTGTGAACCTGCATAAAAAAATAATCTATCAACTATCAACATCTTAATTAAATGTTAAAAGCTACATTACATATCAAATTACATATCATTTTTACTAGGACTTTAATAGTTAAATCCTCACATGGTGTTTTAGGATTTCATATCTTTGGCGAAAAATAACAACACCTAGGTAATTTGCAGTCTTCGCAACCCTTCAGCATGTAATATTGTGATTGGCAAATACCATGTCCGTTCCCATCTGCTTCATAAATAAAACCTAAGCTTGTCACAGCAGTTGCATTCAAAATTGTCAGTTTTATAAATGCACCCCTAAGGTCACTTCACTTCAACAAGCACCATTGTCACACTGTAGGAAATCACTAAAATGTTGGTGTATTTTTCATCACACCCCAACGGCACTATAGAAAATGCTAGTTTTGCTTTTATGTCATTTTAGAAAAGCAAGCAAATATCTGGTTGAAATGTATTTCAGGAGATGAAAAACGTTTAGCTTTATTATTACATAAATCTTTTAATTACACTTCTAGTCAATCTAGTCACTCTTTCTTGTTTATTGGAGATCAGGTTTGCAGTGCATGTTCTATTTAGGCCTTACCAGCTCTTTTCTGTGATTTGATACCCTATGGGAAAGTCATGTAAGAAAGACACTGTATGTAACTAAGAGTAGGGGACAGATATATCAAAGGTTGAAGTGAAAATTTGAATTTAAAAAATGCAAGCTAATTTTTGTGTACTTCAACTAGGGAATAGTTCAAATTCAATTTAAATTTGAAAAAAAATCAGAAATTAAGATTTCAAAATGTATCATGTACTCTCTCTTTAAAAAATTCAACTTCCACCATTCACCATCTAAAACCTGCCAAATTGCTTTTTTAGCCTATGGGGGACCTCTTAGAATGTATTTGGAGTCAATTGGTGGACTTTGAAAAATCAAAGGTTTTTTTTTAAAAAAACTTCAAATCAATTTCGATCAAATGTGCTATTACTTCGATTCGTATGATTGGAATGCGATATAAAACTGACCTATGCAATCAAAAATTTACTTATTCAGCCAAAAAAAACTTTTTTGTTTTTTTTAAAATAAATTTTGGTTGGTCTTTTTGAATTCGAATTTCGAAGTTTTTCAAATTCAAAATTCGACCCTTGATAAATCTGCCTCTTACTGTTTAGTTAGACAAACAGGTGCCTCTAATTGGGGATTTGTTAAGAAAGACTTAAGATTCCCTGGTGGTAAGGACTGGCTACTATCTATTTCAAAGACTAGGGGGCATAATTATTATGCTGTGTAAAAACACTGCGGGATAATAAAACACACATCGCCAAGCTTCACAGTGTAAAAAAAGGCTTATAAAACAGTGTATAATATAGAAATGTCGGCTCGCACACCCAGGCCTTCAATCAGAGTAGCCAGGTGCTCAATGCTGGAGGGATCGGCACCCTCCCCAAGGTCAATAGTAGAAATACACTGGCACACACGGCAATTCAAACAGGGAAATCCCTTGTGTCTTTATTTGCAGAAAGGCAACGTTTCGGGGCAGTACCCCTTTGTCAAGCATAAAAATTGTGAACAGTGAGCAAACATTTAACAACCCACAGGCAACGTGATTGGTTAATTACCACTGTGTGCAGAAAAAACTTACACAAAAATCCAAACCTATCGCCACCTAATGGTGACCACAATAATAATATATAAAAATTGCAAGAAATACCTTCACGTACAAATTCGTTATAAATATTAAATAGTGAAAAACAATTTTTAAGTAAAAACGAGCATTTAAGACAAACCCACAATATATGGTGATATAAAACATTTTACAAAATCATTATAAAAACCAAGGGTTAAACCCAATCAGAGATGAAAAGTGTCCAGCAGCCAAGACAAAAGTTATTGTAAAAAAGGGAACATTGTTACAAAGCATTATTAACAGTCTAGCCATTTACAACAAATTACATTGCTGACATTGTGTCGAAGTATAAGTGCTTAATCCATTGCAAGGAAAAGTATCAACTATAACTAAATATCTTATCTTACCCTACAGGAAAGGGAAGAGGAAGGAAAGTCTATCCCTGTGCGGAAATCGAGAAGACTGGAAGACTTGGTTATCTAGAAAAAGCGGAACAGGGAATTAATACAAAGATTCACAAATAACATGTCATATTAAACTCTTCGTTCAAACCCTTAGGATGCCTGGATTGTAGCAGCCATATCCAATAGCATTCACGCTGCAACAGACGCTTTTTAATGTCAAAACCTTGTTTCTGTGTCACCTTTTCTAGTATCTGCCAACGCAGCTGTGAAACTCTGTGTCCGTGATTAAAGAAGTGTTTCGCCAACAATGTCTCCCTTTTGTATTTCTCAACAGACTTAATCCTAGGGTTTAGATCCGTATTAGTGTCAGGAACAGGGGGTTTGTAATTGCGTATAATAGATTTATGCTCATTGAGCCTTACCTTTATAGCTCTACCTGTCTGACCCACGTACACTAACCCACAGGGGCACTTAATGGAATATATCACCTCTTTAGTATCACACGTAAAAAAACCTTTAATTACGTGTTTTGTACCATGTTGGGGATGTAACACAATAGACCCTGGAATTATTCCATTACAATGCCCACAGTTTCTGCAGGGGAAAGTGCCTGTATTTTGTTTAAATAATTTCACCAAGGGTTTTTCCATACTAGTGCCTTTAGGTTTTAACAGCTCTTGGATAGATCTACCCCTTCTGTAAGCAAAGACTGGGGGTTGTTTAAACAGGTGTCCCAATTTGGGGTCTGACTGTAAAATTCCCCAATGTTTTAAAATCGTTTTTCTAATGACCTTATTGTTAGTATCAAATGTTGTTACAAAAGGGATACGCTGATTATTGGTAGTATTTTTTGTTTTTTTCTTGAGGGTATCCTCCCTTGGGAGCACCCCAATCTCATCACGAATGTTGTTTCATTATAACCCTTCTCCACAAATTTTTGAACCATTTTTTCAGATCCCTGTGCATAAAGGGCATCAGAAGAGGTAATACGATTAACCTGTAGTAATTGGCTCTTTGGGAGGCCTTTCAATAAACCCTGTGGGTGGAAACTTGTAGCTTTTAACAGATTGTTACGGTCAGTAGGTTTGTTATACACAGATGTCGTAAACGAGGACCCTGCAACCTGTATATAAACATCAAGAAAATGTAATGTATTGGTGTCAGTTTCAAGGGTAAATTTAATAGTGGGGTGGACACTGTTTAAATACACCAAAAAAGCTTGTAGCGTGTCCCTTGACCCTGTCCAAACAAAAAAGGTGTCGTCCACATAACGCATGTAGCTCTGAATGTAAGGACGAAAGGCAGGGTTAGTAAGAATATATTCTTGCTCGAAGTGGTCCATAAATATATTAGCATACGCAGGGGCCATGTTGGCCCCCATTGCGCAACCCTGTAACTGTAAGAAAAATTCTCCACAGAACGAAAAATAATTTTTGGTTAATACCATCTCGAGCAAGTTACAAAGAAAATTAACCTTGAAATCCGCCAGGTTACTGACACTTAAGTACCTGCGTATACATTCAATGCCTTCAGTATGTGGAATGGATGTAAATAGATCTTTAACATCTAAAGAACATAAGTAAAATTCACCTGTTGGTATCATGACCGTTTTTAATCTGTTCAAAAAATCCATTGTATCCAGGAGACATGGTTTCAAAGTTGGCAAAACAGCCTGGAGGTACATATCAATATAAATGGCCACTGGTTGCCATATAGACCCCACGTTAGAAACTATGGGTCTACCAGGCGGGTTTTCCAAGCTTTTGTGAATCTTTGGAAGTAAGTACATATAAGGTATTTTAGGAAACTGTTGGTACAAAAGCTGATAGATTTCATCAGTTATAACCCCCTCCATCACAGAAGCATTCAAATATACATTCAATTCATTTTTAAAAACCTGTGTAGGATCTTTACATAATTTTTTGTAGTGGAGGGTGTTAGATAACTGTCGAAATGCTTCCCTTTCATAATCAGTTTTATTAAGAACCACCGTCGCTCCACCTTTATCAGCTTTAGTGATAACCAATGTTTCATTCTGCTGTAAAGACGTGAGGGCTTTCTTTTCAGCCAAGGTAATATTGTAAGGCCCCTTCTTTATGTTGCCACCCACTTTGTGCATAATATTCTTTGTCTCAAATGCAACCATAGTTTCAAAGGTGTCTATAGCAGGATAATTACCTGGGGGAACAAATGTGCTTTTACTACCTAACTTACTCCTTAATTGACGTGAGAAATCATCTGCTTCAGGCATGCTAACTTTATCACTAAAATGCGCCTTGAGTTTTAAAGATCGTATGAATTTAAATAAATCAATAGAAAATGTAAATGGAGGAGCAGTTTGTATAGGGACAAAACCCAGGCCCTTGTTAAGAACAAGCAGTTCGTTTGGTGATAGTTCAGAAGCCGACAGGTTAAAAACAGTATTTACCTGTGCTGGTAACGCTGGCCCCTCTGCTTGTGCGGAGACTTGTATCTTGCCTCTCCTTTTCCCCCTTCGAATCTTACGCTGCCTTTTCTGTGGCCCCACGGTAAAAAAGGAACCGGAGAGGATCCAGCAGAGCTCTGTGTAGAGAGCGGAGACTCTTGTTCCGATGCGGCTGATTGTGCAGGTGATCGTTCTGAGCGTGCTGCAGAGGAGGTGCGCTGCTGACGATGTAAGCGTCTGGCGTCCATCCAAGTATAGACTTCCCCGCGTTCGTAGTCGTATGTATCCCTTCTGTATTTCCTCAGTTTGACCTGGAGGATTTCCTGTTTCAAACTTTCTATCCTTTGTTCCAATTCCTGTAAGGCAGTGTTGGAGGCGACATCTGGTATCGCTGCATACTCCTCCTCCAACACATGAATTTGCTGTTTCAAGTCCTTTGAGGCAGTATGAAGCTGCTGAATGGTAAGGGCAATTAGGTCTAAACTGCACCTGTTGAGGATTCCCCGCCATTTCTGTTTGAAATCCTCGTCGTCCCTGAATAATGCTGGTTTCAGGGTAACCCTCAGCCCTCGAGGAATTCTTTGGGCTCTGGCATATTCCGCTAGGGAGGATGAGTGCAATGCCCATGCTGTGTCTCGGCGTTTAAGCTGTTCCAACTTACGGAGAATTTCACTCTCTGAAGAAGTGGTAGGTGCTAACAAACTATGTGCCGCCTGTAGAATCCTTTTTCGTTCAGTTTCAGTGAAACCAAAAGTTTCAGCTTTCTTGTTGGTAGTAGAAGCAATATCTGCAAAAGACATCTTCACAGAGGCACTTTAGAAAGGGGTGCTGAGGACGACTCACCGAAGAAATACAGACAATATAGAAATGTCGGCTCGCACACCCAGGCCTTCAATCAGAGTAGCCAGGTGCTCAATGCTGGAGGGATCGGCACCCTCCCCAAGGTCAATAGTGATATGTACCTCCAGGCTGTTTTGCCAACTTTGAAACCATGTCTCCTGGATACAATGGATTTTTTGAACAGATTAAAAACGGTCATGATACCAACAGGTGAATTTTACTTATGTTCTTTAGATGTTAAAGATCTATTTACATCCATTCCACATACTGAAGGCATTGAATGTATACGCAGGTACTTAAGTGTCAGTAACCTGGCGGATTTCAAGGTTAATTTTCTTTGTAACTTGCTCGAGATGGTATTAACCAAAAATTATTTTTCGTTCTCTGGAGAATTTTTCTTACAGTTACAGGGTTGCGCAATGGGGGCCAACATGGCCCCTGCGTATGCTAATATATTTATGGACCACTTCGAGCAAGAATATATTCTTACTAACCCTGCCTTTCGTCCTTACATTCAGAGCTACATGCGTTATGTGGACGACACCTTTTTTGTTTGGACAGGGTCAAGGGACACGCTACAAGCTTTTTTGGTGTATTTAAACAGTGTCCACCCCACTATTAAATTTACCCTTGAAACTGACACCAATACATTACATTTTCTTGATGTTTATATACAGGTTGCAGGGTCCTCGTTTACGACATCTGTGTATAACAAACCTACTGACTGTAACAATCTGTTAAAAGCTACAAGTTTCCACCCACAGGGTTTATTGAAAGGCCTCCCAAAGAGCCAATTACTACGGGTTAAACGTATTACCTCTTCTGATGCCCTTTATGCACAGGAATCTGAAAAAATGGTTCAAAAATTTGTGGAGAAGGGTTATAATGAAACTGAATTAAACAACATTCGTGATGAGATTGGGGTGCTCCCAAGGGAGGATACCCTCAAGAAAAAAACAAAAAATACTACCAATAATCAGCGTATCCCTTTTGTAACAACATTTGATACTAACAATAAGGTCATTAGAAAAACGATTTTAAAACATTGGGGAATTTTACAGTCAGACCCCAAATTGGGACACCTGTTTAAACAATCCCCAGTCTTTGCTTACAGAAGGGGTAGATCTATCCAAGAGCTGTTAAAACCTAAAGGCACTAGTATGGAAAAACCCTTGGTGAAATTATTTAAACAAAATACAGGCACTTTCCCCTGCAGAAACTGTGGGCATTGTAATGGAATAATTCCAGGGTCTATTGTGTTACATCCCCAACATGGTACAAAACACGTAATTAAAGGTTTTTTTACGTGTGATACTAAAGAGGTGATATATTCCATTAAGTGCCCCTGTGGGTTAGTGTACGTGGGTCAGACAGGTAGAGCTATAAAGGTAAGGCTCAATGAGCATAAATCTATTATACGCAATTACAAACCCCCTGTTCCTGACACTAATACGGATCTAAACCCTAGGATTAAGTCTGTTGAGAAATACAAAAGGGAGACATTGTTGGCGAAACACTTCTTTAATCACGGACACAGAGTTTCACAGCTGCGTTGGCAGATACTAGAAAAGGTGACACAGAAACAAGGTTTTGACATTAAAAAGCGTCTGTTGCAGCGTGAATGCTATTGGATATGGCTGCTACAATCCAGGCATCCTAAGGGTTTGAACGAAGAGTTTAATATGACATGTTATTTGTGAATCTTTGTATTAATTCCCTGTTCCGCTTTTTCTAGATAACCAAGTCTTCCAGTCTTCTCGATTTCCGCACAGGGATAGACTTTCCTTCCTCTTCCCTTTCCTGTAGGGTAAGATAAGATATTTAGTTATAGTTGATACTTTTCCTTGCAATGGATTAAGCACTTATACTTCGACACAATGTCAGCAATGTAATTTGTTGTAAATGGCTAGACTGTTAATAATGCTTTGTAACAATGTTCCCTTTTTTACAATAACTTTTGTCTTGGCTGCTGGACACTTTTCATCTCTGATTGGGTTTAACCCTTGGTTTTTATAATGATTTTGTAAAATGTTTTATATCACCATATATTGTGGGTTTGTCTTAAATGCTCGTTTTTGATAACACTTTTTACTTAAAAATTGTTTTTCACTATTTAATATTTATAACGAATTTGTACGTGAAGGTATTTCTTGCAATTTTTATATATTATTATTGTGGTCACCATTAGGTGGCGATAGGTTTGGATTTTTGTGTAAGTTTTTTCTGCACACAGTGGTAATTAACCAATCACGTTGCCTGTGGGTTGTTAAATGTTTGCTCACTGTTCACAATTTTTATGTTTGACAAAGGGGTACTGCCCCGAAACGTTGCCTTTCTGCAAATAAAGACACAAGGGATTTCCCTGTTTGAATTGCCGTGTGTGCCAGTGTATTTCTACTATTATAAAACAGTGTAACATTTTCATATTCATATGTCGTGTAAAGTGAAATCTGCCAAAAAAGAAATTTAACTGTGTAAAATGCTGTGTAAATTAAATGGTGAGTTTATCAAGGTGTGTGTAATTTTATGCCATTTGAATGCCATATTTTACACCATTTTTTTATATTGCTATTATTTTTACACCATTTGTTACACGGCAAAGCCTGCTGATGTTTAGTGCATTATCTTGCTGTTTTTACACAACATAATAAATAAGCCCCTTAGAGTGACTTTCGCCAGAAGCAATGTAAAATGACTTCAAATGTGGCATTTGCATAGTATAAAATTACACACACCTTGTTAAGTTCTCCATTTATTTTACATACATTTTTACACCATTTTTTAGGCTAATTTAATTTTACACAGTATAACAAATATGCCCCTAAAAGATCAGTTCATTTGGTGAGGTTGGCAAATGAGTGGATCTTCCCCCGATATGCCCACTAAAGGCAGGATGGTATCAGGCTAATGTGATATTTTGGCCCTAGGGCCAAATTAATGGAATACAATTATGGGAATAGATGCCAACAGGATTAACAAGCGGATGAGTTCCTCGATTGCAGGGGATAATCTAAACCTGCCCTAATTATTATTTGCCTGATTTTTGGTCAGATATTGGTCAGGGAGGCCCATTGGAAGGCACCATACACGGGCAGATAAGCTGTGAAATTGGTCTAAAGGATCCAAATCAGCAGCGTAAATCAACCCATATATTTATTGGTTTATCAATTTATGTGTTTATATTTATCAATATTCATCACATTTGTTGTGCTAAAACAAAATTTTAAATACCGTATATACTCGAGTATAAGCCAACCCGAGTATAAGCCAACGTACCTAATATTATCTACGAAAACTGGGAAAACGTATTGACTCTAGTATAAGCCTAGACACAACTACAGCCCTGTCTCCCAGCAGCGCACATTCCGCCAAAGCAAACCACCAGTGATCAACCCAACTCCTTTGCAAAGTTGATGGTGACAGAGAATTGCCAATCGGATTACTGTGTGCATTGTCCCACTGTCCCACTACCATGTGCAGAGGGTGCTGTGTGATATTGCCATCACTGTTAATCTTTCGTATAACCAACAGAGGGCACACTGTTATTCTTTCATATAACCAACAGATGGCGCTGTGTGATATTGCAGTCACTGTTATTCTTTCATATAACCAACAGAGGGTGCTGTGTGATATTGCAGTCACTGTTATTCTTTCATATAATCAACAGAGGGCGCACTGTTATTCTTTCATATAACCAACAGAGGGTGCTGTGTGATATTGCAGTCTCTCCCCAAGTGAACTGTTGGTATAGGAATGATTAAAAGTGACTGCAATCTCAGCAACTGCCTGCTGACCCGAGTATAAGCCGAGGTAGACTTTTTCAGCACATTTTGGATGCTGAAAAACTCGGCTTATACTCGAGTATATACAGTATGCTTTCAATGTACAATGTTTATTAATCATCTAAACTTTGGTATCTAAATGCTTCAAAGTTCCTGTAGACATCAATGGGAGCTGTCTTAGGCAAATTTAAAGTCCTTTCTTCATTCAATTGAAAATGATGGGTGTTTAAAAATTGACAGTTATACATATTTTTTATGATTTTTTTAAACATTTTATATTCAGATTTTGTAATAAAGAAGCAAACATTTTTTTAAAAAATTTTAGAGTTTATTGCAGGTAGATAAAAAACCTCTAACATTACGCAAAATGGAATTTTGATAAATAAGCCCCTTTAAGAACGGAGGTCCAAGTTGCTGCTGAGAAAGCACAGGGAATAAGCAGACAACTGAATATAATTGTAATTTGGTTACATTGAATAATTTGCCCCAAGTGTGGCTATGGTAGGGTTGACACTCTGTCTGATTTTTACCTGGACAGCTTAGCATTCAGAAGGGCTGTGTAGGAAATGTAGACAGAACTCTGAAGTGACAAATGTCATGTCATAGCCCCATCTGCTGATAACATTGACTGTCCCTGAAAAGTCAACTCCCTGCCCTTGAAATATCACCATCCACCCTGTCACATGCGTGGACCTTCTGCCCCATAAGAGGGCAAACACAGGCCATATTCTTTGTTAGCAAGAGTGCAAATGAATTCCTTTACTGAAGAATCAAATACATGAAAGGTAATTTCCTCTGTCAAATCTTCTGTGTGAAATAAATACACAAGCAAAGTTCTATTTGAACTTCAACTGTCTCTAATACTTTTAATAAATATAACATTTGCTGTCTCTAGGTGCTGCAGAGTTACATTACTTCCTGTGACCAAGTTTACTGTCCACAAATAGAACTGTGCAGGTGCATATTGTCTGTGAAATTGCCACTCCAAAAATCACAATTTAAAAGTTGTAATACAACCTGAACAAAACTGTTTTCTAGTTGTCTACTTGTCTAGTTAACAAACAAGGCTAGGAACCATATAAAGAAGAAACAATTTCATATTTGTTTATTATGTACGATTGAGCTTCTTAGTAGAAACATAAATGTGGATATTTTGATTGAATGTGATGATTTTAAGGCCAAGGACCAGGGAGCAATAATAATATCAAAATCCAACAAGTGTGTACAAAAATATAAACATACATTTTCTTCCACTTCCATTAGCATATATGCATTTCTATCACAATTGTTTTCTTCGTTTTCAAGCTAAATTTCTATAAGAATTACTTTAGGGGTATGCTTTAAGGCAAATTATCTGCCTGAATATTTGTGAATACTTCTACTTCTACTGTCAAAAATACTGTATGACTCCAAATACCTAAAAACAATGATATAGGAAAATACATAAAAACTAAAAAAAGGAAATACTAATATATTTTATATTTGCATTAAAATCTCCTGAGCATATCAAATATTTATAATTGTATGGAGATTCTTGACTTGATATGCTATTTTACTAAGGGACAGATTTATCAATGGTTGAATTTGGAATTTGTCAATTTTTTTACTCAATAATATAATAACAATATAATTAATTAATATTTATTAATTAATAATGAAAAACTCAAATGTAATCCTATTTAAGAAAAAACTTGAACGTCAACTGACCCAAAAACTCGAATTAAATTTGAATTGTATGGATAAATGTCAGGAAGGCTATAAACATCTTCAAATGGGTCAACGGACCTCTGCCATTGACTTGTAAATAAATTTGGTAGGTGGCAAATCTTCCCATTAGAACGGTTTCCGTGGTCGAGGTGTGAGAAATCTCACATTCAAATTTACAATCGAGTTGGTGCTTTTAAATTTGATTTTGTGAGTTTTCGACACACAAACAATTAGAAAGCCAATAGACTTCAGTAAGTGTAAGTAAAATGTTTATGTACTTCAAACCACCATTTGAAAATCTTTACTTAATTAAGCAACTTCTATAGAATTTCTGAAAAAAACTTTCACTTTAGAAAATTATATTTTCCTATGTCTTTTAGGTACAAAAATACAGCATTAAAAAGTAAGGGCATATTTATTAAGGTTTGAATGGTAAAGTCAAATTTTCAGTTTTATTTGGTCAAAACTCACAAATTAGAATTTTAATTCACAAACTCAAATTTGAATTTGAATGGGAGATTTATCACATCTTGACCCTGGAAACAGTTCTAATTCCAATTTTTGCCACTTAAAACCTGCCGAGTTTATTTACAATTCAATGGTAGAGGTCCGTTGAACCATTTGAATATGTTAGTTGCCTTCCAGACAGTCAGGGTTTTTTTTTAAGGAAAACTCAATTCAAATTCGATTTGAATTTTCTTGTTGTTAAAATTTGACTGAATATTAGATGTCAGGTGTATTCTGTACCGTTACTACCCTATATGCATAGGATTAACAAGAATGACACGTCTAGTCTGAAAATAGTGCCAAATATGATTATGATGACCCTAGTCTAAAAATAGTGCATATGATGTGTTATGGCTAACACTGAGAGGCATATTTATCAAAATATGGAATTTGAAATGTTTTGGTTTTTTAGTTCCAAAAAATTAAAGGACTCGCCAAACTCAAATTTGCATTTATTCATTAAAATACTCTCATCTCTATAGCAATTAAAAAAAAAACTCAAACCCAGTGAAATCGTATTCAATTCAGATATTAAAAAAATCAAAACCGCAAATAGAAAAAAATATGTACTTTTTGCCTATGGCGAATCCCATTGAACTCTGCGTGAAATCACCAGCTTTTAGATGCTGAATTTATACATTTTAATTTTTTTTTTTAAAGTTTCTAGCTTTTAATAAATCTCAAATATTTGTATTTCTCAAACTCTAATCAAGTTTGAGCTAAAAAAAAAGCTATAATCACCAAAAAAATATTGTTACTCTAACTAACAGTTCAAGGATTTTATGCAAGTATGTATTCTATGAATTTGTGCTATTTGAATCTGTCACAACAGCTTAATTTTGTCTTTCGAAAACAAAATAAAGTTTTAACTGTCATTGAAAGCTAATGTGCAATATTCTTGATACTAAAAGCTAGTAATCTCTATACCGTCATGAATTAATATGAAACACAAGGCAACTGAGCTATGCAAGGAAACTAGGTCATGCAAACTCTACTTTGAATATCATTATTCTTTTGTACTTACATGTAAACATAAACCATTTTACTGGGTGATGGGTGTAACTGTCCTTTTCAACTGTCGTGTTACTAGATTACCAACATGCATTTTTTAATTTTGCTTTAATTGTGCTTTTATGGTTGCAACATTAATCTTTTTTAATTCTATTATGTAAGCCAGTGCAATGAAGATTATTTTTTTATTGCATGTGATTTGCTTCAGAACTATCGTACTGCTCTTGTTACTGTGGATTCATTATAATGGAGAAAAAAAAATCAAAAACAACAATCTTTGATCTTTACTGAGCAAGTTGTAAAATCGACATGTTAACCATTTTTAGAGTTTTCTATACTTTTTTTAAGGACATTTTTTTAAATTAGCTTTATTAATTTGCTCATTGAAATATACATATTGTAGTAGAGTGACCACAGAAATCTGGGAAAAGGTAACTTTAACCTTAAGCTCCAGGATATATATAAACACACGTAAAGTCATCTCCATCATTCCCAAAAAGATCAGCACTCACAGGACTTAAAATTCTGAAGAAAGTTTTATTTATAAAACAGCTTAGGACTAACGTTTCAACCCACTCCATTAGATTCTGCTGGTATAAAAATGCTCAGTTCATGCACGATGATGCCGATTATGATCACCTACACCTTTGGCCTGGAAATCGCCAAACCTATTTTGGTACTTGCAGCAAAGAATAAGAAGCGGCTATTAGGGATGTAGCGAACTGCCGATTTGGTGTTCGCGAACGCCGTTCGCGAACACCGGCAAAAAATGCGAACGTTCGCAGACAGTTTGCGAACTTCGAAAACCCGCTAAAATCGTTCGATTCGAACGATTGAAGGATTTTAATCATTCGATCGAAGGATTTTCATTCGAATCGAACGATCGAAGCCATTCGATCGAATGCTTTTCATTCGATCGAATGCTTACAATCATTCGAACGAATGGAAATCGTTCGATTTTTAGCGGTCGAAGGAATTCGAATGGTCGAATGGTCGAACGATTTGTATTCGAATCGAACGCGAACTCAAAATGCGAACGTTCCCAAACGTTCGCGAACATTCGGCGGACGCGAACGGTCGAAGTTCGCACGAACTAGTTCGCAGCAGAACAGTTCGCTACATCCCTAGCGGCTATGGCGGAGCTTTGCATTTTTCAGAGAAGTAAACATGATCTAGATTGAAAAGTAGGCTTGGAGTTAAGGCAAGAAGCATACAGTAGGTCCAAAGTCTACTACGTAAATTGCAGATCCCAGGAGGTGGCAAGAATTAATTTTCTAGAAACTGACCAAGATTGCAGAAGTGGCATGCATGCATCCACTGGCAAACTTGCCAACGTTTCTGCTAGAGGGAGTACAATGTGTTGCTCAGCACACATTATTTTGTCCATCTGCAACTCATTCTTTGCAAATAAGCCAGCCCATTTGTGATGAATTGGACAGTTTAAAAAACTTCACAATCTCAGAAAGTGCAGTAAATTCAAACTGCTTCACGGTTGACTTAATGAAACTAAGTGCCAGCAATGAAATGAAAACAGGGTTTGAGTTTCTATACTGAAATAAATTATAGTTTCAATTGCAAACAACATACAGCTTTCTAATTTTCTAAATGCTTAATTAGTATGGAGGAAAGTAGGAATTTATAAAAATAACCATCCTCTGAAAATGAAATGGGTGTTTACCTGAAGTTCTTGCAAAAGATGATAACCTTTGTAACTTTTATTATGGCTTTTTTGAGATTTTATAGACATGTTTACCATGGCATTGTAAAAGCTTTATATGATAACCAGCTGGTGGGCAACAGTAGGTTCTTTATTTGTTACCTTACCGTGGGACATTTTTATGAGCCCAATAATTCCTTGAAGAACTTATATGTCTGTTCGCAGTCCAGCTGCATGCCATTACCAAATTGTATCTTGAATATTCATTTTTCTTATTCCTAACACGAAAGTGTAAATTTAAGAGAAGGTTGAGGATGTCATACTATACACAGATTTAGAAAGATTAAATGAAGACTAGATTTCATAGAATGACTTTTCGATTGAATAATTTCAGAACAATGTCCATCTCTCCATTTTTATATCTTTTACATAGAACAAACTTATCTTTCCCTGCCCAAGAAAAACAATGCCTGTATTTGGGTTTTTTGGAAGCATATAAAGTAAAATGAAAACAGATGGTTTTTCTAATACATGTACCATTACGTAGTAAATTTGTGTATACACTATGGGGCCAATTCACTAACTTTGAGTGAAGGATTCGAAGTAAAAAAAACTTCGAATTTATGTGCTCCTCGACTGTCGACTTGGCGTAAATTCGCCTGAGTAGAATGATTCAAATCGATTGAACATAAAAACGCTGCAACTATTCGCCATTCGATAGTCGAAGTACTGGATCGAGCGCAAAAACGCTGCGACTATTCGCCCATTCAATAGTCGAAGTACTGTCTCTTTTAAAAATACTTTGACTGCCTACTTCGCCACCTAAAACCTACCGAATTGCTTTAAAAGCCTATGGGAAAGTCCCATAGGCTTGTTTTCCAAGTTTTTGATCGAATAAAAAGGCATTCGATCGAATGAAAATCCTTCGAGCGAATATTAGATCGAGCGCCTATTCGCCTGGCGAAATTTGCCCGAATTGTCTATTCGATTCTATTCCCCAGTCAAATTTCGAGGGATTTAACCCTTGATGAATTTGCCCCTATATGTCATATATTTCTCTCTAAAATGCATGCTATTACGCCATCTCTCTCTAAATACATGATTGATAAGGTTGCATTGGATAGATATTCTTATTTGAATTGTGGCAATTGTGGCACATTTACCAGTTTATTTTCTACCCTGAAATTATTAATTTTAATCCACCCCTTGTGATTTCCATTGGGCTATAACATTTCCTAGGGGTATTAAAGTTCAGAGCTGCCTTTGAGTTTTAATACCTCATAAAACTAAATTAAATTTGGCTGTTCATAACAGTCTAAAACATTCTAACAAATTAAATGATTGATTTTCCAGTTCATTTCATATTCTTTGTTTAGGATTTTAAAAACAAATAAAATATGTAACTTTATTTCTATCCAATATTTTTTATGAAAATGTGCTATAGTGATTATTCTTACAATATATATTAACAGTAGTTATGTGTTAAAAATACATTTTCTGAAACCCGGAGCTTTTCCAATCAAAAAAAATATTTTCTCGTTTTTTATGTATCTTCACATCTATTGGAAATTTTGGAAATTGCTTTTGATAACACCACACCTAGAAAATAATGTTTTCTGTTGTTTATAAAGTTTCTGTACTTCAACACAGCTGGCATTTGTATAGAATAGCCAGTCATCCAAGCCATAATGCCACTCAGGTAATAACATTTCATTTGATCACTCGGCACAATACCTTAAAAAAAAGTGTATCATACTGTGTTTTGAATTATTTTCTTCAAAGACGCTTCATACTTAGACGGGTACAGATCTCAAGAGACCAGCGTGAATCTAATAAGATTTACTAATGGCTTGAGCTTTTGTAATTTGTTGAGAAAAGCCTAACAGAAGAATAAAAATAGCCAGTGTTTTAATTGGATATTGGTTTCAAAAGATATTCTCTTCCTAAGTACCTGTGAGAATTAGTTACATTATCTTAGAATCACTAGTTGCATTGTATTTATCATTAATTCCTTATAATAGTTACTGCTGCATAGTTATAGCCTAACTTATAAATAATAGTTAATTAATCGTTTAACAGATCAATTACATCAATTTCTTTTAGATTGTTAATTTGGTTAAATGATCTATCAAGATTATTGTTAAGCAATTGTATTGAAGCGTATCTATAATATATAATAAAACAGCAATTCGGCAGCTTTTAGATGGTGAATGGTTGAAGTCCAATTTTAAAAGAGACAATACATTTCAAAATGAATTTGGACTATTTCCTAGTCGAAGTACCCAAAAAATAGCTCAAAATTCATTTTTTTTTCCATTCGAAAATTCACCTCAACCTTAGATAAATCTGCCCCGTATTGTAGCTATTTACAAATATGTTGTATATTAACTTCTCTTCCCACCTTGTGTTGCTTATGTTTTTCTGTTCATTATGCATACATTTTCTGCTGCAAACTACTATCAAATCCGTTTTCTTATTAAATTTTGCTTTGCTTGGAAAAAATTTGATTTGCAAGGTTTTTTCGGATTTTTTACCCGAAAACTCTGATTTCTTATGTTTTTTGCCTGAAAACTTCAGGGTATTGCACGAAACCCAGCGCACATCAAAAAATCTTTGGGACTTCTCCCATTGACTTATATGCAATTGACAGGTATGAGATGCCAGATTTTCTGATTCTGACTTTTCCATCCCCTGGGTTTAATAAATTCCGAAAAATTGTTTTTTAAAAGTCCAATTTTAATTTGGTCAAATTCGCCTAAGCCTATAAATGAGCTAGGATATATATATATATATATATATATATATATATATATATATATATATATATATATATATATAAAAACGTAGAATAGGATATAGCACTCCTGAGATTTGTTAAAAAATTTCAATTTTATTCCATGCTTGTAAAAATGGATTCATTTTACAAGCATGGAATAAAATTGAAATTTTTTAACAAATCCCAGGAGTGCTATATCCTATTCTACGTTTTTGTACATTTTTCCTTTGGAGCAGCACCCGGGTTATTACATTATTTCTACTGACGGAGTGCGGATCTGTTTGGTTCGTATATATATATATATATATATATATATATATATATATATATATATATATATATATATATATATTTGCAGAAAGAAGCGACACTCATAGGATGTTTTCAATGCAGGATAGTTGTGTATTTATTCCACTCAACGTTTCGATCCCCCACAGGGATCTTCGTCAGGAGACTACAAACAAACAGCCAGACCCAGTCCCAACCCAGAATTTAAACCCCCTGGCCGTTTATTGGCGCCAAAAATCATTGCTAAGCAACAACCACCTACTATGTAGGGAAAACCACTACCCCTCTATGAGAAAGGATCGCCAATCATAGATCAGCCATCAGCAAGGCTCTCAAAGAGAATTCAGCAAAACAACCGGTAGCTAGGCATTTCCTAGAGATGGGACACGGCTTGCCCACCTTCCGTTGTATGGCGATAGACCACCAACCTCCACTGACCCGTGGTGGGAACAGAGACTTGGCCCTTCTCAGGAGAGAAGCAAGATGGATCCAACGATTGGACACAGTTACCCCCCGTGGACTCAACGAAACACTGCCGCTGGGCTGCTTCCTATGAAATACCAAGAACTATTTCCATTTCTTGTGATAACAATCTATTATGACTTATTGATCTTTGGGATATGTATCCCTTTTCCCTTTGCCGGACCATATGTGTAGAATCTTTGTTTGTTCTTGCCTTAACAGCTAAGAGTATTAGACATTCTCTGTCATTCTACCTGAAGTGATCTATTTACAGAATCCCCACTAGTAGTGGTATATCTATACACTAGGGGCCCCATAGTAATAAAAGATGGCCTCACATTGGTTACTAGATCATAACTACTTTAACTCTGTCCTCCTTTCTTTTGCTCCTGTATTTTGGTTTTAATCAACTGCTTTTATCCCTCTCTCTATTCTCCCCCTTCTCTCATCGTGCCCCGTACGTGTCAGTTGTTTGATCGTAGTATACGTGAGAAGGAGTATGTGCCATGAAGCAGTGTTATGTGGGAAGTGACGAAAATACCCGTGTCATATTTGAAATACGCTGACCTGGTCAGCTAAGACGGATGGATAACAGTGACCTCTATGAGCGGAGAGGCGTGATATTATCTGCCTTTATAGTGTTCCTTTGGCCCTTGCAGTAAGCCTGTGAAACAACGTGTAGCTGGCTGATCCCATCATCACTTTGAAATTACTGGCTGGCCGCTTACAAGGAAAACCTACACGGCTCCCCCTGTCAAACCAGCGTGTAGCAGCGTTATCCGGTCGCCCCGGTAACCCTAGTAAATGAGAGGATCGGAGTATAGCAGTCCTGGTGCGCTAACGCGCACGCCCACCTCTACACTGCGCGATGATTGGACGATTCACACAGAGATGCGCTACGATTGGCTGTTGGCCCTTGTCTATACGATTAGCTCTAAACTGACACGGTGGCACTTCCCCTCATTCGCAACTTTCTTGCTACTCTATCTATATACTTTGTTTCACATGGCTACACTTGCCAACACTATCTATGCTTTCATGATGTTCTCACGTCCCACACTGATCTATGTGGATCCCTACACTTCCCCACACTGTTTGGTGGTTGCTTAGCAACGATTTTTGGCGCCAATAAACGGCCAGGGGGTTTAAATTCTGGGTTGGGACTGGGTCTGGCTGTTTGTTTGTAATCTCCTGACGAAGATCCCTGTGGGGGATCGAAACGTTGAGTGGAATAAATACACAACTATCCTGCATTGAAAACATCCTGTGAGTGTCGCTTCTTTCTGCAAATATCTATTTACTTTGGCTGGCACCCAGGTCGCTACCGAGTAAACGGAGTGCACCCTTGGATTTCGTATACAGATGCAGCCACTTTGGTTTGTCTGTTTGACACAGAATAACTAAACACAGATATCCCATTTATCTCATTTAACACAGAAAACTGCGTCACAACATCCCATCTAATTAAAGCATTCACCATTGTGAACAATGGAGCTTTGGTATGCTAATGAAAAGGTTACATGCATTAAATGAGTTAAGATGACTTAAGATAACACAGTTTCTTCAATTACCCCTGAGTCATGACGCATTTAACTCACAAATCCAAGTGGCTTCATCTGTATATATATATATATATATATATATATATATATATATATATATATATATATATATATATATATATATATATATGTAATCTAAAGGTGCACACCGTTTACAAATGAGAATACCTGGGTGCCTGCCAGTTTGGAGTAAATGCAAAAGTAGAAAATAGCGACACTCACAGGTTTTTTAAAATTGCAAAAAACAAAGAAGATGTTTATTGTGGCTCAACGTTTCGATCCCCCACTTTCTTTTTTGTTTTTTGCAATTTTAAAAAACCTGTGAGTGTCGCTATTTTCTACTTTTATATATATATATATATATATATATATATATATATATATATATATATATATATTAGGATAGAAATGCTACACCTTATTTATTAGGCTTTTGCACCAACCACAGGTCATCACCCCCATTTAGAATGTGATTTGCGCACAAATAGCTTCCCCTCCTTCTTTTCTGCTGATTTACAGCACAAGCTTTGATCCGCTGTCCGTTAATTATTGGCAATTAATTTAGAATCATATTACATGGCAGCATATATTCTACAATCAACCATTTAGCTTCAACTCCTATCTCAAATGTAACCTCACTTATTGCTATTGTTTTGTTGACTTCTGATGACCCATAGGATGAACTTTAAAACAGCAACCTAGAGCATTAAAGTGGATTAAATGTATACAAGGATTTAAAAAACTTTTTTTATCACAATCACTTTAAATACCTCAATAAAAGTGCAATGGAAACCTGTTTAGGACAGTGAAAAAAAAACAGACATATTAAATATGTGACTTGACAGCAATACCAATGGCATGAGAAAAAAGGCAATGGCACACTGGGCACGATCAAGCAGGGTAAACCCTTGCAGAGATTTATTTGCACACGATGCAACGTTTCGGGGTGGTCCCCTTTGTCAAGGGGACCACCCCGAAACGTTGCATCGTGTGCAAATAAATCTCTGCAAGGGTTTACCCTGCTTGATCGTGCCCAGTGTGCCATTGCCTTTTTTCTCATGCCATTGGTTTGGGGGGGTGCCGATCCCTCCTGGTATTTGAGCACCTGGCAGAGTTCCTGAAGGCCAGGGTGTGCGAGGTGAATCCCTCTTGTTTCTTGACAGCAATACCAGTAATATAGCGAAAAATATTTGATGAAATACAGTATAAAAACAACAAAATATAACAGTTCCTTAAATGAGAAGGATCTAGGGGTCTTTGTAGAGAACACGTTGTCTAATTCTGGGCAGTGTCATTCTGTGGCTACTAAAGCAAATAAAGTTCTGTCTTGCATAAAAAAGGGCATTAACTCAAGGGATGAAAACATAATTATGCCTCTTTATAGGTCCCTGGTAAGGCCTCATCTGGAGTATGCAGTGCAGTTTTGGACTCCAGTCCTTAAGAGGGATATAAATGAGCTGGAGAGAGTGCAGAGACGTGCAACTAAATTGGTTAGAGGGACGGAAGACTTAAATTATGAGGGTAGACTGTCAAGGTTGGGGTTGTTTTCTCTGGAAAAAAGGCACTTGCGAGGGGACATGATTACACTTTACAAGTACATTAGAGGACATTATAGACAAATGGCAGGGGACCTTTTTACCCATAAAGTGGATCACCGTACCAGAGGCCACCCCTTTAGACTAGAAGAAAAGAACTTTCATTTGAAGCAACGTAGGGGGTTCTTCACAGTCAGGACAGTGAGGTTGTGGAATGCACTGCCGGGTGATGTTGTGATGGCTGATTCAGTTAATGCCTTTAAGAATGGCTTGGATGATTTTTTGGACAGACATAATATCAAAGGCTATTGTGATACTAAGCTCTATAGTTAGTATAGGTATGGGTCTATAGAATTTAATTAAAAGTAGAGAGGGGTGTATGTATGGATGCTGGGTTTTCATTTGGAGGGGTTTAACTTGATGGACTTTGTCTTTTTTCAACCCAATTTAACTATGTAACTATGTAACTATGTAAAAGCAACAAAGCAAAAACAACTGCATGTGATTGCATGTTCAAAGAAACAGGGACTGCATTAAAGATTTCATAGCAACTGCAATAAACAATAATCAAAGAGAGACCATATTTTAGAGAAAACATTAGGATTTGAATTACAACAAGAATAGTAAAACCAGAAAAAAATATAGAAAATTGTAAGGTTAAGAAAGAACATAACAGAAGCATCTGAACAAAATGGCACCACATACAGCCAAATTAAACTGTGGTAAAAAGGCAAAGTACTACCCCTTCCTGGCCTCCTCATTGGAGCCTTTGACTACACTACTAAGTTCTCTAATCCTGCCTCTCACTCCTAGTAAGAGATATTGCAAGCCATCCTAATGATTGTTTCAACTGAGACCTACTCAGGCCCTTTGGCACCACCTCCTCAAGCACTTGGGGACCAAAACAGAAATAACATATGGTGCCTTCCTTTTTGATTAAAGAATACTGATATATTCTGGCCATTTACTGAACTGCCAAGAAAATAGTTGAATCCAGATAAAAGGAAAATCCCACTCCCAACTAAAATCAGAATCAACACTAGCTGGCCAAAGCCTTCCCAATGGACTATATGAAATAATATTTGACAAACCCTTTATTCTCCTACAATTGCTGAGCAAACGTTGAGGGAGAAGTTGTTAAAACAGTAGGAAAAAAATAAAGGCTTGGAAAGAAAATAGTTGTTTAAAGTAAGTAGATTCATAGTAATAGAATTGGGATTTAGATGATGGAGAAATTTTCAATGAAGGATCATTTAGACAAACATAACTTTTAACCACCATTTACAGGTAAATAAACTTAGCTGCTGATATTACATATAGATAGGCCACTATGCATATTTTTACAGTGTAACCTTCTCTCTTATATGGTGCAATGCAAGGGAAATGGTGCAAAGTAAGCAAATGGAAATCTCCATCTGTTAAGTGTATGGGAGTGCATCAGTAAGAATGTTGAGCTGAATAGGTTGGAGAAATAATTAACTATCACCTTAGAACAGCTTGCCAATTATATTCTTATATTAAGGATTCTGAACAATTACCTTACTAAAAATGACTAATGACTTACTGATAAAACATTACTGTTTTACTCGTAACCAAAGTTTTCAATAATTTTATCCTTCAGCTGAATAACGACCAATGCAGGGTCAAAGTAACTTTTGAGGGAGCAACATTGTGAATGTTTCAATATGCTCCATTCCAAGTCATGATCTCAGTCAGCTGAGAATCTCTTATTTAAAAATTGAGCATGCAGAAGTGTTATCCAACTAACCTAAACAACTTGGAGAAAAGATACCTGGAAGAATGGGCAAAGTTGATTAATACTTATTGTGATAAAAATTACAACTGTGATTGCTGCAAAAAGTGGCCTTAACGCATATTGATTTTATTTCTAGTGTATGCTGCACATGATATTCAAAAATACCACTATGTTTAAGTAAAATTGAAAAGAATTGTGGAAGTACCTCAATACTTCTGGCACTATCTTTTCATAGAACACTTTATGCAGGAAAAAAATATGTTTTTTGACTGTTTGTCTGCCATCCTTGTATCCATGGCTTATACTAGACCTAAACTATCAGACCTAAACCATCTTGCAGTCTTATAGTATCATTATATTGTAGCACTGAGCTAATCTATTTCTCCTTCAAGGTACCTTCTGGCATTTCCTGATTTAAGGCTTAACTAACATAGAAGAGTAGTTCAAATTGATGTGTATCATTTAACATATATATGAGATTTGTTTTATTTTTAAAAATGTCATTTTATTTGCAAGTAAACAATTATTGTAATGCACTGAACATTTCTTTCTTTATGGGGCACAAAACGTGTATTTTTCTGGACATAAATGAGAATTTTATGTTACTATAGAGCAACAATAATCTTAGCATACCATGACCAGAATGAATAACAACTTAAATAAACCATGCCACTAGTACTGCCATTAAAGCAGTGGCATAATATGAGCAGTATTTTACTAAATATCTATATAATTATAATTTCCTTTTTTGCTTTTTCATAGAAGCCATTATGTAGCCATCTGGAACACACTGAAGAAACAAGATATTAAGAAGCAAGCCCATGCAGGATTAGTTATAGATAATTGTTAGCTTTCTTGTTAAAGACTTTTTCAAATAATTTGCAGAGAACTCCTACAGCATGTAATAGTTCCTGAGTCTTTTAGAGTTATGCAATGTTTTTAAATTAGGAACACTGTTGACCCACCCCTTTATTTTATAAACAGTTTAAGTGGAATCAATGGAAATTGCAATTTCTACATGAATATTTCACAGGTCACTTTATAAAGATTTTATACATATGATATAGTGTTTTGAGATGTGAAGAACAACATTAGACTTTTTCTGGACTAATAGACAGCTAGTGTCCTACTGCATGCCCTAGGGTGATTGCAGACGGTGTGCTTTATTTTATCTCTACCTCTTCCATGGAGATAACCCCACTTTTTATATGCCCATGGCCCTAATGCCCTTTCCCACCCATTATGTTGGGCATCATTCTTTAAGGTTTACCATAAAACAGTGGCAGTGTAGGCACTTATAGTATCAAGATCAATTCAAGAATCTTACATTGGAACTTTAAAAAGTCTGAGTCATTCTTAAAAAAGTACATTGTACATCACTGGGTAAGTTACTAGATTGATATGTGAAAAAATGGGTTCTATGTTATCTTACATGGATGGTTATAGTTATAAAGTACTGTTTTTCTAACCATATTTTATGTATAAGCAAATGTGTTTGTTTAATTGAACAAAATAATAATAGCAAGTCAAATCAATTATTAGAAAGCAATTCCATCCACATCAAATCTAACCTTTAACTTTGTAGAGGTAATTTATTGATTGCATCCTGATGCTAATGCAGCCTGCCATTTCACAGACTATATTTAAGAATAGTAATTCAAACAGATTGTGGCACATTGAAGTTAATATTGATCTACTGGCAAAACATAATAAGAAATACATTTTATCAAACAATTATAAGTCCTATTTCCACCTAGTAAATACAATATTTTTCAGTGTAAAAGCAAATGTTTAAAGGAATAGCGTATTCATGTAAGATAAAGCTATGGCATCCAAATAGAAATGTAAATCTTATTAAAATATAGCAAAGATCATTTTACTATGTACTAGTATAATGGTGAAGGTAAAAATCTACAGATCCTTTTAATATTTTTATTTTTGGAAACTAAGTTATTTCAAAGTATCATAACATTTATTTTTCATTTCACTAGGGAGTTACAGTATAAAGACAACTAGAATGAAATTCATTTTTGTTTGCTATTTATAAAGCATTTTTACTACTTATTTATAAATATAATTAATTCAAAATTCTTAATTCTTTTTAAAAATTTAAGTTTTAGTTCTTCAGATCTTAAATTTAAGATTTAAGTTCCACCCCTCCCCAGCAATTACAGTCTGCTCTTTTCATCCACTGCTTTTTGGCTGCAGACATTTTCTTTCTAAGCAGACCACACAGTCTTTGTTCGTGTCCATATCTGGAAGCAAATTACTGCTTGCTATACCAACTTGAATGGCTGAGATTGGAATTTGACAGGATCGTTACAGTAAGCAATTGTCTCCCCATAAGAGCCATAGAGGAGACTGTGTTCACTGCTTGGAAAGAAATTGAAAGTAGCTTTAGTTTGTGTGAAAATGTAGGTTCATGGACAACAAGAAGACAGAGAAGCCAAGTTAATGGTAGGTGACGTGGGAGGAATGGGGTTATGCATAAGACAGATAAGAAAAATAAGTAATATGTGAAGGCTACCCTTTTTGAAATGGGCAGCATCCAACACAGCCAAAGTTGGCTGTAGGGCATTGACAAGGGTATAAGAGGGTTTTGTAGTCACAACAGGAAGGTGTCAGGGGACTGTTTGCCATGAATGGAGTTAGAATTCTACTTTTGGTGGAGCTCTGTTGTTTACTTCCTTGGTTAGTGGTACCAGGCTGTAGAGGTCCTCAGTGTTAATCTTTGTGTTAATAAAGATGTGGCCCTTTCACAACCATCCTTGGTGGTGTCAGGGCCAAAGTGGAATGCAGCCACTGAGCAGGGGTTGGAGTATTAAAGCGTAATGTCTTCAGAGTGCTAAGAAATGTATTTGTTTACAATTGTGAAAAAAATAATTAAAATGCTTTCACAACAAACATTCCAAATAAATGTAATTACTGCACACAAACACTGATTGCAAGTTCTGTAAGTTTCCCTGCACCTGCTTTTACTGCTTCACAATGTATTTATGCATAGTTACCAAGTAAACATCAAGTTGACGTCAATAGGAGTTTACACTCAGTTTAGTTATTCTTATCTGTGGTAGAAAAGAGTCTACAGAAAGAAATCTTTCAAGCCTGGATTTGTGGAAAGGACACCAAGGCCCGGGCCTAGGCTGGCAGCATTTTAGGGGGCAGCATGCTACCCAACCTCACCCACACTCAGGGGCAGACTGGGGGGCCGGGGCCCACCGGGACTCCTGTGCAGGGCCCCCACTACCTACTTTTATGCGAAGCGCGGCTCGGCATCACTAGGCGTGCATGCGCAAATGGCACTAGGTGAGAGAGGGTCTGGCCCAGCGGGGGCCCACTAAGGTCGGGACTCACTGGGTATTTTCCCGGTGTCCCGCCGGAAACACTAGGATGCACAGGAGATACGATCGTTTTTGAAATGTCCCGTGCGTCAATCCCCGTTGCTCTTGTTCTGATGATGAAAATTTCCGCAAATAAAGGGGAGAGGACCGGGGAGATGAACAGCAGTGGGCCTAAGGGGGCCCGCTATGTAAATCTGGCCCTGTCCACTTTAGTATTAACTCTTAAAGTGCCATGCAACCTACACATTTGCTCTTAGCTCTTTTATCTGACTCAAACACGTTGTAGAATGAATCGCTTCACACCAGCACCGTAAAGGTTAAATAACAATGAAAATATTGACTCCAACATGGATTTTTTTGTGTGTATGTTCATTTATTCATTCACACAAATATAGCAGTGTAAGGAAGATCTCTCCAAAAAACTGGGTAAAAATTACAATAAATTTTTTATAAGTTAATTAATACCTCATATAATTAATCTTCTGGAAATAAAACATTCAGATATTATTAATTTTTTTTTTTTCTTTTGGGTTGTATTACCAATAAAAAAATGCAGTACTCGCACACTATATTATTCATATTATAATGATGTTTATTTAGAATGTAATGCTTTCCATACATGTGCTGGAAAAGCTGACAATAAATGCACAGTGAAGTGTTGATTTAATATGCATGACTATTTGCAGTGCTTTCAATAAATTGCCTTATGCTTTATTTGTAAAAAGTTCTTGAAACTTGCTACAATAAAATCCAAACATCTGGTTTATTGTGCTCCTGGGGAAGAAATCCAGAATCTAATTTACTATGTTATTAAGCAGAAAGAAGTATGAACATTATATACCTGTTTTATTGTTGATGGTGGTTAAAATGACATGTACTTATTAGTCTTTGAAGAAAAATATAATTTCCAAGTAGATTAATTAAACATTTAAGATGAACTACCACTTAATATATAGGTACCTGTTCAGTGACGTAAACCACTCAAGTTCTGTGTCATTTTTTATTGTTAATACAGATAAAGTTGGTGTTGGCCTTGTTCATTTATCTATTAATACATTTCACTCTGATGCAACCTCTTGATTTGATAGTGTCTTCATAATGGCTTTTTTATCAGCTTTAGCATCAATGAACGATTTTTGAATTTGAGAGAAAATAGAAATAAGAACAAATGGGAAAAAGAAAGAGTAGAAAAGACTTATAGAAATGGAAATGGTGCCCTGTGTTGATATTAAATTGTCCATAAATGAGCAGGCATTGGTCATGTTAGGAATACGAAATATGGAGAAACATCCATCTGGGAGTAAATTCTCCATAGCTCCCCAGAATGGTGCACATAGTCCAAAACCTTTCAGATCACAAAGGCAGGTAGCACACATATCCACGTCATCTGCTCAACAGGTGTTTACCTAACAATGATTAGAAATCCATAGTAGTATAGGTTGGCACAAACCAGATCATCCACAAAATAAAGTAAAAATAGATTTGAAAAAAAGCATCTCACAAAAAACAGCTATGTGTTTCTTGCCAAAAGGGACACCTAATCATAGGCTGTATGATAAAGTGCCCATTTTGACTTGAAAAGCATAAATTCCTGATGAGCAGCAGATGTGGCATACAGACTGTATATTGGTGGCCACATTGGGCAAAAAATCCACATGTATGATAACCTGGCCCAACCTGTTTACTGATTATCTGATTCAGTTCTCTTTTTATACCACCATTTCCCTATAGCAGCAAATGAATGAAGTCATGTGTAGCCATTTCCCCTTTGCGCTGGTTGTCAACGCTATCAGTAAAATGTTATAACAAATAAAAAAACAAACAAATACAAAAAGTATTGTAGAAATGATACCTATATTGACTAACAATAAAAATACATTGCAAGCTTTCAAGCACCCCTTCATCAGGTAAAATACAAATGAAAGCTAGAAAGGCACAACATATGTACTGTTTTTGAAAATAACATTTATAGTGTCAGTATCACTTTAACAAGACTTTGGCCAGCAATGCAGAAAATTCTCAGCAGACGATCTCTCAACAACTTATTTTTGGGTGATATAAATAGCAATATTCTAATCTAGAACAACCTCTAACAATGTGTATCCTGTAGAGACTGGATTGTCTCCATCTAAGAAAGTGCAATAAAATTATCAGAGTAAGCTACTTTCAACTGCTAAGGACGGGCAGAGGAGATGCAATAATTTCATTGTTGATAATAAAGGGAGCTAAGAGATTTCAACTGTACTGTAAAGTGCAAGTGTTATCTTGCTGTTAATGTACTATATTGTGCAGTGCTGGTCATAGTCTATGTGCAGCGACAGAGAAATAGTCACTAAGGAGCATGTTTATAATTTATATAACACTCCTCGCCCAGTTATCTCAATTTAGGTGAGACAAACCTGGGTCAGATTGGGGGCATTGACTTGTTCAAGTTCAAAGTGTTGAGAATTGTGTGTGTAAAAAGGCTTCCTTTAATACTGTTCCTTCACTGGCTGCTGGGTATTTAAGGACCTCACTAAAAGTGAAGGAAAGGAGCTGCTTCTCTTGAGCCCAGCATAGCTTTCTAAGTTTTCCTCTCATGGACCTATTTTTAAGGTCTTGAGTTTTCCCAAATCTAAATCTCTGAACTCAAATTTTTTAGATTTATCAATTGAAAAAACTCTAGAAACCTATAAAGCTTTAGTATAATTCAATAGTATTTATTAAATGTAAAAAACACAAAAACCTTCAAGGCAGAACTTTGCCAAGTAAAAGTTGTCAAGGTGCTATAAAAGTCAATGGGATCTGTGGTAAACTTTAATCTCAAATTTTGATAAATCTACCACATAATATAAAATTACTTTTCTAACCCTGCATTTTCCATTTTATACTGCTATTATCATGAATGTTTAACTCTTCTGTTCTATATACCTCATGGATTTCCAAACAAGTAACGTGGCAATACTAATACATGGTAGATTTCACTACTTGCAGAAGAGGCACTAATGGGACATATAACAATATATAAATGGACCTTAAATACATTTCTGCTGTCTATTCCATTAGTATATACAGTATTTCTAGAGAAAAGAGGAGTACTTAGATAAGAACATGGGGATTCTCATCTTAATGTATGAGAAAGGTTTTTAAAATGAAAAGATTAGAGCACTCTTTTACAAGAAAGTACAGGGCTATTGGTATTAATAGTGATGGAGTCAGATAAGGGTTTTCTTTAAGAGGCAGCTGGATACGGTAAACAAAATAGTTTTTTCAGCTTCACCTACTATATAACCATATGTGTTTTAAAGCAAATGAGATACCTAATGATCCATCAACAGTATATGCTCACATTTTAAGCTTTTTAGAAAGGTTAAATTTTGATTGAAAGACATACAGCATTTGTCTTTGGGGCATATTTATTAAGGTTCAAATTTCAATTTTCAAATTTTTTTTGTGTCAAAAAAGAATTTAAAAGCACCTAACTAGACTGTAAATTCGAATGTAAGATTTATCACACCTCAACCATGGAAAGAGTACTAATTTGAATTAATTGACAAGTCAATGGCAGAGGTCCGTTGACCCATGGGAAGATGTTAATAGCCTTCCTGACATTCAAGGTTTTTTTTCAGAGAAAAACTCGAATCGCTTTTCATTCAAATTAGATTCTTATTCAATTCAGGTTTTCGGGTCAGTAACATTCGTTTGAATTTTAGACGTTCAAATTTTTTTCTTAAATAAGATAATATTTGAGTTTTAAATACATTCAAATTTATTGGAGTAAAAAAAAAAAATAACAGAAATACGAAATTCAACACCCGATTACATCTGCCCCTAAAAGCTAAAATTCCTCAGCCATTTTATTTAACTGTATCACTTGTATAACCATGAAAGTGTTCATACGCTCAGTTGATATTTAAAATGTAATTTCAGGCTGAACTATTAATATGCAACATTGAGTATCCCTTGATGGTGTCTGTTGTTCATGGAAAAAAACAGCTGCTCCGAATTTGACATTCTATCATTTTCCTCAATGAAAACATTATAATAAAGTTTATTTTACCTGTGTGTTCACATTCTGATTAACATTTTTAAATTCAGATTAGGAGAATTAATTTAATTTATTCAATGTTTATTCAATGTTAACTGAAATGCTACTTCCACTGCATGTGCGCTGAAAATTAAGGGTAATAGAAATCATATCTAAGGTAATATTCTATCCCCTTAGGCTAGTTTTAATATGAAGCAGTTGTTTTTCTCCTGTCATTTCATCATAAAAAACAAAATACCTCCTCCGGGTGATTGGAAGAAAAGCATATTACTTTCTTCGCTATAGGAAACATTTGCAATTTTAATTGTTTTATTCATAAACTTTTCATTACTCGACTATATTGAACTTCTTTGTAATCTGTAATCATTTAAATTTGATGCTAACACATCCAAACCAGCTCAAGAAAAATGAGTACACAACATTACCACTACAAGCAGTTCTACATTCAGTAATGTTACGGTACCAAGACAAGAAAGAGCTATGACTTTAATAACCAGTCGATGTTAAAAAGGATATATGAGCATAATTAAATCTCAATGTAACACTCTATACGGGATGTATAAAACAAGATTCTTATAGAAATAACAAAAACGCTAAACATAGATTATAGGCTCATTGTGAATATGGAGGTTGTCTGTTGATTTGAAGATCTTTGGAACTTTTTTGTTTGTTAATCTGTCATTACCTTTTGAACCATCTATCATTGTCAGCTGCTCTAAACATCACAAGTTGAGAGCATTTTTTTGCGTAATACTTACTGTAAATGTTCCCCTTACTGACAATCTTGTTGTTATTTTTATTATATTTTAAGCCATTTAATAGAAAAGTATTATACATATGCAGTAGAAACAGATGTTTGTTAACAGAAATTCCTTTGTTTTATGCTTATTTATGAGAGTTATTTATATAGCAAGTATGACTGGTGATAAGACGGTACTACTACATATTGTCAAGTTCTCACCAATCTTCAGGGAGATGCGGCTCTTCGGCGCGATGCATTCCAGCGATGTGTTCCAGTGAAATCATGATGTGTGCGCCGTGACGCCGGCGCAGGGGATTCGCTAGACGCAGCGTATTGATGCAGGCGACATTATATTTCTTTCGGTGCTAAACTGAGTAAGTTAATTCTGATTATTCTTGAACTTTGGTTTTGACCTTGCTATTGCCTATTTGACTTTGCTCCTGTTTAACCCTTGGAACCCTGCTTGATATTTGATCTCCTGCTGCCAACTCTGCTTGCCATTTGACTACGCTTTTGTGTTAACCCTTGGAACCCTGCTTGAACTTGTTTTCATGTTGCTGAACTTTTGCTTGTCACTGATTACGTTTTCCCATCTTGACCTCTGTTAAGTGTTTGGACTTTTGATTACCATTGCCGACCCAGTTTTGTCTAACCCAACTACGCTCCAGCTTCCACCCTGGGAACCCTCTTCCTGTGAATACTTCCATCAACGTGACGCTGTGACTGTTCCACCAGTGCTACTAAGTGAAGCGGTTAATTGTATCATCTGCACTGACCTCATATCTGCTGACTACTCTTCAACAATTGCCCTACAGTTGACCAGTATCTTGTGACGTCCTCCCTACTCTTCACTACCCTCACAGTTAACCAGCGCATCCTGCCAGGAATCACAGGCTCCCATACTACACCTTCACTAATCTCCCTCTGTATCCAGTGGAGGGTGTATTGGTAGAGGAGCTGTAAGGGTTGTCTTTCTCAACATCCGTGGTCCCTCCCGGTTCGGTAAGTCTGACACATATACTGTATCTTTTCTGCTACATTAAATAGGACATTTTTTGTTTAAAAATTGTGTATGTTCAATAGACAAATAAGGATGGCACATGATTCTGAAGAAGTTAAACAGATGCAACGACACAGCACAACTATATGGAAGTGCAAGGAGCGTGTTTGTAAGCCAGTACTTTGTTGAATGGAATCAATAAATACAACAGTTACATCTATTTTAGCTCAACAACACTTGCAGCTGCATTTGTTAATAATATCAATCATCTTGAGAGCTTATGATGTGTAAAAATATGAATTCCTCCTTGAGAAAGCGTAGCATTTTTGGATCTGTTATTCAGAAACTCATTATGCAGAAAGCTCCAAATTACAAGAAGACTGTCTCCCATAGACTCTCTTTTAATCAAATAATTCTCATTTTTAAGACTTACCGTATGTTTTTCTCTGTAATAATAAAACTGTGCCATGTACTTGACCCTAACTAAGATGTTTCATGAGTAAAGCAATAGGCAAAAAGTGTGTTAAGCACAAGTCCTATTCATCAAACTCATGTTGAACAAAAAGGTACCCTATACTACACCTACAATATCATCATCTTTATAATGAACTGTATTTTGTTCATTTTTAGAAAAGTAGATAAATATTTGACCCAAAAGGAATATGGGGCAAACCACTTTAGAAAACAGATCTCCTGGAAATTAAGTGATAAAAAAATAATATAGTGACTGTGAAAAATCAGCATAGAAAACTAAATCATGCTGTTTGGACTCATTAGGATTCAGGACTCATCATGTATGACTACATTTTCTTAGGGTTTTGCTGATTTCTACAATCTGTAATTCTTTGGTTACAGATTTAGCCACATCTGGGGCAAAATCTGAGGTTGTTCTTCCCTTTGTTCTTTTAATCTATGCATCTACCACTCTATTCACTGCTAAGATAGAGCAAAATACTTTAGATTCTAGACATCACTGGTTAAATTGCATTTTGACCACTTTTGTCAATGCTGGATAATGGTAATTCCCACATGACAAAACAGCCTTTAAGTTTTATTTTGTAATAAATATACAGACTACAAGAAATAAATAAGTATTCAGAATAAAAAGAATTATTCTCGGCAATGGATACATCAAGGCCTAGTACACAAAAAAAATGAATAACCCTCCTTAATGAATAAAATAAGATACAGGTATTTTAATAATTATAAAGCCAACAGTGATATTTTGACAAACAGTAATATATAGTATTACTGTAGTATAGTATATCATATAACCCCCAAAGCATGTATGTTTTATGCTAGGAACTACAAAGAAAATTATTAACTCTGAGTCACTGTTCAGTTCTCATAAAGCTGCAGACTATCTTAGTTATTTCCTAAGTGATTCAGCATGTTTTATGTTCTATTATTCTAGTGAGTTGACCTATTCCTTGTTCTGAGTCATTTGATAAGGATCTAGCCTGGCAGGAAAAGCTTTCATCTGTGCTACTGTTTTATTGATCCATACAACTTTGATAGTTTGCTTTTCTGTCCTGTTTGATAACTGGTCGGATCTGTCCAAATAACCCTTTATCTGTGCAACCTTCATTGTGACCAGAGTTGCCTGGACTTTGATCTTTTTTTGCTTGTTATCTACCCTCTACAACTTACAAACATTTTTTTTGTATTTATTTATTTATTTTACAATACTGCTCTTGCTGTTAATGTTGGAAACACCGTGACACATAGTGGAGATATCAAAAGCGTGACAGCACAATTTATAAATAAGCAGAAAAGTTTGGGTAGCAAAAGCCTCTTGAACTCAAACCTGTCATTTAATTTCGTTTTCATTTGTTCTCCAGAGCCATGGCCAATGAGGCGAGTTGAGAAATTGAACTTACGCAGCAGTGCCCCATAAGTTACCAGTAGCAGCAAAAATTCACTCCCTGTAATTTTAATTTTCAAACCTGAAACTCGGCTCTGCACTATTGATGTGTGGACCACACTGAAAAGTGTGAGTGAGAGGTGAGTGGGGGGAGCATATACAGTATATACATATATATATCTTATTTAACATATCACATAGTCTAGACACACCAATTATGCTAATGAAACCAATAGCATTCAAAGTATTTAACTATTTTGGTTACATTGTTTAATTCCTACCATAGATGAATCCCCATCTGGAATATATCACGAAAAAAGGTGTCTCATATCAAATGCATCAATCTACTCATAATCACACATTTATTCAAATAAGTATTACTTACAAAAAAGCATGAAGGTCGTATTTCCCTATTAAAGGAAAACTATACCCCCAAAATGAATACTTAAGCAACAGATGGTTTATATCAAATTGAATGATATCTTAAAGAATCTTACCAAATTGGAATATATATTTACATAAATATTGCCCTTTTACATCTCTTGCCTTGAACCACCATTTCGTGACTCTATCTGTGCTGCCTCAGAGATCACCTGACCAGAAATACTACAACACTAACTGTAACAGGAAGAAGTGAGGAAGCAAAAGGCAGAACTCTGTCTGTTAATTGGCTCATGTGACCTTACATGTGGTTTGTATGTGTGCACAGTGAATCCTACGATCTCAGGGGGCGGCCTTTATTTTTTAAAATGGCAATTTTCTATTTATGATTACCCAATGGCACATACTACTAAAAAAGTATATTATTATGATAATGGTTCATTTACATGAAGCAGGGTTTTACACATGAGCTGTTTTACTCAGTATCTTTTAATAGATACCTACATTGTTTGGGGGGTATAGTTTTCCTTTAAGCCCTTTGGGATATAACATTTGTAAAATATGTATCCCAAATCTCTCCCTCATTTGGAGAGGGAGAGACAGACTCCTACAACTCCAAAAGAGGGAGACATTTTGGATACATACTTTACAAATGTTATCGCCAACACATTGGCTGCACTTGATGTTTGTAGTCTCTACACCTATATACCCCATGGATTAGGCATGGCGTCTATACAAACATGTACTAGAAAACTCTCAGTACAATGAAATACAGAGGAGTTTTTTTATGGAATTACATGCATTGACATGACACAAAAAATATTTTCTGTTTCAGGACACCTTCTTCCTTCAGCTATAAGAGATGGCAATGGGATCGAAGGTCACCCCAACATATGCCAACATTTTTTCTGAACCAGTTCGAGAACCGTTATTTTTATACCCATGATCTATTTAAGGAACACTGTTTGAAGTGGTGGCACTCTGTAGATCTGGTCATCTGGAGCGGTGACGTACGATACCTATTGGACTGTAAGGTATACCTTGATGAATGGGTTCCTACCATAATGTTCAAATTAACACATAGTTACGAGTCAGTGACATTTTTGGACACAAAGATTTATCATAAGGGACATCGACTATACACAGATTTATTTGTAAAATCCATGGATCACACTAATTTGTTGAGATATGAAAGTGCAAACCTTAGTGCTAATATCTCTTCTCTCCCTAGATCCCAGTTTCTAAGGGTGAAACATATATGTAAGGTCTCATGGTCCAGTCGGTCAAGGGGATGGGCGGGGATGGCTGCCGCATCAGTGATCCTCCGTGTCTGTTCTAGAGCGGCAAACTCCAGGGTTGTAGGCGTACTCGCGCTGGCGTGATGCCGCCAGTGCGCGCAGTGGTGCAATATTTAAATCTATTCAAAGTGGCAGTTTGTATTTTTCAGTGCCTGTAATAGGATTTGTTCCTGGTGCTTAGCTGTTGCTATTCTGATCCTGAAAACCTGTTTGATTACCTTTTGTGACCCCCTGCCTGTTCTTGACAATTCTACATTCTGTATCCTGACCCCTTGCCTGATATCCGATGCCGATTCTGCCTTAACCCTCTGATTGACATCCTGGTTTGACCCTCGCCTGCCTGACTACGTTGCTCTCTGCCTGCCCTGACCCAGCCTGATCTGACTACTCTTTTGCCTAACGTCTTGTACCGCGTCCTTTGGCCTAAAGACTCTAGCTAACAATCGTGCCCCTCTGCTTATCCAGAACCTCTAGCCTTGCACCTCTCGTTTAAGTCCTGGTGGCATCCAAGTAGCTGAGGGCTCCTCCCGAAGCCAAAGGCGGTCACACTACAGGTGAAGCACGAGCCAAGACCAGGGTGTTTGGCATTTGTTCTGGTGTTGGGTGCCGACCGTCACAATATAGTAATGGAGGAAGACAGATTGAGTACCCATTTGGAAGATATTAAATCTAAATCTGAACATCTAAATCTAATTCTACCTCCGCACTAGCACTTTATATTTAATCATTTTTTAACCAAATAGTTGGTCACTCAATCTATGTAATATGATGGTGTCCTACTCCAATGAATTGTTGGAATGAACTGGGAATTGTAATTAATTAATTTCTTATCATGCACAGCACTTTAGAAATCACCTCACCTTATTAATTTATTTATACATACATTTGATTCGATTTAATTAATTCTATTTATATGGTCATTTATAATCCATTCTAAGTATTTATTTGTTTACTATTGTCCTTGTTGGGCTACTGGACCTCAAGCACTAGCACTTTACATATTCGATTGAGGGTTTAATTGGTGATAACTGGAGAGCGGTGATTCCTCATTTTATTATAGACTGATTATAGTTTGTAAAATTTCTGTATTAAAGGTCAAACGGGGTACTTCTTTTCTTTCTGGGAAATAAGATATGATGTCATTGTGATGGATGATGCTTGACAAAGGGGCAGGAGCTCCAAAACGTATATATATATATATATATAACATATATATATATACATATATACATATTCGCAAGAACAGTGACACTCACAGGATTTTCTTTAAAGATGAAAAATAAGTTTATTCAATATATATATATATATATATATATATATATATGTATATATATATGTATGTATATATGTATGTATATATATGTATGTATATATATATATGTATGTATATATATGTATGTATATATATGTATGTATATGTATGTATATGTATGTATGTATATATATGTATGTATATGTATGTATGTATATGTATGTATGTATATGTATGTATGTATATATGTATGTGTATATATGTATGTGTATATATATATATGTATGTATATATGTGTATATATATGTATGTGTATATATATGTATGTATAAATGTATGTATATATATGTATATATATGTATATATGTATATAAATATGTATGTATATATGTATATATATATGTATATATGTGTATATGTATATATATATATATATATATATATATATATATATATGGGAAAGTTGTGCTCACCACTAATTTTTAAAACCATTAGGCGGGGGTGCAATGAGGCTGTGACCACAAAATACATATAGACAAATACAAGAGTCCTCTGCACTCAACCCATTATCAATATATTTAAGACAGAGACATTTTGTTCATACTGCTACTGAAAAATGCCTTACCCTTTAAACAAAACAGGGATTGTTTGTCCATATATTGCAATATATTTAAGCTGGCCAACTACGTCAAAGTCATCCCATATCTGGCCAGTCCTATGCTCAATTTTATCTGATTCATTAAGAATTCTATTGCTTCATTATACATTTTACAAAGGGACTAGGTTTTACCTACAACTTACTAGCTGCTTTCAAATTAAAACTCCCATACTTAGCTGCCCTTTTATTAGACACCAGTGGGATCCATGTTGTAGCTCCCACCCTTCCCACTAGCTAGTAAGTTGCAGGTAAAACTTAGTCCCTTTTAGTGATGGGCGAATTTATTCGCCAGGCGCGAATTCGCGGCGAATTTGCGCGTTTCGCCGCCAGCGAATAAATTCGCGAAACTCGCGCGAAAATTCGCGTCAAAAATTCGGCGGCGTCAAAAAATTTTTTTTCGAAAAATGGACGCCGGCGTCAAAAACGGGCGCCGGCGTCAAAAACGGGCGCCGGCGTCGGAAAAACGGGCGCCGGCGTCAAAAACGAGACGCCGGCGCCGTTTCGCGAATTTTTCGCCGTTTCGCGAATTTCGCGCGAAATTCGCGAATTTTTCGGCGAAGCGAAACGGCACAAATTCGCCCATCACTAGTCCCTTTGTAAAATGTATAATGAAGTAATAGAATTCTTAATGAATCAGATGAAAATTAAGCATAGGACTGGCCAGATATGGGATGAATTTGACGTAGTTGGCCAGTTTAAATATATTGCAATACATGGACAAACAATCCCTGTTTTGTTTAAAGGGTAAGGCATTTTTCAGTAGCAGTATGAACAAAATGTCTCTGTCTTAAATATATTGATAATGGGTTGAGTGCAGAGGACTCTTGTATTTGTCTATATGTATTTTGTGGTCACAGCCTCATTGCCCCCCCCCAGTTTTGCGCCCTAGGCACGTGCCTACTCTGCCTACCCCTAGTTCCAGCCCTGGTCACGGTGGGTGTTCCGGAAGGGTTCCTGCTAATCACTGTGTATTTAAGGGTTGTTTAATGTGTGATTTGTAACTTTGAGAAAGGCTGGGGTGACAGCCAAAACATTAGTGTCTGCAAAAATAAATTAATTCTTGTTTTCATAAGTCCTGTGAGTGCTGCCTGTACAACTTTATATTTATATATGGAACATGGAGGAGTACTCACCAAACAACAGCAGAGCATGCCTGGTGCAGTTAAAATATGTACAAGATAACAAAGTACAGCACTCTACAGGCTAAGAACTCTAAATGCTTAGAGTGTGATTAGTAGACTATAGAAGACATATTAAGACATTACATATCAGATGTTGACTGAGGGTTGAGGTGGAGGGGGCCATGCTCCATTATCTGCCCTTAGAGCTTCAACTTGTATAGATGCCTTATCAAATTGCCACCTACATTTTATTGACATTAATATTTGAAAAGAATGGAATTTTAAAGGTCCTCTTTTTCAATGGTACTTGCTAGTGCAATAATAAATGATACACACTTGATAGGGCAAAAAATCCATAATCAATGTGCGTCATAGACGCACTGCAAAGATTGCAAGTGTTTTAAAGTATTTATTGCTGTAATTATTGTAATAGCTTTTCATGCTTTTAGTGTACTGTTTATCTCAGGAAATGTACTACCTTTCAACAAAATACATTTTATAAAAATGTGATAGATATTTATTTAATTATTTAACTGAAAATAACTTTTGTTTCAACAAAGTTGTAATCACTTAGGGGCAGATTTACATAGGGTTGAATATCGAGGCTTAATTAACCCTCGATATTCGACTGGCGTATGTCAATCCTTCGACTTCGACTATCGAAGTCGAAGGATATACCGCAAATAGTACGAAATAGATCGAACATAGAACGAAAAATCATTTGATCGAACGATTAAATACTTCGAATCGTTTGATCGAAGGATTTTAATCCATTGGTCAAACGATTTTTCTTCGACCAAAAAATTGCTAGGAAGCCTATGGGGACCTTCCCCATAGGCTAACTTTGCAGCTCGGTAGGTTTTAGGTGGCAAAGTAGGGGGTCAAAGTTTTTTTTAAAAAGACAGTACTTCGATTATCAAATGGTCGAATGGTCGAATAGTCAAACGATTTTTAGTTCAAATCGTTTAATTTGAAGTCGAAGTTGTAGTCGAAGTAGCCAATTTGATGGTCGAAGTAGCCAAAAAAAACCATTCGAAATCCAAAGTTTTTTTTATTCTATTCCTTCACTCGAACTAAGTAAATGGGCACCTTAGTATTTAAATATATAGAGGAGACTGATGCAGATTATCTGGGAATAGTTGCTGTTCTGGACTCAAATGGTTACATACAGCTGAAAGAAACACATATTCATAACAGAGTTTACTACTATTGTTTCTGCAGTAGAAAACAGCATTGTTGGCAGCCGTGAACCCACTCTAGCTTACAATTAAAGTTCATGGAAGTCTTATGTCAGCTGGCTATTAGAATATCAGAAGTTTGAATTTAATTTTATTCCAAAGTGGCAGGGGATAACTTGGTTATTGTCGTAAACCAATAAGGTGCAGAGGCTTTATAATTTTGGCCTCCCCAGAGTCCTTGCCTGAGCATACATGTGTCTTTGTGTTTTATGAGAAGCATTTTTCTAGCTTGCAAATTTGTATCCATTCCTTTGGCTATTCCAAACACTGCTTAAGACATAACAGCATTGAGAAATTACAATTCTTACACTAATATAGTATTATATCTGTGTGCAGCATCTGCAAATTCTGTGTTCTTGGTATGAATAGTTCTAAACATTAATCCTAAAGTTTTTTTTAACAAGAATGTCATTTGAACCCCATTTTTATCATTGGATAAGAGGTTAATGGATAATGGATCCCTGTACCTGTATGTGTATTGATTTGAAATTTTGTTCCCCACTTTGTCAGTAGACTAAGTTAGAAGAGTAGTAAGGTAAGTAGGTATGGTCTGATGAGATCCATACACTTTTTTTTGGAGGATTCTTGGAAACTAACACACACATACAACACACCATTTAGTGAATGAATACACAAACTCTTCAATTTTATTTTTACTATATCAGCTGTTTTCTTTGCTCTAAAAATAGATTTTATTTCCCTGTTTGACAACTATTATCTAATCACTTTAGACCATTATTGTTTTTCTTCATTTCAGTATTTTTTTTTTGCATTTAAAATATATTGCTGTATTGACTTCTAATGAACACAAGCTATGCGTTCAACTTTGCTTAATGACCAGGGGCTTGATAGCAAAAAAGTGGAAAGGACCTCCCCAACGATGCAGGAAATACGGAATAGGTTGTGGTGGACTATCGAAATGGAGAAACTGCTCTAATGAATAATAGATTACACAAATTTGAAGAAGTGTGGAATATCTGGCTATTTCGAGAAGGCTTACTGCATAGACAGGTTTTGCGTTTCAACTACCAAACTCCCTACCCGCCTCCCCCCCAGTTTTCTCCTCCCCTTCCCACAATATAGTTCTTCTCATGTATAAATATGAACGTACGGTATTTCACTGCTTAAAAAATAAGAAACTAGAACAATCAGGATGTGAATGTATGTCAAGATGTTCTTTATTCATGCCCATATGTTTACATGTGAGAAATACATTCCATTGTATGTTTTTTTCTGTCAAGCTTTAATAAATACAAAGTTAAAAATATATATATATATATATATATATTGCTGTATTTTTTGTATTTATTTTTGCCTCAAAAAATAGTGAGAATAATGGAAGTCGGATTAAGATCACCACTATCACTGTGAGTTTTGTCACCTATACTTAAAGGGATATTGTCATGGGAAAAAAGTTAATAGTTAATCAGTTAATAGTGCTGCTCCAGTAGACTTCTGCACTGAAATCCATTTCTCAAAAGCTGATTTTTTTATATTTAATTTGAAATCTGACATGGAGCTAGACATATTGTCAATTTTCCAGCTGCCCCCAGTCCTGTAACTTTACTGCTGTGTTCTTTACTGCTGTACTTCAAGTTGGAGTGATATCACCCCACTCCCTCTCCTCCCCAGCAGACTAACAAAAGAACAATGGGAAGATAATCAAATAACAGCTCCCTGATACAAGATAACAGCTTCCTGGTAGATCAAAGAACAGCACTCAATGGTAAAATCCAGGTCCCACTGAGACACATTCAGTTACATTGAGTTCTATCCTTAAGTGCTGGCTCTTTCTGAAACACATGACCATGCAAAATGACCTGATTGTTGCCTACACACCATTATTACAACTTAAAAAAAAATATACTTGCTGGTTCAGGAGTGAAATTTTATATAGTAGAGGGAATTATTTGTAGTGTAAACAGTGTAATTTAGAAATAAAAACTGCATCATAAAAACCATGTCAGAATCCCTTTAAAATAATCGGATTGGGTCTGTTAAAAAGTAAATCTATATTTATTGGTTCCTCAGTGGTGTAAACAGAAGGAAAGCATCTGTTCAAAACTCTATTTTCTCACTTCTTCCATCAACCAATTTCTATCTCTTAATTTTCACTATTTTTATATCATAAAAATAGTCTGGAATTTGTTATTTTCTCAGCAAAATTTGATTTTCAATGGTTGCTTGCTTTTTTGATTAGTCTACCTGTACTCTTTTGGAGTGAAACATTTAAATAGCCCCTGCCTTATAACAATGTCAATAGATATATGAAAACAGTTGCTCTTATAGTTCTATAAATTACTAAACAGTATGAGTATGTACCCTCAAATTTCATCCTAACTGACTTTCAGGTTGAGTCACCCCCTTGCACTGATTTAGTTCACCATGCTGGGAAAGCCTCACAGTTTGGGAACTACTACCTTAAATGTTTTTGCTTTTCAATCTCAATGCTTTTTTCTAAACTATAAAGATTTTGCTTAGCTTTTGCTTTTCTTGTTTATAATGGGAATATACAGAGATGTATAATTGTTAAATAGTGATCAGTTTTGCTTCACTGAAAATTCGACAAATGCATTGAAGTCACTGGGCAACACATTTTTTTACCCATTGGAGTTGCTCATCACTATTGTTAGATGGAATTTTAAAGGCATTCCATTATATTCTGTGTTTAGACCTGTAAAAAATGAAATGTGAGGCATTTATAATTAAAATACAGCAATTTTTTTGGCAATTTCTAAAAATTTTGAGAAAACCACAAATTTTAAAAGGATTTGTGATTTCATAATTTAACATATAGTGCATTTATACCCATACTGAATTGTAAATGGCTTCCCTCCCTTTGCTGTAGGGTTGGGGCTTGGCACCCAAGGTTTCAGCTGGTGACTACTATACAACAATCTTGTGGATTATTATTAACTTATTCTTCATACATACTTATTTTGGTACAGGAAGCAAATGACATCTGAAAGATTTATTGCTCCCAGCTTCTATTTATTTTTCATGTACATTTCTTAATTGTTAATTTAATTAGAAATTCAACATTTATGTTAAGTGGGTATGTTTAATATGTGGGAATTCCACTAATGATGAATAACAAATCTCAGTGCCTTTTTTTTTACAACTTTTTATAGTACAAATGAAGGGCAAATTCACTAAGATTTGTAGTTGCGCCAGGCGTAACTTCGCCGCACTTCGCCAGGCGTAGTTTCGCCAGCGCTCCGCAAATTCACTAAAATCCGAAGTTGCGCTCAGGGGTAGCGTAAGGTTGCGAAGTTGCACTAGCGTTGATTTGCTAAGCGAAGCGAAGTTAAGCTAGCGATGGTTAATTTGCATACGGCGCCAAATTCAAATTTCAATGGAGGAATACGTACAATCGCTACAAATGCCTGGGAAACCTTCAAAACATCAATTTTTTTTTTTTTGCCCTACACATGTGCCCACTGTATAGTTAAGTTGCCATGAGTTAGGAAATGTAGGGGGGAAGGAGGGGAGCCCCAAAAATGTTTTCGATCTTTTTCAGTCTATCACCCATAATATAGAAAAACGCCAATGTTTTTTGGGACTTAGAAAAAATGTGAACTTTTTTTGAAGCAATCTCTATCTACTCTATTGCGCTTCGCAAGGTCTGAGGTGGCGAAGGAAGTCTAGTGTAAAAGGTAGCGTTCAGTACAATGCGCGTGTTAGTGAATTTGCGTAGTTACCTCCGTTGCGCAAATTCGCCAGGCTTAAGGGTGCGAAGTAACACTAGCGAATTTACGCCAGCGTTCGTTAGTGAATTTGCGAAGTAACGAAAATGACCAACGCTAGCGAATTGACACTAGCGTTATGTGCTTCGGCGCATAGTGAATTTAACCCATAGTTTGGGGAACATTGACAAAAATGTTGTATAAGATTATATAGTATATATTCAAGAACCCTTCTAGGTTCTAACTGGGCATGATTCTTAATTCATATAATAAATTAATCAAGCACAAATATCAGAAGTAACCATGAAATTGATACTCATCCATCTCATTCATCTTTAATGGTGCATAATACAAAAATTTCAATGTTTCAGTTCTGGAGCACTGATGGTGTTATATGGCACATCCTGCTTTATTTCAGACAGCCTCATGAGATGTTTGATCTTTGATTGCATAAAGTATGTCTGTAGCATGCAGTATATTAATTAGTATTAAACAGCAATGAGGTTTAACTAACTTTAAGATAAACACCCCCATCTGAACATTTTAACATAACTTTAAGATAAACACCCCCATCTGAACATTTTAACATATGCTATTGTGTATAAATGTGATGGCTGCAAAGAAAACTGAAGTCAAAAAACTCAAATCCAGTTTGGATAATTCCCCAGTCAAATTTTATAGTTTTGACCATAAAAAAAATTAAAATTCGAATTTGAAATTTCAATTCAACCCTTAATAAATCTGCCCCCTGGTCTAATTTGTACCATTAGAAATATATTTACTGAGAAAAACTTGTTGACTGTTATGTTTAATTTTTTATAAAAACCAGCTATGGGGGAAAAAAATTGGCAGGAAGTCAGTATATGGGAGTTGAAGGCTCAAGCATTCGAAAATCATAGATGTTGTGTAGGTCTTGTGGAAATAGATTTTAGGTACAGTGCTTTAGTGTACCTTAATCACCATTAAAGGTGGTTGTTCACCTTTAAAATAACTTTTAGTATGATTTAGAGAGTGATATTCTGAGACAATTTGCAATAGTTTTTTTATTTGTGGTTTTCGAGTTATTTCACTTTTTATTTGGCTCTCCAGCGGCTCTCCAGTTTGCAATTTCAGCATTCTGGTTTCTAGGGTCCAAGTTACCCTAGCAACCATCTAGTATATTTATTGAATGAGCCAACACTCATTTTTATTGATGTTTAGAATGGATCCAAGACAGAAATACATTTTAAAAAGAAGTTTTTGTCCTGACTTCCCTCTGCAGGGACCCAATAAAAGCTGTGTTTAGGGATACACTGATAATTATTTTATGCTGTGGTCAACATAGATTTGTATTTATACAACCTGAAAAAAATTACTGGATTTTTTGGAAAAGGTTTTCATAACCTTAGATGAATCAGAGACAGGATGTTTTGGATTCTAAAAAAAATCATTTAATTAATTAATTAAAATAATAATAATAAAAAAAATACTGTATATATACAGTATATATATATATATATATATCTATATATATATATATATATATATATATAAAGCCTTCAAGAAGGACCAGCACTCCACTTGTTCACCTGAACAAGTGGAGTGCTGGTCCTTCTTGAAGGCTTTGTATTTTTATTTTGACCATTGCACCCACGAAATTGTAAAGGAAAGAGTGCAGGTACTAACTGGACATTTATATATATATATATATATATATGTATAAACCCACAGGAAGCCAGCACTCTCGACAATAACTAGAAAGACAAAACTATCGTGCAGGTGTTCTGTATGTACTTTTATAAAGTATTCCTTTCATGTATACACTGCCTCCACTGACATTCAGTTTCCAGACAGAAGATTCTTTACCTACATTTTCTTGATATTGTTGGCATGCATATATATTACATGATAGCTTCTGTACCACAACCAAGGACTTGTTTTGTATATCAAAATACTAAAAAAGCATGTAAATACTATAAAAGCCTAATTTTCTTTTGGCTTCTCCAACATGCTATTACATTAACTAATTATATACTAACAAGAATTTCCTGCATAAAATTCTTCAACATACCAGGCACAGCCTCCAAAAAGCTTCAACGTGTAGAAGAGTTATAAATAATTCTTCACTGTGTTCTTAAATTCCATCACTGTTTAAATATGGCACATAGGCAAAATAGCAGAATTGATGCAACTTGCCAGTACCAGCACTGCTGTAAATTAGTAACTAATCACAGGAGCAGTGCAAATAGGAGGAGAAAGGTATCCTCACATTTTGTGCATTTTGATCTCACTGCCACTTTCTACGTTGTTTGTTATTTTATCCCTTCTGGTCCTTACTGGCTACCAGATAAGACTTCAGTTGTATTGTTGGGAAACAGTTTGATTTAATTCACAAGTATGTGTTTCCAAGATTCCTGCCCTTCATATGGTAAGATTATAGAAATTTTGTTGGCTATACACTAGTTATACAACATTGAACTGCCTGTGCCTAGGTTTTGGGTGTCTGGAATGAGTGCAATGGACTACCCCCAGAAGACCACAATCCCACTACCTGAAATTGCTGCAGTATCTATCAGTGATTTCTTTCAAATGTTTTTTTGCATGCACATAATCTACTTAACTCACATATAGGGGCAGATTTATTTAAGGGTCGAAGTAAATTTGTGAAGAAAACAACTTCGAATTTTGAAGTAATTTTTTGGAAACTTCGGCCATCGAATAGGATACTACAACTTCGACTTCGAATTCGATTCGAAGTAAAATCGTTTGAATATTCTACCATTTGATAATTGAAGTACTGTTTCTTTAAAAAACTTCGACTTCAATACTTCGCCAAATTAAACCTGCTGAAGTGCTATGTTAGCCTATGGGGACCTTCTAGAGCAGTTTTATAAGTTTTTTGAAGTCGCAGAAAAATTGTTTGATCGATGGATGAAATCCTTCGATTCGAAGGATTTCATCGTTCCATTGAATGATTTTACTTTGACCGCAAAACGGTCAAATTTGGTGAAAAAAACGTTGACTTCGACATTCGAAGTCGAAGTAAAGCCATTCGATGGTCGAATTTCGAAGTATTTATCACTTCAAAATTCAACCCTTGATAAATCTGCCCCCTAATGTTATGGATGCAATTATGTATTTGGGCACTAATTGCTTGTTTACATGCATACTTTTAAATTATTTGGCATTAATGTTTTTTAAATAAATAACACTGTAATCAATGTAGGCAGATACTATGTAAAATATCTCCTTAGAGCAAGAATGAAAAAGTAGATTCCTATTTCTAAACAGGTCAATTAAATTTCTGGGGTTCACTTATAAGATGCAGAAAATCATTAAAAGTCATTGCATACTGTTGATTGGGCTGTTATTGTCTGTAAAGTGCCCATGGCACAATTCATTCCCAAGTAATTATTCCATGGAGTGTTTTATGTTTGTTACAATAGCTATTCAAATATTCTGATACTGTGAAAGATCAAAACTTGTTAGTTCATTTGAGGCTCGGCTCTAAAATATTTATGAGGTTTTAATTTTGCTGCTTAGTTTGCACACAATGACAACATTTCCACAATAATGAAGCATATAGCTGTGCACAATTATGTTCTGTGCAGCCTTTGTCTTGCTGTTTTGCTGGAGGCAAATACCTGTCTTTACACTGATACCTTTAACTTTTCAATACTATTCAGTACTATCTCTGTCTGTACTACATTGAATAAATTCCTTCAAGTACTGGGTTTCATCACTTTGCATTTTCATGCACCACCCAAATAATTTATAAGTAAATTGTGGGAACGATCGCTACAATAATACAATTCAGTTTCTGTTCTGCACATTTGTTTATCCATTCTATTAGAGCTTTTTTTTTTTTTACATCAGTAGAGGAGTATTTAACTTCCATAATTACAAAGCTGCTGAATACAAAGCTATAAAACTCAAAAACCACAAATAAAAAGCATGAAGAACAATTGTAAATTGTCTCGGAATATCACTACACAATTTAAAGGTGAACAACCCCTTTAATTGCAAAATATGTGAAAAACTCAAATGTAAGCATCTAAACTTAGCAAATTTGTGTAGATAGCAGTGGCAGTTGTTCTAGACCAGTGATCCCCAACAGATAGATTGTGAGCAACATGTTGCTCTCCAACCCTTTGGATGTTGCAGAGCCTCCTATAGGCTGTAAGTCCACATAGGGGCTACCAAATAGCCAATCACAGTCCGTATTTGGCACCCCAAGGGACTTTTTCATGCTTGTGTTGCTCCTCAACTCTTTTTACATTTGAATGTGTCTCACGGGAAAAAAAGGTTGGGGAACCCTGTTCTAGACAATTCAGAGTTTTCACATTTTGTAAATGCTTATAGACCCATTTTTTTCTTATTCCAAAAACATTAAAGTCAGGGGCATTTTTCTTGGGGTGACTTTTTTGTCTCAGAGAATTATTTATCTAGGCAGATTTTTTGTTTCAGCAACTTTTTTTTGTCCAAAAGCATTAAAGACAATGAGCAACTTTTTTGTCTGCAGATTTTTGCCTCAGTTTTTCGACAAAATTTGAATCCATACCTGGCAAAAAAATTTGCTCATCACTAGTCATTCAAGTTTGGCAAAAAAATTCCAGTTTAATATAATTGAAAAAAAAACCTCTAAAATTCACAAATTCAAATGTTGATAATTTGCCCCATAAATAGTAGCTGGAGTCCATAAATAGTAGCTGTTATTTTAATAATTTGATAAAAATGATTAATCTATATTCTTGCTATCACAATTAATAATGTCTGTCACTAAAATATTCTTAGGATCAAACTGCAGCAATCAGTTTAATTATATGAAAACAGAATATTTATGTCCTGTATCAAGACAAATAACATCAAATTTTTTTTTTAAAAAAAATGTGTTCAAATAGATTGAAAAAAAACACCAAAACAAATGAAACTTTAAAATCACAAAGCCTTTATTAAGAAATAACTTACCAAAATTCCACTTCCGCTCCTCTTCAGAAAATGCGACAGGGAGCTGATCCATCGTGCAGCGCTCGATTTCTCCTCCCTGGCTATCTCCTACAAAGAAGCTAAGCGGAGTTTCGGTAAGTTATTTCTTAATAAAGACTTTGCTATTTTAAAGTTTTATTTGTCTTGGTGGTTTTTTTTTCGATGTATACTAACGAATTTTTAAAAAATTAATTTTGATGTTCTTTAAACTTTTTGTTTGTCTTATGGACTTCTTTTTTTGCTTTTGAAGAGATGCACATGGACAGACGCTTTACACATAGGTGTACTGCAAACTTTTTTTTTGTTGCTGTTCTGTACATCACCACAATGAATTTTAAATGAAACAACTTTAAACAACTCAGATGCAGTTGAACTGCAGACTTTCAGCTCTAATTCAGTGGGTTGAACAAAAAGATTGAATAAAAATGAGTAACTAAAGTCTTTTTTTTAACACAATCACTTCATTTCAAAATTCATTGTGGTAATGTACAGAACCAAAATTAGAAAAATTCTATATATATATATAACTGCCAGGGCCCCAAGTGGTAGTTCAACAAGCACATCCACAGCAATAACTCAGCACGTACAGGACTTGCTTAAGAAATTGAAAAAATCCTTTCTATTGTGCAAAATCAACATTTTGGTCACATATTCAGACCTTTATCACACACACTTATAAATATATTCCATTAATAATAAGAAATGGTCCCATTGTAAAATGTATAATGAAGCAATAGAATTCTTAATTAATCAGATGCAATTTGAGTGTAGGACTGGCCAGATATGGGGTGACTTTGACGTAGTTGGCCAGCTTAAATATATTGCAATATATTGACAAACAATCCCAGTTTTGTTTAAAGGATAAGGTATTTTTAGTAGCTGTATGCCCAAAATGTCTCAACTTCTTACATATATTGATAATGGGTTGAGTGCAGAGGACTCTTGTATTTCTCTATATGTATTTTGTGGTCAAAGCCTCATTGCACCCCCGCCTAATGGTTTTAAAAATTAGTGGTGAGCACTACTTTCCCTTGTTTGTTATAGTTTATACAGGAGTTGTAGCTCTCACCCTTCCCAGCTATAGTCAGGTGATCCCACTGGTGTCAAGTTTGGGAGTTTTATTTTAAAAGCATCAAGTAAGTTGCAGGTACAACTTACAACCTTTGTAAAATGTATAATTGTGGTTTCCATTCAATGATCTGAATTATTCAATTTTTTTTAAAATTTGAAAAATTTGCATGATTTGAATTGTGGACTCGATTTTGTCAAAACTTTTCCCACACGGTCAATTTTCAATTAGAATTGTTAGTAAATTAAGCCAGATCATGGTTGGTAGTTAGGTTGATTTTTTATTATTAATATAATAGGAAAAAATGTAGTTTTAATAAATAGCCCCCCTTGTGCCTCAAGAGTTATTTAAAAATATATAAAATGTATAACAAACATTCAATACATTGTTAAACAGAACCTGCAATCCACAGGTACACTATACTACTCCTAATATATTTCATGAAATATGATCCACTCACCTCTTGTTCTAATCCTTAAAGGAAAACAATATAGGTCTCTATTAAAAGATACGGAGTAAAACAGCTCATGTGTAAAGCCCTGCTTCATGTAAATGAACCATTATCATAATAATATACTTTTTTAGTAGTATGTGCCATTGGGTAATCATAAATAGAAAATTGCCATTTTAAAAAATAAGGGCCGCCCCCTGAGATCGTAAGATTCACTGTGCATACATACAAACCACATGTAAGGTCACATGAGCCAATTAACAGACAGAGTTCTGCCTTTTGCTTCCTCACTTCTTCCTGTTACAGTTAGTGTTGTAGTATTTCTGGTCAGGTGATCTCTGAGGCAGCACAGATAGAGTCACAAAATGGTGGTTCAAGGCAAGAGATGTAAAAGGGCAATATTTATGTAAATGTATATTCCAGTTTGGTAAGATTCTTTAATATGTCATTCAATTTGATATAAACTATCTGTTGCTTACGTATTCATTTTGGGGGTATAGTTTTCCTTTAATAGATCATTGTTGTCTAAAATCAATGAACTCCCTCCAGTGGCTAAAGATGGAAAGATCTTCTTTTACTTCTTTAACCAGACGTATTCCTTAACTCACATGTGACCAACAGGTTAGGTATTCTGATAATTGGTTGAAAGATGTCAGGAATTGTAACTGAAATAGAATTTCTGTGTCTTTGGTAATTGCCACTGGTTGCTTTATAACACCAACATTTTTACTACAGTAGGGCCAAGCCAAAGAATACTTACATGGACAGGTAATTGTTTCAAAGGAGAAAATAAGATCCAATATAAAAAAAACTATGATAAGGACAGTGGCAGTCAGCAAAAGGCAAGACAAGGAAACAATTACTGAGACGAGGATCAAGAAACCAGGAAAACAAAACTTGTTGCACGGGCAAATATTGAGTAATGCTGAGAGGTTGGAATAGGTGGGAATTGGCTAAAAGAGGAACACAGCTAAAAACAGTTAGTTAGTGGAATTCAAAAAGGACTTTGAATAATTAGACAAACAAACATAAAGTATCCTGTTGTTGAGAGGTAAGACCATGTGACTGTTAATGACAATAAATAACAAGGGTTTAAACACTTTTGCATCTTGTATATGTTGTTGACTGTATGATGGACAACCTGATTCCACCTAAAACCTAATCCTCTCATATACAAAATGTTATGATGATTTTCATGATCTGTAATTTGTACAAGTTAACTGACTGCTGATAAATTAGATGAAATAGGCATCTTAGATTGTAAGCTCCACTGATGTATTGAAGTTCTATGAAACTGTGTGTTGCTATAGAAACACCATTAATTAAATAAGTTGCTGTGGAGGTATAGGTACCCTTCATCTTACAGATTTGTTTTGAAAAACAGTTTAACTGAATAGCTTTTAAAGTGATCATGAGAAGTGTTTTGGTTTGTTGTTACAGTTACAATTAATTTTTTTTGTAATCTAATTTGCATTTCTCTAAAATATCTATATATATATATATATATATATATATATAAATATATATATATATTTATTTATATTTATATTTTAGGACTTTATTAGAATACATATATAAATATATATATATATATATATATATATATATATATATATATATATATATATATATATATATATATATATATATATATATATATATATATTTATTTTTTTTAACTTGTATTCTAATAAAGTCCTAACATTACAAAAGATCTATTAGCAGTTGTGATGAGGGAAATTTATTGTTAAGTTTCGGCACAAAAAAATTGGTGGAAAAAATTAGTTGCCCGCCAAAAATATGGCACACAATTTATCCCACTTCAAAAAAAATGTTGTCGCCTATAGACTTCAATGCATTTTGATGATTTTTTTTTGGTTTTCGGATTTATTTTTCAATAGTAATTGTCCAAAACAACATACATTTTTAGAGGTTTAGTATTTTTTTCCATATCAAACTACTTTTTTTGTTTGTGCTCTTTAAATTATTTTAATTACGTGTGTTTAGCTGTGCTTTCAAAAACCTCTAAAACCACTAAAATGAGAATGTTTATTAATAAGCCTCTAATTGATAGGCTACAATTTTAATGAAAAAACAATAAAAAAAGCAAATTGAAAATTATAATTTTGAATTAAATTCTGCTCCACAACTTCACTGTGCACAAAGTTTTTGGAAGAAAACTTGCTCAAGATTTATTGAAGTTGGACTATGGTCTAACATCTTGGGTGGTATGTTGTCAGACAATCTTACTTATGATTGCTAGTGCAGTGTACCAAGTTTTATTTTAGGCACACGTTGACATACTTTTTACCCACTAGAAAGTGTTTTTTCCACAACCCCAAAGATGTAATGATGATAACCACGTTCATTGGTTTGATAATTGTGTGGCACCCTAAATCTAGATCTGGTCTTATTGGCAACATGTCATTCAACATGATACAATGACATTGCAAATTTAATAATAGGTGAGCATGAGGGTTGTAGCCATATAACTTTTGTAGAATATTTTTGCCAAATCTGCATCAAAGCCTTTCCCAATACTGGCAGTAGCAGAACCGAGAACAGAGGTACTGTAGACTAGATGAATGATCTAGGCATAAACAGGTAGCCATAGGTGAGTACCATCAACAGAAGATATATATGTGAATAGAAAATAGGATGGATTACCCCCACATTATCTCCCTCCAATTCCTCAAATACAAAGGGATCACCCTACAGCATAGACTCTCTAATTTTCACTTCTAGATCTCCTAATATCGAAGTCGAAGAATTTACCACAAATAGTTAGATCAAACGAAAAATCGTTCGAACGATTAAATCCTTCGAATCGTTCAATTCTAAGGATTTTAATCCATTGATCGAACGTTTTTTCTTAGACCAAAAAAAACATTAGAAAGCCTATGGGGACCTTCCCCATAGGCTAACATTGCACCTCTGTAGGTTTTAGGTGGCAAAGTAAGGGGTCAAAGTTTTTTTAAAGAGACAGTACTTCGACTATAGAATGGTCAAATATTCAAAAGATTTTTAGTTAGAATCGTTCAATTCGAAGTCAAAGGTTGAAGTAGTTCGATGGTCGAAGTAGCCAAAAAAAACATTCAAAATGTTTTTTTTATTCTATTCCTTCACTCAAGCTAAGTAAATGGGCCCCTTAGTGATACACAGAGACAAACCTAAGTCGGGAGGGTATGAAAGGTTTAATGGTGGTCTGGTAAGGTAATATAATATGGTGCTCATGTCCTGTCAAGGGCCCCCTATCAGCGGTCAAAGGGTTAACATCAGTTATGATGCAAAGTAGATTTGTAGCTACGAACTGCACATACTCCCTGTCTGAAACTGGCAGATATACACCACAAGGCTTGCACCATTCCTACCCTGAAAACCGTTAAGATTGAGAAATTTATATTCCAGAAACTTGTCCTGTTACCAGAAGTTTTTTTTACCATTTAAGGAAATCTGTGTGCCCCCTATTTATAGTAAATGCCCAGCAAAGGGTATATCAACTTGTACAAATAGGTGTGCCATTTGAAGCTCTCCATCTCCGTGTCATACTTGCTAAATGAGGCATTGTGACAAACATCCCAAGATTCCAATGTTATGTCTAATAAATAATTCAGTTATTCTTTTACGAGAATGTAAGTAGAGACCTCGATTCTGGGATGGCAGTGGATGTGATTTACTTAGACTTTGCTAAAGCATTTGATACAGTGCCACACAAAAGGTTACTGGTTAAATTAAGGAATGTTGGCCTGGAACATAGTATTTGTACCTGGATAGAGAACTGGCTAAAAGATAGACTACAAAGAGTGGTGGTAAATGGAACATTTTCTAATTGGACCAGTGTTGTTAGTGGAGTACCGCAGGGCTCTGTACTAGGTCCCTTGCTTTTCAACTTGTTTATTAATGACCTGGAGGTGGGCATTGAAAGTACTGTTTCTATTTTTGCAGATGATACTAAATTGTGCAGAACTATAGGTTCCATGCAGGATGCTGCCACTTTGCAAAGTGATCTGTCTAAACTGGAAAACTGGGCAGCAAACTGGAAAATGAGGTTCAACGTTGATAAATGCAAGGTTATGCACTTTGGCAAAAATAATATAAATGCAAGTTATACACTAAATGGCAGTGTGTTGGGAGTTTCCTTAAATGAAAAGGATCTAGGGGTCTTTGTAGATAACACGTTGTCTAATTCTGGGCAGTGTCATTCTGTGGCTACTAAAGCAAATAAAGTTCTGTCTTGCATAAAAAAGGGCATTAACTCAAGGGATGAAAACATACACTGTAATTATGCCTCTTTATAGGTCCTTGGTGAGGCCTCATCTGGAGTATGCAGTTCAGTTTTGGACTCCAGTCCTTAAGAGGGATATAAATGAGCTGGAGAGAGTGCAGAGACGTGCAACTAAATTGGTTAGAGGGACGGAAGACTTAAATTATGAGGGTAGACTGTCAAGGTTGGGGTTGTTTTCTCTGGAAAAAAGGCGCTTGCGAGGGGACATGATTACACTTTACAAGTACATTAGAGGACATTATAGACAAATGGCAGGGGACCTTTTTACCCATAAAGTGGATCACCGTACCAGAGGCCACCCCTTTAGACTAGAAGAAAAGAACTTTCATTTGAAGCAACGTAGAGGGTTCTTCACAGTCAGGACAGTGAGGTTGTGGAATGCACTGCCGGGTGATGTTGTGATGGCTGATTCAGTTAATGCCTTTAAGAATGGCTTGGATGATTTTTTGGACAGACATAATATCCAAGGCTATTGTGATACTAAACTCTATAGTTAGTATAGGTATGGGTATAAAGAATTTTAATTAAAAGTAGGGAGGGGTGTGTGTATGGATGATGGGTTTTCATTTGGAGGGGTTGAACTTGATGGACTTTGTCTTTTTTCAACCCAATTTAACTATGTAACTATGTAACTATGTAACTATGTAAAAAAAACTTCCTTGACTTGGAGTCTTGTTTAATAATAAGGTTCTGGCAAGCAAATTACCAACAACAAGAAACACTAAATTGAATTAATGGCTTCATCAACTATCAAATTAGTTTACATTGTGAACAATAGTTTTCAAAGATATATATGCACCCTCAAAACTATAGATGAATTTGTACTTGTAGGTATATACATAAACAATGTGTTAATGGTTTCAAGAATCATTTTATATAAATCAACATTTAGCTGTGATTTCTTACAGAAAACTGAACAAATATCCTTTATTGAATTTCTAGTGATGGGGATTTTGTTCACAAAGTCATCAAGATCTATAATCCTCTGATCTATATCATTGTGTTTGCATCTCTGGTTCTGTAATTCCCAGAGGGGCTGAAGCAAGTAAAAGACAACACCAGACAAAGACCAATATTGCTTGGTGAGCTGTTTCACAACGCACAGAGCTTCAAATATATTTACAGTTGTAATTTTGTCCAACACCAGTGTGATCCATCACTATAATACTAATCATTATATATATATATATATATATATATATATATATATATATATAAATATATATATATATATATATATATATATATATATATACACACAAATACAAGAGTCCTCTGCACTCACCCCATTAGCAATATATTTAAGACAGCGACATTTTGTGCATACTGCTACTAAAAAATGCTTTACCCTTTAAACAAAACAGGGATTGTTTGTCCATATATTGCAATATATTTAAGCTGGCCAACTACGTCAATGTCATCCCATATCTGGCCAGTCCTATGCTCAATTTTATCTGATTCATTAAGAATTCTATTGCTTCATTATACATTTTACAAAGGGACTAGGTTTTACCTGCAACTTACTTGCTGCTTTCAAAGTAAACCCCCATACTTGGCTGCCCTTTTATTAGACACCAGTGGGATCACCTGACTATAGCTGGGAAGGGTGGGAGCTACAACATGGAGCTGTATAATGAAGCAATAGAATTCTTAATGCATCAGATAAAATTGAGCATAGGACTGGCCAGATATGGGATGACTTTGACGTAGTTGGCCAGCTTAAATATATTGCAATATATGGACAAACAATCCCTGTTTTGTTTAAAGGGTAAGGCATTTTTTAGTAGCAGTATGCACAAAATGTCGCTGTCTTAAATATATTGATAATGGGTTGAGTGCAGAGGACTCTTGTATTTGACTATATGTATTTTGTGGTCACAGCCTCATTGCATCAGCAAAATTCAGTTTAAACATTTGCAGTTCTATAGCTTTCATTAAATAATACCAAATAGTGCCAATATCGGTCCATAATGCACATAAAACACAGAAAAGAATTTGGTAATACAAACAAAATCCTGTACACAGTTTTTTTTTAACCTTTAGCCTTTTTTGTTTAAAAGTATGCAACAACACATGAATTAACACCAGCTGCATTGCTAAACATGTATTGTTACCTTTCTTTAAAGATTTGCTTAATTATTGTACAAATAAAATATTTTGGCTGAGACATGGTTTATATTCATTGATAGTTAATGCTCCCAGCCTGAAAATTTGTGTAATCTTTCTACACTAACTTGTCCTAAAGTCATTTAATTTTCTTAATGTTTAACACATTTTCTCTCTGCCAAGGGGAAAAAAGATACCACAGCAATGTGAATTATAAACTCATGTTAAAATTCAACATCCCTCACTCCATTCTCTTTCGCCTTCTGTTATTTATGTTAAAGGCAAAATTATTTTATATACTAAAATGTGCTGTATGTAAATATTATTCCGTATTTTCATCATTGCTAGCTGACCCTAGGGATACATTAAATTGCAGTCAAACCTACACACACAGAGCCTATGACAATAGTGTCAGGCATAACTACTCCACTTTAATCATAAGGTAATTATGAGTAATAGTTCCTGAAGGCAATGATAATGCAAAAATCATGCCTAGCTTTAATTGTTTTAATGATTTTGATTGATGACTGAAAAGTCTTTGAAGGGCATATTATTACTCTTAACAACCAGCATCTGTAATTAAAGAGGGATGTGTGATCAGGCATGTACATATTTGCAATGCAATGTGAAAGTATAGTTTCAAAAAAACTGATCTATTGCAGACTAATGTAGGGGATCAGGCAAACGTTTCCCCTGTTTTTCTGCCTGTGAAATCATCCAACCCAGTTACAGACTGGAGAGAAATCAGATTGGCTGGGAGCCCCAGTGCATCTCTGGGAGAGGAGCAGGATCCAGGTAAGAACACAGGTGGAAGGAAGGAGTGGTCTTCTGTCACCCAACTCCTCCCTCCTCCCAGGATCTCCAATCATTTCTGTCCCAGGAGATCTGGTAGGAGGATTGTGCTGGGCAGGGAAATGATGGGTAGTATGCCCAAGCTTGAATTTCCTGCTTTGCTGGGTTCAGGGGTAGGAACATAATTGTTTTCCTGGCTATGGAATTGTGCTGAATTGGCTGGCTGAGTTGGCTGGTAAGAACTAGAGATGGCGCGAACTGTTCGCCGGCGAACTTGTTCGCGCGAACATCGGGTGTTCGCGCTCGCCGGAAGTTCGCGAACGTCGCGTGACGTTCGCCATTTTGGGTTCGCCATTGTTGGCGCTTTTTTTGCCCTCTCACCCCAGACCAGCAGGTACATGGCAGCCAATCAGGAAGCTCTCCCCTGGACCACTCCCCTTCCCTATAAAAACCGAAGCCCTGCAGCGTTTTTTTCACTCTGCCTGTGTGTGCTGAAGAGATAGTGTAGGGAGAGAGCTGCTGCCTGTTAGTGATTTCAGGGACAGTTGAAAGTTTGCTGGCTAGTAATCGTTTTGATACTGCTCTGTTATTGGAGGGACAGAAGTCTGCAGGGGTTTGAGGGACATTTAAGCTTAGGTAGCTTTGCTGGCTAGTAATCTACCTTCTACTGCAGTGCTCTGTATGTAGCTGCAGTGGGCAGCTGTCCTGCTTCTGATCTCATCTGCTGACTGCTGCAATAACAGTAGTCCTTGTAAGGACTGCTTTTATTTATTTTTTTGTTGTTTTACTACTACTACTACTACTACTACTACTACTACTACTATAAGAGCCCAGTGCTATTAGTCTAGCAGTGTTGGGGAGTGGGACTGGTGTGCTAATCTGCTGCTCCTAGTAGTTCAGCAGCACCAACTGTAATTTTTTTTTTTTAATATTCATTTTTTTTTTATTTTACTTTTTTTTATTTTACTACCGCTGTAGTAGTGTATAAGTTGACCTTTTAGGCATTATTTGCCCTGTAGGCATTTTTTGCCCAGTGTGTTATTCAACCAACAGCCATCTAGCTGTGTGACCTTGTTCACATTCTGTCTAAATATCCATAATATTACCGTCTCCAGAAAAAACACCGGAGTGACTTTTTTCAAGCAGCCATAATAAATTTTACGTAATCCGTATCCATCGCTGTAGTAGTGTATAAGTTGACCTTTTAGGCATTATTTGCCCTGTAGGCATTTTTTGCCCAGTGTGTTATTCAACCAACAGCCATCTAGCTGTGTGACCTTGTTCACATTCTGTCTAAATATCCATAATATTACCGTCTCCAGAAAAAACACCGGAGTGACTTTTTTCAAGCAGCCATAATAAATTTTACGTAATCCGTATCCATCGCTGTAGTAGTGTATAAGTTGACCTTTTAGGCATTATTTGCCCTGTAGGCATTTTTTGCCCAGTGTGTTATTCAACCAACAGCCATCTAGCTGTGTGACCTTGTTCACATTCTGTCTAAATATCCATAATATTACCGTCTCCAGAAAAAACACCGGAGTGACTTTTTTCAAGCAGCCATAATAAATTTTACGTAATCCGTATCCATCGCTGTAGTAGTGTATACGTTGATCTTGTGGGCATTATTTGCACAGTGTTTTCTTCAAACCGCCATCTAGCTGTGTGAGCTTGTTCACATTTTGTCTAAATATTGATAATATTATCGTCTCTAGAAAAACCACTTGAGTTACTTTTTTTCAAGCAGCATTCTTATATTTTACGTAATCCGTATCCACCGCTGTGTATACGTTGACCTTGTAGGCATTATTTGCACACTGTTTTCTTCAAACCGCCATCTAGCTGTGTGAGCTTGTTCACATTTTGTCTAAATATTGATAATATTATCGTCTCTAGAAAAACCACTTGAGTTACTTTTTTTCAAGCAGCATTCTTATATTTTACGTAATCCGTATCCACCGCTGTGTATACGTTGACCTTGTAGGCATTATTTGCACAGTGTTTTCTTCAAACCGCCATCTAGCTGTGTGAGCTTGTTCACATTTTGTCTAAATATTGATAATATTATCGTCTCTAGAAAAACCACTTGAGTTACTTTTTTTCAAGCAGCATTCTTATATTTTACGTAATCCGTATCCACCGCTGTGTATACGTTGACCTTGTAGGCATTATTTGCACAGTGTTTTCTTCAAACCGCCATCTAGCTGTGTGAGCTTGTTCACATTTTGTCTAAATATTGATAATATTATCGTCTCTAGAAAAACCACTTGAGTTACTTTTTTTCAAGCAGCATTCTTATATTTTACGTAATCCGTATCCACCGCTGTGTATACGTTGACCTTGTAGGCATTATTTGCACAGTGTTTTCTTCAAACCGCCATCTAGCTGTGTGTATTATCGTTTCCAGAAAAACCAACTGAGTTTTTGTTGTTGTTGTTTTTTTAAAAATAATGCCAGGCAAAGGCAGGCCGCCACGCAGAGGCCGTGCTAGGGGCCGTGCTGCTATGCAATCCTGTGGCCCTAGCAAATTGCCCAGTTTTAAAAAGCCAATGACCCTGAACTCCCAAAATGCTGAAGAGGTAGTTGACTGGCTTACACAGCACACCCCATCCTCTACCGTTTCTAACTTTACCACAACATCCTCCTCATCCTCCACTGCTATGGCCACCCCACGTAACACTTCCTCCACCACCGGTGCCCCTTCTTCACTGGAGTCAGAGGAGTTATTTTCCCATGAGTTTCTTGAACTGAGTAATGCGCAACCATTATTGGCAGAAGAAGATGAAGGAGATGAGGACGTTACACCAGATTTGATTCTGGCAGAGAACACGACAGAGATGGACATAATGATGAGTGATGAGGAGGAGGTCCCCGCTGCTGCTTCCTTCTGTGATGTGTCAGAAGAAATTGATGCATCTGAGGAGAATGATGATGAGGAGATTGATGTTTTGTGGGTGCCTAGTAGAAGAGAGCAAGAGGAGGGTAGTTCAGATGGAGAGACGGAGAGTCAGAGAGGCAGTAGGAGAATAAGACTTAGAAGAAGCAGGGAGGACAGCCCGCAGGGATCAGTAGGGCAACAACATGTATCGGCACCTGTGTTCAGCCAGCCAACGCACCCGCCATTGCCGCCAATGCCGCCAACTTCTACTGTTACCGCCAGATCGCACACTTCCAAAAAGTCAGCAGTGTGGGATTTTTTTAATGTGTGTGCCTCTGACAAAAGCATTGTAATTTGCAATGAGTGCAGTCAGAAACTGAGCCTTGGTAAGCCCAACAGCCACATAGGTACAACTTCTATGCGAAGGCACATGAGCGGCAAGCACAAAGCACTTTGGGAGCAACACCTCAAAGGCAACAGGCAAACTAAAAGTCACACTCCTTCTGGTCCAGCATCTTACTGCTCTACCTCTGCTCTCCTTGACCCATCTGAACCACCCTCCACTCCGCCTTCCACCTTGACCACCTGTTCCCATTCCCAGTCATCTGCCACCAGCCAAGTTTCTGTGAAGGCCATGTTTGAGCGTAAGAAGCCAATGTCTGACTGTCACCCCCTTGCCCGGCGTCTGACAGCTGGCTTGTCTGCACTCTTAGCCCGCCAGCTTTTACCATACCAGCTGGTGGACTCTGAGGCCTTCCGCAAATTTGTAGCAATTGGGACACCGCAGTGGAAGGTACCCAGCCGCAATTTTTTTTCTAAAAAGGGAATACCACACCTGTACCAACATGTGCAGAGCCAAGTTACCGCATCTCTGTCACTTAGTGTTGGGCCAAAGGTCCATATGACTACTGACGCATGGTCCTCCAAGCATGGTCAGGGCAGGTATGTCACCTACACTGCCCACTGGGTGAACTTGGTAATGGCTGGGAATGGGAAGCAGGGAATGGGTAGCTCAACAACAACAACAACAGTGGAGTTGGTGTCACCGCCACGGATTGCACGCGGTTCTGCCACCACCTCTACTCCTCCATCGCTCTCTACCTCGTCTTCTTCCTCTTCTTCTTCTTACTCTGCTGCTGGGTCCTCCTTCTCCTCCTCCACACCTGTGCACCCCCAGCTCCCCCTAGGCTATTCGACGTGCCAGGTACGCCGTTGTCACGCTGTCTTGGGGATGACGTGCCTGGAAAGCAAAAACCATACCGGATCTGTACTCCTGTCATCTCTGCAGTCACAGGCCGATCGGTGGCTGACCCCACACCAACTGCAGATCGGAAAAGTGGTGTGTGACAATGGAAGCAATCTGTTGGCAGCGTTGAGACTGGGAAATTTAACACATGTGCCCTGCATGGCACATGTGTTAAATTTAATAGTCCAACGTTTTGTCTCCAAGTACCCAGGATTCCAGGACGTTCTCACCCAGTCCAGAAAGGTGTCGGCCCATTTCAGACGTTCCTACACAGCCATGGCACGCCTTGCTGACATTCAGCAGCGCTACAACATGCCAGTCAGGCGTTTGATTTCTGACAGCCAGACTCGCTGGAATTCAACGCTCCTTATGTTGGAACGTCTGCTGCAACAACAAAGGGCCGTCAACGAGTACCTTTTTGAACTGGGTGGTAGGACTGGATCTGCAGAGCTGGGGATTTTTTTCCCCCGTTACTGGGTGCTTATGCGCGATGCCTGCAGGCTCATGCGACCTTTTGAAGAGGTGACAAATATGGTCAGTCGCACCGAAGGCACCATCAGCGACCTAATACCCTTCGCTTTCTTCCTGGAGCGTGCCGTGCGACGAGTGACAGATGAGGCTGTAGACCAGCGTGACGAGGAGCTGGAAGCGCACGATTTATGGTCGGAATCACCAGAACGAACCCAGGCACCTGCTGCAACGCAGGGAGAGGTGCCAGAAGTGGAGTCAGAGGAGGAAGGTGGCTTTGTGGAGGAGGAGGAGGAGGACCAACAGGAGCAGGCTTCCCAGGGGGCTAGTGGTGACCTTTTGGGGACCCCTGGTCTTGTACGTGGCTGGGGGGAGGAGACCGTGGATGATGCAGTCCTTGATAATGAGGAAGCGGAGATGGATAGCTCTGCATCCAACCTTGTGAGAATGGGGTCTTTCATGCTGTCATGCCTGTTGAAGGACCCCCGTATCAAGAGGCTTAAGGAGAAGGACCTGTACTGGGTCGCAACGCTACTAGACCCTCGGTACAAGCATAAAGTGTCAGAAATGTTACCAACATACCACAAGTCCGAAAAGATGCGGCATTTACAAACCAGCCTGCAAAACATGTTGTACAATGCTTTTAAGGGTGATGTCACTTCAGGAACTCATCAACATTCCAGGGGCAGAGGTGCCAGTAATCCTGCCACGAGCACACCTGCAAGGACAAAGCCCTTTGGCCGGTCTGTAACATCAGACATGCAAATGTTTTTCTGTCCAAGGCAGCGCCACAACCCTTCTGGATCCACCCTCAAAGAACGCCTCGACCGGCAGGTAGCGGACTACCTGGCATTAACTGCAGATATCGACACTCTGAGGAGCGATGAACCCCTGGACTACTGGGTGCGCAGGCTTGATCTGTGGCCAGAGCTGTCACAATTTGCCATGAACCTCTTGTCTTGCCCAGCCTCAAGTGTGCTCTCAGAAAGGACCTTCAGTGCAGCAGGAGGGATTGTAACTGAGAAGAGAACTCGCCTAGGTCACAAAAGTGTCGATTACCTGACCTTTATTAAAATGAATGAGGGGTGGATCTCGGAGGGTTACTGCACGCCGGAAGACTTGTTCTGACTTCTATGCAGCTGTCCTTCTCTTCAAGCCTCATGACTCCACACACAGCTGTCCTTTAGCGTCCTCCTCCCTCCGCCACCGTTACAAACTAGGGTGCAAACCCTACTGGTTTAATTTTTTCTGGCCTCTGTGCTTCAGTGGCTGCAACCAAAAAAACTGGGCAAACAATGTCTACAAGGTCAACGTATGGCGAAAAATGACTATTTTCAGCATTTATATGGCATATTTTTTCTGGCAACTGTGCTTCAGTGGCTGCGTCCAAAAAAATGCATATTTTCTGCATTTATATGGCATAATTTTTCTGGCCTCTGTGCTTCAGTGGCTGCAACCAAAAAAATGCATATTTTCTGCATTTATATGGCATAATTTTTCTGGCCTCTGTGCTTCAGTGGCTGCAACCAAAAAAATGCATATTTTCTGCATTTATATGGCATAATTTTTCTGGCCTCGGTGCTTCAGTGGCTGCAACCAAAAAAATGCATATTTTCTCCATTTATATGGCATAATTTTTCTGGCCTCTGTGCTTCAGTGGCTGCAACCAAAAAAATTTATATTTTCAGCATTTATATGGCATAATTTTTCTGTCAACTGTGCTTCAGTGGCTGCGACCAAAAAAATGCATATTTTCTTCATTTATATGGCATATTTTTTCTGGCCTCTGTGCTTCAGTGGCTGCAACCAAAAAAATTTATATTTTCAGCATTTATATGGCATAATTTTTCTGGCAACTGTGCTTCAGTGGCTGCGACCAAAAAAATGACTATTTTCAGCATTTATATGGCATATTTTTTCTGGCCTCTGTGCTTCAGTGGCTGCGGCCAAAAAAACTGGGCAAACAATGCCTACAAGGTCAACGACGTTGACCTTGTAGGCATTGTTTGCCCAGTTTTTTTGGCCGCAGCCAATGAAGCACAGAGGCCAGAAAAAATATGCCACATAAATGCTGAAAATAGTCATTTTTTGCCATACGTTGACTCAACGTATATGGCAAAAAATGACTATTTTCAGCATTTATATGGCATATTTTTTCTGGCAACTGTGCTTCAGTGGCTGCAACCAAAAAAACTGGGCAAACAATGTCTACAAGGTCAACGTATGGCGAAAAATTACTATTTTCAGCATTTATATGGCATATTTTTTCTGGCAACTGTGCTTCAGTGGCTGCGTCCAAAAATACTGGGCAAACAATGTCTACAAGGTCAACGTATGGCGAAAAATTACTATTTTCAGCATTTATATGGCATATTTTTTCTGGCAACTGTGCTTCAGTGGCTGCGTCCAAAAAAACTGGGCAAACAATGCCTACAAGGTCAATGTATGGCAGTTGTTTAAAGAGAACAGTAGATTACTAGCCAGCAAAGCTACCTAAGCTAAAATGTCCCTCAAATCCCTGCAGACTTCTGTCCCTCCAATACAGAGCAGTATCAAGCAGATTACTAGCCAGCAAACTTACTATCATCTGTCCCTGAAATCACTAACAGCTCTCCCCCTACACTATCTCTTCCAAGCACACACAGGCTGATTTTTCAGATAAATTTTTGCCCTTGATCCCCCTCTGGCATGCCACTGTCCAGGTCGTTGCACCCTTTAAACAACTTTAAAATCATTTTTCTGGCCAGAAATGTCTTTTTTAGATGTTAAAGTTCGCCTTCCCATTGAAGTCTATGGGGTTCGCGAACCGTTCGCGAACCGCTCGCATTTTGCGCAAGTTCGCGAATATGTTCGCGAACTTTTTTTCCGACGTTCGCTACATCCCTAGTAAGAACTGCTACAGCTTTATCATCTACTTTTCTCAGTTTCTTCAATAGGAATATCTTTAACTCTTTCATTGCCTTAATTACATGAAATTGCCACTGTGACATTCTGCTATGAGTTCTGGAGGGTATTATACATGTAATTGCCACTGTGGCATCCTGTGTGATTTTTGTGGATATTTACACATGTAATTGCCACTGTGCCATCCTGCTGTGAGTTTTGGGGAATGTATTCATGGAATTACCACTGTGCCATCCTGCTATGAGTTCTAGGGTTATTTATACATGGATTTGCCACTGTACCATTCTGCTATGAGTTGTGGTGTATTTATACATGACATTGCCACTGTGTCATACTGCTATTAGTTCTGGGGAATTGTATCTGTATTGCAACTCTGTTTATTTATATATTTATATTTCATTATTATCACTGATGGTGTCAGTAAAATAGAAGTGGGATTTTTTCATTGGGGTGTGTGTCCACCAACATGTGCATAGACTCTATAAATTTGCTGTGGCTTACTGCGTCTGCCAACATTTCTCTATGGGTATGATTTATTGCTATGGGTGGGGCTACACACACCACACACAGCATCCCTTCACCTTTTTGTTCCCAATTCAAGCCCTGCCCAAGGGTAAAGTTATATTGTGTGATTTGTATTTACTGTTATTGCATTAAATTTTATATAAAGTTACATTGCTTTACGGCAACTGTGTGTTTTATTTTCCTAGTGGAATTCCCAAGAGCTCCCACTAGGTTTAGACACTATGCTGTAAATCCCAGTTCCCAGTATCTTTCCTGCAAAGAGAATTCTGGGTCCTCGATTTTAATCTGGGTTTAAATCATGATTAATGTGGCTTCATGGAGATAGGAAATTCATATTGTTCTAAACTTTAAAAATTGGCTAAACTGCTCAAGAAAGTTGATTGCAACCACATTAAGTACATCACAAAGCTATATTGACACATTGGTGCTCATTGCAATCTGCAATTAAGGTCACTCACTGAAGTCATTGTGCCTTTCATCATGAATTACACGTTTGTTTCATGTAAGTATTCTCAAACCCAATAGCAGAATAACTTTACATGCTTGGTCATTAGGATCAGACAACACAGTGTGCTGCATGCAGTTTTTTTTCAGAAGCAATTCCCCTCTGGCATCCACAAAATATTTGATGCAGAATTACCCGATTCCATTCCTCCCAAACTTTTTAAAATGGAAAGAGGGACAAAAAGATTAAGCATGCTACGCATGTCAAATTTTTTTTAACCATGGCCATTTAAGCCACAACCCATAATTACCATGTTCATTTTACAAAATGTATCAGGTTATGAAAGTTTAAACACATTTCTGTGTGTTTTATGTGTTATTACAGTTTTGCTAATGAAGGTGAATTGCTCTTTAAGCTGCAAGTCAGTTTCCGCAAACACCCTGCTTAACTTAAATTGCTACAAAAATATCCAAATGAACCTGGTGCCTGTTCCGGGCTCTCTGCAAAAAGCCAATTAAGTTAGAAACGTATCTTTTTCTGGCTGTTCAGTGCAGGAGATCAAAGAGAAAGTCAGGACACTTCAGTAGCAATCCTGGACTGCAGGTTGAGCTGTCAAAATCAGGACTGTCGAGTGAAAAGTGTTTGGGAGGTATGCAATTACATAGTAACATAGGAACATAGTACATAAAGTTGAAAAAAGACACACGTCCATCAAGAACAATACACATAATCAGTAATCAAGGGGGTCATGCATATCACTAATGGTGGATGAGACTCTTCCTGTAAATAACTGTTTGGCATCATGTAAATGCAGGAGACCCTTTAAGAAACTTCTAGAAGCCTATATTTCCTGTATATAAATGTGGCTACAGTAGGCAAAGTATCTTCAGTATCATCTGTTCAAGTTTACTATGAAACCATTTTCTGAGAACATTTCCAAATTTTAGTTCTTCTAAGGCCAAACATGGAGTCACCATGTTACCAAGCACTTAGGCTCCCACCTGCCAGCCACCCACCTGTGGCCCAGCATGATACAGTCAATATAAAACAGTTGTAACACTATACTGCAGAACTTTCCTTATTTTCATAATCTACAAAGTCCTGGGAAAAAATGGGAAATAAATAAAAAACATCAATACAAATGTTGAGTGAAAATAATAACAACCTTTACAATGTATTTTAGTAAGTTATATGCTGTTAGTCATTATTGATATGAATAAAAATACCAAGTAAGTCTCAATTGCTTATAACATTTTTTCACTCCCCAAAATTAAATAAATGAAAGATTCCTTTATAGAATAGAATAATCCTATTTTAAATTAGCCTTATCTGCTTTAATGAGGTAGGCACAAGTTAAAAAGAAGACTGTTTAAATGAAGGGATCAGATGTTAGACATCCACAGTTTTAGCTTAAAAGTATTTCAAACATTATATTTATCTTCAAGAACTGTTTCATTGTTGGTTTAATGCCAAAGATCTGGCGGATTTCACATGTGGTGTCACACACAACAATGAATATAGTCTCAGTTGGGAACCTATGTAAGTATAAGTTTGATACAAAGAGTATCAATACCTTGGAATGTTGGAGTCCAACGTGACATTATGGAGGAATAGTAATATCAACAAATGTATCAGCTTTTATGAAGCGTTCATTGTGTTGTAGTATAAATGACAGAGATCTTGTTATTTTTATAGGGAAAAGAGGGCATTTGCATGGGCCATGAGCATCCGAATGGCTTCTTGGCATAAAGAAAAACGACTGAAAAACATTGTATACTGTGTCATTATGTAACAGTGAAAAAATAATTAAAGGGAGACTGTGTTGGGTAAATATAACCTATTAAAAATGCATCGATTAATAGAGTTGCTCAGACATAAATTCTGCACTGTACAGAGGACAAAATGCTGCTGTGCCTCAATTTTCCCAAGATTCCAGGCAGTTCCTTCAATGAATGGCATCAAAATGCATAATAACTCTAACCAATATTATGTGACTGCTACTGTGGTTGAAGTACTGTTGTCTTTGAAAAGATTGTAGGTGTGTGAAAAAAGGCCCATTTGGCAAATATTTTGCCATTGTGTGAATTTTCAGTGAAGTGAAACAGGTCAGATTCACCCATCACTAGTAGAGAGATTTGCTGATTTCTGATTGAATATATATGTATGTATTTATCCCCCAACAGTCATATTCAAATCAAAGTGGGCACGTTGTCACAGTCCATATCTACTGTAGGTACTGTATATACTGTAAGTGTGCAGGGTCCACAACAGACACTTTCTTCACTTTTAGGAAGCTTATTTACATACGGGGGGACCATTTCAGCATACATAACAAAAAAATCATAAAAACAAATTCTTCCTACTAGGTGCTTCCACCTTTCTTTCCAATTATAGAAAACTTAAAGGGAAAACACACCTTTTCCCACATCACTTTGGTGACTCTACCACAACACAGAATAGCCAAAAGAAGAATAACAGTTGTCAAGTTTAATTTCAATAATCAGGCACTATTAAAGAACATGTTTAAGCAAGAATAATTTAACAGAATATTGATTAACTTGGTCATGTAATGGCCCCTTTATATAATAAAGTAGCTAAAGAAAACTGTAAATATCATCTACATTCATAGATGAATGGAATTGATTCTGAGTATTAGGGATGTAGCGAACCGCCGAGTATGTGTTCGCGAACGCCGTTCGCAAACACCGGCAAAAAATGCGAACAGTTCGCGAACAGTTCGCGAACTTCGAACATCCGAAAATCGTTCGATTCGAACGATCGAAGGATTTTAATCGTTCGATCGAAGGATTTTCGTTCGATCGAATGATTTCATTCAATCCAATGGCTTCGATCGTTCGATTCGAACAAAAATCCTTCGATTTTAGCGGTCGAAGGAATCGAATGGTCGAATGGTCGAACGATTTTTGACGCGAACGCCTATTGGCGAATGTCGCGCGACGTTCGCGAACTTGCGGCGGACGCGAACAGTCGAAGTTCGCGCAAACTAGTTCGCCGGCGAACAGTTCGCTACATCCCTACTGAATATAGATTCTGTATAAGATTACTGTTTCATTCTGCAGGACAATTCAATAAATTCCGGTGTGTATTCTGAGGAATCTGTTTCAAGAAAAACCTATTTAGAATATCCCATTTAGAGTAGACAGATGGCTGTACAAACAATTCCACCTAACTTAATCATAGGATGTGTGCACTCATCATGTCTAATTGTTTCTGAAGCAATGGCAGAGAAATTACTTTATCTAAAATTCCTGATAGCATTTACCTAAGCCATAAACATTCCTTCACTTTTCTTTAAGGATTTTCATTAAGGTTGCTGTTCTGAGTGTTTTTAAATCACTGTAAAACGCTGAGTAAATGAGCATTTGTTGGATAAGGTTTTTCTTAAAACAGTGGCTTACAAGCAACAGGTGCATCCAGATATAATTTTTCGCAGTTATTTAACACAGAGATATCCAGTTCAATACCCTCTAAGACATTTGTATGGCACCCTGCTTTGCCAGTGACTCTTCAGGCTTCCTTGTAGGACATCATCATTTTAATAGACTGTGTGGTTGAGCATTATGGCAATTTGTCAGGGTTCCTCCTGTCTAGCCCAACCAATTATGGTGTACCAACATTTTCACAAATGGGATCCTTATTTGAACATTAAATACAATAAATCACTTTTTTTTAAACGATGATCTGGACACAGAACCATTATGTTGATATACTTGCTCATTTATGTTATACTATGCATTTTGCATTTTGAATATTATAGATTTGATCTTATATAACACCAAGGCTGCAATATATCAGAATAAAGGTGAAATTTAAATAGTTTCTGATTCCATTTGCCATATACTACATAGAAAAGCTGATGACCAGCCTACATTATTGTATTTATAATTTCCGAATCACGCAAATCTAATTACATATTCAACTTCCCTTTTTTCTGAAACCATTCTTTTTTTTTCTTGTCAGTGCCTACATCTTGGCATAGTTACTTAAATATCCATGGTCATACAACCTAGTTAAATACTTATTCATTGATAAAAACAGCAGATCAGGGTCATTGTCCTGGAAAAGGCAATGGTCCTCAGAGAAGTATGCTTTCATTTACACAGCAGCTGTTCTAGAATTTATTTCATCTTGAAAACTGGGCGGCCAAAAATCATACCTTGAAATAATAAATAAATAATGAAATAAAAAATAATAAAACATGAAGAGCATTTTTGAATTGTATTAACTTAAACAAATAATGGTAAATGTATTCCCTCAAAGAAGTATTGCCCATGGTTGCCAAACTATCTAAATGATCAATAATGTTGCACGTGATCCCCTCCAATTGTAATAGCACTGACAAAAAATGCACAATACCCTTTATTTTACATCTGCCATAAACAAGCTTAAGATATGGGGCTTTGGAGTTCCTTGAGTTTCCTGGTGCTCCTATCTGGGGTTTTAAGAATGAGGTGCCAGTAAAGGGCATGCCAGTGGTCACCTTAATAAAATGCTGATAGAGGGTAGAGGTATTTGTGCTGGCCTCCTTCTGTTCCAGAGTAAGTAACCCAATTCATAAGTGAATAAAGTTCTTCCTTGAGTGAATCCTTGTTGAAACAAAATACTGATTTTAAAAACTTAACATACATAGCACATAGTAGTTTGCAAAACATGACCCCATGCCAGAATGCTGTGTGGAGTTTATGGGTACTAATGGGAAAGTGGCACCACATCTCTACCCAGAATGGATACACTGATTAAACCAAATGCTTCAGAGAATGTGAAAGCATTCTAATTCCCCTGCCCTTGTCCCCCATTGGCATAGCACTCCAGTCTTGTGCATAATCAGCACTGCACATGCTCAGTTGAAATCTCATCAGGCAGTGTCACCGGCTGGAATGCGATCCAGCCAAGTTGGAAGAGATCCCAGGATGCTAGGAACCCTACAACACAGAAAAATCTTGTGCAACTCAATGTGAAACTCAATAGATAAAATAGACACATAATTAAGTTTAAATCAATTAACTAAGGTATATGAGACTGACAGAGAGGGTGAAGTGCTTGTATTTTGGTATGTATGTCTAACTTAATTTCTATAGTGCTATTAGTATACCTTTGACCTAGACATGGCTGTACTTTGACTGTCCCCACACTGGGTTACGTCAATATTCAAAAATCAAAATACTTTGCTCTCATTTTGACTCATTGGGCACAATTGGAGTGGGTTGGGTCTCTTCTATATGGGATCAGTAAATACCCAAATAAATCTTCCAGTTGTTGTGCTGTAGCAAATAGCAATAGTCACCCCTTATATGTTTTACCTACTGCATCTGTCCCCTAAAATAGCTTGGAGTGCTCACGTTTTATTATTTTTGTCTGTAAAACAGTGTCAGATTACTGATATTGGTTATAATTTTCTGTTTTATTTCCTAACAGATTAATATTTTTCTTAAGCATTTCCAGGATTACAAGCAATGCTTTTATGTTCTATTTAAATTGACAAACCATCTGTACCAGATATGCTGTCCTTTATATAACATTTCTACAAAATGTTGAATGCATAAAATGTTGTTCATCTGGAAGACATAATGAATGTCTGCAAATGAATAATGAACATTTGCAAATGAATTCACCACATAATGGACACTGTTTTAAAGCATGACAAGTTTCAGTTTTGACTAAAAGGGCAGTTTTATAATAAAAAAAAAAAATTGTTGGCATTTTTTTTTTTAAAAAAACGTGATGAAAACAACGTTTTTTTCTGAAGTATTGAATAGCCTGGATATTTATTTAAGAAAAAATCATGAAAACTTGCCAGAAAATAAAAGCTGGCAAGGTTGTATAGAAACTTTTTGTTCACGGATCCGCACACACCCAAATTTCTGCCGTGGAGGTTGTACCCCCAAAACATTAATGTTGGTGATATAAGTTAGTAAAGAAGGGCACTTCCCCCACTGCAGAAATTTGGAGTGTGCTGATCCATGAACAAAAAGTTGCTGTAGCTAAGGGACTGTGTCGGGTCAACGGAGAACCAGCACCACTACTGCAAAGTGAGTAGATACCGAGTGTGCAGTGTACTTATTACAAGTTTGCATAGAAGTTATTGCCAATATTCTGTATGATTTTATTTATTACCCCTGGTTTACTAAAACATTCAAGTTTTGCAGCCTCTCGGAAATTGAATGGAGCAATGTGATTCTTGCTGTTATGCAGCTTTTTTTTTCCTGTAAAAATGTGAGCTTGAGTGTTCAATTCTGTTTTTTCTTAAAAAAAGCTAGTACTCAAGAAAACAAATGTGAAAAGCTGTTCTAACATAGTAAGTTAGGTTGAAAAAAGATACACACCCATCAAGTTCCACCTTAAATCTGTATATAACCTGCCTAACTGCTAGTTGATCCAAAGGAAAGCAAAAAACCTGCCTGAACGAAATAACCTGCCTAACTGCTAGTTGATCCAGAGGAAGGCAAAAAAACGGTTAAAGCCTCTCCAATTTGCCTTAGAGGTGAAAAAATTCCTTCCTGACTCAAGATCAACTCCCTGGATCAACTTGTAATATAAGCTATGTTCCATAGCCCTGTATTCAGGGCCATTGTTTTGTACTCTCGTTTTTTCTAGACCTAAAATTTTGATAAATTGGCCTCTAAGAGCAGAACAATGAACATAATACCATAGCTTCTCATGTACAAACTTATTTCCACTTCAAATGGAGGTTTACCAAACTGAAAGATTGCCCTTAGACTTGTTCTATAGTAATTAATTGACATTCAGCCACTTAAAGCATTTTATTCTGAATGAAGACCCCATTTATTAAAGCAAGAAATGTTTGTAAATATGAAGGATTGTAGAAACACTTTCCTTTTTGTCAAGAAAGTGTAAATAAATGTGATACAATTATACTGCTCAGAATCCAATAGGGCTTCCTAGTTGATATTTTGCTACATTCGCCCCTACATTTGGACCGAAAACCATGTAGGTAGCTAATAAATAACCACAAATCTTTCCATTACTATAAATATTTTACATTATGTTAATTCACATTTCATAAAGGATAATTGATAAGCACATGCAAGTGAAAATGAATGCAAAAATTGTGTACCTCACATGCACCTAATAACTTTAGAATATGAAAAAAGACACAGGGAGTAGTGATGGGTGAATACAATTGCCTGGCATGGATTTGTGGTGAATTTACGTGTTTCGCCACCAACGCATAAATTTGTGAATCTCCCATGAAAATTCGTCGGTGAAAATACGATTTTTTACTGAAACCATTCACATTTTTTTGTGGAAATGTTTGAATTTCATGATTTTTTTGTGAACTTTCCAATTTCAAGATTTTTCGCTAATTTTTCGGGAGTAATTCGCCCATCGCTAACAGGGAGCCCTGGATGGATTGAATATGCCACAGCTTTTTTTAACAATATTAACAAAACTTAACTGTCCCAATGGCAATTTAATTACAAAATAACTCAACTGGAATGCTTTCCGTAGAACTTCTTGTAAACAGGCTGCTGCCCTGCCGGTCATTCAAATACTGCTGCACTTGGATGGGTAAGAAAAGGCAAAATGACCTTACCTCCTGGGGCCCTTACCAACCAACTCAACAAACAGGGAATACTGACCCATTCCCTGCTCCAAGCCGCCAAGGCGCGCCACAAGAAACAAGGAGGGGGACACTGCTCCAACCATTGCTGACTCAAAACCATGACCCCTTCCCCTGGCTCCTTTTAAAACCTGCCTAATCATCTCCACCCGCTTGCTTAATTTGGTCAATTCTCAATAAAGGTGTCAGGTAGATGATATCTGGTTAGCTACCCATTGTTCTGTTGATAGGCTGCTGGGGAGGGAAGAGAGGCGGGTAATATCACTCCAGTCACTCTTTAGGGTAGAGAGGGATGGCACCCGGAGTACTTCATTTTCCGAAGTTGCCTCACGAGGAAAAATAAGTGCTCCAAGTTCCATCCCACCAGCAATTTAGATTCTAGCTGGCGGGGAGGTAGTTCTGGACGATTAGTCGCCTAAAGAAGAGGCAATCTCCCCAAATCTTCTCGAATCTTCTTGTCTGTCTCTGCCGTTACGCTTTACACTGCAAGTTGAAGTTTATCAGAGTACACGTCACATGACCTGAGGGCCCCTGAGAAACTGACAATATGTTTAGCCCCATGCCAAATTTCAAAATGAAATATTAAAAAATCTGTTTGCGCTTTTAAAACATGCATTTCAGTGCAAAAGTCTGCTGGGGCAGCACTATTAACTGATGCATTTAAAAAAAAAAAACATGTTTTCCCACTTTAGTATCCCTTTATATTAAGAGATATTACTGAGCACAGCATAATTATGAAAGACTTGCGTAACTCAATTATGAGAGGTTATTTAATATTTTTTTAACAATCAGTTTTCTTTTTTGTACTTACCCTACACTGCACACTGTGACATTGGACACACACTGATATTCTTTGCTCTTGTTATTTCAGTTTATGTAGTTAATTTTGCTGATACCCAATAAGAGATAATAATGGCATGATTACAGAAACTCCCTAGAGTGAATATAGTTATGTCATATATTCTGTATCGTCCCAAGGACCTTAAAAAAAGCATTGGATGAAATTATTAGAGCAAATCTTTAATTTTGCTGTAATGTTTCATATTATTTGCTCAGAGACATTTATTGTTTCCTTTCATTCTCTGCCAGCCACTATCATTTGCCTTTTTATATATCTAAAGCTGCTAGTCGAAGTATAAATAGGTTTGCTGTGTAAAAAAATTATATTTGGTAGTATTGGTTCATATAGACAGAGTTATGTCTTAATGCTTATTTTTTTTTCTCTCTGAAGCAAGAAAAAGAGAACACAAAATGTACCTTTGCATGAGCATATTTTTGTAATGATGTGAGGGTATTTCATCCTATATAATAAAGTCCAAGTGTCTCTGCGTCCAGTCCCTTTGTCCCTGTGTCCGTGGAATTCGCTACTGCGCATGTGCCCCACGGCTTGAATTGCGCATGTGCCCCATGGACCGTTAGCTGCTGGAATTACCTGTCCGAAGAGAGGATCTGCTGCCTGCCACCTAAAGAGGATCCACCACCGCCGCCTGAAGAGGATCCACCGCCGCCTGAAGAGGATCCACTGCCGCCTGAAGAGGATCTACCGCTGGCTGAAGAGGATCCCCCGCCGGCGTCTGAAGAGAGGATCCACCGCCGGCGTCTGAAGAGAGGATCCACCGCCGCCAAAGGAGAACAAGAAGCCACCGCAGAGGAAGAAGACGTCACTAAGGAGAAACTGCGTGAAAGGGCCCAGGCGAACTTGACGGGTAACTCCCACTGGCCACCAATGTTAACCCCCCTGGCCACCAATGTTAACCCCCCCTGACCACCAATGTTAACCCCCCTGGCCACCACTGTTAACACCACCCTGACCACCAATGTTAACCCCCCTGGCCACCAATGTTAACCCACCTGGTCACCAATGCCCCCTGGCCACCAATGTTAACCCCCCTGGCCACCAATGTTAACCCCCCTGGCCACCAATGTTAACACCCCCCTGGTCACCAATGTTAACCCCCTGGCCACCAATGTTAAACCCCCTGGCCACCAATGCCCCCTGGCCACCAATGTTAACCCCCCTGGCCATCAATGTTACCCCCCGGCCACCAATGTTAACCCCCCTGGCCACCAATGTTAACCCCCCTGGCCACCAATGTTAACCCCCCCTGCCCACCAATGTTAACCCCCCCCTGCCCACCAATGTTAACCCCCCCGCCCACCAATGTTAACCCCCCCGCCCACCAATGTTAACATCCCCTGGGCACCAGCATTAACCCCCTGGCCACCAGTGCTACAAAGGGGGCCCTGCCTACTAATGTTACCCATTCTGAAATGTTGGCAGGTATGTGACGACATATGTTCTAGCGCCCGTTAATTTAATGGGCTTAATGTCTAGTTGTTATATAAAATGCTAGTACCGGTATCTAAAACCAAAGCATTTTGTTCTAGTAATTAATAAATGTTCTCCATTTTCCAGTTCTGACCCCGGAAACATTCCACAGATACAGTCATGTTTTTTCTCTATTATAAAACTTAAGGTTTTATCAAAATTATTTATCCTTTGATTAAACCATTTTTCAAATGAAGGTAAAAAAAATATTTTTGTAGCAAACACTAAGTCGGGTCAAATGATGAGAACATCTTAATGGCTTATCTTATGAAAACTTTGGTGTAGTTTATTGGAAATGTTGAAATGTATTAGGGGAACTGAATCAGTTGCAATGTTCTCAAACACAATAAAGGGATATATATATGTGTAACTTGATCTATCACTTACCCCACCGTATATCAGCTGCCCAACTTGCTTTATAAACATTTCCTTAGACATAATTGCCTCTGTACCAAGTTTCTTGTACTTCTGAATTGTGTTTTTTAAATACATAGTAGTATTCACAAACAAACTCTTATTAATAATTTACTAGTACTAATTAACTAATAAGTATATGTGTGTGTCAGTATGGATTAGTCACCATTCATATTTAAATATACGTTGCTATTCATCTGATGCTACAATACAACATTTGACAGACAGTATAGATCTATTAGGGTTAATTTACAAATGGAACAGATTCAAGTGCTAGAGTACCTAGAGGTACAGAGTGCCTCTACCTGAAACACGTGCACCTATTCTATTGCTTGCACAGACACAATAAAAGTTGGTAACAGAAAAATATTCACAATGTGAAAAGTTATGCCTTTGTGCAAATAAATATTCCTTTGCGTGAATTTAATATAGCTTTTATGAACCAGGACCTCTTCCGACAGAAGGTTTCGCTAATTTTAGCTAATTAAGCTAATTTTATAGTTTGTGGCAGTGCACAGTGAATGTAATAAAACTTCTTACTGAAAAAGTTATGTTTGTTCCAAAAGATTACAACACCTTCAAGCACTTCTTTTAAAATTAAAATTCACAATGGCAATTCAAATTTGCTTTGCGATAACAGTTTAAGGAAGAATATTACATTCTGAATGCAAATTTTTATTCTTATTTGTTTATTCTTATTTTATTCTCATCCTGGTGGTCTAGTGGTTCGGCTGGGATGCCCGCCACGCCAGCACGCAATGACGCAAAATTCAAAGATATTTAAAGGGGCCTTTGGTATTTTTTCATTGCCAGTGATAGGTTCTTCTCTAAGAGTTCCTGAATGCTTTACCTGTTTGTACCTTGAATCTGATTCCTGGTTTGACTCCTGCCTGCCTGATTAATCTGTCTTCTGTGATCCTGACCCCTGCCTAGTAATCGACTATTCTGAAATCTGTATTCTGACCCGTGACTCTTCTTGATTGATACCCTGGTTTTGACCCTTGCCTGTCTGACTCCAATTGTATTCCTGGCCTGGTTTTGACTACGCTTTCTGCCTGCTCCATGAATTGTGACCTTTTGGCCAAAAGACTTTGCTAACGATCGTGCCCCTCTGCTCGCCCAGAACCCTTAGCTTGGCTCCTCTCTTAATAAGTAGAGATGGCGAACTGTTCGCCGGCGAACTTGTTCGCGCGAACATCGGGTGTTCGCGCTCGCCGGAAGTTCGCGAACGTCGCGCGACGTTCGCCATTTTGGGTTTGCCATTGTTGGCGCTTTTTTTTGCCCTCTCACCCCAGACCAGCAGGTACATGGCAGCCAATCAGGAAGCTCTCCCCTGGACCACTCCCCTTCCCTATAAAAACCGAAGCCCTGCAGCGTTTTTTCACTCTGCCTGTGTGTGCTGAAGAGATAGTGTAGGGAGAGAGCTGCTGCCTGTTAGTGATTTCAGGGACAGTTGAAAGTTTGCTGGCTAGTAATCGTTTTGATACTGCTCTGTTATTGGAGGGACAGAAGTCTGCAGGGGTTTGAGGGACATTTAAGCTTAGGTAGCTTTGCTGGCTAGTAATCTACCTTCTACTGCAGTGCTCTGTATGTAGCTGCAGTGGGCAGCTGTCCTGCTTCTGATCTCATCTGCTGACTGCTGCAATAACAGTAGTCCTTGTAAGGACTGCTTTTATTTATTTTTTTGTTCCAATACAGAGCAGTATCAAGCAGATTACTAGCCAGCAAACTTACTATCATCTGTCCCTGAAATCACTAACAGCTCTCCCCCTACACTATCTCTTCCAAGCACACACAGGCAGATTTTTCAGATACATTTTTGCCCTTGATCCCCCTCTGGCATGCCACTGTCCAGGTCGTTGCACCCTTTAAACAACTTTAAAATCATTTTTCTGGCCAGAAATGTCTTTTTTAGATGTTAAAGTTCGCCTTCCCATTGAAGTCTATGGGGTTCGCGAACCGTTCGCGAACCGCTCGCATTTTTGCGCAAGTTCGCGAATATGTTCGCGAACTTTTTTTCCGACGTTCGCTACATTCCTATTAATAAGACCTGGCGACATCCAATTAGCCGAGGGCTCCTCCTGAGGTGAAAGTTTATCTTACTAAGAGAACTGTATTTACCAAAGCTCTGATGTGAGGCTACTCACCCTGGTGGCCTAGTGGGCCGGCAGGGACGCCCACTGCGTTCTCGGCGGGGATGCCCACCACGCTGGTCTTCTTCTTCTGCACTGGTTTCCTAGTGTGCCCATGGCGCACATCTGCTGTATTTATAGGCGCTTTGGCACTGGCGTAATGATGCCAGTGTGCAATGACACCAAATTCAAACTATATAAAGGGGACTTGGCATCCTATTCATCGCCCATTATAGAATCATTCGTATAGAGTTCCTGGTGCTTCTGATCTGTGATTGTACAATCGAATATATATATACCCCCAAAAAGGGATATGTATAGGAAGCGGTCAGCGCCTGTGGCAACAGAAATAAAAAACAAGCATAGCGCAATATGTTTGGAATATAAGATATCACCCTGTGCGTGCACTAGGATGTTAAATAAGTGTATTCTCCCCCTCTCCTTCGGAAAGCTATTGGTGAGGGTATAAAATGACAATACAGGTGAGAGGAAAAGAGAGTGAGTGCTTTTCCTATATGGATAAAGAGATCTTTCCCAAGGATAAAATGCCTCCACCTTCTGTAAAAAATGCCTACTTACAAACCACTGCCGTGGTATGGTGCATGTAACATGAAAACCCTTCTGGTCACTCCTTCAGAATTTGCTGCTCCTTCCGAGTTCCCAAACAGGAGTAAAAGCGATAATAGTGTAAAACCATTTATTTAAAACTATTAAAAACAATTAAAAGATCCACACTCACATTTACCCTCACGGGTTTTTGCGTATTGAGTCCAATATACAGTTTTTCTGGGGTTCCCAGAGGCAGTCCTATCAGTTCGCTCCAAATTACTGTCAGCTCACTCCAGGTACCTTGCTTCTAGGTTGGTATGTCCCCCAAAAATGTGCCTAACGCGTTTCGCTGGGTGCTACCAGCTTCCTCAGAGGCGTCTCTGCCATACTGTTTTGTGTCTTTCCTTTTAAAGTCCATTGCAGCGTGTCCGTTTGGGTTCCGCCTTCACTTCCGGTTTATGCGTTCCAACTGATGCGTTCTAGCATCCTCACTTCCGCTTTGGCGCATATAATGCTCAGTTCTCTCCACATTATGCCAAGGACAGCGTTTTTCTCTCCCATACTTATACTATATAGTTTTTTGGCTTTGATACCTTATTTATCCATCAATGTACAAATAAACCAGCTCTCAATATATATGTAAAAAATGCATATTCTTTAACCACATGTATAAATAACGATCAGGGGGGATCATGGGAAATGTAGTTCTCCCTGTTTTTTACAGATCCAAGGTTTTTCATGTTGTACATATATATATATACATATTTTATAACAAAAAAATAGAAGCAAGGATAAAAAAGAGGAAAAACATCAGAAATGTAGTTCTTTTTCCATATTTTTTCATATTTTTTTAAAAGCTTTCGTTTTGTGTATTTTTGAGTAAGGAGAATATTACAAGAAGAAATATATTCTCATATTTTGATCATGTGTTTCTCAATTTTTTTATATCAATTTTTAATTTTTTATAAAAAAGCTCTTAAATTTATATCTGCATTTAACCCTTGTGGTATGAAGGTATGCATTTTATAGATCCATTTGCTTTCTTCCTGTAGTGTTTTCCTTACCAAATCTCCCCCTCTCCAATCTTTTTGTACTGTACTTACACCCCAAAATTTCAAATCTCTAGCTTTCTGGTTATGACACTCTTTGAAGTGTTTTGACACACTATGGGTTGTAACTCCCTTCTCTATGTTTCTTGTCAAAACACTTCAAAGAGTGTCATAACCAGAAAGCTAGAGATTTGAAATTTTGGGGTGTAAGTACAGTACAAAAAGATTGGAGAGGGGGAGATTTGGTAAGGAAAACACTACAGGAAGAAAGCAAATGGATCTATAAAATGCATACACTGTACCTTCATACCACAAGGGTTAAATGCAGATATAAATGTAAGAGCTTTTTTATAAAAAATTAAAAATTGATATAAAAAAATTGAGAAACACATGATCAAAATATGAGAATATATTTCTTCTTGTAATATTCTCCTTACTCAAAAATACACAAAACGAAAGCTTTTAAAAAAATATGAAAAAATATGGAAAAAGAACTATATTTCTGATGTTTTTCCTCTTTTTTATCCTTGCTTCTATTTTTTTGTTATAAAATATGTATATATATATATATATGTACAACATGAAAAACCTTGGATCTGTAAAAAACAGGGAGAACTACATTTCCCATGATCCCCCCTGATCGTTATTTATACATGTGGTTAAAGAATATGCATTTTTTACATATATATTGAGAGCTGGTTTATTTGTACATTGATGGATAAATAAGGTATCAAAGCCAAAAAACGATATAGTATAAGTATGGGAGAGAAAAACGCTGTCCTTGGCATAATGTGGAGAGAACTGAGCATTATATGCGCCAAAGCGGAAGTGAGGATGCTAGAACGCATCAGTTGGAACGCATAAACCGGAAGTGAAGGCGGAACCCAAACGGACACGCTGCAATGGACTTTAAAAGGAAGGACACAAAACAGTATGGCAGAGACGCCTCTGTGGAAGCTGGTAGCACCCAGCGAAACGCGTTAGGCACATTTTTGGGGGACATACCAACCTAGAAGCAAGGTACCTGGAGTGAGCTGACAGTAATTTGGAGCGAACTGATAGGACTGCCTCTGGGAACCCCAGAAAAACTGTATATTGGACTGAATACGCAAAAACCCGTGAGGGTAAATGTGAGTGTGGTCTTTTAATTGTTTTTAATAGTTTTAAATAAATGGTTTTACACTATTATCGCTTTTACTCCTGTTTGGGAACTCGGAAGGAGCAGCGAATTCTGAAGGAGTGACCAGAAGGGTTTTCATGTTACATGCACCATACCACGGCAGTGGTTTGTAAGTAGGCATTTTTTACAGAAGGTGGAGGCATTTTATCCTTGGGAAAGATCTCTTTATCCATATAGGAAAAGCACTCACTCTCTTTTCCTCTCACCTGTATTGTCATTTTATACCCTCACCAATAGCTTTCCGAAGGAGAGGGGGAGAATACACTTATTTAACATCCTAGTGCACGCACAGGGTGATATCTTATATTCCAAACATATTGCGCTATGCTTGTTTTTTATTTCTGTTGCCACAGGCGCTGACCGCTTCCTATACATATCCCTTTTTGGGGGTATATATATATTCGATTGTGGATTCATATACAGTTGAGAGACTGTGAAGGGGTCGGCAAGGAATACTCTAAGAGACTGACATTTTTTTCATTTGGCTGCCTTTTTGTAAGCTATATATTTTTGTTATTGATCTGTGATTGTGCCTGTTTTCTGATACCTGTTGTGACCCTTGCCTGTTTTGATGATCCTGTCTTCTGAAATCCTGACCCTGCCTGGTAACGGACTCTTCTATATCCACATCCCTTCTGATTGATCTCCTGGTTTGACTCCACTTGTACTCTGCCTGCCCCGAGCCAGCCAGTTTTGACTACACTTTCTGTTTTCTCCTTGTTCTGTGACCTTCTGCCTAAAAGACTTTGCTTTACTGTCATGCCCCTTTGCTCATCCAGAACCCTTAGCTTGGCACCTCTCTTTAGAAGACCTGGTGGCATCCGATTAGCTTAAGGCTCCTCCCGAGGTGAAAGGCAGCTGTTAAAGGCAGAAGCAAGAGCCATGAACAGGGTGCTTAGCATTGGTTCTGGATTTAGGGTGCCGACCGTGACATCTGGTAAGCTTTAGCTTTAATGTATAGAGCTCCCTAAAATCCAGTTGATTGCACATACAGGAAAAGATCAAAAATTTACATTGGAAGACCTTTCCTTTTGAATACCTAAATTTACACTTACTGTAAGTGTATGTCTAATTTTGTCATTTATACCAATATGTACAAAGCTATCAATCTCCAGCCAATAATTCATTCACATTCTGAACCCTGGAAGTTCAACACAATTAAATCATCTATAATTCCAATCTATAATCAGCCTAGGCCTATACCTGGTTTCCTCCTCTTTACTGCTAGACAGACTTCTCACCTGTCAGCCTCATCTAAAACTGCTATACCGGAGTTTACACTCTCTGTTCCGCTTCCCTATAGTATGTTTTTGTAAGTTATCATTCCTCTGTCAGTCTTGAACCAGGTACCTTGTATATTGCAGCCTGTTTTTTCACTATTTAGGCAGTAAAACCCCAATACTACCTGCCAAAGATAGGTACTGCTGAGTGAGCAAGATGCTTCTCTCAAGATTGCCATTAAAAAATTTGCTGCATCTAGAGTGAAAATTAACTTCCACCTTTAAGGAATAGGAGTCGGGAATGCACCTACGGGTGGCCCCACTCGGAAAAATAATAATGTAAACATAGAGTTTGGTGTACTGAATAACTGTTTATCTAGAAAGGGTAGCAAATACAAACATCATTTCTCATAGCCTGCCTTACTGCACTGCTGCAGGAGGGTGGTAAGTGCAGGGATCCAGTTCTACCTCTCTACACATACATGCTGCAGTCAGACCTTTAATCTTGCTATATTTTAATGCCATTTACAGAGCACCACTTACTGTAAGCAGCATATAGTTACAAAGTACCATATTATAGAGCACCCAATTATAATATAGCACTGACCACAACCACTTTCTGTACATGATCTGACAGGTGCCTATTAGTGATGAGCATACTCAAGAGTTAAAACAAAAAAAAATAGGAAACCACAAATTCCATTGCAAAGTCATAATCAGAGAAAAAGTTTGCTCATCTGCATGCATGAACAAACCAAGTACTACCAAGACTAAAAGATCATAGTTTCAAAAGCAAATATTCATTCAGCAAAATCTTTTGAAAAAATTAAAAGTAGATCCCATTACATTAACTGTTCCTCATAAAACCACACTGATTGCCTTGGGCAACACTTATATTAAGGTGTCCCCACAAGGACCCCCTCATTAAGGCGATAGCCCATGAGAAGTGGGATCACAGAGCTACATCCATGGTGCGTTGTAGTATGGGAGGGAGAAACAAACAACATTTTCCATAGAGTGTTTTTCCATACACATTCATGCATTTGTTTACTGTATTTCCTACATTATGTCAGTTAGTTACCATGGTAGATATTTTAAATTACTTATTTATTGTGCTTGGATGTTTCTTTTGAAAGAAAGTGTTGCTGTTTTAATGTCAGATTATCATGGTGTTTTTTTTTTTTAGTTATATTACTGGGACTAGGTATTCATGCATATATGCCTATACCCCCTTTTCATAAAATAAAGGTATTTTAAGTCACCAAGGAGTTCCATGACCATATAACAGCATGGGGCCAAGAGCAGAGTGCTTTTATACAGCTCATGGAATTCCTTCATGACATCATTTATTATAATGCACATGTTTCAAGGAATCATGTGACAGAAAATAATTCACTAAACACCGACTGATGACATCACAAAGCTTCATTTATAAGGATACAATTTACAGGATATTCATGGCTCTTGTGTATTATATAGTGGATAATGTGTAGGAGGTGCTTACAGATTTAAAGGGAAAGTATCTTGGATTCCCAACTGGTACTCACCACACGGGACATGATGATAAATGTAACCAGCAGATTTTATTCACTGTACACACCAGAGGCTTTTAATTAAGGAACACATTACACACATTTCACAACATTTCCTTCTTCCAACACTGCATATACACATTTTTCCTTGGGATCAGTGTTCCTTGGGTAGGCACACCTTTTTCTGTTCCTTAAAGATTTTGGATCCCACCTAACCACCAATAGGTCGGTATATGCTCCATCCGTATCCCTCCACTCTCCAATAGTGGTCCGATACCTTCAGTATGATACCCCTCCACTCTTCCAGGTTAGGCCTTTTCATCCAAATCCTGGCCTGAAGCCTTGGTGTACGTCCTACCTAGTCCTAAACTTCCACTGGTTCCCTCACTTACGGAGTGCCAATAGGAAACTAACTTTACTTTCTCCTTGATGGGGCCACAACTGCCCTTACGAAATACCCTCACTGCCTCATGAGCATATAGTGCTCATTCACTTTAAATCTTTCCTGTTCAAACTTCTTCTAATCTAAGCAGTTGGGTCTCACTTACCCTGCCAGGAGATGTAATTCTGGCCATGCCCTCATATCAAGTAGCTTCACTTGGGCAGTGCACCTCCTTTTATACCCTTCTCTGTCCCACAGTGGTAAAGACTACACCTAAAATTAAATTAATGAACTCTGCTGCAATCTAATGGTGATTCCCAGAAATTACATCCAACACACTTAAACATATAAACATTTTACATACATTCACATTTTGTCATACAAAAAGACTACAACATTCTCACACATGAGACGCCGGCAGAATTTCACGAATTTTCAACCGTTCGTGAATTTCATGGGAAATATCGAGAATTTTTCAGAGAATCTAAACGGGACAAATTCGCCCATCACTGTTGGCAAGTGCTTTCTTTAGCTTATAAATGGTGCATAATGTTGTGTATTGACAAAGGAACACACCGTTTATAAGTATATAATTTACATTTGGGGTCCATAAGCATATAGCCATACTTTAGATTATAAGGATAGAATTTACATTTTTATCCATTCTGAAAAGCCTGACTTTGAGGATTTTTTTTTTAGAAAATAATAAATCAGCTGTAACACAGAGTTCAAAAGTCAGTATAAAGAAGCCAGTTCAGAAAGTCATGCTATGTATCCTTGACCCACAGGCTCTAGAGTCAGCATTGTTTGATAGTTATGGTATAAAATAAAAATATAATTCAATCTTAGAGAGCATATCTAGCTAATAAGCGCCTAAAATAATTTTTATAACAGATACCATGGGAATAATGGAAGATCCTATCTTAGTTTGGATTACAAAGCAATACTCATGCAATTACAATAAGGGAAAGCAATGTTAAAATTAATCTCTTGTGAAATTGGAGTTCTGTAGACAGTGATCAGAACATTTAAAATATGAAAAATAAGCGTTTGCTGAAATACATTTATATTGTCAGTCACACGAAAGCAGAGTTCTATAAATTTAAAATAAAGATGATGAGCTGTTTAGTCCATGCAACGAAAGCTGAGAAGGTTATCTTTGATCTTGTGTTAATTCTGTTTTAACCTCTCCAGCTGGAAGTGACATTGTCAGAAGCTGAAGAAAATTAGGGTCTTTAGTAACTCTCTCTTTTATGTTTAAAGGTACCTTAAAGGGATACTGTCATGAGGATTTTTTTTTTCAATTAATAATGCTGCTCCAGCAGAATTTTGCACTGAATCAATTTTTTTTTTATAAGATTTTTTTATATTTACTTTTGAAATCTGACATGGGGCTAGACATGTTGTCAGCTTCCCATCTGCCCAGTCACGTGACTTGTGCTTTGATAAACTTCAGTCACTCTTTACTGCTGCACTGCAAGTTGGAGTGATACCACCTCCTCCCTTTTCCCCCCAGCAACCAAACAAAAGAACAATGGGAAGGTAACCAGATAGCAGCTCTCTAACACAATATAACAGCTGCCTGGTAGATCTAAGAACAGCACTCAATAGTAAAATCCAGTCCTACTGTGTCGCATTCAGTTTCAGTGAGTAGGAGAAACAACAGCCTGCCAGAAAGCAGTTCCATCCTTCTGAAAGCACATGAGCAGGCAAAATGACCTGAGATGGCTGCCTACACACCAATATTACATCTAAAAAAATACACTTGTTGGTTCAGGAATGAAATGTTGTATTGTAGAGTGAATTATTTGCAGTGCAGTTATTTAGAAATAAAAACTACATCATAAAATTCATGACAGAATCCCTTTAAGCCAATATTCAAATAGTAAAATATGTATTATAATCATGGAATGATGCATAGGAATTCATTATAATAAGCTGCGCCATATTGCAATTATTTTTTTTATTGCTAGAGGCCTACGTTTCATTACCCTTGATATTAATGGAATTGTAGGACACCCATATTGATCTTGAATCTCACATTGATCTAGATCTTCACCTAAGCTAGAAACCTGAGAACCCTGCATTTAGTAGCTTTCTGTAGTCTGTATTTTTTTTATCCTAGATCCATGATTTTTCTAGTCATAAATGACCCACTAGAAGTCATTGTAAGTACTGTCTCAGGGTTTGCAGATGATACTAAATTGCACAAAACAATAGGTTCCATGTGGATATTGTTATTGTAAAAACAGAACTACTGCATAAGCATTTACCGTTGACTGCTAAAGATAATAAATTACTGTTATATATATATATATATATATATATATATATATATATATATATATATATATATATATATATATATATATATATATATATATATATATATATAGACAAATACAAGAGTCCTCTGCACTCAACCCATTATCAATATATTTTAAGACAGAGACATTTTGGGCATACTGCTACTAAAAAATGCCTTACCCTTTAAACAAAACAGGGATTGTTTGTCCATATATTGCAATATATTTAAGCTGGCCAACTAAGTCAAAGTCATCCCATATCTGGCCAGTCCTACGCTTAATTTTCATCTGATTCATCAAGACTTCTATTGCTTCATTATACATTTTACAAAGGGACTAAGTTTTACCTGCAACTTACTTGCTGCTTTCAAAGTAAAACTCCCAAAATTGATTTTAAAAATTAGTGGTGAGCACAACTTTCCCTGGTTTGTTATAGTTATACAGGAGAAGTGACCATCTCCATGTTGTAGCTCCCACCCTTCCCAGCTATAGTCAGGTGACCCCAATGGTGTCTAATAAAAGGGCATCCAAGTTTGGGAGTTTTACTTTGAAAGCAGCAAGTAAGTTGCAGGTAAAACTTAGTCCCTTTGTAAAATGCATAATGAAGCAATAGAATTCTTAAAGGAATTGTTCAGTTTAAAAATAAAAACTGGGTAAATAGGTAGGCTGTGCCCAATAAAAAATGTTTCTAATAACTCCAGAATACTTTGATGAGACAAATCTTAGCTGCTGCACGAACCAATTTGGCGAAACACTGGTTACAATACACTATTGATACTCATGTTGTCATTGCAAAAATTACCCAAACACAGAATATGTTATATTTAACGGCTTTATTGGAAGACAGGGTAGAGAGACATATGCAAATTTGGGCCCCATGGAATTCGTTTCTGCAACCTTGAGCAAAACAATAAGTTTAATGTATGTTATACTACATGGAATTGTACTGATGTGTTCTAATTTCAATGTTCTATACTGGAAAAGATATTTACGTTATTTTCTGTCAATGTATCTATTTTTTAAAAATAAAAGAGATTATAAAAAAAAAAATGTTTCTAATATAGTTAGTTAGCCAAAAATGTAATGTATAAAGGCTGGAGTGATTTGATGTCTTAACATGTCAGCCAGATCACTACTTCCTGCTTTTCAGCTCTCTTGGTTTACACTGACTGGTTACCCTGGTTACCAGGCAGCGACCAATCAGAGACTTGAGGGAGGCCACATGGGTCATATCTGTTGCTTTTGAATCTGAGCTGAATGCTGAGGATCAATTCGAAACTCACTGAACAGAAATGTACCATGTGGCCTCCCTTCAAGTCACTGACTAACTCAGACTTATAAGCAGGAAGTTGGATTCTGGCTGTTTTATTAGACATCTGTTCACTCCAGCCTTTATATATTACATTTTTGGCTAACTAACTATATTAGAAACATTTTCTGTTTTGCACAGACTATCTATTTACCCAGTTTTTATTTTCACACTGAACTATTCCTTTGATGAATTTTTTCGCTCATCCATTGATTCCCAGGAAAATAACACACTTCACTATCTGCAATTTTTTTTGCTAAACTGTGGCAAAAATTTGCTGCGACATAAAAAATTATTACACACGTAAGAAATTGTCACTAGTAAAAAAAATTGACGTTTATTGACTTCAATATGTTTTGGAAGTAACCCCCCTTGGGGCAATTTAATAGAACTCGATTTTCTCCCTTTAAATTAATGCCTTAATTTACTAATAATTCAGATAGAACATTGCTATGAGGGAAAAGCCTCGACAAAATCATGGAACAATTTGAATCATACAACTTTTTCAAATGGTCGCCTCGAAAACGCAAATTATTTGGATTATCAAGCAAAACAACTTGAATTTACCAGATTACCAAATGAAAACCAGCCTCAAACAGCACAAAACATTTGACAATCATGAAGGCAAATTGTGAGACCAGAGACCATCTGCCATTGACTTGTACGTGACTTTGACAGGTTTTAGCTAGAGTATTTTTTAAATCAAATTTTAGCAGTTTTGGAGTATAATAAATCTTGAAAAATCCAGGTTTTACTCCACTGCAGGTTACCCTTATGGGCAGATTTATCAAAGTGTGAAATTAGAGCTCATCGCAGTTAAATTCCGCCACTCCCTGTTAATTCCTATGGGATTTTTAAAGGTGTGCATATCAATGTGTGAAAGTTCACCACTTTATAAATATGCATCTAAAAATCTCATAGGAATGAACAAAGAATTGAGGATTTTCTCTGGTGAGCTCTGGTTTCACACATTTTAATAAATTATAAATTAAAGTACGCATGGTTAACTCAGTTTCCTCTGCAAAGGCACAGTATACACTATGCAATTTTTTAATGGTCATGTGTATTTTCAAACCATACTGACTTGATCATATTTATAGCTAATAAGTCTGATAAAAAAAATTGCAAAAAAAGCTACAAAGGTCCCAACAGACATGTTATAACAAGTTTATACCACAGTTATGGGCTGTGCCACCCCACTGAATTCTGTTTTCCACACTCCCCAACTTTACCTCAGCACACAGAGGAAAAAAACAGTTTACCTCTGTCAGCCAGGTAACACTCAGAAGAAACAAAGCAGTCAATTACTTCCACTTACTCCCTCCTTTCACCCAGCTCTCCCAGCATACACAGCAACAATAAACTCATTTAGATTTCTAATGCCTAAACATTTATTCACATGCAACACATGGAGGCTTACTTACTGTAGGCTAGATTTGAGTGGTTTTTGAAACCACAACTACATCAGAAACCCCAAAACCCTTAGGAGCCCATTTACTAACAATCACATTTTTGTTTTTTTGTTTTTTTCCTTGTATCTCCAAAAAAACACTAAAATCGAACCATTAATAAATAAGCCTCCATGATCAAGTACAATACTATTACTCCCACACTCGCTGTGCAGTCTGTAACTAATTAAGGTTTTAAAACTGGTGTAGACCCTAAAAGCTGTTAGATAGATAGATAGATAGATAGATAGATAGATAGATAGATAGATAGATGATAGAGATTTAGTTATATAGACAAATGTAAAATGTAATTATAATGTAATTATAATCTGAATGTAATCTCCATGTTCATTTTATCTTATAAATTCAGAAAAGCAAAACAAACAAAAAAAAAACGGTATCCCTTATATATTACTTACAGTATTTGTGAAAAAAGTGTTCTTTGTGTAATACACATTCAAGTTTTTATGAAGCTTTAATTCAAACATTGCTTAATTATGGAAAAACTCTATAAAATATGGAGAGGAAATCAATCCACATTTCAAAATGTCATCATATTTTCAAAATATTTTATGTTTAGGTGTTATAAATCCTTTTGCTTTTAATGGATATTCAGGTCTATCAAAAGCATCCATCCTCAGTATTTCAAATGACAATGTTAACGTCCAAAGTGTAATGACCTGTTAAAACATTATCAAGCTTTGCTTATTTCCATAAAGAATATGCTGCGTCAAAGAGCAATTGACTTGTTTATGTACACATTTACAAGTCCAGAAGTTTGAAAAAACAACATAAAAGCAATGAAATAAAAACAAAATCATAATGTCTGGTACAATTGTTCCCCTCCTGCTGTGCATTTAGTCATCACAATCCAGGAGATACATTATTATTGGCTTTTTTTCCCATAGTACAATATATTTTCAATGAATCAACAGAATTGCTCTTAAAGAAACAATTTAGGAGATATGCTTCACATGCCTTAAGACTTATCTACTGTACTTCTGAAATTCAAACAAAATAGTTTGAATGTTAAAAATTTTAAATTTCCTTGCAACTACAAATGTCACTGTAGTGGGTACAACTGTTAGAAATTTGCTGCTGTAGCTCAAACAGCAATGGGTGTGAAGCACCTTCAAGGCATAATAAAGCCATTCCTTGAGAACACCAACCTTGGGACGAATAAGCATTATTATAAAGCACTGTATTGTATTTTATAACAGCTCTATACAAATAAAGGGTAATAATAATAAACACAAACAAATAAACTCAGTAGTATTGTAATATTTCCGTTGTTATTGTTCTGAGGATAGAAATGAATTATCTCATAATGCAACATTCATAATTGTCTAATCCCCAGTATGTCATTCCATTTAAAAGTTTTGCCCACATATAACAATATAAAGACTGCAAAGTTTAAACCAGGTTGGCCAAGTCATAGCAACTAATTAAACTGACTGCATTTACAGGTATGGAATCCCTGAAAAAACTGTTATTCAGAAAGCTCCAAATTACAGAGAGGCCATTTTAAGCCATAATTCAGATTTTTAAAAATGATGTTCATCTTGCAATAATTAAACAGTACTTTGTATTTAAACCTAGCTAAGATGTTTAAATCCATATTGGTGGCATCACAATCCTACTGGGTTTATTTAATGTTTATTACATAAAATTTAAAAGACTTCCGGCATGGTGATCCACTATTGAAAGATCCCTTATCTGGAAAACCCCAGGTCCCAAGCAGATAATAGATGCAATACTTCAACTGATTGCATGTTTAAAAGCAAAATCTGAATGTTTGCCATGGTTTAGAAGACCTGACACAAACCTTAAATATTGGCATATTTCCCTGTCTGTTATATTTTCCCTATAAAATATTTTGCTGCACTTCGAAGCATTCATTTCTAGATGCATTTCTTGCTGTCTATAGTATTTCTCAATAGTATGTGAACAATTCAGGAATATTACAATGGCAATTGGAATGCCTCCTCTACAAAAGTGAAGCACTGAAATGATGTATTTTTTATCTTAATCTTCCTTTAAAGAAACCATATTATTTGTAATTAGAAAATATAGTTTTTGAATGTGTTTTATTGCAGTGTAGGCAGAACATCCAGAAAGAATGTTTTCATACAATAGCTGTGTACTTTGAGATAATGTTCTAATTAACCTAATTGCAGCCAATATATTGAGCTTCAAGTTGAGATCCAGACTTCCATGGCAACTAGCAGAAGAGCTGTGTGGGTTTGTGCTTTGCTTTTTCAGTATAGTTTTAAAAAATAGATCTGTATTACAGGAACTAGGGAGGTAAATCCTCTTAACAAGATAAAGCTTGACGTTTTTGAGTTTTTGAGTTTTTGAGTTTTATCACTTTGCACTTGATGATAATGTATACATTAAACAGTGATGCTTCAATTTAATTAGCATAAGCCATCATAATAATGTACCCCATAAGTGTTTGCCTTCCCAGTGCAGAGTAAAACTCCTCTGCTTTAGGGATTTGCTATAAACCACTGAATATTAAATGTTTTCGTTTTATAGGAACGTATTCTGCAAAGCTAACTCATGACATTAAATAATCCATCTCAAAATTTTAAAGATTTGATCCTGGGTAATATTAAAGGAGAAGGAAAACTACAGAGGTATTTTATTGCCAATAGATTAGCTGCAATGCTATAGAATCAAGATAGAATGCAATATTTATTCTGTAGAATGTTTTACATCTGTCAATTTGTTTAGAAAAGCAGCTGCAGAATTAGCTTGGTGTGACATCACTTCCTGCCTGATTCTCTCCCTGCTCACTTATAGCTCTGGGCTCAGATAACAGCAGAGAAGGGGGGGGGGAAGAGGAGCAAACTGAACATGATCTTGCCCGGCAAGGAGGTTTAAGCTGAGGCCCATGTGTAGACAATAGAAGGAAAGAAATGCAGTGTTTCTTTTGACAGAGCAGCACTACTTTCAGGGTTTATTGGTATATTTAGGTGGACCTTTTCAATGGGTTTTACCCCTTTGTGTATTAGCTTAACAAGTAAACACAGAATTCTTTGTAAAAGCGTGAAAAAGTGGCCTTCAAAACTTGCAAGCTTCAAACAGCATTCCAATACCCAAAATTCTCAAGCAATCTGCAACTGTCTGAAACTGGTACACGTTGTTTGAAGTGTGCCTACCATCTTCTCTGAAGATATTAGGAACCTTTAGCTTTTGACAAGCATCTGAATGGAAAAAATACTATAAGATTAATGCAATTGTTTTTACAAATATTAATAAAACTGAAATGTGACCATCATTTCTTAAAAAGAGAATTGTCTTCTTTAGACCAATTCTATTTTTCTGTTTATATTAGCTTATGTCTACCACCTTTCCAAGGTGCTGTACAATTAAGGAATGCTTACAAAATAAATAAAAAGGAAATGTTTATCATACTTACCTAGATTTTCCTTTCCAAGACAACTCCAAGGCAGCAGATAGCCTACCCCTTCACAGGTAGTTTTCTATAAGGTTAAGCTTGCTGTAAAATGTAAAGGGTTGTTCTTTTTAAGCTTTGGGAGTGTCCTTGTGATGGAAGCAGGTGGGCTAGGGATAACCCACTCACACTGACACATGTCATGGTAAGTATAATACAGTATTACTTGACTATTTTGAACTACTGAAAGTGAGTAGTCAATGGGCTGTAGCAAGCTAAAAAAGATTACCAGAGCCCATAAACAAAAGTTCCAGTTCCCATGTATAAGATGCATTGTAAAATGTGTTTTTTTTAGATTTGAAGGACATATTTCAATAATGAGTTAGAAAGAGCTAGTTTAGCAAGAGTAGTCTGACTCCAACTAGGAGGGATAGCAAGGCATAGCTCTCTCCTCAGGCAAGACTGGCCTGTAGTGTAGGGATCACAGCCTGATAGCGATTTAGGTTTAGTGAGTTCCCTGATCCCCTGTGTGAGGATACAAGTCACCCTCCACAAGGGTGTCACAAGATGCTGGCTCTGAAATGCTGTGAAGTACCTGAGATGCACCTGAGGATACTCACAATGTAAGGATTGTGAGTATCCAACCCCTTATTTGAGCTTTAAGAGAATAAAGCCTGTTGCTGTTTGCTTTGTTCAAGAGCTTTCTGGTGTCCAATTCTTTTGTTTAGTCACGCTGCACAAGTGAGGTGTAGTTGTACGAAACCATTCCTTCACCCTTTCAAGTAGCAAAGGCCCATCCAGAGGGTCAAATGTGGTCAACCGAAGCTCTGCCTGTTTCCTTGCTGGTCTAGCCTAGATGGGATTATACTATAAAAAGGCATTTATAATAATTGTGTAGGAATTAATTTTTCACCATAATTATCATTCATTTGCTGAAAATTATTGCAATTGTCTGTTGCAAATCATAAAAATGTTTAATTTGGCCCATTCTGTTATGTTGTTAGGACTTTTAAATTCAAATGTCAAAAATGCTTTGTCTCTATTTCAGTGCATACATGTTTTTCTTTCCAAAATTTGCTTTGAGAAAAAAAACTGCTTTTCACTATTTTTTTCATATTTTTTACCCGAAAACATATTAGAAAACTTGGGGATATTGCACAAAACCCAGCGCACATCAAAAAATCATTGGGACTTCTGCAATTTCGGCAGGTCTGAGGTGCCGGATTTTGGACTTTTCCACCCTCGGGGTTGGAAGCAATAATTTTAATGTTTAACATTTGACACAGTAAATACTAATATAAACTTTTTTCCATGTCACTATTCATTCTACTTATGTCACATTACTACCACACCAAAAACTGCAAAACAGCATACAATATTACAGTTAGAGCAATCAACTGCACATTAAATAGGTACTATGTATTTAAGGTTCACTTACAATAGAGTCAATCTAAGGTACTAGTGCTGTCAGTAATGGAATTTCATTTCAGCCATTAGAGGAGTTAATAATTGATGAAGTTTGTTAGAAATCCTAATAACTACTGTAATGTTTTCACTATTTTAATTCTCTTGGTGTCTGTGCAGGTTTTACAGTAGATTAGTACAAAGTCAGATGAATCCATGCTTTCAGACAATGCAAGTAGCTATTATATTGTCTTATGCTAACTTTGCATAAGCCATTTTCTCTTGGAAAGATTAGCAAATCCATTAACTTTCATCCCTAGGGGTAAATTTACGAAACAGTGGAAATTCGCCAGCTGCGGCTTCACAGCCACCGCAACACTTCGGGAGGCAAAAATTCGCTCAGACATTGCTAATTTACTAAAATGCGAAGTTGCGCCCATAGCACCGAATGCTGGCGAATTTTCGCTAGCATTACTTCGGCAATGCAAGCAAATCTCTGAATACTCTCTAGACATGCAAAGCGAAGCTGCGCTAGATGTTGGCTAATTTGCCTACAGTGGGAAGTTAAAGTTGAATGGACGTATATGTTGCAGCAAATACATTATACTACACAAGCCCAGGGAACCTTAGTAAAATAAAGTAGAGTTGTTATATTGCCCCACACATGAGCCCAATGTATAGTTTATGTGAGTTACTGTATGTTAGGAAATGTAGGGGGGAAGCCGGGTACCCCAGAAAAAATTTCAATCTTTTGCAGCCTATCACCCTGAAAACCTGAAGTCGCCAGTGTTTTTTGGGACTTAGAAATTTTCTAATTTTTTTTGAGGAACTCCAATCTACTCTATTGCACTTCGCCTGGTCTGAGGTGGTGCAGGCAAGTCTGGCGCAAGAGGTAACGTTCATTAAAATCCGCATCTTAGTCTATTCGCCAGAGCGAAAATTCGCCTGGCGTTAGAGTGAGAGGTAGTGCTACAGTCTATCTCCTTTGCTAGCGAATTTTCGCCAGGGTTAGTTACTTCGCCCTTTAGTAAATTTGCCCCCTAGTCTCCTGTATATTCTTTTTATTATTTTTTATTGTAACAGTGTCTATCTTTGCTTGTTACTAAATACATATTTTAAACAAATTAAAAGAAATATATTTTCCAGGAATTTATATTGTTTGTATTTATAATACTGGAAATTGTTCTTGATGTAAATATCCCCCTGAAGAAATCATTATTCGACACATTTTGGTGTAGCTTAATGAAAACAGTACAACCAACAAGCCTACAAAAAAGCTTGTTTCATTTAACCTTCAACTATAACATTGGACATTGGCATGCTTGCTGGGTCATGATTGGCAATAGTTATGTTTTCCTGATGCATGCCAAAGGCATTGTGTTATAACAGCAAGTCCAATATGCATTTCTGGGTGGGTGTGGATACTGGGAGCTATCCTTTGGTCTAAAACTATTCATTATACATGAAAGTTGACAAAATCCCGCACAACCATATTTTGCTATATGCACAGAGCAGAACAGTGCTTAGAAAAAAGTGATATAATATTAAAGGTGAATAATTGAATACCTGAGAACATAGTATCCACATGTATAGTTATTATTATATTGTATTATCATGTTTGGAAGTGAATTGTGCTAGTATGATGCTTTGTAGCTTAAAGAAAAGGCTCTATGATATTATTTTTGGTTTTGCTGTTGTTGAAGAATACATTTGGCTGTGTTGCACCTCAAATAATGTGCCAGTTTGATGAGTGCCAGGGTCTTGCTATTATTGATCCTGTTGGAAACCTAGAAAACAAGCCTTGAGGGCCAAAAGGACATGGGTCCAGTGTGCTGATACAGAGGACTGCTAAGCAGCAAACAAAATGGCTCCTAAAGGAGCAATGATTGACTAGGAGAGATAGACTCACAGTTCAACATAACTCCCATCATTTCTGCTAATGACTCTAATGGAACATCCACTTAATTAGATTTGTAATACCTGGAGGAAAAATAAGATCAAAGAATGCTATTTTATGTGTGGTTAGACCATGCATGGACAATCTTTGGGAGATTCTGTGTGTACCTGCTACTTGGGTTGTATCTCTGCTGTGTACCTTTTCTAAGGCACTGACATTGGTATCTTATGCAGGTAATCGTAAACAATTACCATAAAATTATACTCGGACCTCAAAGTTTCGACACATGATATATCTAAATTGCTATGGGCTGTTATGGCCACAAACATATGTTTCATTTGAGATTAAAGACAATATTCAGTGTATCTGTTGTTCCTTAAAGGAGAAGGAAAGGTTAAAACTAAGCAAGCTTTATCAGAAAGGTCCACCTAAATATACCAGTAAACCCTCAAAGTAATGCTGCTCTGAGTCCTCTGTCAAAAGAAACACTGCATTTCTTTCCTTCTGTTGTGTATACATGGGCTTCTGTATCAGACTTCCTGTTTTCAGCTTAAACCTCCAGGGCAGGGCTTGAGCATGCTCAGTTTGCTATTCTCCCCCTTCCTCCTCCCCTCCCTATTGTAATCTGAGCCCTGAGTAAGCAGGAAGTGATGTTACACCAAGAAAATATGGCAGCTGCTATCCTAAACAAACAGAGCTTTTTACTCAGGTATGGTAACGCATTCTACAGAATAAATATAGCATTCTAGCTTGCACTATTGTGGCTAATCTATTGGCAATAAAATGCCTCTGTAGCTTTCCTTCTCCTTTAATCAAATATATGCTTGTGGGAACATGAAATCCAATCACGGCATAGAATCCTAATTCAAACATTCTAATTTGGTGTTTGTTTTTGAGTTAAACGCATAGTTTAATTATCATTGTACTGTATTCTGCTTTACATATGTGTTTAGTAAATTGCAGTTCAGCTTCAAATGTGGAGATTATGTATACATTTATGGAAGAGAATGCAAACGATATCTAAAAGCAATCAGAGGAATAAATCAGGCTAAGTACAAATACACAATGATAAATACACAGCTGCTGTTCTGAATACTAGCTTAGCTTAAATAGGTCAGCATTGCTGAATCCTAATTCTTTCAGTACTTTTTGCTAAATATGTTGGTTATGAAACCCAGCTTAGTGTTTTCTGAGTCATGCAATCAAATCTGCCCTTATTATAACTAAAACATTCATTTTAGATTATGCTATATTCATCCACATAATCCAAGACTATCACATTTTATTAATTTCCCCAAGCATTTGAAAATCATTCACTTTAGCAAAATATCATATCATATCTAATCATGTTTGCAATTATTTGTAAAGTCTCTTTCAAATGAGTCTAAATTTGGTATCTCTGAATATATAGAGTTAAATGTTTACAAATCAATATAGACGTGAGACAGAAGTGCAAATTTTACCAATTGCACATTCATGAACGGGGAAGGCTCAGGTTGGTAAATGACAGTGAATTCTTATATGTGATTTTGATAAGATCTAAAAAGTGTTACTGTGAGTCCAGAGGAGTATATGCTATATGATCCTAGAAAAGAGAGATGCTGTTGATGTACTCTGTAAAAGCCTGCTATTTTTCACTATACTATCCATACCATATAAATTAATTAATTGTCCTTTCCCCTTGTGCCATCCCACTGAACCCCATTGTTACATACCTTAATGAAACACCAGGAGCCAAAAATGGGGTAAAATGGCCACAGTATCTATTCACATTTTATCAAATATATCGGACCATTCCATCCTAACCTAAGGCATATTTAAAAGCCAAAATTCCATAATAGATCACTGTTATGCTCTACCTGAAGACTTGAGTTTCACTTCCATAGTTGCTATTTGAGATCAGTACTATGTCATTTTATCCACCACTGAGTATTAGGTTGCTTCTACCTGCAGAGAGTTTGGCCCCCAATCCGCTACCAGCAGGAGCTGCATCTTCCACCATGAGAGCAGCCCTGCTGCCAGTCCTGAGTCTGCAATGCCTCGATGATTGGAAATCCAAGCAGGCTGTCACCCAGCACAAGCAGCAGTAGTGTCTGTTTCAATCAACCTACCGTGCAGTCACAGGAGAGAACCTCATTTCTCCTGAGTACTCTGGCAAGGTCCTACAGCTGCTGTGACAAATAAAACTTAAAATACATTATCATATATCCACTGTTTTGATCCAGAGGAAGGCAAAAAACCCAGCCAGTCAGTGCCCATTATGTCTCAAGAGGAAAAAAAGATTCAATGGCAATCAAAACATTCCCTGGACCAAGCATTTGACATTCATTTAACAAGAATTAATAAAATGCTGTTACTCGCATTTTTACTGTATTAAGATACATAAACCACAATGTAATAGTGCATTCATGAAAGCATCTACATTCAGTTATTAATAGATAATATGAGAACATAAAGAAGAAAACTCCTGACATGTTTGCAAAATATGCAAAAAGGGGGACTGTGGGGGATGTTTCTACCTGCTCATAAGATAAGTAAGTGAACTGCTTCTTCCCCTGACATCACATCTTTCTCCACCCCCAGCTCAGCCATCATAAGGCGAAGACACATTTTAAAATGAATTGCAGCCATACCACTACCATCCCGCAATTCATTGCGGAGACTTGTGCATTAACCTGCGGCCACTAAGTCGTCCTAGTGATGGGTGAATTTGTCCCGTTTTGCTTTGCCACGTATTTCGCAAATTTCCCACAAAACTGGCAAAAAATTTGTGAAGCCTGGGACAATTCGATGCCAGCAAATTTTCACTGCAAATTCACAAATTTATTCGCCAGCAGCGAAATGGGCAAATTTGCTGTGAATTCGTGCCTGCCGAATATATTCGACCATCACTATCAGTCACTGAAATCTTAGGTTTTTAAAATTCGCAGTGATGATTTTTCTCATGTGTCATCACCATTATACTGTAGCTCCAGGGCTTTCCGTTATAGTAACCAACAGATAAAAAAGTGAAGCCTAATTAGAAGCTACTATAATATCTGTTTGAGATTTAAGACTATGAATGGATAGTTCACTTTGCTAAGGCCCCACATCAAACATACATCCTTCCAGTATAATTATATTACTAAATTATTCCCTTATTGAAATTAGACAATTGTATTTTTTGCAATGTAAAGTACTTTTATAAACAAAAAAATATATATATTACAAGGGGGCATATTTATCAAGGGTCGAATTGCGAATTGAAAAAAATTTGAAATTCTAAATTCAAAAAGACCAACAAAAATGAAGTCTAAGTTTTTTTTGGTTGAATTAGTCCATTTTTGATCAAGTAGGTCCATAGTACAATTCGAATTGTACGAATCGAAGGAATAGCGCATTCGATCAAATTCGATTCAAAGTTTTTCCCAAAAAATAACTTTTTCAAAGTCCACCAATTGACTCCAGATAGGTCATATGAGGTCTCCCATAGGCTAAAACAACAATTCAGCAGGTTTTAAATGGTGAATGGTCAAAGTGCAATTTTTAAAGAGACAGTACATGATAAATTTTGATATTCGAATTTTTGCATTTTTCCCAAATTTGAATTGAATTTGGACTATCCCCTTGTCGAAGTACACAAAAAATAGCTTGAAATTCGAATTTTTTTCATTCAAAAATTCACCTCGACCTTTGATAAATCTGCCCCTAAGTATTAAGTACATATACACCTAGCTAGATTAGACTTCTGGTCTGCCACTTTCTTTACTGCCTATAAGGCTAATTAGGTCAGTTCTTGTAATTGTTGATCCCATTAGAGTAAGGGGCAGTTTTATTAAGGATCGAATGGTCAAAACTCACAATTTTGAATTAAAAATCATCAACTTAAATTTGATTATGAGATACACACCTCCACCCCGGAAAGAGTTCAAATTCTATATTTTGCCACCTAAAATCTTCCACATTCATGTAAAAGTCAATGGCAGTGGTCCATTCAACCATTTGAAGATGTTAATAGCCTTCCTGACAATGAAATTATTTTTCAGAGGAAAAATTAATTCAAATTCAATTTGATTCAGATTTTCAGGGTTGTTCCTATTCAATCAAATGTTAGATGTTCGATTTTTTTTCTTATAATAACCTCCGATGAGAGTTGTGAGTACATTCAAATTTATTTATTATTTATCAAATGTATTATTCAAATTTATTATTATTCAAATAACTTCAAAATTCAACCTTGATAGATAACCTCCTAAAAGTTGTGTATGTTTTAGGCAACACCCCTGTGCTGGCAACACTGTTTTATGGATCATAATTAAAATGTTTGCTTCTGTATTGATGGTTCCCCCTGCCGCCATTGCTTTTGATGGGTTCCTATTGGATGATAGATGATACTACTGTTTTCCCCTTAAACCTCTTAAACCATTGATATTATCACATATTGTTCTACTGTTTCAGTAATAAACAGTTGCAATAAACACGCAGGGCTTTGCCCGCATGCATTGAGCTTTGAGTGCCGGTTTTCTTCTTGCTAAACTTACTCCATTAAGGATTGCCGATCCCTTTCAACTGTGCACCAGGCCAGCTTGTACTTGAGAGGCCAGGGTGTGCTGGTGGGTTTTGGAACTTCTACTGTTTCAGAAACACATTGCTCTGAAATGTGGATGTGGAGTCTTTTACAGAATACAGATTTCATCAGAATCAAGAATATGATTTGGCATGTACAGACAGAATACAGACAGCATCCTGCATGTTTCTCTATTTATGACAACCCATTTTCAACATCTGACCCTTGATTATTAGCACATTCAAAAAGCATAATAAGTTAAAGCTCTGCCTTGTTTTTTGAAAGAGCAGTAATTTGTACTGGATGTACACAAGTCAAGGCAATCATGCCTATGATGCAGCCTATGAGCTATAGAACTCTCCTGGTGATACTTACATTGACTAATACTGGTAACTCTTGCTACATAAAAAGACTGAATAAAAAGTTAAGAAAAAAAAAAGCTAAAGATTAACCACCCCCTCCAGTTCCTCAAACACAAACATTAAGGGATATCAAGGGTCGAATTTCTATGGGAGTTTCTAAAAATGTGTTGTCTTTCAGACTACTAAAAGACAAGTAAAAAGCATTGTAATAAAAAAAATCCTGAAACTCACCACCTCCGAACATTACAAAAATGCATGTCTTCCCATAACACATATATTCTAGGTCTAAACCCTGGACTTGCAGCAAAACTCATAGCTTCTTCTTACCTATATAGCTTTAGCCTTATCTCAAAGCTATGTTTTTAGTGCATGGGATCTAGTCCAGAAAGCTCAGAATTACAGAATGCTCATGTCTCATGGAGACCATTTTAAGCAAATAATGACATTTTCTTTAAATATACAGTACTTTCTTTAAAATAATTAAACATTACCTCGTACTTGATGGGAATTAAGTAGTGATGGGCGAATTTGTGCAGTTTCGCTTTGCAGAAAAATTCGTGAATTTCGTGCGAAATTCGCGAAATGGCAAAAAATTCACGAAACGGCGCCGGCGTCTCATTTTTGACGCCGGCACCCGTTTTTGATGCCGGCGCCTGTTTTTTCGAAAAAAAAATTTTTTTACGCCGGCGAATTTTTTCCGCGAATTTTTGCGGCCGTTTCGCGAATTTATTCGCCGACGGCGAATCGCGCAAATTCGCCGCAAATTCGCGCCTGCCGAATAAATTCGCCCATCACTAGAATTAAGCTGCATTAATCCATATTGGTGCCAAAACATTAGTAATTGAATTTAATCGATTGTTTAAATGTTTTTAACAGACTTAAGATATGGAGATCCAAATTATAATGAGACTCCTTAACTGCTAACTGGTTCTAAACAATTTGAATAACAGATCCAATACCTGTAACGACAACAACAAAAGCACAACATTTAGTCAGTTTCCAGACTTTTAAATTAGAACCATACAGGTATGGGACCTGTTATCCAGAATGCTCGGGACCTGGAGTTGTCCAGATAACGGATCTTTCCGTAATTTGGGTCTTGATGCCTTAAGTCTACTAGAAATTCATTTAAACATTAAATAAACCCAATATGCTGGTTTTGCTTCCAATAAGGAGTAATTGTATCTTAGTTGGGACAAGCTACTGTTTTATTATTACAGAGAAAAAGGAAATCATTTTTAAAAATTTGGATTACGTACGTGGCTAAAATGGAGTTTATGGGAGACAGCCATTCCATAATTCGGAGCTTTCTGGATATCGGGTTTCCGGATAAGGGGTCTTATACCTGTATTACCATATATCAGTGTGGTGGCTAGGAACACATACAGAAATTAAAAAAATAAATTCTCAGCTAGTTGTTTTAATCTACAAAAGGACATTGTTTTCTTGCCCACAAAATATTTCTTTCTAACAGTGTCTACAAAGCATACTACAACTCTATCATACTAATACACATTTGTTTTTTAGTTAATATAATTATTTAAATTTTCCGATCTATTGTTAAACAGTTCCTCACTCCTGTTGAGTTTTTTTCCTTAGAAAGTCAGTAATCCTCCATCATTGATACTATCATTAATTTTACTTAATTCAGTTTTGTGTTGCCTGGTAATTAGTTTCATCAGCTTTAATGAGCTCTCTTCCAAGATAGAAAACCATCTACCCATGAATTCTTACTTCTCTCTATACAGGCCATTTTACCATCTGTCTCCTTCTCATCATTAAAGTGCTGTAAATGTGAAACTAATAGTAAATGTATTGGCATGTTTAATAAATTGCATAAATTAAAGGTTATTATCTTTATTCTGAAGATTTGTTTTATAAGCCACTGCACGCTGCAATTTCATAAACTGTGATGAATGTCCTTCAGTATCTTTATAAAGAAAAGGCTGTACACTTTTGTTGTGTAAAGTTTCTTATTTGTCAAGGTGGGATTATTACTGGATTTGTCACTAAAGTACTGGCCATACTGATCCCACATCCCATTCTGCAGGTGTTGTTCACTTTTCACATTTAGAATGAATTATTATTTTGAGTTATTTTGCTTTTTATTCAGCAGCACTCCAGTTTGCTATTTCAGCTATCTGGTTCCTAGGGTCCAAATTACCGTAGCAACCATGCATTGATTTCAATGGCCCATGTGAGTTTTTCCTATAATACGTTTAATTGCATTTTAATATGAGTGCTGTGTATGTATGTATATAGTGGTGAGCACAACTTTCCCTTGTTTGTTATAGTTATACAGGAGCAGTGACCAGCTCCATGTTGTAGTTCCCCTCCTTCCCAGCTATACTCAGGTGATCCCACTGGTGTCTAATAAAAGTGCAGCCAGGTTTGGGAGTTTTACTGTGAAAGCAGCATGTAAGTTGTAGGTAAAACTTAGTCCATTTGTAAAATGTATAATGAAGCCATAGAATTCTTAATGAATCAGATAAAATTGAGCGTAGGACTGGCCAGATATGGGATGACTTTGACGTAGTTGGCCAGCTTAAATATATTGCAATATATGGACAAACAATCCCTGTTTTGTTTAAAGTATAAGGCATTTTTCAGTAGCAGTATGCACAAAATGTCTCTGTCTTAAATATATTGATAATGGGTTGAGTGCAGAGGACTCTTGTATTTGTCTATATGTATTTTGTGGTCACACCCTCATTGCACCCCCGCCTAATGGTTTTAAAAATTAGTGGTGAGCACAACTTTCCCTTGTTTGTTATATGTATAAGATATATATATATATATATATATATATATATATATATATATATATATATATATATGTACTTCTTAGATACAGTAAGATACAGTAGTTGTGTGATTAATGTATATTCTTTAACATACTGCACTGTTATCTTTTTTACTTTCCAAATACAGTATACTGTATATAATATGGAATTTACTAATGCTAATACAGAAAAGCATGTTATGGCTTCCCACTGAATGGCCCATTGCTAATAATTATACTCAACCTTCTTTTATAAGGTGGGTGCTGGGAAAAACTGCAAATCAAAGACCTCAGAATTTATCTTTTTAGTTCATTTTGCTTGATATTTGCATTGTTATTTATCTGAAATAATTGCACTTTAGACTTCAGGTCAACTAGACTATTGTGTATTAAATAAAAAAGAGAAAACAGAGAGTAAGAGGACACACCATCACAAATATATCTGAAAAAGCTTTGCTATTTCGGCAATTCATTTCTTTGCAATCACCCACATTGAAAAATCATATCATTAATTTTAAATCATATAACCTTATTGTTTCATTTTTTGTGCCAAAGGAAGGCAGAGATAATAATGATTTGCAAGAGCTTAAACTTTCTCTTGGCTTGTTTGATAGATAATAAGCTAATGAATGAAGAACGATAAAAAAGTTAAAAGTCTACCTTAAAGGTTGTGATAGAGATAACACCCTCTGTGTTCAGTTCAATTGTATATGTCCTTTCCCAAGATCAAAAAGTAATGTGCTTGTGTTGTGCAACAAAAAAATAAGTGTTTCTCTCAAACATCTCACTGAACCATACCACCCAAAAAGTACAAAACTTTTGTTTACATTCTTCAGGTTTCTTTAAGGAAAATAACATTTTTCTTTACTGGTTAAATGCTGGCAACAAACAGGCAGATCTGGGCATTTGAACCAATAGACACATAATTGGTCAGTAAAGGCACATATTGAAGCAGCTGGCTAGACAAATGGATGGCTGGGATACATTCAAGTCTTGTTGGTAGTTGCAAAGTAGCTCTTTACATACTGCCTTCCGTATGAAGCTGTAAGGACAGTGATCTGTTCTACCTTGCTGTCATAAATGAGTAGGTGGCAAAGAGTATCCCGTGCACTTCACCATGAACACAGCCGCATCTTGGAACAGAGCTGAGTGCAGTTGAGGAGAAGCAAGAGGGGAAATGGAATCCAGAAACAGGCCAGAGTCAGAGCATGCTGAAGTTGAGACAGGCAGCTTACTACTACTACTTTTAGTACTAAAAATATTTTTTATTATTACTAGCCAATCCATAGAATGAATCAGTATCTCAAATAAGCCCAGCATTGTAATTTAATATAATTATATCGCTTGATACCAAATACAACTCTGTGTTATTTTGGTTAGTTAAATTAGAAAACAGATTTTAAGGTTGGTTACTTTTAATGGTCTTTGTTGAGCTAAATTAACACCACACTTGTCACAATGATAATAGCAAGGAAAAAGCTCTTGAGGGAAAGGGATCCTTAATGTAATTTTATGTTACTGATTTATTCCTTCAACACAAATAATTATCAGTGTTTCATAAGGGAAAATACATTTATTGCACAAAATGAATACAGCTTTTATTTATGCGATTGTCCCTTAACCATGAAATATATTAGTGGTTATAGTGAATTGAAATTTGCTACTAGAAGATATGGAAATATGTTAAGGAGGACTTTTATGCAGTTGGAATGGAAATTATTTATATAGGGTTAGGGGATTATTTATTAAAGTCCTATTTTTTCTGGTCGAAGTGTAAAATGGAAATTACCATTTTTCGGAGAGAATTGGACCCTAGAATTTTTCTTGATTTATTAAACCCCGAGGCTGCTAAATGTCTGAATAAAAAAGTACTCCATCTCAAACCTGCTGAGGTCACGTAGAAGACAATGCAGATGGAAATACAAATGGAAGATACAGTATCATGATCTGAATTGGGTTTCATACAATAATCCAAATAATTTGTTTTTTTCTGCATCAAAGTCTATTCCCGCACTAGATTGTTTAAATTATTGATAAATACAGTAAAAATGTGGATGGGAGTTTGGTCAAAGTGATTTTTAGAAAGTAATGAGAAATTTTTGGATTTTAATAAATAACCATCCAAGTGAATACATTGTTAGCAGAGATTTTTCACCTGTTTAACCAATTTACTGCTGACTGTGATGGCAAAATGAATCCACTAGATTTGCCCGGGAAATGCAGAATTGGTGTCAGTGATGCAACATAACTGGCAGTTAAAGGGTTAAAAAACCCTTTTGTTGTGTTAAGTGTTTGTGGATGCAAAATATAAAAGTTGAAAGCACCAATAACAACTTCGTAAAATGTCGTTTATGTATTTATGTATGCAATTTTTTTTTTTGGCAAAATAAAAAAAGTTTTTTTTTTCACTATGACATTTTCTGGACAAAATACATTATGGTCAATGGGCCTTTCATTGTTGTTTTTTATGATGACATTTTACAGCTATTCTGCACAAGTATTTACTCATAGGGGGTCATTTATTAAAGTCCCAATTTTATGGTCAGACTTTTAATCCTTTCCCTGCCAAGAACGTAGCTCCTACGTTCTTGCAGAAAAAGGCTCAAAGTGCCAAGAACGTAGGAGCTACATTCTTTACTAAAAGCATGTTCTCTCTGCATGCCAGACAGGAACATCATGCAGAGAGGCGTTACCAGCAACAGAACCCCCTAGGCAGGGAGCTTACCAAGTTCCTCCTCCACCTTTCTACTCCATGATGGACCGCACACCATCTCCAAATGCAGCAGCATCTTGTTGCAGGACTTCCTTGTTGCAGGACCCAATCATCCGTTCCAGCTCCACCCACGCGCTTCCTCTTGCTCTGTGCTCTGCACTGCTGGACCTTCCAACACTGCTAAGAATCCCCCTTTCACCTAGAAACAGTAACTGCCATTATTTACACATATTCACACATTTACACACAAATACATGCACTTACACATACATTCTTTTGCTTTTCTGGCTTTTTTTATTTTGCACAATTTTGCACATACTGTATTTATACAGCCACATACACATGCACACACATTTAAAACCTTTTTAGAGTTGTACACACATGCACACACATAGGTTTTTTTGAATTTTTTTAAGTTATTCATTTCATCAGTTTACCTCTTGTTATTCCCCTAAAAACTGTTGATTTCATAGCATGACTATTGGATCAAGCATTCTGACCACTAACCATGCTGTTGGATCAATTATTTTATTTCAATTTTTTTGTTATTGATTTGGCTAATTGTATTTGATTTTTGTGATTTTATTACAATTTTATGCTTGTTTTATTGTTCCTTATATTTTTTTAAGCATCATTTGCAGTTTGATCATTTCAAGTAGAAACACATTTTTAGAATGTGTACTTTACAAAAATATATTGTTTTGGGGGGTCTTTGTGCTGTTAGGAGTACTGATAGGTGAATTTATTTGCCAGGCATGGATTAGCAGTGAATGACTGCATTTCACCACCTGCAAATTTTTTTGTGAAACTGCTGCAAAAGTTTGCCGAAAAAAATATTTTGATGCCCATTGACCTTAATGCTTCGCACTCCATTGATTTCAATGCGTTTCGGAAATTTTCTGCTGTTTCGTGTTTTTTTCAGAGTTTCGCAAATTTTTTAGAGAAGCAAATTGCCCATTACTAGTTAGTTGAGTCTTGTAGCACATAGTATGCAACCAGGGGACTTTGTTCACAGAAGGTGAGAAGACAGCCGAGAAAATTCAAATGCCTTATTTTCAGTTGGGGTTCACACCTGGCCACCTGCTTTAGTATATCTATGCATATTGGGCATCAAACTGTTCAGTAAACCCCTGGCATCAATATTAAGGGTGTTTAAATGTGATTTCGCAGTACCTGAAATAACAGACCATATGGGCGTGTCTTCGTTTGGGTACCCTACATGCCACATGCTTAGTTAAACCTTTACACATTGGATATAAAAATGTTCAGTGGACCCCAAGCATTTATATTTGGGTGTTTTATCTTGGTACCTAATAGTATGTGGGAGATATATTGTGCCTCAGTTTTTATCACTTTTCTCCAGACTTTATTATTTCTACCTATATAATCCATGCCAAAATCTATATCAAATTAAACACTAAACAAGCACCTTTTAGTTGGGAAATATTATATATCTTCCTTTTTGTCACAAAGTTGAAATATTTATGAACCAAATTAAAATGGCAGTATTTATAATAAGTATATGTACTTACATTTCTGTGGTTTGCATTAGACATACTGTCTAACACCAACCTTTACCCATATAATATTATGTATACTCACTTCTGTGGTTTGCTACACTATTAAGGGATTGTGTCAGATGATGAACTAAAATAATAAAAAGTTTTATCCATACTGTAAACATTTACATGCAGTGGCATCCTATGATAATTAAATTTCCAGTGACAAATATCTGTTGCTATACTTTTCTTTTACACTCCTGGCAACTCAGTGGTCAATTGTCCCTGGTGCTAGAGCACTAAGAAGTACAATTGCACACCTTGGCCTTAACGCCTATGCACCAAGCCCTTGTACCCATATGGTCTATGCTTATAGTGATCTACACTCTGTGGCAGTCCTTGCAGAACACATAGTCATAGACAATAAAAGGACAATAAATATACGTATCTCTTGAATTTAATGGCCGTATTATTTACTATCCATCACTTACAAGTAACAGGCACTGAGTAACAGGCAAGCTAAGGGGTGTTCCAGTGTGTACTGCCCAGCATCTGCCTACTCTGAATGAAGTAGCACCCTTTGTGCTACACCTAATTTCACTAAAGGTTGTACTTCGTGGTGCAACTTGCAAACCAAGATGTAAAGTGTGCACTTATCTTTCAACTACACAGTTAATAATATTAACTTTGTCATTTGGACTAGCCATATTCCACCTCATCTTCTAATTCTCTTTTTTTTCCTAGGGTTATGTTCAGTTTAGTTTAGATTTTATACCAATATTAGTAATAATGTCTGAAGGACTTCCAAATAATATTTGGGGGCATATTTATCAAGGGTCGAATTTCAAGGTTTTTTTTGGGGGGTCGAATAGGTCTTTATTCGCCCAAATGCAAATTGTATGAATTGAAGGAATAGCGCATTCGATCAAATTTGTTTCAAGATTTTTCAAAGTCCACCAATTGACTCCAAATAGGTTCTAGGAGGTCCCATATAGGCTAAAATAGCAATTTGGCAGGTTTTAGATGGCGAATGGTCGAAGTCTAATTTGTAAAGAGACAGTACATGATAAATTTCAATATTCGAATTTTCAAATTTCTTTTAAATTTTAATCGAATTTGGACTATTCCCTAGTTGAAGTACACAAAAAATAGCTCGAAATTCGATTTTTTTTCAAAATTTTTTAAAAATTTCAAAAATTGGATTATTTGGATAAAATGAGAGACAGCCTTTCCTTAATTCAGAGATTTCTGGATAACAGGTTTCCAGATAACAGATCCAGTACCTGTACTTTCTATGTAATCCATGGCAGAGTTCTATAAGTTAGTTGAAGAAGTGCCATAATTATAGTCATAGGTTGCAATCTGGTTGGGAAAAACACATTTTGACATAGAATTGAAATATGTATGCACCAAACTGAAATGCCAAAAAGTGCATGTACATTTCTGTGCTTTGCATTCAAATGAACTTGTCACTACACTATAATAATAATAGCATCTATTATCCATATAATTTCATGTATGTCCATTTCTATGGTTTGCATTTAGAGGAAAGTTTCAGATGAACTAAAATAATGGCAAGTTCTATGCATATTTAATGCAACTTGAGAAAGGCATCCCATGATAACTAATTTTGTATCAACAATTATCCTGCACTGTTGCTATGTTGAGATATTTAGAGATTCAGCCCAAAGCCATAATAATGACCTACTTGATATTTATAAGGATAATGCTCCATAATGAGCACAATTCAGAAAATACAATGCTTGCATCATCTTCTGATCATGTATCCATCTGTCTACTATTACCCCTTCTGATTAATATTACAGGAGATTGTTCTCCCTCGGGTACTAGATTTGCATTCTAATCACAGTTCCTGTCTTTCTTAGATTTCAGTCAGACCTTAAAATATTGCCTAGGGATTTTGTTTATGGGACAGTCACCCAGTAGACTCATTAGACAATATTTTTGTCAAAGAAAAGCTGAAAGGTTATTGTGTTTGCTGAAATATTTTCTAGACACTGCATTTTGAGATTTTAACCTTAAAAATGACAGCATCATATCTTAGCCTGTTTAACTGATAGAACTTTATTCTAGCCAAATTAACACCATAATAATTTGAACATGCTATTTTAGAATCTTAGAACTAATTAGTAACTATGATTAGCATTCCGTAAACTTACTGAGCATTGAATATCAGTCCCTAGCTTCATACTGCAACTGGTCCCATATTCAGATGGTACACAGCATTTTAAATATGGCATGTTGAGAAACAAAAAATACAAACACTAAGGGGGTTATTTATTAAAGTCTAATTTTTCTGGTTGGAACTTTAATGGGAAAAACACCATTTTTTGCTAGAAAAATCTAAAACTGTTCATGATTTATGGTGTTAAAAAAGTACTTCATCTTGGGACGCAGCCCTAGTCCTCTCGCCTCAAATGCCGAAGTTGCTATGGCGCGCAGGGCCGATCTCTTCTGGGTTTATGCGTCAGCCACGTGATGTCATCCCACCGAGTGATGCGAAATTCAAATATTTAAAGGGGCTGCTTACTCAAACTCATTGCCCGTTGTTAGGTTCTACTTGTTAGTATCCTGGGTGTGTCATATCGTGTTTGATTCTTGGTTTTGACCCCTGCCTGTCTGATTACTCTGAACTCTGCCAATATTGACCCTTGCCTACCTGACTACCCTGAACTCTGCTAATCCTGACACCTGCCTAACGATTCTATTGGTATTGACCCTTGCCTTTCTGACCTTGCTTGAACTCTGCCCACACTGAACAGCACTGTCTGACCTTGCTTGGAATCTGCCTGTACTGACCATGCCTGTCTGACCTTGCTAGTATTCTGCCTGCACCAACCCTGGCCTGCCTGACTATGCTTTGTCTACTCCAAGAACTGTGCCATCCATCCAAAATCCTAAATAATGACCGTTCCCCTTTGCTCGTCCAGAACCCTTGCTTGGCTTCTCTCTTATTAAGACCTGACGGCATCCAATTAGCTGAGGGCTTCTCCTAAAGTGAAAGGTGGCTGTTAAAGGCAGAAGCAAGAGCCAAGACCAGGGAGCCTAGCACCTGTTCTGGATTTAGGGTGCCGATTGTAACACCCTCTGAGTTCATGTTGAAGTCAATAGCAGATGTTACCCTTACAAATGAAAGATATCTCAATCTACGCTGGGAAGATCTTGTGGTTTTCAGATAAACCGAGATAGTTGTAGGTTTCAGGAGTCAGATCCGAAAAAAGTTGCAGTTTTCGTTGACAAATATGATAAATTTGTATGATTCTGATTTTTCAAGATTTTATCCAGTCTTTTCCTGCACAATAAATTTGGGTGAAATTTTTTGATAAATAGGGGAGGAAGTCTGTGCGGATTTGGTAAGCGTGGTTTTCAGAAAACAGAAAATTTTGAATTTTGATAAATAATCCCCTAAATAAATGAATGCCCATAATGGGAAAAAAACTGTGAATGTAATGAACTATTTCCAGTCAACTGCCCATAGAGTATTACTGTGACATCTTGATAACTCAGGTATACTCATTATAGGATTAATAAGGAACCAACTAAGAAACCTAGATCTCTATAAAATAATGACAGCTACTGTGAATGTAACAGGAAAATAACTGCAAATATGGGGAATACATAACCAAAAACAATAGAAAGTGGATACATTTTCAAGATTATAGGGGTCATCTAAGAAGACCATATGGAAGTTCAAGACTACCAGAGAAGATTAGTCTGTGAATAATGCAAGTTATGGGGCAGTAGGGGGGCACCTAAATGCCTTCCTTCATGAATACAACACTGTTGAATGCATGCACTGTTATGTTCCTAACATACAAAAGAGAAAAAGCCATGTTCCTGGATGGAAAAACATGTCATATTTTAGAGGCCTATTTATTACATTTAGAATTTGTAAGCTTTAGAGTTTTTTCTACTTCAAATGAACTCACAATTTAAAAAAACGCAAATGTTTGCTTATTGATGAAAAAATCCAAATGTAAAAAATGTAATTGAAAAAAAATAAAAAATACCTTGAATTGTTGTTAAAAAACTAAAATTTGTGAGTTTACAAACTTAAAAAGCTCAAAATTATCGAATTAAAAAAATGGCATGAATTTTGCCTAGGACAACTCCCATTGATTTCTATATGAACTCACCAGCTTTTAGATGCCAATTTTTGGAGTTTTCCAGATTTTTTTTCTAAATACCAGACATTTGAGTTTTTGAAAATATAATTCGAATTTGTGAGTTTATGTGCAAAACAATTTGAAGTGTGGCAAAAATTCTAATTTGAACCTTGATGAATCACCCCTTAAAGTATATACAAGCATATGCATACTGGTTAATTCTATTAATTCACAGCATCTCCTGCTTCCTTCTGCAAAGTCATTTGTATGACACACGTCCTCCCTGGAACTCAAACTACCTTAATTATCTCTTTCGACCAGTTGATAAAATGACACAAGAACCAATGACACATAAATGTATTTGTGAAGAAAAACAGGATTGACATGATAAATAGGGATGTAGCGAACGTCGGAAAAAAAGTTCGCGAACATATTCGCGAACTTGCGCAAAAATGCGAGCGGTTCGCGAACGGTTCGCGAACCCCATAGACTTCAATGGGAAGGCGAACTTTAACATCTAAAAAAGACATTTCTGGCCAGAAAAATGATTTTAAAGTTGTTTAAAGGGTGCAACGACCTGGACAGTGGCATGCCAGAGGGGGATCAAGGGCAAAAATGTATCTGAAAAATCTGCCTGTGTGTGCTTGGAAGAGATAGTGTAGGGGGAGAGCTGTTAGTGATTTCAGGGACAGATGATAGTAAGTTTGCTGGCTAGTAATCTGCTTGATACTGCTCTGTATTGGAACAAAAAAATAAATAAAAGCAGTCCTTACAAGGACTACTGTTATTGCAGCAGTCAGCAGATGAGATCAGAAGCAGGACAGCTGCCCACTGCAGCTACATACAGAGCACTGCAGTAGAAGGTAGATTACTAGCCAGCAAAGCTACCTAAGCTTAAATGTCCCTCAAACCCCTGCAGACTTCTGTCCCTCCAATAACAGAGCAGTATCAAAACGATTACTAGCCAGCAAACTTTCAACTGTCCCTGAAATCACTAACAGGCAGCAGCTCTCTCCCTACACTATCTCTTCAGCACACACAGGCAGAGTGAAAAAAACGCTGCAGGGCTTCGGTTTTTATAGGGAAGGGGAGTGGTCCAGGGGAGAGCTTCCTGATTGGCTGCCATGTACCTGCTGGTCTGGGGTGAGAGGGCAAAAAAAAGCGCCAACAATGGCGAACCCAAAATGGCGAACGTCGTGCGACGTTCGCGAACTTCCGGCGAGCGCGAACACCCGATGTTCGCGCGAACAAGTTCGCCGGCGAACAGTTCGCTCCATCTCTAATGATAAATGATGTTAAGATGTGTGTAGATTATAAATTACTGTATTATAAGTAATCATGTTGGATACTGCTCCTGAAGAAGGAAATATGAAACCATTGGAATGCCAACTTCAAACAGGAAGGCATTGGAATGCAAACAAATTATGTTATTTTAAGCCTTTTTTTCCACTTGGATGACATACATATCCTCCCTCCCCACCCATATTAAACATTTGACGATTTACACGTTTCCGAGTACCACGTGGTTTGATACTGAACTGTTATGCAGCAATACTGTGGTACAAGAGTCAGATCAATATATACGGAATCTCCATAGCTCACAGACACAGAACCACCAATCACCCCCCAGGAGTCACCACATCAACAGACTGCTATCTCTAAATAATGTGTAAGCGATATGGAAGGCTTTTTGGGTATGGGCTTTTATATCTTATGTCTGTTGTTTGCTGATTATGATAGAGATCTGTGAATGTCTTGCTCACCGTTTATATCCTGTAATTTTCTGTGCTTCTCCAAATTCCTCTCAGATTATTTTCCTGCTCTATTTGATTTTGTTTTGTTCTCTGAAAAATAAATAAAAACAGTTGTTAAAAAAAAAATTATGTTATTTTAGAAAAAAATGTAAATCAAATGATTAGGTCAGTAGTGTTATTGCAGATCTAGGAGCCCCTGGAGCATTGGCAGGGTTCACATGAACTTCATCAGGCTTATGGCACCCATCACGTTTTCTCTGCCAGCAAATGACCTATTGGCAGGACTGGAGTCTACCTGTCATACAGCAGATTTTGACTAGAAAATACCCTGTAAATTATTTTTATAGTGCAAAAACCTTAGATCAGAAAAACATAGTACACCAGAACACTGGAAGTAGTAGGAGGAGATTTATTAAGGTTCAAATGGTAAATTCGAATTCAAATTTTGAATTTTTTTGTGTCAAATTCGAATTTAAAAGCACCAAACTTGAATGTAAAATTGAATGTGAGATGTATCACACCTTGACCATGGAAACAGTTCTAATTCAAACATTCACCACCTAAAACCTGTCGAGTTAATTTACAAGTCAATAGCAGAGGACCATTGAACCATTTGAATTTGTCAAATGCTTGCCTGACATTAAAAAATTTTTTGGAGGAAAGCTTGATTCCAATTTGATTTGAATTTTCAGGACTATTCAATCGAACATTAGACGTTCAAGCTTTTTCATAAATAACCTCCGACTCGAGTTGTGAGTATTTTCAAACTTATTAGAGTAAGAAAAAATTCACATAAATTCAAAAGTCGACCTTTGATAAATAACCCCCCTATTTACCTGGAGCATACATTTTGTTTTAGATGTTTTTATTAGTTGAATTGGTATAAAGAAAATTCAGAAGGTGAAGGACAAATTTAAAGATAGTACTTCATAAAGATACTTGTAATTATATTTCCTTTATATACTGTATGTGGCTTACGCATTAATGTAAATAAAATAGGGGAAATATAAATAAATCTCACTAAATCCCATGAAAAAAGTACACAATTAATCAATAAATGAATTATAACTGTGACTTTTGCAGCTTTCCAAGATTTTCCACAATGTGGTCATATTTATGACAAATCATGACAAAAAGTTAGAAATGATATAAAAACACAATATTTTTGTGTGTCTCAAAATTTGTGTGCACTTGCATGAGCACACAACTAGGAAGGAAAGTTGATCATCAATATTAATCATGATCATAATTGGGTTACTTTTGATCATGTAAAATTGCAGAAAAAAAGTTTTCACTCAGGGCCAGATTCAGTTTAGTGAAAAAGGTTTATCACGTGAAAAATCACGTGGACCATATTCAATTTGAGATGCAATTCAATTCAGAAAAACATACCTTACAGTCTAACATATGAAAACTCTATTGAAGTCTATGGGTTAAAACTGGAACTAAAATGAATCTCGTCCATGAGTTTTTGCGTGATAAACCATAAGATAGCTTTTTCTCACTGAATTCATAAATTCATCAAAAGTAAACTCTCCAAAATGATAACAATACATTTCCTACTGACTTCTAATGCAACAACTATAATTTAATATCTTTCTAAAAATCTTGTTAAAATCATGTTAAATCAGGAAAATTGAAGAAAATAATTGTAAATCATGCATTTTTATTAATTCACTACCTTTATTTTAAATCCCTAGTCTCACCACATATTCTAGTAACTGAGCCCCTAGGCATGGTGTAAAAGTAGATATTGATTTTTTTTGTTTAAATGTCACATCCACAAAGCATCGCTCAAAATATGAATGAATCCATAAATTACATGTATTCCATTTCTTTCTATTACCCTTTGTGCTTAAGCTGTGTAGAATATCAGAGACAACTTTGGAAACATGAATAAGACTCAATGCCTTGGCAGGAGAATAGTTATGAGCGAATCTGTACGATTTTGATTCGCGGAAAAATTAGCAAAACTCTGAAAAAATTCACAAAACTCATTGAAGTCCTTGGCGTCAAAATTATTTTGACGTGTAACAATTTTGACATGACTGACAATTTTTATACGCACAAATCTTGTGTCCAAATGCATTAAAGTCAATGGGCATCCGAATAATTTTGACGTGCGACAATTTTTACAGCAATTTTTACACGCGTGACTCTTTTGTCCAAATGCATTATTCAAAATTACCAAAACTTTGAAAAAATTCACAAAACTCATTGAAGTCAATGGGCGTCAAAATTATTTTGACGTGCAACAATTTTGACATGACTTTGACAAATTTTTTAGGCGCAAATCTTTTGTCCAAATGCATTAAAGTCAATGAGCGTCTCAATGAGCAAGTGGCAATTTTGACACGCAAATATTTTTTTGACGCAGCTAACTTTTCCACTGCCAATTTTTGAGGTAGTTTTGTGAAAACATTCACAGTTGGTGAAGTGTGGCAATTCACTGCAAATCCATGCCTGGCGAATAAATTCGCCCATCACTACAGGAGAAGCATACATTTCCATCAGTCTTATTTTGAAATTCTGAAATATTTATTTTTTGTGTCTACACAGTTTGGTCCATAATTGCATTCTTATTAGGATTATACTTACAGTATGTTTATTTTTTAAAGATAAAACTATCCACTAAGGATTAGCTATAATGATTTCTATGGAAAAAAATAAAATTTTCTATTTTTTTTTTAAATTAGCATAGACTCATTTTTTTGTATGTATAATTTAGTAATGTTTTCTTTTATATTGTTATATTGTACTGTATGTTTTCTTTGCAGTGTTTGGATATCTTCAACTTGCTGTACAATAAATTGGTTTATACGCTGAACATACAGATATTATACAAAAGTACAGCCAATAAAGTAAAGAGTAGAAGAGCAAAGAGTACCCTGAGGCTCAAAAGACTACTTGGTGGACAGACTGGTCAGAAAATGACCAGCAGGTGGCACTGTTGTAACAAAAGTCATTGATTTTAACAGTACATGTTTCCTTTAATATATTGGAATTAAAAATAAATAAATAATGAACGTACATTTTAAAAATGCTTAGAATAGCACTCATCAATTTTACATTCACTTATTTTTAAGGTTGACTTATCCTTTAAGCCCTTCTAACATGTTTAGCATTTGTTGCCCCTACTTGTGTACTATTCACTTGGGAATACATAATTTAACAATCTCTCAAAGGAGTAATGTGAGTACAGGGGAGACCCCAACTTATCTGGTTTTGCTGGAAGTCCACAAGGGGCCCAGTGTTGTGAGGGAACTTAACAAACATGTGAAGGTAGTGCCCAGTGGGCAGGAGTTACTTTTTCATGAGCAAATATGTTTGCTTTCTGATATATTATTTGTCTATTTACAAGTTTTGTTTGTGCTAGTTGAAGTGCAGCCTGGGCATTTAATTATTCCTGTTTGGCAGAATCTGTATGAGACCTAACATAATCTGACTCAGTTTCCAGCACTTTGTCTTCAAGGCTAGAGATTTCGCTTTGGGCTTGTTTTTTAAAGCTCTTAATGTGAGAAATATATAGCCCTCTGGAATAAGCCTTGAGTATCCCATTCTATCTGGGGAGTGGCAGAGTCGGTATTAATTTTCATGTGAGAATCTAATTGCAGCTCTATAGGTTCTGCTATGGAGTCAAAGTTAACCCAGAAACTGCTAAGCCGCCAACTAGAGTCCGATGAATTATTGGTTGTTGAGAGGGATATTAATACTGGGAAATGGTCTGAGATGCCTCTAGACAGTATTGTTGCCGAGGTCTTTAACTATCTCAGGTGAGCCTAATGCCAGATCAATCCTTAACATGGTATTGAGGGTTGCTTAATAGCACGTAAAGGATTTTTCACCAGGGTGTTTAAGCCTCCTTAGGTCCCTTAACTGAAAAGTAGAGGCCCATGCAGTTAATGGGGTGGCCCTATTACCTTGGGGGCGTAACCTATACTGTACCTCTGACATCACTGTATTAAAATCGCCCCTAATTAATAGTGGCAGGAGTGGAAAGGTAGCCACCTTTTCCATAATGTGAGACATCAATTCCTCCTTGAATGGCGGATGTACATAAATATTAATTATTAGGTATGATTTGTAGAATAAAGAGCAATGCATAACAACATATCTAGCTTCTCTGTCAGTTATCAACTTATGCATAGGAAAAATACAAGACTTATACCAATATAGACACTCCTCTTGCATAGCTAGAATATACAGAATGATATGTAGAAGCTATCCATGGTCTTTTCAGGGAGAGCAACTTGGAGCTAAGTATGTTTCCTGTAAGAAAATTATGTGTGGTTTGGCAGTCTTAAACACCTCAAACACCAACCTTCTTTTAATTGAACTTCCCAGCCCTCTGACGTTCCAGGAGATTATGTGAATCGTAGCAATGGCGACAGTGGGAGCAAGTGCAAACGCTATAAGACCCCTATGTGGAGTTGTACTTTAATCAGTTGATGCAGCTGGTGTAGAATGGAATAAAATAAAATCAGATTTTTGGCAGGCCGATTATGTGAATGTTGTTTCTCTAAGTCCTCCGGCCGTGCTTCCAAAGCCGCTAATCTGCGGTTTGTGTTCTCCAGTCTGGCAGGGAGGGGTGCACCAAATCATCCATCACCTGAGATCCTCTTCTCCACCTCTGTGGTGCGGTCTCTGATTCTGTACGTCCTGTTTTACCAGGTTAAAATTAATCTTTAACTCATCTAGTTTATTGAGTACAGTATTATGTTTCTGACCCAGTAGCTGCAATTTCACGTAGGGTATGGTCTGGCACGGATGGTTCAGCAACCATATCGGTTGGCTCATGTCCAATGCCTGGGGATCGCCAGCTGCATGTGTTGCCGAGACCCTGGCAAATTGGCTTTATCTTTGCTGTGTTGTAGCACTTACCGAGTGCCCATCATCCGTCTCCGGTGAGGCCTCTTGGTCAGGCCTTGGTGTTTCGGCGTCATTTTGTGCTTTGCATCTGTAGACCTACCTCGTGGCTGGCTAGTACCGTTTTTCCCCATGCGAAACTGCTCGTATGTAGCCCCAACGGACTGAGCGCTGTGTGTGCTGGTTAATGTGGGGACGTCCAAGCTCTGGATTCCGTTCAAACCAGTGCTAATAACAGGGTAATGTGCGGAGCTCTTACCGACACGTCTTACTCAGTACGCATTCAGGCCACGCCCCTTGACTCTTCTTATTTGACAGCAAATTTAATTAGACATAGTTTTTCTCTGTATTTGCAGAGAATGATATAGAATGATATTGTTGTTTCAGAGATATGTTTTGAAACTTACCGATTGTGTGCCTGAACTATGCCTAATGCATTTGAATTATTTAATGGAACCAGTATTTATCCATATAATTATAGGAAAGAAAGTGTCTAAAGTTGTGCTTCCCAGAACCAAACATTGCTGTTGTGTATTCAGGGGTCAGAGGATGCATTTAAATGAATCTGTGGGTGAATGGTAAAAAATATCAAATGACATTTTGTGTAAAAAAGGTTAGGACAAATGGAATACAAATTTGCATGTATTTCTCTTCTCTTTTGTATGTGGATATTATCACTAAATGCTCACACATTTATATTCCTGCTACAGTAGTATAATTAACATGTGACCATGCTGAACTCAGTACATTACTATCCAAGCCAAATCAGTCACATTATATTTTATGCAATCGTTTGAATCACTAAACTTAAAATTGTGTTAATACAAGTTGCTGTTAAGAGGGAAGAATAAACAATAAAACCAAATATGCACAGTATCTACTTGGGACTTCCTACACACAGGAGGTGGCTTATTTATGAAAGGTTGATTTTTTGTTTTTAAAAGGTTTTTGAAACCTTGACTAAACTCACATACTCTAAGGGGTGTTTTAATCAAGTCTCCAATTTTTGTGGTCGAATTTTAAAAGGCATAAATTCAGAATTTTTAGAAGGGAAAAAACTAAATTTTTGGAGATTTATTATGCTCCAAAGGTGCTAAAAATTCAAAATCCAAAAATACTCCAGCTAAAATTTGTCGAAATCATTTAGAAGTCAATAGTAGATGGTCCCTTTAAAAACTGGAACATGCTTTTTTAACTTCAGGATTCCTGATTACTGTTTATTATTGTTTGCTCTGGTTTTTGTTTCATAATCCGACAAATTTCGGGGAACAGCTTGATACTGTAAATTAGAGTTTTCTGAGCGACTACTTGAAAAATCTGCACGGTTTAAATTGATGCTTGATTTTATTGTGACTTTTTCTCACACAGATTTTATCGAGAATAATTATTGGTAAATTAAGGGCATTCTGGTTTGGAAGTTTGTTTTTTAATAAAGTGAAAAAAAGTTTTCGTAAATATGCCCCTAAAACTGCTAATGTTGTCAGATTTATTAAAAAATCTGAATAAATGAAAAAAGTGCTGAAAGATGAGCTAAAATATATGAAAATCTTGACATCCTTGAAAAATTTGAGTTCTTCTTACAAGGAGAAAAAATCCGAATTGATATAAAGTGGTCCGATAGGATCAACACAGCTCTCATTGACTTTTATAGCACCTCTACATTTACTTGCCAAAGTTTTGCAATAAAGGTTTACATGTTTTTTTCACTTAATAAATTGCAAATTTGTTTTGTTTTTTAGAAATATAGAAATCATTTTGATGCATGCTAGTAAATGAGCCCCATAGTGTTCGATTGATTAGAGGTATTTACACAGTGATTAGTGATGGGCAAATTTCACCCGTTTCTCTTCGCTGAAAAAATTCGTGAATTTCCCGACGAAAAATTCTAAAAATTGTGAAATCGGAAAGTTCATGAAAAAATCATGAAATTCAAAGTTTTCACGAAAAAATTTAATTTGGATGTTTTAACTAAAAAATTTTGAAATTTGAAGGTTTTCACAAAAAAAATCTTGAAAATCTGACATTTTCGGAAAAAAAAACGTGAAAACCGTAAATTGACGCTGGCGAATTTTCACCAGCGAATTTTCGCAGGAGATTTGCGAATTTATTTGCCAGCAGTGAAACGTGGAAATTCGCTGCAAATTCGTGCCAAGCAAATTTATTCACCCATCACTAACAGTGACACAAAATTTCTTCGGAACAAATATAATTATGTTTTTTAACTCTGTGTGCCTTTATTTTTTAGCACAAAGACTAATCGACAATAAATGCAGAGCAGGGCGCTGCATGTCTGCAAACAGAAACACACAATGACAGTGATCCATGTTCCTCTAATATATATAAAATGCCTAAAAACTTACTTTTCAAATTCTGCTAGTTCACAATCTGACTGCTTTAAATGTTATGGCCAATGGGACATTTTGTTGCCCTTTCTGTGATTCAGTAAATTTAGTCTGAATTGCCACCGCTAAAACATTTAAATTTAGATAGATATTTGGTCAATTTTCTGCCAGATATCAGTCAGTAAGGCAGTGTTGAATGGCCCATACATAAGCCAATAAACTGGAAACTCTGGAGTCTGGAGATTCCAAGTCTGCAGCTTTTATTAGCCTGCATATGGCCAGCTGTATACATTTTACTAAAGGGTTTACTAAAGGTACTAAAGCCAAGTCATGGTTCCCTTTTAACTAAATTTCTTTCACAAAAGGTGACTAATGGTTCAGAACACGACTGATAAATTAAAATCTGTAGAGCATAGACGCATAATTTTTAGACGTCTTCACTTAGGGGGTTATTTATTAAAGTCCAAATTTATCTCAATATTTTCTGCTACAAACTCTGATCAAATCCGCTCGGGTTTTTTACACTTATTTATTACATTTTACCGAAAATTAGCTTTGCAGGAAAAAAAATCAGATTTTCACAAATTTCAAGATTTTTCGGAATTTTCACCCGAAAACTCAGAAAACTTCGGAGTATTGCACGAAACCCAGCGCACAATCAAAAAATCATTGGGACTTCTCCCATTGACGTATATGTAACCTCGACAGGTCTGAGATGCCGAATTTTTAGATTCGGACTTTTCCATTTTCTGGGCTTAAATAAATTCCTTAAAAATTTAATTTTTTTTTAAAAGTCCAATTTTATAAAAAAAAAAATCATGAATTTTTCATGATTTTTGCATTCAGAGTTTAGTAAATAACTCCATTTATGTTTACATAGATAAATGCTTTCATACTGTGGTTATTGTACCTAAAATGTATGTTTCGTTTTTCTGGGATTTTTTTCCAGCTAGAAGCCTAATCTAGAAAAAGTAACTATTTAAAACTAATGGATCATACTAAATTCATTACAACTTCTTGTGGTTGATAGCACTCTATAAAAACAGTAATGATGATTTACTATATTGGCAATTATTCCAATTATAATCTCTCTCTGTAACTGTAGGTAATTTGACTTCATTATCCATGTAAGTGGATATACACAGTTACAAAAAGAGTTTTTATTTTAATAAAGTATAATTAGTAATGTTTCAGTTTCAGCTTGCATCTGATATTTCAACATTGGTTCACATACCTAGGGGCCGATTCACCAATGGTCGAATATCGAGGGTTAATTAACCCTCGATATTCGACTAGGAATTGAAATCCTTCGAATTCGAATATCGAATTCGAAGGATTTAGTGCAGGAAATTCGATCGATCGATCGAAGGATTATTCATTCGATCGAACGATTAAATCCTTTGAATCGAACGATTCGAAGGATTTCAATTCAACGATCGAATGAATAGCCTTCGATGAAAAAAACTTAGGCAAGCCTATGGGGACCTTCCCCATAGGCTAACATTGAGTTCGGTACCTTTTAGCTGCCGAACTAGGGGGTCAAATTTTTTTTTAAAGAGACAGTACTTCGACTATCAAATGGTCGAATAGTCGAACGATTTTTAGTTCAAATCGTTCGATAGTCGTAGTCGAAGATCGAAGTAGCCCATTCGATGGTCGAAGTAGCCCAAAAAACACTTCGAAATTCGAAGTTTTTTAAATTCGAATCCTTCACTCGAATTCACTCGAATTTAGTGAATCGGCCCCTTACAGTTGTCTATGAGGGAAAAGTCATAAAAGTTGCAAATGGAAATAAAAATAAGAATATAATTTGCATCCCACAATGTAATATTCTTCATTACCCTGTTATTGCATTGCAAATTTTAATAAAATCACTGCAGTTGTATAGAAGTTTTGAAATTAAATTATGAATTGTAGCTGGAAAAGCAACATAAATGTTATCAAAGTTATCAATGTGATGTAAAGCCAAAAATGCTGCCAGTCTTTAAAGGGATTCTGTTTTTATGGTGTACATTTTATTTCTAAATTACACAGTTTACACTGCAAATACTAATACTTCACTCTATGTAAAATGTAATTCCTAGCACAATAAGGGGCAGATTTACTAAGCTCGAGTGAATTTTCAAAGTTAAGAAAGTTCGAATTTTGAAGTAATTTTTTGGATACTTTGACCATCGAATAGGATACTGCAACTTCGAATTTAATTCTACTTTGGTTCGAAGTAAAAATCGTTGAATATTCGACCATTCGATAGTCGAAGTACTGTCTCTTTAAAAAAACTTCGACTTCAATACTTTGCCAACTTAATCGTACAATCGTACGATGAATAAAATCCTCCAACTTCGAATTTGAATATAGGGGGATTCTATTCGATGGTCGTATTTCGAATTATTTTCCACTTCGAAATTCGACCCTTGATAAATCTGCCCCCAAGTGTTTTTTTTTTACTTGTATATTTCAGTGCAGAAGTCTGCTGGAGCAGCACTATTAACTGAAAAAAAACATGTTTTTCCATTACAGTATCCCTTTAACACAATAAACCAAAATTTTTACCACTGCTTTATTGTAGATATGTGATTCACCCTTGGCAGTGAGGTTTCACTTGCACTACAACAAGCAAATGGACTGCTGTATAGCACTTTCCAAATTGTGGAATGAAGAGGGTTTTTAGAACACTACTAGGTTAATTAAAATGTAAAAAGCTGAAATTGGTATGCCATGATCCGACCAAAATAGCTCCATATAATTATTATTATTATTATTATTATTATTATTATTATTATTATTAACATGTATTTATATAGCTGTAAAGTAAATGTTATTATACAACTAAATCACATGAATTACCTACATAGAACATATGGAGTAACAAACATTACAATCAATACAGGTACAAAAAGGTGAGGAAGGCCCTATGCATAGGCATACAGTCTAAAGGGAAGGGAGTAATACACAAGATGTGGGAGTGGGCAAGATCAGATTAAGTGGGTGAGAAATGTGGTATTGTATGTGGTGTTGCGTTTGGTAGTTAAGCAGAGTGAGGGTAGGCTTCTCGAAAGAAGTGCGTTTTCAGAGATTTCTTGAAAGCAGAAAGGTTGGGAGAAAGTTGGACAGACCGTGGGAGAGAGTTCCAGAGGAGGGGTGCAGCCCTTGCAAAGTCTTGAATGCGAGCATGTGAGGAGGTAATGAGAGAAGAGTTGAGTAGCAGGTCAATAGAGGAGCGTAGTAAGCGATTGGGTGAGTATATATATGCTTCAACTGGACTAAACTTGACCCAGCCCACGAAATGTAAAAGCTCTCCAAAGCCCGGTTATATAAAAACAAGGATTTATTAGTATTTATTTATTGCTGGTGAATAAGTTCCTTCTAGTCTTAGCCATGGGGCCCCCATTCCAGTCTTTTTGTTTACATATGAAAATAACCGTTCACCTCTCCGTACCTTGAGGACCACGAGGCCCAGATTTACACTCCAACGGGGAATTTTCATAGGTCCATCGAGCGTTGCCTCATTGAATAATTTTACATCTTTGGACAGTAGTTTCACGGAGTCTCTGTTTGATGCCATGTTATTGGATAATACTTTGTAAATTATTTTAGGGACAGTAAAAGTACTGTACGCTATTTCCTCTTTATCATAAGCGATTGTGTATACACTGTATTCTTTCCTTGAACAAGTGAAGCTATTATGCATATCAGGTGCAGTTGCATATATAGCCCTTGTAGTATCAGCAAAAAACAAAACAAAAAAAAAAAAAAAAAACAATCTGCTTCTGTTCCTGCTATATGCCTTGGCCTGTCTGTCTGGAAGAGCTTGTGTTTGAACTTAAAGGATAAGTAAACCTTATAAGTGAACATAAATTGATGAGGGGGCTATTCTAAGCCCTTTTGCAATTACATTCTTTGTTTTTTTGTTTTTTTAATTCCAAGATATTAAAGGATACATGTACTTTTGATATAAATGCATTTTATAATTAAGAAAAATAGAACCAAAAATGGCATACATTATTTTTTACTGGAAATTGTTTCATTATGGATTTTCAAATAAAAGCTTTATTCTCACATATTGATTCTCAGTACAGGTATAGGATCCCTTATCCAGAAACCCGATATGCAGAATGCTCCGAATTACAGTCTCCCATAGACTCCATTTTATCCAAATAATCCAAATTTTTAAAAATGATTTCCTTTTTCTCTGTAATAATAAAACAGTAGCATGTACTTGATCCCAACGAAGATATAATTAATCCTTATTGGAAGCAAAACCAACCTATTGGGTTTAAATGAATTTCTAGTAGACTTAAGGCACGAAGACCCGAATTACAGAAAGATCCGTTATCCAGAAAACCCCAGGTCCTGAGCATTCTGGATAACATGTCCCATACCTGTACTACATAGTTATTTATGTGTCTGTATATTTGTTATGGATCCATTATTTAAAGTAGCAAGTTGGTTTTAGTTTTAAAAGTTTAAATATTTTTCTGTGTTTGTGTCTATTGGCATTCCTTTTATTGACATACACTCTGAGATGAGAGATGATTAGTTAATCTCCGCTTGGATGAAGTCTTAATTTGCACTGCAAGGGTACCACAGTAAAAAATATAAGCAAGATTTGGCCTAGCCAACAACAGTATAAAATGCACCATAAAAGAAGCGCTTTGCTTGGATTCCCAGATAAACAGTGCTCTTTTGTGATATACAATGCTTCTGATCAATCCTTTAAAAAAATTTCACAGAAACAGGTTGATTAATTTGAACTAATTTGTGGGGTTTTTTTTTTGTATTTATCCAGCCAAGTGACATGTAGAGAACAAAGCAGTGTTGGTCAGTCTGAATTATTGGAATGAATGATTGCTTGATGTCCTATATGTTCCTGGAATATTAGATAGTATAACAATATTATGATTTGGCCATAACTTTATTTGAAGGTACACAGAACAAATAATGGACCAAAAAAGGGGGCTTCAACATGAAAATAGTTAATGTATGAGGCCATTTAATCAAGTTATACAAGACATATTTTATCCGACACTGCTGATCATCCTGAGATGCAGATAAATGATAATGTTCACATTCTTTTATTTACTACCAGACAGAAGGAGGTTAATTAATGATTAATGTTGCACATACAATTTATAGTGCCTCCTTCTTTCACTCCCATGCTATCATAAAATAAGTGCTCAGAGCTATAAAAACATTTATTGGATTTTCATTTCAATACATAGAGTGACATGCTAGGGTTTTGGTGAAGAACATAATCTAAAGCACCATTTTTTTGCCACTTACAGACTTATAATGGAATGGGTGCAAGGAAGCATTTATCTTTATTAATGCACACATCTTAAATTCATTTTACATTCACTTTAATTTTCTATAAACAGATTTGGTGCCATTTTTTCCTTCCTTGAGGGGCATATTTATCAAGGGTCAAATATTGATTTGAAAAAACGTCGAAATTCGAATTCAAAAAGACCAACCGAAATTAAGTCAAAGTTTTTTTTTTGGTCGAATAGGTCAGTTTTTGATCAAATAGGTGCTTATTTTGCCGAATTCAAATTGTGCAAATCAAAGAAATAGCACATTAGATCGAATTCGATTCAAAGTTTTTTCCAAAAAAAACTTTCGATTTTTCAAAGTCCACCAATTGACTCCAAATAGGTTCTAGAAGGTCCCCCATAGGCTAAAACAGCAAGTCGGCAGGTTTTAGATGGCGAATGGTTGAAGTCAAATTTTTAAAGAGACAGTACATTATACATTTCAAAAATTCTAATTTTTTAAATTTTTTTCAAATTGAATTGAATTTGGACTATTTTCTAGTCGAACTACACAAAAAAGCTTGAAATTCGAATTTTGATCAAGAACTTGATCATCACCAATGCTATTTGATAATATGCTTAAAGTAAAGATAATCCACACCTCCATCAAGTTTAAACTGTTAAGTCTGTATATAACCTGCCTACTGCTAGTTAATATAGAGGAAAGCAAAACACCCCATTTGTGGCCTCTCTAATTTGCCTCAGGGGGCAAAAATTCTTCCTGGTTCCAAGATGGCAGTTGGACTAGTCCCTGGATCAACATGTACTACTCTCTTTCTTTCATAACCCTGTATGTTCTCCCTTGCTAAAAAGTCATCCAACCCCTTACTAAAGCTATCTAATGTATTATCCAGTACAACTGATTCATTTTCACACACTGTAAAAAAACCCTTCCGAATATTTAAATGGAACCTCCTTTTTTTTAATCAGAATTGGTGACCCCGTGTCAGCTGGAAAGACCTACTAATTCTATTTGTTGATCAAGCTGAGCTCAGGTGTATCTAGGACAGCAAACAGGTATTCTCAGATCTCCTGTTAGCTGGTGTTCATGCAAAGCCCTACCACCACTGATCACAGCTCTCCCCCTCCATGGGAATGAGCCCTACAGTTTTGGAACCACCCCTACCTTCCAGGCACAAGGCCCTACTAATGGCATTGCCAGTATCTTCTAAAAAATAAACCCTTTAAAACATCTGGTGAATTTTATCAGGTGCCAGTTAAACTGCCTGTATGTATCTGTGTAACATTTTTTAAAATGTAGGACCCCAATATATCAAGAAAGAATACCTAACAACTGAGATACCACCAAGGAGATGCCCAGGCTCCTTTGCAATAATTCCTCATATTTCCATAAGTCTCATAAATCAATAAATGGTATTTCTGAAAATGCTTCAAACATAATGTTTTTTTCTAAGATCAAAATAGTTTATTGCTATTTCAGGCCGGCATACTCATTAACACTATTTCTTCTCTTCCTACCTGTCATGCCTACATATGTTTTAAATTATAAGCATTCTTGCAGTGTATAAAAATAGATGAATACTGTGGCAGGTGATATAACATTTTCAGGAATACCGTGCATTTTGGGCATTGCATTGTTTTGATTCATACCAGAATTATGTTGTGACTTCACCGTGATTTGACTAATTAGTATATTTCAGGAAAATACTTTGCTTATATATTTTTTTCCTTTTTACATTTGGTGCAACACATGTATGATGGAAGCTATAAAAGATACATAGGGGCAGATGCATCAAGGGTTGAATATCGAGGGTAAATTAACCCTCGATATTTTACTGGGAATGAAAATCCTTCGACTTCGAATATCGATGTCGAAGGATTTTGCGCAAAAACTGCGATCGAACGATCGAAGGATTTTAATCCAACGATCGAAGGATTATCCTTCTACCAAAAAAACTTAGCCAAGCCTATGGGGACCTTCCCCATAGGCTAACATTGGGTTCGGTAGCTTTTAGGTGGCGAACTAGGGGGTCGAAGTTTTTTCTTAAAGAGACAGTACTTCGACTATCGAATGGTCGAATGATTTTTAGTTTGAATCCTTCGATTCGAAGTCGAAGTCGTACTCGAAGGTCGAAGTAGCCCATTCGATGTTGAAGTAGCCCAAAAAACACTTCGAAATTCGAAATTTTTTTACTTTGAACCCTTCTCTCGAAGTTAATGAATTAGCCCCATAATGTTTGTAAGATTGTACATATACAATTAATACAGAGGTAACACTTCTCAATCTATTTATTTCCATTAATAAATGGGTGGGGTACTGTTTGTTATAAATCTAATAAGTCCTGTTTATTTGACGAGGCTCTAATCTTACAACGCAATATACATTTGTTAACCATTTGTTGTCACTAGACATTGATGTTCAAGTTTTTCCAGGTAGTGGGGCAATCATCTGACACTTGACATTATTTTAACTGAATTGCATAAAAATGATCTCCTGATCCCTTTACTGAACTATTTCAATTCAAGTCATGCATTTGCATTTAGGTCATAGAACTACAATTTTCCATCTTATGTCAAAGAACTAAAATAACAGCTTTTAGGGGAAAAATCTGTGTCTGGGACTTAAAAGTGGGGTTCAGTAATGTCTTCCATCAACATACAGTTTTACTGTACTGTATTTCAAAATTGCAATCTTCTATGTGGTGTTGCTTTAAAGTACATGCATTTTAGGTTTTTAAAACTGCTATTTGCAGAAATGTTCCAAAGAGCCCTTTGTGCGAGATAATGACTACAACACAGTGTGAAGATCAGCATTTCCCATGCATTTTGCACAGCTGGAAGGTTGGGTAAGCAACATAAAGGTACTGTTGTCTTTCTTCTGTACTATATTCTTTTTAACTGAACATATAATTCTGCTTGAGGAGTTATAAATAACATAGAATTTTTTTCCGATGTACAGTAATATGATATTTTAATTTAGTACTTGTGATGAGATTTCTTGCACTTCCATTGAGGGTGTGCATAGACTTTACTGTCTCTGACATGATGTATCTTTCTAAATATCCCACTTAAATTTCACACGCTGGGTGGTGGTATTATTAGTGTACAAAATGAATCATTTAGCAGAGATTTGTTTTAAAATATCAGCCTCAGATGCAAAATATCTCTCTTTATGGTTAGCTAATGCTTACAAATGCATCAGATATTCACTTCCTGACATTATGAATCAATCTTCCAGCTGCTCCAAGAAATATAAAAATGATGTAAATTGGCCTATCTCAAGCATAAGTCATTTAAAGAAATGTACCTTTTTTTGTTTCGGTCTTTGTAAGTATACACAATATTGCATTGTTATCAGTGTTACCATGGCACAATGTAACAGTTTATGGCACAATAATATTTATTTGGAAGTTGACTTAAAAAAATGTGGCCCAAACAAAATTCTTAACAAGAAGTGGAAAAAAACCCCACAGCTGCTAAGTTGCTTAATGTCAGCTCTTATGCAAAATAATTCCCTGTTTGAGGACTTGTAGACCAAACTGTACATGTTCTTCAGTGCATATTCTAGGTGGAACCTTACCAACAGTATTTAAAGTGGAAGAATAACTCAGTTTAGAAGAATGCCCCTTTTAATACAGTTCAAAACCATATTTGCTGTTGCAGCTGCTGACTGGCATTGTTTGCTACAGCAAAGTTTATATGCGATGGGCAATAATTTAAAGAAATAGAAGGAACTGGTGAGAAGGTACTATATAGCAGGCCTCATAATGGTCCAGTCCCCATGGTTGTAGGGTTTACTGTATGGTAGTTATGCTACTTGTCTTAGCAAAGAGTCTACTAAGAGTCTGTTCAGATTTCCAGTGATATAATTACAGCAGACCATGTGACAATGAGGGGGCCTGGACCACAGTATCTGCTGCATGGTAGTCCTTATCCCCAGCCACTTTTGTTCTTTAGTTTTCCACTCTTCTACAAAATGGCAGCCAGGTGAAGAGGCGGAGTGGTGGAGAAAATCATTTTAAATGGGTCAATGTCAGACTTGTGTGTCCAGTGCTGTCACAGGGGGCCCCATCCAAGTTTCAAAACTCACCACCACCATACACTTAACCCCCACACACACACACAGCATTCTTCATATTTGCGGCAGTGATGGGGGTGTGGGAGGAGAACCTTTCCTTTTCAGGAATTCTGTATACACCCGGACTAAAGGTAGCGACACCAGACTAGGTAGGTTAAAGTGCCCATGGTACAATATGCACTGCTAAGAACAAGCATCGAATGGTGCACTCCACTGGACCAGTTAAAAAGTTGCAACTGTATGGCAGGTATGTTACCGATCGATACCACAGAGGGTACATGTGAGAAACAGCCACAGACTGCGACTACTAACCGATAAGGTCCGCATAGAAAGTCTGTGAGTGGTGCAAGGGCGTTCGTCTCAGTGCCATGGTAACCACACAATGTAGACAGAGCTTGCATAAGCTCTGTACTTAAGTCCACCATTTTTTGACAGTTAAGTCTCCAGTACCATACATCAGCCTATACATGGATCCAACCCTGGATGAAAAGGGCTACAGGGGCACAACAGTTAGTGGGGGTCATTTATAAACTTTGCGCTGGGCAGATTGGTTTGCAAAGTGAATATATTTGCCTCGCACATTGGGTGCTCTTGTGCAAACTCCAATCTCATTTGTGCTCCATTTGCAAAAATGTATTCATAATGCAAATTCGCAAAAACTGTAAAGACGGGCAGAACAGTGCAATATATTTGCGTTCAGGAAAAAACATGCGTAATACAACCATTTGCGAAAAATATGCGCTGCTCGAACCAATCTGCCCTGTGCAAATTTTATAAATGACCCCAATACGTCACAGGGGTTACACACTCCCACTATACATTTCAGCAAAGGGTTTTTTTGGCGCCGTTCTGTCTTTTTAAATATGGCCTTTATTTGTACGAGTTTCACATCCTGAAGATGGCCCAATTGTATGGGCTGAAACATTGAATAAATATTTTTTTTTCACCGAGATTAAACAAGACCTGAGAGTGCAGTTATTTTTCATAGTGCACCAGTATATATATATATATATATATATATATATATATATATATATATACATATATATATATGTGTATGTGTATAATGTTGCTCCATGTCATGCAGAACTCTGAGTGTCTGAGAAGACGTGTGGGAGATCAGTGAGAAGAGATAGATTGAAGAAAGCTGAGAGGAGTCCTCTATACAGAACAGGTCACAAGTATTGACCTCGGTGACAATATATCCAAATTCTCCCTTACATTTATAGCGATGAGTTTTCCTTAAGGAGCATTCTGCCAGCAACTGGAAAATCTTTGTGACTGTCTAAATAGAACTCCAGGAAGTTAATGCTTTTATTACCCCTTAAATTATTTAGGATCATTTACAAAATCTATGGTCATGGCTCTTTATGGCCATAAAGCAAAATTGAAAAAATAGTAGGAGATAATTCTGATTATAATAGGCTAATATTTTAATATATTAAAATATTTTTTAACTTAAATTAAATATTTCCACTGTGCTGTATATAAATAATAACGTATGTATACTAAATGATGCTACCCAAAGGCAAACACTTCATATAGAAACAAGATATAAACATAACAACAGGACCTTTCTGTAATTTATGTAATAATTAAGCATTTTATTTATTGAAAAGGAGTTCCCTGTTCTGTTTATAATATTTATATAGTATTTGGGATTTTAAATTGATCCCCCTACAGTAAACACCCTTATCAATATTAAATAACTCTATATGAGATTTGGCATGCTATAGCTGTATATATGTTATGCTAATAAAATTTCTTATTCCTAAGAAGCCATATGACTGTACAGCTAATATTTCATTTCCAACCAGTATAAAATAATCAGAGAACCAGCTTCAGCGTTCAGGAGAATACAGTACAGGAATAGCCAATACAACTGACTGCAACTAATAGGAAAACTGTTGCCTCAAAGATGTTTTGTATTGAACTACAACTTTGAAATGTCAGGTAAATCACTGGTTTCTGTGTTTTTTTTTCCAAAGGTTTTTATTTATACATTTTGTACCAACAAAACAAAACAAACAAAGAAACCATTAATTGTTACAAGTATGTGCAGGCGTTAAGCTGGCCATAGACGTGCAGATTTTACCTTTTTATCCAATGAACGATCGGACGTTGCAAACTTCCTACCTGCCACTAACCATTCAGATGAAATAAAGTAGTAAAAGAACACATCAGACAATGTTCTGCCCATGACAGCAATCATACAGAAGTTATGTCCGATAAATAGCAGTAACAGTCACCCATTGATATCGTATACACACAGAAAACTTATCATTAGCAGAAATAAATATTTTAATCTGCTCTAAATTAATAAATGACCAATTGCCATGGTATGAAGTCGGGATGAATCACACACGGTTAAAAAACATCAGGGCACTTTGATTTGTATGACTTTATCTTTAAATCTATAGCCAGTTTTAGTCTTATTAATGTATACAGATCACATTATAGTGGAATTACACAATTGATGCATGTTTTATCTATCATGGTGAGAAGGACATGGAAATACAGTAGGGTGATAATTAGTGAAATTAGTGAAATATACCTAGCTTGTTTCCTTGGTAGGCCACAGAAGAGTGGTAGGTAGGTTTGATTTAAGACACACTTCCAGTCATGGACCCCAGACTGTGTAAAACTTTTGGGGGCAGTGCTGTAAAACCCTCTTGGTGACCCCCTGATGCCAAGGTTGTACATTCTTACCAGATATGGGTCCTGAGTCCCCTTTGCAAGGTGAAAGGGTACTGGGAACTACCTCTCATGCGAGTGCCTCCACCTAATGGAATCGGGGAATACATAATTAGGATAACATTTAAACACACACAGTGCTGTATAACAAATATAACTTTATATAAGGTTTAAAGGCAAAGTAAAACATTGCAGTTAAATATATGCATTCGCAATAAAAAATGACCCACTACCCTGGGGACCCTGTTGCAGTCACATCCTGGCACCTCCCTGCCAGGCAAAGTCCCGCACTCCTCTTTTGGCAAATAAAGAGTCTCAGTCCCTTTTCCCCACAGATCATTATTGTCCCCAGGTAGCGCTACCTAATTCTAACAGAGCCCCTTGTTTATTGTGCAACAGTTTTCTTTTCCTTCAGTGACAATGTCTCATTAGCATAAAACAGGGTTACATTGAAATATATCTAATGTTCCCTTCTGTGACCTAAAACAATGGGTGACATCCCAAACCAGCAAAATACATAAAAACCAGCCTTTGGAAGTTTGAAGAATCTCTATCGACAACGTTAACGTGAAGTTCTATGCCCAGAGCAGATGTCAGATGCTAAAGATCGCCTGCTTCCAGTTGCTGCTGCCAAGTCTCGCAAGCTTTAATTCAGAGGCAGTTTCTATGTCAGTACTATCCAATTTACTGAACTAAAACAGCAGTTGTGCAGCAGTCACTGAACTACTCAAGATCCTTGCTGTCTAAAAGTTTTTAACATTGACACGGGTAAGTGTTAATCTCGTTCTGCTTTTGTAACTCAGTTTTTTTCTCTCTGCTAATTTGGGCTTTCCTTAGAAAGACATGGGGCAAGAACTGAAGCCAAACTACATGTCTTATTGTACTGCTTTTAACTGATAGTCCGCTGTTGCCACAAGCCACTAATTTGCAGATGATAACATGCTGCTATATGCTGTTTTGGATTTGCAACTACATGGATTTGCATGTGTACTTTTTAACACAAAATCACCTTTTGAAGTCAAATGTAGAAAGTGTAGTTCAGTTTTGGGTGCAATCTAAACTATTTGTAAACACTTCTATATATCATTTTAAAATATTATATAATTGTGAAATTTGTACAAATACAGGTTACACAGACATCAGTTTGCAGGGATAACTTTAATATACCATAACATTTAATAAACCTCCAATGCAACTGAAACAGTACAATTTATTGCATTACATTTTGTGATCTTGTACTCTTTTTCAATACAAAATTCCCTCTTATTTCTTTTTGTATTTAGCATTTTTGAAAAGTAATAATTATATATTTTTAAAAATACCAGATTCATCTTTTTTGCTTGTTAATAAGGATCCATTATTTATTTTAATGCTTCATCATTAAGTTAAAAAATGTTGCATTTTTTTTCTTTGTTTAATAGCATAATAATTGTGGTCCAGTCATTTCAACTTATACAGAACATATCTTATCAGAAGATAATTGATATAACTATATTATAATCATACAACTAGATCAATCATATACATAATATTACATATTACTCCCTTATTATAACTTGTACACAAAAGTGTGCATTTATTTTGACCGTCACACGGAAGAATTTCATCAAGAAATTTTTATTGTTCAGCAAACTTTAATGAAAGTTTAATCAAAAAAGGGGAATTTATTTGTTTTTGTTTATTTTATTTATCAAAATTTACATTTGGAGCAATTTGTTTACATTTTGTTAAAATTTATATTTAGGGAAGGTGTTTTTGCATTTTGTTAAAATTTATAAGGGGCCAATTCATTAACTTCGAGTGAAGGAATAGAAGAAAAAATACTTCGAATTTCAAAGTGTTTTTTTGGCTACTTCGACCATCGAATGGGCTACTTCGACCTTCGACTACGACTTCCAATCAAAGGATTCTAACTAAAAATCGTTCAACTATTCGACCATTCGATAGTCGAAGTACTGTCTCTTTAAGAAAAAACTTTGACCCCCTAGTTCGCCACCTAAAAGCTACCAAACCCAATGTTAGCCTATGGGGAAGGTCCCCATAAGCTTGGCTAAGTTTTTTTGGTCGAAGGATAATCCTTCGATCGTTCGATTATTCCTTCGATCGTTCGATCTCAGTATTTGCGCAAAATCCTTCGACTTCGATATTCAAAGTCGAAGGATTTTCATTCCCAGTCGAATATCGAGGGTTAATTAACCCTCGATATTCGACCCTTGATGAATTTGCCCCTCAATGTTAAAATGGTGCCAATATAAATACTAAAATGTGATAACTTCTAGAGAATTAAATATGTAAGTCAAACAAATATGGAACAAACACCACTGCCTTCACTTTTTGAGTAACAAGCACCCATATGCTAACAAAAGATTACTAGTCTTATTTTTAACTTACAGAAGTCAAACATACAGTATATAATGATATCAAAAGGAATATGAAGATAAATATATTTTTTGTATACAGTTATTTATTCAGATGATTCAATAAGGGTATCAAAAATTAAAAGAAATGTTTTAGTAATCAAAGATTGTATTAAGATAATGACACACAAGTGTTAGACATGAAGGCGTATCATTTTTACACTTTGCTTATCTATGACAGATATTTTATACCTCTGAAAAATGGAGCAGTAACACGTATCACTACAAGTGAAAGTCTGAACAGTTAATTAACAAGATCATTTTTGTGTGCAGCAGTGAGAGGGAGCTAAAAAGATTGCACCAAGGAATTTTCCTTTTTGCATAGTAACCCACACATTAGCAGGGATATGTCTAGTGATATTAGAATAATGAAAGCAAATACTGCTGTAGATAAATGGGATTTTTTCCATATATTATGTGCATCTGATCTTCACCCCAGAAATCTAACTGCTCTAACAAGCTTTATACAATAAAAATCTGTACCTTTAGCTTCTCTCCTTTCAAATTCACCTTTTAGTTATGTACATGAAGGGGAACTAAACCTCCAAAAATAATAATAATAATACAATTACCATTCATCATGTTAGTTCATTCATTGCGTTAGTTTTGATGACATTGGCAATTTTACACTGTTAATATCATAATTTCAGCATCTGCAACCCTATGGTTTAGGCTTGCTAGCTATCAGAGAGTCAATACACTGTTGCAACTACTGATGTTTCTTTTTCCAGCCCTTTCACTCCTTTTTAGGTCACTAGATAAAGCAGGATGACAGGGTGTGAGAAAACAGAATAAGAGAATCAGGAAAATCTAAAGGCAAAAGGAAAAGCCATGTAAAGTAGTTTAGATCCTTGCATTAATTGGCAATGGATATTTCAATATTGATTGTAGCTATTCTAACTACAGATATAGGCTCCCTTATCCGGAAACCCGATATCCAGAAAGCTCCTAATTACGGAATGGCTGAATCCCATAGACTCCATTTTATCCAAATAATCCAAATTTTTAAAAATGATTTCCTTTTTTTCTGTAATAATAAAACAGTAGCTTGTACTTGATCCAAACTAAGATATAATTCATACTAATTGGAAGCAAAACCAGCATATTGGGTTTATTTAATGTTTAAATTAATTTCTAGTAGACTTAAGGCATGAAGACCCAAATTACGGAAAGATCCGTTATCCGGAAAACTATAGCAAGTGCAAAATATATCCATGCAAAACTATGAATACTCTATGCCTTGTGAGAATGCTTTAGTGTCTTGCTTAAACAGTAATCTAAAGGACTGTTAATTATTCTGTATCTTCCTATCTAATCTAAAAATTTGGCTGGCATCTGTGTTTAATATGTTTTCGTTTGGTAGGAACTGATCCAGAAATCTGGATTGGTAATCTCTAGCTCACACAATAAATTGCACTATTCAGGAGTATTAAATTAAGTCTAACACTAAAAATAACAATATTAATAATGTATTATTATTAATATTAGTAGTAATATACCTGTATTTCTAAAATACCAAAATCTTCAGTAGCATTGTACAAAAGATGGATATATACATTAAACATAAAATAAAACAAGCCAAAATAATCATTTCCAAATGTAAAGATTTTGACACCCACATTCTGGACCTAATTGGACTATAGTACTGAATAAACCTTACTAACAGACATCAGCCTGATACTGTATGCGCAGGTAATTGGCAGAACCCTCATATAAAGGCCAATAAGCTGCAGATTCTGTCCGGAAGGACTTTTTTGGCCACTTATAATGGCATCACCTTATAGAATTGCATTATCTTATAGGTATTATTGAGCCTTAGTCCTTCCAGAAAATGAATTGCTTTATGATTCAGAAAAGAATCAGAAAACAAAGAAATAGTATTTTTTTTTAATATCTATAAATATTATACTGCTGTAAAACTAATTTGTGCTTTTCATTTGACAGGGATGTTGTACAAACTGACCTCTCTAAAGACAATTTTTACGATTTGCTTCACAGTAGTTTGTGTCATGAACTGCAATGGTGATACTGATATTTTCGATACCAAATATGGAAAAGTAAAAGGGGTGCAGGTTTCAGTGTTCTCTGGGATAATCACAGCGTTCCTTGGAATACCATATGCAGAACCACCAATTGGTAATTTAAGATTTAAAAAGCCAGAGCCACACAAACTATGGTCAGACATATGGAATGCCTCACAGTATGGACACAGTATGGAAACTCATGCTATCAAACTGTTGATCAAATATTTGCTGGTTTTTCTGGAGCTGAAATGTGGAATCCAAACACTCAACTCAGTGAAGATTGCCTGTACCTTAATATATGGATCCCAACTCCAAAGCCAAGAAATGCAAGTGTTATGGTTTGGATTTATGGTGGTGCATTTGAAAGTGGGACATCATCTCTTGATTTATATGATGGAAAGTTTCTGGCCAGGACTGAACGTGTGATTGTAGTGTCCATGAACTACAGATTAGGTGCACCGGGATTTTTAGCTTTTCCAGGAAATGGTGAAGCTCCAGGAAATGTTGGAGATTACAATTTTATATGCCCATTGCTGGAATTCGGCAAATGGAATTCTGAACTTGGTAACACGTCTTATTTATACTACTTTCATCACAGATCTTCAAAACTAACCTGGCCTGGGTGGATGGGTGTTATGCATGGCTATGAAATTGAATTTGTATTTGGAATACCAATGCACAGAAGACTTAATTATACCAAGGCAGAGGAAGCTCTTTAATGAGATACTGGGCAAATTTTGCAAAAGTAAGTTGTTATGTTTTTTACCCTACACATTTTCTTCTGGCCACTACCAGACACTAAATGTCTTTGGGTAGGGTTGTACTGATATCTATGGATCCACCCACTAGGCATTTTTTTTTAATTGACCCTCATTAAAGATTTTTGCTGGTTAGCCTATTGACCATATGCATGTTTCAGCATCCACTTCATAAAACTTAAGTGAATTTTAGGCAGCTTTCTTTACATTTCCATCTCCTATAAAAACATCAACAAATAGGTGCAGATTTATCGATCACGAATTTCACGATTTTTTTGGAATTTTCACCCTAAACCCATCGCACATCGAAAAAACATTGGGACTTCTCCCATTGACTTATATGCAGCCTCGACAGTCAGTCAGTAGTGTTTTTGCCACAATGGATGTGAACCATTTAGTTAAATATGTATTTTCAGCCACTCCTTGTCTTACAGGAATTGCAAATGCTACATTCTTTTTTTATTAAAATTTGTCTAATTTGTCTATGACTCATACAGACTGATTTACTCATCTTTACTAGTGTGTAAAATAATGAATTTCCTTATTATTCACTTTTATAGTGCAGACAAACCAAGATTTTACTGTGCAGTTATTGAAAATGCACACAGTATTGCAAGCTTTATGTGACAGGGAGTCTAAATTACGTGATTACCTTGCTTGATTATAATATTCCTGTAAGGAGTATTTGGGCTCTACGTATCATTTAAAATAAAATATTGCAGCTGACTGTATAATGTGCCAAAATGTCAGTTATGTGTAATATGATAAAGCACTGGCAGAGATAATTGGAAATGCAAGGGACATTTTTGGAATCTGGGTAATCCAGGCTTAAGTACTTATCCAACAGTAAGTGGCTATGGTCAAAATGCCCCATATTTCTGTCATTGCTTATATTATTATTAAATGGAAAGAGAACCAATTTATGCACATGGATCAGTGACTGAGGGACATTTGCACAATAATAATAATACATAAATATAATAATATGATAATGAAAGAGCAAGTAGGTAGTACGATCATGTACAAGCTACTGTTTTATTATTACAGAGAAAAATAAAATAATTTTTAAAAATTTGGATTATTTGGATTAAATGGAGTCTATGGGAGACAGCCATTCTGTAATTCTGAGCTTTCTGGATATCGAGTTTCCTGATAAGGGATCCTATACCTATAATAGAAGAGTACCATAAGAAATATTTAAGAAAAATATTACAAATACAGGTATGGGATCCATTATCCGAAAACCCATTATTCAGAAAGCTCCCAATTATGGAAAGGCTGTCTCATGTAGACTCCATTTTAATCAAATAATCCAAATATTCAAAAATGATTTCGTTTTTTTTCCCTGTAATAATAAAACAACACCTTGTACTTGATCCAAACTAAGATATAATCCATCCTTATTTGAGAAAAAAAACCCAGCTTATTGGGTTTATTTCATGTTTACATGATTTTCTAGTAGACTTAAGGTATGAAGATCCAAGTTACCAAAGGACCTGTTATCCAGAAAACACAAGGTCCTGAGCATTCTGGATAACAGCTCCCATACCTGTATCAGTTACAAGGTACAACAGGAATACAAAGGATTTTATATTTCTTGTTAGGAAGAATGAGGACTCAGTGTAGGGAAATCAGTAAGTTGTGGGTATAATTGGCAGAGTTATGCAAAGGATGAACGATGTCTATGCTTCTTTTTCTGCTGACATTTTCTACTGTAGATTTTTAAATTAATATTTTCACATTTCATTACTAAAATAATGAGTTATGATTTACACATCAATATAAGCGCAGATGGAAAGCACTAATTATTTTTAAGTTCATAATTAGTAATTACCACCTACCAATGAAAATCTAAGAATTAGTAAAAGGAACCTACGAATGTTATATTACAACAGAAAATAATGTGTTCAGTGTATCTATAACTTACTGTGCACGGGCTTTCCCTCCTCCAAAACAAGATATTGTTATCATACCTGTAGGAACAATTATTATTTGTTCATTTAAAACATTGTACTACAATTTTAAAAATATAATAGATAAGACTTTTATACAACTTAAAAACAGTTCAACAGGCTGTGAAAATAAAGTTTCTGTATTTTAAAAATTGCAGTATGTCATCTGCATATCAATCTGTTCATTATCTACCCATAGGCTATAATACAGTGCTCATAGTTCCAAGCATAATCCGGGTTTTCTGGATAAGGGGTCTTTTCATAATTGGAATTACCATAATTTATGTCTGCTAAAAGTAATTATACATTAAATAAAGCCAATAGGTTGTATGGATTCAAGTACAAGCTACTGTTTTATTATTACAAAGAAAAAGGCAATTAATTAATTTTAAAAAAAAAAACCTACTTGCTTTAAAAGGAGCCTATGGTTAGGGCGTGGCCTAACCACCAATGTAGTAAGACGTGTTCCCACTGAGCTCTGGTGTCATTGATCCGTGCTGACTGATCAGAGGGCTCTACAACCACGAAAACTGAATAATCGGCTACCTAACACCACCTGTATTGCTGCAGATGGGGGACCACAAAAAAGCTAGCGACACAACAGCGCCTAAAATGGACAAATATGTCAGGCTACAGAATCAAGATGGCGCCCGACTCCACAGAACGGACCCACCATCTTCACAACCTCCACCAGGTCAGTGTGCGGACCAGTCTGATCCGGAACCGACACTGCAAGAAGTCCTCCTTGCGATCCGTGAATCTAGGACTGCGGTGGAGGTGAAAATGGATACCAGGATCGAGGAGGTCAAAACTGATTTGGTGCTCCTACACCAAGATCTTCAGAATGTGCGTGAGCGGACCACGGAAGCGGAGAGGAGAATCTCTGACATCGAGGATGTTATAAGAGATGTTCCGCATTCCATCAGCGATCTGCAACAGCAGCTAAAAATGTGTAGAGCCAGGGCTAATGATTTGGAAGGCCGGCAACGGCGGAATAATATCCGTGTCACGGGTATACCAGAAGGCCAAGAAGGGCCCAACCCGGAACTCTTCCTAGAGGCCCTGATCAAACAACATGTTGAGGCACGGTACCTTTCTCCTCTTTTCTTAATTGAGCGGGCTCACAGAATCCCCGGGTGCCCTCCGCCTCCGGGTGCTCCTCCACGCACTATGATAGCCAAAATTCTCAATTACAGAGACAGAGACGATATCCTGAAACAATTGCGATTGAAAGGGGACATTACTATAGAGAACGCCAAACTACTGTTCTTTCCGGACTATACAATCGAAGTGCAGCGACAGAGGGCAAAGTTTGCAGAAGTCCGAAAGAAGCTAAGAACAAAGGAATTCCTTATTTAACTGTGTTCCCCGCAAAACTCTGTCTGATAGATGGTGAGACCACCCGTTTCTTCGATACTCCCCAGAGTGCCATGGACTGGCTGGAACGACAAGGCGCACCGGCTTCATCACGCAGAGCCTGAACATCTTCCTACTGCAGTGTGAGTCGTCTCAAGATGCAGATACTTTCAAGTGCTCGACTGTCGCACACATGCTCCCCTCCTGCTAGACTGTTGACCATCATGGAGCGGGAGAGCCGACAACTACACCTGGGGGACCCCAGGTTCGGACATTTGGAGACTCTGTTCACTGTTGGGACTCGGAGTGAATTGGGTAATATGATATGTTTACAAGTTTAAGTTGAGTGCAATTACTACTGCAATGGTTCAATCGTCCCTTGCAAATGCTTGCTTACTTCAGTTCGGGGCCAAGGCCCACCCCAGTTTACAGGGTGGGCAGGGAGGGCTAGGGTTATGTTTTGTGGGTTTTTTCTTCCCCTCCCCTATCTTTACCTTACCCTTATACTTACTGTAGGTACAGAGCTGGGTCCAACAAGGGCAATCAAGCATAGGTATAAATGGTAACCACAACATTAGTATTGTGGAACGTCAGGGGGCTCAATGACAAAATAAAGAGAGCTCTTATGTTCACAGTTTTGAAATAATGGGCCCCTGAAATAGTTTGTCTCCAGGAGACTCATCTCATAGGGCGCAAAACTCTTGCACTTAAGAAAGGATGGGTAGCACAGGCGTACCATGCTACATTTTCCTCCCATGCCAGAGGGGTTGCTATCCTTATTAAAAAAAGCCTTCAATATGTGCTACACCAGATTCATACAGATCATTACGGGCGATACATTATCCTACATTGTACAATTAGATCTACTGAACTCCTATTGATTACTGTCTATGTGCCTCCACCCTTTAGTATGGAACTTATGGATCAGATAATGCGGAAAGTTATTACTCTGCCTCTCCTCCCTCAGTGCTGGGTAGGCGACTTTAATTGCTGCCTAATCCCGGCCCTTGATAGACTTAACTCCATGGACACTACACCGTCTAAATTTAAAAACTGGGTGGACAGTATGGGATTGCTGGATATTTGGAGAGCTAGGAACCCCTCTGCCCAGTCCTACTCATGTCATTCAGGGACCCATCGAACACTGTCACGTATCGATATGGCCCTGGTTTCTCCAGAAGTGGCCGCCAAGATTGTAGACATTAATTACGAACCAAGATCCATTTCAGATCACTCCCCCTTACCTATTAAGCTGCAACTATACCCGCATCAGGGATTCAAAAGGTGGAGAGTGAACTCCTTATCGCTCTCACAGGAGGAGGTCGTAGAGAAAATTCAGACCTCAGCTGAACGTTACTGGGAGGAAAATAGTAACTCAACATCTCCAGCTCTCCTGTGGGATGCTTTTAAGGCAGTGGCTAGAGGAGACATTATTCAAACAATTAATGCCGTTAGGGCTAATACTAAGCTACAGGTCCAACAGGCTGCTGAGGAGGTGGAACGGGTAGAACAAGCTCATATTTCAGCACCTTCAGAGGGGGGCCATGCTCTTCTTGTCCAGGCTCAAACAGCATTGAAATGTCAGTTCACTGAATTGACCCAGAAAAAATTGTTATATGCCTCCCAAAGGGGGTTTGAACAGGGAGAGAAATCAGGTAAAACTCTAGCATTCCTTTCCAAAATAGCTGTGCCTAGGACAGTAATACATAGAATCAAGACTGGAGAGGGCCGTATCCTAACTGATCCTAGGCAGATAGCTGACCAATTTAGAGAGTACTTTTCCAAATTGTACAGTTCCCAAGCCAAATACTCCCAGACGCAGTTAGACAACTTCCTAACAACCATACCTCTCCCCAAACTTCATCAGTGCAATGGCGACCTCGAAGTCCCCTGGACCTGATGGTCTACCAGTAGAATGGTATAGGGCCTTGGGAAAGAAAGTAACGGGTACATTATGTGATATTCTGGCACAGGCCTATGACCAGGGTACATTGCCTCCATCATTTAGTAATGCTTTAATTGTTTTAATACATAAGGAGGGGAAGGATGTGGAATCCTGTGGGTCATACCATCCAATATCCCTTCTTATCGTGGATGCTAAGATTCTAGCGAAAGTGTTGGCTATCAGGCTCAAGCTGTTATCACCGAATTGGTAAATCCTGATCAGACGGGTTTTATGCCTGATCGCGCCACTGATGTAAATTTAAGGAGGCTTTACTTTAATTTGCATGACAGTATAGGTTCCAGGGTGATACTGTCGCTTGACTCAGAAAAAGCCTTCGATTCTATTGAATGGTCTTATCTATGGGGAATCATGGAGCAATATGGGTTTGGGGATCGGCATATTAAGTGGATCAAACTCCTATACCAAAATCCAACGGCCCAAGTACAGGTTAATGATTTTATAACTGATAATTTTCAGCTAGGAAGGGGGACCCGACAGGGGTGCCCTCTGTCCCCCCTTCTCTTTGCGCTGGCTATTGAACCACTGGCAATACAGATACATTGAGGAGAAAATCTCCTTATACGCGGATGATGTATTGCTATACTTAGCTGACACGGGTCCTTCGTTGGTAGGGGTCCTAGACCTGTTTGACAACTTCACTAAATATGCTGGTTTACGCATTAACTGGGCCAAGTGGGTAGTTTTCCCTCTCGAACAAGACCTGGACCCTGGTTTGGCAGCTGACACAGACTGCAATGGGTCACTACTTTCAAATATCTAGGGATACATATCCATAGGGACTTAGAGCAATTTGTACCCCAGAACATTTCCCCCATCACTAGACAGCTCGCATCAGCATTGATATCCTGGAGTTCACTCCCACTTACCCTCTGGGGCAGAACTAACTTAATCAAAATGATCTTTCTACCAAAGTACCTCTATGTACTGCAGAATTCACTGCTGAGCATTGCTAAAGATACATTAGACTCTATACAAGCCCTGATTAGACCCTTTCTATGGGATAATAAAGTCCCAAGAGTGTCACAGAGTACGTTAATGGCATCTTATGATAGAGGGGGACTGGGATTGCACGATCTTTATGCTTACTATCTGGCAGCCCAGCTGGCTTACATTAATTGGTGGCTAACACAGGACCTGGAAAATCCCAATGTAATTCTGCAAGCCAAATATGTGGGCTCTCTGGAGGCTCTACGGAACTGTGTCTTTAGAAAAGAGAAGGATATTCCACACCTTCCACCTTGCATGAAAGCTCCATGGTTAGCGTGGGTGGCAGTAATGAAACTAACCCGGACCAAACCCCCAATTGTATCCCCAGCACTTCCCTTATGGGGAAATTCCCATTTACAAAATTTTCTAGATACAGAGATCACTAGATATTGGGCACCCAAAGCAATCAAGTATCTGGCAGATTTGGTGGATGGTTCTAACTTCATTGATATGAACCCGTTGAGGGACAAAACTGGGACCCCAAATATGCCCATGTATAGGTATCTCCAACTCCGCCACATGTTTCAGGCTCAGTTTGGGACAGGAGTCATGGTACTGGAGGAACCCCGGGTGCTAAGCCAGCTCAGAAAAAAGGACACCTCCAAAATGATCCCCAAACTATATGCCATAATAGTAGAGACTGGTCCCAAACCCTTTGATAAAGCTCTAGCAGCGTGGAAAAGAGATATTCCAAATCTCAGTATTGATCAGTGGGATGAGGTAACAGGGAACCTTTATAGCTTCCTCATTAGTGCCCGAGACAAGCTTATTCAGCACAAATTTATTCTAAGAACTTACCTCACTCCCAACAGGTTATATCGCATGGGGAAACTTCCAGTACCAATATGCAAGCGGTGTGGGGATCAGGATGGGTCCTACTGGCACATGATTTGGACATGAACAGTCATCAATAGATATTGGGCAGCGGTAACACACCATGTACAGGAAATTCTTGACCTTCCTTCTATCTGTTCCCCAGAGATTTGTTTGCTGGGCCTAGTAGATGACTTTCTAAATGCAACCAGAACAAGAGTTCTAGTTAGATCCCTCCTCTGCTATGCTAGGAAAGTAATAATTATGAAGTGGATGGCTCCTTTAACTCCAAAACAGGGTGACTGGGTACAATATGTTAACAAAATGCTCCCTTTGATCAAACTGACCTATGAAGCCAGAGGTTGTCCTGGAAAGTTTGGGAATATTTGGGATCCTTGGTCCGATGTGCACCTGACAACATTGCCTTGAATTGTGCATGATATTATTCTGTGTGCTTATGGAATGTAAAAGATGTTCTGTTTATATGGACTTTGCTGTACCTCCCCTCCCCCCTTCTTTTCTGTATCCCACTTTTGTTTTTTGTTTTTTTTTTCCTTTGGAAATGTTAATAAAAAGTTACCTATTAAAAAAAAAAAAGGAGCCTATGGCAAAAGTTCTTCCCATAAGAAAGGAGATCCCTTACCAGTATTGAGAAAAATATCCTATGCTATGATTAAAGTATTGCAGGGGTGGGTAGATGATGTCATGTGGTGGGGCAGGTGATGTTGGGGGCAGGGTGATATAGAGTGGGCATGCCAATAAGACAAGGCAGCAGGGCTGTGACATCCCAACCACCGACTGGCTAATTGCAGCAGCATTCAGTGAGAGTCCTTTCCAGATTTCCAAATGAGGCCGTTGGACATGGACAGATCTTACAAAAACCAGGCTGTCACATACAGACAGGTGGCCAACCTATTTAAGATTCCCCAGTTCCATATATGATCAATTAACTATGTTCATATATATCTTGAATTATGTAAGAAAGAACACACAACATAAAATTAATTGTCCCAAACTATTGCTTGAGTAGCCATCCAAATAAGCAAATAGATTAGACCAAGCACACAATTTTTTGTTGTCTATGCTAATACACAGTGCCCTTGTCTGTTTAATTTCAAATGTTCCATGGATAACCTGAAGTCAATGCTTTAGGTATGGAAATCAAGCATACCATAATCATGTATTGAAAGAGGGAGAATTATGAAAATGTCCAAATATAGTGTGTGGATTCCATATAATGCAAATGTACGAGGTAGCAAGTTTACATTTATGTAACAGTGCCTAAAAGGAACACTGAAAAAGTATGAAAAATGCACCATGCAGAATGTGAATAAATCTACACAATGGCAGGGTTGGGATTTTGCTGAACCCTGCCATTGCTAAAGTTGGAAATGTTGTGTCCATTTGTGCAGTTCTTCCACAATTAAACATATGTTTGGCAAATTGGTATGCACATTGCATGGCTGTAAAAAAGCCAGCGCAATCTGCATCCTACATTTAAATTCATTGCTCATTAGTCTTAAAAGAACATTTGAATTTATTTAATGTATTATGCACATCTTGAAATATCTCTAATACCTAAGTATATTACTGTATACCTGTATGTATAATATAAAATCTCTTTAGGGCTATGCACTTTAGTTAAAAAAAAGATATACAGGTCATAGCAGGTCATATCAAGCATATACAGAATGTTGATCACCCAGTAAAACATTTATGGGAAGCTCTTTGGTTACCAATAGAAATGATTGTACCCATGCTTCAAAGAGTCATGCATCAATCAGCAAGTTTTATGTGTAGCAGCAGTGGAAGGAATATATTACATTATTGTAATAGTCTTTGCAACACAGGCGCAAATTCACTAAGCGCCGAAGCGCCGAAAGCTAGCGTTAATTCGCTAGCTTTTGGCATTTTCGCTACTGCGCAAATTCACTAACGAACGCTGGCGTATTTTCGCTAGTGTTACTTCGCATCCTTACGCCAGGCGAATTTTCGCTACCGATGTAACTACGCAAATTCACTAACTTGCGCAGTGTACTGAACGCTACCTTTTACGCTAGACTTCCTTCGCCTCAGACCTGGCGAAGCGCAATAGAGTAGATAGGGATTGTTTCCAAAAAAGTAACATTTTTTTCTAAGTCCCAAAAAACGCTGGCGTGTTTTCTACATGATGGGTGATATGCTGAAAAAGATCGAACATTTTTTTGGGGCTCTCCTCCTTCCCCCCTACATTTCCTGACTCATGGCAACTTACCTAGTCAGTGGGCACATGTGTAGGGCAAAATAAAATTTTTATTTGCTGATTTGAAGGTTTTCTAGGCATTTGTAGTGCTGATACGTGTTCCTCCATTGAAATTTGAATTTCGCGCCGTATGCAAATTAGCCTTCGCTAGCGTAACTTCGCTTTATATAGCGAATCAACGCTAGCGCAACTTCGCAACCTTACGTTACCCCTGTGCGCAACTTCGGATTTTAGTGAATTTGCGGAGTGCTGGCGAAAATACGCCTGTCGAAGTGTGGCGAAGTGCGGCGAAGTGCGGCAAAGTTGCGCCTGGTGCAACTTCGCATCTTAGTGAATTTGCCCCACAGTGTCTAAACAGTTTTGTGTAACAGATTTTTTTTACACAGGTGTAATTACTTATTAAAATAATGATATACTATATTAAGAAGAAACATGTTCACATGCTTAATGTTGCATATAGTTAAGGTGACCGAATTTGTTATTCGGAGTGCAAATATAAAACTGCTAAAGGGACTGTTATCCTGTGAGTGCTAAATGTTAGATTGTAGTTGCTTTTATATTACAAGAGATTTTGTTTTAACTACAGTATCAATCTTACTTAATAAGGTATGGAAGTAAGAACAAGATTGAAATAAATTCAGAAAAAGAAAACATGGCCAGGACCCAAATGGATTTAATTCCAACAAACCACAAAGTAACCTACACCAGACACCCTGTCTGAAATTTTTTTTTTATATTTTTCCTTGTACAGTGTTGCCAAGACACTAATCAACTGAAGGAAAGCAGAATGTTGATAGTAGGATGGAAACTTGAGTAACACAGCGTGTTGGCTTTTACCATTTTGGTCATACATATTAACAACCAATTTAGTAGCTATTAGTGTCAGTGAGGTCTACCTTTGCAAAGCAAAGCAGAGCAATGTAGTTTTAACTCATATATTAGCTCATTACCCTGTTGTGTATGACACGATTTGAGGTCACAAATTAAATTAGAAAAAAAAAATTTACTTAAAAACAAAAAATATATAAAACTGTTTATGTGGTTTTAAATACACTTTTAATTTTTTGAAAATCATCTTGGGGGCACATTTACCTAGGGTCGAATATCGAGGGCTAATTAACCCTCAATATTCGACCGTCGAAGTAAAATCCTTCGACTTCGAATATCGAAGGATTTACCGCTATTCCTACGATCGAAGGAATAATTGTTTGATCGCATGATTAAATCCTTCAAAATCGAACGATTCAAAGGATTTTAATCCATCGATCGAAGGATATTCCTTTTAAAGAAACAGTACTTCGACTATCGAATGGTCGAATGGTCGAACGATTTTTAGTTTGAATCCTTCGATTCGAAGTCGTAGTCGAAGGTCGAAGTAGCCCATTCGATGGTCGAAGTAGCCCAAAAAAACCTTCGAAATTCTACGTTTTTTACCTTCGAATCCTTCACTGGAAGTTAGTGAATCGGCCCCCTAATCTAAAGGAAAACTTCCTGTTCTTCATCATTAGTACATAAACACACACACACACTCATATGCATGATTTGTATATATAAATTTTATGGTGCCTGCCATCTGAACATTTGGAAATTAGTTCTCAAATTTGTTCTACGACAACATAATCATCTGCCAATAAGTTATTATTTGATCCTTTTCCCACAGATTTATTATTCTGACAAACAGCAGAACTGCTGGGTCTCCCATGAGTTATTATCCAGTAACAACATGATCCAATGCAATCCAAGTATATTCTGGTGCCAAGAACATATGGGCAAATGTGACCTCTACTACTACACATAAATTCTACAGAATTAAAAAAATTTAGCTGTGACTTTAGCTTTGACAAATATGCACTAGCAGTTAGAGCATGTAAAGTCAGTAAGGCAAATATTAATGATTGGTATACTGTATGTTCATTAAGCATGGTGCTGTAATAAAAAGTGGATCTTACTCCCCTAACATTTATAACTATTTTACCCAGAATGAAACAAAATGTTTCTTAGTTCTACTACAGTTTCTAAACACTTGGGGTGCTCTAACCTGCTCAAAACTGGTAGACAGGTTTGCATTGAAGGAACTTTAATAATCATCAGCATCATCTGCAGTGTAAATTTACATGTGGGTACCTTCCCCAAGAGTTAAAAAAAACATCTGGAGGACAGACTCTGCTAAGAGGCTCGTCTACTACAAAGCTCATATGCTGACTTCAAGTTTAGGGCAGGAGCATGCTAGTAAAACCTGGGTGAAGCAGGTGATAAAGTTAAGGAAAGCTATTGTCTACATACAAGCTCTGATGTAGTTTTTAGTACGGGCTCTTTTAAAATGGTACACAATATAAATTATATTATCTCTCTGTGGACTGGAAAATAGTTTTATCAATTTCTCCTCTGCTTAACAAGATTAGGAAGTTGTATATTCTCTAACTGGTAGTTAGAAAATCAAAGGGGTTTCTTCTTTTTGTTTAGTACAAAATATAACAAAAATATAGATATTCCTAATAAAACATTTTTTCATAAATTACCTTTTAAATATGAGGCATGCAAAACCTTCTAACATTGATTAAAAAAAAACTCTATACATTTAAAGAAAACATCAATTTAGAATCTCTTAGCAAGCAATTTGCAGTCGATGCAGAAAAGTCCCCCCCCCAAGAGCTATCATCCATGGAAGCCCTAAATTCCTTAATAGCTTTGCAAGTGTAAGGCCACACCTTTATTAAAGTAAAACTTCAACTTTATTTGCTTGGCGTAAAAACATTGAAGTCTGGTCATGAAAATAGGCTTAAAGTCAGACCCTTCCCCATGGCTCATGATTTAGGACCAGAAAGGGTCCAAAATACATGACTTGATCCGAACTTGTTTTTACATGTGGAGCATTTAAGATTGCTGGTGCTTTTAGGCATCTAAATATGCCAAAGTCTTTCTTCATTTCAAAAGCCTGTTCAGACAAATTTACAAAGATTACCAAGCTGTTTTCAGCACAAATCCCCACGTGATTAGTAAACTCACACATCACTTCATTAAATAAGCACAAGCAATCTTAAATGGGCCCCATAGCAAATAAAGGTGACATTTTACTTTATTAATGGAGTTAATATAACAATTGATGTGATAAATTTTGTTGGCCTTGCTCTATGTATGTGAACTCTGAGGAAGTGCCATAAGGGCACGAAATGCGTTTCTGCACATACCCACTGCCATGTACATCGCACTGTGTTTTTGAATAAAACAGCAACTCTCTCTGATATTTGGATCAGCGCCCGGTTAGCGGGTTCAACTCTACTACATGCATACCGGACGGAAGTGGCCGGGTCCGGCGAGAGCTGCGATACACAGGGAGATGCTGCACGGCCAAGGGTGACCTCCGCTTTTACTCACACATCCTCAATCATTGTTTGCTCTCTGTATGCCCATGTATTTCTGGAGTTGAGGTTTTATGTTTGACACTGCATCAACACAGTTGGAGCAGCTCTAGTTTGGTATGTTCCAGCTTAAAATAACTCTCCCTTGACGAAGTGCAGGTCTTGTGTTGTATAGTAGGTACAACACAAGACCTTTGCGTAATTGTTTATAACACCTTAATACCTTCCCAGTGATGGCTTTCTCACTGAGGTGCCTATCCAAGTACAATAGATAGGCTTATAATAGAGATCACTAGCACAGTGGGTTTGGTGGCCTCTTGGTTTTCAGACATCTTAGCAGGGTTCAAATCACTACCTCCAGTCTGTGTCTTTCTCCCTGTAGTTCCCATAGAAGTAAATATATATATATATATATACACACACACACATATATATATATATATATATATATATATATACACACACACACACACACACACACACACACACACGAGTGTGTGTGTGTGTGTGTGTGTGTGTTCCCAAAAAGATGGAATACATTTTGTTTGTTATTAAAAATGTTTGTTTCTAATGTTTTGGATCAAAAAACAATAGGAAGGCCAAAATGTAATTAACTGCGTACTGAAGAGTATCATTTGATTACAAATAACATTATAACAAACACAATTAGCTGGTTTTATTTAATTGGGTCATAATGAGTGAAATATAACACATCTGTGGTTTGCAGAAACTGTAGATGACACGTATTTGTTAATAACTCATCACCAAAAAAATATACATCATCTTCTGAAAATCAGCTGTTGTGAATTATAAAGTAGTATGAGAACAAAGAATGCTGACGATCAAGCAAGTAATCACAATTCTGTACATTTTGAACTTTAAGTAAAAAATGCATATATTCTAGACATCATTGTGATAATGAAGGCAGTCGCAATAACTACAATAAATTATCCAGATATTTTGAACAATATTATTGTTCACAGTGAATTCAACTACGAATAATTCCTAAGAAAGAAAGCCATTGTTGGCAAAGTGTTGGCACATTAAATTACAGTAATTAGATGACATTTACCTTTCGCATCATTTTTCAAATTGTATATAAGAAATTAAAAAAGAGATCAATGGTATTAGCTAAGGGGAGGGTTTACTGGAAAGTCAGGGAACAATATAAAGAAATAATGATTAGTGAATTTTTCACAGCAAAAATTATGCCCATAGACTTCAATGAGTGAAAAAAATCGTGCCACAAAAATAATTTGATGCGCTGCATCATGCAACTAAAAAAATTGATGCCAATAGACTACAATGCATTTTGGTGAATTTTCGCATTTTGCAAATTTGTGGGTGAAACGGGTTAGATTCACCCATCATTAGAAAGGAATATGCACCTCTTTTAATATTTATGGGTCTACATATTACCTGCATGTATACTTTACCAATTCTGGGACATCTCCTAAGGAGCCATGGCTCTCACATTGATGTAGAACAACTGGTAGACAAGTGCCTTCTCAGATACTTATGAGAACTGCCAGAAGAGGAAGATATATGGTAATTTTAAGGTAATGTACCCAAATCCCTAATCCATTCAGTATCCTGGAATACAGGAGTGTTTAAATGATTCAAATTAAGCCAAGGAGACAATTCAAGACTTGCATTTATAAAAAAAATGCATCAATAAATAGTGCAGGATAGTGTTAAACATAGGGGTATATTTATCAAAGTGCAATACCATCTCTCACCATTCATTTCTACGGTATTTTAAATGAGTATTTATCAAAGGGTGAACTTTCAGTTCCACCCATTGATAAATACTCTTTCACAAATGCCATAGAAATAGTCGGAATACCATGTGGTCTGTATGCCCATATTTTGAATATTATATAGAGTTATGGGATCATTTTTTGGTTTTGAAAATTCCATAACCTAGTAAGCATGCCCATCTCAAATCCCAATCATTTGTGACAGTACAGTAAGAAGCATCTTCTGCACATCACTTATTATGACTTAAAGGAAAACTATACCCCCCAAACAATGTACTGTAGGTCTCTATTAAAAGATACTGAGTAAAACAGCTCATGTGTAAAACCCTGCTTCATGTAAATGAACCATTTTCATAATAATATACTTTTTTAGTAGTATGTGCCATTGGGTAATCATAAATAGAAAATTGCCATTTTAAAAAATAAGGGCCGCCCCCTGAGATCGTAAGATTCACTGTGCACACATACAAACCACATGTAAGGTCACATGAGCCAATTAACAGACAGAGTTCTGCCTTTTGCTTCCTCACTTCTTCCTGTTACAGTTAGGGGCAGATTCACTAAGGGTCAAATTTCGAAGTTAAAAATACTTCGAAATTCGACCCTCGAATTGAAATCCTTCGACTTCGAATATCGAAGTCGAAGGATTTAGCGCTAAACGTTCGATCGAACGATCGAAGGATTTTTCGTTCGATCGAACGATTAAATCCTTCGAATCGAACGATTCGAAGGATTTTAATCAAACGATCGAATGAATATCCTTCGATCAAAAAAAGCTTAGCAAGCCTATGGGGACCTTCCCCATAGGCTAACATTGACTTCGGTAGGTTTTATCTGCCGAAGTAGGGGGTCGAAGTTTTTTTTAAAGGGAAAGTACTTCGACTATCGAATGGTCGAATAGTCGAACGATTTTTACTTCGAATCGTTCGATTTAGTTCGATTTCGATCGAATTCGAACGAATTTAACCAATTCGATGGTCGAAGTACCCAAAAAAAAATTCGAATTCCAAATTTTTTTCATTCGAATCCTTCACTCGAAGTTAGTGAATCTGCCCCTTAGTGTTGTAGTATTTCTGGTCAGGTGATCTCTGAGGCAGCACAGATAGAGTCACAAAATGGTGGTTCAAGGCAAGAGATGTAAAAGGGCAATATTTATGTAAATATATATTCCAGTTTGGTAAGATTCTTTAATATAACATTCAATTTGATATAAACTATCTGTTGCTTAAGTATTCATTTTTGGGGTATAGTTTTCCTTTAACAAACATACCTTCAGTAAGGAAATTACTTTTAATGCTGAATGCAGTGGTTCACTCTTGGAATTATAGCTTAAACATACTTGGAATTCATTCCAGATGCTTTTGTCAACTACAGCCTTCAGAAAAGTCACTTAAACTTCCTTTGACATATAGACCAACAAATCGATTGTTACAGCTCGATAGGAGATGGGTCTAGTTGTAACTGAAAAGTTAGTGTTCAATACTGCCAATAATAATCAGCATAATAAAATACACAACAGGACCCTCATTATTGTTTTAATAGGTGTCCAGACAATATAAAATGTTATATTTTATCTTTCTCTATCTACACACATAGGGGCCGATTCACGAAGGGTCGAATATCGAGGGTTAATTAACCCTCGATATTCGACTGGGAACTAAAATCGGTCGACTTCGAATATTGAAGTCGAACGATTTTGCGCAAATCCTGCGATCGATCGATCAAAGGATTTTTCGTTCAATCGAACGATTAAATCCTTAGAATCGAACGATTTGAAGGATTTTAATCAAACGATCGAAGGAAAATCCTTCGATCAAAAAATCACAGGCAAGCCTATGGGGACCTTCCCCATAGGCTAACATTGACTTCGGTAGCTTTTAGCTGCCGAAGTAGGGGGTCGAAGTTTTTCTTAAAGGGACAGTACTTCGACTATCGAATGGTCAAATAGTCGAACGATTTTTAGTTCGAATCGTTCGATTCGAAGTCGAAGGTCGTAGTCGAAGGTCGAAGTAGCCCATTCGATGGTCGAAGTAGCCCAAAAAAACTTCGAAATTCGAATTTTTTTCAATTCGAACCCTTCACTCGAATTCAGTGAATCGGCCCCAAAATCTACACACATAAATATGCACATTAAAATAATGTACAAATTAGCAGTGAAATGTAGGTGATGTTCTTAATTTTTTGTGTGGGGGGCAGCTATTTCTCTATTGCCATCTTTAAAATTGATTATTTTGTTTTCAGACTAAAACAGCACACTTTTGTTTATCTTCATTTCTATGCTTGACAAATAGGGGGGAAATTCACAGTGCAGTCTGCACAGAGTACTGATAAAGCTCACAATAAAACATACTTTGAGATTGTAGGTAATATTACAAGCATTTTGAATAATAATGAGTAACCAAAAGGCTACTGATATAAACAGCATAATACAAACTACAAGCAGAATATTAAATAACAGTCGTTATGCTGAAATATCTGTGTTTTCTAGAAATCCAAACGGGGCACAGCCTTTGGAAAACAGATGGCTTGTCTTCACGCTCGATGAGCAGCATTACCTTATGTTAGGCACAGAAGACTCAAACACAAATCGAAAAATGCGTGCCAAACAGTGCAGATTCTGGAACAAATTCTATCCCAAAGTCCTGCAAATCACAGGTAAACTTTCAAAACAGAACAGTCCTGAGTAATTAAAAGTTTCAGTAATAGCTTTTAGAAAGATAATATATATTTTTGTTGTTATACAGAAGGAATTTGTATTGCCACTTCTCATATTACATAATACAAAACTTGTGGTTTCATGTTATATAGAATTTTTTTAACACCAGCGGATATAAAAGAAAATGTAAGAAATCTATATGGAGTGGTTAAGATCTGCCCACAAAAGTTGGTTTGTGCACAATTAGTCAAATACAGAAGTTTTGTGCCCTAGGTTAAGTGGAAATGATATGGATATTGGTTAATTGAGTTCAGTATTTAATGTCTTTATGTGGGACTTATAGTATGCAATATAGTACTGCTCTATTGTACATGAATATCAAAATATATCACAATCAGCCTTTGAAATTTGTTAAATTAAATCAGATAAATGATAACAAGTTATACTATTTCTAATTACCTTTGGAGCACTGCAGCAAGAAAAACTTTAGATGGCCCAGAGTCCCAAAATTCAAATCTGAAGGATCCTCTCATTGCATAGAGTTTAAAAAAGGAACCAGTAAAAATAGATTACAGTTGGATATGGGACAGGATAAACAACCTGTAACAACCTGCCTGAAGTTGAACCAGGGACCTGGTGTTTTTGTGCTGTCTGCATTACCACTGCTTTATGTGAGAAGACAGCTAAGGCTCTGGTTCACTCCTATCTCTATGCTTTGTAACTGCAAGTATGCTTGGCTTGTTTCACCTGTTGCCAATCTGGCCACAGGTGATATGTGTAAGTCATTAGTGTGGCTATAAAACCCCCTACTCTGCTCTGACTCGTTGCCCAACAAAGGCCTATTCCCTAATCTTCCTGGGTGTGTGTCTCATCTGATTTTCTATTCTTCACCTTGCTGTTTTGCTGCCTGAAGCATCTCTTGCCTGTTTAACTAATCTTCTGGATCCTGACTTTGTACTGTGTTACTGATAGGCCTGTTTATCCTGACTATGCTCCTGGCTCCTGATTCTGTACTGCACTGTCTGACTGGTACTATTCTGGTTTGTTTATCCTGACTACACTCCTGGCTCCTGATTCTGTACTGCACTTTCTGGTTGGTACTGTCACAGCCTGTTCCACAACTTCACTCTGTTCCCTGTTCCTCCTGTATACGTTACAGTTTCCTTGCCTGCCCAGAACTTTCCCCTTGTTTCTTTCACTTTAAGACTTGATGGCATCTGAGTAGTGGAGGGCTCCCCCCGAAGCCAAAGGTGACAGCTATAGGTGGAATTGTGAGCTGAGGTCAGGACCTTGGGGTTTGTTCTAGGTTTGAGATACCATACGTGACACAATCATAGAGTCATGGGGCAAACTCATAAACAGTAACAGACTGTGGTCAAAGGCAGAAGATTCATATAATGGACAGGGCCAGGGCAGTGCACGAATCAGTTAAAGAACATGTTTGCATATTATTCAGTCAATTTATGACCAAACTATTTGATCATCTGTATGTTTGCAGACCCACAACATATTTATCTTTATAGATTAACTTCTAGGAAGTCAAAAGAAAAAAACCTCCAACCTATTTTGCCAAAACATAAGAATGGACAAACTGAATAAACAATATGGTGCACAGATTCCAGAATTTCACACCCCACATTTCAACACAATTTTTGGCCTTTCATGTATTGCTACACTGTTTGGCTATACCTATATTTGGCCCAGTATTTATATGAGAAATATGTGTTAAAAATATAAAAAAATGTAATGAATGAATTGTACAAACTACTAAGACTAGTAATGATTCTGAGTGAGAAAACGATTCACTGTGCTTGGTTATAATGATCTTAAAATAGAAATAGTAGCTAACCTGATGAGATATGAAATAGCAGCATGAAATGCGATCAGTATGAACCTATGCAACTTGTAGTGAGAGCACAACACAAGGTTAAACTATAGAAATATTTTGTATATTCACTAGAGCAACAAAAGGAAAGTACTGAAAACATAAATCATACAGATAGGGAAGTACTGTAGTAAAGTATTCCTGTTATTATACATTTGCCACATTGTGTACATTATTTACAACAACAATATATTTAATATTTTTTAAGTCAGCCACTTTTTCTTGTAATATTTTACAATGATTCAAAGACATCTCTAGAAATGTATGTCAATATAATTTGGTCTAGATGTTACAAAAAACTCAAAAGCTCAAGGACACAGTATTCCCAAACCCAAAATTTTAATACATGAAGTTTTGCATTATGTCTTGGCAAGGCAGTTTATTTTAATTATGGCTAGAACAGAACACACTAATCCTGCTTTATTAGCAATAGGCTCATTTCTGTCCAGGGTAGTCATTTCACACAGATTGATGAGGTCAGTGCTAATAAGATGCATGACTTGCGATTTGATTTGTGACCTTATCACTAAAAAAGTAAACATGCAGCCACAATGTGTCAGTCTGTCCTCAGTGTCTTTCATATTTTGCCCCTGTGGAATTGCAGTGCTGTATGGAACAGAATCACTGTAGAACAATTAATGCTGTCAATATATGTATACAAACTAGGGTAGCCACCTTTTCTGGAAAAAAATACCGGCCTTTCTATATTCTTGGAATTTTTTCCAATTAATAACATTGGCTTCAAGCATCATTTTTACCGGCCAGGTCGGTAAAATGCCAGGCCGGTAAAATACCGGCCAGGTGGCAACCCTAATAGAAACATATGTCTGGAGATGAGATTTTTGTCACCTGCATTTATTTTTATGAATGGTTGTTTTATTTAATATATAGGGAGTACGATAAAGCCCCTTAATTAATTTGTAGACCCAATCAAAACACACATACAGGTTTTGACCTCAACAGCTTTCTCAGCCATCTTATTTTCAGCAATATTTTCATCCTCTCCCAGGGCTGCATTCATTACGGATGGAAAAATTCATCGAAAATAGCCACTACTGCAATTCAGAGCAGGCAGAAGTTGTGCAACTCATTATGGAGCCTGCTTCATAAAAAGGCTAACTCAGGAGTTACAGTCCTTTCCATAGCTTGCAGACCTGTATGTCCTTTGGTTTGCAAGCATTTCCTATCCTACTTGCAGACATTCGCACACTCATACATACATACATGCATCCAGAAATATACACACAGCAGTTGGTGTGTTTGCCTTCCATGCTGTTTTCCTAGTAAAGCAGTGGTGAAGGTGAGGCAAAGGCATTAGTTGTCTAAGGGAGTTGTCTAAAGAATCCTACATTTAGCTATAATAAATGTGAAAACACCTGCATTGACCTTCCCAAATAAAAATTAAAGGAACAGTAACACCAAAAGATGACAGTGTTTTAGAGGAATGATGTTAAGATATGTATTAATGGGTGTGCTCTCATACAGATTGAGCTACTGGTTATCCCATCTCTTTAGCAGAATGGCAACAAATTACTGCTGTCCTGCACTGGTAAAACTGATGTGTTTGCTGTGTGACCATGGGGGCCAGCCATTCAAGCACAGGAAACACATTAGATAACAGATATATTCAGAAGAATCATATTGTATACTACAGAATGTATCTGTTATCTGCTGTGTGTCCTGTACCTACTCCTTTTACAGCTTTGAATGGCTGCCCTCATGGCTCCACATCAGCTTATTTATATAAAATATAGTAGATTTTCTGAAGAAAACACACCAGTTTTACAAGTGCAGCACAACAGTACATTACAGTTTCATTACTTTAAAACACTTTTGTTTTTTGGTGTTACTGTTCCTTTAAATCAAGTGACTTTTTTCCCCAATAGAAAAAGAAAACCTGCACCTTCCTAAATTGTCTTTGCCCTAACACTCTGATTTTACTCTGTTATTCTCAAATGTACAGTATATAGTCACATGTTTTAAATTGACATTACATACCCCTCAGTTTTCCCTAATTAAGCATAATAGTCTTTTGTGGAGCAGAAACGATTTGGCATTCTTAGTGGAATATAGGTGAGGTTTGGGGTAAATAAGGCTGTTATTAGATGCAACAGGCTGTTAAATGGTACAATCTAGATTATCCCCAATGTTCAATTATAATATAAGATCTATGAAATATTTTTATTAAACAATAGAATACTTTTCATATATAGAACTAACTGAGCTCAACTGGAGAAAATTGTTATCATATGGGTAATGGAAAGAGTTGCACAGAAACAAGGAGCAAGCAAGATATGTTTTAGAATAAACAGAAACTGGCAATATTATTTAATTGCAAGAGTTCATTGCTCCTATTCCACCATTTGATAGTGTGTATTAATTCCGTTATGCACATTCCAGAGGAAATGGATTGGATGTTCTGAGAATATTCTTTATATCACAGGAAATTCTTGGCTTTTGCCTCTATGATAAATTGCACCTTTCACAGATACTGAAAATGCAAAATGTAAGGCAACCCTGCACAATATATCTCAGCAACAGTAAATGTCATGGATCTAAAGAATGCACATCTGAATCTATAGCAGTATACAGTACATTCTCAGTAAGTAAAAATATTACTTGCACTTTACTTATGCAATTAGCGAAAAGCTTCTAGGAGGAGAATTTTTTTTTTTATGGATAATGATAGCTGAAGCAAACATTATTGCATCTGCAACACCGGGAAGATATATTTAACAAGGGAATCATGCGAGTTTTTTTTAAATTTGACCTATCTAAATTTATTAGTAAAATCAAATTTTTCAAATTCGGGTGAATAGAATCGACCCAAAAACTATAATCAAATTCAATTTTGATTTAAAAAAACTCAATTCAAGTTTTTTTCTCCAAAAAATTCCAGTATCATGAAGGCTGCAAACAACTCAAAATTGCTTAAAATAATGCTCACCAACCCACTTGGATGTTGCTTCCAGTGCTCTCAAAGCAGGTGCTTATTTTTTTATTCCTGGCTTGGAGGCAAGTTTCAGTTGCCTAAAAATCAGATTTATGGCTAAACAGAGCCACCTGTAGGTTGTAAATCCACATTGGACTACCAAATAGGCAATCAAATTCTTTATTCTTTGGCACCCCAAGAACTTTTTTCATGCTTGAGTTGTTCCCCAACTTAATTTTACATGTTGTTCACAGATAAAAAAGATTGGGGACCTCTGCTGTAGATCAGAAATATGACAGTAGAGTATGAGCTGAGCCAGACCATAACTCCACTGGGACCATATGACAAAGTTAACATTTTCTGTTAATGCAATAATAATAATACGGGCAATAATGACCTACCATGCACATGCAATAAAATTAATTTTATTTTGTAGCATTGTTTTCAGTTCTTTGCGGTGCTTTTGTTTTTTGTTGCTGTTGGATTTTATGTGAAGGTTCCTGTCAATCTACCCATTTAAATGATCTACATTAGGTTAATTTAAGCCATGAAGAAACTTTTCACCCTTGACAGATAGTGGATGTTTCTAGGGCTTACAATGTACAGTGTTCAATTTTTCTAAGTACTAGCATTTATCACTCCTCTACAAAGAAAACCAATTTGCAATGTTTATTACCAATAAACCACAGCATATGCTGGGTCATCTGAAACATCAAAAAGGATATAGAACAAGCTATATCATAAAAAATAGAACATCCAATATGAGAAACATCCTTTAAGCAAATAAAACACAAAGCTATATAAACACACTGAAGCTAGCAGTAGTGGCCATATAATATATTATTGATTTCAAGCCCCGATGGAAAATGCCCCACTAACCTACTCACCTGTGTAACATCCATAGGTACTTTTCTCTTGTACTGTGAACATAATATATCATTTATATAATAATAGCAACTAATGAAAAGGAAAAAAGCAAAATAAACATTTTATGAGAATGTAAGTAGAGACCTCGATTCTGGGATGGCAGTGGATTTGATTTAGTTAGACTTTGCTAAAGCATTTGATACAGTGCCACACAAAAGGTTACTGGTTAAATTAAGGAATGTTGGCCTGGAACATAGTATTTGTACCTGGATAGAGAACTGGCTAAAAGATAGACTACAAAGAGTGGTGGTAAATGGAACATTTTCTAATTGGACCAGTGTTGTTAGTGGAGTACCGCAGGGCTCTGTACTAGGTCCCTTGCTTTTCAACTTGTTTATTAATGACCTGGAGGAGGGCATTGAAAGTACTGTTTCTATTTTTGCAGATGATACTAAATTGTGCAGAACTATAGGTTCCATGCAGGATGCTGCCACTTTGCAGAGTGATTTGTCTAAACTGGAAAACTGCGTTCAATGAGGTTCAATGTTGATAAATGCAAGGTTATGCACTTTGGCAAAAATAATATAAATGCAAGTTATACACTAAATGGCAGTTTGTTGGGAGTTTCCTTAAATGAGAAGGATCTAAGGGTCTTTGTAGATAACACGTTGTCTAATTCTGGGCAGTGTCATTCTGTGGCTACTAAAGCAAATAAAGTTCTGTCTTGCATAAAAAAGGGCATTAACTCAAGGGATGAAAACATAATTATGCCTCTTTATAGGTCCCTGGTAAGGCCTCATCTGGAGTATGCAGTTAAGTTTTGGACACCGGTCCTTAAGAGGGATATAAATGAGCTGGAGAGAGTGCAGAGACGTGCAACTAAATTGGTTAGAGGGACGGAAGACTTAAATTATGAGGGTAGACTGTCAAGGTTGGGGTTGTTTTCTCTGGAAAAAAGGCGCTTGACGTGATTACACTTTACAAGTACATTAGAGGACATTATAGACAAATGGCAGGGGACCTTTTTACCCATAAAGTGGATCACCGTACCAGAGGCCACCCCTTTAGACTAGAAGAAAAGAACTTTCATTTGAAGCAACGTAGGGGGTTCTTCACAGTCAGTACAGTGAGGTTGTGGAATGCACTGCCAGTTGATGTTGTGATGGCTGATTCAGTTAATGCCTTTAAGAATGGCTTGGACGATTTTTTGGACAGACATAATATCAAAGGCTATTCTGATACTAAGCTCTATAGTTAGTATAGGTATGGGTATATAGAATGTAATTAAAAGTAGGGATGGGTGTATGTATGGATGCTGGGTTTTCATTTGGAGGGGTTGAACTTGATGGACTTTGTCTTTTTTCAACCCAATTTAACTATGTAACTATGAAGACATTGGTTTAGAAGTTATTATAAATTATAAATAGCAAACATGCAAGATGACATACAAAGATAACCAAATAACTGATACAACAGGTAAAGAGGGGCCCTGCCCAAAATCTTTGAGAGGATGAGAGGACAGGCAACATCAGGAGTTGGCATTGGACATTAATTTAGCAGCATACAGTGCACATTGAAGCTATGCTAAGCTAGATGATTGTAAATGTCTTTAATGAAATGTATTTTAAGAGATTGTTTGAAGGCAGAAAGATTGCGAGAAAGTATAGAAAAATGTAGGAGAAAGGCCCTTGCAAAGTCTCACTATGAGTATGTAAGGAGGTGAGAATAGGACAGTTGAGGAGCATAAATGTAGTGGAAGTCATTACAGAGACTGGCAGAGTGACATGGCAGAGAAAGAGCAGTTACTAAGGTGTATGAGCCTAGCAGCAGTATATATTATGGACTAGAGAGGTAAACAGAAGGTCAACTACTAAAGAGTTACAATAATCAATGTATAATATAATGAAAGAGTAAAGCAAAATTCTGATGGCATCTTGGCTGAAAATTGTTCATTTTGGAAATATGTCTTAGGTAAAAGTCAAATGATTTACTAAGTGGCTGGACATGAATGAAGGGTAGGGCAGAATAAAAATAAGGCATCTGGCAGTGGGAGATGTAGTGATAATGGAGTTGTAAACTGTGGTAGATACTACTCTAATGTTATTGGTGTTGGATGGGGAAAAGACAACTATTTTTGTCCTAGAGGTTTAATTTAGTGTAGCATTGGTATAAATGCCTAAGAAGCTAAGTTAAGAGTTCTTGATTGAGAACAGTAGAAGCGGGATATATTTTAGACTGGTTAGTATATTAATAGATAATAAGGGGTTTGGACAAAGCCTTGAGGAACCCAAGAGAGACTAAAGGAGAAGATGATACTCCATTGTGAGGTAAGAGGAAAACTGACACAGGCCATTACCACAGCCAAGAGAATGAAGGGAGCAGAGGAGGAGAGGGTAGTTATCAGTGTGAAAAGCAGTGGAGGCATTTAGGATAATTAGTAGGGCAATTAGTATTGAGAAAGGGTTTTTTCAGAAGAGGGGCGACAGCTAAACTAATATTATCAGTGTGAAATGACGCTAGAATGACACAGAAGTATAACACATTTCTTATATTACTATACCTGATGAACCCCTGTGCTTGTTCCAGTATGTGCATTTTGACATTGGAATTGTTTTGACTACAAAGTTGGCTTAAAAACATTGATATCTGTTGATATTGCAAAATAGAAGTATTTAGTATTTTTATGAAGCCATCCTAGGCATGATCAGAACAAAGCCATCTCTGGGAAAAAGAATTACTAGGAAGGTCTGCTAAACAAAGATAAATATTTTGACTATATGATTCGCAATTGCTTTGTGCTAAGCAGTGGTCTTAATGTTACCACCAATTCAATTTGCAAAGCTTTCAAATGTGTCCAGAGAGTAGCAGGTACATTCTTAAGACACAGAGTTCGTCCCTCTACATGAAAGAATGCAGAAATGAATCAAGTCATGTGCAACTCAATATTCCAAAATATCTGTAGCAATTTAGGCTACTAACAGATTTGATCAAAGATTTGATAAAACACCAAATGCTGATGCTTTCATACCACTATTGAAAAGGCACACTGCTCTGTGGACCCATGTCTAATTCCTGTCCAGATACACACATAACTTCTTGCTAATTGCAGTAGAACCATGATGTAATCTTTTATAGGAGACATATTGCATAAAAACAATAATGTGCCACCGCATTATACTCTATTAAATACAAAAGGAATGTGTGAATTGATGTATTAAACATTTCTGCTGCCTCCTGTGCAGGTGAGCTGGTGGCACTCAGCAAACTGCATTGTAGGAAAGGAACCAATCAGCAGTTAGGCTGACCTGATAGGGAACCAAAGTGTGTCTTTGCTTGTGTGACTGCAGGGCTCTCGTCGGCTACTCACCTCCTACTGTGCTTCTGGCAGGGACCATAAAACACACCCAGCCCTCATTGGAAACACAGACAGGGACCATAGAAGTTATATAGGGTCTTTAGCTCAAAGTAAAACCAGCACCATTTATATTTTATTACTGCCTAGAAGATTAGGGCTTTTTTTTTTTTAATGTATCCTATATGTCTTCTTTAATTTATATTCTAATATATTCCATGCAAACATTTAGCATAATGATTTGCCAATGCTAATTCCTTTTTTTGTCATTCTTCTTACATGATTCTCTAAAGCTTACGGTATGTAGATTATTTACTCCTAAAGACTAAGTGTAAAAATTTAAGTGATATTGCTGCCATGTTTATGGGACACTACTATAGTAACAAAAGGCATGCTCAGTTATAATATAATACTCAGTCTATTTATTATACAATGAGGAACCAGCAAATGAAGGAACACAAATGAGGGACCAGTAAATGAAGGTTTCCTTCTTAATAGACTCAATTCTAATAATACAACAGATGCATGGTTCACACAAGAGGAAATGAAAATTGACATGTAAAGATAAACAAAGGTCCAGAACTGGATGGTATTCATCTCAGGTAGAGTGATGGGTGAATCTGTCCTGTTTCGATTCACCAAAAAATCGTGAAACTTAGAAAAAATCCACAAAAATGGCGAAAAATTAGCAAAACGCATTGAAGTCAATGGGTGTCAAAATTATTTTGACACATGACAAATTTTACATGAGCGACTATTTTGTCCAAATACATTAAAGTCAATGGCGTCAAAATAATTCTGATGCATGACAATTTTTACACGAGCGACTGGCTAAAAGATAGATTAAATGGTGGTAAATTGAACATTTTCAAATTGGATCAGTGTTCTTAGCGGATTTTCACAAGGCTCTGTACTTTGCTTCTCAATTTGTTTATTAATGACCTGGAGGAGGGCATTGAAAGTACTGTTTCTATTTTTGCTGATGATACTAATGATACTAATGATGATCCATGCAGGATGCTGCCACTTTGCAGAGTGATTTGACTAAAAAACTAGGCAGCAAACTGGAAAATGAGGTTCAATGTTGATAAATGCAAGGTTATGCACTTTTGCAGAAATGATATAAATGCAAGTTATACACTAAAGGACAGGGTGTTGGGGGTTTCCTAAATTGATAAGGATCTAGGGGATTTTGAAGATAACAAGTTGTCTAATTCCAGGCAATGTCATTCTGTGGCTACTAAAGCAAATAAAATACTGTCTTGCATAAAAAGGGCATTAACTCAAGGATGAAAACATAATTTTGCCTCTTAATAGGTCTGTGGTAAGGCCTCAACTTTAGTATTTAGCGCAGTTTTGGGCTCCAGCCCTTAAGAGGGCTATAAATGAGCTGGAGAGAGGGCAGAGATGTGCAACCAAACTAGTTAGGGGGATGGAAGACTTAAATTATTAGAGTAGACTGTCAAGGTTGGAGTTGTTTTCTCCTGAAAAAAAAAAAGTTTGCGAGGGGACATGATTACACTTTACAAGAACATTAGAGGACATTATAGTATAGTGGGGGACCTTTTTACCCATATAGAAGATTACCACACCAAAGGCCACCCCTTAAGACTAGAGGAAAAGAGCTTTAGTTTGAAGCATGTAGGTGGTGGTTCTTCACAGTGAGGGCAGTGAGCTTATGGAATACACTGCCGGATGATGTTGTGGTAGCTGATGCTGTAAATATTTTCAAGAGTGTATTGGATGATTTCTTGGACAAACATAATATCATAGGATATTGTGATACTAAAATCTACAATTAGTGTAGATATTGGTATGTGCAGTTTATGTATATGAGTGTATGGAAGGTCGTTGTAAGTGTATATTTTTATGGACACTTGGTTTCATTTGGAGGGTTCAACTTGATATACTTATGGTCTTTTTTTAACCCAATTTAACAATGTAACATTTATATATAACTCTTTATGGGGCAGAGTTACTAAAGGGTGAAGTGACTAAAGTTATCGAAAATTCGCCAGTGTGACATCATTTCGTTACTTTGCCAATTTACTAATGGGCGCAGGCATAACTTCACTAGCGAATTAGATAGATTTTAGCGGTAATTAGCTCCCTTACGCCTGGCAAAGTTGTGCTCTGGCAAATGGATCTCAAATTCACTAAGATGCGGATTTTACTGAATGTTACCTCTTGCACCAGACTTGCCTTCACCACCTCAGACCAGGTGAGGAGCAATAAATTAGATAAGAATAGTTGAAAATCGTCCCAAAAACCGCTGGTGACTTTTCATTTTTCAGGGTGATAGGCTGCAAAAGGGGTACCTGGCTTCCCCCCTACATTTCCTAACATATGGCACATAAACTATACACGTCTAGGGCAATATAACAACTCTATTTTATTTTATTAAGGTTTTCCAGGTTTGTGTAGAGTAATCTACTGGCTGCAACATATACCTCCATTCAACTTTAACTTCCCGCCTTATGCAAATTAGGCAACGCTAGCACGACTGCGCTTCACTTGCTGCAGTAACACTAGCGCTACTTCGCCAGCATTCGGCACCCTGGACGCAATTTAGGATTTTAGTGAATTAGCGTTGTCCTGGCAAATCTAAGCCTGGCAAAGTGTTGCGATATGAGTGAAGCTGTCGCTGGCGAATTTTCGTAGGTTAGTGAATGTGCCCCATTATGTAACTGTATATTGTGTATTTTATAATGCAATAAAGTATTTTTGGGTGGATATCACATTCTCCTCCCACAATCGCTCTAATGAACCTAGGCATATAGTACAAAATGAAAAGGCTTTCACTTTCCAGTTTCACTGTCTAGTGCAAAAAAATGAAAATATATATTTTTTATAGATAGGAAACTACAGTCCTTATTTATGTTAACACATGTATATTGCCCTGTTTAAATGCACTTCTTCCTAGACATTCTATCACTGGGAAAAGTCAGGACCAGAAACAATTCACATCTCAATACTACTGGTTGTGTTGCAATATTATTTTATTTTTAATGTTCATTTACATGAGATTGCATGTCCAAAAGATAGACTCTTGCATCCGCTTTTCAAAAAAAATATATATATTGGTTCACCTTTAGGAACTGTCATTAGTACTGCATTGTTTTCAATGAATGTAAATGCAAAGATTCAAATTTAGATTAATTTAGCCCTTATAATGTTTTTCAGGAAATATTGATGAAGTAGAGCGGCAGTGGAAAGCCGAATTCCATCGCTGGAACAATTACATGATGGACTGGAAAAATCAATTTAATGATTATAGCAGTAAGAAGGGAAGCTGCGGAGGTCTCTAATTAATAGCTTTACCCTTTAAAAAATTACCATATTATGATTAGTTGGTATAAACATGTTGGTAGTCACTTAAGGTTTATCCATGTTGCATTAAAAAATGAACACAAAACCTAAACCAATATTGATGCCATCAGATGATTTACAAGGAACGCACATAGCAAGCTTGCAGCCTTGTTGCTGTTTTGGGACAGGACACTAAAAGGATTTATGAAGTGACAATCAAAAGTATCATATTGTAAAATGTGCTGACAATAAAAGTCAGCTGCCAGCACAGCACTGTCACAAGGCACTAAAGGAGAGGGCTCCTTTGGAAATATTGCCTATAGGAATATATCTAAAGGCAGTGATCAGTTTTGAAGTGAAGGAAAGTGACAGCAATATTTTTTTAAAATAAGAAAGGATAACATTCTCAATATCAGGCTTGTCTATTCCTGGTATGTTTCAGTGTCCTTATTTTTAAAAGAAAAGCCAGGGTCGGACTGGGGGGCCCGGGGCCCACCGGGACTTCTGGTCCAGGGCCCCCCAACTGTTCGGCCGCTCGGGCCAGACCCCCTCTAAATATAAAAATTTTGGAGAAAAAAAAGTATACGCCGATGCGCATCGCCTCTCGTGCGCATGCGCGAGCGGCGCCTCTCGTGCGCATGTGTGAGCGGCGCCTCTCATGCGCATGCGCGAGCGGCGATGCGCATCGGCGAAAAATTTTTTTTCTCCAAAATTTTTATATTTAGAGGGGGTCTGGCCCGGCGGGGGCCCACGAGGGTCGGGGCCCACCGGGTTTTTTCCCGGTGTCCCGCCGGGCCAGTCCGACACTGAGAAAAGCACATTCTTTTGTATTTATTTATCTTTCTTTATTGGAAACCCTATTAACATTTAACATATTTCTAAGTCTAGGCTGAAGAGACTAGAGGTACAGCACCTTCAAATTTCTAAGTGACAAGTCTCTGCTCACTGAGTTATTTTATTGGTTGTCCAGCAGTGCTGTAATCTTGATATAGATTAGAAAAGGAAGGGTCTGTCACTTTAGATTTAAAATTGAAATGAAATATACAAGCCTGTGATGGCCTACAGTCCTTTTTCTTTTTAATAAAAATAATATATGTGTAGGAACAAGATTTGTATTTTTACTTCTTCATATATTGAGGTTACACATAGGGGGCTTTATGTTAGTCATCAATTCCACTACAACTAATGCTTCTTAAAGGGGATGTATGGTCAAAATTTTTAATTCCCCTTCGGCTTTGGGGAGTGAATAGAAGGATTTTTCAAATTGCAAATAAATATTTTTTTGCCGTTTTTTAGCTGCTCGCAATGCAATCATATCTCCCACATACCTGCTCATGCTGCAGCAGCATGCAAAAGCTTCATGGCCTGTGGCTGTCTCTTCTTCTTGTCCCACTTGAATGGCTGGCCTGTGGCTACACAGCAGCTTGCTTATTGAAGATATAGTTGTTTTTCTGAAACATACACTCCAGTTTTGCCAGTGCAGGGCACCAGTACATTATATTGTCTTTCCTTTAAAACACTCTCATTTTTTGTTGTTACTGTTTCCTTAACAGGGAGCCATAATGACATTTTAACAACAGAGAAATATGCTCTTTCTGGAAGCAGTAGGATTGTAGCAGACGGCTGAAAGGGAGAACTACTCACCGACAGGCCCTGGTACAGAATGGGCCCCTGAGCCCCCCTGTTGGGCCCTTCCCCTATGAATCATGGCCCGGAATACTGCCGGTGTGTGTGCTGTACATACACATACAAATATTCACATTTCTACTGTACACAAACACACATTAAATACAAAGAAAACCCCATGCGCACCAGCTGCTGAACCATCGCTGCAAACATTGCTGGCTTGGGTGCTGGGCATTGCCAGGGACAAGTCTTATTGCAAGTGACAGATCCCAGCTAGCACTAATCTGCCCATCAAGCACAGGAGCCTGTACCCCTACAGAGTGGAAGGGTTGCAGCAGTACCACCGGGCTATTCACTAGCTGCACAAGTTAAATAAGTGGGGGATGAGTTTGTCTCCTCACTGCACTCTACTGTGGGGGTATCTGCACTAGTAACTTATTTAAATCTGCCCTAGCGCTGGCGGGAGAGACAGACAAATTTCTTACCTTGTCAGGTGGCACAGGGATAGGGAGTGAACAGTATCGTAACTAACCAACAAATTTGCAGGTCCCTAACTGCCAATAGACCGGGTAGTATATATCTGATGTATGGAATTTCCCCCTCCTTGGGATAGGAGTCCCAGACTCCAAGTTATAGGCAGGGGCCCTGCTTCACATCTTCCACTGTCCGTGCTGGGGAAACAGGACTTCAGGTGCCTGGCAGGCAAATAATCTCATGTGAAATATTTAGTAAATAAGCACAGGCGGGCACTTGCACATCACATAGGGACACACAGGCATCTAGAGAACTGAGAGCACAGATATAGTGAGAGCTGCACTGCCCTGGGGGGATAATAGTCCAACCTAACAGGAGGCAGGCAGTGGCACGGACAGGGTGTGTAATCAATTGGGGGGTAACAGGGGGAGCAATGGTCCCTCCCATTCTACCTAACGGCTGCGACTGGGACTGTCTCACAATCACACACACACACTCACTGCACTTTCTCCAAAGCAACACACACAGTAGAAGAGTAGAAGACTGCTTAGACCTGGTGGCCAAGCTGCAAATCAAGCTGGCACATTGGCAGCACACTGAGAACCAGCACCTGAGCTGTACAAATAGCTGCAATGAGAGCTGGCATCCCATAATACCTGGCACAAACACCTGGGCACTAACCAACGCTGAGTTGATACCTCAACTGCATACCCCATTGAGATTTGGCATTCAGAACTTGGCACCTCAAAGGCCCCGAGGGGATGAGGACCCCAGTGCAATCATATCCCCTTCACCCCTGGTACTTCCGCCACTGGTCATGGAGGACAGTTAGAGGTAGGTTGCAATAGTCTAATTGGAGCTGGGTCACTTGGACAGACTATAAGAGGATATATTCTAAGACAAGAGCATAAAAAGTCAAAGCTGATTCTTTTTACATTATGTGACAATCTGCATCATGTACATAATGTGCTTATTACAGTCTCCAAGAACAGAAACCTCTACCTGAGGTGGTCGAAAATGTATTGCAGGGGAGAAACATATAAAATTTTGGAAGCTAATCTAATTAGCACAGCTGCATATGAATGCTGTGAAAAAAATCAAAGCAAAAAGATGACAAAAATCATAAGAGGGAATGTAATAAAAGTTGGTAATGGAAAAACTATTGGCAATGCGACAAGTTATGCCTTTGCGCGAACAAATTTTGCTTTGCGCAAATTTACCACAGCTTTTGCGAACATGGAAACTGTTAAGCGACCACTTGCGACAGTGTAAGACAGTTTGCGAATTTTATAGTTTGCGCCAATGCGCAGTAAATGTAAAAAAAATTCTTACTGAAAAAGTCGTTATGTTTGCTCCAAAAGATTACTACACCTTCAAGCACTTCTTAAGAATAAAAATCCACATCTTACAATGTAATATTGTTCCTTAAACTGTTATTGCATTGCGAATTGTAATAAGAAGTGCTTGAAGGTGTAGTAAACTTTTGGAGCAAACATAACGACTTTTTCAGTAAGAATTTTTTTTACATTTACTGCGCATTAGCGCAAACTATAAAATTCGCAAACGGTCTAACACTGTCGCAAGTGGTAGCAAAACAATTCGCACTAATAAGAATAAAAATCCACATCTCACAATGTAATATTGTTCCTTAAACTGTTATTGCATTGCGAATTGTAATTGCACACTCTTATTAGTGCGAATTGTTTTGCTCTTTGCGACTTTAATTACATCCCCTCAATTATGTTGAACCCTCACATCACTGCAGTATATAAACAGCTCACAACTCAAACACTAATTTTAACCATCCATAAAAATAACTCAGATGATAGAAATACAGTCTAATAAAAATGGAAAGAAGGCCCTGACAGCTTAAATCCTAAAAGCAGACGGGAAACAAAAGGCTTGTTTCCAAGGAAACAGACAAACGCAAAATGTTCCATTGCTACAGTTTTTTGTTTCCGAAGTAACCTGGTAATAAAACTGTCAAAAATATATTTTAAATGTTGCTGATAATGATATCCACAACAACAACAAGGGTAGCAACAACTAAAATTATTAATTTTATTAGTAAACTTAGTGTTATTACAGTTAATTTATATAACACAAACATATTCCTCAGTGCCATACAATTTATTTGGGGATATAACTATAAATTACAAACAAAAATTATTAGTGATTACATCTACGGGGGAGTACTAAAGTATCTGGTCCTGGACAATAGTACAATCTTTTGCCAGATAATTTATCTTCTTTATCCTATTAACTGAGCTGGAAGAACAGCAATAGACATATGGGAATGTGGGTTTTAAGGGAAAGCAATATTGTAGAGTGCAGAGTTTTTCAGGTAAAATGAGAGACCTAAAGTTAATAGCATGCTCTAAAAATTATATATTAATTTGGTATCACTGAGACCTGGTGGGATAAAACATGTGACTGGACTGTATATTTAAATGGTTACATGCTTTTTAGAAGGGACAGAGGGATTAAAACGGTGGAGGAGAGTGTTTGTATGTAAAGCCTGAATTAAAGCCATGCACTAAAGAAATAACCATAGCTGGCACTGGTGAGGGTGTGGAATCCCTCTGGGTAGAGATTTTGACTGAGCAATAAGTTACAAAGAAAATTATTATTGGTGCATGCTATAAACCACCTCGTATAAGTGACGAGTATGAAGCCCAGCTACCTTTACAAATAGAAGTGGCTTCAAAAGTAGGTCAAGTTATTACTATGGGTAACTTCAATTATCCAGACATTGACTGGGGTAATGGGGTTGCTAAGACAGAAAAAGCTAGTAGGTTTGTAAATATGCTGAATAACAACCTTTTATTCCAGCTCGTTCGAGAACCTACTAGGAATAACTCACTTTTGAATCTTGTAATAACTGATAATGCTGAACTTATCTCTAGCATTTGTGTGGGTGAGCATTTAGGGAATAGTGATCATAACATGGTCTCTAGGGATGGGCGATCAGGCATAACAATCCTAAGCATTATAAAATGTATTATAAATTCAGAAAGGGCTGTTAGTTTAGCTACAGTGCATTAGAAGTATCAGAGAAGTCTTCCTGCTCTTCCTCCCAGTGGTGCTGTGATCTGGAATTAACCAGAACGAGCAGGGTGTGGCTCATGAGGAGAAAAAAAAGCTTGTGCTTGTGCACACACTGGCTGTAAGGGTACCTGTGCGGCGGGGTCGTCCGCCTCGCTACCGGCAGGGACACCCGCCGCACCTTCCTTCTTCTTAGCCGCGCCAGCGTGTTTTCGCTGGCGCCGGCTCTTCCATAGGGCACGTGCGGCGCGTCTCCTTCCAGTTAAAGGCGCGCTGACGTCATGTGTCAGCGCGCAAAGGCGCGAAATTCAAACGGTATAAAAAGCCCATCATGTCCACAGCACCTTGCCCGTGATAGGATTGTATTCCTGGTGCTTCTGAGCCTTGTGCTATTGTCTGATTCTGTCTGATTCCTGTTTTGACCTCTGCCTGGCTATTTCGACTATTCTGAATTCTGGATCCTGACCTTGCCTGCTTACGATTACTCTACAGTTTAACCCTTCGATTGATCACCCAGTTTTGACCCTTTTGCCTGTTTGACGTTTCTTGCTATCTGCCTGCCTCGACCCAGCCTGATTGACGATTCTTGTTATCTGACTGCCTCGACCCTGCCTGTCTGACGATTCTGTTGCCTGCTCCATTTGTGCCGTGACCTTCGGCCCAAAAGACTCTGCTACCTGCCGTGCCCCTCTGCTAGCCAGAACATCTCGCCTTGTACCCCTCGTTAAGTCCAGGTGGCACCCAAGTAAGCTGAGGGCTCCTCCCGAAGCCCAACGGTGGTCACACTACTGGTGAAGCCGAGCCGAGACACTGGCCCTTCCTTCCTCCCTGCTATGTCATAGCATGTAAATGATCTCTCTGACTAGTCAGAGAGATGAGAGCTCAGTAAGGTAATGGGCAGGGCTTCACTCTGCACCAGGAAGAAGGGGAAACAAGCTGCTGATAACACAGGAACCAGAGCAGACTGGCAGCAGGGACTAAGATACATTTATCTGATGGCTGCTTAGAGTAAATTTATAGATAGAAAAAAAAATGTTTACTTCTTCTTTAAGCAGGAAGGGGTGGGACCATTAATAGCAGAGAGGGACAACATTGTGCAGAACTATAGGTTCCATGTAGGATGCTGACATTTTGCAGAGTGATATGATTAAGTTGGAAAACTGGGCAGCAAATGAGGTTCAATGTTGATAAATGCAAGGTTATGCAAAAATAATATAAATAATATAAATGCAAGTTATACATTAAATGGCAGTTTGTTGGGATTTTGCTTGACAGAGAAGGATCTAGGGTTTTTTGTAGATAACAGGTTGTCTAATTCTGGGCAGTGTCATTCTGTGGGCACTAAAGCAGAGGGTGCAGAGACGTGCAACTAAACTGTGTCAAGGATGCGCTTGTTTTCAATGGAAAAAAAGGTGCTTGCAAGGGGACATGATTACACTTTACAAGTACATTAGAGAACATTATAGACAAATAGCAGGGGACCTTTTTACCCATAAATAGGATCATCGCATCAGAGGACATCCCTTCAGACTAAAAGAAAAGAACTTTCATTTGAAGCAGCTTAGGTGGTTCTTCACAGTTAGGACAGTGAGGTTGTGGAATGCACTGCCGGGTGATGTTGTGATGGCTGATTCAGTTAATGCCTTTAAGAGGGGCTTGGATGATTTTTTGGACAGACATTACAGTATATCAAAGGCTATTGTGATACTTACTGTAACTCTATAGTTAGTATAAATATGGGTATATATAATTTATGTGAGAGTATGGAAGGGTGTGTGTATGGATGCTGGGTTTAATTTGGAGGGGTTGACCTTGATTTAACTATGTAACTATGTGGCTATGAATGTGATTAGTATTATTTAATATTATTTATATATAATTAAAGCAGTGGCATCTGTTGTCAAGGCTCATACAGACAAGCGGTTTCACCTGTGCTTCCCTTTTTTCAGTTTTAATGTGTTCCACTGCAGGGGAGTTCAGGTCAAAACACATTGGGGCAAATTCACCCAAGGGCAAATTTTTGCCTCGGAAGGCTCCCCCGCATTTTGCGCCACTTTGTCAAATTTGGAGCTCATATGCTAATTCATCAAAAGTTAAGTTAAGTGTTGACAGACAAACGCTGGCAAAGTTTCGACAGCGAAAATTTTCAGGGCGAGCATTTCATAGCAAATTTTCTCTAACATTACTTTCTGCCTATCGAAACTTTGTTAACACACTTATGCTAAGGTTAATTGGAATAGGGCAGGTACATATAGGTCATATAAGTGTCTTTATTAGTGATGTTGGTGAAAATACTCGAAGTTCAAGTAGAGAAGGGGGATGGTGGTCAGTACAAATTATTCTCACAACTTATCTCTGATTCCTCAATGGTTGCTCTGTGCTGCAACTGCTACATGCAATCCAAATATACATGAAGGAAAAGGAATTCCAGCAGAGATTACTGCAAACAAACTTTTATTCAGAATAGTGGCAAACACAACATGTTTTGGGTACAATACCCTTTATCAAGTGATCTTCAAAACTTGAAGTGGCCACTTAAAAATGTCCAAAGAAGCAAAATAAAGACAAAAGATATCATCTATTGTCCTAGACACAAGCCCACCCTAAAACAAATGTGGCACGACCCTCAAATGGTTAAAAAAATATATATTTAACTGTTTTTTAACAAACACAATCCCACTTTAAAATATAAAAAAAAGCCAGCGTTTTTTTTTATGACTTTCGGTATACAGGATATGATGTCACTGAAATAAGATTGAGGAGCATGTAGCTTAATTGTATACATTTTCCAAATGTACCTGGTGAAGCCAATTCTGACAAAAGGGGTAACATAATGGAAAATTTGCACTTTAGTGAATTTGCAGAGTAACGACTGTTCATCTGAGCGCTAAATTTGCCTGGCAAAATGGCGCCAAACTTTGTTAGTGTTGAGCTCTTTCACTAGCGAATTGTCCTCTACGCCTGTAGTGAATTGGTGATGTCCCTGTAGATTGTATTTCTGGTGAATTCTGGGGAATTTTCTCTAGTGACGGCCACTTCTCCCCTTAAGTAAATTTGCCCCATTATATTCTATTTAAGCAGTTTGTACACATACAAGTGCATGTACAGTACAGGTGGCATACTCCCCTGTGGTGGAACACATTAAAACTAAATGCAGAGAAGTGCAGGTAAATCCACTTGTCTGTACAAGTCCTTAGAATTGAAGCTTTTTGTGTGATGTAGGACTTTATAGGAATGAGGATGTGAGTGGTAAAATAAAAGGCTGAGTGAAATAGAATGCTTAAGCAGCAAGTCAACAAATTTCATTACTCAAATCTGGAGTAAAACCTACACCAAGCTGAACTCATAAGTAAAGGTGGCAATAGACGCACAGATAATATTGTACGAAACAAATTTTCGTCCGATATTCGGTGCGTATATGCAAGGGAGTAACTAGATGTTACTGGGCCCCACAGCAAATTAGTTTTAGGGCCCTCAACATATTCAGACATTGTCCTGTTTTACCAATATATGTTGAAATTGCTCTTTTTTTGGTCCTCATGGGGCCCCTATACCTCCTGGGCCCCCATGCAGCCGCAGGGTCTGCTTTCTCTGTAGTTATACGCCCCTGCGTATATGGTGGAAAAAGAGCCGACCGATATCGGCAGAAGACTTGGAGGGACCCAAACATCGGCCATTGTTAGTGCTGAATCATCAAATACAGGTAGAATTCTATTGTTTCTTCCCGTATATCTACCTGTATATCTGACGATTCAGCTCTACACGTGTGTATTGAAAAGAACGATCTTTCTTGGAAAGTGTTACGTCTATGGCCACCTTAAGTGTGTACGGTTTCTAGAGTTCTGAAATCCTCTTTACAGGCCTTCATAAAATATTTAATCAAAGCAATAATTTTTCGGATTTAATGTGTGGAGAAAACTGTGAGACATTTCTTTCATTTACCAAATGATCCAGATGTCATGCCTTGGGAATAATGTTAAAATTATGAACAGGAGTACATTTATTATAGTTAAATGTCATAAGTATATTCCATATGAAATGTACAGTTTGTACAAAGCAGCTGCACACGGTGAAATCCCTGCTGCCCCACAAGAGGGGGTCACAACTGTGTCTGTTTTCATAGAAAAATACCTGATGGGGGGTTGGCAAGTTTTCAGCAGCTCATTTTAAGAAAAAAGTCTACTGTTTTAAAAAGGAACATGGAAAGTGTGCTATATTATGCAGTGCGCACCACAAAACCACCGAATCTAATATCCTTGTTTTTCAGATATTAAATGGGGCTGAGGCAGGGGAAGCAATTTGGAATCCTAAATAAATAGTACTTGTGTTTTCCAGGTACAACTTCCAGCTTTAAGTTCTTACTTCAAAAATCAGTGATCACAAATGTTTTCATCCAATCTGATTAGTCAGCTGCCACAGTGCGAGTCAGCTGCAGTAACTGAATCCTCTCACAAGATAATTGAGCTGGTAAATGCAGTACTGGCTGGCCTGTATTGAGTTGCAAGTGTTTAGTGCTGTTTTTTTTTTTTATCTTAACTCAGGTCACATTTGTAGTTTCTGAAGTGAAAGAATTCATTTCTGTGATTTTTTATTTTCCAGGTAAGAGAAAGCATTATGGTTGGCAGCTTTCCCAACGATTTAGCATTGCATGCACAATTTTGGAACATGGCCCTCTTATGAGTCACATATTACTGGTATTGCATTTTTGCTAAAACAATTATTTCTACTAATATGCATTAACCTACGTGAACATCTATCATGTGATTTCCTTTGGTGGATATGGGGTTAGCATTAACATAATAATTACTGAGTTTAATGTCTCATTAAACGCCCTGTTAGAGCTCATTAAAGCTGCAGTTGCTCTCTATTACCAATCCCTACAGTGTTACATTTTAGTAAAAGTACCAAAGTAACTGTAATTTATTTAAATGGTACCCTGTGGTACCAAATTACAGGTTTAATACTGCCCCCCACCCACCAATAGGGGTGGCATATTAAATTGGGAACAAAAGGAATCACATTACTGGCAAATGCATTATAAATCTACTGCAGTACTAATTGGGAACAGTAAATGATTAACCCTTTTGCTACCCATTCAAATGTTTCAGATGCTGATGATTGAACTGTTCTGTGTTGGAGATGAATCTGCACAGCTGATCGATATACTATATATTTCTAACAGCTGTCACCTAACCCTATATCATGAGGGTAATAATCGTCCACTCGCGATAAGACCTTATGTCATGCTACCTTTTAGTGAGGAGAGGAATTAGATTTTTACTATATCTATAATCCCTCTCAAGCCATGGAAAAGTTGATTTTTTTACTATAACACTACACTAACACTATAACTACAAAATTCTAGAATATTAACTAACTAAGACTGGCAAATCAACCCTTTAGGACTCATGCAATCTTACAGCTTGGTTCTGCTGTGGCGGATCTTTGATGTGTTCCACAGGAGGGGAATGCAGGACCAAATGTAGCCCATTCTTCTGGATTGTACTGTACTCATTGTGAAACATGCAAGTGCTGAACACAGGTAAAACATCCACGTGTTAGAGCCCTTCGACCCATTAACATATTCATTTCAAATCTTTCATGACCACTTAGCAATCTGATTAGATGTATGGTTGCATAGAACCTATTTAAACTAATTTAAAAGTGGTAAATAATCAAGAAGGATGGGGGTTTCGGTTTGAGTCTGTTTTAAAGGGATGGCAACTCCGCTATAATAGAACTACCATAGTCTCACAGTACCATAGTTTCACAGTAGCCTAAACCAAGGGCAGATATTGAGGCCCTTAAAAGCTTTCATAGAGGGGATCAGGGAAGACAATGTGAAATGAGAACGAAGGCATGTACACAATTTTAACAGTAACTAGAGATAGCAGTTCTTCAAATCAACATATTTTTGGGGACACAGAACCCCAAATTTCTAGCCATATTCATTAAAGTGTGCTTAAAGAAGTCAAACTATTGTGTGTGCCTAGAGAAAAGCAGGGTCATAAGTTCTTGTTTTCCTTAGTAACCAAGGTCTACAAGGTTGGAGGGTGGGTTCTAGTCCTAAAGTATATTGGAAAACAATGCTACCCCCAGGGAATAAGGGTCATTAGATGTCTCAGCAGAAATTTCAAAAAAGTGTCCTTTCCCCTGTAATGATTCATTATTTGGGTCAAACATATCAGCAACAATCGTTACTACTTTAGTTTAGTTTATTTACAAGGTGTTTAAATCTACTAAAGAAATTATAGTAATAGAATAAAAGTCCCATTTGAAAATATAATTAAAGTGACTTTTTTTTTACATGGATAGAGATTGAAATATAAAAATACAGTATATGGACAGGTCGAGAGAGAGAGAGTGGAGGAGAGGTGTTCTGAAGCAACGATACCACCATATATAAGCAGGTCTGAAGAAAATATTATGATCACAGTGGTTCAGATCCACATTCTGTATTGAATGCGCTTAACACAGATGTTAAACCCTGGTTGATACAGAATCAATGGATGTCATTCTGGCTCACGTAGGTGAAAACAATATTTGAAACTGCTGACAGATAGCAGAGACTAATCTTGCTACAATGGACTATTGATATCTCCTGTGTAAAGGTCGCACTAAACCTGGGATATGTATCTCTTTTATTGGTATATCACATTACTGGCTTTTGTGATATTTATCTCTTTTATTGGTATATGTATGGCATTTCAGCCGACATACAAAACAAATGACAATAATTATGAACATTTTTCCATTGACTAGTCCATCCAACAGGGCTTTTTACATTTCTACCTTTTAATTTGAACTCACACTGCAGTGTTTTTAAATACTGTTTAATTGCCAGCCACCATATGGTGGCCCACCATAAAATTAATAGCATAATAAGGGCAAAAAACATTAAAGTAATAAAATATAACAATAGGATAAAATCAAATTTTAGGTCCATAGATGTCGTAACCTATAACAAACACAGTGACATACAAAGTTTGGGCTGGGCCTTCCTGCAAGATCTGCAGGGTGTGAGCCGTGTGCATCTCAAAGGCCAACCCTTGCCCACCTACTTGCTTGATCACCACCCACCACAAATGAGTGAGTGGGCTGCAAAGTTTCAGCTTTAGTAGGGATTGAAAAGAACAAAGTACAGTAACCATTGTGGCCCAGGCCCCTAGGTGGCTGAAAGGTTGGTTTTATGGTAGTTGTGCCATTGACCAAACAGCAGATATAATTTTCTGGTCAGGTATAAAAAAGCAAATATGTTGCTATGGGATATTAGACCTGTGGCAAACTTTGCTCTTCTTATTGCTTTACCCCCAGAAGAATAATTCCACCTTGGAACCAAGTTATTATACAACTATACAGGAAATGAATCCATGATGCACAAAATTACCAGCAATCAAAAAGTTTAGGTATTGTTGGGGTTAGTTTATGAACATAGGTGCTAAACTGCAAAAGTTTGAAACAGAAAACAATCAGTAATTTATTCTAAACACTCTACTTCATTTTCAAATTGAAAGCAAAGACCTTACTGGTTATCGTCCATTACACATGTAATTTAGCACCTATGTTTGTAAACCAACTCTTCTGCTTTAAGTAATTGAACAGTTATCCCACAAATCAGTTGTCTCTTAACCTGCCAACTAAGACATATGCTTGCTGATGGGGTGCCGTTTAGGGGTGTTCTATGTCTACATGTTAGAAGATCCTTGTAAATGTAAAGGAAGGTTACCTCGCATTACGTGTAAATTAAGCATTATGAACTTGGGAAAGTAAAGTGTGGGTTTTCAAGTGAAGCGTTCCCGTTGTATTTTATTTTATTTCTGAATCTGCAACCCTTTGAGATGATTTCCACCTCTTTTCCAATGCACAGGCTATAAAGCAGATGTTAAGGGGGTGTGAGTGGGGGATCTCAGCAGTTTACATGACGATCCCTGGCTCAGAACCTAGAAAAAAGTCCCACATATGAGCTGGCAGAACAAATATAACAAGTATGTGAGCACAAGTCAATGTGTGAATCTGAGCTCAATAAGCAAAGCAGATGAAGCAAGCAGCAGACAAGAGGCATGCTGAAATTAGCAGTCACGCTCAAACCAGCATTCCCCACTGAATAGACTCCTACACATTGTAATATGCCTGAAAAAAAAATAATGCAATGGAGAATGAGACAATTCTCCAGCAGCTCCACATTCCGCACTTCCTATCTGTTATACAAGACATTGCACCAGCTACTGATAACATTGTTTATCTTTAAGGCAATAAAAATATGTGCAATACAAACCATTTCTACTTTGTCGGTATTTAATATATGTTTTATGCTTTATCCACCAGTGGAAAGAAGTTTGTGCTTTTCTATAGTGTATTCAGAGTGTATATAAAAGGTATTACCAGAAAATCTATTTTTACTCCAACTAATACGCCACCTTCATGCACATTTTAGAATAACCACTATGGGCTATCGCAATTCATAATGAGCTGTTTAAAAATATTACATTGTGATATGCAAATGCATTTTCTTAATGTTTGCAATATACTGAAGAAACTGTACAATAATATGTTATAAATTAAAGAAAAGCACTGCATAATTTGCTGGAGCTATATAAATAAATGATAATCATGATACATTCCAAGTGATTGGCCTTGACTCAAAAATCTGCAAAATGGATTTGGAATGCTAGGCCCAAAAGCTGCATAGGATGAGCCATGGAACCACTAAGAATGATCTTTCCCTTAATGGCTCTATAGCAAAGGAGATATTGATATGGACTCCCCTTAAAAAAACTATAATGACCTGAGCCTGAGCTCAGTGCTAACTGAGTAACAATGCATAAAAACTGGGAAGGCAAAATACTGATATTTTGGAGAATGTGATGAACCTCCTGAGATATAAATTTTCTTTACTTTATTTAGAAGCATGTTTCAGACATTATTATTTTTAGATGATGTCTCAGATTGTTTTACTGGGAAGGAGCAGCTGAAATTCACATTGAAGGAGCATAATCTGAAGGTTTCTGTAACTGTAGCTTTAATAGTGCTGAAAGAGACTAGCACCATGGTACTTCCACTGCTAGTGGCATAATCGTGATGGGAAGAGAACCACAAACAGCTAACGCACAAACAGCTAACACATGCAGCACCACAAACAGCATTGGCATGTACAGTATTAGAAGCTATTAACTCAACTTGATGCAGGAATCCTAGAAATATCGTCACATCCAGGGCGGTAGCATTAATAGTTGTGCTTTTCATCAGAGCAGGCTGAGCAGGTGGGTTGAGAAACCAGTGCAAGGAAGAGGTTTAGGCACAAGTTCCTTTAAAGAATGTTGTCAATAAAAGCACGAAATTTGCAATCAATTTAGTGCACCAGACTTCCACTTGGAATTGTAAATGGTACTTTCTTTTGCTTATAACCGGTAAGTTCATAACCTGAAAAAACATGAATGAAAGACAACTGCTTCAATATATTCTTTATGGAGGTCAATTGTTATATAATTCCAGTACATATTAGTAAGGAAAACTCTTCTGTATTACTGTACATTTCGAGAACGTGAGAAGCATAAAAAAAGCATAAGCTATCGCTCATCCTCATGCTCAGAAATGTATCCTGTGAAACATGTGCCTTGAAATGGAAAATAACTTTGAAAGGATCCACAATTAGAATGTCATGCAGTTTCCTGGGTAGAGTAATTCACACTGGAATTTAATGTCCTCAGTTATTGGTGGAATGGTTTTATTCATGCAGTGCACTATACCTGCTCTCATTCATGATAATACTCTTATAGTCACTTGAGTATTTTATAATTGTATAACAGCATGTATAAAAAATATAAATGAATCCCTGCTGTGTGATGCTGGCTGAAATGGCCATTATTTATATGGCTTGCCTGCAAACATGTTTTTCTCATTCTTTCAGGAGGTGCCTGGGGTTTGCTCAGAGGGATTCAGAATTAGAGGCTGTAAAACCAGACTTCTGCAGCTATATGTAAGGCCATGGAAATATAACACAGCATGCACAACATTTTTCGTTGTTGCCAACAGCTAAATGGTCACAGTATGATGAGTGTCATTCACAAATGTTTTAATAGTTGTTCTGTTAATTATTAGTGCCCTGTTCCCAAAAAATACACAATTTTACCTTAAGACCTAAAGTAAAAATGTTTTCAATCCGGAGACAAAACACTTGTAATGTGAAAACATTTGTAATATAATTCAGGGACTTAGAAAAACTTTCAGTTTTATGCTGTAAAACTATGGTGCAGTACTGTGACCCTGCTTCATCTTATGCAGTCAGCTACATATTCTATTGTGAAGCTTTCAGTCTATCCCCAGGGTAGGTCAGCAAGCTACAAGGGAAGGGCACCCAGATCCTCTATATGACCCTCTATATCGCTTACTTATTTGTTGTCCAATTCTTCCATTGGTTGTATTCATGCTTGTGCATGTTAGGTAACAGACTTCTTCACTATAGCCCCATTGGCCTGAGACCACAATCTCATTACAATACCAGTGAACTGGCAACATTAATCCCCACTTCTTGCACATGAAGAAGGCATGGGGGTGCAATGAAAATCAGTATAGGTAGAAGAGATTTGAATTAACTTGTGTACCTTATATTCCTATGCACCTTGCTGTTTACAGTATAATCATTCATCACCATTAGCTCAGGTAAAAAGGCAGCAGTATCTGAAGCAAATATCACAGTCACATTTGTCTGTTTTTTTTTTCTTATTAAACATTAGTAGAGTTGAACTAAGACATGGGGGGTACAGCTAAAATAGAAGTTGGTAGAGATGCAAGAACAGAATCCTTAAGTGTTTAGGGCTCAGACATAGAGGACACACTCCTGTACTCATGGCAGGTATGAGCTGCACTCTGTGCTTTAGACAAGATTTAAATATGGTGCAAGGCATAACTCACATGTAAGCCCTGTACTTAAAAGCCTACTCTCATACAGGGTACCCCTGATCCTTGCATCACCTGGTGGGCCATGTGCCATGCACACCATCATGGCTGATCCTGTCTTGTGCTTGCCAGAGGGAACTCACATCCCACCCATGTGACGTCTCTGTAGTGTGTAGTGCCAGCAGAGCATGGGCAAGGGATCCTTCATGGGATCCTTCATTCAGAAACCTATTATCCAGAAAGTTCAAAATTACTTTTTTAAAAACAATTTCCGTTTTCCCTGTAGTAACAAAACAGTACCTTGTACTTGATGGTAACTATTGTGAATTGTGGCAAAAATGACAAGCCACAGCAGCAACCTCCTGATTAGGAAATACATTTTCTCTTATTATGAATGTGAATTAATGTCAAGAATAATACTTAGGACTCTGAATATCATATTAATGTAGATCTGTGCAGGACTGCACTGTATACGCCAAGGACTCATCAGTACATCATACTTTATTGCACAAATATTTACTATCTTATGTGTAAATAATATTCGCTTGACTGATCAATCCCTCCCGGTGTTTTTATTCTACTGACTCACATGCAGGAATGCTATGTAGGGCATCTTGTAATCATTTACTCCATAAATCACTTAATCGTATTACATTGCCCTGTGCTAGAGTAATAGCATGCTTATTTTAAATTAGTCTGTGTCTACAATGCTCTTTGTAGTAGGTTAACGTTTACAGTATAAGCTCGACACCTTCTGCTTAACTTCTGCCTTTCTTAAAATGTATGGAAAAGCACATGGGGCACATTAAAGGTCTACAAAATTCTACAAAAAAAGAAAACTGCAATACTTATACTCTATATATTTTCTGTTTCTCTCATTACCTTATGATCATGTGCACCTTACTGTGAGAAAGTAGATTTAGTTAATAGTGCTAAACCTAATGGCCTTTTCATCTTCAGAATTACTGTTTTCATCTATTAATCACTTGATTCATTTTCTAAATTATCCTTCTTTATCTGTAAAATAAATCAGATGCCTTTAAATTGCTGCAAATAATGTGTTTTACTCAACAGGATAAGCCTCATTCATTTATAGAATATGTTTAGCAGATAACAGAAATGCATCATGACTCAAAGATACACCCAGTTAGCGGCCTCAGTTGGGTTCTAAAAAATTGTTGATATAAAAAAGATTATATCACTTCTTACATATTTTTTTAATGGAATAGGTAAAGAGATTGTTCAGGTTTTCATAAACAAAAGGGCCTGGTATTTCTGGAAAATCCTTGGTTTTAATTTTATAAAATAAGTTTAAATGATTTCAAAATACATTTTTTTTAGATAAAGTGAAGCAGTGGTAAGAAAAAAACATTTAGAATGACAGAATTTTATGGGGCAGATTTATCAAGGGTCGAAGTGAATTCGAGGGAATTTTCACAGATAAAAATTTCAAAATTCAAAGTAATTTTTTAAATATTTCGACCATCTAATAGGATACTACAACTTCAACTTTGAATTTGATTCAAAATAAAATACTTAGAATATTCGACCATTCGATTATCGAAGTACTGTCTCTTTAAAAAAACTTTGACTTCAATACTTTGCCAAATTAAACCTGCCGAAGTGCTATGTTAGCCTATGGGGACCTTCTACAGCATTTTTCTAAGTTTTTTGAAGTCGATGTAAAATTGTACGATTCGAAGGATTTAATTGTTCGATCGAACGATTTTACTTCAACTGCAGAATACCCAAATTCGATGAAAAAAGTTTGAATTGATAAATATGCCCCAAAAAGTACTAGTAAAATATAATAAGCATAACAGATGAAACATAGCCGCAATCCAAAGCTTTTTTACTCGAGGAGAAATGAGGACTGTTGGGTCGGAAAACAAGGGGACATTTCAGAAACTTTGGTCACACAAAAAATAGTTTTTTTTTGGTTTGTAGTAAATATGAAACATAGCATACTTCTGTGCATAGTTAAAGTAAACATTTTTATATTATTGAAATAAAAGTCAGAGATTGTAATAAAAGTCAGTAATAGAAAAACTACTCGCAATGCAAACATGCATGCCTCTGTGTGAACAATCTTTCCTTTGAGTGAATTTAATATGGCTCTTGCAAACCTAGAAACTCTTTAGCCATCACTTCCAACAAGGGGAAAATATTCACTTCCAACAAGGGGAAAATATTGTGAATTTTATTATTTGTGCCAGTGCACTGCAAAGTAAAACATCTTACTGAAAACGTTGTTATTTTTGCTCAAAAACAGTACTGGGGAAAATGTAATAAAATTCGCAAAGAGAACAAATTTGTGCATAAATAGGCATAAAAATATGCTTGTTGCAATGTAATATTCTTCATTAGGCTTTTATTGCACCGTGAATCATAATTGCAAATTGTGAACTTTTAACGTACTTGAAGAAGGCGTATACAGTACTTTTGGAGCAAACGTAACAACTTTTTCAGTAAGAATTTTTATTACATACACTTTGGACTATAGAAAATGATAGCATTCACAATCGCTATCCTACTGTTGCATGAGTGGAAAATGGTTTGCAAGATGTTCACAAAGGTAAAATTGTTTGCAATGAGAACATTTATTCTCATTGTGAACAATTTTCCCATTAGCGACCTATATTACATTCCCCCACAAGACACCTTCGAGCATTTCAAGCACAATTAATATTAATTAAAACAATTAATACAGCATTGCATCACCCTTGAGAAAGTCAAGATACGACGAAACGCGTTGGGAGCAGATTTAGCAATCGTTTTCTGCTAAATTGTAAGTGCCTTAACTCAACAAAGCAGAACAACAAGCACGTTTCCCCATTGTATTGAATATTGTTATTATATTACAACGTGTTTTAATGTTTTCTGCTCACTCCTTCTGTATCTCAGTTTCAGAGAAGAGACTATTACAATTTTTTCTCCTATTCATCTAATATCTTATCATTAAAAAAAACTCTCAAGTTCGATTTATTCATCATCAAAGAAAAAAGTTACTTAATGCATTATCAATAAGTAACTGAGAAAGATAAAATTGCAGTGGAGATTACATATCCAATAAATATGCTTTAATTGAAAAGACATAATTTTCAAACAAAAATATTTGTTCTGAAAGCTTTTTAGTCCCATCACGCAGCATTAACCACTGAAAAATAATATGTCATTGCCATGGCATTTGGAGAAGTGTTGGATGAAAAGTACTCCCACTGTTATGGCCAAAATTTATTTTATGTTCGTCTGTTTTAGATTTTGCTGACTTTATAGTAGGTAGTGTTGACAGATAAATACTGGTGTTTTACTTTTAAAGAGATTAAACACTAATGTGCTTTCAAGTTTCACTCATCTGCTGAAATAGATTAGTTAAACCACCATTACTTTTTTAGGGATTTGGGAGGGGGATTTTCAAGAATCATCACATTGCAGGTGATACCCTTCATTTTGCATTGGTGTTTAGAAGTCTTCTGATTTTCAGAATGTAGCAAAAAATCCTTTACTTTTGCAACCATAATTGCAGTGTTGAAGATAAAAATGTATTTGACAGTTTCTTTAAAAGTCCCGGGCGCCCCCCTGAACTCCAGTCCCCTGCCCCCCCTCCATGAATGCTCAAAAGACACGCATGTGCAGAAGACACGCAGCCTCCACAAACGTGCCGTGCTTGCGCAGAAGATGCATCATTATTTTTTTATTTTCTGGGGCAGCTGGGGAGCAGGTCTGGGCCGGCAGGGGTCCATGAGGGCCCGTCCTGGGCCCACCGGGTTTTGTCAGCTTTACACTTTTAGACTATGGGCACAAAATCTGTTGGCTCTGGCTGTTATCAGCCTGCACATTTTTTCAGGCTAAGAGAAGCAGATATGCTCAGTGCCCCTGCTCCATTGATTTGAATCTGATCAATCAATTGTAACAGGTAGCGGGGCGAATTGCTAGAAACATTTTCCATATTTCAGAAAAGTGACTTGGTACGTCCTAATGATTAATTCACTTTTCTTAATCTGTTTACCCAATTATCAAAATTACTGTAACTTAATGAATAGTATTTTATACTATAAAGGGCCAGTCCTATAAGGAAATAAAATGTTAGAATTTTTTTTTAAACATGTCACATTAATGAATACCTATGCACATATGCTTTTCATTACTGCAAAACCGAGGCAAAAATTTTGCTGCGACAAAAAAGTTGCCGTAAGAAAAAAACGTTCATTGACTTTAATGCAAGCAATTTAAGCAATCCAAGCTGGTTATAATTTTCTAGCAAGTATGTTTTATACTCCCCTCCTTCTATAAAACCCCTGTCCAGAATTGTGTATTGTCAGGTCATTTCATATGTAAAATTTTTGTTTATCATTTGAAGCATATGGTGATCTTTACCACACTCTTTTCCATACCACAATAAATAGTGTGGGTTGTTTGCCAACAAGATGGTTAGAGACAAATAAAACATCCTTGCGACTGAGTTTCCTATATGCTGGCTTTCATATAAGTCTCTGCTCATATTTTCATATTTTCCTCACCCATGAGAAACTACTGGTCACATTCTGAAGAATGACAAACAATCGGCAAGTTTTAAATGATTGCACATTTTGTGCTACACTTTATTACACTTCCTTATTAGTATTAGTGTGCCAAATGTATTCTGTAGCTTACTCAGATATGATTACTCATTCCTCAAGACGAGCAATAGAATTTGTTTTCTGATATTACTCATGGTGATTACAGAATGGAAATCTAGACATGGCACCTGTTTGCTCTGTTTGCGCTGTGCTCAATTAGCACTTTCCCTTTAGATTTTATTTTTAGTAGTTTGTCATTTGTGGCAGCTGTGCAGCATCTGAAATAATAAGGACAGAGTAACCATCCAAAATAACATTTTACTATTGTGTCCTATAATTTATGCAGGGTTACTATATCATTAATGCACACAAAGTGTAGTGTTACAGTAAGCAAAGAAGTCTGACAATTCACACAGATCCCAGAATTGAAATAAATTTAGAATTTCTAACTTTTCTTGCATATTATGTTAAGTGGTGAATTAATCCTGCTGATTCATGGCATCAATAAAGTGGCACTTCCTTTATAACATTATTAAATATTAAACATCTTTATTGAATCCAGCCTTAGCTGCTCATTACATTCCATTCCAAATTTGTTTATAACCATGCACCATGATAAACTCTGCAAAATATAACAAACAAAAAAAAAATAGCTGATGTAAGGGTTTAGACAGATTTCAGGTTATTGCCACCATAGTAAAGGTGGTAATTATCATAATTATCATTGCATGCTGATGGAACCTCACATTATAGTGAATAAGTTACTTGCAATATTTGTGAGAGTATTTGTACTGCCTGGTTAGTGAGAACTGAAGGATAAGAGGTCATGGAGGACCAAACCCTTTTGATAGGGCAGACTAGTGCCAAAGGTGAGAAAGGTCTCAAGGAAGACTCGAAATGTTGGAATAATAAATAAACTTTATCTCTGACACCAAGTCCTGTGTGTGCCTGGCTTTACATGATATTCTATATAACTTTTCTGCAGTGTGCACCCAGGTTTTTTCTCCAGTAAGTAGGGATTCAAATAATTCAAGAATTTGCCAGTTGCATAAGGTATGCCAGAGTAGATGTAGGAACAGATACACTGCTACAATAATTCTGCTGCATTCTTTATCAAATGTATTAGCATAGTTTATCTGTTCCTCTATCTACTCTGGCAGAGCAATCACACTTTATCGAGGACATAAAGTTCGGGAACAAGACACCAGCGTGGTTAAAGATTTCACAACCTGGTCCAGCACCTTTCCTATTTTGAAGTTGTAAATGTATCCCTTATGCACAGACCCTTGTTTTTTTCCCCTCATTCCTTCTCATTGTCAGCATATGTTTATAGCTTATAATATTCACTTGATTTGTTTATTGTTAGGATTTACCATCTGACATCATGGTTCCTGCCACAGCATTCTGATGTCATGATAGATGCTGTTCTTTTAGCGACAAATTCAGATTGAAATTGTACCTTGCAATTGCTCCAGGCTGTATTTTGCCTGCTGTCATTCTGATTTACTGGGTTAGTAACCCTTAGCCTGTTTATAACTACTCCAGTTTGCTGCCTACCCTGATCTGTACCTTGGATTTTTGAAAGCTTCGTACTGGAGTTTGCTCAGGGCCCAAAGTCCTTACTACCCACTGCCTATGGTTTTGTGACCTGACATTTCTGAAAGGTTTTTTAATTCTTGGTGCATTTCGCCAATTAAAAGATCTACCATGTTATGAACCCAAGGATTTGCAAGCATATTGCATTACAATATATATAGAAGAAATTGCATGAATCATATAGAAAAATATATTTTTTTAGACTAGAACTAATTTAATAATAGCCAGAGGGAAGACTATTTTGAACTGGAAAATTTACTGAAAATCGAGATACTATGTCTATGCACCGATAGTGTACCATTTTCACAACAGTCATGCTGTCTTTATGCTACTAAATTATTTTGCCCTCTCCAATTTCCATCTGCTCTTTCCTAATCTATTATATTGCAACTTAAAATCTAAACTCCAGCTGGTGGATTCTTCTAATAACATTTAACCATAGCAATTGCTGCTTTCAAGTTTTGCTTTCTTTTCCCCTGGATACATTCTACATGCGTACTTTCTGAAGTTCAAATTAAAAGTTAGACACATTCACAGCAGGTGGTAAGTAATACTGGGAGACATGGCCAGCTGGTAATTCTCTTTTGTATGATAAGTGCATAAAATAGCAGCAAATGTTGACTATTAAATAAGTATGTTGTAGCACATTAAGTATGACTTCTGCCAAAGGTCATCAACATTGATTAATCCCTTTCTTTGAGTATTCAAAATACACTCTGTTCAGTGCTCATACGTGTGCCTTGCCAAAGGCAAGAACCATCTCTTAATAAGCATTATTCATCTCATCTTAGACAATAAAAATCACTTCACACCCTGGCTTTTCTTTTATTGTGCCAATAAATTCTCTAAACATGGAAATTATACATATAAACAAGGTGAATCCACCTGCATCACCTTTTGTGCTTCACATGCCTGCAGCAGACACCACCAGGCCCTCAAATGATTATTGATAACCTTTAAATATTTGCCAAAGTATATTATTTATTTTATAATATAATTTAAATATTATTACTACTAGAAGATGATCTCACATCTTATCTGACTTACAAATTGGCACTTTGATCGTGTTTGTGTCAGAATGGGGCAAAGAAAAGACTGGTGTGCCTTGTTGTTTGGTAGAGATGGCGCGAACTGTTCGCCGGCGAACTTGTTCGCGCGAACATCGGGTGTTCGCGCTCGCCGGAAGTTCGCGAACGTCGCGCGACGTTCGCCATTTTGGGTTCGCCATTGTTGGCGCTTTTTTTTGCCCTCTCACCCCAGACCAGCAGGTACATGGCAGCCAATCAGGAAGCTCTCCCCTGGACCACTCCCCTTCCCTATAAAAACCGAAGCCCTGCAGCTTTTTTTCACTCTGCCTGTGTGTGCTGAAGAGATAGTGTAGGGAGAGAGCTGCTGCCTGTTAGTGATTTCAGGGACAGTTGAAAGTTTGCTGGCTAGTAATCGTTTTGATACTGCTCTGTTATTGGAGGGACAGAAGTCTGCAGGGGTTTGAGGGACATTTAAGCTTAGGTAGCTTTGCTGGCTAGTAATCTACCTTCTACTGCAGTGCTCTGTATGTAGCTGCAGTGGGCAGCTGTCCTGCTTCTGATCTCATCTGCTGACTGCTGCAATAGCAATAGTCCTTGTAAGGACTGCTTTTATTTATTTTTTTGTTGTTTTACTACTACTACTACTACTACTACTACTACTATAAGAGCCCAGTGCTATTAGTCTAGCAGTGTTGGGGAGTGGGACTGGTGTGCTAATCTGCTGCTCCTAGTAGTTCAGCAGCACCAACTTTAATTTTTTTTTTTTTAATATTCATTCTTTTTTTATTTAACTTTTTTTTATTTTACTACCGCTGTAGTAGTGTATAAGTTGACCTTTTAGGCATTATTTGCCCTGTAGGCATTTTTTGCCCAGTGTGTTATTCAACCAACTGCTATCTAGCTGTGTGACCGTGTTCACATTCTGTCTAAATATCCATAATATTACCGTCTCCAGAAAAAACACCGGAGTGACTTTTTTCAAGCAGCCATAATAAATTTTACGTAATCCGTATCCATCGCTGTAGTAGTGTATAAGTTGACCTTTTAGGCATTATTTGCCCTGTAGGCATTTTTTGCCCAGTGTGTTATTCAACCAACTGCTATCTAGCTGTGTGCCCGTGTTCACATTCTGTCTAAATATCCATAATATTACCGTCTCCAGAAAAAACACCGGAGTGACTTTTTTTCAAGCAGCATTCTTATATTTTACGTAATCCGTATCCACCGCTGTGTATACGTTGACCTTGTAGGCATTATTTGCCCTGTAGGCATTTTTTGCCCAGTGTGTTATTCAACCAACTGCTATCTAGCTGTGTGACCGTGTTCACATTCTGTCTAAATATCCATAATATTACCGTCTCCAGAAAAAACACCGGAGTGACTTTTTTCAAGCAGCCATAATAAATTTTACGTAATCCGTATCCATCGCTGTAGTAGTGTATAAGTTGACCTTTTAGGCATTATTTGCCCTGTAGGCATTTTTTGCCCAGTGTGTTATTCAACCAACTGCTATCTAGCTGTGTGCCCGTGTTCACATTCTGTCTAAATATCCATAATATTACCGTCTCCAGAAAAAACACCGGAGTGACTTTTTTTCAAGCAGCATTCTTATATTTTACGTAATCCGTATCCACCGCTGTGTATACGTTGACCTTGTAGGCATTATTTGCCCTGTAGGCATTTTTTGCCCAGTGTGTTATTCAACCAACTGCTATCTAGCTGTGTGACCGTGTTCACATTCTGTCTAAATATCCATAATATTACCGTCTCCAGAAAAAACACCGGAGTGACTTTTTTCAAGCAGCCATAATAAATTTTACGTAATCCGTATCCATCGCTGTAGTAGTGTATAAGTTGACCTTCTAGGCATTATTTGCCCTGTAGGCATTTTTTGCCCAGTGCGTTATTCAACCAACTGCTATCTAGCTGTGTGCCCGTGTTCACATTCTGTCTAAATATCCATAATATTACCGTCTCCAGAAAAAACACCGGAGTGACTTTTTTTCAAGCAGCATTCTTATATTTTACGTAATCCGTATCCACCGCTGTGTATACGTTGACCTTGTAGGCATTATTTGCCCTGTAGGCATTTTTTGCCCAGTGTGTTATTCAACCAACTGCTATCTAGCTGTGTGACCGTGTTCACATTCTGTCTAAATATCCATAATATTACCGTCTCCAGAAAAAACACCGGAGTGACTTTTTTCAAGCAGCCATAATAAATTTTACGTAATCCGTATCCATCGCTGTAGTAGTGTATAAGTTGACCTTTTAGGCATTATTTGCCCTGTAGGCATTTTTTGCCCAGTGTGTTATTCAACCAACTGCTATCTAGCTGTGTGCCCGTGTTCACATTCTGTCTAAATATCCATAATATTACCGTCTCCAGAAAAAACACTGGAGTGACTTTTTTTCAAGCAGCATTCTTATATTTTACGTAATCCGTATCCACCGCTGTGTATACGTTGACCTTGTAGGCATTATTTGCCCTGTAGGCATTTTTTGCCCAGTGTGTTATTCAACCAACTGCTATCTAGCTGTGTGACCGTGTTCACATTCTGTCTAAATATCCATAATATTACCGTCTCCAGAAAAAACACCGGAGTGACTTTTTTTCAAGCAGCATTCTTATATTTTACGTAATCCGTATCCACCGCTGTGTATACGTTGACCTTGTAGGCATTATTTGCCCTGTAGGCATTTTTTGCCCAGTGTGTTATTCAACCAACTGCTATCTAGCTGTGTGCCCGTGTTCACATTCTGTCTAAATATCCATAATATTACCGTCTCCAGAAAAAACACCGGAGTGACTTTTTTTCAAGCAGCATTCTTATATTTTACGTAATCCGTATCCACCGCTGTGTATACGTTGACCTTGTAGGCATTATTTGCACAGTGTTTTCTTCAAACCGCCATCTAGCTGTGTGAGCTTGTTCACATTTTGTCTAAATATTGATAATATTATCGTCTCTAGAAAAACCACTTGAGTTACTTTTTTTCAAGCAGCATTCATATATTTTACGTAATCCGTATCCACCGCTGTAGTAGTGTATACGTTGATCTTGTAGGCATTATTTGCACACTGTTTTCTTCAAACTGCCATCTAGCTGTGTGTATTATCGTTTCCAGAAAAACCAACTGAGTTTTTGTTGTTGTTGTTTTTTTAAAAATAATGCCAGGCAAAGGCAGGCCGCCACGCAGAGGCCGTGCTAGGGGCCGTGCTGCTATGCAATCCTGTGGCCCTAGCAAATTGCCCAGTTTTAAAAAGCCAATGACCCTGAACTCCCAAAATGCTGAAGAGGTAGTTGACTGGCTTACACAGCACACCCCATCCTCTACCGTTTCTAACTTTACCACAACATCCTCCTCATCCTCCACTGCTATGGCCACCCCACGTAACACTTCCTCCACCACCGGTGCCCCTTCTTCACTGGAGTCAGAGGAGTTATTTTCCCATGAGTTTCTTGAACTGAGTAATGCGCAACCATTATTGGCAGAAGAAGATGAAGGAGATGAGGACGTTACACCAGATTTAATTCTGGCAGAGAACACGACAGAGATGGACATAATGATGAGTGATGAGGAGGAGGAGGAGGTCCCCGCTGCTGCTTCCTTCTGTGATGTGTCAGAAGAAATTGATGCATCTGAGGAGAATGATGATGAGGAGATTGATGTTTTGTGGGTGCCTAGTAGAAGAGAGCAAGAGGAGGGTAGTTCAGATGGAGAGACGGAGAGTCAGAGAGGCAGTAGGAGAATAAGACTTAGAAGAAGCAGGGAGGCCAGCCCGCAGGGATCAGTAGGGCAACAACATGTATCGGCACCTGTGTTCAGCCGGCCAACGCACCCGCCATTGCCGCCAATGCCGCCAACTTCTACTGTTACCGCCAGATCGCAGACTTCCAAAAAGTCAGCAGTGTGGCATTTTTTTAATGTGTGTGCCTCTGACAAAAGCATTGTAATTTGCAATGAGTGCAGTCAGAAACTGAGCCTTGGTAAGCCCAACAGCCACATAGGTACAACTTCTATGCGAAGGCACATGAGCGGCAAGCACAAAGCACTTTGGGAGCAACACCTCAAAGGCAACAGGCAAACTAAAAGCCACACTCCTTCTGGTCCAGCATCTTACTGCTCTACCTCTGCTCTCCTTGACCCATCTGAACCACCCTCCACTCCGCCTTCCACCTTGACCACCTGTTCCCATTCCCAGTCATCTGCCACCAGCCAAGTTTCTGTGAAGGCCATGTTTGAGCGTAAGAAGCCAATGTCTGACTGTCACCCCCTTGCCCGGCGTCTGACAGCTGGCTTGTCTGCACTCTTAGCCCGCCAGCTTTTACCATACCAGCTGGTGGACTCTGAGGCCTTCCGCAAATTTGTAGCAATTGGGACACCGCAGTGGAAGGTACCCAGCCGCAATTTTTTTTCTAAAAAGGGAATACCACACCTGTACCAACATGTGCAGAGCCAAGTTACCGCATCTCTGTCACTTAGTGTTGGGCCAAAGGTCCATATGACTACTGACGCATGGTCCTCCAAGCATGGTCAGGGCAGGTATGTCACCTACACTGCCCACTGGGTGAACTTGGTAATGGCTGGGAATGGGAAGCAGGGAATGGGTAGCTCAACAACAACAACAACAGTGGAGTTGGTGTCACCGCCACGGATTGCACGCGGTTCTGCCACCACCTCTACTCCTCCATCGCTCTCTACCTCGTCTTCTTCCTCTTCTTCTTCTTACTCTGCTGCTGGGTCCTCCTTCTCCTCCTCCACACCTGTGCACCCCCAGCTCCCCCTAGGCTATTCGACGTGCCAGGTACGCCGTTGTCACGCTGTCTTGGGGATGACGTGCCTGGAAAGCAAAAACCATACCGGATCTGTACTCCTGTCATCTCTGCAGTCACAGGCCGATCGGTGGCTGACCCCACACCAACTGCAGATCGGAAAAGTGGTGTGTGACAATGGAAGCAATCTGTTGGCAGCGTTGAGACTGGGAAATTTAACACATGTGCCCTGCATGGCACATGTGTTAAATTTAATAGTCCAACGTTTTGTCTCCAAGTACCCAGGATTCCAGGACGTTCTCACCCAGTCCAGAAAGGTGTCGGCCCATTTCAGACGTTCCTACACAGCCATGGCACGCCTTGCTGACATTCAGCAGCGCTACAACATGCCAGTCAGGCGTTTGATTTCTGACAGCCAGACTCGCTGGAATTCAACGCTCCTTATGTTGGAACGTCTGCTGCAACAACAAAGGGCCGTCAACGAGTACCTTTTTGAACTGGGTGGTAGGACTGGATCTGCAGAGCTGGGGATTTTTTTCCCCCGTTACTGGGTGCTTATGCGCGATGCCTGCAGGCTCATGCGACCTTTTGAAGAGGTGACAAATATGGTCAGTCGCACCGAAGGCACCATCAGCGACCTAATACCCTTCGCTTTCTTCCTGGAGCGTGCCGTGCGACGAGTGACAGATGAGGCTGTAGACCAGCGTGACGAGGAGCTGGAAGCGCACGATTTATGGTCGCAATCACCAGAACGAACCCAGGCACCTGCTGCAACGCAGGGAGAGGTGCCAGAAGTGGAGTCAGAGGAGGAAGGTGGCTTTGTGGAGGAGGAGGAGGAGGACCAACAGGAGCAGGCTTCCCAGGGGGCTAGTGGTGACCTTTTGGGGACCCCTGGTCTTGTACGTGGCTGGGGGGAGGAGACCGTGGATGATGCAGTCCTTGATAATGAGGAAGCGGAGATGGATAGCTCTGCATCCAACCTTGTGAGAATGGGGTCTTTCATGCTGGCATGCCTGTTGAAGGACCCCCGTATCAAGAGGCTTAAGGAGAAGGACCTGTACTGGGTCGCAACGCTACTAGACCCTCGGTACAAGCATAAAGTGGCAGAAATGTTACCAACATACCACAAGTCCGAAAAGATGCGGCATTTACAAACCAGCCTGCAAAACATGTTGTACAATGCTTTTAAGGGTGATGTCACTTCAGGAACTCATCAACATTCCAGGGGCAGAGGTGCCAGTAATCCTGCCACGAGCACACCTGCAAGGACAAAGCCCTTTGGCCGGTCTGTAACATCAGACATGCAAATGTTTTTCTGTCCAAGGCAGCGCCACAACCCTTCTGGATCCACCCTCAAAGAACGCCTCGACCGGCAGGTAGCGGACTACCTGGCATTAACTGCAGATATCGACACTCTGAGGAGCGATGAACCCCTGGACTACTGGGTGCGCAGGCTTGATCTGTGGCCAGAGCTGTCACAATTTGCCATGAACCTCTTGTCTTGCCCAGCCTCAAGTGTGCTCTCAGAAAGGACCTTCAGTGCAGCAGGAGGGATTGTAACTGAGAAGAGAACTCGCCTAGGTCACAAAAGTGTCGATTACCTGACCTTTATTAAAATGAATGAGGGGTGGATCTCGGAGGGTTACTGCACGCCGGAAGACTTGTTCTGACTTCTATGCAGCTGTCCTTCTCTTCAAGCCTCATGACTCCACACACAGCTGTCCTTTAGCGTCCTCCTCCCTCCGCCACCGTTACAAACTAGGGTGCAAACCCTACTGGTTTAATTTTTTCTGGCCTCTGTGCTTCAGTGGCTGCGTCCAAAAAAACGGGGCAAACAATGTCTACAAGGTCAACGTATGGCGAAAAATTACTATTTTCAGCATTTATATGGCATATTTTTTCTGGCAACTGTGCTTCAGTGGCTGCGTCCAAAAAAACTGGGCAAACAATGCCTACAAGGTCAACGTATGGCAGTTGTTTAAAGAGAACAGTAGATTACTAGCCAGCAAAGCTACCTAAGCTAAAATGTCCCTCAAATCCCTGCAGACTTCTGTCCCTCCAATACAGAGCAGTATCAAGCAGATTACTAGCCAGCAAACTTACTATCATCTGTCCCTGAAATCACTAACAGCTCTCCCCCTACACTATCTCTTCCAAGCACACACAGGCAGATTTTTCAGATACATTTTTGCCCTTGATCCCCCTCTGGCATGCCACTGTCCAGGTCGTTGCACCCTTTAAACAACTTTAAAATCATTTTTCTGGCCAGAAATGTCTTTTTTAGATGTTAAAGTTCGCCTTCCCATTGAAGTCTATGGGGTTCGCGAACCGTTCGCGAACCGCTCGCATTTTTGCGCAAGTTCGCGAATATGTTCGCGAACTTTTTTTCCGACGTTCGCTACATCCCTATTGTTTGGCTGTAGGACATCGTTTGAGCATGATGTAATTAGAAGTGCACAGATAATCTACCTAGTGGTGTTCCAGCTTGTAACGTTTTTAACATTTAATCTTTTTTTATATTGTTTTTTTCAATTATTTAATTTTGTGTTCTGCAGTTCAAGTTTGCAATTTTAATGACTAGGTTGCTACTCTTTTTTAAAACCATTAGCCATAGGGACATAAAGGAGTGATTTGCATGTCTCCCATAATGCCTCATGTGAAAGTTAAACTCTCACTAGTGGTAATAAGGCAGTTCTATGTGTATGGCACAAGGCAAGTTAATACTAAAAAAACAGCTGATAGTTTGAAAGTTAGAATTAAAGATGTATAGAAAATGGCCTCCGTAAAAGGATAAGCAATAAAAAGTCATATTAAACTTAGAAACCATTTTTTTTACTAATGGGCTTGAAATTAAAATAGGCTACGAATCAGGTAATTCAAAACTATAAAAACAATTCCACTTGAAAAATTGCAATCTACTTAAAAATTAATCAAAGATGAACTTCCCCTCTACTATGACTTCTTGTTTGATTAATCTGTGACTTTGCACAACTTCCACCATGAAACAAGGACAGGAGGGTGGAATGCTGCTCCCACCACTGCCCACCACAGACTGAAGGAATTTCGGCTCACACAGCTTCTCCCTGCATGGTAAGTCCTCCTCCTTTCTACTCCTGACAGAACCTTAACCCCTTACTCCCTCTAGCCTGCCTAACACAGTCAAAGCTTCCCTCCCTCAACTACACTCATCCGGGAAGTCCTATTCGCAAAGAGACAAATTTGCTTATTTGTAGCATTAGTATTTTTATGCAAATGTGTAGGCATATAAAGCAGGTTTGTCCTATAAAGTAACCCATAAGCCAGCCGCCAGGTACTAATACAACTCTTCTACTGCAGCTGTAATTATAATAAAGCAAGCAGTTGATTTTTTTGATAGTGATAATTGGAATGGCAACTGTGGGTCTGTTACTCCATGTTCCTATTCCTGCCTAGACCTTCGTATTCATCATGTTTTCTTTGTTTACTAATACCACTGGGATAAATAGGCTCTATTTTTGTGTTTACAAAAAAAGATTTTTTTGGGGGGGGGATTTGGAAGAGAACGCTTTCTCTCTTTTTTTTTTACTCCCATTTTCAGTATTCAGTGATGCTTTGAAGGAAAATTGCATTAAGATTATATCTTACAGAAGACGTAAAAGGATAACGTATCATTGTATTATAATGGCAGGTAAGTATTTCCAAGATATTATACAAATGTAAATCTATACTTCCACCTAAAAAGCAGAAAAGAAAAACACAGCAATAATGCACATAACAAGTTTAAATATTGCAATCTGCAGCATCACATTAGCCAATTTCCCTTCCAAGTGCATTTATCTTGTCTGTATAAATTACTTGATAACTGCCACAATCTTATAATCATTTCCTCCTTTTTTCACTTTTCTCTCTAGAACTTATTGACTTTTTTTTTTCTTTTCTTAAAATGATTCAGCTTCTTTACAACAATGATTAGTGTATCAGAGATCATTTCAGATAAGGCATTTCTCTTTATAGCTCAATGAATCTTAAAGCAACATTCATATTTTACAGGGATATTGGGTTAAAATGTTTATATTTAATTAAGAAAGCTTAAAATATATTTGTGACAACAAGCTCAAGGGTGTATTTATATAGGAATAAGGTACATTTAGAAGAGGGAGAAAGGAGGTTCTCTCCTGTGACTGCATGGTGGATTGATTGATACAAATGCTACTATTGCTTGTGCTATGTGACAGCCTGCTTGGATTACCTATCACCCCTGTGAGTCAACAGCCAAAAGGGAAGATACTGGTAGTGTAAGGCCAGACCTTGTGTGTAAATATGGATTACACTAACTTTTTTTCTGTTGTGATAGACAAACATTCTGTAACCATTTACAGACCTACAATTCTATACCTAAAATCTATTCTGGCATAAGAACAGGAGAGCTTGGCACATGGCACACCAGAGAAAAGTAGTAGAAAGATCATGTAGAAGATGAGACATCCTATACCTGATATGTGATTCTTGGTGGACAGCTAAACCTCTGCTTATTAGTAGGGATGTGCGAATTTGACTCGTTTCGTCAAAATTTTTCTGCCTGCGAAATGTCGCTGCTGCCCATTAAATTGGGCGTCATTTTCATGGAGAAACAAGGCAAAAAAATTTGCCCATCCCTACTTAGTAGTGTATGTGTAGTCTTAGTGCATTAACTTGAGCAGCCAAACTTGCCCATTTTGCTTTGCCGAATAATTTTTGTACAAATGCATTTAAGTCAAAGGAAAGCCAAAATTACATTGGGATTAGGGTGTTTTTGTTGGATGAACTTGATAGTTCACTGGTTTTCCTGTTTTCTCAGATTAACAATAGGCATTGAGTCCTATGCAGATAGTAGTGATGGGCGAATTTATTTGGCAGCCAAGGATTTGTGGTGAATTTCCACGTTTTGCCTTCCGCGTATGTTTTTGTGAAATCAGGCCAAAATTTAGCAGCCAAAAAAATTTGTCACAACAAAAAAAAATTGTCGAGCATTAAAATTGCCAAGTGCAAAAAAAATGTTGTGCGTCAAAATTATTCGGATGTCCATTGACCATTGCATTGACTAATGCATTTGGACAAAATAGTCGCACATATAAAAATTCTCAAAATCAAAATTATTTTGACACCCATTGACTTTAATGTGTTTTGAAATTTTTTTCGCCATTGAGAATTTTTCAGTGAATCTTAAATGGGACAGATTTGTCTGGGGAGTTACCCAACGCTACAGTATTTCTCTACAACGGAGCAAACAATTGCTCTTGTTAGCTCACCCTGTCTATGTCTTATAGCAGCTGTTATCCTGCCATTTACTTTAAGCTCTCATTTACAGGATCACCTTTCTTGACTTCCATTAGAGACATGCCCAACTTCAGGGTTCAAGCTCCTGCTTCACAGTGGCCTCCTGTCTTAGGCCTTTAAGTCAATATATCCTTTTTAAAGTCTAAGAACTATGGTCTCCTCTTCCTTTTATAGACTAGGGAATACCTGTAACAGCATTGGACAAATGGAAAAACATCCATTCTACAGAGGATTGTGTCTTAACCACATAATTTATTTTTCAGATTCTGGCCCTTTATGGAGATAGGGTAAATAATGATCTAGCAGTCTTTTTTTTTCAACCATGTGCTTATATGAGTTCCACACACCTGAGACTAGCTATGACAGACAGTGTATGATCTGTTTGTATTATATATGACTTGGCTGAAATCTTTATAGAGAAAGTAATCAGAGTGGAAGACTGGGTCTGGATCTCTGGATTGTTTAATCAGCAGGAGCTGATTAAAACAGTGTTGTGTAAAGAAGTGTTGTGTAAAGAAGTGTTTACTACCACTACATAGAATATTTTGTGTTTTGCTTTTATTTTAGTTTTACTAGGTTGAGGAATATTATTGAGATGTGTTTTATTAAAGGTCCATACTATTTGCTTTTTCTCTTCTGTGTATGTCTGCAGCTAGCTTTTTGAGTCCATTTTATTATTATCTATTTACAGAGAACATAAAAATGATAATTGGGAAGTTGACCTGCTTTTACTCTATGGTACTCTAAATATAATGCAACAAAGAGAAGCCAAATAGAAAACTGCAAAATTTTTTTTTCTTTATTAAAACTCTTATTGAAGAGTAGGGATGTAGCGAACTGCCGATTTGATGTTCGCGAACGCCGTTCGCGAACACCGGCAAAAAATGCGAACGTTCGCGGACAGTTCGCGAACTTCGAACACGCGCTAAAATCGTTCGATTCGAACGATCGAAGGATTTTAATCATTCGATCAAAGGATTTTAATCATTCGATCGAAGGATTTTCATTCGATCGAATGCTAAAATCATTCGAATCGAACGATCGAACGTTTTAAGCTTTCGAACGAATGAAAAATCATTTGATCGAACGTTTTAAAATCGTTCGATCGTTCGATTAGAACGATTTTTAGCGTTCGATTGAATGACAAATCATTCGATCGAATGCTTACAATCGTTCGAACGAATGGAAATCGTTCGATTTTTAGCGGTCGAAGGAATTCGAATGGTCGAATGGTCGAACGATTTGTATTCGAATCGAACGCGAGCTCAAAATGCGAACGTTCCCAAACGTTCGCGAACATTCGGCGGACGCGAACGGTCGAAGTTCGCGCGAACTAGTTTGCAGCAGAACAGTTCGCTACATCCCTATTGAAGAGAGCATATACAGTGTACAGCGAGAACTTGTATCAAAAAAGCCAAATCAAGGAAATAGAGGTGTTTTTCTGTGTGCATCATTGTATCAAAATTAGGTTACTGTATATGCAACTTATCAGGATTTATAGGATGAAGCTGGCAATAAAAAAAAGCTTAAATATTCATTTCCTGATTATAGTAAAATAACTGTGACCATACCTCAGCAATTTCAAGAATGCTACATATGACAAATAAAAGTCAGAACTCCAGTCAGTCATTAGGATGTAACATTAACTGTGAATGGAGAATGGCTATAGAGAATACCTTCACACATTCTTGATATGAAAATTAGAACATTTGGGAAGATGTATCAAAGGTTAAACTGGGGAATCAATGAATTCCTAGCAGTTTGAGCTGTATTCAGTCAAGAAAGTGTTAATGAACAAACATGTTTATCAAGGATGCGTTGAGCAGTGAAACATTTATTTTCAGTGGGGTGCTAGCATTGGTGCAGTTCAGCAGCATCGCTAACTAACATCCATCTAAATTGTTAATTCACACATTTTTTGCATGTAATTAACTGTTTGTATTTCACAGCTCTCTCTATTCACCCATTTAGCAAAGGGCAAATTGCTTCAATTAACCTATTCATAAATATGCCCCTAAAGATTCTCCCATGTTCCACCTCTAGCCCCCGACCTAAGCTCTGCTTCATTTTCTTATCAAGACTTTTAAACTTGGTTCAAAAATGAATCAAGTGGAATTGTTATTTTAAATAAAAAATTCTTTGCTAGGGATTCCAGTGGAAAATGAATTTGCTAATAAATATGCTGACAGGAAACATGGAGGCCTATTTATTAGTGGTGGTATTTTAGCAGTTTTCAAGGTTTTTAAAACCACAAAAAAACAAATTTTCTTAAACCACGAATGCCATGAAAATGTTTTAAAGATTAAAACTAACGAACTGAAAAAAATGCGCTAAAAGATAAGAATACCTTAAAAACCTCTAAAAATTTTAGTTTTTCAAATAATTAATAGCTAAAAAAAATCAGAAAACCTCTAAAAGTCCAAATTGATTTAAAATTAACTAATATCATCAGCGCAGCTCCCATTGTCTTTTATGGGATCTTGACAGCTTTTACTTAGCCCAGTTTTGTATTACAGTTTTTTTGTGGTTTTAAGACTTAAAAATTCAACATTTTTAGTGTTTTAGAGAAATAAAAAGCACTCATTTCTAGAGAAAAAAAATAAAAATATGAATTTTAGTTAATCAGCCCCCTAGTTTACAGAATTTGAGTTTTTGATGGAGAGCTGACCATTTACTAGAAGATCCATTCATTTGGCCTGGGGAGGGGGCAACAGTTGGATCATATGGAGGGGCCTACAGAACGTTTGTACAAGGAAATTATCAGATGGTAAATCTTATCGAATAGATTTTGGCCAAATATTGGTTGGACAGGCCCATCTGTGGGCCCCATACATGGGCAAATAAACTTCTATCAGCCAGTGTATGGCCACCTTAAGTTCTAGGGGCAGTTATACTAAATATTTAACTGGAAAAACGATAGACTTGCCAACTGGTATTTTTGTTATTAGCGCTAATAAGACTGACAGGCAAATAAAATTTTGTGCTACGGCTTTCTTATTCTTATTAGTAAATTAGTTACAGACACATTTAGGTCCTTTAGGGTAATGAACAGCAATAATTACTGACTGCAGCAGTACCACAAATTGTGGGGTCTGGTCATCTTAAAAGGACCAGAGAAATTAGCCAGAAAAATCAAGATCTGGTTAATAGTGATTCAACGAAAAATTCGCGAAATCCCAGAGAAATTCAGAAAATGGCAAAAAAAAATTGAAACACAAATTTTGACGCTCGCGTCAATTTTGATGTCTGCGTTAGAGTCAATGGGCATCCAAATAATGTTGACACGTGGCAGATTTGTGAATTTTCACAGCAGTTTAGCTAATTTATTCGCCCATGAATGGTTAAATGCTCCATTTGCTTTTAATGATACATATTCAATCCCAACTTGAAGGTTATTTTTAGTAAGATTTGGGGAGAATACTTATTTGTAGCCTTAGATATACACAGAATGGCTGATACAGCAACGTTTTCATATTTTGCCAATCTTGTTACTAGAAAAGATTGCACCTCATTTGTTGTCTAATCCTAAAAAGCCTAAAAAAAGTCACTAGTTAACAAATTAGTTTTTAGATTTCCTTATTATGTCTTTATATTACACATAAACTGGTCACACGTACTGAAGAGAATGTACTACAATTTGCATGCTCCATTTTCAAGTCTGAACATCTCTTTAAAAGGGATAAAAAAAAACTCTGAAGGGACTTTCCTATTAAGTAATTACACTTCATAAATAAAGTGCTACCAGCTATGGTTTGAATGCATTAGTTAATGAACAAATAATATACAAAATGACTCAAGTAACAGTTCTAATACTGAATATTAAATATACATTATCCTGCCTCTGATGATCCCAAGGGTGCTTAATTTAAAGCAACTGAAACACTTTCAAGTATTACAACATCAGTAATATATAAAGAAAAAAATAAGATATAAAAAGTGGCATAACTGTAGTGCCCAAAAGAAAAAATGGAAACTCATTTCTAATGAACCTCACCATAATAGTTAATCTGCTTTTGACCCATACCATGATGCCTATTAGTATGACTGCATTGTCAGTGATATACGAATAGGGGAAGCAGATAACATAGACATAGGGGCCTGAGGGAAGAGAGGGTCCAGAGAGAACCAGTAACTGTTGCAATATTGTTTTTCTTTCCTCCAGGAGAGAGCCATTTGCAAGCAAGCTGTGAGGCGGTAATTTTGCAGATCATGAGAAGGGAAAGCCAGGGTTATTTTTCAAACAAATATAAGTTACATCCCTCTGTATAAACTTAAATATTTATGCCAAACCTTACAGCTGGTCAGTGATTGAATGAATTGGTCACTGAATGAATTTTTAATAGTTGGGGAACTTTGTGAGCCGGTTTTCTAGTTTGCTAGGAAAAACGACATAAAAAAATATCTGTATAAGGAGCTGAGAAACTTTGTGCTACTAAAAAGGCACCATCTAGTGATGGGCAAATAAATTCTGCAGTCACAATTCGCAGCAAATTCCTGTGTTTCGCCGCCGGCAAATACATTTGAGAAACTGCAGTGATAATTTGCTGCCAAAAATTTGGCGGCATCAAAAAGATTTTGGATGCGCGTCAGAAAAAACACTTGTGTCAAAACAGTATTCGAAAGGCCTTTGACGTTAATGCCGTTGTCAAAATTTACATGAGCGTCAGAAAAATTTGTGAGCAGCAAAACCATTGCGCAGCAACATTTTTTGGATGCCCATTGACTTTAACGCTGGCGTCAAAATTGATGTGAGCGTCAAAATTGATGCGGGAATCAATATTTGCGTTTCGCTAATCTTTCGCCGTTTAGCAAGTTTCGAGGGAAATTCGCCCATCACTAGCTCCATCTCTTACTATAGTATAGAGCCCAGTATAAGGGAGGTACTGCTACAGCATGTACCTTGTGTGATTAAAATAAATTCAACAAGCAGGACCAACTTTCAGCTTTGTTGGGAATGACACATACATGCTAGTGATGTGGAGCACTAGTGTTGATTCTGGGGTGAGAAGTGTTACATTTCTGATTCTGCAGTCAAAAAGGTGGAGAAATATTTCAAAAGGCTTGTGCTAATATTATATAGATATGGTTTACAATTAAAAGCATACTTTAAATAAGTTTTATAAGTAAGAAGTTGAAATATAGATTTGTTTTAAATGTAAAATAGTTAAGGTTGGAGTCCATATAAGGAGGTGCAGGTGCCAGGGACTTTTTCATAAAAACATCTGGGGGCACATTTACTAGGCTCGAGTGAAGGATTCGAAGTTAAAAAACTTCGAAATTCGAAGTATTTTTTTGGGTACTTCGACCATCGAATAGGCTACTTCGACCTTCGACTATGACTTTGACTTAAAATCGAACGATTCGAACTAAAAATTGTTCGACTATTCGGCCATTCTATAGTCGAACAACTGCCTCTTTAAAAAAAACTTTGACTACCTACTTTGGCACTTTAAACCTACCGAGCATCAATGTTAGCCTATGGGGACCTTCCCCATAAGCTTTCTAAGCTTTTTTTGATCGAAGGAAAATCCTTCGATCAATGGATTAAAATCCTTCGAATCGCTCGATTCGAAGGATTTAATCAAACGATTTTACCTTCCAAAAGTATTTGCGGTAAATCCTTCGACTTCGATATTCAAAGTCAAAGGATTTTACTTTGATGGTCGAATATCGAGGATTAATTAACCCTTGATATTCGACCCTTAGTAAATGTGCCCCCAAGAGTCAGACAGCTATGGGAGTCAGCAAAGGGAGTATGTGGTCCTAATGAGGAGTTGTTGTTTGGGGTGTGATCAGGTGTAGGTTAGTGGGAATCTACAGGTACTGCAATAAGACTGTCTGGGAAAATGGTGTGCTTTGTAGTGCTGTACATTGAGAACAGGGGGAAGTTGCAATGGCTTGTAGGCCCTCTCAGTGGCTAATGGCACTCTACTAGTGTATTTAGAAACATTTACACACAGCAGCTGGCACTGGAAACTTATTGAGAGGCAACATAAGTATGAAGTACATGAAATTGAAGAAGTGCCAGTTGTGCCACTGCCAACTCTGTGAACACTTCTACAAAAAATGGCTGTCACCTAGACAGCCCTGTTGTTGAAAAAGGCTGTTTGGGTGAAAACTGTCTGCAGTTCTAAGATAGGAGATGCAGTGAATGACATCAACAATTTTCATCTCATAGCCCCAACCCTGAAGGCGCTGGCCTGTCCCATGTCACTTACCTGCCTGCACTTCACCAAATCAAAAGGTGGAAACCCTACTGTTCTTAGTTCTTGGCATCCATGTGTTCTATGGGTTTCTCATAGTACATGCCTGTCTAAACATTTATCTAGTGACAGGAGCCTGTAGCCATGGGTGGTCCAGTTACATAATGTATGATATTAGGCATTTGGTGCCAAACAGTGACCAAACCAGATTTTGAAATAATAGTATCATCAGCAGCAGGACTGGACTGGGATTCAAAATAGGCCCTGGCATTCCAAGTACACATAGCCCCCACCAGCCCACTTAATAGTCACTTTCTATGGCATCTTACAGCAGCCCCTCTGGCATTTGCCAGAACCCACAGATTGCCAGTCTGGGCCTGATCAGCAGGGAACTTGAGTAAACTTGTTGCCACTATGCAACCATGTAGTTTTCCCCAAACTGTGCACAATGCAATTGTACTAAACTGTACAAATTACTTTTGGCCTCATAGGCTCTAGATATCTATAAGATAAATTGTAAAGTTATAAGACTTTTCTCAACCTCAAACATGCTGCTAATTTGAGCATGAAATCATTATCTCTGAATAATGCAATGGTTGTGAGAAAGTTTCAAGAATAAATGAGCTGGGTTGAGCTGGGTAGCCCCACAGGTATACATGGAACAATGTGAGAGTTCAATTCTGCTTGCTTTGTAATTTATGTACTCCTTGGATGTAACTGTGTTCCTCTAGTAAATAAGGTTGGTGGTTAAAACTCATACAATGCTAAATTTATTGTTCTGCTGCCAAAAGAAAAAAAGGGAACAAAAAAAAACTTATTTTGCCTAAGTAATTATGTGTGTTTAGTGTTGACAAAGAAATTATCACAGCATGAAAAAGTAATTATTTACTCATTGAAACAACAAGGCACAGCAGGTATGTGGTTTTTATTTAAGGCAACACTACAGTGAGAAAATGTGGCGTTGCAAATAAACCGCAGAATATGCCATATTTATATTTTTTTAGACATCTGTATCAGCAAAACAATTATTTTTACTTCAAAACATAGCTTCTAAAACTGAACAAAGAAAGTTGTCTGTTTAATAATCATTTTTTAATAGGATTTCTAATAAGTAAAAAAAATGAAAGTTCCCAGATATTAAAATGAAGTTAATCTATTGAATGATTTAATCAGCTGAGACTGAATTTAAACTATCTCAGTTTGATCTTAAAATGTTGTGCTATAATTCCATCCATAAAACAAACATAACAGATAATCCACATAACAGATTTTTAGTGCAATTTGAGTTCATTTCCGAATAGAATTGAGGCAGATTTTCTTTGGCTTGCTGTGAAGCAATTCTACAGCAGCTGTAAATTATTGGGAGAAGTACTGGAACAGCCTGCCATTTGCAAGAGGACGCTGGGGAGTGAGGGAGGAAGTCATATCTGCATTAGAACATTACAACACATCTTAAAACTTCCCACTCCCAGATTATAATTATATATTCACAAACACCACTTCAAAAAGACAGATAGTTAAGGGATCTAATATCTTGTTCACTGGGACCTTAAAGGCATGTACTCTCACTAAGAAGGTACTGCAGGAATGGGATTGTTAATCAAAATACCCAAAATCCAGAAAGCTCCAAATAAAGAAAAGCCATCAAGTACATTTTAAGCAAATAAATATATATTTTTAAATATCTGTAATAATAAAACAGTACCTTGATCATAATTAAACTGCATAAATCAATATTAGTGGCAAATCAACCCTATTGTGAATATTTAATATTTAAATGTTGTAATAGACTTAAGGTAAGGTATATGTTTTTTTAGACCTTTGCCATGTGAGTGTGTTCTTTGCTTTCTTAAATTGAGACAGCAAAATAAGTCACTGCATATCTGTGTATTGTGATCTCTTACATACCCTGCAAATGTACATGTAGTATGGGAGGACATAAGCTACCATTCCTAGTTCTATACCTTTTATAATAAATGCATCCTTAACTGTAAACCTTTATGATTTGTGGTTTTTGAGTTTTTAAAATAAATAAATAATGAAGACCAATTGAAAAGATGCTTAAAATTGGCCACTCTTGAACATTGTAAAAGTTAACTTAAAGGTGAAGCACCCCATTAAGAACATTAATGTCAATGTCAGGTGATAAATTTCTTCCTCTGTCCAAATTATATTGTTTATTTCATTGTTCTGATCTATAGTGTGTTACATTCTATTGTAAAAATGCTGATCACCAGAGTTTGTAAGCTCTGTGCAATATGAAATAATGGTTATTGTTGCTTAATGAGCTACAATGATCTCAAATGCTTTAAAATGGCAACCAAAACTTGAAAGATGTGGAAGAAAATGGAAAACTGCCGTTTGAATGGAAAGAAGAATATCCAAAATGGCAAAAACTCAGTCAATGATCAGCTTCATGAAGATCAAAGAAGGTGTAAAGTTACCTGTCAGTACTAGTACATAGAAGCAGGGATGGGCGAATTTGACCCATTTCGTTTCACCAAAAATTCGCCACCGGCGAAATGTCGCAGACGCCCATTAAAGTCTATGGGCGTCAAAAAAAAATTATCACGCAGCGAAATTATTTTGTCGCGCGTCTTTTTTTTTTGACGCACATCTCCATACAAGTCTATGGGCGTCATTTTTTCGGCGAAACAAGGCGAAAAAATTCGCCCATCCCTACATAGAAGATACCTATGTGAAAAATGGAAGAGATCACTCATTTAATACATAGTCAAAGTGCAGGTTACTGGAAAATTTGGTGCCCTTGGCTGAATTACCTGAAGTCTATAAAATAACAGCAAGACCCACTGTATATGTTCCTACCAATAGATAACAGCTGTAGGCTTTCAGTTTTGGTTTGTGTTCAAATAAGACCCTTTTGGGCTTTAAATATCTTGTACCATCTTTTATGAGGCCTATTTTCATTGATATCTAATGCTATTGTTGTACAGACGAGTTTCGAAATTTAATATGGAACTTGCAATCATAAATTGGTATATAGAGACACATTTTCTCATGTGCTTTGAGATAAGACTTACTGTTTTTCCTGCTTGCTTCTTGTAAGTTATTTTGTTAATTTGTTATTACGTACTTCCCCTCCCTCCTTCTTGCTTTCTGTACCCCTCCCTATAATAATATATAAATAAAGAATTTCAAAAAAAAAAGAAGATACCTATGTGAAGCCAAGCTATCAGTAAGAAGCCCTCACATGTACTGAAGAGGTTACAATTTGCCAAAGAACACAACGACTGGAAAGAGGAAAGGTGTAACATTTTGTAGTAAGATGAAAGCAATATTGTTCTTTTTGTGTATAAAGGTCACAGGCAGTTTGTCACACTGAATTCAAGTCACAGTACAGTGTGAAGACAGTGCAGCATGGTGCCACAAGCATCATGATATGGGTATGGTTCTCATAATATGTTGTTGGGCCTATTCATCGCATACCAGAGATCATTGATCAGTTACAATACATCAAAATACTTGAATAGGTCATGTTTCCATTTGCCGAAGAGGAAATGCCATTGAAATGGGTGTTTCAACAAGACAATGTCACAAAACACACCAGTAAAGGAGCAACATCTTGGTTCCAGACCAACAAGATTGATGTAATGAAGTGGCCAGCCCAATCCCTGGACCATAATCCAATAGAAAACTTGTGGGGTGACATCAAAAATGCTGTTTCTTAGGCAAAACCAAGAAATGCATAAGAGTTGTGAAATATAACAGGTGCCAGTAGTTGGTCGACTCCATGTAACACAGATGTGCAGCAGTTCGCAGAAACACTGTTTATACAACTAAATATTAATTTAGTGATTCAAAAGAAAGCAAAATCTTGAAACATTTTTCAGTTTATACAGTGAATGTTTGAGTTTGTGCAAACATTGCTATTTTTTTTTTTTTTGAACAGCCTAATATTCCCTTTTCTTTCTGTAAAGGAACACCTTTTGTCAATTTTTCTTCATGTTTTGATTTGGAATATAATGTGTAGTGTTCCCAATGCATTTGCAGGTATGAAAATAAAAGCTATTATAAGGATTCTGAGCTGTATTCACTTTTGAAACACACTGCTATTATTATGAACACAACTGTATAATCACTCGATGAGTACACAGAAGGATTTAAGTCACAAGAAGCCTTGTACTTAAGGGGTCCTCAACCTTTTGTTACCCAGGTGCAACATTTAATTATAAAAAGAGTTAGAGAGTAACACAAGCATGAAAAACTTTCATAGGTTGCCAAATAAGAGCTTTGATCTGCTATTTTGTAGCCCCTATGTGTGTCAGCCTAAAGGAGGCTCTGTTTGACAGTACATAGGATTTTTATGCAACCAAAACTTGCCTCCAAGCCAAGAGTTAAAAAATAAGCACCTGCTTTGAGGTGACTGGGAGCAACAACCAAGGGGTTGGTGAGCAACATGTTGTTAGTGAGCCATTCATTGGGGATCACTGACTTAAAGCCTGCTTCTAGTAGGTGTTAAGTGCAGGTCTACATTGAGCCTACAGGTATATGGGGCAGGTGTACTTTCCAATGTTATAGATTTAAATGTTCCCTGTATGGGTGCTATGGGGTTCAACTGTGTGCAGCCATACCATTGGTAAATCAGATAAAACCCTTTATGCAAATAGCAAGGTTTCGCATTCTTATTTCCAGTGGATTCACATACTGATATAGAAAAGGCCTTTCCTATATGCAAGCAGAGTCAATTCCAAAGCAGCTCCACTAGTTGGTACATTTACAGAATGAGAGGCCACTTATGCATTTTAAATATACAAACGTGTTAGTATCAGGGATTTAACTGCTTTATTTATTTTAAATTGCTTCTTTTTTTATAGTAACAAATATACACCACAATGTAAAAGGAAGGACACTCTTCCTCTAAATTGCCTTTCACATTTTTATTGTAAAATGTAATCACTTTATGTTTAAATGTGCATTGGCTTTTTTGGCTATTCTATTTTACATGCAAATTGCCAGCCTGTAAAAATGACACTGACATATTAATCAATGCTCTGTCATCCCATGGACATTTTCTATTACATCTGGTTTAAAACATATTCTTTCACTTTGCCTAAACAAGCAAAAAGGGTATTTTTCCTATCTAATTGTGTTCTCCAAAGGTCAGCATTTAACTCTGATCCATATATATGACACCCTTTCTTTTTATGTATAAAAAATCCAGTGGTTAGAGGCATCAGACTTGTTTCTTATATACATGTAGTAATACGTGAGAATTATAGCTATGAATTTCAGCAGCAGCAGTAGAAAACATTCAAGATTATATTTGCTCTATAAAGATTTATAAAAGATTTCTTGTTTATAATATGGGTAGGTTCTGGGTCTGCTGCTACCTGAGACCCCATGCCACCCCCACTTACCTACCTCCCCAGATATGCTGGTGAAGGGGGTATGCTCTATACAAAAAAAGACAGATTTCTGGTTTAAAAAATGGAAATCCACCAACCAGTGGTGCCTTTATGAGAGGGGTCAACATTCAATAGCATGAGCAGTGGTGACAGGCACACCAAATAGAATTGACTGACCTTTGACTTCTGCTAGACTGTGGCAATGGCCAAAAGTTCAATGTGTCATAGACCTAATGGCTGTTCGCCTTATTTAAAAAAACTGAGAGAAATCTGACAGGGTTCACAACGGTTGAAAATTAACTGAAATGCATTGACGTCTATGGGCAACCAAATTTTTTTTTGATGCACGCCAAGTTGCACATTTTTTTTAAACCCATTATAATCTCTGTCCTGTCCATCATTTTCACAATGAAACTTGGTGAAAAATTTCGCTCATCACTAATGCCTAATACTTCCCCCATTCCAATGTCTGTTGAACTTGGCCATAGCCATTTTTTTTTCACCCTGTGTCATGTCTGGCCACAGGTGAATGACCACCAGGCTGGAGCCTATTTGCAAAGTAATACCCCTGAATGGATGGACAATTAGTAGAAGCCATAGTAAGGCAAAAAGTAAATATTTAATAACAAAATGAGAAAATAATCAAACACACAGAAGTTGAAAAATACAGGCCTGTAATGAGGCTGGCAATGAAGAGAGGCAAGTCCAGAAACAGGCACAATGGTCAGGGCTAGCGGCAGGCAGGCGAAGTCCAAAAGGCAGGCTGAGGTCATAAGGCAGGCAGCAGAGGGAGGTCAGAACCAAGGGAATCCTGAGTAGTAGGAGTCGGGTACCAGGTGAGAACAGGAAGGTAAACACGGACCAAGGCTGGGAACACAGGAACCAGGAATCAGCATGACACAGGTAGAATGGGCTCAGATGATCAAGCAACAGGAAGTTTGATGGCACAGGCTTATAAAGGGCCTTGACTGACAACACATGTTGTTAATGAGGCAAGATAAGGTAAGCGTGTTGCAAGAATATAGTAAGTCTGTTCAGGGCAGTGTCCAGTATAAGCACTAAGATTCCCCAATGGCTCACCAGTATAGTGCAGGATTGTCCACACACAAAGACCAGGGTTTGATTCCATCGTGATTCCTGGTCCTGTCTAGTGACTGGTGTATTCTCCAAATCAGCCTTGGGGATTAATTGGCACCAGAACAAAAGTGTATGTGGAGCCCTACAGCACAGCTGCAAGACATCCCTCTTCGTATTTTTAAGTGGTGAATGGCCTGTTTCCACCTCTTACCTCTTTTGTTGTACAAATAAACATTAATCTCCATTCAGGATAAGCCAAAATACATCTTCCCAGTTTGTAACTATGGTCTTTGTTCAGCCCAATGAATGAATTGAGTGTACAAAAACCCAGACAGGGGCAAATAACTTGGGAAAAATTGACCTGGCTGATCTAATTCTCCAAACATCCACTCTACATGAGATGGGGCCTAACATAAGAATGGAATCAGCTAGATTTCCATTTCCCTATTCTCTCCCAGCCTATGTATGATGCCTCCATGGCTGCTCCAGTTCTAAAGGAATAAAAACAAAATCCCTGCCAATAGCTCTAATCCCCCATATTGGCATTTTGACAGAACTTAAGCATCGTCATAACCTAGCTAGCAAGGAAGCCCTTTGTGAACTGCAGACCCCCAAAAACTCAAGAAAACATTGTACCAGGCAGGTGTTGATAAAGATATCTACAACCCCTTTCAAGAACAAGATAGAATCTTGGAGTTAAAAATTCTGATGTGGAGATGTGAACCATTAAAAGCTACTAATTCTATATTCTAATTTCATGCCTCCTTCCATCATTTAACACTGATTAAATCTCAAATCCTGTAAAAGACCAATGAGAAAGTCAACCAAAATAGCTGAACATATTGTTTTGAACTAGCCCTGTCTATTTAACCATGTGTTGACTAAAAACAAAATCATCCTTTTTGATTCTTCCAGGGGGACTCTGTACATGCAGTATCTCTCTACCTCATCAAACTGCTGTCTTACCCTGTTAGAAGTTTTGTATGTGGAAGGTGCTAACATCCACCTCACCAGATAAAAAAGGATATCTGCTATGACAGTTCTCACTTCAGGTACATACACAGCACAAAAACATATCTTAAATGCCAGGCACTTCAAGGGTATCACCGGAACAGAGATGGCAGCGATTTATTGTTGAAACAACTGCCATGTTTTCAGTGTGAACAACTACCAACCCCCAGGCTACCACAGCAACAATGATAGGGAAAATCTCAAGGCATGCCAAATTCTTTGTCAAGCCTCATGATTGCCAATCCTCGAGATAACTACGAATGCACCAACAACCCAAAACCAAAAGTGGAAAAATTTTCAAATCCAACAGTCCAGGAGCAGCAGCAACAAGTCAAACTGTATATTCGATTGAGCCTCACCCATCCACATAAAGTAGCCAAGAACTTCCAGACCCTCAAATTTGCTTTATGCTGCCCATTCAACTGTATAAGGTGACATGGCTGCACAATCCCCTGGCTGGCACCCTGGCCACTGGCTAAGCTGTACAGGAGAACAAGAGCAAGGGACCAGCCAGGGAAAATGGGAAACAGGCAGGATCAGGCGGGGACACGGAACCAGAAGGGCACAGGAACAAGAATCACAGGCAAGATCAGGCTTGGGAGCTTTGATGATCAAGCTGCATGAGGTTCCAAGCACAAGCTTATATAGGGCCTTAATTGCAGATTCAACAAAACATGTCATTAATGAAGCAGGAGGAGGTGTTGCAGGAAGAGTTACTGTGAGCCTGTTCAGAAAACTAGCCAACACGAGTACTAAAACCCAACAGTGTCTCACCAGAAAAACGTAGGAGAGTTTAATCACACAGGCCAGGGTTGGATTCCTTACAGTTCCTTACAGCCCCATTGCAACAACTGCAGAACCGACACCCTCTATCGAAACTACTTGTGATATTTCAGCCACACAATTGCTCTGTATACCCTATATGCCTCTCATATAAAATATAAGTAATAAAACAACCCCAAACAATTTTTTGGGGGGGGTTGACCCTGAGAAACCACTTTTCTCACCTTGCCAAAATGTATTCAGCCTTACCATTAAAGGGGACCCGTCCTCTCAAAAATAATATTCATAATCTTATTTTATCACATCAGTCAAGCAAAATTAACTTTAATTACACTATTTAAATTATTTGAATCTTGTTTCCTTAAGTCTAGGAACTCATAATTATAACAAGCAGGCAGGAGCCATTTTGTGGACACTGTTATTAAGACAAGCCTTGCATCATCTCAGAATCTTGTTTGTGCACCAGAATGGGGGACCTGATGTCCATCCCCATGTACTGGCTACACAATTAAACGATGAAGAGAACGGGGGAATGTGGGGAGAGCAGCGATTTCTAGGAAGTGCTGAATGGAAAGTGAAAGTAATTTTCTGCCCCGCCTCTATGCCCAGGGCATAGAGGAGGGGCAGACAATATTTGATTGACAGCTGAGATTTTTAAATGAGCTTACAACAGCTATAAATGCTTTAATAAACAATAGAAATTGGATTTCATATTCAATTTGAAAAGGACTTTTATTATAAAGCTTTTTGTGTCTGGGTGACAGGTCCACTTTAAACCCCAACATCCCAATCATTCTGCCCCCTCTGGTACTTACCCCAAATATCGCTGATGTTCACTGCAAAACAGGCAGCTCCAATGCACTGCGGTAACCCGAGGACCCTTGTTAAAAAAAGGTAAGTATCACATGGAAGGTACTTGTTATAGTGTATAGCAATTTGTTTCATATGCATCTTCCAGTGTGTCACCAAAATGATGACCAGGCTACTTGGGTAAGTGAAGGCTTACCAACCAGTTTTGAAACTAGGAAGTAGCAGTACTGTATATTAAAACAAATAATAAATGAATCTTAAAAATATACTCGTATTGGTTTTAGAATGTCACTGTCTATGCCAGTCTAAAAGCTGATTGAATATCCCATTTAATGCATATCTATATATCACTTTGGAATATTAATGATGATGATTTATATATTTTAGATCTTCTGAAATGTTAATAATGCAGAAATACATCTAAGCTTTCTATAGCTATAAGTCCTGACTGTACTTTCCAAGCATTGTCAACAACTACTTACCTGTGTCAATTATGGCGAGAAATAACGAAACAAAATCACTGGTGGAAACATAATTTTAGGGATATAACTATTGATTCCGTATTTGCACTTCTGCAGACGCTTGAACTACTAGAGTGGAAAGCTAAAGGCATCTTGACAATTGGTGATATTTCAGATGACAGAGGTCTATGGCCTTTCCAACAAATTAGAGATACATTTTTGATCCAGAAACATAATTTTTTTCTATACCTCCAACTGAGACATATTATTTATCCATTTTTAACAAAAACTGAGGAGGCACTGAGTGCTTTTCAGGTGTATTTAAATGCGGAACGTGGGAAATTTCGAGGAATATCTTTATGTTACAAATTACTGTCTATGACACACACTAACACCAAAGGAAGCTCTTTTTTGAAATGGGAAAAAGATTTGAATAGGGAATATTCGTCTGAACAATGGGAAGCCGCATTGAAATGGCCAGGTAGGGCTACCAAGTGTATTAATCATATTGAAATTAGCAGGAAAATCTTGTTGAGATGGTATCTAACCCCAATACAGCTGGCAAAAATTGATGATGTAAACTCTAGCCTGTGCTGGAGGAAGTGTGGCCAAAACGCTGATACCATGCATATGTGGTGGACGTGTACAAAAATAGAAGGCTTCTGGATTAAAGTATCGGATCTTATTCGGTCAATATTTCCACGAATGGTTGAACTAAGTCCAGATATGGCACTGCTTAATTTAAATATGGAATCTCTGCCGTGTGGTAGTAGTGTGGTTGTTTCTCACATCTTAACAGCCGCAAGATATACAATAGCCAAGAACTGGAAAGGTGTGCTAGACCCGCAGATACAGGAGGTTATAAACAGAGTTGATACTCAAGTGTGGATGGAAATTATGTATCAGAAAAATTTGGGAAATTATGCAAAAGTTTATGACCATTGGAAATATTGGTTGAATAGGATACGTATTAACCCTGCTGTCATTGTTTAGATAGATGCTGCTTTGTATAGCAATTAGTGTCTTACAAATGATTCTGTGATTGTGTGGAACCTTGCAATTACTTAAGCTTTTATATACAATTGTACCTTGTATCCAATGTTTATACATGTACCTTGTAATTTTTCTTTTTACTTTTCTTAAAACCAATAAAAATTACTTTTAAAAAAAAAAAAAGAAATACATCTAAGCTTTAACAAGATTGTTACATATTATTAAACATATTGCCAGTTTGCCAGCATGTATGCAAATAAATGTTAAGTACCTAATTAAACATTCATATGGATTCAATTTATCATTGAGATCTATTGTTGAATGAGCAGACCTTAAACATAATATTATTTCACTGTTCTGTTCCTTCTAAAATAGAGTACTGTGAAACCTTTTCAACGTGTCCTTCAATTCCAGGTAGCGATTGTTTGAAATATATTATTTAAATCTTCTTCACAATGATAATTTTATAATCATTCTTTTATATAAGAACAACAGAAAAATTGCAGAAAATTAACTTTAAAAATTGCTCATTCCGAAGGCAATGTTGTCTTCTGTAACAGTTTCATGACCATGTGAGTATGTTTTTACAATTGCGTTATTTATGGGCTCATGGTTGGAGACTATGGGGGTTATTTACTAAACTCTGAATGCAAAAATCACGAAAATTTTAGATTTTTTTTTAAAATCAGACTTTTAAAAAATCACAAATTTTTCTGACTTTATGAAACCCTGAGGATGGAAAAGTCAGAATATGAAAATCCAGGATCTCAGACCTGTCAAGGTTGGAAGTCAATGGGAAAAGTCACAATGATTTTTGATTTGTGCTGGGTTTCGTGCAATACCCCCAGGTTTTCGGGTAAAAATTCAAAAATAAATCTTGATATTCGTTTAAATTTGATGAAATTCATCAAAAAAAAATTAATAATTAATAATATCTGGAAGGTTAAATATGTTTTTATATGTTTGATCATATGTGCAATTGGAATTGGCTCTTTAAGCCACAACAATTTCTGCATAGGTGCCATGACAATGACATTTTGACAATTCGGTGCTTCCTACTTTTTTGGCAGCATTTTGGAGGATAATAACTCATGTGCTAAGTTAGGTCCTTACAGAATTGTTTTGCAGAGATGGGATTGGCAAAGCTGTAATTCAAATCCATGAATAGATATATGCACATTCACTACATGTAGCCAAAATGAAATTCACTTTGTGCAGGGGCTCCTTATGGCCACAAATTTGGGTTTACTGTGCAGCAAATAGTTTCTGTAAAATAAGGCAAAACAATGGTAACACTGCAAGGAAACATGCAAAGGCTATCTAAATGCATTTCCCCTGACTTAAAGGAACAGTAACATCAAAAAATAAAAGTGTTTTAAAGTAATGAAAATATAATGCAGTGTTTCCCTGCACTGGTAAAACTGCTGTGTTTGCTTCAGAAATGCTACTATTGTTTATATAAATAAGCTGCTGTGTAGCAATGGGGGCAGCCATTCAAAGGAGAAAAGGCTCAGGTTACACATCAGATAGCAGATAAACTCTGTCTGTCTAATGGTGTTATCTGTTATCCATCAGTTAACCTGTGCCATATAGCCGTTTTTCAATTTCCGCCATTGCTCCCCAGCAGCTTGTTTATATGAACTATAGTAGTGTTTCTGAAACAAACACATCAGTTTTACCAGTGAAGGGCAACACTACATGATATTTTCATTACTTTAAAACACTTACATTTTTTGGTGTTAATGTTGCTTTAAATTTAACTGAACACCAGTGGTATGAATTGAAACACAAATATGGCTAGACCTGGTTGCCCAAAATGAGTGCCCAACATCTTATGTATGCATCCAACATATAGTGGAAACTATTCCTAGGAGAATAAAGACTAAAGGCTGTTTAGCAAAGAGAGACCCAACTTCATATTAATACCCTTGGTTTTGGAAAAATATGTTGGCCAGGCATGTGTCCACATTACTTTTGGCCATATAGTGTAACGGACATATTGTGTATGAAAAAAGTTTGGACAACCGACAAACAGTATAAATAGAGCAATCCGAGCTTTAAATAACAGTATAAATAAAACAAACAGAGCCCTACTGTGTAAAAAGCTGTATAATGTAAAAGGGAAGATTGTATCATACTTACCGTGATCTTCCTTTCCTGGACAACTCCATGTCATACTTACCGGGATAGCCCCGCCCCAGTGCTCCCATCAGAAGGACCCTCCCCAAAGCTTTAAAAGCCCAACCCCACCCCCCAGTCCGGTGTCTCGTAATAAGCTTGACATGGAGTTGTCCAGGAAAGGAAGATCACGGTAAGTATGATACAATCTTCCCTTTTCCTGGACAACTCAATGTCATACTTACCGGGACTTAGCAAGCTAATATCCCAATGGGAGGGAATTTGTTCCACATAAGGAAGTGGCCGAGTATAATCTATACCAGATAAAAACTCAGAAGAATGAAACCCCCAAAGGTGGACCAAAATCACCTTGTGGAATCCTGTGAACTCTGTATTTTCAGAGGAAATGGACTGGAAGAGAATAAAAGGAGTACTCCTTAAAGGAACCCACACCAAATTAATGATACCGAGTGTGAAACCAGCATGACAATTACATTTAAAAAGAGAGAATTAAAGAGAAGAGTAACACTTCTACATAGTCTTACTCCTACTACATACCAGCACGTTAATTCTCTTGGAGCACTCTTGGAAATGGCTCAAAAGCATGGTACCTGCAAAAGAGGATTTAGTAGGGGGAAGGAAAAATACCATCACTAGTATTCTACATGACCCCGCTCTGTATGACACTACCGGTACATGGCATTACCTAGTGTAGTTCCCCGTCTCTTTAATACTAAGGAACTTTTATTTATTCTAGACCATAACCAATACACCTCTCAATGAGAGGTCCGTAGAATGACTTATGGAGAAGGAAAAAAAGACACCGGACTGGGGGATGGGGTTGGGCTTTTAAAGCTTTGGGGAGGGTCCTTCTGATGGGAGCACTGGGGCGGGGCTATCCCGGTATGTATGACATGGAGTTGTCCAGGAAAGTATGTTTCTTCTTCAGTCTGTTTTAAGTACCCCACATGGTCAAATTCAGAGACCAATGATAATGTTCAGTTCCAGATTCATTATGTCTTTATTTCTACCAGCTGTGTGCACATACCCTTATCCTATCCCAACAATATGTTACAATAAACATATATGTCTTGCCAGTGTATATTTCTTCCAATGCATGTAACAGCATTGATGTACAGTATAATTTTTTGCAGGACACCCCTGAGAAATTTGAAGAGTTACTTTGAAGTTTTATGACCTGTTATGACTTGAGTTTTTAAGGGTCAAACAAAACCACTTTTTCAATAGCAAAAAATACCAGTATTTACAGTTGTATTTGTAGAATATTATTGTATATCACATTTTGCAGTACTTAAAATCTACTATTTTTAGTTGCCATCTTCCTTTCGTATAGACAAGAGCTTCAACAAAGTTTACATTTATTATTCTATTGTATAGGCATACAGATGAATCGGCCTTGCATACAAATTTATAATATTTTCCTAGCTATAGTTGCTGTAACAAAACTTAGAATACATAACTAGAGGCTACATTAAAGTTTTAGGCACTGTATTCTCAAAGGAAGCCTCACAACAAAGCATGATAAAAACACTAGATGACCTAATAAACCAAAACGTAGAACATTGATTATTTTGCAAGATACTGTCACAGCAATATGTTATCACTATAATAAAGATGTCATGACCAACATTATGTGACTTTAACAGTAGGCAGTACAAAGTGTTTTTTGAAGGTTACTGGAGGAATTCATAAATATTTTGTGAAGTATAGGTTACAATAACCTAAAAAGAATAAAGAATAATCCTGGTTTGTGGGTCTATGTATATTTTAAAGATTCTTATGGCATTTGAACAGCAGACATGAGCTATTTTTCCCTTAAGAACTCATTTTTGTTAATTACAGTGTAACTACACATAGAGCAAAATTATAAAGTATGATCTATCAAATAGCAAATCACAGCACTTACATTGCTCCACCCAGGAACAATTGTTATGTTTGTGTTGCTCCTCAACTCTTTTTACATCTGAATGTGGCTCATAGGTAAAAAAAAGTTGGGGTCCCTGTTCTATGAGGAAGATGTATCAACACCGAAATTTTACTTTTAGCACAATTCAAGTTTTTGCTGCTAAAATTGGGAAGTCAAATTCAAATTTCTGAAACCAAATTTTTGAGATTTAAGTCCAAAAACTTGACAATATGAACATTCAGGTTTTTTTTTTCTAAAATCCATTTTTTCTCATTATTTTATTAAATCAACTTTGACCAAACTCACAATTTTACCTTATTTATCAATAAAATAATTAGAATTTTTTTTTGGCACCCAAAAACCCAGGATTATCACCCAAAAAACATATTTTTTCATCTTATCATACAAAACCCAGTGCAGATCATGATATCTTTCAATTATAAAAGGGACATCTGCCATTGACTTCTACATGACCTCTGCAGGTTTGAGATTGAGTATTTTTTATTCAGACTTTTAGCAGCCTTGGGGTATAATAAATCTTAAAAAATGTTTTTCCTTTAAAACACCAACCAGAAAAATATGGGCTTTAGTAAATAACCCTCTCAGTGTCTGAAAGCTGCCAAGTTCACATAGAAGACAATGTGAGCTGTATTAGTGAAATTCAAACTATTTTTCAATTTGAATTTTTCAAAATTTTACTATGATACTATGATTTTTTTTCACTTCATTGGCTATTCAAGTTTTTAAATAAATAATTGTACATTTTTGTGGGTTTTAGAGGTTTTAATATTCAGAAAATATCAGCAAAACAATATTTGATAAATCTGACCCACTGTCCTTTTTTTTATCTAGAATCAGAAACAAACTTGGAAAAAATAATAATAAAAGGATATAAACTGTATATGAAATAGTATCACTAAAGAATACCATATATATATTGATGGGGGAATAAATTTGGCAGACACAAATTCGTGGCAAATTTCTGAATTTCACCACAAGCAAATTAATTTGCAAAACTGTGACAATTCACCGGCAAAAAATCCGCCACTTCAAAATAGCCAGTCACATGTATAAAAATTTACGCGTGTCAAAATTATTCGGACACCCGTTGACTTCAATGCATTTTGCAATGGTACAGATTCGCCCATCACTACATATATACATTATTTCATCAAGGTGTGTACAGTGAAAAACCCAATTATGGACACTTGTATTTCTATATTATTTGCACATTTGCTGAAACTGTGATATAGGTTCAGTTAAGATTTCCTGAAAATGTAAGATTTTCAAAGTGTTCTTTCCTACCTTTTGGACATCTGTTATGGAGGAACTACAATTAGGATTACTTTTGACACTAAAAAAGTTTTTATAGGCTTAAGACAAATGTCCCTGTTGAATTATAATTATCTGTCACCCCATTATAGCAATAAACAAATATGTCAAGCTTTATTTAAACTAAGCTTATTAACTACAGCCTCTTGGGATATTGCTTTCTTTAAAGAATTGTTGATTAGTGTCCTGCCAAACACTCCAAAGATTACGAGAAACAAAATCTACCCGTAATAGTAAAAATTGCCAGAAAGTACTAAATGCAAAATATAAACTTTTAAGATGTTTCGTAAAATCTTGATTTCTGGGAAGCCAACATATATTTAATATAATATAGGTTAAAATGCTATTAAAATGATCATAAAATAAACAAACTATGAAAAAAGCAATAATAAAAGGAAATAAACTGAATACAGAATGGTGGCACTAGATAATACCGTATATACATTATTTTTCTAAAATAAAACCATTTATTCAGAGCATGGATTCTAAATGTATGAATTAAGACCCAAGCATGATAAGGAACCCTCTTTTCCAGAATAGCTATAGAGTCAGCAGTTCGTATCTGCCAATTCCTCCACTCTCTGCCTTGGGAGGATTCTAATTGGCACTCCTGGGTAGTGATGAGCAAAATTTTTCACCAAGTGTTGCTGTGAAAATGACTATAGACTGTAGACTCTAATACTCACATTTGTCACGTGTCAAAAAAAATGTTGCAGGTGGCGAAGTGTGGAAATTCACCCATCACTATTTGGTAGCTATACAACAGATAATACCTTGGCATGTAAGAATTACATTAAAAAGGATCATATTTAAAGTTTTTTGGAAATTTTTAAATGCAATTCGGTAGAATATACCAAAAAAGATTTTTATTTTAGTCTTACATTTTAATTTGGGGGATGTGCTCTTATGAAATGTGTTCTGCTCTCTTCTAAGCCTTATTCCTACAATAGACAACAGTAATTAAAAGAAAGTGAACAATTAATTATTAATTAATACTTATGTCATGAAGCTATCTTCCAGTCTGAAAAGAGAACTAAACTGTATCCCATCCTCAGTCCCCCTCTACATTTATTCCATTTACAAGTTTCCCTGCTACAGCGGAGTTAAAGGGCACCATTTTCCCCCATCTTCACAACTGCCCAAAGTTGCAACTTTATGGTAGGTTCACACACAGAAAGTTTTGAATAGAATAAATGTTGCAAAGAGGGGACACAGTAGATATGGGATGGGCTAAAGTTTAGTTGTACTTTAATCTGCATCATCTAAGTAAACAAAAGTTCACATTTCACTGGAAACCTATTTTTAAAGGCCCACTAGTATTGTTAATAGTTGGACTTGTTTCTGTTCACTTATGCAATACACTAGAATAAGTTGCAACTCTGCCACTCCAGACCAGAGGGCAAATTTACTAAGCGGCGAAAATTCGCCAGCAATGGCTTTGCAGGCAGTGCAACACTTCGTCAGGCAAAAATTCGCTCAGACAACACTAATTCACTAACATGCGAAGTTACGTCCAGGTAACTAACATGCAAAGTTACGCTAGCATTAATTCAGCAAGCACAGCAAAGTAATATCCTTAGTAATAGTGTCCTTAGTGTAGTAATATCCTTCTTTAAGAATCATCATTGTGAAAGTCACTTTCACTTGGTTTAAAAGTTCTCAAAATATCATAGGAATGCGGAAGGAACATATTTTTTCTGAAATCCCATTATTTCAATTACATTTTAGTTATTTTTGCCAGATATTAAATGCTGATGCAAACACACATTCTGCAGCCAAATGTATACTCTAGTTGTAGTGTTAAATGCAAAATAGCCACTGCAGCCGGCTCCTGCCTTACAATCATCCGTTTCCAAAGCTGAGTATTAAAAACAGTCAGGGAAAGCTTATATCTGCACAATTGTGTTTAGCAATAGGGAAGAGGAACAGTTGCACTTGCACTGAACCATTTTTGTATTAGCCAGATGCTTTTATAGATACCAAAAAAACAGTGACCTCCAGTGACAAGATTGTAGAATAGCCAATTGTGGTAGAAAGCTTGCTTGGTTTTAATGACTTAGATGGAATATCTGTTCAACTAATATACAGATCATTCTATAAATATCCATGGTTTGCTGCAACCACATTTCATAATTATGTTCTCAATCGTTGTGTTGCTTAAGTCTCTTAAAACGATTGGAAACAATTAGTGTTGTAGCTGATTGATTGGAAACCTCCCTTAACCCACTAGTTTTATTTATCTGTAGAAAGCTGGAGGCTATCTATTTCTTGCAAAGAACAGAGTCTGGAATTGTTAGAACATTTCTCTTAGCTAAAGTGACCAGACATAAACCTTACATGACTATAGAGCTAAATACATATAGTCAAATACAAATAGTCATGACTATAGAGCTGCCAACTTACTTTTTTTGACTAGACACCAGGCAGCATGCCTAACAAGCAGTTTAATAAAAGCATGCCACAGAAAGAACTGGATCCTGTGCAGCCATTCAGAAAGTAATTCAATTAATTACAGTGGATCAGGTAGCAACCTTACCCAGAAAAAACCCACAATGCTTCCCCTATGCATTTCACTGAATATCTTATTTAATAGGTGCAGTGTGCAAAGTGTAATCTAATGTACTTGTAACGAATAATCATGTCTCCTCACAAACATCTTTTTCCCAAACAACCCAAACCTTGACCCTCATAACTCCATCCCTCTAACTAGTTTTGTTACACGTCTCTATACGCTCTCCAGCTCTTAAGAACTGGAGTCCAAAACTGCACAATACTCCAGGTGAGGCCTTACCTGGGACCTATAATACAAGACAGTACTTTATTTGCTTTAATAGCCACAGAATGGCATTACCCGGAATCTACAAAAATCCCCCTCAATTAAGGAAATCCCCAACACACGGCTATTTATATTATTTCTACCAATGTGCATAACCCTGCATTTATCAGCATTGAACCTCAATTTCCAGCTTTCTGTCTAGCAATGAATAGTATCAATATGTGCACAAGCTTGCATCTATTTTAGTGCACCCACACTTTCGTTGTCGTAAATGAGCCTTAGTATTTTCCAATGTCCATTTTTGTTTTAATAAACAGTACTATGTGACCTCTTTACTCCAACTTTACTGTCATGGGTTGAGAAAGAAGGCCAACCTCACACACTTCAAGACTCATGACCCATCTAAAATATTGCTACCAACATTGCAGCAGGGGTTATAGAAGTCTGCAAATTGTGCAGTGGTATAAAAGTTTTAACCCTGCCTCCAAAAGAACTGGAATTAATGAGATCCTGGTGCGATTTCAGTACATGGAAGGAGATTAGCACTTTAAGTTCTAGGAATAAAATAGCAGAAGCTACAACCACATATAAAAGTCAAGGAATCTGTTAAAGACTTGCTAGAACTGCAAGACTTTCTTTGCATGTAAAACCATGCCGACATATGGGTTACTACTTAACCCAGCTGCACATACAGTATACTGTATATAAATTCACAAGCAATTTGGATGCAGGCTGGAATACTCTTATGTCGTATTTAAGGGCTTTATTGTTAGCCATACTATTGGAACTGATACTTCTATGTTTCTTTTTCAATAGACTTGTATCAAGTATTTATTAGGAATGGCTTGCAATGTACAGGTATGAGATCTGTGATTTATTATGATGTCTGGGATCTGGGTTTTATTTGAAAAGGGATTTTTCAATAACATTGAGTGCCAGGCCTAAAGGCGTATAACAACATTTCAACACGGCCCCAAAAGATTGTTTTGATGTCAATGTGGATTTATGGCAGCCATCAAGTACAAGGTACGGTTTGATTATGACAGATGAAAAGGATCTTTGGTTAAAATTTTATTGAAGCATTTCAAAACTTTCTGGAGAATGGATTTCTGGAAATCGATGACTAGATTACTCATGGATATCACTCACACAACTAGAGTACATTTATTATTAAGAGTCCAGTTTCCCAAAAAGTGTACATTTAATTATTAAAACAATTGTGCAGTTTATATTATAAAAAGTAATTATTGAACAAAAAATATATGGCGAGTATAAAAAATGTGCTATTAAGATCTACAATATAATAACAGTTCCAATGAAGACTATTACATTGTGAAATGCAAATGTTTTCATTTGCAGCTTACATAATATTTCCAATATCCACAGATATATTTCAGATAGAAACCACCCTATATTTTGCCCTTTTAATACATGGCTCTTGTGGCCCTAGAAATCAGGGAAATATTTATTAAGGATTCAAATAAATGTTCAATACGAGTGTTTCCCCCAAAAATTTGTGTTGCATTGCTTGTTTTTATTATTGTTTTTCAGGCTCTTTCATTTTTTTCAGAGTAATTTATGAGATTTCACTTTACTTCCCTAATGAGTGCATTTTTGTGCTTATCAGAAGCATTAAAGAACAACACCATTCATCGTAAACAGTTACCCTATTTATGAGGCTTCATAATGACTCATTGAAATAAAATTCACAAGCAATTAAAAAAATGTATGCCCCCTTTGAGCAGCCAAGCCCTATTATAGTGAGAACAAAACTTACAATTAGTCTCAGTATGCAAAATACATGCTATTATAGTGTGTGTGGGTTAATATGAGGAAAAGCAATTAGCCCTCAGTTTCTGTGGATGGATAGCACAGCAACAGATCAGTGGTTGGAATATTAACTCTCTTTCTGTTTCAATTTTTTATTGACAAAATAAGTATTTATAAATTGTGCCAGCTTTGCAAATGTATCGACTGCAGTGTTACAGATTGATACATTTTACATTGTAGTAAGTAAATTAAATAAAAAAGTGAATTTAATGAATATTTTAAATTGGGGAATACCCTTCCAGAAAGGTAGAGAGAGGAAAAAAAGAGTTCAAGTCATCCAAAAGGTCATCCTCTCCAGATCTATAAGCAATCCAAGGCTCCAAGCATTGGCAACATCTGCAGTGGTTGCCTATAAGCAGGCTGGACAATTATTGTTTTGCTGTAATCTACAGCAGTTTACACTTAGGGGGTTATTTATCAAGGTCCGAATTTATCTCAATATTGGCTGCTACAAACTCTGATCTAACTCACTCAGGTTTTTATTATTAATAAAATATTTAATATTACATTTTCTGGAAAATTTGCTTTGCGGGTAAAGCTCCGATTTTCACGATTTTTTCGTGAATTTCCCCTGAAATCGCCAAATTTTTCTGAGTTTTCACCCGTATGCTCCCATTAACTTTTATGCAACCTCTACAGGTTTGAGATGCCCTGTTTTTATATTCATGCTTTTTAGCCCTCGGGGTTTAATAAATTCTGAAAAATTTGTGATTTTTTTAAAAGTCAGATTTTATAAAAAAAAATCACAAATTTTTCAGATTTCGGGGAATTTCGGGTATTTGGAGCTTAGTAAATAACCCCATTTGATGTGTTCCAGTTAAATAAAGGGTATCCTTCATGATTTACTAACAAGGTTTGTAAAGCATCAAGGAATTTAAAGTTTAAGATGTGAGTTTACCAAGTACTCTTTTTAAAAGTTTATATTAAATAGGATGTTGGTAGGATCTTTTCAGAGCGAGAGAGAGAGACAGAAAGAAGCAAATAAATTACATTTCACCAGGAACTGTACATTTATATTGGGATAATACAAAAAACATAGCTTGTATTTAGTATGCCATTAGTGATGAGCAATATTTTTAGCCAAGTTTCGCTGCAAAATGGGTGAAATTAAATTTGTTGCAAGTTCCTGTTACTTCACATTTGGGACTGAAGAAGGACACATTGGCCTTAAATGCCATAAGCCTAAAGTTATGCATAAATCAGGGGTCCCCGGTCGCGGGCTAAGCTCAACAGGGCCACTGAACCAGGCTCGCTCCTCAAAGCTTCCCGGTGCAGACAGCACACATACGACATGGGCGCAGCAACCCATGCATAGAGATCACCAAAAATGAGTCACATGATAATTTCTATATTTCAATATAATAATAATAGAAATGAAGTGCTTAATATAAAATGTAATCATTACATAATACATAATTAAATCAATTATATATGCACTGTGACTAGTTTGTGTTTTATTAGTCAAACTTCCCCCCCCCCGGTCCTTGAAACCGGTACCTGGGGCAAAAAAGGTTGGTGACCGCTGGCATAGAGGACCATTTTGGGTGCCTTTTCACCCATTGGTTGCCATGCCAGCACTTTCAGTGGAGTAATTTTTATTAGCAGACTGCTGAGACAAAGTTACAATACTGGTTATACAGTAGCAACCCACACATGCAAAGGGAAGGGTTAGCCTAGCCACAATAACATTGGACAGGGGCACAGCATGTTTAATGTTGGAACCAGTGGCATGACTAGATGTTAATGGGCCCCACAGCAAATTTATTTTAGGGCCACCAAAATATGCAGAGGTTACACAGTAGTTACATAGTCTCATGGGGCCCCCTGTACCGCCTGGGGCCCCCTGTACCGCCTGGGGCCCACTGCAGCCGCAGGGTCTGCTTCCTCTGTAGTTACAGTACATTACTCCCACTATTCCCCAACTTGAAATAAAGGAGACCAAACCCAGTTCCAATGTAACTGATATTTTCCGAACTGCACCAACATCTGGGTAAGTGACACCCCTTCAAAAAATATAGACTAGGGACTATTGCCAGGTAAAAGTTAGTATGGGTATATAGAATTTAATTAAAAGTAGAGGGGTGTATGTATGGATGCTGGGTTTTCATTTGGAGGGGTTGAACTTGATGGACTTTGTCTTTTTTCAACCCAATTTAACTATGTAACTATGTAACTATGTATTTAATCTCAATTTCAAAGGCTGCACAAGATGTGGCTTTCTGCCCAGTCTACTTTTCCCATTGGAAATATACAGTGTCAAAATATTTGTAATTAGACCTTAGTATCACTCTGCCATCTCCAAGGGGAAAAAGCACACCTTTTAAAAATATTTTTAAATGATTTTTTTCTCACTGCAACTGTTCTCTACAATATACAGGGAGGTCTAGATTGCCTAGTGTCCCACCACCATTTGGAAAAAAATGGACGTCTATAGACTTCAACGTATTTTAACAAATATTCGGCAAATTGAAATGGATCAGATTCACCCATCACTATACAGGATGCCATATCTACCAGATGATTAATGTATCCCTGTCAGGTTGTGCTGCTACTGTAGTGCTGAGTTCTCAGTATATGCAGCTCAAGTCTATTGTATGATCCATTGTTCTTTAGCTTCAGCTTCTGTTGTGACCTTCTGGCACTGCTCTTTTGGTTTTGGTTGTTCTTTGGTATTTGACTCGGCATGTGACCGGACAATGCTCCTGCCTATTGGCCAGTTTCTGTTTCAGTGCTCCTAGTTCTCAGACCTCTGCTGGTACCGTAACTCATTCTTCACTCTTTCAAGTTGCTGAGAGTTCTCTATAAACAGTTACTATATTATGGACAAGTGTTCTATCATCTATCTATCTATCTATCTATCTATCTATCTATCTATCTATCTATCTATCTATCTATCTATCTATCTATCATCAATCCTTCCTCTTGCCATTTTAACACTTAGGGGGTTATTTACTAAACTCAACTTTCTCTCACTTTTCACCTTAATTTACCAATAACACTTTATAAAAAAATTGGTGACAAAAAGTCGCGACAAAATCGAGCATCAATTCGAATCATGCAACTTTTTCCAAATTGACACTACAAAAAAATCTACTATTCAAGTTGTCGCCCGAAAAACTTGAATTTATTGGATTAGCAAATGAAAACCAGCACAAACAGCCCAAAAATATTGAGAGTCCTGAAGGCAAAAAACATGTTCCAAATCCTGAAAAAGGTTTAAATAGACCCCTTAACGTGGAGTAGCACTATATCTTAAATGTAAGTGTATTTATTTGTTTTTTATTTTATTTTTGTATTGACCCCTGTTTGTTCTGTATGTATTATTCTACTATACAGTACTGCATGCATAAGTAGCACTAAATCAATGCTGTAAATATACATACATACATGCAGTGAACATCACATGCACAGTTTGTGGTAGATCCTTTATGGGGATGTTTCTCAAAAACACATGCTGTGAGTTGCCCTACATTCTTTGGTCCTCCTTAAAAAAATTAAATTGTATTTGCAGAGCAATCTTTATAATGCTACTATTACAGGAGACTATACAACATATATATATTTATCCTCAACATTTAGAACCCTAATTCTGCTTTTGTAGAGGCAGTCGTGACATCACAGGAAAGTTACTTTTATAAAAATGTCTATTTTAAACACATAAGCAAACCCCTTTCAGTCTGAATGATAAATGTAACACAACAATTTTTATGCAGTGGCATAAAGTTGTGCATTGTAAAACTGCAAAGACAAAGCTGATTCTTTATTTGTATATATCTAGGTGCTACTTAAATTCATAAGTTAACATGAAAAAGAAAAATAATTGATAAGAACACTGAATCTGTTTCGCAGGTACTTGTCTCAAAAATTCAGCAAATGGTACAGTATGGTGTCTATACCTCCATCTAGTGTCCAGTAACACTGTTGCAAGATGATAAAATATTTTGAACAGGGGCTTTCTGTTCACCTGAATTGTTATGTACATGTATATTTTCAGATATTTAGGATATATGAGATGTATATGTTTATTATTATGTTTGTGTTAATGCTATTTACTTCATGATGTGTGTTACAATATTTTTGTGTAATATTTTATTTATTTGAAATCTTGTCATGAAAGGAAAGTAGTTACATGTGTTGGTACAAGGCATCCAGTTCAGAATCACAATATGTGATTAATGTATCTATATTACATCAATCACAGCTCATTCAGATCGATCAGTACATCACTCCCACTGATTAATTATGGGCTGTAAGGCCAAAGGCCTCAGGAGTAGTGAGGACCAAGGGAGGAAAATAACAATGTCCAAGTTCGCAGTACAGTAGAGGATGAGACAGAAGAATGGTCAAAAACAGGCAACAAGATCAGTCCAGGCAGAAGAGGTTCAAGGTCGAGAATTCCAGGCAAGGGTCGGTACACAATAGACAAGAAGTTTGCAATGAATCACACCCAGGAGTAGTAAACTAAACCTATAATTGGGCACTGATGACTGTCCGGAGTTCCCTTATAAAGGCCCAGGTTTGGCGCCAATTTTGGACGCATCGGCGTCATGACGTATGCGCGGACGCGCTGACGTGTGCGACTGACGCCGGCGCCCATTCCGTCGCCGGCGACCAATCTGAGTGTGGGAAGAGGTCGACATCATCCGTCTGCGTCCGTGAGGAACCAGGGAGCCACCATCTTGGACGCCATCTTGGTTATCCAGCTCAGATTCCATTACAGTACCCCCCCCTAGGGGGGGCCTCCGGACCACCTGGGTTAGAAGGAAATTGCCAATGGAATTTTTGGACCAGGAGAGGAACGTGGACATCTGAATTTCTCACCCAGGAGCACTCCTCAGGGCCGAACCCCTTCCACTCAATGAGGTATTGTAGGGTGCCCCTCGAAATCCGGGAGTCCAGGATTCTTTTAACCTCGAATTCTTGATGTCCGTCCACCAAGACAGGAGCTGAGGAAGAAGAAGAAGAAGAAGTACCTGCAGGTTTGAGCAAGGAGACATGGAAGGCGTTTGGAATCCGCATCTCAGAGGGAAGTTGTAAACGGACGGCCACCGGGTTGATGATCTCAGAGATGGAGAAGGGACCAATAAACTTGGGACCAAGTTTCGGAGAGGGGACTTTGAGACGAATGTTCCGGGTGGATAGCCAAACCTTATCGCCAGGTGCGTACAAAGGGGAAGGAATTCTTCTTTGATCCGCGAACCTTTTCTGGACCAGGGAACTTTTTTCCAGATTGACGACCGTGGCGTGCCAGATGGCCGACATGTGGGCAGCTTGGTCGTTGGCGGCAGGGACATTGGTAAGTAATAAATCCTGAGGAAAAGCCAAAGGGTTAAGACCGTACATACAGAAAAAAGGGGACTTTTCGGAGGAAACGTGTAATGCATTGTTATGTGCGAATTCAGCCCATGGAAGCAGGTCCGCCCAATCATCTTGGCACAGTGATACATGGCATCGAAGAAACTGTTCAAGGGCCTGGTTAACCCTTTCTGCTGCTCCATTAGACTGTGGATGGTATGAAGATGAAAATTGAAGAGAAACACCAAGGGCTTTACACAGGGATCTCCAGAACTTAGAAACAAATTGGGAACCACGGTCAGAGACAATTTCGGCAGGGAAACCATGGAGGCGGAAAATGTGTTTAATGAATAATGAAGAAAGTTCAGGAGCAGAGGGAAGTTTTCGAAGGGGAGTAAAGTGTGCAACTTTAGTGAATCTGTCAATTACCACCCAAATAACAGTGTAACCAGAGGAGTTAGGGAGGTCCACGATGAAGTCCATAGATAAATGAGTCCATGGGCGAGAAGGAATGGGTAGTGGTAAGAGTAACCCCTTGGGAGGGGAACGCCCAGATTTGGATACAGCACATACAGAGCAAGAAGAAACAAAGTCTTTGACATCCTTTCTTAGGGAAGGCCACCATACAAGACGAGACAGAAGTTCAGTGGTTTTCTTGATTCCAGGATGCCCGGCCTGCTTGGAACTGTGGGACTGAACCAAAATGGAATGATGGAGTTCAGGGGGAACAAAGGCAACACCAGGAGGGGTTCCTACAGGAGCAGAAGGTTGAACAGACAATAACTGGGAGGCCAAGGATGGAAATAGAGCAGCGATGATTTTTGTAGGAGGTATAATGGACTCTGGTTCGATGGAAGCGAGATCTTCAATGAGAAAACTTCTGGAAAGAGCGTCTGCCTTCCTGTTTCTAACACCAGGCCGAAAAGTAAGAATGAAATTAAAACGGGAGAAGAATAGTGCCCACCTGGCCTGACGAGGGTTGAGGCGTTTGAGTGATTGGATATATTCAAGATTTTTATGGTCTGTATAGATGGTCACAGGGATAGAAGAACCTTCCAACAAATGTCTCCATTCTTCTAGGGCAAGTTTTACGGCCAGCAACTCTCAATTTCCAACATAATAATTTTGTTCGGAAGAGGTGAATTTCTTAGAGAAGAAAGCACAAGGATGAAGCTTCCCATCAGTAGACGCTCTTTGGGACAAAATTGCTCCGGCACCGACATCTGAGGCATCGACTTCAATAAAAAATGGCTGGAATAGTTCAGGGTGTCGAAGAATGGGGGCAGAAGAAAACGAAGTTTTAAGATCCTTGAATGCTTCCAAAGCTGAAGGTGGCCATTGCTGAGGCTTACCCCCTTTTTTGATAAGTGAAAGAATGGGAGCAATCTTGGAAGAAAACCCCTTGATAAATTGTCTATAATAATTCGCAAAGCCAATAAATCTTTGGATGGCTTTAAAACTGGTGGGGAGAGGCCAGTCCTGGATAGCGGAGATCTTGGCAGGATCCATTCTACAACCCTGTTGAGAGATGATGTACCCAAGGAAAGAGATGGACGATACTTCAAAGGAACATTTTTCCAATTTAGCAAATAAGTTATTTTTCCGCAGACGGGAAAGGACTTCTTGGACTTGAAGACGATGCTCAGCAAAGTTTTTGGAAAAAATAAGGATATTGTCCAAGTACACCACCACGTACTGGCCCAGTAAATCTCTGATAGAGATGGCGCGAACTGTTCGCCGGCGCACTTGTTCGCGCGAACATCGGGTGTTCGCGCTCGCCGGAAGTTCGCGAACGTCGCGCGACGTTCGCCATTTTGGGTTCGCCATTGTTGGCGCTTTTTTTTGCCCTCTCACCCCAGACCAGCAGGTACATGGCAGCCAATCAGGAAGCTCTCCCCTGGACCACTCCCCTTCCCTATAAAAACCGAAGCCCTGCAGCGTTTTTTCACTCTGCCTGTGTGTGCTGAAGAGATAGTGTAGGGAGAGAGCTGCTGCCTGTTAGTGATTTCAGGGACAGTTGAAAGTTTGCTGGCTAGAAATCGTTTTGATACTGCTCTGTTATTGGAGGGACAGAAGTCTGCAGGGGTTTGAGGGACATTTAAGCTTAGGTAGCTTTGCTGGCTAGTAATCTACCTTCTACTGCAGTGCTCTGTATGTAGCTGCAGTGGGCAGCTGTCCTGCTTCTGATCTCATCTGCTGACTGCTGCAATAACAGTAGTCCTTGTAAGGACTGCTTTTATTTATTTTTTTGTTCCAATACAGAGCAGTATCAAGCAGATTACTAGCCAGCAAACTTACTATCATCTGTCCCTGAAATCACTAACAGCTCTCCCCCTACACTATCTCTTCCAAGCACACACAGGCAGATTTTTCAGATACATTTTTGCCCTTGATCCCCCTCTGGCATGCCACTGTCCAGGTCGTTGCACCCTTTAAACAACTTTAAAATCATTTTTCTGGCCAGAAATGTCTTTTTTAGATGTTAAAGTTCGCCTTCCCATTGAAGTCTATGGGGTTCGCGAACCGTTCGCGAACCGCTCGCATTTTTGCGCAAGTTCGCGAATATGTTCGCGAACTTTTTTTCCGACGTTCGCTACATCCCTAATCTCTGAAAATGTCATTTACGAATTCTTGGAAGACCGCGGGAGCGTTACAGAGACCGAATGGCATCACCAGGTATTCATAATGCCCGTCCCGGGTGTTGAATGCGGTCTTCTATTCATCACCTTCTCTGATCCGGATTAAATTATACGCCCCACGAAGATCCAACTTGGTGAAAAGACAAGCCCCTTTGAGTTGGTCGAACAGCTCGGAGATGAGAGGAAGGTGATAACTTAATTCTTAATCGTGATTTTATTCAGACCTCTATAATCAATGCAGGGCCGCAAACCTCCATCTTTTATCTCTACAAAGAAGAAGCCGGCTCCAGCCGGGGAAGAAGAGGGACGAATAAAGCCTCTTTGCATATTCTCTTGAATATACTCCTTCATGGCACAGGTTTCAGAAGGAGACAGTGGATAGATGCGACCCCTGGGAGGCATGGTTCCAGGAAGAAGTTCGATGGGGCAATCATAAGGACGATGGGGAGGCAGGACTTCGGCAGACTTTTTATTGAAGACATTAGAGAAGGCTTGATAAACAGAGGGCAAAGAAGAATTGGAAGACACAGATGAAACTTTAATAATAGATTTGGTGGGTAAACAGTTCTGTTGGCAGAAGGAACTCCAGCGGGAGATCTGAGAAGAAGCCCAATCGATTACAGGGTTATGAACATTCAACCAGGGCAGACCAAGTACAATGGGAGTAGAAGGACAATCGATTAGGAGGAAGGACAATCTTTCAAGGTGCATAGATCCCACAATAACGGAAAGTTCATCGGTGGAGTGGGAAATTGTAGCGGAGGATAGTGGAAGATCATCAATTGCCAAGGCTCGAAGAGGAACAGCCAGAGATTGCAGGGGAATGGAATGGCTTTCAGCGAAGACCTTATCGATGAAATTCCCAGCTGCGCCGGAGTCAAGGAAAGCCTCAGAGGAAATCGTCTGGGTTCCAAAACGAATCTGCACAGGAAGGAGGAAGCGTTGAGCAGAAGAATGGGGAGAGGGACCAATTCCACCCAGGTAAGTCTCCCCAGTCTTACCTAGGTGTTGGCATTTCCCGGCTTCACTGGACACTCATAGGCGAAGTGAGATTTTCCACCACAGTAAAGGCAAAGTCCAGCAGCCCTTCTCCGAAGCTTTTCCTGTTCGGTCAGACGTGCCCGTCCGATCTGCATTGGTTCTTCCGAAAGCAGGGAAGAAGAGGCAGGAACCGCAGGATTTGGAGAAGACAAGGTGGAAGCCGGGTTGGGAAGGAAGGGTCTTTGAAAACGAGGAGCCAGAGTAGGTTGGAACATGTGGAATCTTTTGGTTGGGGAGCGCTCTCTGTCGAGTTCAACTTGAAACTCCCTCTGCCGAGTATCTACCTTTATGGCCAGGGCGACTAGATCTTGGGATGGAATTTCCCTGGACACCAGATCAGACTTTATACGTATCGCCAGGCCGTTGTAAAAGGCAGCGTGATACCCGTCGTTGTTCCACGAAGTCTCTGCAACCAGGGTGCGGAACTCAATGGCGTACTCCGAGACTGAGCGAGTTCCCTGTTGAAGATGGAACAGGCGTGCGGAGGCAGCAGTGGCACGACCCGGAGCATCAAAGACCACTCGAAGTTCCCGGACGAAGGCTCGGGCATTATCGATAATGGGATCCTCCTTTTCCCAAAGAGGCGAAGCCCACTCCAATGCCTTCCCTTGCAGACGGGAGAATATGAAGCCCACCTTGGCTCATTCAGACAGGAATTGGCTGGGTGCGAGTGCAAAGTGGACCTCGCACTGGTTAATAAACCCACGGCAGGCTGTAGGATCACCACTGTAGAGTGGGGGAGCCGGAATGCATATACATATATATGTGTGTGTGTGTGTGTGTGTGTGTGTGTGTGTGTGTATACACATATATATATATATATATATATATATATATATTGTATGATCCAGTGTTCTTTAGCTTCAGCTTTTGTTGTGACCTTCTGGCACTGCAATTTTGGTTTTGGTTGTTTTTTGGTATTTGACTCGGCATGTGACCGGACAATGTTTCATTAACATAAGAGACAGTGAATGAATGGTTAGAGAAGTAAGAAGAGAGCCAAGATTCAGTCTGGATCCAGATATCAAGATATCAAGCCAAAACAGAATTTGCAGCAGGAGAGAGTGTTTAACAATGTCAAATGCAGATAAGGAGCATAAGGATATTGAAGTGACCTTTGGCTTTAGCAACCTGAAGATCATTTGTAATTGAATTTATATGTAAATATAGATCATGTGTAGTGACAGGCTAATTTCTACCGTTTTGGTCCTACAAAAAAATTTGTGAAATGCGAATTTTGACGCCGGAGACAATTCTGATGCCAGCGACAGTTCCAACACTGGGGACAATTCTGACGCCCATTAAAGTCAATGGGTGCCCAGAATTGTCACCGGTGTCGGAATTTTTGCTGCAATTTCTCAAATGTATTCGCCAGCAGCGAATCACAGAAATTCACCTGGCGAATAAATTTGACCATGTGTTTACTTTATATACCTCAGGATTGAGGCAATGTTAATTATAATAACACCATTCTTTAACCTTCTGTTATTGCGTCATGACTATTATTATGCATTATTTATAGTGATGGGCGAATTTATTCGTACTGAATTTCCACGTTTCACCACTGGCGAATAAATTCATTAAATTGGCGTCAAAATTAATGTTTTGAGAATGTCTCTCAGTTTCGCAAATTTTGCAGGAAATTCACAATTTTTTTGGTGAAATTCGCCCATCACTAATTATTTATATAGATATACATACATAGATAGGTCACATGGTGATTTACAGAGATTATTCATCATTCACATCAAGCTCTGCCCTAGTGAACCTTACCTTTTCATCAGGATCCAGTGTACCGGTCTATAAATTTTTGGAGTTCAATTTATTTATCAATTTTGAATTCATTCGACAAAGACAGTATAATGATCCATCTTCTCAACTTCTTTGTAAATGTATTGTAAGCCCTCTGTACTTTCAGATCCCATAAAATAACGATTGTCTGTATTGGTCATATTTCTTTATTACTGCATTCTTTGAAGATTTTAAAGAGAAAGACTTCTAATTCCTTATGTGCTGCATCCAACAATTTTGTTTACAAAAAGTAAGCTAAACCTTTTAAAAAAGAAAAAGTAAATTGTGCCACCAGCCCAACACCTTAGCAAACTTGCTTGGGGAAGATGACCAAGGCAGAGCTGGAGATGAAGGAAGGTGCAAATATTAGGGAATTGAAGTTTTGAGACAACTACATTGTCCAGAAAATGATGCCACAGACAAGACCTTTCATGGGTTACTGCTGGCCCATTTTGCTGTTAATATTAATGAAAAGAATATGTGCTAACACACCATCTGTAGTAACTGTTTTGTCATTACAGTGTTCCAGACTCCTTGGTGTTGTAGGGACCCCATAATGTAGAACACTATCAAAGACATTTGTTTTCAAATTATTATTTGATTACATCTTTGTCAGACGTATAGCCCAGCTTTAGTTGTGTCCAAAGACCCAGTCGTTCTGCAGAAAATGCAGCTTTAAGAAGAGTAAAAAAACAAAAAAAGACAAGTCTGACCAATCTTGCATATCATTCTGTACAGTTATATTATAACCTTTAAAGTATACTTTCTTTATGTTCTAAAAACATGTTCCTTGTGACAAGTCCTGATGACATTATAAATGATAATGTTGAATAATATATAATGTTTTTTTTTTACCAAGCATGATATGTAAATATTCAATAGGTAAGCTATAGTCACCAATAACTTCTTTTATTTCCTAACAGCTTGTTTCTTGTCAGATTTGAAATGTTACACAGCAGCAATTGTGTTGTCAACAAACATCTAAGTAGAGTTTTATCATTTCATTTTCACATTTCAGCTGGCAATTTGATATTACACAATAATGGAAGAAGAAATGGAGTTCATATTATGCAGCAAGGAAGCACTGTTCTTTGTAAGGGAAGCTAGTGTTATATACTCCGTTGTGTATTTTGGCAGCAGAAATTTACAGTGACATTTTATGCACTGTCTTATACTTTCTGTATTGTAGCTAAGTAATACAGGAAGACATTGATATGCCAAGCGGCTGTGCACTGCTTTATGACTCGGTACTTGAAGCTAATGTGCAGTGTGACTGACATCTTTGTGGTTTTTGAAATGATACAGAGGGAGAGAAAAAAGTGTATCCTGTGCAGTACAGTTCTTCTATTACAGCTATTAACTCAGTATTTTTTGTTTATGGGTAACTGAAACTGGGGGGCATTTTACATTCAGTGTCAGGTTTGCCTGCCATCATACAAATCACTTTCACCAAAAGCCATACTTTGTCAGTGGTGTCAGGTACTCACCGGGGTAACAGACATGGCTCGTCGGCGCGCTGCGTTCCAGTGACGTCACAGCACGGGCGCCGTGACGCCGGCGCAGGGGAATGGCTGGGTGCAGCGTATTGACGCAGGCGATGGTATTTCTTCCAGCGCAGAGTTTCTCCAAGTGCTCGGACATCGTTGTACCTAGCTGTTGTGAGTAAGTTTCTCTGTTTACTACTGAACTGTTGGTTTTGACCCTGATTTGCCTGTTTGACTACGCTTCTGCTTAACCCTTGGAACCCTGCCTGTTATATTTGAACTCCTGTTGCTGAACCTGCTTGTCTTGACTACGCCTCTGCTTAACCCTTGGAACCCTGCTTGCTATATTTGAATTCCTGTTGCCGAACTTGCTTGTCTTGACTACGCTTCTGTATTAACCCCTTGGACTCTGCCTTGATATCTTGAACTCTTGTTGCCGACATCTGCTTGCCTTCTGACCTTGCTGCCGCATTAACCCTTGGAACCTTGCCTGTACCTGTTATCTGTTGCCGAACTTCAGCCTGCTACCGTTTATGCTTCTGCCTTTGACCCGTGTCTATCAATGGAACAAGTATCACCCTTGCCGACCAGTATATTCTGCTCGACTACGCTCAGTCTTCATCTTGGGAGCCTTGTCCTGTGATATTTTATCTGCTCAACCTACAAGTTCAGTGAAGCGGTTATTGTGTCTGTTGTGCTGACTGTCTACCTGCTGACTACCCGTCCATTGTAACCTGCGGTAGACGCGAAGGTGATTGACGCTCCAGTACCTGTGATGTCCTTTCTACTCTTCACTGCTCAGCAACTAACCTGCACCTTCCATATCTTCGCAGACACCAGACCTACTTCTTCGCTGACCAGCGCTCCCTGCCAGGAATCCCAGGCTCCCATACTACACCTTCACTGATCTCCCTCTGTTCCCATAGGAGGGTGTTTCAGTAGAGGAGCTGTAAGGGTAGTCTTCCTCCCATCAGTGGTTCCTCCCAGTTCGGTAAGTCTGACAAGTGGGGATTGTGTAAATGTAGATATGTTTTTTTATATTTTTTATAAAATAGTTGTTTTTGTGTTTTGTTTTTGTTTTTTTATTTTTGAGTTCCTCAACCTGAAATTGTCTTCCAGCTGCAACCCACACACTTACAGTATGCTGTGAGTCACTGACAGAATTCGGCTGCTTTAACTGGTTAATTCCAGAATAAGTCAGCATCATGTGTTTGCAGTAGGAGCAATAGAGTAAGCACACTTACACTTAAACCATTTATGACTTAGAAACCATAAAAAAAATAAATACTATTTGGCAAAGATAAAAATTAAGCCTCAAATACAGTTGTGGGGATGCTTTGCATTAGCAATATGTCTTGAACTTGGCATGTTGTCTGCAGTTGAAGGGAGGGAATTTTCAAAGAAGGAATGATTCAGCAATGGAGCCAGTGTTTTTTTGTAAGGTGGAATGTTTATTAAGTTTGATTTTAGCATGTACTGTACACAGGGCAAAGTTGCTTGAGTTGCAAGTGTTTAAATCATACTAAAGATATTTGCGTTGAAAAGAGTGGAATGCTACTAATACTATGTATAAATAAATTTTAATTTTTATTAATGTAGGGTTTGGACCAATGTTTGGTCCAATAAGCAGCTTTTCAATTTAGTTTTGCATCTATATTTCTTTGCAAGGGCGTACTGGTTACTTATTAAAGTATATTGTCTGGTGATGGAGGAACATGCTATTGTCACTATTGTAAGTTTTAACCTTGGAAAGAAACTTGCAGGTAAAAATGTATCCCTGTGAAAAATGTATAATGAAGCAGTAAAGTTCAGTTAAATGTATAAGGAAGCAGTAGTTGGACAGCTTGCATATATAGCAAAATATGGCCAAACAATTCCTGTTTAGTTTAAAGGGAAGGGCATTTTAGAAGCTTAATGCACAAAATGTCTCAATGTCTTTCTATAACAACCAAGGGAAAGTTGTGCTCACCACTAATTTTTAAAAACAGTAGGCGGGGGTGCAATGAGGCTGTGACCACAAAATACATATAAACAATTGCAAGAGTCCTCTGCACTCAACCCATTATCAATATATTTAAGACAGCGACATTTTGTGCATACTGCTACTAAAAAATGCCTTACCCTTTAAACAAAACAGGGATTGTTTGTCCATATATTGCAATCTATTTAAGCTGGCCAACTACGTCAAAGTCACCCCATATCTGGCCAGTCTGACAGTGACCAGCTCCTTGTTGTTGCTCCCGCCCTTCCCAGCTATAGTCAGGTGATCCCACTGGTGTCTAATAAAAGGGCAGCCAAGTTTGGGAGTTTTACTTTGAAAGCAGCTAGTACGTTGCAGGTAAAACCTAGTCCCTTTGTAAAATGTATAATTAAGCAATTGAATTCTTAATGAATCAGATGAAAATTGAGCGTAGGACTGGCCAGATATGGGATGACTTTGATGTAGTTGGCCAGCTTAAATATATTGCAATATATGGACAAACAATCCCTGTTTTGTTTAAAGGGTAAGACATTTTTCAGTAGCAGTATGCACAAAATGTCTCTTTCTTAAATATATTGATAATGGGTTGAGTGCAGAGGACCTCTTGTATTTGTCAATGTCTTTCTACATCTTCAGGGCTCTGACCCTCATGGGCCTGGCCAGACCCCCTCTCCCGATATTCGGGTTAAAAAAAAATTCAGCGCCGTGCAGCACATCTGCACATGCGCACTGAGTGCCACTGTTTGTGCATGTGCGTGGCGATGTTTCCGCATGCGCTCGTAGCAGTTACTTTGTGCTTGGCGCGTCACAGCAAGGGAGCCCTGAACAGCAGTTTTGGGGGCCCCAGCCCCCCAGTCTGACCCTGTACATCTTGTCTTTGTATAAGTTGTGTGGCCACAGCCTCATTACATCCCACTTAATGGTTACAAATTGAGTTCTGAGCACAACTTTCCTTTGCAGAATTGCAAAAGTTAAAATTCTAGTCCATGCATCTACTTGTATTCACTCACCAGTCTAATCAAACAAATGACTTATGCTTTTAAAGTTGGCCACAGGGGGTCACCATCTTGTAACTTTGTTAAACATCTTTGCAAGACCAAAACTGTGCACATGCTCAGTGTGGTCTGTGCTGCCTAGTAGGGTTGGGCGAATTTTACCTGTTTCGCTTCGCCAAAAATTTGCCGCGGGCGAAATGTCACAGACGCCCAGTAAAGTCTAATGGCAAAAAATTTTTTACGTGCGTCTTTTTATTTTGACGCACAAAGCCACACAAGTCTATGGGCGTCATTTTTTCAGCGAAACAAGGTGAAAAAATTCGCCCATCCTTACTGCTTAGGAATAGTCATAAATGATCAAACAGCACAAGTCAAATAATATCTGCCAGGAGCCGATATAGTAAGACTGATTAATCAGAAAACGGAGACTGCACTGGGCCTGTGTTGTCATGTAATCTAATGTGGATTAATGTGGATTTTATAGTTTTTGTATTGTTTAATACATACTTTCTCCAACTCTGCAGAACCAGTGGCTGCAGCAAAATAATCAAAATAATCCCCCAAATAGAATCCCAGTTTATGTTTTTAAATCTGGCTCCATGATCTTTGTCCCTGCATCTGGAGTTGGAAACAGTAAAGGGGATGTAAAGGCAACAATAAAATCCAATACAAATCTCTACACAGTCTACAGGGAAACAGCTCTACAGGGAAACAAACAAAGCTGATTGAGCTCTGCGTGGCTGGGAAGAAAGGTGGTATGTGGGCTCCCCCTGCTGTTCATAAGTATGATTGTTTCACTGCCCAGCAGTTAGGGACAGTCTGACAATTCCTATCCACAGCAGTAAGTTAAGGGAGAATTTCACTGCATACAGTCAGGTTTCTTATAAAAATAATACAACTTTTTTTACATAAAGTATTTTGGAGATGGGTTTCTAGGGTATATTGGAGAAAGTAAAAATGGGATTTTATTTATTTTTTTTGCCTTTACATCCCATTTAAGTTTTGTCAGCATTGTACTTAGTGTGTAATAAAAACACTTTTGCAAGCTCTACAGTCATTTTTCTTCAAATAGATAAATCTTATCTGCTGAAATGATGAACACAACATTGATTCTTATTTGTCATTATAGTTGAACTAAAAATTATTGAGTATTCTTGCTGCTGGCATTTGCAGTTTGGCAATTGCAAAGCACTGGTTGGAAGCTAAGTATGCATGGCTGCTATTCACAAATGCTACTTATACCCATACATAGAAACTTGTGCTATTTGTGGAAATGCCTGCCCCACCTGCTTTAATGAATAATGAACAAGTACACAAATGTACCATAGAAAATCATGGAACTATAGTTAGCATGGATAGATTGTGTCAATATCCGTAACTGACTTGCAACAGATGAATTGGACAATTAAATTGTTATTAATGTCATGTGCCCCATGTAGCATAATTCCAACAGAAATGAAAGGGAAATAGCCACAAGTTGCACATTATTTACCTCAACAGATTTTGGTGCATAGTCAAAAACCAAATTGCCCTGGAATTCCAGAGAAAGTGCTTTATTGTGGATTAAAAAAAAATAATAAATGACATTTGGCACTTTATATTCTTTATATAAATAAGGCACAAAATATTTATTTACATTAAAATAATATTCTTATTTTCCAGCGAAAATTTTAAATTAATGTTCAATGTTTTCCCATATAAAAACAATGAACTGAAATGCTGAATTCAAGAGAAGATTTTTTTGTACCAGCACCAGATTATGTAAAGCTTTCCTAAGAAGTTTATTATGATACCAAAGCAACACCTGTTAAAGATAATCTGACTTAATTTTAGTGTTCAATTTAATCTTTCCCAGCTGTCATTTCCATCTACAAATCAAAATTTCTGGTAGACAATGAATTAAATTATTGAACTGATTATTGCTGTATGATTAACTTTTTTGTTGCCAGCAACTTCTCGAAAGCATAACAGCATTAATGTTGTAGCAGATTATCATCTTTCAGTTCATGTTATGATTATTTTTCTGCAGTCAATGCATTTGTTTATTGCTAGCAGCCTCACGATCATTAAGACTGAATACAACACAATATAATTATAACACTATTTTTATTTTATTTTCAGTATTGTCATGCAGATACGCGGTATGGAGACATCCCTTGTTTTGCGTGCCATTGCCATTTCTTACTTTGGCTGTGCATTTAAATATTGCGTAAGGATGCTTAAATATTGTTGGGTTGGTTGAAAAATGAACTCTCCTGCTTGAGACAGATTTGATTTCTTTTCAAATCAAACTAGTCATTTTGATCTGTGTGGTGCATTCAAATAAAAAAAATCTAGCTTGTGCTCAACATTTAGCATTTCTGAGCATTTTATGATAGTTTCAGTAGAAACTGTGTAGTGATACAGAGAATAGCATGAGAGCCACAGCTCTTCCCTTGTTACAAATACCTAGCACTGGCTATATTTACTTATGTTCTGATGTTATGGGCTTTGTATGTTGTATGTTCAGGCAGCAGGAGGGTTAAATGCTGGAACTCTGTTGTTCAAAAAAAGATAGCATGCTTCCAAAGATACAAAAGCCAATATACCAATTGAGGGGAATACCAGGTTGAGGGGAAAAACCTGATATTGCTTTTTTTGCTATTTGCACTTTCTTATTTAAGAAAGAAAATGTTCCAGGAAATTCAAGGTTGTGTTTTTTTTTCATGGAAGAAAAGTTGCATTCATTTAATTTTTCAAATTTTTCCTTTGCTAAATTGTGACTATTCAAGGTTTTACAAATCATTCTTGCATATGTTTTAAGATTTTTCTTTCTTCTTAGTTGAGAAAAGCTACTGTCTCCAATTTTGATAAATCTGCCCCTTAGAGGACTATTCATGAGCATAATTTATATATCTATATATATATATATATATATATATATATATATATATATATATATATATATAATGGTTTTTGGGGAGATTTCCTCCAATTAACCAATTGCACTTTGAGCTATTGTGTATATGTAATGGTTGGAATCCTGGCAGCCTACATAATGTGTTGCTTACACTTTTATATACATTTGGTGGTTGGTAGGGCGATGTCCTGGAAACCGTTCATTACAGACTATTTGAGATCTTGAGTTTGCGAAGCCTGGAACCTGATTGTTTTTAGTGTTAATTAGTTTTTGCTGCTTCCAGCAAAAGAACTTTTGTTACAATGGTACCATTGTTCACATGGCTTGAGAAAGAGCCTATATTGGCTCGAAACGTCGCTACATAATGTGTACATGGTGATGTATATGCTTTTTTCACTTTAATACAAGCTTTTGCATAATAGTTGTGAGTGCTGTCTATTTTTGCATTTTATATAACGAGGGAAGACCGGAAAACCTCAATGGGACGTGCACCAGAGACAATAAAAGAAGAGGACATAGCGTGAGTGCTGCTACTAACCAATACAAGTGGAAATATATATATATATATACATATACACCCAGGTGCTACCAATTAAGGCTGAGGGTCTTTAAAAAGGTCTTAGACCTTCCTCTTTTAATGTAAACAATAAAAGGGGAAGTTTTAATACTATTTCAATCTATTAAATATAGAGATGGACTGCAGCTCACCGTTTAATTGCTTTGTTGGTTATCCTGCGGGGTATCCTGTGTCGATCCCCCAATAGAGTCAATCAATAGAAATCCAAGTGAAGGACAAATCCACAGCAGTTTTCTTTGACTGCAAAATCTTTTATTGGGAATGTGCAAAACACAACATGTTTCGGGCTAGGCTACTTGATAAAGGGCCTAGCCAGAAACATGTTGTCTTTTCCTGCTCTGAATCCTGCTCTGAGAGACCTTCCTAGCAGGCTCACTAGAACTAAATACCTTTCCACAGGACAGCCTTCCTGTGGAAGGTGAGCGCCAATCCGTGAGCTGGACTTCTGGATTGGAGTGGCTTGCCTGTTCTTTCCAGAATACTCCAACTTCCAGGACCTGGCCACCAAAGCCTTTAAACAGAGAACATATTCTCTGTCTATTAACACCCATCTTGGTGCCTACCTCTCCCACTATGGAGGTCTTAAAGGGAAAACACACCTTTTCCCACGTTTTTTTGGTCACTCTATCACAATATATACAGGTATAGTAGAGAAAGAACCGACGCCTATACTAATCACACCACTGATGTTCATTTCACAAAAATAGTACATGTAATCCTACTAAATGCATATATTATTTTACAATAATTTAAAGTAGATAATGTCCAATTTTACTGAATGGGAAAAAAGAAACGCAGGGACAATGAAGGAAGTAGTTTTATCTGTGCTTTCAATGGTTCATGTTACCATCAAGCTCAATTAGATAAGGCAGCCTGCCTGGTTTTGAAGTGTGAAGGAATAACATCCCATAAACTGCCACTAAGCACAAAAAACAGGAGAAAAGGGTTTCATTAAAAACTAATTACATTTTCCCATTCAATTTGACATGCTTCTAAATGGTCTCTGCTTTATTGTCTGCATATCTTTCAGAAAGTCACTAAATGTAACAAAAGAACAAATAATTTCAGCATTTAATGCATATGCCTGCTTTTGTAATACACCTAACCATGGTCCCAACAAAAAAAGTGCACACATTAAATAATAAGCTTTGAAAAATGATAATATGGGAGTTTTGGCTTTCCTTGCAAGCAGAAAAACAAATGTTTGGAGAGATTGTTGCATTGTTGTTAGGTTAATTTGGACCCTAGCCAGATTGCTGAAATGACAAACTGGAGAGCTGATAAAAAAAGCTAAATAACTCAAAAATGATGACAAATTTGCAAAATGCATTGAAGTCTATGGGCAACAATTTTTATTTTGACACGCAACAATTTGAGTGCATGGGCATCTTTTTGCAGTGAATCCTGGTGAAAAATTTCGCTCATCACTACGTCATAATCAACCCCTTTAAGTCCTTCCATCAACTGCTTGTCTATATGACTGAGTGTGAGGATCTGGTTACTGGGCAGGCTGGTGGGACAACGTAGTTTACACACCTTAGTAGACTATATAACCTGACTAAAACTATATGCTTTCTGTACTGTACTGAACACGGCAATTGATTTATGAAATTATACACAATATTCTAATGAAGCTGAGATTGTATTATAAAAGGTAACTAATACATAATTGAGATTGCTGGATCACTGTGGCATCATGATGATTTGCTTGATATACAATAATACATGATTACCTGGTGGTTCAGGTTAGTATAATTTATGAATCATCAGCTCTCCATACTGCAAGCTAATTGTGTACAACTAGAGATATGGGACCTGTGATTCTTGGGACCTCAAGTTTTCCAGATAAGGGATCTTTCTGTAATTTGGATAGCCATACCTTAACTTTACTAAAAAAATCATCAAAACATTATTTAAACAAAATACATTGTTTTGCTTTCAATAAGGAATAATTTTATATAAGTTATAGTATAGTATTAGTTATCAAGTACTAGTTTCTGTTTTATCATTACAGAGAAAAAGAAAATCATTTTAAAAACTTGAATAATATGATTACAATAGAAGACAGTCTTCCCATTATTAGGGGCTTTCTGGACAGCGGGTTTTCAGATAACAGATCCCATACCAGGAAAAGGAGCATTTTAAAGCAGCCCCAGCTAGTTCAAGATAGTACCCCAAACATTTATGTCACTGTCATATCAGATGATCAAACTCTGAAACTGTATCTAAAAATGGAACCATCTTCAAAGCATGAGGCCAGTAGATGACTTTTATAGACATATTTATAATGCTGTGTAAAACTAAATTTGCTGAGAAAAACAATGTAAAAAGCTGTGTAAAATGGAGAATCTATCAAAGTGTGTAGTTTTAAGCCATGCAAACACCATATTTGATGGCGTTATTTTACATGGCTTCCGACGGAAGTCACTCAAAGAAAAAAATGCATACGAGATTTACTTTGTTTCTTACACGCCTGGATATGTGTGGTGTATTATCCCCCTGTTTTTTACACAGCGTCATAAATATGCCCTTTCATATCATTGTTTTGTGAACAAGAGAACACAAATATAATTGCAACTCATTTTTAGTGATGGGCGAATTTATTCGCCAGACGCGAATTCGCAGCGAATTTGCGCGATTCATCGCCAGCGAATAAATTCGCGAAACACTGGCGGAAAAAATGGGCGCCGGCATCACAAAACGGGAGCTGGCATCAAAGATGAGATGTCGGCGAAACGGCACAAAATCGCCCATCACTACTCATTTTACTTTATTAAATAAGGAGAGACATTTTACTTTATATATGTCAGAAAACTGATACATTCTCTGTCAACATAGCGGTGATGATGCTATTTTTAGCTTGCAATGGCTGAAGTCAAAACAGGTGTGTTTCTTTATGGATATCTCATTTAATTGGATTTCACAAAGATCAAAGTGTTATTGAAATAAGACAGATTTGTTCATTCAGTACATTGCATTTCTTGCATTTAGTACTTATGGACAAAGTAAATGAAGACTGTCTTTGTGTTGCTCAGGAGACACTCTTCCCAAGAAAATGTATGTAATTAGAGATGAATCAGCTTGATCAAACACATCAAGAGTAAATAAGACAGACGTGGCATTTTATTGATGTTTTAATTACAATAAATAAAAAGGGTTACTTGGAAAATACCTGGAATTTTAGTGTGTGTAATTGCAGAGACTTTAATTGATTGTAAACAGAATGGAGGAATGTACAAGAAATATATTCTTTTATATGTTTGATGCAATGTTTGTTCAAATAGTAGCACTTCCCTAATATTCACAATGGGCTAGGCATGCTCCAAGAACCAAAAGTCACATAATTGAATAAGGAAGATAGATACTATATTTTATTAACTATATTATTATTATTATTATTATTACTGTTATATAGATAGCTATTGGATATTTAAGGAAGGCTTACACATTTTCTCCAATGCATGAATCTAAACTCTATATCATTATTATTCTTAAAGTTCAAGTGGAGTTCGAGCGGATTTAAATTATCATCTCAGCCATATACAGTAATACAGTGCATAGTAGAAACGAAATAACGTTCCTCCAGAACCCATGGTGCTACACATAAGACTATATGAGGTACATCAAGTGTGAGTTTTTGAGGTGAACAACCCTAACACACGCTCCTGCTTGGCAAGGTAGACATACATTTGTGTAAAATATTTCAGAGGTTTATACAGTTCCTTATAAATATATTCAGTTCAGTCCTTGGAAGTTGAGATGCCTGATTTCTTGTGGAAAAAAAGGTATTGCAAATTTTGGAAGTCCGCGCCCAAATACTGCAGTGTGTTTTTATGGATGGTGGGAGGGTAGAGAGATCATATACAGGGTGGGTGCCATTCCCAACAATGCTGGTAGCCTTCTGCAAATAGCGGGTGTGGTAAATAACCATAATGGTGGGAAGCAAGACCCCAATGATATTTTCCGCTGTCCTCACCACCTGCTGCAGGATCTTGCGATCCGATACAAAACAGTTTCCATACCAGGTAGTGATGCAGCTGCATAAAATGCTTTCAATAGACCCTCTGTTAAAGATAGTGAGGATAGATGGTGGAAGATGGGCTTTTTGAAGCTTTCTCAGAAAGTAGAGACACTGCTGTGCCTTCTTCACTATAGACCTGATGTTAAGGGTCCAGGAGAGGTTCTCCGCCAGATGTACCCCAAGGTATTTGGTACTCTTGACTATTTCCACCAAAGATCCGTCAATGTACAGTGGTCACCACGTGGTCTCCTGAAATCAACACCTATTTTCTTTGTTTTGTTTGTATTCATAGACAGATTGTTACCTCTTAGGGGCAGATTTATTAAAGGTCGAGGTGAATTTTAGAATTAAAAAAAATTTAAATTTAAAGCTATTTTTTGTGTACTTTGTCTAGGGAATAGTCTAAATTTGATTCAAATTTAAAAAAATTTAAAAAATTCAAATATCAAATTTATCATGTACTGTCTCTTTAAAAATTCAACTTTGACCATTCGCCATCTAAAACCTGCCGAATTGCTGTTTTAGCCTATGGGGGACCTGCTAGAAATGATTTGGAGTAAATTGGTGGACTTTGAAAAATCAAATTGTTGTAAAAGTTCAGGCACAGAGCAGGCGGCGATTAGGATGCCCAGGGACAGTGTCAATAAACCAAATTATCCAATTATTTAATCAATAGATATAATTAATAAACCAGATTATCAAATAATATAGAGCGCACTCCAGAACTTGGCAAGCAGAACCTACAATCTGTTTCCCTGAGGTCCAATTATTTATTTTATATTGTGATGAAATCTGAGCCTTTGTGGCTCACTTATGCCATTGGGTCATGCACATCTGTACAATGGTTAATCAACCACAATACATCATATAGGATTTATAATCTGGTGCTTAGGTGTATTGGTATTTAGTGATTCATCAAGGTTCACAAGAAGTTGTCACCAGTAGTGAGACAAGTAATAAGACAATTCCTTTGGAAACCTAATTTCAATAAATATTTGCATATGCATGATCTTGTATAAAATTTTGTTTAGAATTGAGAGATATGATTTGCCATAAGGCAAGGTGTGTGGGAACCAGTTGCACAGCTTTCATGAAATCAATAGGTTGTTAGTGGGCTAAGTATGTCAAATGGAGTAGAAAAGTAAAGTAAATAAACCTTCTCTCAAGAATATTTAGGATATTTTATCAGGAATGCTTGGAACCTGAGGTCTTTCAAATAAGGATTTTTTTTCTGTTATGTGGTACAGCATGTTTTTTCACTTGTAAAACCTTTAAATTGTAAAAAATCCCATTAGAATTGGTGCTGTTCTATTATTACCGAGAAAAAACACATCAGCTTTAAATTAGGAATTAGTTTTACAAATAGGACACTACGGAAGATAGAAATACCATAATTCATCATTTTCTGTGGATAAAGGGTTTCCAAATATTAGAATCATTTTAATTGTTAACTTTGAATGCAAATTTTAGATCAAAAAGGTCACATTCTCTTATTAAGGGCCTTGGTTTTGTGTTATGCAGACTTCAGTCATGTTTCTGAATGAATGGTTAGGTTTAGGGAGAATGTTAGTGATAGTGTCTAGTAATCTAAAAAACAATTTGATGTGAGATGTAATTCCTAGATGAGTACTGCAATGGGGTTTGTTATTAGTAACATGGCACACTGCAAATTAGAATTACCTTTGAGCTTAGAGAATGTTATTTTTTTCCCTATACTAAATTGCAGTTCCTATACTTTTATGTTCAATCATTTTTATTTGGGTTAAACCTCACAGAATAATAACAACAGCTGCAGTTCCAAATGTACAGTATTATCCTCAATAAGGAACAGTCAAAATAGTGCAAAAAAATAAAAGGAACAAAGGAAGAAGAGAAAGGGAGAAGAAAGGTCAGGGTGCATCTTATCCATGAAAGTCTTGCATTTAAATACCTTAAGAGACAGTTGTTATTGGCAGTTATTAGTAGAATACTTGTTGGTACAAACTCAATCAGATATAAACGTAACACAACAAAGCTAAAGTATAAGAGGATTGTTGTTGCACTCTGATTTTTGGCAAATAGTAGCCAAGAGTTCCAGTTTTTTTTAATTATTTTTATTAAACAAAAACAATTTTTACATCATATATGATCATTTGTTGATAAATACATCACAGTATGATATACAAATAAAAATCTCCTGTTAACAAATACTCATATTGTGTTTTCTTTGCTGTCTTCTAGCTTGTGGCCTTATAAGGCTGTTTGTATTAGATTTTGAAAATATTATAAAAACATTTAACATATAACTCGTTATGGCTACACACACAAATGAGTCTCTGAGTACTAAAAATAAGGCGTCACTTCAGATTTGTAATAAATGGCGGTTTGCATATCAATATAGACTTGCTTGGCAATACATATAAAGGTTAGTTTGGGGGTTTTAGCATTTCAATTAGAGATCACTTCATGATAAACATCCCAATACTCTGGGGGGCGTGGCTAGTGCTTGGGAAAGATGGCTGCATAACTTGGAGCTCCCCTCGACCTTATCCCACTGATCATTCTGGAATCCAGATACCATGGGGAAATCGCAAGGCAATAAGCCCAACAAAGATGGTAGTAAAACCCCTAAGCAATTGGGGCAACAAAGACATTTCGGCTCTGTTTGGCAAGCACAACAGGTTTGTATCACAAGTAAAGATGGCACATGCTAGGCCCGAACTGAGAGAGAGCAGCAGAGCCGCAGACTACCACACTCAATTAATCGGAGGCTGAAATTGACGCAGACAGCTCAATTGAAATGCAAACTTACCTGAGACAGCTTCCATCAAAGAAAAATATCAAGGAAATGCTGCACTCCGTCATGGCAGAAATCCGGAACGATCTCCAGGGTATTAAGCAGGACATGGAGAGCATGGGAGCTAGAAAGGATGCGCTGGAAAGAAACACAACAAAGCTTGTAAGTAATCAAAAACATCACAACGAACTAATAAACAAACAAAGAAAATAGCAGAGTTTAACAGACAGATAGAAGACTTGCAAAATAGAAGTTGAAGGAACTATATTAGGATAAGGGGGATCCCATAGACTGTACAAAGAGAGGATATTATACCCACAATCAATTATTTCATGGCATTCTAGAAAGAGACCCCAACATGGACATTGCTATGGACAGGGCCCACAGGGTATTTAAGCCGCGGAACGCACGCCTAGAAGCCCCCAGAGATATTTTATGCTGTATTAATAACTTCCAGCTGAAAGAAGAAATTTTGTCCAAAGCACGGTCAGGAAAGAAATTGACCTTTGAGGGCAATAATATTTTGTTACTACAGGACTTATCATTGTCTACACTGATAAAAAGGAAACAACTAAAACCACTAACGGATCAACTTAGAGAGAAAGGGATCCAGTTCCGGTGGGGATTTCCTTTCAGCTTATCGGCTAATAAAGAGGGAGTTCAAGAAGTAATCAGATTGCCAGAAGACACAAAAGACTTTATACAAAAATTGGAGGACATACAGATCCCGGGGGGTTATGCACAGAGAGCAACCAGATGAAGACATCCAGGAGATGGATTCCATGTGCAAAGAACCCCCAAGACACCAAGGAACAAGTTTAGCAAATTCCACACGCCAAATAAAAGAACACAGAATAAGGACTGGGCGAAGATATGAGTCTCACATTCCAAGTGTAAGAATTAACACTGAAAACCACAGTTAGTGGTTGTGACTAAAGGTTAATTGGTTGATGTTTATTGTCTGCTTATTATCCAATAATGTTCTTTTTTTTTGTTTTGTTTTTAATTTCTTTCTGCATTAAGATTGTTGTGTTATAAGTACAGTTCAGAAGGAATAGTTATATAATCCTATGCTCAGTATATGATGTGTTATATTAGGATGATCAGTGGAATGGGATAGGTTGTGACCCACTACCCGATTCACCTCCCACCGCCCCCCCCTAGTGGTCAACTATACCAAGCCAAAAACCAAGGCAAGTTAGACCCAACAGATCCAAGCTAATGCAAAACCCTCAAAGATTCATCAGATTTTATTCTTTAACATTACCCCAGTTAAAATCCTATTTTCCCTATCTATTGACCATAATGTTAAAACCGGAAACAGTTCTAGACAATCTAGCAAGAATCTAATCACTAATTATGGGATGAAATATTCAGCTTAATATATGGTCCCAAAATGTCAATGGGCTAAATAATTCCAAAAAAAAGAGCTCAAATACTACTGTCATAGGCAAGGGGCAAAAATAGTATTTTTGCAAGAAACGCATATCAAAAATGCCCATGCAGCAGTGATCAAAAATAGATGGTTCCCACATGTTTACCTTAGCACAAATTCAGATAAGAAAGTAAAAGGTACAGCTATTCTAATACACAAAGATGTTCCTATTAAAATATTGCAAACTAAAGTTGACCCAGAAGGTCATTACGTGTTGGTCAAAACCCAGATATGCAATACAAGTATGACATTATGCTGTGTATATATCCCAAATAAAAATCAAGTTATATAAATATATAAAGGAAACCTTGTCTCACTTACAAGAATTTGCTGAGGGGGTTATCCTGCATTGAAGCGACTTCAATGTAGCCCTCAACCCATTAATGGACCGTTCCTCTCAGAAATCTTCCATTACCTACAAAACATTAAAGAGAATTAAAACTTATCTTGGCCAGTTAAATATGATAGATATTTGGAGGATGAATAACCCAACGCTACATGACTATACGTTTTTTTCAAATGCTAGGAACAGTTACTCCAGAATAGATAACATATTAATTAACCAGAAATGGCTTCGCTTAGTAAAACATATCCAAATCGGTCCAATGATTTTGTCTGACCATTCTCCATATATCACTAAGCTTGAAATACCAAATACTTTGAAAGAAAGTTTTTTATGGAAATTCAATGAGAGACTCTTCAATTCTCTGGGAAATGGTAAAAGTGGTTACAAGAGGCAAGCTTATAGCACATAGCACTAAAATAAAAAAAGAACAAGGGCAAAAAATTCAAACACTGATTCAGGAAATAAGAACCCTAGAAAATACACATAAAGAAACATTAATGAGAAAAATACAAGAAGAACTAGAGAATAAAAGGATCTTACTAAAACAACTCTTAGGGGCAGATTTACATATGGTCGAATATCGAAGGTTAATTAATTGAGGAATAATGTAAATCGTTCGATCGAATGATTAAATCCTTCGAATCAAACAATTCGAAGGATTTTAATCCATCGATCAAACGATTTTTCTACGACCAAAAAAACATAGGAAAGCCCATGGGGACCTTCCCCATAGGCTAACATTGCACCTCGGTAGGTTTTAGGTGGCGAAGTAGGGGGTCGAAGTTTTTTTTAAAGAGACAGTACTTCGACTATCGAATGGTCGAATATTCAAATGATTTTTAGTTCGAAACGTTCAAATCATGGTCGAAGTAATCAATTCAATGGTCGAAGTAGCCAAAAAAAACATTCAAAATTCGATGTTTTTTTTATTCTATTCTTTCACTCGAGCAAAGTAAATGTGCCCCCAGAATTCACTTGAGATGCAAAAGACACTTTTATGAACTGGGGAATAAACCCTCTAAGATTCTAACTAAACTAATAAAGGAGCAAAAAAGTAAAACTTTTATAACGCAGCTGAAGGATTCTAAACAGAAGACACACCATACTTACCCAGAAATAGCCAAATGCTTCCAAGAATTTTACCATTCGTTGTATAACTTGAATACAGGGCCTTAACCTAAAGGCAATTTAAGGAAAATAGAATTATACTTACAGCAACTACAATTGTCCCAAGTACCAGATATGATTTGGAAACAATTATAAAGTCCCTTCAAACTTGAAGAACTAACAAAAGTAATTAATGATGCACCACCTAACAAAAGCCCAGGGCCTGATGGTTATAGTGCAGGTTTCTATAAAGTATACCAACAACAGGTGATGCTTAATCATTTTAATGTCATTTCGGAATGTAAACATTTCCCAAAGCAAGCTCAAAAAGCACAGATAACAGTATGGCCCAAACCAGGCAAAGATCCCTCAGTTTGTGGAAGTTATAGGCCAAATCATTAATACATTTAGATCAGAAATTCTATGCGAAGATGTTAGCTAACAGACTACATCAATTATTCCCAACCTAAACCACCCAGAACAAGCAGGTTTGTAAAAGGTAGAGAAGGAAAGGACAACTCCACTAAGCTGATCAACCTTATGCAACATGCAATTAGGAACCAAACAGCAACGCTGCTATTAACAACTGACGCAGAGAAAGCCTTTTATAGGGAGGACTGGACTTTCTTTTTTTTGTAACTTAAATTTTATTTGGTTTAGCATTTAAGTTTCCATGCATAATAAAAGCACAAGATACAGACATAACAGGAAAACAAGTCATGTATGGCATTGATACATAATTCTCTGCTGATAGAATAAACAGAAGGGAAGTGGGTGTGTACATGGATGTCAGAGGGAATATGCAGAGTTACAAAAATGGTAGAAAATATTGGTCAACCAGAAGGCTACACGTGGGAAACAACAAGGCAAGAAACATAGTCATAGTCTTAATCAAACACGCAACTCCCCCCCGTCCTGCACAAGTGCTTGAGACACATAATAGGCCCATTTCGACCAAACCTTGTCACGCTTAGGTAAGGATCCGTGATGTTTGGCTGTCATTTCTTCCATTAATTTCATATCACGGATATGTGAGATTGTCTCGCCTATGGTTGGAACACGAGAAGACTTCCAATTGGAAGTAATAGACAATCTGGCCGCAGTGTATATAAAATTTAAAAGTTTCTGGTCCGGGGGGGAGATACCTATATGTGGAAGACCCAGTATTGCATTAGAGGCTTGTATTGGAATTGCATAGAAAAAGAGTTTCGTTACCAGATCTCCAATAGCCTTCCAAAATTCAGATAGTCGTGGGCAGGACCACATGATATGGGAGAGAGAGCCCTCCTGTCCACAAGCCCTCCAGCACAATGCTGAGGTGGCAGGAAACATTCTGTTTAATTTCACCGGAGTGTAGTACCAATGGAAAATAGCCTTGTAAACGCTCTCTTTCTGCCTCACACAAATAACACATTTCCTGGCATTTTCCCAGATATCTTGCCATTGTTCCAAAGTGAAGGTAGTGGAGCGCTCCCTCTCCCATTGCAACATATACCTATGTTTAGAAAACGGTTCTTCCAATTCAGTGTTAAGTATAGAATAAATTGTGGTAATCAGTGCTGTCTGTGGCAGACCCCGAAGACATGTCCTTTCAAAAAACGTCAGTGAGCTAGACGGAGGGCGCCCCTTAAACACCCCTGTAATGAAATGTAGAATTTGCAAGAAGTCATAGCACCAGTTCTGCGGAATTTGATACTTCTCTTGAAGTTCCGCAAATGAATGAACTCTATTCTCCAATGGTTTGAGAAAGTCATGTATGCGAAAGAGGCCTTTGGAGCCCCAACGGGCCTGAAAGGTGGGGGACATTCCCGGGATAAAGTGAGGGTTGGCCAAAACAGGTTGCATTGGGGACGGAAAGGTGGTCAAGGGTGATTTCTTAGTGCAGCGTTCCCAAAGTCTAATAGTAAATTTAGTAGCTTGCAGAACATTGAGAGGTAGCTTCACCGGTTTGGGGGTCTGCCACAGAAGAGCACTTGGGTGTATAGGAGCTAGAGAAAGCGATTCAAGATGCGCCCATCTAGAAGTAGGGTGGTAAGTGGTCCAGCCTAGCACCTGCCGAAGCTGCGCCGCTTCGTAATACCTGTGGATATTGGGAACTGCTAAACCCCCCTGAGATCTATTCATAGTCATTACCTTTCTAGAGACTCTGTGCCTTGACTTCGCCCAAATTAACTTGAAAAACATGGTTTGAATGTTCCGCAGGACAAAATTGGGTACCGTCACAGGGAGGGTCTCAAAAAGGTATAGCAGTTTAGGAAGAATGGACATCTTCACAGCTGATATCCTACCTAGCCAAGATATCGTATACTCGCCCCATTTTCCCAGGAGCGAAGAAATGGATTGCAGAAGTGGGGTGTAATTGTATTTATAGAGTTGAGAATAGGATTTCATCAAATGTACCCCAAGATATCGAAGCAAATGTTCCCTCCATTTGTAGTTAAAGTTAGCCTTCAGTAGTTCTCTTGTGTGGTAGGGAGTATTCAAAGCTAGGGCCTCTGACTTCTGGAGATTCAGTTTATACCCCGAATAGGTCCCGTATAAAGTAAGCAGTTTATGTAAGTTTGGAAGGGAGATTAGGGGGTTGGTAATGGTTAGAATGACATCATCTGCGAACAGGGCTACCCGAAACTCACTAACCCCCAGCCTCGGGCCTGTGATGTCCTTGTGTTCCCGTATAGCTGTAGCCAGCGGCTCAATGCTAAGGGCATACAGAAGGGGAGAGAGTGGGCAGCCCTGCCTGGTGCCATTAGAGATAGAAATAGATTGGTTGGGAGCTCCAGGTAATTTAAGGGTTGCTGTAGGCGTGGAGTATAGAGCTTTTACCGCAGTCAAAAATGGGCCATCAAACCCCATGCTTTTTAATAGATCAAACAGAAAGCCCCAGTCCAAGCAGTCAAACGCTTTTTCAGCGTCCAAACTGAGAATGACCGATGGGACTTGGGCTTTATTGAGAAGATCAATCACATCAATAGCCCTGCGGGTGTTGTCGCCTGCTTGTCTGCCCTGAATAAACCCAACCTGGTCAGGGTGGACAAGCCGAGGCATTAAGGGGGCAAGTCTATTCGCTAAAATTTTCGTGAATAACTTAAGATCCGAATTCAATAGGGCGATAGGGCGATAGCTACCACATTGGTTGGGATCTTTCCCCTCTTTAAGCAGCAAGGTGTGGACTGGACTTTCTTGAAACCCTACAAACGTTTGGTTTTGGCCCAAACTGCGTGGCAAAAATAATGGCACTTTACCAGTCCCCATATGCAAGAATTAAAGTAAATGGGATATTATCACCACCCTTCGAGATATCGAATGACACCTGACAGGGATGTCCATTATCCCCCATTCTTTTCATTCTTACCAAGGAAACATTAATATCAGCTATCCGACAGAATAAAGATATATCCGGGTTGAAAATGGAGATACAAGAGCATAAAGCAGCTGCGTTTGCTAACAATCTTTTGTTGGTAGTAATGCTCCCAGAAATATCCCTACCAAACATAATACAAGAATTTAAGAAGTTTATTGAGATTTTTAATTTCAAAATAAATGATGCCAAGTCAGACATCTTAAACATTAATATACCGCTAACTCAGGCAGAAAAAATGGCACAAACCTTCCCGTTTAAATGGGCACCACGCTCAATTAAGTACTTAGGTATTAAAATACCACCACACCCAAACAAACTATATGTGGAAAACCACGTTCCTCTTCTGGAAGAAATACAGGCATTACTGACTAAATGGAAAGCTCAGACAATATCCTGGTTTGGGAAAATAAATATTTTGAAAATTATGATCATGCCAAAAATATTATATTTACTGCAAATGATACCAATAAAACTACTTAAACAATTCTTTCAGAAAATAAACTCAATATTTTCCCAATTTATATGGGCATCGAAAAAACCCAGGATAAAATTACCACTTTTAATGAAGACAAAATCAAAAGGAGGTATTACACTTCCAAACCCGGAAAATTATTATATAGCTACTCACCTGCCGAGAATATGGATCTGGAAACAGGGGGCTGCATTCAAGTTGTGGAAAGAAATAGAACAATATGAGAGACAAATACATCTAAGCAACGTTATGAATATACAACCTAACAACTTACCAAACTCAATAAAATTACACCCTACTATAGGAGCAACTCTTGAAATATGGCAACACTTACAAAATAAGTAGAATGTATCCCCTTTCCCTTCCCCAGAGACGGAACTAATTCGAAAACCCAGACTTCCCACCAAGTTGTGAAAGAGGACAGCTAGACAGGTGGGCGAATATAAGGGCAAAGCCACTAAAATCAAGCATTTCATAAAAAAAGGGAAAGTGATCCCGCTTACCAAAATCCAATATAGATGGAGCAACCACCCAAGGAACCAGTATAACTATCTTCAGATTTCTACCTATTTGAAAACTTTAGGAATAGAAAAATTAACAAGGCCGCTCACCGAATGGGAATCTCTTTTACAACAACCTCGAATAAGTCATCCGATTGCCAAATTCTACAAGAAGTTAACAGTGGAGGGGCAGATGGGTGAGTCAAAGTGCAAAGTGCAATGGGAGTAGGAAACAAACATTAAATTTGATGAAAAGACCTGGGACGACATAATGTCATTAGCGCATAAAGGTTTTAGAACAATCAGAGTTCAAAAATGGCAATTACAAATTATTAAGTAGATGGTATAGGACACCTTCATTTGTACACAAAATTTACAGTAACGTATCTGAGAAATGCTGGAGGTGCAATTGAGAAAGAGGGTCTTATAGCCACCTTTGGTATACCTGCCAGAAACTTTCAGATTATTGGACTGAAGTATTCAACACGATAGAGAAGTTGAGACCCAGAACATATTCAAACTGCATTGAAACGGTGTTATTTAACATTAATAGGAGCACAAAGGAAGTAATAAAGGACAAACTAATTATACATCTACTACAGGCAGCAAAAATGAGAATACCGAAATTATGGAAAAATGTGGAACTGCCAAAAAAGATGGACTGGATCAGGGAATTAGAAGAAACAAAAACAATGGAAGAACTCCTAGCAATAAAGAATGGCAAAATGAAACAGTTGAAAAAATATGGAAAGACTGGATGAAAGGCCGAAACACAAAGTAATAAAAAAAAAGAAGTAAAGACAGGCAGATGTAAAAGAGAATAGAGTGTGTACCTGCTAAATATTTACCAGTATTAATGGAAATAGAGAGAAGTAGAACACAAGACGAACAGAATAAAAGAGTCCTAAACCTGCCTCCACCCTATCCCCCTCCTGTTTACTAATTTTCCCCTATTAAAGCAACAGTATAGTAATTGTGGTCTTTTTTATTTTTGGACAAGAGAAGACAAAGGGTCAGAGCTAGATAGAGACTAGAAATTCTTACTATAGTAAGAAATGTACTATATTGCTGCATGCATTTTTTTTTTCATGTATACTTGGTATCATGTATTCCCTTTCCCCTTTCTTCTTCTGTACCCTCCCCCCTGCATTTAAAAAACTGAATAAATAAAGACTTACAAAAAAAAAAAAGCATCCCAATACTCCAAATGCTATTAAATTGGTCTAACTCTATTGTATCATTTCGCAGGGCCGTTAAAAAGTCCATTCGTTTTATATAGCGGATCCGGTTCAATAATTCTTGTTCTGTTGGTGAGGATGTCCCTTTCCATTTACTGGCTTAACAACATCTAGCTGCTGACAAGATAGAATTTGCCAGTCTCTGTACTGGGTTTTTGAGATTAGGAATCCAATCTCCTAGGACAAATATGAGTGGGTCTTTCGGTATAGTTGCTAAAAGTACCTTGTGAGCCATTTACTTACAGAGTAGTCTAGTTCTTATGAAACCTGAGGTGTTTTGCATTATCTGTTCATAAGAAGCTTAGGGGTTAATGCGGCTTATAAAAATATAATATTAAATTTCCATGGAAGCTTTTGCTGCCGAAAGAATATGCACCACTACTGTCCTGGTGGGTCTGGGGGTGGTGCCATGTTAAAATCCAGTAAAGCCAATGTTGGTGAAGGATGGAACTGTACTTTAGAAATTACAGAGGTAAAATTAAATGCTGTGATCCAAGATTGTTGCACATAAGAGCATGACCACCACATGTGAAATATGTTAGCTGGTAGACCTCATCCTCTCCAGCATGCATGAAAGTACTTAGAGCTCATTCTGGCTAGATTCATCTTAATAAGATTGTTCTCAATGTTTCTGCATGGGTAATGCAGCTAGTAGATTTGTTGGGCATTAGAGGGCTGCAATTCATTGATTCTCTGTTAGAGTGCAGTGAAGGTCAGCCTCCCATTTTTGCCATTGATTTGGTCTTTCAAAAGATTTGGTCTTTCAAAAAGATTGTTATTCAAAATATCACAAACAACAGATATACTGTACCGTTTGCATTCCTAGGTATTCTTTTAAAGAATTGTAGAAGTGGATTTGCTTGAGAACAATCAATTCATTTTTAGTATGATTGTATAAGATGACTTATTTGCAAATATACAAAGAACTCCTGTTTAGGAGATCTGAAACATGTGCTGGATTTATTTGAATGTCATAATGCATCCCTCCCAATAGGTCTCCTATGACTAGTATACCCTTATTTATCCATTTTACAAGACCCACATGGGGTATTATAGGTTTTAAAGCTTCAACTGGACAGTTCTGTATATTGAGTTTGCATTTATTAGCTAAAACAATATTGTCTCTCCATCTTTAGGTGTATTGTGAGGTTTCTAGAGGGGCCAACTTAAGGTTTAGGGCAGGGATCCCCAATCTTGTGAACCACGTGAGCAACATTCAGAAGTAAAAGGAGTTGGGGAGCAACACAAGCATGAAAATGTTCCTAAGGTGCCAAATAAGTGCTGTGATTGCCCATTTAGTAGCCCCTATGTGCATTGTCAACCTACATTGAGGCTCTGTTTAGCAGTGCACCTGTTTTTTATGCAGCCAAAACTTGCTTCCAAGCCTGGAATTCAAAAATAAGCAACTGCTTTGAGGCCACTGGGAGCAACATCCAAGGGGTTGGTGAGCAACATGTTGCTCACGAGCTACTGGTTGGGGATCGCTGGTTTAGGGCTATTGCCCAGAACCAGGAGTTTACTTTAATATAAGCACCTGAGGAGTTTCAATTTGAATCCACAGTTTCTTATGTTATATATAAATATATGCTTATATTTGATCTATTATGCAAGCTTTTGCATAGTTTATTAGCTGAGGCACTCCCATTACACCTTTATTCAGTGGCCTATACATTAATGCTTTAGCAATTCTTGGGGTCTTCCCCTTCTAAATGAAGTGACTGTAGAGACTTTATTAAAGTTGTGGGGAAAGTTAATTGGATGGTACGAGAAAGATAGAATATTTTGGCAGGAGCAGCATTTTACCAAATTAATCCTAGCTATCCATGATGTTTCCAGTTTCCTATAGGTGTCATATTTCCTCTATGGGGACGGTTAAGTGTATGCCTAGATAAGGTACACTGAGACTTGCCCAGTTTGCAGTGCTTATGTTTTACTATAGAACCAAAGTGTAAATGTAGCACTCTGTAGTGAAATAACAAGCTGTAGTGCAATAAAAGAGTAACCGCCTCAAAAATGCAAATGATTACACCTTTTGTTTCTCATTTATAAAAAGAGGCACAATGTAAGGCATTGATAATGCAATTTTGTATTTATCATTAGGCACTAATACCATTTATTTCATTCTCCCAATAGTTTTATGATGAATGCCATTCGATGGATATTAGAAAGGATTCCCAAACAGAATTTGATAGGTGAATCACATGAATGGTAGTGATGTTTGCTTGCTTTACATTCTGAAGTTGCAGTTTTACCTTACAGTACAACTTTTTTTTTCTCTAACTCTTCTCTGTTTGCATCCGTTGCATATTGAATCTGAACAATTTTGGCTTTAGGGATCTTTGCAATTATGTCCAAATCTCATTCCTGGTTAGTATTCCACAGCACCTTCTGAAGCATCTCCTTCCCTCCCAGAACTGATTATTCAACACTAATCTGCATAAATCAGCATTTGCTATTTCTTTGCACAGGTACTTAAATGGTCTATGCTTTTTATATGCAGCTGCATCATTCTTCTTTGCTTTTAAGTTTACATTAAGTAATTATTTATGGCTGATTGTAATTAAATCTTTTAACATCTTTTGAATGTTGCACCTTTCTCCAAAATGAGTTTAAAAAAAATAGTTACAGAGCTGAATGAATAACTAGTTTCTGACAATGTTTCATTTTATACATTACTCTTAAAGTTAAATGAAGATGATTATTTAAGATAATAATAAAATGGTTAGTTAATAGTGATGAGCGAATTTATTCACCAGGCGCGAATTCGCAGCAAATTCCTGCGATTCACGAAACCGAAAATACGCCGGCATCAAAAAAAAATGGACGTCCAAAAAGCAAAATGCCGGCGCCGTTTAGTGAATTTTCGCCGTTTCGCAGATTTCACAGGAAATTTGCAAATTTTTCAGCGAAGCAAAACACCCCAAATTTGTCCATCAGTATTAGTTGACCACTTTTTTGTTTTACATAATGTCAGAATCCTTCTTATACAAGTTGCATGCTCTGCATAGGCTTTTTATGATGTAAAACCAATAAGTAGAACTAAAGTAAATCCACATGTCAAAAGGCTGACATGAAGAACAACTGCCGACTTCCTATAGCAAGAAAATGTCTTGCAGATTTACTGGAGGTCATACATGCTTCTGTTTGATAAAAGAGTGTGAGGTCTAGCCATTTCAGCATTAATAGGTTCTATATACATAATTTACTTCCTATGTAAATACTTTCCTATAATAAATGCAAGCGTTTAATATTATATACATATTTGAAAACCCACATAAAATCTCTAAAATGGCACAGACTGAGATAGTAAGGTGCACAACTTATAAACACACAACATCATTTACCAGTGGTATGAGAATAACTGCTGGAGTGCTTAAAGATGCATATTGCACCCTTAGGACCCACACAGGGTGCTCTTATCCTTATTGGTTTTAACCCCCTCTCATTATGTCCCTGCTTTAAACTTCTGTGGGAATTCAAATGAAAGAAGTGGCAATACATTTTTCATAGGATGTACCAGTGTCACCCAGTATAATTTAAAGCAGATTTAAACCTGTTCTATTCACAGCACAGTGCCATAAAGCAGGGGACTTTCCTTTATAATTGTATATAGTACTGTATATATTAACAAACAATCTAAAACGCATTCTTTTAAAACCAAAACTAAGTAGTCCACTAGTAATATAAGGATTATAGGGAAAATATAGGGAATTATAATATACAGTTATATAAATACACCTGCTTTTAGTTCACTATTAGAACAAATTAATAGTGATATGCGAATCTGTCCTGTTCCACTTCGCCAAAAAATTCGCAAAACTTCAAAATATATAGGGAAGCACATTGAAGTCAATGGGCGTGCAACAATTTTTTTCTCATTCCTAATGCATTAAAGTCACTGGGCATTTTTTCTAATGGCGAGTGACAGTTTTGTCTTGGCAACTTTTTCATCTCATCTACGTTTTGTCCAAATGTATTAAAGTCAATGGGTGTTTCTCTTATGGTGCAATTTCTGAGTGAAACGTTTTGCGGCTCAAAAAATTAGCCACGGGGTAAGTTTCTTGTGCGACAAAAAGGACGCGTGTCACAAAAACATTGCGTGTGTGACAAAAACTTTTGTGGAGGACAAAAATGTTGCAGTAATCAAAAAAGTCGCCCATAGACTCTAAAGCTGGCCATAGACGCAAAGATCCGATCGTACGAATCAAAAAACTTTTCGTGTCGAATTCGTGAATTTATTCGCCAACGGCAAAATGGCCAAATTCACCGCAAATTCGCGCCTGCCGAAAAAATTTACCCATCACTAATAGTGAACAATCCAATCCTGTTTTGATCAAATTTGATGAAACATCAAGCACATAGTACATAGAACCAAATATCTTTTTTATTATATCCAAATATCGTTTTTATCGAATATCTTTTTTAATATGTTGGAAATTACAAAAAGAAAAGAAGAAAACAATTGTTTATTTGCCGGTTATATCTGTTCACAACTACATTTTAGCCCTACTGTTTATAACAATTTTAGTAGTTGTGATTTTTGGCATTTGCAAGGTTGCAATAACCTCATTGGTTTGAATAAACGTTCTTACTAGTTGTAGGTAGTGAAGTATACAGTGTGTATCATTTTACATTTGTATATAAAAAGTCATAAAATTAGACCCCAATCAGCTTTGGAATGAGAATGACAATGAACTCATGGCGGTGCTGAAAGAGGGGCAGCAAAGGTGATGGATGCCTCTTACTGGGGTGAAAGGTTTGAGGCAATGGATTCTATTAAATAATAAAGAGGGCACGTATGCAACGGTGAAGGGTGTCTGATACTGTGTCTCTGTTGTGAAACAATAGGGGCTTTCCATATTTGGTACTAACTAATAACATATAACAGAACAATTCACGACTACACATTTTCTGTGGTATCATAAATGCATGACTTTATATAAAGTGCTACTGCTTTTCCACTCTTAATGCTCTTTCACTGAGCGACATCCAACAGCACTAACAATAAAGTAGGATAATGCCTTAATGTTTGCACCTGTTCTAGTAATCTATAGCAACAAAACAGAAGGTAACATTTGCTGGTCACCTGTATGAGATCAAACATCTGGTTGGTTGCTATGGGATACTAGACTTGGTGCAAAGTTTGCAGCTTTTAATACATCACCCCATAAGTACTGGTAGAGAGATTTAAAACCTGGATCACATGGATAAAAGGGACCTTGTCATAAAGATGGAGCCTCTATTCCCAATGAAATAATGTATTGTGTCATGTAACGTACAATGTTTTTTTTTTTCTTATTTGCACCCTCTGCAACATCAGTAACAGTATTGGGGAAGGTGAGATACTTGTTGGGCATTGCCAAGCGAACATATGAATAGGGATGTAGCGAACTGTTCGCCGGCGAACTAGTTCGCGCGAACTTCGACTGTTCGCGTCCGCCGAATGTTCGCGAACGTCGCGCGACGTTCGCCAATACGAGTTCGCGTTCGATTCGAACAAAAATCGTTCGACCATTCGACCATTCGATTCCTTCGACCGCTAAAATCGAAGGATTTTCGTTCGAATCGAACGATCGAAGCCATTCGATCGAATGAAATCATTCGATCGAATGGCTTCGATCGTTCGATTCGAACGAAAATCCTTCGATCGAACGATTAAAATCCTTCGATCGTTCGAATCGAACGATTTTGCGGATGTTCGAAGTTCGCGAACTGTTCGCGAACTGTTCGCATTTTTGCCGGTGTTCGCGAACGGCGTTCGCGAACACATAAACGGCAGTTCGCTACATCCCTACATATGAATTTCCTACTGTGTATGTATGTGGCATTGTCTCATTCAGCAAATTGTACCACTTAGCACAAACACCCTAACCTGCGCTGTAGCTAGAAGTATAGAGAAACAACATGAATTTCAAAGGACCTGATCCAGGTATTGATCCTGGGCTCAATAAATAATATACATACAATAGATGTTCATTATAAGAAAGAATGCCACATGTGCATTAATGACATTGTATATTTTGTGTTCATCGCCGTAGGAATTGTGCATTCCTCCCTGCTTCTTTTTTTCTTTTAAACATTTCTATAACTCATACCTGCATTCTGCTGTGTTCCTTCTTTTTAATACGTGATTTGTGCTCTGTATGCCACATAAACCCATTTTGTACTCAAATGTTCCTTCTTGTAGCTTCTGCAAAGGAACTCATAAAAACACCAAATCCATGCTACGCTTTAACAAAACTCACTTTTTGATATAGATTTTTTCCTTCCAGTAACTTTCCACTTATAAAGTATTTCTAACTTTGTGCTTGCTTACCCTGCAGAAATGTAATTATTAAGCAAAATATATTCGCTGTCAGTGGCTGAAAGCTCATCAAAACATTCATGTAACTGTGACAGTGAGCACTGTGAGCTCGAACGTTTGTTGATGTAAGCATTATTATGGCAAGACTAGACGAATCTCAGTTTTTCCGACCACTGGCTTCATTTATTTAATGACATTAGCAGTCAATTTTGGGCCAGAATTACTCAAAAGTTAATAGGCTAATTAATATATAATTAATATATAATATATAATTAAGAATATATATATACTATTAAAGCCCAATACTGTTTTTACTGTGGCTTTAGACTTCTATGAGAATTGCAATCTATTATTGCATTGACTCTGCATAGATTAGCATTCTGAGTAATATACAAAAGGCACATTTGCTTGGATAACACAATGAGCAATATATCTCTAAAAAGGGAAGCTTTATTTAATAGGTATTTGAACTGTACATATATGAAAATATCAACTTACTTGGTGAGTTCACCAAACGATGGGCAAGTTTGATTTATTGTTTTGACATTGGTCCATTAATTGGATCATAACAAGGTCTAATGCAGACAATGGTCTCACGTTGTCCTTACCTGATGGCATTTTTAACCTGTCTGACAGGGTGATACTTGATTAGTCAGTCAGACAATCATTTTTGGCCATATACAATTCATCAGCAGAAATCATCCTGTGCATGGCTAGCTTAACCATCACATGAACATTTTTAACAACATATATGACAGGGTATAAATAGGTCTTGTTAGCCTCAGCCTAGGAGAATTCCCAGCAGCTGATCCTTATTTCCACTGTGGGTCAATATAAAGGAAAAAAACACAAAAAGTCACCAAAAAGAACTCAGCAAGTAAAACTGGTGAGGTTGTATATAAATCAATGTGTTATTAAAACATTCAATTGTCCTTTTCAAAAAATGAATAAGACTATAAGATTCTTGCTGGCTTGCAACTTTTTTTGTTTGTGAAGAAACAAGCACAGGAAGATTTTGTCACATTTTTTTTCGAAGTTGCACACTTTTTTTTACAAACTTGTATTTTGATAAATCTTATTGCTATAGGGAATCAAACCAGGATATAAAGCATAAGATTCCCTGTTTAAGGAGAACTAAACCCTAAAAATGAATATGGCTCAAACTGTCATATTTTATATACCTAACTTATTGCACCAGCCTAAAGTTTAAGCTTGTCAATAGCAGCAATAATCCAGGACTTCAAACTTGTCACAAGGGGTCACCATCTTGGAAAGTGTCTGGGAGCTCTGAGCAGCTGTTGAGAAGTAAGATTAGGGATTTTTAAAATTATTACGCAAAGAATGGGATTTGTCTTTAAAATAAAATGATGCTACAAGGCTGATTACATTCTGATGCTAATTAGACTGGTGCCTCTGCTGTCATGTAGTAATTATCTGTATTAATTACTAATCATTTATATTTCTATGTGTATTGCATATTTTAAATCAGTCCCTAACCTCAGTAGCTGACAGCAGCACAGAGCATGTGCAGTGAATCTGGGAACTACTTGGGGCATTTTTGGAGGCACAGATCTTTACTGCTAAAGGCTTGTGGTTAACATGGGTTGGTACAGAAGCCCTAAACATAATGTACAACATTTGTAGTCTACTTCCAAGTATATATATATAGATTGTACCATCTAGAGATGCATTGGCTTGGCCAAAATGAGAGGGACCTGTGAAAAATGGTATCAGGCTGACAGCGCCAATCCTGTGGTAATTGCCGCCTGAGGCGGCTCCACCCCGATTAAACATCCGGGTGGGGAGGCAGCAACGCTAGTGCGGAGAGTGCAATTGCACGCTCTTGCCCTAATAAAGCCAAATTTCTGGTTTAAAAAATGGAAATTCGTCTCTTAAAGGCACCAGGAGTGTTTTTTTGCCACCCCTGAAAACCTAGCTGGTACCGCCTCATTGGCGGATCGCCCTGCAGGCTGACCAGTTAATAACACAGTGGGTTGGGGGCTAGTCCTATTACCCTTCTTGCCAGTGACATCACTTTCATGCCCAGCATCCTCCAATTTTATTACCGCCTGTCTCTTCTCCAGGTAGACACTCAAGAAAACACTGTATATTCTTCCATTAATATGCCCAACCCCAACTGCTGATGGCAAATAAACGTGTATTTACAAAAGCTGTATTTACAAAAACTGGCACCTTTACAGGCCTACATTACTACTGTATATCATATGCACTGCTGTGGGCCTTATCACTTCTGTCCACACTGTAACTTTTAAAGCCATATTTACATATATCATCTGACAGACTATCTTGTAGTAGTTAGCAGTCATCTTGTATCACACTATACAATGCAGTGTTTCTATCTTACCCCATAATAGATCCACACTGATCCACACTTACAAATTTACACTTCTAGTTACAGATGCACACTCCTTGTCCATAAAGATATTACCTACAGACCATGGTAAATAAAAAAAATAAACTAAAAAAAAAAATCCTGTAAAAACATTGATTCTGAATTTTTGAATTTTAAATTGACCATGTCCAGCACACTTACCTATTGCAACCAATTACTGCAGTCAGTGTTTTTGAGGAACGTCCATGGGTTCATAAGATTACTGTTTAAATCAATGGGTAGTGATTCCAACCATTTCTATAAATCAGTTAATCGCCGCTTCTACAAAGCTCATGCAATTGAGCCTTATGCCATTGCCCTTAAGCTTTCTTTTTTCAATTGCTCTAGTAATTACTGTAATCTTGTTAAGGAATCAATATCCTGCACTGATGTAAAAATGGATTTTAGACAGGATCTCAGACCATTGTGGTTTGAATGACCTATTGTAATGATAGAATGTAAAAAAATGGAGATGTGGAAGCACTCTAAAGGCTAAGTAATAGTATATTTAAGTATAATGGAAGTGCTAGGTTTAATGCACATTCCCTAGTCCCCTGTCTCAAAAGTTTACAAAACAGGGGTTTTTAGTTACAAAGTTATGATCATAAAGTTGAAACGCCATCATACCATGTCAAGGTAAACCCCATATGGCGGTCCCTAACTTGTTTGCCTTTCAGCCATAGTATAAAAAGTCTTACTGCATAGTAGCATTCAGTGTAACCAGTGTCTGTTGAACCTTGGTTTCAGTGTAAAGGATCTAGCCTCCCCTGCCAGTATTCGGGTTTTAAGGGAGAGGAATTGTCCAACCAACGCCCATTTTTAAAAGTATAGGGCCCCATTAGTTTAAGGGGGTATGGGGTGCTATTAAAAACCACATGAAGCTCAGCCACAGCTTCCGGCAACAATACAATGTAAAAAAATGGAGATGTGGAAGCACTCTAAAGGCTAAGTAATAGTATATTTAAGTATAATGGAAGTGCTAGGTTTAATGCACATTCCCTAGTCCCCTGTCTCAAAAGTAGGGATGTAGCGAACTGCCGTTTATGTGTTCGCGAACGCCGTTCGCGAACACCGGCAAAAATGCGAACAGTTCGCGAACAGTTCGCGAACTTCGAACATCCGCAAAATCGTTCGATTCGAACGATCGAAGGATTTTAATCGTTCGATCGAAGGATTTTCGTTCGAATCGAACGATCGAAGCCATTCGATCGAATGATTTCATTCGATCGAATGGCTTCGATCGTTCGATTCGAACGAAAATCCTTCGATTTTAGCGGCCGAAGGAATCGAATGGTCGAATGGTCGAACGATTTTTGTTCGAATCGAACGCGAACTCGTATTGGCGAACGTCGCGCGACGTTCGCGAACATTCGGCGGACGCGAACAGTCGAAGTTCGCGCGAACTAGTTCGCCGGCGAACAGTTCGCTACATCCCTACTCAAAAGTTTACAAAACAGGGGTTTTTAGTTACAAAGTTATGATCATATATTGTTATGATATATTGTTGCCAGAAGCTGTGGCTGAGCTTCATGTGGCTTTTAATAGCACCCCATACCCCCCATTAAACGAATAGGGCCCTATACTTTTAAAAATGGGCGTTGGTTTGGACAATTCCTCTCCCTTAAAAGCCACATACTGGCGGGGGAGGCTAGATCCTTTACACTGAAACCAAGGTTCAACAGACACTGATTACACAGAATGCTACTATGCAGTAAGACTTTTTATACTATGGCCGAAAGGCAAATAAGTTAGGGACCGCCATGTGGGGTTTACCATGACGTGGTATGGTGGCTTTTCAACTTTATGATCATAACTTTGTAACTAAAAACCACTATTTTGTAAACTTACTTTTGAGACAGGGGACCAGGGAATGTGCATTAAAACTTGCACTTCCGTTATACTTAAATATACTATTACTTAGCCTTTAGAGTGCGTCCACACACCTATTTTGTACATTGTATTGTAATGATAGATAGTATCTCAGCCAAAATATGAATAGGTAGGGAAGGGGTTTGAAAAATCCCATAGAAATGAATGGAGAATAGAGAAATTTCACACTAGTGGAATGTGGTGATCTCCAACTTCACTCTTTGATAAATATACACCCATATTCCTTGTGCATATTGCCTCTTTTTCTATTTTACTTGCTTGTCAGTGGAATAAAATGAAGTGGCTGCTAAAGTAAGCAGTTGATTGCACAAAAGAATTAGTGACCACTTGTGCATCCACCACATAAAACAATGCATGAGTCAATGCAGCAGCTCAAATCACTGTAATGTAGACAACAGACAATAAATTAGCTCCATAGACTCAGTGCTATGCCAGGCGTAACATGTCAGAGGGTCCCAAAGGTTTAAATACTAATCCCACGGATGCAAGTGCAAGAGCCCTAAGGGGTGAAAATTTACATAAGCCAATGGGATTTGCTTGATTAAAAAGGCTCTTCTTTACATAACTCCTGACACAAATTTATACACAGTTATAGGATCTGTATCTGGAGTTCTTGGTACCTGAGGTTTTCTGGATACAGGATTTTTCCACAGTTTGGATCACGATACCTTAAAGAGAAAATATACCTTTGTATAATTCAGTTGGATTTATGTAGAAAAGGTATACAAACACTATCTAAACTTCCAGAAAAAAATCTAAATGTATTTTTATTTTTACATGGGCATACAGGATTTCACAGATTAAAAGGAAACCATGCAACTTACAATAACCATTTCCTAACCCATCTTAGTCAACCCCTCCCTCACTCTATTCCTTTGTAAAGTGTTGGATTCTGGCACTTGATGTCCCTCTATTTTCCAGATGATCTAAGCACCACCCACCATGGAAAGCAAATCCCATATCTACGATTCACATTGGAACAAGATGAGTTGCATTACATTGACAGCCTAAGGGTAAGTGGGGACCTGCTCCCCACAGTATAGAGAAATGATCATGGTTTCAAAACAATATATTACTCTGCATAAAAAAGAGACTTATATGGTGGAACAAAATTCTCTGTCTTTTATAGAGCTCCAAGAAATATTTGCTTTCTTTTGGGGAATGCTTACAGTTGTAGTTGTGCCTTAAAAAATATTCTAACTCATACCCAACATATTTTACAGATCTAATTAGTTTAAACCCGGGCCAAACATAGTGGTAGACCGGAGATGCAGGTTGCAATTTTTGCAGCTATCACCCCAAAACAAAAAAAATTAAATGACTGTGTAATATAGCTGCCCTGGCCTATTCTAATTGCTGTAATCAGTGAACAGAAGTGACACATGGGGGGTTGGAAGGGGGGGGTTGGAGTAGCAAACAGTAGGGCAAATGTTGTAGAGAGTTACAGGAGTAGCAAGTGAGAGCAGGAACAAGAGATAATTGCCTTGGGTGCTAGTACCTCTTGGCCTGGATCTGGTTTGATGTTGATGGTTTCAAATAATTTTGAAGAGGTACTGCACATGGTCTGCTTAAGAGGGGAATAAAGGTAAGATACATAATGAGGGAGGTATAAAGTAAACATTCACAGGGAGAGAATTTGACACAATAGGAAGGTATAGGTATGGTCCACTAATGTATTGTAGCATGAATGCATTCCACTTTTCTACATTATGTAACTGGTAAATCAATTCTGCAACAATATTTTCATTGCTTAAATAATATAAGGGAGACAAAACTTGCATATTCTCAAAAACTTCTTTTACTATACAAAGAGAATATCAATGCTATTTTAATAAGTCCTATCAATGTGAAAGATTATTTTTAATTCGTAAATCCTATAGTTTTTAGAGATCTACCTCTACAAGGCCTAACGTATAGTGATGGGTGAATTTGAGGCGTTTCGCTTGGCCGAAAAATTTGTGAATTTCCTACGAAATTCGCAAAATGGCGAAAAATTTGCGAAATGCCGCTGGTGTCTCGTTTTTGATTTTTGGTGCCGGAGACTGTTTTTTGGTCGTTGCTGGTGAATTCGCCCATCACTATTAATGTGCTAATTTATTCAGGCTATCCTAGTGGGGACTCTCCTCATATACTGGTAGTTGAATTCAGTAATAACATCAGAAAAATCAAGTATATGAGTCACATTTTTCAGAAAACTGCACCAGCCCAGAGTTCTTGCAGCGAGCACCACAAAGCGATCCTCTTCCGATTTCTTTTTTCTTGTCATGGCTGCACATGTGCAGTAGAGAGAAAATCTGAACTTTAACTAAAAAGTCGGCTATTTTGTTCTACGTTCGTTTCCCCTGGGAAATTTGAGGAAATAAGAAGCCAGAAGAGAATCGCTCTATGGTGCAGTTTTCTGCTGATAGGAGCACTGGCCCAGGGTTTCGGGTAGGTAAATACAATCACTTGGGGGTGCCTAACATTTGGCACCCCCAAGTGGAGAAGACTTTCCTTCTCCTTTAAATATAAGAAATGCTTACTGGCAAGCAATAGATTGCTTTTTTTATCTGTTGTCTAAACAAAATCTGTGAAAAAGTTTAAACTTTCAGCCAATTACATTAAAATGTCTATATTGAGAATTAAATGACAAACATTGTTAGCGTGTTTTTTTTTTCAGACAGAGCATGTGCCTAAATACCCAACTAAAGTATTATTTGAAAAGTAATGTTTGCATTTATACAAGGAAGAAAAGACAGCCGTTTATAAGAGATGTTCCTCCTGTCTAAGTTTGATTATGTTCACTAACTGAGTAATGTTATCGGACACATCCAAGCAGAATGATATGTACAAGAGCACAGTCTGTACCTTAAGCCGTTATGGGCATACATATGAAATGCTAGACTGCAATGGGTGGCCATAAATTAGAAGACACACCTAGAAATCAATGCAGGTCTAATCAGCATTCCAAAAAATCAGCAGCCAGCTGAACTAGCTAAATAAATAAATGTAAGAAGTGAGAGATGGGGATCCAGTCATTAGCACGTCTTCTGCTGGGGTCCTGCACTTGATTCCGATCTGGCCACTATGTGCAAGGTGTTTTAATGTTGTCTCTATTATGGTATGGGTTTCCTTTTGGTACTCCAGTTTTACTTCACAGTCCAAAAATATAACTTGTGTTGAAATTGTTCATATGACAGGTCTCAAAAAAGTATTTTATTAAGCATATTGGCCTGCTCAGTACACGTGTGTGATTTAAATACTATGTGATACATCTTAGTTTGTATTAAACGCAGAATGATTAAATCAAGCTTGCCATCTGTATTGACTTGCCATATGGTTTCAAATTTAAAGAATATGAAAAAGGTAAGATCACTGGGGAGTGGCCAGTATGTTATGCACTCTCTAGTATTCTAGTCTATTACCTGCTACCCCAGGCTGCCATCTTGTTCCAGTGTTCTAATCATCCCCTGTGCCCACTGAAGCTGGACGCAAGCACGGTACATAAATAAGAAATAAGTTATGTACTGCACATGTGCTCGGCTAGGGCACCACAGGGATGCTTGTGACACTGGGGCAAGATGGCAGCATGATTCTCCTCAAACAGTACCCCTGTCTGGGGTAAGCAGGTAAGAGAATAGAATCACTTGGGGTGCCTAACAACTTGGCTTCCCTTTCCCTTTCCTGTATAAAGATGTATTCTGGTAATAATTATCTTACTCTACTCTTGGATTAGTTACTTAGGATTTAAGTTAACTTCCATCTCTTCCATCTCCGAATTAGACTCATACTCTCCTTGACTATATATCAGCGTTGAATGAATGAATGAATCTCATGCGTATGTGCCTATTTACAACCTAAGTGAACTATATTGATATGTAATTGATTAAATGGAGGACAGCTAGAGAATTCCATGGGGGGATTAATGGTAAATCCCATTTTAATGACAGCTGCACTATATATTAGCCCCAGTATTGTAAGAGTCACTAGGCTCCTCCAGCTTTTTTTTTATTCCTTATTAAGTACCGGGAACATCTGCATACACACTCAATTGACTTTGCTTAGCAGAACTGGGCCTTGGATGTAGAGGTAAAGTTCAAGTTCCATGCTTGTCTGGGAAGTTAGTTTATACTATTATTATATTACAATTCTATTACACGGGATGTTTAATAGAATTGGAAATCGCTAGTGTTGTCGTTTTTCAGAACATTTGAATGTTGCTGCATGTTTTAGAATCCCCATTGATTTATATGGATTTTTGCAGACATTATAGCTTTTAGCATAAAATGGACACAAATATTGAGCATGCATATTCTGCAAATGTAGAGTGCACTGTATATAATAATCTACAATAAAACACAGCTGACACAGACTCTTACCTTAATATTCAATATGCATTTACCCTGGTGCTGATGGAAATATAACATTGGTTTTTAACCCTTAAGGAGTGTGTAGGCATTTTTTTTTTAAAGAAAAAAGTTAAGCATCTTCCACAACAAAGTAATGATTTTGCAGCAAAATATGTTGTTTGGCCCGTGGGATCATTTTTTTCTCAAGCTAGCATGAAAAATTCACCATGCATTTTAACTGGACAGTGTGATTTTTAGATGGGCTGCCCGGTTGAAAGTGCCTGCCGGTCTTTTGATGACTGAATAACAGACAGGCCTGTCTCCTAATGAAAATACAGCCATATAGACAGGTATATAGTGGCATTCATATGAACAGAATGGGTATGCCAATTGTGTACTGTTCAATAATAAACTGACCACCAGTAAATGCCTCTTGTTGATTAGTTGCTATAGGTTACATCAGACTTTGGTATAATAAATGTATCACTGATCCATCGCTATTGATGTGAACGAGGAACATCTTTAAAGCAAAATGTTAAAGTAATTAAATTATGAACTTGGATGAAACAGTTTATAAAAAAGAGTATTTTACATTTTCAAGAATGAAAAAAATGAACATGACATTTCAGCCAATTGTATCTGTATAAACAGTATTTGCCATTGGTAAAAAAAATAAACATAACATTATTATTATTGTAATGTGTCTTTCAGTTTTATTTACAGATTTTTGTATTTCTTCTATGTCTTGTTGAATGTTTTTCCAGAGATATTGCTGTTCAATTTAAAAACTGATATCATCATGATTTACACCCTGTTCAGGACACATGGGGGCAAATTCACTAAGAATCGTAGTTACGCCAGGCGCAACTTTGCCACACTTTGCCAGGCGTAGTTTCGCTGGCGCTCCGCAAATTCACTAAAATCCGCAGTTGCGCACAGGGGTAGCGTAAGGTTGCAAAGTTGCACTAGCGTTGATTCGCTAAGGGAAGCGAAGTTACGCTAGCGATGGTTAATTTGCATACGGCGCCAAATTCAAATTTCAATGGAGGAATACGTAGAATCACTACAAATGCCTGGGAAATCTTCAAAACATCAAATAATTTTTTTTTTGCCCTACACATGTGCCCAATGAATAGTTAAGTTGCCATGAGTTAGGAAATGTAGGGGGGAAGGAGGGGAGCCCCAAAAATCTTTTCGATCTTTTTCAGCCTATCACCCATAATATAGAAAAAACGCCAGTGTTTTTTGAGACTTAGAAAAAATTTGACCTTTTTTTTGAAGCAGTCCCTATCTACTCTATTGTGCTTCGCCTGGTCTGAGGTGGTGAAGGAAGTCTAGCGTAAAAGGTAGCGTTCAGTACATGTTTAAAATGTTTAAAAAGAACTGTGAGCCATCATGCAGGAATTTGAACCTTGGATGAAATAGAGCTGAGTCTTGCAAGTTATTTTCCAAAGTAAATATAAATGAAAAAAGAAACTCCCATTTACTTTACACACACACGCGCTGCTTAAGAATCCCATTGCTTTCACGGGCCCAAATGTGTGGTAAGTGATAATTACTCTGTCTCACTCATGGAAATTCCATTGACCATCCTGCTGTTTTTCATTTTTTAAGTCTGACCACAATCTCTTTTGCAGTCCCATCTTTATCTGGAATTTTCTCCCCATTTTTCTGATGAGGCAATTTAATTTGGACATTATACCTCTTTATGAGCATGTATTTTATAAAGTGTTTGGTTTGTTGTTTATACATGGTACCCAAGCCCAATTAAGTCATCTCTATTTATGTGCTACTGTCCTTTCACAGTCCCAGTGACATAATTGTGTAAGAATGTTATATTTGATCACACTTACATTTTTCATCGGATAATTAGTCGCAGTTAAATTAATATATTTTTACTCTTGAGACTTACTGTTGAGACTTTTAAATATTGAAAGTGAAAGTTCCCAGGTTTGTATGTAAACAGAAAGAGGAAGAATATGCAACACTTTTGCTGATACGTTAAAGTGGACCACTGAACACTGCCAGAATTTACCAGTGCATGAGAAGTTTGAGAAGGAGTAGCATGTTGATTCTTATTTATGTTTTAACAGACAGGTGATTTAAAAAGGGAGTCCTCTAGAGTCTATCAGTGTCTATATTACATGTGTAAAGAAGACTATTGCTCAGCAGGCATCCTCCATTTAGAGTTCTCACTTCAACCCCTTGAATGATAAGGGAACACAGTGAACTTAAATAATCAGCAATGTACTGATATTATTGTTCAGAATACAGCAACAATCATTTACTGGAAAAAAACGTTTATCCAAGATAAATAATGACCCCGCTATGCTTTTGATTCTATTCATTAATATTGTAATTTAGTAAAAGCAAAGGAAAAATGTTATACTGTAATATGGAAGATGTTCAGTTTTCACAATACAGCCTGTACCAGTTACATAGTTATTTGGGTTGAAAAAATACAAAAGTTCATCAAGTTCATCCCCTCCAAATGAACCCAAGTTCTCTCTCTCTCTCTCTCTCTCTCTCATTAATTTTAATTATTAATAATTTAAAATGTTAATAATGTAAGTCTTCTATCCCTCTAACCAGTTTAGCTGCACGTCTCTGCACTCTTTCCAGCTCATTTATATCCCTCTCAAGGACTGGAGTCCAAAACTGCACTGCATAATCCAGATGAGGCCTTACCAGGGACCTATAAAGAGGCATAATTATGTTTTCATCCCTTGAGTTAATGCCCTTTCTTATGCAAAACAGAACTTTATTTGCTTTAGTAGCCACAGAATGACACTGCCGGGAATTAGACAACTTGTTATCCTCTCATTTAAGGAAACTCCCAACACACTTTAGTGTCCTGACACATTTAGGGGCAAATTCACTAACCTGCACTAACCTGAGTTGAGCTAGCGCAGCCTTTGCTGCATTTATCAACATTGAACCTCATTTTCCAGTTTGCTGCCCAGTTTTCCAGTTTAGACAAATCACTCTGCAAAGTGGCAGCATCCTGCATGGAACCTATAGTTCTGCACAATTTAGTATCATCTGCAAAAATAGAAACAATACTTTAAATGCCTACTTCCAGGTTATTAATAAACAAGTTGAACAAGCAAGGGACCTAGTACAGAGCCCTGCGGTACTCCACTAACAACACTGGTCTAATTAGTAAATGTTCCATTTACCACCACTCTTTGTAGTCTATCTTTTGGCCAATTTTCTATCCAGGTACAAGAACTATGTTCCAGGCCAACATTCCTTAATTTAACCAGTAACCGTCTGTGTGGCTCTTTATCAAATGCTTTAGCAAAGTCTAAGTAAATCACATCCACTGCCATCCCAGAATCGAGGTCCCTGCTTACCTTCTCATAAAAAAGAAATTCAGTTAGTCTGGAAGATCTATTACACATTAAACCATGCGGGCACAAACTCATTGTATTATGATTTGCTATGAAGCCCAGTATCTTATTCTTTATTAACCCATTGAAAAGCTTTCCTACCACTGATGTCAGACTAACTGGCCTATAGTTTTGAGGCTGAGAACGGGATCTCTTTTTGAATAGAGACATCACATTAGAAATTTGCCAGTCTCTCAGAACCATGACAGACCTTAATGAATTCTAAAGAATTAAGTAAACAACAAATAAAAATGTTTATTTTTAGTTAGGCAAGAAAACTCAGAGCCACAATGTAGGTAAACCTACATTGTTCTAAATATTCCGAAAACATGATCTCAAAGAATTATGGCTAAATATGCCATTATAGGTAAAGCTAAAATATGCCCCCATATGTAATAAAAGGCACTAAGTTTGCCCAGTAGCAGTAACTAACAGAGACCAATAAGATGTTTGCTTTCAAACAGCTGACCAGTAAATGTTTATTGCTGATTGGTTGCTATGGGTTACTGCTCCTGGGCAAACGTATTTCCTCTTAATGCATAACCCCATAACAGTTTTATAAACTTGTGGTGTTTATAAAGTTTCTGGATATCAACTAAAATAGTGCAGTTCACAGAAGTTTGGGTCACATTAGCTCTTTGTTACGCAAAAGTCCGACATCCCCTACAAATTGAACACTCCGCTTCTTTAATGCATCACAAAATCCATTAATGGTCAGGTAGTTATAAAAAAACACTTATTCTTAGAAAACACAATGGGGCACATTCACTAAAGAACTGTGTTTTTTTGGTGAAAATTCACCGCAAATTTGCCAATTTACTAAAAGGTGAGTGGACAATTTGCTAGCAAAAACACCTCAGCACTAGTGAACTGACATGTAGAGATGCCATCACATTTCAATTTTCATGGGTGATGTTGACACAAAATATAATGAGCTCTTCTAATTCATTACAAGAGTAAGGGAAATTTCTAAAGACCTGTTTCAATAAAAAACTAAACTACAATCCTTTGATAAACATTGCATTTTCCAAACATTTTTTTTACAGTTGCTCTAGGTTGAAGTCTTGTATGTGTGAGAATTTCTTTTGCTATACAAAACTATACCCAAGTGCACAAGATACAATGACCCATTTAATTCATCGCGAAAAATGTGCAATAAAGTAAAGATGTTTTTGTCTCCAAAAAGTAATGAAAAATCTTTCCAAATTCAATTCATTGTGATGTTGAACTTTATGAGTATGAGAAACAGGAAATGTTCCAGGTTGCTCATTTTTTGGGGAAAGTGTTTGTATCTAATGACTTAGAAGATGTCTTTACACAACGTAACAGTTAATTTAAAGGTGGTTAATTTAAAGGTGATGGGACACTTTAAGAAAAAAACAGGAAGAGATAGATAGATATTTTTTTGAGAAATATATTTACTGTATGCAGTACTATGCAACTGTAATACACAGACGTATACTGAAAAAGAAAAAACAGAAATCACTAAAAATGTGTTATATTTAATAGAAAAAAATTAACTACATAATATGATTTAAAAATATATATTAACATATGGAGGCTTATTTATTAGAGGTTGAATTGTAGTGGTTTTAAAGCACAGCTTCTATTGACTACTAAAGGACCTTGACAACTTTTAACGGCAAAGTTTGGTAAAAAAAAAAAGATTTGAAGAGTTTTTCACTTAATAAATTGCACATTTTTAGAGATTTTTAGAAATATAGGAAAACCACAAATATTTCAAGATTTGTGAAAAAAAATTACAATTCGATTGTTAGCAAATGGGCTCCCTAGACCATTTGAAACTACTGATGGAAAGCAAATATACATTGGCCTAGTTGTGCCTTTATACCATTTGTGTGAAAAGCTGCATTTGTCATAGAATAGAAGGTACAAAATAGGGGTGTGGAAGCACTCTAAAGGCTAAGTAATAGTATATTTAAGTATAATGGAAGTGCTAGTTTTAATGCACATTCCCTGGGCCCCTGTCTCAAAAGTAAGTTTACAAAACAGGGGTTTTTAGTTACAAAGTTATGATCATAAAGTTGAAAAGCCACCATACCACGTCAAGGTAAACCCCACATGGCGGTCCCTAACTTGTTTGCCTTTCGGCCATAGTATAAAAAGTCTTACTGCATAGTAGCATTCAGTGTAATCAGTGTCTGCTGAACCTTGGTTTCAGTGAAAAGGATCTGTCCTTCCCGCCAGTATGCGGCTTTTAAGGGAGAGGAATTGTCCAACCAACGCCCATTTTTACAAGTATAGGGCCCCATTAGTTTAAGGGGGGGTATGGGGTGCTATTAAAAACCACATGAAGCTCAGCCACAGCTTCTGGCAACAATACAATGTACAAAATAGGGGTGTGGAAGCACTCTAAAGGCTAAGTAATAGTATATTTAAGTATAATGGAAGTGCTAGTTTTAATGCACATTCCCTGGGCCCCTGTCTCAAAAGTAAGTTTACAAAACAGGGGTTTTTAGTTACAAAGTTATGATCATAAAGTTGAAAAGCCACCATACCACGTCAAGGTAAACCCCACATGGCGGTCCCTAACTTGTTTGCCTTTCGGCCATAGTATAAAAAGTCTTACTGCATAGTAGCATTCAGTGGCTTTTCAACTTTATGATCATAACTTTGTAACTAAAAACCCCTGTTTTGTAAACTTACTTTGAGACAGGGGCCCAGGGAATGTGCATTAAAACTAGCACTTCCATTATACTTAAATATACTATTACTTAGCCTTTAGAGTGCTTCCACACCCCTATTTTGTACATTGTATTGTTGCCAGAAGCTGTGGCTGAGCTTCATGTGGTTTTTAATAGCACCCCATACCCCCCCTTAAACTAATGGGGCCCTATACTTTTAAAAATGGGCGTTGGTTGGACAATTCCTCTCCCTTAATAGCCACATACTGGCGGGGGAGGATAGATCCTTTACACTGAAACCAAGGTTCAACAGACACTGATTACACTGAATGCTACTATGCAGTAAGACTTTTTATACTATGGCCGAAAGGCAAACAAGTTAGGGACCGCCATGTGGGGTTTACCTTGACGTGGTATGGTGGCTTTTCAACTTTATGATCATAACTTTGTAACTAAAAACCCCTGTTTTGTAAACTTACTTTGAGACAGGGGCCCAGGGAATGTGCATTAAAACTAGCACTTCCATTATACTTAAATATACTATTACTTAGCCTTTAGAGTGCTTCCACACCCCTATTTTGTACATCATAGAATAGAAGACTGAAACAAGGCAAAAAGGCTGTCGTGTTACAAGAAATAGCATTTCCATCAGTTCAAGCTGGCGAAAAGGGATATAATCCTAATGTTGATAGCAAGCCCTCAATGTGATATCGCTTGGGCTTCATACACACAATGGGTGTCCTGCACTTAAAATACATTTTTAAGATTTTCTTCAATCTGCTTCAAAGCACAACTGCACAGCCCACAGTGAGGGGGATTATTACAATAAGGAGGGACCAATTGCACAACATGTTCAATGCATTTTTGTGCAGATACAGTATTTTTATTGCACTTGCAATGCATATATCCATTCTGTGTGATGAGTTAAAGATTTTAGTAGATTCAATTTTAAGGTTCCCATTAGTGATGCGTGGTTGGATCCACACCCAAACGTAATATAAAAGACAGATGGCGGGCAGAAAATGAATAGGTGTGCGCTGAAGATATGGGAGGGGATGGGCATTGGCAAAGTTGGCCTGCAACACAAAAATAAGCAGCCATGGGAAACCAGCAGCTCCCATATTGTTGACTGCCTGTTTTATCACTTATTCCCATATGCCTATTTACTAACATTCAAATTTCTATATTTTTCAAGAATCTCTAAAAATCTGTCTTTTTTTTATTCCGCTAAAGCTCTAAAAATTAAGTGATCTTAAGATTTATTAAGTGTAATAATTACAAAAAGTTTACTACAAAAATTCACCAAGTAAAAGCTGTTGAGGTCCTATAGAAGCCAATGGGAGCTGCACTGTTCCTACTGGGCAAATTTTAATGAATTCAGACATTCAGAGGTTTTCTGATATCTTTTCATTACTAATTGTCAGAAAAATTCTAATTTTTAGAGGCTTTTTTTTATTTTTATAATATATATTATTAACAAAACTAAGACATTTTGTTGACTATTAATGGCTTTAACAATGCTTATAAAATTGCACCATCCTTTTTTTTAATACTGTAACAACAAAGTAGAGCTCAAAGAATTGTGAAACCTCCTTCCCACTGTGACATGTTTTCTACTGACCTTCTGGAAGACATAACCAAAACTCTCCATTATTTTGCATATCATTAGCCTAATTTTTGAGTTCATCACAATATCCGGGACAGTTTAACACTAGCTGCATTTAATGGTGACCCTTTAATTTATCATGCTGCCTCACGCATAACCATTTATAATAGAATAGCTGCAGCTAGTCACATGTTTACAATTGATCTAGGTCAGAAACAATTAAATTAGGTAGATAAATTAGAATTTTAAAGCCTGTAGCAATGTCCTCTATTAACCTTTATTCGTGTAAATACCTTAGATGCTGTCTTATAGTAGGAATATCTCAAATGTACTTTTTATGCAATTGAATTATTTATACAGTTTATAGAATGGTTCGCACTTTTAATGATTCTGTATGCCCTTTGTCATTTAAGACCTGCCATAGTAATGCAATCTATATTATATATTGTACATATACATGAGCATTAAACAATGTCACTATTTTTCCATTATAGATTTAGACAGTTGCATATAAATTAGCACAATATAATTTCAATTACCATATATACACGAGTATAAGCCGAGTTTTTCAGCATCCAAAATGTGCTGAAAAAGTCTACCTCGGCTTATACTCGAGTCAGTGGGCAGTAGCTGAGATTGCAGTCACTTTTAATCATTCCTATACCAACAGTTCACTTGGGGAGAGACTGCAATATCACACAGCACCCTCTGTTGGTTATATATAAGAATAACAGTGCGCCCTCTGTTGGTTATATGAAAGAATAACAGTGACTGCAATATCACACAGCGCCATCTGTTGGTTATATGAAAGAATAACAGTGACTGCAATATCACACAGTGCCATCTCTTGGTTATTTGAAAGAATAACAGTGACTGCAATATCACACAGCGCCATCTCTTGGTTATATGAAAGAATAACAGTGCGCCCTCTGTTGGTTATATGAAAGAATAACAGTGACTGCAATATCACACAGCACCATCTGTTGGTTATATAAAAGAATAACAGTGACTGCAATATCACACAGTGCCATCTGTTGGTTATATGAAAGAATAACAGTGACTGCAATATCACACAGTGCCATCTGTTGGTTATATGAAAGAATAACAGTGCTCCCTCTGTTGGTTATATGAAACAGTGACTGCAATATCACACTGCGCCCTCTGTTGGTTATATGAAAGAATAACAGTGACTGCAATATCACACAGCGCCCTCTGTTGGTTATATGAAGGATTAAAAGTGATGGCACTATCACACAGCACCCTCTGTTGGTTATACGAAAGATTAACAGTGATGGCAATATCACACAGCACCCTCTGCACATGGTAGTGGGACAGTGGGACAATGCACACAGTAATCCGTTTGACAATTCTCCCCATCTACTTTGCAAAGAAGTCCGGTTGATCACTGGGGGGGTCGCTTTGGCGGAATGTGCGCCGCTGGGATACAGGGCTGTAGTTGTGTCTAGGCTCATACTCGAGTCAATAAGTTTTCCCAGTTTTCGTAGGTAAAATTAGGTACCTCGGCTTATACTCGGGTCATCTTATACTTGAGTATATATGGTATATATCTTCCCCTGAATATTTCTGAGCATAATGCAGGACTAAACTGTAAATATATATATTGTTTGGATCTACATCTCTTAAGGGGGGATGCTGCCAATGATGTACATAAACCCCCAAACTTTATTTGCTGTTTGATAATTCTTTACACAAAGGTTTCATTATTTTTGTTTTTTTTTCAAGATTTTATTGGCATGCTTTCTTAACTGTACATATTTTCTTGTTGCAAGCATAGGTTTAAAAACCCTTCACTGGCAGCCATAAGCGTTCCTCTTCCTCTCCACTGCATGCTGGAGACAAGTGACCTGCTTGCAGTAATAATCTGGTCAAAATGTAAATTTAGGTAAGTGCTGTGACCTGCGCTGAAGTCAATTTAGGCCAAACAATTACAGCAAGCGGGATGCTTGTCTCCAGCTACTGCATAGCAGATAGTGCTTTTTGTTTAGAAAAAAAAAAATCAGATGCATAACTGGCAGCAGCAAGAAGGAAGGCAGTTTGTGAAAGGCAAAGATGGGAGTTAACCATTTATACGTAATGCCTTCAAGTCAAATTTGAAATTGAGTATAAAAAATATACTTTAATTATAATTTATATAAAATATAATTTAATTATAATTTATATAAAATATAATTTTATTAATAAAAGCATACAGTATGTTAAATTTATTTTCATATTTCTCTTTAAAAAAGAGACATTCCTGTGCATTAAGGCAACAAAAGAACACTGACTATAACAAGAAACTTTTCCTACTTTGAGTCATTGAAATAGATTTCATCTAAAAGATTTAGTTACAATCAAAACAGTTGTCAATGTGAAAATGAAAACTTCATAGGAACTGTAAAATGTTACTAAACTCCCAGTGCTTGCACAGCATTCCAATGACTTTGACAGAATTACTGATTAGTAAAAAAAATCAATTAGTTTTTCTCTTGTTTCACCAAATGGATGTTTTTTTTAATTTCCGACAGCAAATAATGTGTTTCTGAGCTTGATTAAAGGATTTTAATCATAGTATCAAAATTCTCCTGCAGAATACATAGTAGTCCATTGCATCTACGTTTTAAAGTTATTGGGGCAAATTCACTAAAGGGCGAATCTTCACCAGCGACTGCTTCGCTACACTTTGCCACTCGCATATTCGTTACCAAATATGCTACTTCACAAAAATGGCAAGTTGTGTCTCAGCAGCGGAACGCTGGCAAATTTTTGCTAGTGTTACTTCGGCAGTGCAAGTATTTTGTATTGAATTTTCGCTAGCATTCATGTCTGCCTAGTGAAACTTCATTAGTACGCTTACACTTAGGTAAATCTGAATAGGGTGGGGTACATAAAAGTCCTATGGACACCTTTATTAGTAATGTTGGTGCAAATGCTTTGAGTGGCCACTTTTTATTACAAATGTCCAATGAACCATTATAAAAGACATAAAAGATCCTCAAATGCCCCAGACATTAACCCACCCTAAAACAAATGCCCCTCAAATGTCGCCAGTGTTTTTTACAACGTTTATGAATTTTAATTATTATTAGGATATGATGTCACTGACATAAGATTGAGGAAGATGTAGCATAATTTTATCAGTTCGCCTGGTCTGAGGTCGCAAATGCTCAGTAAAATTTGCATCTTAGTGAATTTGCGGAAAAATGCCCATTTGCCAGAGCGAAAAGTCACCAGGGCATAGGGTGCGAACGTACGATAGAGATGGTCTCGTTCACTAACTAATTGTCCTGTATGCCTGTTAGTAAATTGGCGATTTCCCTGTGGATGGGATTTCTGGCGAATTGTCCCTAGCGTTGGCCATTTAGTGAATCTGCCACGTTGTCTATTGCTACAAAGCAACTTCTTATTTCTTTCCTGAACTAATGCATTGCAATGTCATGTTCAGTTGCATGCTATGCTTGTTGTTGATTTATATTATTTAACAGAATGCTGCTGCTGATGATGATACAGAACTATGTCAAACTATTGTATGTGTACTCATCAAACCCTTCAAAGGTCTTTCCGGCAATGCTGTCATCCACAGAAGGTTTGTATTCAACCTATAGATGCTTTTTGCTGTGTATACAAACTATGATCGCAATCGTACAAAAGTGATGTTTGACAAATAGTAGTAACAATCACCCATTGCTATTGCCATGGTATGAAAAATATCGGGACTATCCACACATGTTCTGAAAAGCAAGATCTGAAAATCATAAAATACTTTTGTATGACTATATCTTTGCATCTTTGCACAGCTTAAGTGATATCGATGGCAGACCTTTTATATCTTGAACACTGGAACCTGATGTATTAAATAAAGAATTGTATCTAGTTGCATTAAATAAAATTCTAATTAAATATCGGGTTTAATCACAACCAGTAACATTGATTAGATGGGCACATAATTAAATTAGAGTAGTACTTTGGTATTACATTGCTTTTTGTGATTTTATCATACATGCTTTCATGCTTTTAGGTAATAAAATAATATTTATATATATATATACAATATAGACACTAGTAACAGCACTCACGCTCTGTAGTGACTTTGCGGTGCACGTCCCATGAGGTCTCCGGTCAGTCCTCCATAGTATATGTAATTCGAATAAAGAACAGCACTCGCCAAAAATGCTCAAAAGTTTGTATTAAATAGTAAAACAATTACCTCACCATATATGTGCACATATGTGACAGAGATGTTTCGAGCCAAAAAGGCTCTTTCTCAAGCCACGTGAAATATATTCCCGGGAGTAACGTGCACCTGCAGTTGTTATTTCACTAACCTAGTCCAGGAGTGCAAGTGGTTAATATGGCGTCACCACAGCACCTGGATCGGGAGGTGTTCAGTTATACTGAAGCACAAGCAGAGGAGATTGTGGCTGCATTTGCACAGTCGGCCGGGTTTTTACGGGTCCCAGTGTCTTCACAATTACAGAGAAAACTGGAGGGACTCAACCGTCCGGCCATAGATCTGGAACTGCATGCCGAGATGCTGGTGAACAAGCGCATCCCTCGTGGTTTACGGATCTCTCTTCGCCCCACACTATTTGCAGGAAATGAGGCGTTCCGTTTGAGGTTTGAGCAAATTTTAAATAAGTGCTCCTATGATATTATGACTTTGACAGTTGAATTTATCACAAAGGAGCTGAAAGTTGTTCATAATGAGATACAGAAAGTTAGCGATCAATTGTTGGCAGGAATTAACGCACAGGAGCTTTTTGAATTAAAGGAACAGATACAGATTAAACTTAACAAGTATAAACAGGATAATGAAAAACAAAAAAGACAAAAATACGATCAAGATACTGTTGATTATGAGAGAGGACGAGTATACTTTTGGAACCGGTTGGATGGTAATGGGAGAGATGGGACACGTAGCCTAAGTGTACCACGCAATATGGAAAGATCATCCAGGATGAAGAACCACTGGAGAATATTAATACCCACACATGCCATTTTTTAGACGTCGAAGGGGACGTAGAGGTGGAAGAAACATGGGCACAATAAAAAAGAAACTGATATCCACAAGGAGTCAACAGGGCAAGAAAGGGAACAACAGGTAGTATTTAATATTTCTTCTTTCCAGTTAACAAATCAACAGGTGAAGGTCTTGGGTAAAGGCCTGAACTTCTGTTTGACTTCTTCGGTGGATCGCTTTCAAATGGATATTGATCTGTACAGACTCTATTGAGCACTGCGGTTAAAGGTACACTTTTCTACTATGGAGAATAGAGACATACAGACACTTAATGATGGTGAGACTTTTTTGCTTACTCAGAAACAATTTGGTCTCCACAGCAAAAGTAGGTTTGTTCCACCAACTACCTACCCTGCTCTGGAAACATATATTAATAACATTCAGCAGGATCTTGAACAGGTGTATCAACAGGGGCTAGATTCTCCTGGTATGATACCTAACTTAACAAAAACAGAAAGAGATGCAATACACAGTTTGAAAGAAAATAAGATGATTACTGTCAAACCCTCTGATAAGGGAGGGTGCGATCGTAATCATGGATACTGATTATTGTATCAGTGAGATTCTGGGGCAATTGTCAGATGTGGCTGTTTATAGGAGGTTAGATGGGGATCTCATTGTAGAAATTTCCAAAAAAATAGACCATATGTTAACTAACATGGTAAATAATAATGTGATTTCTGATGATAAAGACATATCTTACTGTTACATTTCCACGTACACCAACCCTGTATACACTGCCCAAGATCCATAAGGATCCTGTCCATCCTCCTTGCCGCCCGATTGTATTGGGCATTAACTCAGCGTTTTGTCCATTGGCCATCTTTTTGGACAGGATCCTTGGACCTTTGGTGACAACCACTCTCTCATTTGTGAGAGACAGTGGTCACTTTCTAGAAAGACTGGATAGTCTAAAGATACAAGATGAAGAAGATGTCATACTGGCCACATTTGATGTGTCCAGTTTGTACACCTCGATACCGCATAATGAGGGTCTAAAAGCTTGTAAATGGTTGCTATGAGGTAGTGGTCAGTATCAGGATATGCAAATTGTTTTTTTTTCAGGAGGTACTAGAAATCATATTGAGGATGAATTACTTTGTTTTTCAGGAAGTGTTTTACCTACAGTTGCATGGGACCGCGATGGGATCCAATGTCGCCCCATCATACGCCAATACCTTCATGGCTTGAAGAACTGTTCATATATTGTGATGATCTTTACCGGGCTTGGTGGAGATATATCAACGATATTTTTGTTATATGGTGGGGTGACATGGGCTCCCTATCGTGGTTCCATGAAAGACTCAATGGGTTTCATTCCTCCATCAAATTTTCTCGGATTTGTGATTCAAAAGAAGTGTCATTTTTGGACATTCTAATTTACAGGGAGAGACGTTTACAAACTAAATTATACTCTAAGCCCACTGACCGAAACCAGATACTTCATTTTGAAAGTAATCCCCCCTTACATACCAAACAGTCAATCCCTATTAGTCAATTCACCCAGGTGCGCAGACTAGTAAGTGATCCTGTGATGAGAGAATTTCAAACCAAACAAATGAGAACTAAATTTAAACAGAGGGGATATCCATCTAGGGTACTAGACAGAGCAGAAAAAATTATTGATCATAGGAAGGTTAAGAAAACAAAGGGGTCAAGGATCCCCTTTGTTACCCAATATGGACCATTGACTAAGCAGCTCAATACCATTTTACGTAAACATTGGTACATACTACGTAGGGCATACCCCATGGTGGGGGAATTTGCTTCCCCTCCATTGATATCATACAAAAAAGGTACAGCTATTGGATCAAAAGTATCTAGATCCCTAGTTCATATGGGAGATACACAAAATAACACATTTCTAGGCACCAGAAATACTGGTATGTACCAATGTTTAAATTGTACACAATGTAAACATGTGATAAAGGGAAAAACTTTTGTGCATCCAAGCACAGGCGAAATTGTGCAGATTAGGGGATATCACACCTGTTTGTCCCAATATGTGGTATATGCTATTGTGTGCCCTTGTGGTAAGATATATGTTGGGGAAACTATTCAGAAAGTAAAGTCACGGATTTCACAACATAAATCTACCATTAAATCTGGCAATTTGGCATTGCCACTCTCTAGGCATTTTAAATAACATGGCCATACGATTGACCAGTTACGATTTATGGTGCTGGAAACTATACCTCCACTCAAGTGAGGAGGGGATCGGGAACTGAGATTAAAACAAAGGGAGGTGTGGTGGATTAATAAACTTAATTCACTCCACCCACATGGTTTTAATAAAGACTAGGATCTATTTCTGTTTCTTTGATATTTTAAGGATAAAAATAAATGTGCTCAGTAACTGCTTATCTATATGTATCTGTAAGGTTATGTGTATTTAATTCAGATTACAGGGTGGAATCCCTACACAGAGTATGAACAAGAATATACAGTATTATGTCACTTCCCTTGCTGGACTATAAAAAACGTTATGGACTCTGTATGTATCTTTACACCATTGTTTCACGTGGCTTGAGAAAGAGCCTTTTTGGCTCGAAACGTCGCTGTCACATATGTGCACATATATGGTGATGTAATTGTTTTACTATTTAATACAAACTTTTGAGCATTTTTGCCGAGTGCTGTTCTTTATTCGAATTACACACACATATATATATATATATATATATATATATATATATATATATATATATATATATATATATATATATATACTGTATATATATATATATATATATATATATTTTTTTTTTTTTTTTCCTGTGCATTTTATATAAACCTGTTTTCTTTATTGTACAGACATTTTACTACCACTTGTTTGGACGAAATGCCAATTCTCTACTGTATCTGTGTGTAAAACTTTGAGCTTTGGAGCTTTGTATTCACCTGTAAATATTTTGAAGCTGATGATTGACAGTAACGTGGGCTGTTTGGGCTTGGCTGTGAGTAATGCAACCGTATTAATAATTTACATGCTTACTGTATACTTAATTACCTACAACTAACTAGATGTAGTAAATATGTGATAAATGCATATGTATATTAATTAATTAGCAGTGCACTTTTTCCAGTGGAATCAGATCAATATTAATCTACTGCAGGGGTCCCTAGCCTTTTACTTGTGAGCCAATTCAAGTGTAAAAAGAGTTGGAGAGCAAATCAAACATGAAAACACTTCCTTTGGTGTCAAGTAAGGGCCCTGATTTGATAGCCCCTATGTGAACTGGTAGCTTAAAGGGGGCTTTGTTTGGCAGTTTTGTGAGCAACATGTTGCTATGGAGTGACTGGTTGGGGGTCTCTGGTCTACTGCATATTTTTCCCAAAAGTATGATGAAAAAGGCACCTGAACATTAATATAAAGATTTATAAATATATAAAGATGTTTTCCTATTTACTTAATGTATTCTTGCGTATAGTGTGGTGAAGCACTGCTGGTTGTATTTTTAGAGGAAAAATCTGCAAACAAACATTGCTTTGAATACAGATTTACAATCCTATACTATACTAAGTGCCTATAATGACAGCCAATCAAAAAAATTTTAACATATAAAATGATTATACAGTTTTCTAGACAGCATCATCTTTTGAGATTATCTTGTCTGGTTAAAATCACTACATTTTATTTGCAATTAGTGGGATAAAATCCTGCATAATAAACAGTGTAAATCTAAAGCAATGTTGTGAGCATATCACTTCCAAGCATATTTTTAAAGAATGTCTGACTGAGTCCATGTCAATGGAGACTATACATTTCAAGCTAGAGCCTGCTTAATCCTCACATTTTTCGAATTTCCAATTGAAAAAACGTTGAAATTCGAATTCAAAAAGACCAACCAAAATTAAGTCAAAGTTTTATTTGGTCGAATAGGTCCATTTTTGATCGAATAGGTCCGTATTTGGATGAATTCAAATCGTACGTATCGAATGAAAAAAAAACTTTGATTTTTCAAATTTGAATTGAATTTGGACCATTCCCTAGTCGAAGTACACAAAAGTAACTCGAAATTCAAATTTTTTTCATTCGAAAATTCACCTTGACTTTTGATAAATCTGCCCCTTAATAAATCTCAAATTTTTAGAGCTTTTAAGAAACATAGGAAAACTATAATTTTCCGAGATTCGTGGTAAAAATAGAAATGCGATTGTTTGTAAATCGTCTCCCTAGTTTGTTTTTTGACTTGATTGCTAAAGTGGTTCTGACAAAATGGCATTTTGACAGAGTATACAGTCACCCCATGGAGGTAAAAATAAGAAGTCTGAGTGAAAGAGCAAGAACAAAAAAAACAAAGCAGAGCTGAAAGAAAAATAATGAAACTGTGATTGCCAAATTGACTTGTTATTGCAATTGTCATTATTATTTCTGTTATGCTGTTTTCTTATGTTTCTTCTTCAGTATTCATGTATTTGTTGTATATTTCAGACAGGCTATTTAAGGAAAAGGACAGTAAATGCTCTAGCCATTCTTGTGCTGAGTAAATGCTGGGAAAGCTGCCTTTCATTAAGAACGACTAACTGCAGAGTCTGCCCAGATTAATACTGTGTCAGAGAGTAGCAAGGAGTTAACCAGTGTGCTGGATTGCTGCACTGCTGATAAAATGTAAGTGGTTTTACATGAGACCTTAAATAAAACTTGTATGTTTAATTTTCCAAATTACAGAGTACAAAACAAGTGTTAAATAAAAAACACTACAAATACAAATATCAGAGAGGCAAGATGAGACAAATAACCATCGCCGGTACATTTAAGAGCCAAGTTTCCATTTCAATTACCTGAAATTCATCTCTTTTAGTGTTGAAAGTATAATTGCGTTTTCTGTATTAGTCTGCACTGTACAACTGTAAGTAATAAGCTAAACCAGTTTCTTGGGGGAACTGCGGCTTACAGCTTAAAGGATAATTTCAACTTCATTAGCAAAACTGAAATAACGCATAAGACATGGCCCTAAAACGCAGCCCAGAAATGTGTTCAGGCTTTCCATAACCTACCAAATTTTGTAAAATGGAAGTGGTATTTAGGGGGTGTGGTCACATACAATGGGCGTGGTCAATACATTTAGTTACACCACCACGTCGGTGGTGTAGAAAATAATCGCAAAGCAGTTTTGCAAATTGTGGTTTTAAATTACTGTCAGCGCTATTTTTGCACCCGACAACCTCCCACAGTGGCTGCTCTCATGCCAACACCAGTTCATTTGCAAGCCATTGCAAATACAGTATGTGCGCACAATGCGAATTCACAAAATACAGAAAGACTGGCATAGCAGTTCAATATTTTCAGAAAAAAAAAAACAGTAGGAAACCCCCAATGGCAAAAAAGTGTACTTTTTTAAGGTGCAAATGAAAGGGGGTACTTTTCAGGACTGCCGCAAGGGATTTAACTTATTATGTGACTGGCAGCTGTATGTATCATGGTTATTTAAAGGTACAGTGTCCTGCAAATATACCCGTCAACCTTTCCTCTGTGTATGTCATTGTGGATCTGGGAAGTTCCCAGGGAGGGGTATTACAGCCCAATCTGTACTGACCCTGGTTGAAGCCATGCTAAATTATTGTGTACCGGCTCTCCCATTTAGTGGAGACACAGGACTCCTATAGCACTACAATGAAGAAAATCGGTACTGGATTTCCTGCAGTAGCAGAATGAATAGAAATAAATAAATTATATACAGTATATACCTGTATATGCTGTTTATGCTTAAAATAAGTGTCCACGTTATAAGATGTAACGTATATACTGAAAGAGAAAGGAGTATTTCTGTCAGTAACACTTATTCTGTGAATTGTTAGAAAGATTTATTGATCTATTCAAAACAATAGTAAATGTAGTCTGATTATACTCCTACTCAGTGATGATAATCCCATTCTGTGTCTGGCTTGGTATCATCTTCTAAAACTGTTCCATAAATTGTGTGTGTGGGCCTTTGTTCTCCAGAACATTAAGCCAATTGAGATATTTAGACAATTTATTCTACACTTACAGGGAATACATAAATAGTGTAGGTATAACAAAATATGATGTTGTTTTCCATCCTCATATTCGCTAAACCTGCTTTTGTTTCTGTTTTAATTAACATAACCTCTCTCTTCAAGCTATAATTTTCCTTTCCAACATAGAACATTGTCTGGAATCTTCTAAGGGGGAGTCTGGCTTTTCATTTAAAGAAAATGAAGGTGTATTATATGCTGGTCTGATGAACCAAAATAAAAAGTTTCAATGTTGTTTGCCATAAAGCACTTAAACCTATGTTTGCTTGCTCCTAGAGTCTATTAACCTGTTATGGTGACTGAGGCTTTGATGAAGTGTGCAGCAAGTGGAGGAGCAAGGGTGAGATAGAGATACTAAACCCTGTTGCACTGTTCAGTCACACTTTTCTCAGATGTTGCACTAAAAATCCCTGCACATTGTAACATATTATCAAGGTTAAGGGCTAGTCCACACGGGGAGATAGCGACGCGTTTGCAGTCGCCGCGACAAAGCGCCGCGACAGTCGCCGCGACCGGCGCAGGCGACAGTTTTGTATGGGCGCCTATGTAAAAACGCCTGTGCTAACCACACGAGGCGATGCGCTTTTCAACAGTCGCCTGAAAAAGCCTGGCGAGGCATTTTCAGGCGACTGTTGAAAAGCGCATCGCCTCGTGTGGTTAGCACAGGCGTTTTTACATAGGTGCCCATACAAAACTGTCGCCTGCGCCGGTCGTGGCGACTGTCGCGGCGCTTTGTCGCCGCGACTGCAAACGCGTCGCTATCTCCCCGTGTGGAATAGCCCTAACACATGCTAGGAGCTGTAGCCCAAGCAGCATCAGGGTTGTAAAGCAATATTGCTTATTAAAACTTTTCCTCAACTCTCCAGAATCTCCAGCTGCAGTAGAATGCAAAATAACCCTCCTATGAGAATAAATCTGGCTCTGTGTGCTTTGTTTTTGCATTTGGAGTTGCTAGCATTAAGCACAGTTTTCCTAGCACTGAATAAGTATGCCATGCATCCCCAGGTTTGATTACAGTGTAATATAGTGAAGTCAAAATGACACAATAATCTCTCTATAGTTACATAGTTAATTTGCGACCAAAAAAGACAAAAGTTCATCCCCTCCACAAACCCCAGTGCAAATTTATACACAAACTGTACTACAGATCTACTGTATATACTGTATACCAGGGGTACACAAATCAGGATCTTCCAGTAGACATTTAGCTGTAGATCAGTAGATTTCAAGACTAGTTTGTCTAAATCACCCTTCTGTTTCATGCTTTTCATTCAGATAATTTGTATGTTAAAGTCACATATTGTTAAATTTAACAATTTACATCTTCCCATTAAAGGAGAAGGAAAGCCAAAAAAATACTTTAGCTCTAAATGTTGCCAATGTATGGTATATATAGTTACCAGCAAGCATTCCCCTATTACTTCTCCCTCAATCTTTTTGCTCCAATTGATTTTTTAAAAAGTATAGACATGTATGACAAAGACTACCTTTGCTTCTGTAAGAAATCCGTAGAATTAGGGCACACGCATGCGCAATAGCTTCCATCTGTGCCCTGTCCATGCGTAGTAGACTGTTTTAGCTTCCTTGTGCAGCAATGATGATGCGGTTACGTGACCTAGACGGTGAGTCATCGCTGACCTCTCTGCCCCCGCCTCATAAATCCAACCAAGAAACAAGGGGAATCTTTGAAGCTCCTGCGTTCGCTCTGATTTTATTTTACAGTTTGTCAGTGAGCGAGCGCAGGAGCTGAGGAGGCGAGCATTAAAAAAGGCAGCCAAGGATCGTGTCTGTACTTTTTGTAACATAAGCGATCTTCAAGCTGATGTGGCTCTTTGCTAGGGATGTAGCGAACTGCCGATTTGGTGTTCGCGAACGCCGTTCGCGAACACCGGCAAAAAATGCGAACGTTCGCGGACAGTTCGCGAACTTCGAACACCCGCTAAAATTGTTCGATTCGAACGATCAAAGGATTTTAATCATTCGATCGAAGGATTTTCATTCGATCGAATGCTAAAATCATTTGAATTGAAAGATCGAACGTTTTAAGCATTCGAACGAATGAAAAATCATTCGATCGAACGTTTTAAAATCGTTCGATCGTTCGATTAGATTTTTAGTGATCGAAGGAATTCGAATGGTCGAATGGTCGAACGATTTTTATTCGAATCTAACGTGAACTCAAAATGCGAACGTTCCCAAACGTTCGTGAACATTCGGCAGACGCGAACGGTCGAAGTTCGCAGCAGAACAGTTCGCTACATCCCTACTCTTTGCCTGCAGTGTTAATGCGCAAATGACAATGTCACGCATGCGCATTGACGACGGAGAGTAGGTCTGAGGAGAACCGCAAATTTGAAAATGGTGGCGCTAAACTTAGATAACGGGCGAAACTTCAAAACACTTGTGCACAGAACGAGCACTGCTTTAAGTGTTTTTACTGCGGCGTTTCAGGAGGGGGCCTGATGGAGAACAAAGTGAAGGTAATTTAGTTTTTTGGCTTTCCTTCTCCTTTAATCAGCATTTAAGTCATATTTTCCATGGAACAGAATGCTAACAATGCTTTTATGAATGTAGATCACAATGGGACAACATCACTAGAAGTGAACCTCACATTAGTAAAGTATGGACACTTCTGCTGTATACCAATATTTATACTAACTGTAGATCTTAAAATCACAATATCCTTGATTGAGAATTCATCAAAGCAAATCTCAAAAGAAGAACATTCCCCAAACCTCACTGACTACACTGTAAAGAACTACCTTTAAAGAACCCCCTACACTGCTTCAAATGAAAGTTCAGTTCTTCCAGTCTAAACAGCAAAATTACTGTATATACTGTAGATAGGTGCAGGTAAATACGATTATCATGGCTGAATTCTCTGGCATCAGTAATCAGTTTCTGGTCAGTACAATACTAGGGGGTGTTGTGATGAACAGTTGCATTTAGCGTTCCTTAACTTGCCATGGACTGTGAAGTGGTCATGCTCTTTGTTTGTACCTGAAATGTCATGTGGAATTGAGGAGCATTCAAGGGAATACCCATGCACTGCCTGTATCACAGTATCCATTATGATACAGATACTAGTTGTGTTGCTTTGTTCTAGCATAACTGGCATCTTGCTAATAGTGTGGGCTGTTTTCTGTCGTAGATGAAAAATGCTGTAAATAAGTTGAGTTTGTATAGATAGTGTTACTGAGCTTCGAATAAACAACCACCTCCCTTCTCGTTTTATTTTGTTTGTGCTAACAGATAAGCAGAAATTAATTATACCTGGGGATTATCTGTGGACCGGTAAATCCTTACTAGAACTAAACTTATGGGGCAAATTTACTTACCTTTGAAGTTGCGCCAGTGTTGGTTTTGCCGCACTTTACCGCACTTTGCCAGACGAAGTTTTGCCAGGGCGCCGCTAATTCACTAAAATCCAAAGTTGCGCTCAAGGAGGCAAAAGGTAGCGAAGTTGAGCTAGCGTTAATTCATCAAGTAAAGCGAAGTTACGCTACCGATGCCTAATTTGCATATGGCGCCAAGTTAAAGTACAATGGACGTATATGTAGCAACAATACATTACACTACACAAGCCTGGGAAAGCTTCATAAAATAAAATAGAGTTGTTATATTGCCCTATACATGTGCCCACGGTATAGTTTAGGTGCCATATGTAGGGGGGAAGAAGGGTACCCCCAAACAAATGTATGATCTTTTTCAGCCTATCACCCTTAAAAAAGTAAAAGACACCAGCGTTTTTTGGGACTTAGAAAAAATTTTAACTTTTTTTGAAGCAATCCCTATCTAATCTATTGCACTTCGCCTGGTCTGAGGTGGTGAAGGCAAGTCTGGCGCAAGAGGTAACGTTTAGTAAAATGCACAAGTTATTGAATTAGCATAGTTACGTCCCTTCGCCATAGCGCAACTTTGTCTGGTGTAAGAATGCGAAGTATCGCTAGAGTAGGTCCACTTCGCTAGCGAATTTACTCCAGCGCCCGTTACCAATGACTCAGCCCTAGTAGTAGATAAACTGTCATGGCTAAATTAGGTTCAAACATATATTTCTATAGAATGTACAATGTTGTTTTTGCTCTACTCTGGCTCTTTTTTCATAGTCATAAAATCTAAAATAAACATCATATTCTCATAACCTTGGACCATTAAATGAACAGGTCATGTGCATTTCCTTATGAAGCAGCAGTTTCAGAGTAGATAATCAATCCTGCCACACAAATTCCATAATTATAAAAGTCATGCTTAATTATAATTCACACACTGCCAAAGAACAGTGCCTATCTTCATCATTTTTTTTATGATCGATTGCAATCCCTTTGTTCTTCAGTTTCAGTTTTTACTATGAAATCTTCTTGACCATCATTTTGCTAATGTCATGTGCAATGTGCTAATCATTACCATCTCCAATAAACACATATGCATACAAATTAGTACAATTATTGAAAAGCTTTAGCTATTGAAGTGTCCTTTGGATGTCCTCTATTTCATTAATATCCTATTTAATGATTGGAGACAAAACAGCACTGCATATTCTAGATGGGGCTTTAACAGTGCTTTGTAGTGAAGGGGTATGACCTTCTCTGACTCTATACTCCTTTTTTATAGATGACACCTTGCTGGCCCTTTCTGCTGCTGTAATATTGTTTGCTACAATACTCAAGGAGGGATCTGACACGTTTCTTACAATAACCTCCTCAAAGTCATTAAAGAACAAACTAAATAAAAGCAAAAGCTAACCCAATTTAGAACCCTGTAGCACCCCACTAAGAACCCTTAGGTAATATTGTGCACAAAATTTACAAAGTGGGGACATGGTATTACAGATACATCGGCACCTATTGTAGCCCACAGTGGGAATCCTGAAATTACTGCCACCTTTGTGGTGGAGTTAAATCCAAGGTTTCCATAGGTGCATTATGCTCGATTAATCAGAACAGACAGTGCAGGCACAAAAGGGCTGGCCACAAATTCACACACAAGTGTGTTTAGGCACTAATACCTTAAATTAAGGGCATCAACACAACCATTTTCTTTTTTTGAACTAAAAGTGTGGCTGTCGTTGCAAACATCTTTGTAAGAATTATATCCACCTTTTCCTTTAATGATCATCTGTTGACAAATGGTTTCTTGATGGATTTGTATTCCACCATCAAGAATTATTCATTTATATCTTCAAAACAAAATGAAATTCCTGCCTTTTTAGCTCTAGTGAAGAAACTGATACAGTTTTACTACTCTAAAGCCATGGCCTGTGCCTGTATACCAACTAACTGCACCATGCTTGACATAGGTTTTCCTTACTCTTTATGCTCCTTTACACAGAAATCTATCACAATACATCATCTGCCTTACTTCTAATGGTATAGCGTATACAGTAAATGTAATCATTGTTTGAATGTATACCTATGTAACTTCCATTAGTAAATAATCTATTTAATTTCTTTTTTTTTCTCTATAACAAATATCAAAGAGTAGTAAATTGTATGACAAAACCAGGACTGATGACATGGAGTTACTTGACGTATGTACAATATTGATTCCTGGAAGGTCAGCCTTTTTTTGTCAGAGACGAGAAGGTCAGACTGGATAAACCAATGATTTCTTATTTGCTATTATATTATTTGTTTCAATCATTTCTACTTCACTGTGCTCAGTAATGAGTTTGGACTCAAACTCTACCTCTGGCATTTAGATCATATTTAAAACTGTTAAATCTTTGTCAGAATAGGTTGCATAAAACCCACCTAACTGTTAATGCCAAACGTGGAATTTACCTTGAATGAAAATTGAAAGCCATATCAGCATCAGCCCATTTTGCAAACATAGAATTGTTACATGTTATTTAATTTTCTATTCATCAGCCAATGTCTGAACACAACCATAGCAGGCAATACTTAATGGTATTTTTGCTTAGAATTAAAGTGAATCAATATGATTAAATAACTGTCAACAACTTCTTTCTTGGTTTGATGACTCATACAGGTATGCATTTTCATTGTTATTTGTTATTGTAGTATTTTTATTACCAAGTATCCTTTTTAAAAGTAACTGACAGAATATAATCAGTTCATTATTTAGTAGTTTACTTAACAGAACTTAATGGAGAAGCAAGAGAAGCTAATCAGGGATACTGAAGACTAAAGGAAAGAGATGCTGATCATCTAGTGCATCGTGGCAACCAATTTGATCTTTGTTTACATATTCTCACTTATAGTAGACTGATCGAAACGAATTGTTGATTGGTTGCTATGGACAACTGGCACTTTAGCAATTGTGTTTATAAATTAGCTTTATCTCTCCATAGCCTTTACCACTGAAGCTCTCAGTTCAACACAATAGAGTTTATATGGTGATAGCTGATAGACCAAGCCACTATTCACCAACCCTTTTGAATTGCACTCAGGGACAGTTGTTCATTTACCTTATTAAAAATGCCTGTGCCCATGAGCCACAGATACATCTTTCTTAGAACCTGCAATTATTTGCTTTTAATTTGTGGTGCTCCTTTAAGAAATAAGTTACTTAAAGGGGCAATATGCACCTAAAATACCTTTGCTGAAAAAAATAGCACGATGGAAATTGAATTCTGAAATTTAACTGAAATGCATTCTGTCTATGCTTTTATATAAAAAAATCGAAAATGTTCTTAATGGTTTGTTATTATAAAGCACTAATTGAAAACTGTTTTTTTCCAGAATGTACATCCTGTCTCTCCCATTACTGTATAACCAAGGCAATTTGTTCAGAACTCCTTTTCAGCATTCTACCATTCATAAGCTTCAACAACTGAGGGCTTCTCAGTAGAATGGAAATTAGTTCTATCAGCTACACATCTGCACATCAGAACCAAAAAGTGACAGGAAGTGCTAAAGTGAAATTGGCGTAGTATTATTTTATCATACCAGAAATATGTAAACATACAAAAAAAATAGACATTGCGCAATTACATGTAGGGAACCATAGGGTTAAGTTCCCTAATGGGCTGAAAATCCCACATGGTTGGAATTCCCATGCTATGGTCAGTGTGAGACTTAAATTGGATAAAGAGGGCTGAGTCCTTTTTACCATGTGCAGTGAGCCCTGGCAGATTCCAGATTTGACCAGAAGGTGTCACTATTTTGCAAGGAGTATAAAAAGCTTAGCTGCCATGTGCTCAGCCTCCTCTTTCCATTTTCACTCCATCTGGGAGTGTATGGACTGTAGAAAACATGTAAGGGCCTGAGGAATTTGAGAGGTTAGTGGAGGGCTATGGGTACTTGACTCCAAGTCTGGTGAGCTTGACTATGACTTTGACAGAAACTGCCTGTGGAGGGATAACAGTAAAGGGGGCCTTGTTATGCTTGCATTGTGGATATTGCTGGGAACTGTGCCCTGAATATTAAAGCACGCTTTGTGTACTCAGCTTTGATAGCTTGGGAGCCCAGTTTCAGGATGTGGAGAAGCTGTGGATGCCTGTTCCAGCTTTATGTAAGCCCCGGTGAGTCTGCCTGAGGAAAGGTATGGAAAGTCTCCAACGTGTGTCCCCTGTTTGAGGACCTCTGTCCATCAGGAGAGGTATTTGGGGTGGGTAGCACTACCTGGGAAAGTTAAGAGCTCTTGTGGAAAAAGGACTGTGAGTCTTTGTCTACCAGGAGTGTAGGACTTTGCCTGGTAAAGACTGTGCAATGATTGGGACTACCATGTGGGATACCCAGGGCATATCACTATGTAATTGCATTTTGCCTTTAATCTTTTATAAAGATCTATTTGTTTTACTGCACATGTGTGTATATATTGGTTGTGAACCTATTTGTTTTTTTTCCCATAAAAGCAGTATTTTGGATAAAAGGTGTTTTACAATTCCACCATATATGAAGGATTGACCCATTTTCTTGACAACTTCTGAAGCAGTGTTGGTCACAAGATGTATAAATCTTTTGTAGTTGAGTTGGTACCAAATAAGTTCTATGTAAGAGTTTCATCAAGGTTTCTCTATTTGATACACATGTGCTGCCTCGGTTTGCTGTCAGACTGCATTGTGACCATTGTTTGGATGAGATTGTAGTCTGTTTCCGGTTAAGCATATATTTATGTTTAAAATTTTCTTAGACACCCGATTCAGTAGTTTATAGGTCAGGCTTAATATTCCAGGTGCCAATGGTGGCTGTCGGCAAATAGATTCAGAACTTGATTTTGTGAATGAGTTGTTGACATTTTTTAGCCTGTTTGCTCGCATCATTGATAAATTGTGAGGCTCTGAACATTTCCTGTGGTGGAGGGTTATACTTTGAATCAGTTGCTATAGAGTTAGTGGTTTGCCCTGCTGTGTTAATGAGTCTACGTGCTCCCCCATTGCTTAACCATCAAGCAAATGCCCGCCTAGTAGTTCCCGGTGTAAAGTCTGAGTTATTTATCACTGGGCTTAAAAGGGAGGGAAAGGAGACCAGATGGTAACTCTTACGGTTCCTTTGCCAAAAGTGTAGCATGTCAAGTGTGATTGGTGTGATTGGTGATGGATCCTTAAAGATTTGTAAAGGAATTTCTTGACTGTGAGATAAGGGTATAACAGATTATTCTCGATTTGGACCCACAGAGGGGCTTGTGCTTCTGCAGGACCCACTGGGCTATTCTAGCTGCCCTATAGTAATTAACTAAGTTAGGTACTAAGAGTCCCCCATTTGCTTTGTGGAGATACATTGCATGTTTCGGGATCTGTGGGTTTTTGTTTTGCCAAATGAAGTTGCTGATGGTTGATTGCAGCTTATGAAGGTCAGAAATTGGTATAGGTAATAGCACCATTTTTACAATGCCAATCCATGAGATCTGGTGTATTAATGGGGGGTAGTTCATCTTGTATAGAGTGGAAAGTGAAACAGTTACTTACCTCCCAGGTATTGCAAGTATTATTTCCCTAATGCAAAATCCAAATGTTGTCCCTTTATTAACAAAAAAAGTGTCATTTTTAAATACAACAGTTTGCTAAAACACTTCTGATTCCTTATGTGCACATTTAAAAGACCAGTTATCACTTGTCTCTGCACTGCAGAATCTAATGGAAGTTGCTATACTATAGCTCTCATGTCTGCCTAACCTGGTTGATAATATTGACTGTTTTTGCATTAATAAGAACGTTGATTAGATGAGCCTTTAAAGGAGTAATTTATATGGCAGCACTCCCATGGAAGAAAAAGTAAAAATATCAGTTGCAGGAAATGTTAAAACAATAGACGAAAATCATGTTGTTCTACAAACATTTTTAATTGAGCTGTATTTCAATAAATATTACAATGTAATAATAACCTGGAAGCAAAAGCACAAATGCTGAAATCAACTCAAACATCTCAAACTGTGTTTATATTTTTCAAACTGTACATTATTTATTAAGTTTATTGTGTTATTAAAAAGGTTACCTAGGATGTAATAATTCTAACGGTACATTGCTTAAAAGAACAAACTGTTTTAAAAGATATATTCTATAAAAGCTAGCTTTGACCATCATCACCTTGTAGTGATTAAGGGGCATAGGTTTATCTGTGAGTATTAAAACTATTTGGATTTGGATTTTATGCTTCTGGTGAAGACCTAATGGCCAGGACATCCACATAACCAGTCTGAGATTAGACTAAAATGGCAGGTGGGAACAGGAAGAAAAGAGCCTAAGACAAACATTAATGAACAACGATACAATGCCAATACTTTGATTGTGTTATCTGTTATCGAAAGATATTATCATCAGTTGGTAGTATGTTGGATTCGTGAGGGACGGAGGCTGGATGGAGCATATGTCTAGTACACACTGTGAAGGTCCAAGAGAAGGCCCCCAATACAGTGACTTCAATTCTCATCACAGAATTAACATTTTCAGTTGCTGAGTAAGAATGAGAAATTAGGCTCAAATGGACCATGTTTTTGTGGTAACTGGTTAGAGCACTTGACATACGGCACCAGGTGACTATCATGTCTAAAACAGTAGACAACTGTTAGGCGGGAAATGTTGACCGCTCACAATTAGGCGCTGTTTTCTGCCAGGTCGAATAGGGCACCTGGCTGACCTGGCCTGGTGCTGGATCTACATTATGGGGCAAATTCATTATGCACGAAAATGTACTAGTGGCGGCTTTGCCGCACTTCGCCACACTTCGTCAGATGTAGTTTCGCCAGGGCTGCGCAAATTCACAAAGATCTGAAGTTGCACACAGGTTACTGAATGGTTGCGAAGTTGTGCTAGTGCTAATATGCTAAGCAGTCCTAAATTACATTAGCGATACCTACTTAGCATACGGCGTGCAGTTAAAGTACAATGGACGTATATGCTGCAGCAACTACATTACACTACACAAGGCCAGGGAAACTTAATAAAATGTAATAGAGGTATTGCCCTACACATGTGCCCACTGTATAGTTTAGGTGCCAAATGTAAGGGTGGAGGAGTGTACCCCAAAAAAAAATTTACAATCTTTTTGAGCCTATCACCCAGTAAAAAGTAAAAAAACACCAGCGTTTTTTGGGACTATTTTTGAAGAAACTCCTATCTACTCTATTGCACCTCGCCTGGTCTGAGCTGGCATAGTCAAGTCTGGCGCAAAAGGTAACGTTCAGTAAAATGTGCAAGTTAGTGAATTAGCGTAGTTACGTCCCTTCTCCAGAGTGCAACTTCGTCTGGCGTAAGGGTGCGAAGTAGCACTAGAGTATGTCTACTTCTCTAGCGAATTTACGACAGGGACCATTAGTAAATCAGCGAAGTGGCAAAATGAAGTCACGCTGGAGAATTTTCGCTAGCATTAGCCACTTCGCCCTTTAGTAAATTTGCCCTTATATGTTTGTCAGTCCATCTGTTTGCTCTATATAGCATCTGGCACCTTTTTCTCATTTGTTTACAATTAATAATATTAATTCAGATTAGACATTGTCCTTGAGGTTATTTTCATTACTAATTTTATATACAAGACAACCCATTTTTATTTATTTAGCAAATAGCTTTTTTATTTTCAATTTGTCATTTTAAAGGGCTGTATTTTTAAAAATACGGTGCATGTTTTGAAAGATGCATAGATGCAACAACTGCAAACTGTTTATTTAAAAATAATGTGAAAATGAGATTAAGGAAAACAGGGATTTTACAATCAGTGACATTGTTGGCATTCTCTTTGGGATGTCCAGGCAATGTTAATGGCTGGCAGAGTTCAAGGAAATCTGGTTCAGGAATGCTGACCCAGCATGGAGACCAGCAGGAAAGAGGACCCAAGAACTGGCAAGGGACAATGTCAGATGAGGGTGTACATACAGTATATATTAAGGTAATCTCTGCTGAGAGGTCTCTAAGGATGAGCTGCATTTGTCAATCAATGCACAGTAGCTGGGAGCAATTAGCAAAACCAGGGTTGCATAGAAAAACCTCAGTACAGGGAAAATCTATACATCTAGCATGTGCAGAGCCTGTGTAGAGAAATGACAAAAGCGCATAATATAATAGGTTAAAACCAGACATGAGATAATTCCTTAAGTTGCATATCAGATAAGACAGATAAGGTCATATATGCAATTAAATCTATATTAGCACAGTTTGAAATAAATCCTGTGTCAACTGATCAGGATTGACACACTTGATGGCTACTGTCAATAAAGGGATGTGCTAGGATCTATACTGACCCTAAATGGTAGTAGAATTTGTTCAAATGTAATTACTTATGTTTTTGCTTAGGGAGATCCACTCAATGTGTGCATGTATATTTTTATACATTTCTATTAAAGAAATTGTTCTTTTCATTGAACTCACTTTGAAGGACTCAGCTGATGTAGAGGGTATATATATATATATATATATATATATATATATATATATATATATATATATATATATATATATAGTATATGCACTATATATACACCCTCTACATCAGCTGATTCCTTCAAAGTGAGTTCAATGAAAAGAACAATTTCTTTAATATTAGGTAATGTTTATTAGATTACATTTGACATATTTATTCACTGTTTTGTATATAGACAACTTTTTATAAGTAGACTAAGATGCAAAAAAAGAAGTACCCCCTTCTACAACATCAGTTAGAAAGACAGTGGAGTAAAAGCATTTTAAAATCTTTCATCTAAAAAAGGTGTTGTTGGGTTGGTTTAAAGAAATTGTTCAGTATAAAAATAAAAACTGGGTAAATAGATAGGCTGTACAAAATAAAACATATTTCTAATACAGTTAGTTAGCCAAAAATATAATGTATAAAGACTGGAGTGACTGGATGTCTAACATAACAGAACAGAAAACTACTTCCTGCTTTTTAGCTCTCTTGGTTGACACTGACTGGTTACCCTGGTGACCAAGCAGTAACCAATCAGTGACTTGAGGGGGGGCCACATGGGCCATAACTGTTGCTTTTGAATCTGGGCTGAATGCTGAGGATCAATTGCAAACTCACTGAACAGTTATGTCCCATGTGGTCCCCCTTCAAGTCACTGACTAACTCAAAGTTATAGAAAGCAGGAAGCAGGATTCTGGCTGTTATATTAGACATCCAGTCATTCCAGCCTTTATACATTACATTTTTGGCTAATTAACTATATTAGAAATATTTTTCATTTTGCATCTATTACACAGTTTTTATTTTTATACCGAACTGTTCCTTTAAGACTTAGATGTAGAACCTTTGGTGAGGGCCCCAGTTAGCTCATAATAAGGTTAAAAATATTTTATATATCATGTTGTATATAAAATAATATTATCAGTTATTCAATCATTATTCCAGAAATATATAGAATAGCAAATATTTACTCAATCCCTGAATTTCACCCTATTTGACCTTATGATAACCTACCACTAGTATCCAGAAGAGTCCAAATCTCACATTTCATGCTGAGCCCTCCCCCCCCTCTGCACAGCAACTACCAGGGAGACCATCCACACAGTCTAGGAACCATTGATTTAGAAGACGCACAATAAATGTAAGCTGGGTTATGCAGGAGACCACCAGGATTCTGCATTATATGATGGGTGGGGAAGCTGTATAGCTTTGTATTGTTAAATTTCTATGTAAATACATTCAGTGGTCAAATGCGCCTTTTTGTTTATTTATGGCTGTTTAATTTGCTGATATAGTATCAAATTAGTACTGATGACAGCATAATGTATGTACACCTGTCTCACTCATCCACACATCTTTTTAAGTTATTTGGGAAGAAATGGCCTTGGAACATGTGCCTTATATGGATACTTGGGGGGATGCATAGGCACTGAAAAATGCATTATAAAGTACTCCAGAACACCATAAGGTCTATCTCTCCCTCTCTCTCCCCTGGAGGGACAGACGGTCCTCTCTGTCTGAGAGACAGATGCACACACATAACTAGGGATGTAGCGAACTGCCGTTAATGTGTTCGCGAACGCCGTTCGCGAACACCGGCAAAAAAGCGAACAGTTCGCGAACAGTTCGCGAACTTCGAACGCTCGATAAAATCGTTCGATCGAACGATCGAAGGATTTTATTCGTACGATCGAAGGATTTTCGTTCGAATCGAACGATCGAAGCTATTCGATCGAATGATTTTAATTCAATCGAATGCTTATAATCGTTCGAACGAATGGAAATCGTTCGTTTTTAGCGATCGAACGGTCGAATGGTCGAACGAAATTTTACTTCGAATCGAACGCGAACACCAATTGGCGAACGTCGCGCGACGTTCGCGAACATTCGGCGGACGCGAACAGTCGAAGTTCGCGCGAACTAGTTCGCCGGCGAACAGTTCGCTACATCCCTACACATAACCACACACATACACACACATATATGAAACTCATACATCTCATATACATTTAATTATTATACTTCTACTTATGCATTCACTATACAGATTGTGTGCTGTAGGCTGTAAAGAGCATGTTTGACTGGCTATTTGCATATAATTAGGCTATATGCATATAATTTGTAACAGAGTTACACACAATAAAGATAACTTGTTATCACCTTGGTAATTTATCATAGTACTTACACCAAATAATATTACAGATGGTGTTAAAAGTCTAAAAAGTACTCCAACTCAGACATGCCGGGTTCATGTAGAAGTCAATGGCAGGTGTCCCAAAGATATCCTGACTTGCGATGGGTTTCCGAAAAGATTGTGGTATTTGGGTATCACATACGAAAAATTTGATGTATTCAGACATCAAATTCAAAAAAGTCTCTGTACTCAGGCGTAAAATTGAAAACGTTGCAGTATTCCGATTTTTTTCACAATGTTATCAAGTTTTTTCCCACACAAGAAATTTTCAGGAAAATGTATTGATAAATGGGGGGGGGATCCATGTGGATTCATCCGGCAGTACATTACACAATCAGCCATCATTAGCATTTCACAACCTCACTTTCTCACTGTGAAGAACCACCTACGTTGCTTCAAATTAAAGATCTTTTCCTCTAGCCTGAATGGGTGGCCTCTGGTGCTGTGATCCTCTTTATGGGGAAAAAGATCCCCCGCTATTTGTCTATAATGTACTCTAATGTACTTGTAAAGTGTAATCATGTCGCCTCACAAGCATTTTTTGTGACCAGTTTAGTCGTACGTCTCTGCACTCTCTCCAGCTCATTTATATGAATGGAGTCCAAAACTGCACGGCATACTCCAGATCAGGCCTCACCAGTGACCTATAAAGAGGCAAAATTATGTTTTCATCCCTTGAGTTAATGTCCTTAATGCAACACTTTTCTCCAGTTTCCAGCTTGTTCGGCACAAATATAGAGGCTTTGCAGTTTGCACTTGAGTTTGACAGTCTATGGTCAGTTTTACATATACCAGTTTATATCCAGAGGATGCACACTTAATGTAGTAGCTTGTATCTGCATGTATTATTGAAATGACAGTAATAATTTGGAGTAGCACCGATCTCTGTTTTAGAAAAGATTAGCTCATTCTCTTGCTTGGTGAAATATTTACTAATGCTCAATTTTACATTCAGACAGAAGGAAATATACAGTACCTGTAAATGGAACTTGAAAATGGAATTTGCATCACCTACAAATCATTGCTCTTTTATGCGTTGTCAGTAAAATCCCTATGAGTGCTATTAAATTTGCTAACTCTTTATGCAATTCTCTCTGGATGTTGTTGGTAAGTCATAATGCAGTCTTCATCGATCTAACTTCTGCACAAATTACACTTTTTCCTCTTGTTGATATTCATAGGGATATGTGGTGTAATATTTATACTCAGTTTGTAACAGAGCACTTAAAAATTTAATTCTACCAGAGAAAGTGAGATAATCCTTGTAAGGATGGAGAGCAAGAAGTGGAAACAAATTTCCTTTTTTTAATCTTGGAGTTATTATTACTAGCAAACATGTTGTTCATCATGTAATTATTATTATATAAACATGAGTACTTCCTATTTTTTAACTTTGTCATGCATTGTAATAAAAAGCTGCTGGGCAAAGACATCAAGAATTATGAGATGCAGGTTTGCCTGATATTAGCTTTCACAACATCATCATCTAAGTACCGGTATTGGATTCATTACCTGGAAACCCATTATCCAGAAAGCTCTGAGTTATGGAAAGCCAGTCTCCCATAGACACCATTACAATCAAATAATTCAGATTTTTAAAAATGTTATTTTTCTTGTATTTTTCTTGTATTATTAATGTTATTTTTCTTGTATTTGATCCCAACTAAGATATCATAAATTCTTATTGTATGCAAAACAATTTTAATTACAGGTATGGGACCTTTTAAAAAAAACAAAAAGAGCAGGGCCTATGAGTAAGTGCCCCAACAGGCACGAAACGCGTTAGGCTTTTTTTTTTTACAATGTCCTAAATAAATAATTTTTTGTATTTTTGATAATCTTGACTGCTTTTGGAGGGACTTATAATTATTGTTGCACTTGGGGCCTTTTATCCAAAATACTTGGGACCTGGTGTGTTCCAGATAACAGATCTTTATCTGTAATTTGGATCCTCATGCCTTAAGTCTACTAGAAAATCATGTAAACATTAAATAAACCCAACCCGTTGTTTTTGCTTCCAATAAGGATTTATTATATTGTAGTTTGGATCAAGTACAAAACTCTGTTGGATTATTTGGATAAAATGGAGTCTATGGTAGACAGGCTTTCCCTAATTCAGCTCAGCTGGATAATGGATTTACAGATAATGGATTTCCAGATAACAGATCCCATGGAAAGATCTCTTATCAGGTAATCCCAAAGTCCAGAGCATTCTGGATAACAGGTCCCTTACCTGTTTAACACCAGTAACACCCCGATAAACTTACTTTAGTAAAGTTAATAGTGGTGCTGGCTCATGGTTATGCTGCAGGATAAAGAAAATGCACAACATCACTGCTTTTCTGTGCACTCCAAGGGGCCCCCGAAATCTTGCAGCACCAGATATCATCTTCCTCCATACGTGCATGCAGCAGACAAACACTTCCTGCTTCTCGCACCCAATCTTCTGGTTTTCATGACGTCACTTCCAGACGTGACATAATTACCCTGCTGCGACTGGTGAATTCATTTCCCTACCAGCTCTTGAAGTAAACCCTCTGTTCGTTGTTACACAGACTTTCCCCGTACAAAGCCTTCTCCTCAGCATTCCTGTCCCCCAGCCTTCCCCTCAGTGTTTGTCACAGCTTTTCCCTGTCCTTGCCAACTGAAACCTGATGTCCTGTGTGGAGGAGAGCTGTCAGGGGCATGCACATAATTTCATAGCATTTGGGTTAGTCACCCTATCGCCTTTTTTCAAAATGCATTACATAGCAGGAAGAGGAGTTTTATTGTTTTTTTTTTTTTTTGCTAAACTCCCATGAGAGGTTACCCTGTGTGATACCAACTATAAACCAGATTGCAGGAAAGCTTAAAAACAATCCTGTCAAGTCAGTAGAGTTGTATTTATTTACAATGAGAACAAGCTTATGACATATTATTTCCTTCACTGAAACTACACAGGAGGTGCCAGTAGCAGGTAACAAAAACATGTATGTACATAATATTGACTAATATTCTAATACTACAGTGTTTAAAAAATGATGGTGGATGTTGTTCTTTCGTTATTAACCCTTACAAAGGTCTCTTCAAAATTTATGACATTTTCTGAAAGCATGGCCACATGAATTCAGTCCCCTTCCTCAAAATAATTCTACTGTGAAAACATAATCAATACTGTATACCCCACCAGACAGTCAAGTCAATTGTCAAGTGTGTTAGGGAGTTCAAATACCTTGGGATCATGGATCATCATAACCTAATGCAACTGGTTCTACTTAATTGGATTCTGGTGATGGATAAGCTGTCAAATACCTTACACGTTTGGTGTAATTTGCCACTAACATTTAATATTATCAAAATCATCAATCTTTCAAAAATTTCATATACTGTAGTGCACCTAGTCATGGGCTTTATTCAGCCTAGGGACACTGGAGATATATGAGTTCCAATTGTATCCAGAAACTGTATTAGGATTCTCTCTGCCTGACTTCTTTTTATACTGTTTATCAACCCAGATACCTCATACACAGATTAGGCCTTAGATACCTCATTGCTAACTATTCTAGAAAGGCAGTTTTCTATGCAAAGCAGAAATAGAGATCACCACTCCTGGCCTTATTATTGCAGGACACAAGAATGACATTGACTTGACTGTTAAGGTTCAAGGGTTGGGCACTATGGTCATCTTCCATGATGGGGATCTGTTGTAGATAATACATCAGAAGTCACCAAGATGTTTTACTTGTAACCATGGGAGGAATTCAGCAAATTAAGCACTCAACAATGGAGAAACCAAATACACTTAACTGCAAGAATTCACTAGACTTTTATGACATTTTGATATTGCAATATCTGCAAATTAGGCCTAATTATCAGATAACAACAAGGCCTCTAAATAGGATGTTCCTTGTTAGAAAGTTGTGCCCACTGCAATAGTGCTAGTTTCATCAAAAGGAACATAATTGCAGGTGCAGTAGGAACTTTGGCATTTCAACCACGCAGCATTAAAATGATGTTTGCACATAATTTATTGGGCACAAGACTAATTGATGGAGAACAAAAATTGGACCCTGGAATTACCCCCAGCTTGAAGGCAGTTGTAGCTTGGCAGACAACTGTACTTTTGCCAAGTACAGGTATGGGATCTTTTAACTGAAAACCTGTTGTCCAGAAAGCTCAGAATTGCAGGAAGGCAATCTCTCATAGTATCCATTTTAATAAAATAATTCAAATGTTTAAAAATGATTTCCTTTTTCCCTGTAATAAGAAGACAGTGCCTTGTATTTGAACCAAAATAAAATAGAAATAATCCTTATTGCAGGCAATGCAATTCTATTGGGTTCACTTAGGGGCAGATTTATCAAGGGTCGAATTTCGAAGTACAAAAAACTTCAAAATTCGACCATCGAATTGAAAAACTTCGAATTCGAACATCAAATTTGAAGTTTTTTCACCGAATTTGCCAATCCTACAATCGAATAAAAATTGTTCAATTGAACGATTAAATCATTCGAATCGAACGATTTAGCGTACGATCGAACGATTTTTATTTGATGTGTACAGACTTAGAAAAATTTGTAGAAGGTCCCCATAGGCTAACATAGCAATTCGTCAGGTTTAATTTGGCGAAGTATTGAAGTTGGAGTTTTTTTTAAAGAGACAGTACTTTGATTATAGAATGGTCAAATATTCAAACGATTTTTACTTCGAATTGAAGTCGAAGTAAATTCTAAGTCATAGTATCCTATTCGATGATCGAAGTATCCAAAAAATTACTTTGAAAGACGAACTTTTTGTACTTCAAAAATTCACTCGAACCTTAGTAAATCTGCAACTTAATGTTTACATTATTTTTTAGAAGACATAGGGGCCGATTCATTAAATTCGAGTGAAGGATTCGAAGTAAAAAAACTTCGAATTTCGAAGTGTTTTTTGGGCTACTTTGACCATCGAATGGGCTACTTCGACCTTCGACTACGACTACGACTTCGAATCGAAGGATTCGAACTAAAAATCGTTCGACTATTCGACCATTCGATAGTCGAAGTACTGTCTCTTTAAAAAAAACTTCGACCCCCTAGTTCGGCAGATAAAAGCTACCGGAGTCAATGTTAGCCTATGGGGAAGGTCCCCATAGGCTTGCCTAAGTTTTTTTGATCGAAGGATATTCCTTCGATCGTTGGATTAAAATCCTTCGAATCGTTCAATTCGAAGGATTTAATCGTTCGATCGAAGGAATAATCCTTCGATCGTTCGATCAAATTTTCTGCGCTAAATCCTTCGACTTCGATATTCGAAGTCGAAGGATTTCAATTCCTAGTCGAATATCGAGGGTTAATTAACCCTCGATATTCGACCCTTGATACATCTGCCCCATAAAGTGATATTGACACAGGAGCATATTTATCAAGGGTCAAATTTAGAATTTAAAAATTTTTTTCCCAAAAAAAACTTTGATTTTCCTTCGAAGTTCACCAATTTACTCCAAATAGGTTCTAGGAGGTCCCCCATAGGCTAAAACAGCAATTTGGAAGGTTTCAGATGGCGAATGAATACAATACATGATACATTTCGATATTTGATTTTTTTTCAAATTCGAATCAAATCTGGACTATTCCCTAGTCGAAGTACACAAAAAATAGTTCGAAATTCAATTTTTTTTTCATTCGAAAAATCACCTTGACCGTTGATAAATCTGCCCCTAAAATATTCGAACGATTTTTACTTCAAATCGAAGTCGAAGTAAATTCTAAGTCATAGTATCCTATTCGATGATCGAAGTATCCAACAAATTACTTCGAAAGACGAACTTTTTGTACTTCATACAAAAAACATAAAGTGATATTGACACTACGGGGCATATTTATCAAGGGTCAAATTTTTCTTTTCAAAATATTATTCTACATTAAAAGCTACTAATAGATCATGTTGATGGTTTTTCGCTGATAGTTCTGCTTTTGTAAGTAATTGTCACTTGAAGTTCCTAAACCTGACTGTTTTGCCAACCTGACTGTTCTATCTCAACCTGTCAGTTAGAGTTTCTATTGCTAATGGACTCCTGCTGCACAAATATGGCGGTCCCTTCATAGAGGAACAGAGTAGTAAGAAAGGTAATGTAAAAGCATCAGACAAATACTTTTATGGCAAAATTATCAATAGATAATAAAGATAATAAAAAAGGTTATTTTCTGATGTCAGTATCTCTTTAAGGTCCAGAAAGCCCTAGGTCCAAAGCAATCTAGATAACAGGTCCCATACCTGTACAACTATACGGTTGAAAAGAGTATCTCTGGATGCAACTACAATGAATGACATCAATATTCCTAACAAGTTTTTTTTTGTGTAACTGCAATTGCATCTGCTTTTGTAAGTGGACCTATGGTCTCTGGCTATTGGTTAGCCTTCCCCTGTCATCCTCTCATAAGTCTGATAGTTGTCAATGTTACTATTATTCTGTCTGCCCCACAGTTACGTATAGAAATAGGTTTGTCTTCTATTGCTACACTTGTATCATCAAGGCTTTCCCCAGACGTGCAGTGTTATGTTCCCTGTAGGAATATGTCCCTGGCCCACTGAATAGATTGATAACCAGGGATGAACCTTTGAATTAAATCCAGAAGCGTTACTCCTCTGTCTCTATTTTAGCTGTCTTCATGGCTTATTCAGCTACACTTACATCAGGGACAGGTCTATAAAGGCAGGGTTCACTGGGTTTTCAAACCTGTTTTCCAGCTGTCAGCTACTATCTACCTTGCACTCCTGCATAGTAATTCAGTAGACTCTTTTGCATTGTGCTTGGCATCATTAAAGACAAACCAGAAATGTATGCAAACCGTTTGCTGATTCTGTTTAGCCCTTATGTTATAATACTATTAGGGTTGTGTACCAGATTAAAGCTGCTAATCAGTCTGGTATTTCTATACTTTACCCACCAGATAGACAGCAAACTCAAGGCTGCCATACAAGGGCTGATAAAAGCTGCTGACACATCCAGTCTGCAGCTTATTTGTCCGTGTGTGGGGCCCTCCAAGGGGCTTACTTGATAAAGACCTGGCCAAAAGTCGACCAGATGTCAATCGGGCAGGGTAAAAAATTCTGTCGGAATGCGGTCACAACGATCAGCCTGATATCGCCCACCGCAATGTGGGCATATCGGGGAGAGATCCATTGTCTGGCAATGTTGCCACATGAGCGTATCTCCCTCGGTATGGCCAACTTTACAATAATCCAAAGAATTTCCCTACAAACAAAGAGCTCTGACCAGTGTAGTGAATTATGCTGCAGTTTGGGGGAAAATAGACAAAAGAACTGCCATTGTGAACTGGTATTGATTAGGACAGAACTGTATTGCACCACAATACATAACCTTAAATATCATATTGTTGGGTAGATAGACAGCTACTCCCATTGACCTCTTAAGTGGCTCAGAATGCTTTGCATTGGCATTTATGAAGATAAAACACTTATGGTTTTGTTCATCATCAGTATTTTTTTTTTTTTTTTTTTTACTTTGCATCAGCATCAAGTAACAGATGGGCCTAAAAATCATTGTTCTCATAATGTAGAGTATAAATTATCTCTGTGCATAAATGAAAGATCAGAGAATCTCCACCTCTCTGACTTTATCTTTAAAAACGAAAACTGGCAAAATGCTTCTGGAAGCCTCCCGGGAATTAAAAATATGCAAATCAATCTCTTAGGCATTGGATCAAACATCCTGCCAATAATCTGAATGAATGATATGAACTGAGTGGGTATTTGTCGAAATGTTGTTGACATCAGAAAATGCTCATTCTGTTGTGGTGTTTTAAGGCATTTGTTAAAATAAATGTTAAAAAAAGAAAAGTAATATGGATCAATTAAAACATCCTTGGAACTGTTTACTGAAAATACATTTTGTGAACTGTTACAATGGGAATGTATTGTGGTTAATAGCATTTCCTGGATTCATGAAAAAAATGTTGAAACCATTTAAAAATGTTACAGTATTTAGGCTTCTAGATACTGTGTCCATGTTTTTTTTTGCCTAGTGCACTGATTGAGTTGCAGGTGCACCTGACCCCAAAGTGTACCCAAGGATATGACTTCTGTCAGATAATGCTCAGTCATTCTTGGACTGCTGGATATTTCCTTGCACAATGGGAAATTGTGCAGATGCTTCAGCATTCTTTACTAGCAGGCAAAAATAATATAGAGGCATGTACCTTATAAAACAAATGAATATCCTGTAAATGATCTACAGTGCTTAATGTTGTTATCATTTAAAATCTGTGTTTAATGATTTAATTTCAGCCACATGTCTCACTGAAAGTTGTGTATTTTAATAAATAATGTACCCCCTGTTGTAAAATATTAGGATATTAAAAGTCACCTAAGAGTTCCAAGACCTGTATAAAGGTCTTCAGCCTTGTGCTTTTATAGGTCATGGTACTCCTCAGTGACTTACAATATCCTTATATTTTACAATATAGGGTATTTTTTTGGTGGTAAATTTGAAGTATATAGACAGTACAGCAATAAAGTGTTTATGTATTTAATATATATTACATAAATAATTAGATGTTCATCTTGCCCCAAGGAAAATTTTCTGGGAGTAATAAAATATTGATTGCCCCCAGTATCATTGCAATATTTTATGATGGCACTACATCTGGACAAATGTGGGTAACACAACTTACAAACGACAATGTATTAGTAACACCTCTGAAAGAGTACGGGGAACAGGTTCATGTTAATATTAATCATCAACAGTATAAATACATTGAGGAGCGTCTACCTTCCCTCAAGAATCGGTGCACATTTCTTATTAGCCTTTGTGGACTGTAAAAAATATACATTTTGGTGGAGGATCTTGCTTAATAGCTAAGCTTCCTTGCCGTTTAAATTGTAACAGAGCTACTATATTCAAAACTGAGATAAAATATACATAACTGAAATATAATACCAAATAGCTTACTTCATAGCAATGCACATCTTGATTTTCCCAATTAGCAAATGTGGAATAAAAATAAATAAAAATCGAAAAAATCAGGTGCAAGAAATGAATTATTTTCAAAACTTGTGCTATGTAAGATGTTACCCCTGCTATGTAATATATAAATGGTTGTAGAAGGGAGTTCTGTACCCTTTATTAAATACATGATAGGACCAGAACATAATAACTGGCTAGTCCACCAAGTTTGGAATACATAAAGAATCCATATTCAATTGCTATTACTGCTCTACCACTTGCATTCAGGAGCATCATAAATGATTTTCCCTGCAACTTCTTTACTTGGTTATCAAAAACTTTAAATCCTGCACAACTATAACAGATCTGGCCCAAACTAGCCCAAAGGCTAATATATTGTACAGTTCTAAAACTGCGTATATTTCAATTCTAACAAGAGTAAGTGATAAGCATAAATATAACAGAAATAGTTTTACAAGTTTGGATTGACCACATGATCCTACCAGGTCAACCTACTAAAATTTTCCATTTTGGGCATATGGTATTACCTTTCAGTGGGCAATGCTTATTCCCTATAGGATAAATGTTGGAGTCTTTCTTTCAGGCCAATACTAACAAAGTATATTAGGTTGCAGTGACAAAAATGTGTCCCCTGTAGGTGATTTATTTCAATAAGTAGTAGTGGCTGAGGATTTTTAAGGAACAAGGACACACCAGATGCAAAATTTAGCATTACTGCTAAATAATGAGCAATTTTGATATTTAAAATTCAAAAGGAAAATTCAGGAAAGAACAAGTTATTCTGAACATCTGGTATGTGTTAAATTACAGAGAGAATAATGTTCCCACTACAGGCTATTAGAAGTAGCCAATGAGTTCCATAATCATGTAAAGACAACAGGCGGCAGTCCAAGAACTTTAATCAAGGTCATGAAACTCGGAGCTGAGCAATTTTTATTCTAGTAGGTGGTACAGTGTCTAGCAGCAAATAGCAACAAATCAGATGAATTAAGATGCAAATAGGTTGCCATGGGTCTAGACCTGGGAAATGTTGCACCTTTTATTTCATAACCACTATAATTTTAAATGTCTGATTTTTTTTTTTTTTTTTACAAAAAATACTCTTTTACATACATGCAATAATATACATAAATAATACTTACATATATACAGTACATACTAACATCTGGAATCAAATACCCTCTTCTTATTCCAACACCCAACAAGTTCTACCATGTCCCCTTAAGATCACACCACAACACCTACACCTTCAATCAACAACACCTACAATCAACACCTGTCAGTTTTATTCCTCACTGCAGATTAGCTTTTCCTACAAATCCTTTACTGTCATGCACATCTCCCAGTACCTTAAGATTTATATTAGAATCAGAATAAAATCTTACATTGCATTTGGATGCTTGCGCTGTTTGGAGTGGCTAGAAGAGAGAACTAGAAACCAGCAGACACCGGTAGGAAAGTCACATGGGAAGAAGGGAAGCAACTAGGAATCTGTGCATGAAGGAGATTGATACTGATGGTAAATTATACAACGTGAGACATTTCCATACTCAAAGTAAGTTGCTTAATAAAACATAGGAGTGATTATATAAAGTCTGTTATGCCATGGTCTCTGTCTGATTTTGTTTTGGAGGGAGTACAACTGAGGAGCTGGACTTATTTACCTATCACTGTACTTTGTGTTCATCTGGAAGACTGTATATTCCACTCACACATACATGACAAGAGCACTGTGGGAACTTTTAACATCCAACAAGTTACTTTTATATATGTATGAAGCATTGAAAGGTTTGGAAGGAACACTGTTTAACTCTCTCTTTAAGTTACTTTTATTTACTTAGGTGCAAATACTGTACCTAATGAATGGTGTAGATGAGTAAAAAATCGCATCCATTTTTGTGCAATTGCAGCTGCATTAATAAATTAGCCTTATAGTGTACTCTATAGTATTTCAGCTTGTACTTTCCCCACATTCACCTAGGGCAGAGAATGCTATCACAAAGGGGCCCCTTTTTATTCTGGGAGTGGGCATGGAGATAAGATGGACAGCATTGGGTTTTATGCTACAGGCTGCAATTGGGCAATAAACACTCCTTACAAGTTTTGTTTATGACAATTTACCTACTTTTGTAGCTTATTTCCCCCATGAAGAAACAGCAACATACAGTATATGGATGAAAATCCAGCCGAACGGGCTACCACCTCAGCAGCCCCCCACCCAATCAAAGGCCCTTAACCCAGTTGTGCCCCCTGCCATAGTCACAAGCTCCTTCACACAACCCGTGTGCCTTTTTACCTCATGCAGCTGTGATGAGAAGAGTGAAGGGAGCTCCCCAGGTCCCTGTAGGGATTGGGCCTAGGGCAGTGGGGCCCAAAGGGTCTTTTCCCTGTGTTCTGCCAGCCAAGTCTGACCCAAGCAACATAAAAGCTTCTAAAGTATAAGGAACGAAATCAGCTGGCATATGAAAAGATATTTAAAAATGTTACTATTAGTTGGGAAGTGGATCAGTGTGGGATTCTCTCCATTCTATGGCTAGTGGGTAGGGTTGGGGTCTACTGGATTGAACTATAATTAATACCCCTATGCTTAGTGGGGCAAAATGAAGGAATGTGTCTATAGAACCCCAATGGCTGGCTATACAAACCTTGCAGTTTTGGGATATAAGGCCATAGAGGCACTCCCTCTGTCCCCTATCCATTCCATTGAGTAAACAATTTAATGCCTTCATAAATACCGTTTTATTAGATTTCTAGTGTAGAGAGATGCAAAGTGATGCCTTCTGGAATCAGATGGTATTTACTTGTCTCATGCCATATACACAGCACTGCCTAGATACCAAAGATGAGAGTTTTAATTATCCCATAAGGCATCATGGGCAGAGACATTGAAATCACTCCTTTGTGTCCCTTTGGCCAACTATGCATCCAGAACCACTGGTTTATAGCACAGATACAGCCTAATGGTTCAGAGCCATGTATCCAAACTTGCAGACAGCCTGTTTCAATCTTGTTAGATCTCATCAATGCAAGATATTGCAACATGGCTTCTGAGAGGTAGGACTTGGAGAGGTTTAGTGTAGAGAGAGAAATACTTCCAAGATGTGCATAGTAGCTGGCAATACAGATATAATACCTGGGAACTTTATATATGTTATATATTTATAGTGAGCACAGTAGGACTTATTATTTATTCATATATACATATACATGGTCAGAAAAATAGTCTGCATATACACAGTAATGAATAAACATAAAGTGTATATACAACCTATTTATTATTGACTTTATTCAGTGAAAAGTGACATCTATCTATCTATCTATCTGTCTGTCTGTCTGTCTGTCTGTCTGTCTGTCTGTCTGTCTGTCTAGCATCTATCAATCACCTATCTATCATCTATCTTTATTTAGATTCTCTCTTGTATAATCATATAAGGAGACTTTCACATTAAGCATTATCAAAATGTATGTGTGATTTGTTATATTTCTTGCAGATTCTGTCCATTTGATGGAATCATTTCTAAGCCACAGTACATGCATAGTGACTGCATATCAAATTGTTTTCACTAGATGATGCTTTAAACATTGCAATAACATTAATCAACATGAAAAGTACATTATTTTACCCTATGTTAGTTTGCTACAGACATGTATATTGTTCAGACTGCAGACAAAAGGGAGCTGTAAATGAATGACATTCTGAGAAATAGATATTGAGCTAGATTCTTGCTGACTGGATTGTAAAGATGGATAACGATTCCTTGTTTAGATGTGTTGTTGTATTGTTGTAGTACTGCATGCATGTTTGTATGTACTGTATGCATGCACTGCTACTAATAATAGCATTAGAATAAGTGTGTCTACATCACACACACAAACATATTGTATAGATGAATGTCTGTAAAGCAGACATACAAAAGGCCATTTGTTTACAAGTACTTCCATTTGTTAGCTTAGACGTCCAATGTGACAAGGGTGACCTTGAGTTCTGCTACAATACAGCCTATTGGCAAGTAGTTATATGCAGGTAATGTATCAGGTCTAAACTCATGTGGATTGAGGTCACATATTTATTATTCCATGATCTTACAGAATGACTCCTTACAGAGTCTAGGAGATTTAAATAATCTTTTTTTTATCTGTCATCTGGCTCTTTCACAGATATTTTTTCTGTTCTGTTTGTTTTTCATTTTAAACTGATGCCTCAGCTGATCCTTTCTTTGCCCCCCTCCCCAAACAGTAGCATCGCAAGCAGTGTACAATTGTTACCTTGCAAATCCCTCTCTATGCTTGATGATAGTCATTTTTAGCTTTGTGGCTTAACTGCACAACCCCAATGGACATGGCAGGTTTTTAGCATATAATCATATAGAGGTCATTTGCTGTCTGTAATTTTAAAGACTGCATGGTGCTGGAATAAAGCTGAGTTTTAGCTGTCCTTGCATAGGGTCTCTGCCATATGGCTTTATATAATGCAAAGAGCCTGCAGGAGATTGGATCATGCACAAATCACATTTTACTGCTAGCCAGTGCACATAGAGCTTTTTAACTTTGGCATCCTATCAAGGAGAAACACAAATCAGCACCTACTGTGAAAGCAGGAGCTCGGTAAAGTCACTACTGGAAACTTGGTACAGCATCACTGTAGCCTTGGAGACTACCACTTGTTCAATCTTACTGTCCTTGGACTGTGAGATGTTTAATAACATGGGCTCTAAAGAATACATTGGATGAGCTAACCAATAATTAATAGAACGCACAAAAAATTAAAAAGGGTAAAGTACTATTAAATGCACATTTAAAATGTATATCTTTATAGCATTTATGTACTAGAAATATTTAGATGTATTACAGTTTAATTTATATCAAGGTGTATTATTTTCTTTAAAGTTTGACTTAACCCCGCCCCTGCAGAACTGCAACTCCCATCAGCCACTGAGAGCTAAGAGACAATGGGAGGGAGAGGGGAGCTCAGTAATAACTGCATAATCCTAGAAATGCAAAGTGCAATCTGGGATTATGGTGGTTTAAAATAAAATACTGTGTATTTATAATAAGACATAACACAGGTCTGCTGCCATAGACAATGCCACATATGTAATAAAAGGCACTAGGTTTGCCCATGAGCAGTAACTCATAGCAACCAATAAGATGTGTGCTTTTAAACAGGTGACCAACAAATCATACCTGCTGATTGGTTGCTATGGGTTACTGCTGTGTTACCCCCAATGTCTTCATATTTCACCTTTAAAACATTGACATTCTGCAGCTCATCTTTTTAAAAGAGCCAAATGCACAGCCAGTGCATTGATCCTAAAGTGGATATGATCCATCTGGGACTTCATGGTGTAAGACAAATTGTAATAATGACAATATGACATTGCAGAGTTGTGAAAATGTTCAATGATTGTACATGTTAACATGTCACAGAGGTAGGATTAGTTTCATGCCCCAAATGCATGCTCCATTTCATTTCAAAGTTATCTTAAGTTAACCCATATAGTAAGCGAGATTGAATATATATATATATATATATATATATATATATATATATATATATATATATATATATATATATATATATATATATATATACATTGATCAATCTAAGTGTACAGTTGCTGCCAATAATAATGTACAAACATTTTAAATCCCTTCCCATCATAACTACCTTTTTTCTTTGGCTTCCTGCAGTTTGAAGCTGGCACCATATTTCTTCTCTCGATTCAAACACAGCTGTCTCTCAGAGTTGAAGAACAATGCAGAGAGTTCCCGTTCGATTGCCAGTATGAAAATATGTTTTCAAACATATATATATTTTCTTCCATTCATTTTTAATATGTAAAAAGCAATGTTATAATAAATTGGCAAGCTCCCAGTGTGCAACAATCAAAGAAAGGGGCAAGTGGAGGAGAGCAGGGCATTTTTTACTGCAGATAGAAGTTTGATTATTTGCTTTTGGGTTACTCAAGTAACCACTGGGTTCAGTATATGTTTGTACTGAGACTTCATTCCTTTATTAGTTTACTTTGCAAGGAACAATTTGCAGGATTATCCAGTAAAAGCCAAATCAGTGTTTATTTTGGATTGAAATATTGGGCATCTGCCTCTACATAATATGACTCATCTATGACTACATTAAGCTGCATAGATATTTATATATATATATATATATATATATATATATATATATATATATATATATATATTATGAAAGAAATATCAGCTAGGATACCCCGCACACCCACAAAAAGAGCCTGGGTTTCCCACTGAATGCTCACGTCATAAGCCCAATGCTCCCCCTCTCCTTTGATCAGCTTTTCTTCTTTTAGCTTGTTTTCATGTTGCTCGGGAAAAAAAGATTGATCTGTTCATAAACATAGAGATAGCACTGATGAAGGAATTTAAAGGCAAAGATAAAACACTGTAAATAGTATAGAATAAGAGATATGAGGTGACCCAGTGGCAGTCTTAAAAGGAATGGGCAGAAAGTGAGGGAACAGAGAAAGACAGGCGAAGACAGAGAGACAGAGAGGCGAAATCGGTGTGAAGATTCCTGACTATGATCGAGTTGCCCAATTATCTGCTGTCAGCAAGGGGTGGGGGGGAGACAAGGGAGAAAAGGGAGAGACACCAAACGGGTCAAGCTAGAAAAGAGGATGAAAGGGAATAAACAGGAGGTAGACAATTGAAGCAGTAGTGTGAGGATTGTTGGATTTGTGTCAAATTCCAATGATCTATTGCCTGCGACTGGGGGAGGAGGATAGAGGGGTGAGGAAAAGAAAAAGATAGAGGGGGAACATACAGGCAGAGGGCGAGTGAGAAAGACCTCAGCAGGCAGTGTTGGACAGAAAGGCTGCAGACTCCTCTCTGGCTCCATTGAGCATACTGAGTGGCAGATCTGCATGTTGAAGCAACCTATTGAAAACACAGAGCAGCTCACAGCACACTGCACATTTCATTCCTAGCACGTCCCTAGATTTTTTTTTTTTTCTTTTGCCTCAGCTTCAGTAGGAGCAGATAGGAAGAGAAAGGCAGAGAGAGAGAGAAAGCAAGCAATCCTTAAACTCAGCTTTTTCCCCCCTCAGATGTGCTAAATATTGTCCTGCAAACTGGTAAGTAGATCATTTTATCAGATATTTATACACTTTCATGGACAGGCGTTATAAAGAAGCTCTTATTAGACAGAAGTTGCAGATGTATTTAAACATGACACTGCTGCTGCAACCAAAACCTCAGCGGTACCCCCCTCTCATCGGTATTTTACTGAGATGCAGTACTTATCTACTGCCCATTTAGCTGATCATATCTCATCTGCAATGAAATCACAATACATGCACGGAAATACACACACACATACGCTATGTGTTTTCAAGTTTCCATTGCGATCATTGTAACCTGTCTCATATGGTGCACAAAAAATGCAGTAAGATGCAGATTGCTTAAAAATATTCATAGCTTTACTGGAGCTATTTGCAGCAGAGTGTGTGTGTGTGCGTGTGTGTGATTTTACCGTACAATCAGAAGTGTATGTAAGAAATATAACTGGTGCTCTTTAGGTTGGCTTTGTTATTTCTCTTATGTGACACTATGCATATTTATTTCCTTTAATTCTGCACTTTATAAATGTATAGGCATTTTGCTCTGTGGACAGCTGAGGGATATATTCACCGGTTGGCTTAAGGGTCTTCTAGCCTCCCAATCCATGGCAAGCAGGGGATTTAAATCACCGATCATCCCAGACACAGCTGCATTTAGCTGTCAGCTTCCCCATAGAGCTGACGATCATACGGGCATGTGGTGTGGGGTAGATTAATCATCTGCAAATAATTTAATCTATTTGTGAGGATGTAGGGTATGAAATAGCTACAGTTTGAATTGATCAGTGTGACTAGAATCTATAAATCAGTCGCTGACTATGGTCACCCTGACATTTATCATGGAAATATAAATCAAGAAATAATTTGCATCCAGGAAAGAAATAGTTATACATATAGACATTTCAAGCAGGAATTTTTAATGTTTAATGCTTATTTATGCAGCCTGGTATATACCGAGAAAATAAATATATAACTATAGAAAAGCTAATGCTGTCTATGAAGCAATAAAAAGGTAAGATGTTCAGCACTGGCTGTGTATACAGTATAAGGACCATGAAGAAACAATATGTGCATCTGTATATGTCTTCAGTAGGGTGGAGGGGCTGCTCATCATATGCCAATTATGTAACAGCCTTTTTTTGAAAGTCAAACAAGATTTCATAACACTGATTTACCCATGAGGAGCCAACATACTGTCAGATTTATAGTGCCTTGATTTTGCAAGCTTGATCATTTAGTCCTTTATACAGAATGCCAACTCTGTGCAATTTTGTTTTCTTTTGCAGCTTTTCTAATTAATCAGCAATGAAACCATCTTCAGCAGAAACACGTCTTAAAGGACGGATGCTGTGGATAATTCTTTTAAGCACAATCGCTCTTGCATGGACTACACCAATTCCCTTGATTGAGGATTCAGAGGAAATAGACGAGCCTTGCTTTGATCCGTGCTACTGTGAAGTGAAGGAAAGCCTTTTTCACATTTATTGTGACAATAAAGGATTTACAAATATTAGTCAGATTACAGAATACTGGTTTACACCTTTCAAACTCTATCTTCAAAGAAACTCTATGAGAAAATTGTACACCAACAGTTTTCTGCACCTAAACAATGCTGTGTCTATAAACATGGGGAACAATGCATTGCAGGACATTCAGGCAGGAGCTTTTAATGGTCTGAAAGTTTTGAAGAGGCTATACCTGCACGAAAACAAACTGGACAGTTTTAAAAATGACACGTTTCTAGGGCTGGAAAGCTTGGAATACCTTCAGGCAGATTATAATGTCATTAAGCGGATTGAGAGTGGGGCCTTCAGATACTTAAATAAACTGAGAGTATTGATTCTAAATGATAACCATATCCCATTGCTTCCAACAAATTTATTCAAATCTGTATCTTTAACACACTTGGACTTGCGTGGAAATAGGTTAAAGATACTGTTCTACAAAGGAATGTTGGATCATATTGGAAGAAGCATAATGGAGATTCAGCTTGCTGAGAACCCATGGAATTGCACCTGTGAGATTTTGCAGCTAAAGAACTGGCTAGAACGTATACCATATACTGTTCTGGTTGGAGATATTACATGTGAAAGTCCATTTCATTTTCATGGCAAGGATCTGAGGGATATAAAACGTAGTAAGCTGTGCCCCTCATTATCTGAAAGTGAAGCTGAAAAAAGTTGGGGAATTCCCCAGATACCATCTAGCAAAGAAAATGCATGGCCAACGAAACCATCCTCTATGTTGTCTTCTTCTCATGTCACTGCTTCATCTGTGGAGTACAAGTCATCTAATAAACATCCAACAACCACTAAGCAGCCAAGAGCTCCCAAGCCTCCACCAACACCTAGAGGCCTTTATCCAGGCCCAAACCAACCGCCTATAGCAGGATATCAGACGAGACCGCCCATTCCAATTATATGTCCCACTGGCTGTTCATGTAGTTTGCATATTAATGATTTGGGGTTGACTGTAAATTGTAAAGAGAGAGGATTCCACAACATATCGGAACTTCTACCCAGACCACTGAATGCTAAAAAGCTCTACTTAAATGGTAACTTAATTCAGAAAATTTACAGGTCGGATTTTTGGAATTTTTCTTCTTTGGATTTATTACATCTGGGAAATAACCGTATATCATATGTGCAAGAGGGAGCCTTTGTTAACCTCCCCAATTTAAAAAATTTGTATCTGAATGGGAATGACATTGAGAGGCTGACTCCTGGCATGTTCAGGGGTTTGCAAAGTTTGCATTATTTATACTTTGAATATAACACGATAAGGGAAATCCAGCCTGCTGCTTTTAGTTTGATGCCAAATCTGAAACTGCTTTTTCTCAATGACAATCTGCTTAGAACCCTTCCAACTGACACTTTTGCTGGCACTTCTTTATCGAGACTTAGCCTGAGAAATAACCACTTTCTTTACCTTCCTGTCACAGGGGTCTTGGAGCACCTTAATGCTATAGTTCAGATTGATCTCAATCAGAATCCATGGGATTGTACCTGTGACATAGTTCCTTTAAAGCAGTGGATAGAAACCATCAGCTCAGTCATTGTTGTTGGAGAGGTTTTATGTACAAGTCCTGAAAATCTGACAAATAAGGATCTAAAATCAATTGACATGAAAGTTTTGTGTCCAGAACTACTCGATTCTGAATCTGCTGCTTCACCTGCTCTGCCTGGTAATATGGTGCCCACAAGTTCATCAGTATTTGAGTTTACCACACCAGGGGGTGCCATTCCACTGTCTGTCCTTATCCTCAGTCTTTTAATTCTGTTTTTTTCAGCTGTTTTTGTGGCTGCAGGTCTTTTTGCTTTTGTGCTAAGAAGGCGTAAGAAACTGCCTTTCCGAAAGAGACAAGAGGTGGATTTAACTGGCATTCAGATGCAGTGCAGGATCTTTGAGGACAGACAAAACAACTCCCCGGAAAAGGCCCCTGGTCATGTCTATGACTACATCCCACACCCAGTAACTCAGATGTGCAACAATCCCATCTATAAGCCCAGAGAAGAAGAAATGGGGAAGGAATTTTCAGAGACAAAGGAAAATAACACAAATTACAGGACTTTAATTGAAAAAGAGAAAGAGTGGACCATGGCAGTATCAAATTCCCAGTTAAATACAATAGTCACTGTAAATCAGTCTGGGGACATACCAAGTTATCATGAAAATGGAGTAATTTTTCCTGGTGCAACTGATCGAGAAAGGCAAGCTCCCACTGTGGGCTTTGTGGATTGCCTTTATGGCACCGTACCCAGATTAAAGGAACTGCACATGCACCCCCCTGGAATGCAATATCCTGATTTGCAGCAGGATGCCAGATTAAAAGAAACCCTTCTTTTCTCAGCTGGAAAGGGATTCTCAGACCAAACCCAAAGTGAATACCTCGAGTTAAGGGCCAAACTCCAAACAAAGCCAGATTACCTCGAAGTCCTGGAAAAAACATATAGGTTCTAGTATAGCATCATTTCATAGCGCCCACAAACGCATGATTGAAGACAAAACCATTGTGCTCCCCCAATTGTTTTGGAGGAAGGGCCATACTCTAATCATACTTAATTGAAGTGCCTTTGCAGACTTTTGCCAGCAATGTTATCAATCATTATTTTTTATATAGGAGTCTAAGAAACTTGACTGTGCCATGTAAGGTATGGGGAGATTTGTACTGATCCTGATAAATAATTCCACGTGTCTTTTTTGGCAGTAACTTATTTTTTTTCTCTAGGGGGGTATAGGATGGCATTGTGGCTTTGTTACACAAAGAAACGCCCATGGCACAAATCCTGTATATTGATGCAGTTTGCTGCATGCCTAAAAACTGCAGGGGAGGGTAATGCTCGAATGTTCTCACCCAAAACATCACTATAATTCCTGAAGCAACAAGACCCTGGAGTTACTTCAATGCTTTATTGTTCAACATTTATTTGGTTTATCACAATTTCCCAGTGCTGAAAAGAAATGATATTCCATACACCTCAACATCAACATGATGGGATTTTCTGCAGCTCATTGCATTTTCCTTTTCTTTTCTATAAGAAAAAGTATTTCCTTTATTTTTAATCTGGGTATGTATTACTAACAGCATTGTAGGAAGCACTTTTAATGTTCTCTCCCCTCCTTACTCAGCCTACCCACATAAACAAAGATTTAAACAAATGTGCATATATTTATTCTGTAATTTCAGTGACTATTAATTGTAAAGGTAATGTTAAATCAATGTATAGTGATTATGCGTCTGGTACAGCTTTCCTAATAAAATTATTTAAATGATACATATACAGATATATACAAGAAAAACCTGGCTTGATGATACAGTTTAGCTATGCCCAACCAAGTGTATTTCTACACAAAAGGTCAACATATAAACCACTGCTTCACTGAAATCAGTTCGGCAGCATGGGTTCAAGCACTATGGGTGATTTTCTGAACAGGCAACTAAATGGCATTTCCATGCAATTCATACCCCAGGGGACTCAGAACAGTTTTGTCTGTAGATTTATCAGTAAGGAAGATATTAATAATCTAAAGAGAGAATACAGACACAATTCTATACAAATGAAGTAATTATTCAATAAGACAAGATCATTTGATTTATTTTTAAACTGTATTCTAAAAAATGAGATTTCTGGTGTACGCTCTTTTGTTATTTATCACTGGCTTTCCTCCTGGTGCCATAGCCCAAGCCGTTTTGAGTTATTACAATTTTGTTACTGCAATAATTTTCATGTTTTGAGCTATTCGTTATCCATTAAAAATTGTGTTCTAAAAATATTCTAAAAATAGTTATGAAAAGAAAAAAGAGGTTATAAATCCTCAAGGGAACCAAAAGAATAGCTTTCTTTTCTTTTTAAGTCATCCAAGTTTAGAGGAGCTGGTTAAAATAATCATTTATGCAACTGAACAGGAGGGGGAGCTGTAGTCTTAAAATTATTCATTTGGCAGGCAGCTCCTTTGTAAATCTGTATTCACCCACGTCCAGCAATTCAGCCACCCCCAGATGTCTTTCCCTTGGCTTTATTTGCTGTCTTATATAGCGCCCTAATATAATCATTACTGCACACAGAATGTAAATTGTAACATATCACGAATGCCTTATACAAAAAAAAGAAGGGGGAATGCAGAAAAATATAGAGCTTGTTCCATTGTGGCTTTTCTGTGAAATCATCTGCCCTCTTGCTTTATTACAGACCAATATATTTTATATTTTAACCGCTATGATACTCTCTCTCTTTCTTGTTAATCTGTCCTGTTATAGCTTTATTTATAATCCATTCTAGTCATGTTGATCCGCACATTTAGAATTGAGGTAGGGTATATTATTCTTATTATCTGCTCAGGTCACCAAGGTTTAATGAGGTGAAACAATTTTCTCTCCAAGAGAAGATGAGAAATGTAATGTGCACTATAGAGTTCAGCAGCTGTCACATAGTTAAATTGAATCCCCCAGCTCATAGATGTGTTCCCCTGGCCATTGTGAACTATACACAGGATGCTGGGATGTGTAGTTACCAGCAACATGAGAGACACAAACTTGATATCTGTGCCCTAGCTGATATCTGATTCAGTAAGCAGACATGACATGTATCAGTATAGTTATGTTGGGACTTCATGTATTTATTTCATACATTTCCTTGGTTCTGTTGTTTGACCACAATGACGAAATGTGTATGTTTAAATGATTCTGTGTTTCTAAAAGCTTGATTTAATGGAATCTTATTCGTTTGGTCCTGGCAGGTTCTAGAAACATATTATTCACTGTAAAATGTGTATTGCTGCATTCATTACTCCCATTTATAGAGAGCATGCGCTAATTTAAAGACTAAATTAAAGTGCAAGGCCAGCTATAAAAATATCACTAAAGATCCATTCATTATGGGCATGCATTAGACAAATTTACTGATTTTCTGTTTTTTTTTTAACAAATGCTAGCTTTCTCTGTTGCTAATGCTGTAGCCATTTGAAACATAAACTCTCCTAATCCATAGCAAACTATAAGACAGCAGTGTTTATATATATATATATATATCTATATATCTATTTTGTTTTAAATGATGAAACAGGACACAGGCAAGATATTTCCATCCACCGGGCAGCAAATTTCCCCATTTGCGAGAAAAATATATTTATTCTGTGGAAAATAAATGTATTATTGAAGAATGGATATTTTTTAAATAAAAGTGATTTTTTTTTTTGTTTTTATTCTTACTATATTTTGCAGAAGGGCACACTTTCTTCATAATCTATGGATTGTCAAATGGGTGTCTGAAAGTATTGATGCTATTGCTGTTGGTTTGCAATACTGTATGATTTGCAGAGACAATATAAGATGTCTTACCGGACAGATATCATTGTATGTTTCAGTTCACTGATGCTGATTTCATGTTCTCTAGCAATCAATAATGAATTCACAAGCCTTACATTTCTAAATAAAATGATTGGCACTGCTAATGAGAAATAATAATATAATACAGATTTTTTTTGTTCCATTGCATTGCACAAATATTGGCAGAAATGAGGGATCTTATACCCTGTACACTGGTTAAAAATGTGCAATTAAGGATTTTCTTTTTAGCTGCTTTCCCTTTACTTATTTGACTCAAAAATAGAGTTTTGACTCATTATTATGGTAATCACCAACTGTTCACAGATGGTTCCTCTCACACTGAGTCATTTGCTTTTTAGGGTTCTCTTTCAAATAATCTAAAATCCTGCAAGAATATCACCATAATGCCAGCAGCATTCCATAGCACAGCAGCAAAGTTATTCTTTAACATCATTATTTTATTTATAGGCCATAGGCACCTTACAAAACCTAATTTTAAATGGTTCTGTGTTTCTTTTTTGATAATTTTTTATGATCAAAAGTGGTTATTTCTCAGATTAAGTCTGGATAAAGAAGTGCCAGCAAAAGTGTCAGTTGGAAGGGTCTAAGCAGATTGTCATTGAGCAAAAGCGGTTTCAGATTTCTCATCAAACTAAAAGCAGCAGGCTGGATTTCCCTTATCTTGTTATAGTTAAAGTATAAGTAATAAATAGTAGTATAGCAGTATAAATATAGTAGTGTAAATGTCATTCCCATTCATTGAGATTAGTGAAAAGGTCAAAAAGGCCCAGCCAAGGGTGGAAAGTTGGTAGCAGCAGCAAGCTGTCCAAGTCCTGGCACACAGTTGCATTTTTATTGGACATATTACAAACAAGGGAGCCAAGCAGTAGTTAAATCTCACCCAGTCCCCCTTGCTTGTCTAGTATACCAGCAGTATGGGCTTTACTTCCAGGATCTTTCGTGGTGGGTAGGAATAGAACAGTTGGGCCAAGGGGACAAGCATGGGAAATCCAGCCTGTTTATAATTGTGTGTGTGTTGTATAGGGTGACAACAGCGATCAGTAATGACTACTCACCCTACAGCCCGTGCTTCCAGTGCACACTTTAGAAAATCATAAGTGTATCAACATAGGCTTGCCAAAGGTCTGTCCTAAAGTGCTTTTAAAGGACACAACTATAATAGCAGCCAAGTACCTTTAACTGGTAATACCCTGTGGACTAAACAGCATGCAGAGTTGGGAAAAAAATACAGTATATGTAATTGTTCCAGAATAACCCTTCTCCTCAGTAAAGGAACGCTAATTGTGTTAAAATAAAATGGATATGGAATCACAAGTAGCTTAAATCCTGCAGATGCTAGAAAGAAAAATTATGGGTGGTTGCCATGGGTTACTCCAAGAACACAATTGTTGCATTATTAAAAAATAATAGTTGCCCTTATTTTAATATTGTTTTATCTGGTTCTGTATTCAGTGTTTTACTCTTTGTCTAACCAAACCTACTCTTGTTCATTGTTTTTACATTGTTCTTATAAATCTAAAAAAGAACGAAGGTTTAAACAAGTATTTAATTACTAATTATAGTTTCCCAATAATGATAATAATCATGAAGGTTCTTAATTAGCAATGGAAATGTTTGTTAAAAAAAATAAACCATATAACTAAATATATATATATATACATCAACAATATAGAATGTAATGATAATTAGAAGTCTTATTTCATTTATTTACTCTTGCCAATAAATTACACACCCAAATACTGCATTGCAGCCGTTATAAAATTAAAAATCAACAATGGCTAAATAAACTTGGTTTTAATTCTGAAATAATCAGAATTTAGTGTACAGGCTACAAAATAACATCTGAAAATGGTGCTAATGTCCAGTGATATGCACAATGCTATTGCAGTTTTGTTTGTTTGTTAGAAATCTGATTACTATCATGCCTGTGGTTCTGCTAATAAAACAAAAGTAATGATGCACAAACAAGCTCCACTCATAAGTGATCTTATATTAGTTTGTCGTATAAGGAAGTTCCTTTTAATTAACATGTTGTGCTTGTCTACAGCTCTGGCATGGTAGACACCTTGAAGTCCAACCCACTTCTCATACAGAACTGAACTTTAAATAAAATAATAGCTTGATCATTGTAACTGGAAGAAGGAGTTTATTCCACTAGAAATCTTGACAATGTTGCCTTTGCTCAATTGTGTCAAAGGTCTCTGCTAGATAATGGGCACTCATGAGCATTTCTAACTGAAAAGCAGCACAGACAAGGCCACAGTGTTTCCTTTGAATATAGTTGTTAACAATCATTAAGAACTTAATGATTATAGGGTGTTCTCCAGCATGTTTTCAAAATCAATGTTTGACTACATATCTTTTGGTTGTGGAATATTCAAAATGAAACGGTCAACATTTTGCAAATTCCCCATGAAAGATCAGGGTATTCATGCGCTCACTTCTTCTTTGTTAAGGCATTTCTGGATGTAACCATATACTTAGTCAAGGCTGGGCAAGTGAGGGTCAATACTAATGTGCTTTGGAATTCCTTATTTCTTGTAAATCTACAATGGAATTGACAAGTTTTGTCTCAACTATATGAAGTGCATAGTTTCAGCACCACCCCACACATGCTCATCCTAAATGTCCCTTGTAAAGTCTTCACTGTGCCCTTTTAGACATTTGTAATAGTATCAACATGAAAAAAGGACATCTAGAGCATGAGGCCCCTACAAATAAGATAACAGTGATATAGAAATATAAAGTAACTCACTGACCTTTCCTTAAATTAATATATTTGATCTATGATCTATGTGCAGATCCAGGTTTATTGCTTCTGATCTATTCCAGTGCATGCTTGGAGTAAAGTTGTTGGAGACTAAGGAGCCGATCTATTAAACCTCTACTTTTTTGACAAGAGGGAAGCAAGTACTATGTTATGTGATTAAGTGAAAAGATTAAGCACAGATGAGACCTTTTTTGTATTATGCCAACAGAAGTGACTGAGTTTCTGATGCAGTGTAAGAGGCCTAGGGTTTTGGGAGCTATGCAATGTATGGCATGTTCATGAGAACTGCTTGTTGCAGTTGGACAAAATAAGATAGCACATCACTCTTTATCAAAGCTGGTTACTTATGATATTACTTGAAAATGTATGTTGCTCCTTGCTCTAAGAAGGTTTTATAAAACCAGTACAGTAACTCAAGAAAATGAGCATGTTTTTACATGTGAAGTTTGTATCTGTTCATCCAGCCTTATAAATAAATCATTTACTGACAAAAATGTTTCTATTTATACGAGAAAGGTAGAAAGGTTTTCATATTGTGCTTCTGTAGATAGACCTGAAAGACATTTGATCACCTTTATCTTTCCGTTTAATGACTACAAATATTCTTACACAGCTTATCTGTTATATGGCAAATATGTACCCTAAAGCCTGCTTTCAACTAGAATAGTTTCCACTATGGCTATACAGCAGCTCATTGTATAGGAACCATATTGAGTGTTTCTGAAGCAAATACGCAGTTCTTTTGAAGCATTGCACACAAAATATTTTGTGTTTGGCATTAAAATAGTAACAAAGCACCAATAGTATGCACAAGAGCATTTTAGCTTCATTTGATCTCTTTGCCCCTCTTTTGGTTGTTATCTTCTCAGAATTGCCAACCACGGTTATGATACAACTCCATTCTTCTGCTTTCTTAAGATTTGGAGAAAGGAACTTCCAAAATCATGGAAAAGATAGCAATTTCTAAAATGAAATACACTAACTCCATGTAGAGCGATATAGTACCTGAATAGCAGTATTTGATGCTCAGTACTTGATGCTTATGTTTTCTATAATATATGCACTTTACATTATAGTAGTATCCTAGAATTGGGGTTGTTTTGCATCATATTATATGTTATGATGTTTCCTCTTTGATCTGTAAGGAATTATGTTACTAAGTCTGTATATTCCTGTACTGGATAATTTTGTGTTTTCAGTCTGAGCACACAATTTTGATTAGCATCAGTATGCACCATCACAGATTCATTTTCTAGCATAGCCAGAGCACTGAAACAGTTTTATTTGTGAGATCGTATTTCAAATAATTGCACCTGCTTGACTGTGTTTATTTGTCAGTCTGTGCATCATTTTTGTCTAGCTACAGGTAGAGAAGGAGCTTGAACAGATATCGAAAACAAACGATGATAACGATAAACCGAAAGAATTATAAAAGGAACAGAAGCATGCATTGGTTTCCTGACCAGAAACTTTTAAGGAATTGAAGCATTTATAAAAGCTGATGAAATCATTTGCCTAATGTGTTTGACTACTTTGAGCAGTTTAATAAGGTGTTGTTGGCACTCAATTCAGGTCAGCAAAGTGCTGAGCACAAACATGAAATCAATTGACACGCAGGGAATAACAATTTTTTTCCTGTGTGGAACATAAACTCTTGCAAATTAAAATATCGTAATCTTTTTTCGCATGCATTGTTACTGCTCATTAAAAAAATAATTGTAAATGATAAAATAGCCCCTTATTGCTTGCTATGCAGCGTTCTCAAATGTTTTTGCTTGGTGTAGGTTTGGGGTAAACATAAAAGTCAAATGTTGCATTGTTTATAACTAATGTAAATGGGAACCAAATGACAAAATTTGCACTCTTCATACTTTTTTGACAGTGATGTTTTGTTCACTTTTGTGTGGTTAATTTCCAATATCCTATGAGCCACATGTTTGCTGGCCACATTATGATATAATGACTGCTATATGCAGCCGTTGAGTAATTGGGGACTGTAAAATAACATTAGAGTGTGGACCCCCACAGAATAATCCTGCTGTATGATATAATACATGTAATACAATTATTCCACTGCTTCAAAAAACAAAATGTCATTAAGCAAAGTCTCTCTTTAAATACATGTGAGTTGAATAATGTTTCTATATTTTCTTAGAATGTATACCATGGATCTGTTACTTGAATAGAAATATTTATCAGTCTAATTTTAGAGCTCTAACTGTGCAATGAAATTGGCCCCTGTTAATTAAATAATGTCCCATTGAGTTCAGTGGAATGTTTTAACATGTATTGAGCAAAATCTTATTCTGGACTACTCCTATTAAGTCCCAATACCATCTGAAATAATGATGGAATCCATGTAACTGAAAAAATACACAATATACAGTATATATATATATATATATATATATATATATATATATATTTTTTTTTTTTTTTTTTTTTTTTTAAACTATTATTTTATGTTGAAGAAAGGTATTTCAAATATGAGATACAAGTTAATTGCATGTCATTTAATAAGTGCTAGTAATACTATTCTTAACTGCCTTAGCAACTAGGCAGCAATTTGGAAGTCAAAGTCAAAATTAAGAGGGTCTAAAAAGTAAACCCAAAACAGTTACAAATGAGAATAACAATAGAATGGAATCCTCAAAGTGACCTTTACAACCATAGAGTGTTTTCATTCTCAGGATAGAAATAGTTAAACTACATAAAAAAACATAAAAATTAATAATGAAAATCTGTTGATTAGTTGCTTAGATCTTATAAACTGGATCGGCTAAAATTCAGTTAAACCTTAAATGAAAATATTTTTACGTTTACACTATAATGTGCATATTCCATATATGCGTGTTTATCGTTGCTTTTGTTTAATAAATGCCAACCCCTCCCAAATATATATGCAAATGATAGTGCTGCTATTGTGTGTTTTGCTAGTTAACAAGCACATTACAGAATTACAGTACTCCGAATTTTCTGCCCCTAAATGATTAAAGATTTAGGGGCAGATTTATCAAAGGTTGAGGTAAATTTTTTAAGTAAAAAAATTTGAATTTCAAGCTATTTTTGTGTACCTCGACTAGGGAATAGTCCAAATTCAATTGGAATTTGAAAAGAAAAATCGAAAATTCGAATATCGAAATTTATCATGTACTGTCTCTTTAAAAATTTGAATGCAACCATTCGTCATCTAAAACCTACCGAATTGCTGTTTTAGCCTATGGGGGACCCATTAGAACCTATTTGGAGTCAATTGGTGAAAAATCGTAGTTTTTTGGGAAAAACTTTGATTCAAATGCGCTATTACTTTGATTTGTATGATTCAAATTTGGATGAATACAGAACTATTTGATTGAAAACTGACCTATTTGGCCAAAAAAAGACTAAATTTCAGTTGGTCTTTTTGAATTTGAATTTTGAAGTTTTTCAAATTCGAAATTCGACCCTTGATAAATATGCCCCTAAAAGTACTGTTGTTATTATTGTTTAAAGTGATATGTATTTTTATCTCAGTGCTCAGCCTGTTCATTTTATCTTTATGAAATATAAGATGAGTGCGTACACATGCCTATAATAAGAATTATTTTTGAAAGGATCAATCATTTTCAATCATTTGCTTTATCAATGAAATGTATAGTTTATCATAAGGTTTGGAAGCTTGTCAGTCTAGCCAAATTCATCCTACATAATGTAACAGACAGTTTTTCCATTAAGCACAGGTATATATTTAATTAAACTACAGGTAATGAGCTATATTTTTATTTTGAACCCTGTGAATTTTATAAAAATGTGGCATTCTCATATTTTACATTGTACAATATGTTACATAAAATACAATGGAAATGGCCAGAGGACAGAGCTGGTTGTATGGTTAAGTATACCAGGGCATGTCTCAAAAAACACTGGAGATCACTTGGAGGGTGAAGTCTCTGGATATAGTATTATATTTAAAAAAAATTTTTTTGGCAGGATAAAGATTTTAAAAGGTGTTGATTTTAGAAATTAGTGAATCTGTTTGCCTGATACAGATTTATAGTGAATCCACACTAGAATTTTGAAATGCGTTTTGACTGTTTGAAAACAGAATCAGAGAAAAAAATCCCTATTGATTCCTATGTATTTGGCGTGAGAAGAAACACCCATTGAATCCAATGCATCTATCATGAAAAAAAATGCCCATTGACTCTAATGCATTTGGTGCAAGAAAAAAATGCAGCCAAACATGGCCATTGCACTTGAGTGTGTTTAGTGCAATTTTGGCAAATGTTGCCATTTTGTGAATTCTTCCCCAGTTTTTAAAATTTTGGGCAAATACTGTTTCGGCAAACAGACCGGTTTGCTCATCACTCAGTTCTTCTGGATTTATATAATGAGCTATAACAAAGCTATCTGTGTAGTCAAGTATACCAGATAATGTCTGGAACATGGTAAAAAAAAGGCTGATGTCTCTGGACCAGCTAATAATAACATTATATTATATTTTTGGAAGGGTAAATGAGTTTTATATGTGTTGCTTCATCAATGAAATATATAGTTAACTACATACTGATAATGTGGGGGGGAGGGGCTCCTATTTAATGCTGTACTATACATTATGTTACATGTAACAAAATATAATGGAAATTACCAGCATAAGTATCAGCCGGTCTGGGTCAAAACTAGGGGTGTGGTTAAGCATATTGGGGAGTAGGTAAATATAGTGTTATATTTTCAATCACTGATATCAGAGAGTGCCAACTATAATTTCAATTATATTAAACTAAATTAAATTATAAAAAGACATGCAAATCAGAGTTTCACTCAGACACTATTGTATTATAATCTTACTATGAAATATAAAAGAAAGTGGAAGACACTTCAGAGATTCATGAAACGAATAATGAAATTAATGTATATTACCCAATTAGGTATACATGTTCCAGTATAATGTCATATATATCTTCCCCCAATATATCAGCATGTCAATTTATATTTATTATGCATTTAAAAGTAAATGCCTTGGCAGGTCCAGGATTATTTTTAAGCAGAAGTCTTCCTGTAAGTTTTACAAGCCTATAGCAAAAAATGATCTAATGTTCTTTATCTTTTTTTTTTATTCCAAAACCCTTAACCAGTAAATCTATATGTTCTCACTGACACCAACCATATCAGCCATATTCATTATGTATTTATTTCTATCCATTTACAAACTGAGTAGAAGAGCACAGTTCTTAATGTGAAATTTTAAAAATATGTATGTGTTTATGTCATTAATGCATTTTTAGTGTAATGTCATTTTCGCTGGTGTACCAATTCCAGTCTTTTTTACTGTCTTTAGCAATGTTTATTTTAAAGGGATACTGATGTCAGAATAAAAGTGGCAGCTTATGCCTAAAATCAAAGTGAAATATTGTGTAATGTAGTAAAATTTTGAAGAAAAAAAGTCTTACTTTAATTCTAAATATGTTTTATTCTTAATATTGTGATTGTTGCAACTGTCTGCATTTCTTCTTACTCATTTGACTGCCTCTATAGTTTCTATCAAGCTTCATGGCAGGATTCTAAAATATATCAAAGATTAAATCAAGTCTACCACAAGGCACATAGCAAGATCAGATCCCCTTTATCTGAAAGATATGGGGCTGAAGGATCCCCAATCTGTAATTTTTACTGAAAGGTAATGGTAGTTACAATTTGTTACAAAAGGGAAAATTATTGTCAAAATGTTTTGTCCATACATGCAATTTTCATTAAGGATCAATAATTTGGACAGGAGATAGTGGTCACTACCACCCTACAAAATGGTGTTCAACTTCTCAAATTATTTGAGTAAATGTTGATGAATTGACACAGGTGACAGCATTGATAACTGTGTTACTTTTTAAAATCTTTTTTTTTTTTTTTTTGGAATACCCTAATTTGACCTTATAATAAATCATCCCCTTATTGCCATTCACTTTAATGTCATCTGGAGTGGAAATTCTCTAGCAATAAAAAGGGAATAATAAGCTAATTGACATGAAATATCATTGCACTATTAAAGTCTATAGGAGCAATGAGTAGAGAATGTTGATGACAATATTCATTTAAAGAGCAGCAAAGGTATATTACTAATCCTGGATTTTTTGCGTGGTGGTATGGACACTGGGTATATAATGCGATCAATTGCATGTTGACTTGAAATGTCAATGAAAGATGTCAATGAAAAAAAGTCATACCATGCTTATTTTCTGTAACACATGCTGTATATTTGTCAAGACCTTTACTAGAAAAAATACACATAATGCAACTCCACTGGACATCTTTTCCATGAGTGGCAGTTACTGACCATGAATACCCATGGTTAACTTCTGTTGGTACCACTAAATCCTAACTTCGTCAGTGATGGCTGATACATAGAAATTAACTGCCATTGCCATGAACCGATTATATAAGTTCAAGTATTTGATCCCTGAATAGGGCTTCCACCTTTTTGGGTTTTCTGGACAGGGGATGGTTGTGACTTTGATGGTGTGGGGTGGAATGGTGATGTCATGGGGCATGTTAATCTAGGGGAGTCCTGCCTGTTTTTCCTAACATGGAAAACCAGGCAGGCAGTTTTGACCTGGGCAACCCTTCTAAAATCTGGGCAGTCCAAACCGAACAGGTGGCAACCCTCTTGATTTCATACTGAGGGAGGAATGTATTAGCATGATTCCAAAATATTTAGATTTTTAAAGACTTGCTACAAAAAATAAACATTGACATTTATCATTGTGAAAGTCGTTTTGATTTGCTATTACTCACTGTCCTAAATAACAAATCATTTAGAATCTTGATATTTCCATAGAAAGCTATGGATGAGTATAATTCATGTGGGGTCTTCATTGTTAATTCTGAAAGATATCCACATTTATTAAATTTCCATAATGAGCATTGGAATTTAACTATTGGGAACAGGATTTTTGTTTTTTGCACCTTCTTTTCCCAAATTGTAAACTGCTGCACCCATTGACGGATGAATCCAGGCGGTAGCTCCAGAGTTTTCTCAGCTCCCTGTGTCAATCGTACAGTTCAGTTGTGCCAAAACATGTCACTTGCAAACCAAACACCTGAAAAGCTTCCCTGCAGACTTTGAAAATATTCAGTTCAAATGATCCTGATTTGCGACAAAGCATGTACACAGCTGACTTAATTTTGAAGAATCAGTTGTAATTTCAGTAGGTGCAGCACTACTATAATGACACTGGAATTCTGGGAAAAAACAATGCATTGCTACAAAAAAACATTGCACTATGCTCACTGCACTTGAGGATGTATATGTGTCCTCAGATTTCTCAGATCTTACAGGAGGAGGTGAAGCTCCTATTGCAAATAGAAAAGGCTGCTAGTTTGGGTAAAGTAATGATAATGGGGGATTTTAATTACCCAGATATTGACTGGAGCAACAGTATTGCCAGATCAGTTAATGGGAACAAGTTTATAAACCAGTTGCATGACAATTTTATGGCACAGGTTGTTGAGGAGCCTACCAGAAAAAAATGTTATTCTGGATCTAGTGATCTCAAATGACCCAGAACTCATAGCAAATGTGCAAGTCATTGAACCCCTGGGCAATAGTGACCATAATGTTATATCTTTTAATGTCTGGTGCAAAAAATAAATATATACTGGGACAACAAAAACCATGAATTTTGGAAAAGCTAGTTTTAGTGCCTACTGTTCTCAATTTATTCCCTTAAGGAGTAAATGTAGGAGCTCTAAGAAACATCCTATGTTGCTTAATACAGAAGGAAAGAAGTTTATAGGAAAGAAGAGAAAGGCATTTAAAAACTAAAAAATGTTGGGACAGAAGCTGCATTTAATGAATATAAACACTGTAATAAATGTTGTAAATCAGCAATCCGGATGGCAAAGAAAGGAAATGAAGAGTTAATTGCGGTGGAGGTGAAAACTAACCCTAACACGTTTTTAAAATATATTAATAGTAAAAAGATGCAGGTTGAGAGTGTTGCTCCATTAAATAACAGTACCAGTATGGTTGTAGCAGATACAGAAATGGCAAATGTGCTAATTCAGTTCTTTTCATCAGTGTATACAATAGAGAAGCCTGAGTTCTCAGGCTCACTTTATAGCTAAACTAATGGCTCAGTTCAATCTCGGATATGATTCATAAAGCTTTAATAAAAATTAATGTAAACAAGGCTCCAGGGCCTGATGGCATACACCCCGGGTTCTAAGAGAGCTTAGTTCAGTTTTAGACCAGCCCCTATTTCTGATTTTCTCAGATTCACTTTCATCTGGTATGGTGCCTATGGATTGGAGAAAAGCTGATGTTATCCCAATATTTAAAAAGGGATTACGATCTCAGCCTGGCAATTATAGGCCAGTAAATTTGACATTTGTGGTGGGCAAATTATTTGAAGGCTTGTTAAGGGATCACATTCAAAATTTTGTCCTAGTCAATGGCATTATGATCAACAATCAGCATGGCTTTATGAAGGATAGGTCATGTCAGACACATTTGATTGCTTTTTATGATGAGGTAAGTAAGATGCTGGACAGTGGGGGGGGCAGTAGTGATCGATTTGGATTTTGCAAAGCGTTTGATACTTTGCCCCACAAACGACTGCTTTCTAAACTAAGGTCTGTTAGACTTAATGAAGTCATTTTCACATGGATAGGAAACTGGCTACAGGATCGGGTACAGAGGGTGGTTGTTAATGGTACATTCTCTGCTTGGAGTAAGGTTCTTAGTGGGGTCCCTCAGGGCTCGGTATTGGGTCCACTTTTATTTAACTTGTTCATTAATGACTTAGGGGAGGGTATTGTAAGTAATGTATCAGTGTTTGCAGATGACACAAAACTATCCAGCCCAATTAATTCCATCCAGGATGTGGCATCCTTCCAACACGATCTTGACAAACTGGCAATCTGGGCAGCTAAGTGGCAAATGAGATTCAATGTTGATAAATGTAAAGTCATGCACCTTGGATGTAAGAATATCCAAGCCATGTATACCCTTATTGGGACTGCACTAGGCACATCTATTATGGAAAAGGACCTTGGCGTCCTTGTAGATGATAAACTTGGCTGTAGCAAGCAAAGCCAGTCAGCAGTATCAAGGGCAAATAAGGTCTTGAGCTGTATTAAAAGAGGCATAGAGTCACGGGAGGAGGGGGGGTCATTCTTCCACTGTATAGAGCACTTGTAAGGTCCCGTCTAGAATATGCTGTACAGTTTTAGTCCATCACTCAAACAGGACATTATTGTATTAGAGAGAGTACAGAGAAGGGCAACTAAGCCGGTAAAAGGTATAGAAAATCTTAGCTTTGAGAAAAGACTGGCTAAATTGGGGATGTTCACGCTGGAGAACAGGCGCTTAAGGGGTGATATGATAACTATGTATAAATATATAAGGGGATCGTATAATAATCTCTCTAATGCTTTATTTACCAGTAGGTCTTTCCAGCTGACACAAGATCACCCATTCCGATTAGAAGAAAGGAGGTTCCAGCTAAATATTCTGAGGGTTTTTTTTACAGTGAGATCTGTGAAGATGTGGAATTCTCTCCCTGAATCAGTCGTACAGGCTGATACATTAGATAGCTTTAAGAAGGGGTTGGATTGCTTTTTAGCAAGTGAGGGTTATACAGGGTTATGGGAGATAGCTCATAGTACAAGTTAATCCAGGGACTAGTCCGATTGCCATTTTGGAGTCAGGAAGGATGGAGAGGCTGCAGATGGGTTTTTTTGCCTTCCTCTGGATCAACTAGCAGTTAGGCAGATAAAAAAAAACTTTAAAAAATCTAAAATGTTGAACTTGATGGACGTATCTTTTTTCAACCTTACTTACTATGTTACTATGTTTTGCTCAATGGCATGTTCCCAAAAATCTTTGCAATTTACAAGTCTCTTTATCAAGCAAACTCCAAGAGATGTTTCCTTTTAAAATATTGTCTGATTTGAATCCATATCCTGTATACATTTTTAATGATATAATTATATAATTATTTCTAAATTGTGCTTAGTGATGTATTATAATAAATGCACATATTTATACTACCACTGAAGAGCTCAATTAGCTATGCAAAATATGCCCCCTGCAACCTTTTATGGTCTTGCAAGATTTATTATGTTGGTGCAACAAAACTGGAAATAGAACTTGATTCCTGGAAATGCCCACATATGCAGTACATACTGCTTAGAATTGTTCAGCTAAATACTGTAAAATGTTACTGCTTGCCAAGTACAGCAAAGGACGACAAATTTTCTTTTCTGCATATTATGAAAAGTTGAACAGGCAAACCACAAACCAATTTGCCAATAGAAAACTTTGCAGCCATGCATACACTAGACACTGTATATATATATATTTGCTTGATTAGTTTCCCCCTTAGACTGTAAAAATTATTGACAGACAGTAGCTGTTATGTTTTTTTTTCACATAGTAATAATTTAAATATTTTAGTGCCTGTGAAGCTGCTTGTGATTATGTACCTGAATAATTAGTGATGAATTTGTGTCGTTTCGCTTCACCGAAAAAACAGCAAAATCAATTTTTTTTACACCGTAGAATTTTAGTCGGCTGTTTCACGAATTTATTCACTGGCGGCGAATCGCGCGAATTCGCGCCTGGTGAATAAAATCACCCATCACTATGAATAATCATAAACTATTAATACATTACAAATGTGGAACGGCAAGTAACTAAAATGTTAATATTTATACATTATGGTACAGGTATGCGATCTGTTATACAGAATGCTCCAAATAA